>BSBM01000727.1:9968750-11267500 GCA_027924585.1 Larix kaempferi
AAGGATTTCCAATTATATTAAACTGGATATTGACCCTTAAATCTCCCTAATGTGATATTGAATCTGCAAAAGTGTTCGTATAGACACACTTATTAGCTTCATCACATTCTTAAAAATTCACAAAATTAAATTTCATGCATTCTGGAATCTATCCCTATCGACATTTTTTTTGTCGAATCAAGGTTATATGTATTTTTCTATTCAAATCTCAGAAACACGAGAATTCCCCATTCATAATCTAATTGTGCACCCTTATTCCTCTATGGATAATATTTCCAATTCCTATCTTCATGCTTCATTTTGATCTCGAAGCTGAAAATTACAGCCTTCCAAAACTGTTAATTTTGCCCAATTATGCACTTTTTCTACAGGTGCAATTAGCTTCAAAGAACAACTTCAACCACCTGTAGAATCTAGCAAGAACTATACAAACTTTTTTTATCGAAAGTTGATAATACATATAACAAGGATCACTCAAAAACTTATAGATATTTAATCTGATGTCCCATTCAATTTCTATAAATTTTTGCAATTGACTACTGTTGACTTTTGCACTTTTTCCCATACAGAATTTTTCACAAAAATGGTTATCTCCCAAACTAAGCATTTCTAGAAAAACTTCCTCTAACCAAATATGTTTGTTTTGATGAAGAGATAAAATGTTGAGCTCAAAAATTCTTTCTGGTTTCGATATCTAGGGTCACTTTACCTCCTCCAAGCTTTTCAAAATCTCCAAAAAGTGCTCCAAAATAGTGACTTTCCCTTCTTTGGCACCCTGACTTCACACCTTTTGGAATTTGGCCTCAATATTCCATATTTATCTGCAAGCCTAGTCCACGACTGTATCATAGCAATTTCGTCCCAAATAGGTCCCCCATCGGGTCTCTGGACATTGATATTTAAAATTCACTATTTCGAATTTTATGTCAAATCAGAGCAGGATGGGCTAGGGTATCTCACTAATATTTATGTGGACTTCATCAATGGCATCCAAACACCTCAAATCTCATTTAATTTAGAGATAACTTGCTCCTATTATGGCCAAAACAATTTTCGGGCTCCATACTTTTTTTTAACATCTCTAATGACCTTCATTGGATCTCTCCTATCGATCTTTTTATATCAACCTTTGTTTGGGTACCCCGCTGCAAAACACCGATATGCTGACATGTGTCCTCTTTAGGGTTCTCCATCAGACCTTGTTTTCGTGACACCTTAAAACGACTCTAACACAAAATTTCAATGCACTAACGCGTGTCCCATCATGCCTTTCCAATGGACCTATCCTTAGGATACCATTTCACACCCCCAACAGATGTGCATCGATGACCACATCAGACCTACTCGTTGGACTACTTTGCGGTAAATAATTTCACACCCTTGACAGATGTGTGGCGATGACTTAGTCCGATATGCCCACGAAATTTTCTATGATGTGCCTACATGCCTTTTCTCCACTGCTCTTGCGAACTTCTCTTGGCGGCACTTGTGGACTTCTCTCCACTACACCCATGGACTATTCTTTGATGCAACCTTAAAACAACTCCAATACAAAACTCGGATGTGTTGATGCATGCCCCATGGGGGGTTTCCGTCATACCTTCCCCACCTAGCACATTTTAGCAACTCTACCTTGCGAACTCCGATACAACACCTCCAACACACTATCAGACTTTTCTCCACTAGACCTGTGGACTTCTCTCCACCGCACCCGCGGAATTTAGACATCGGGCTACCTACACATTTCTCTGACGTGGATGGTCCATGTCACACTCATCTTTGCATGGCATGGGTGGGGATCCATCTAAAATTTCCCCAAATTTTTACATCTTCATAATAAAAGAAATTTTGATTTCCTTCGTTATGAAATATCTCTGCTGTGTAATAGGGAGAAAATTCATTTCGCCAATAGCTTTATGAATTCAGAAATTTTCCCAATTTTCTTAGCCAATCTACCATTCCTGTTGGTAGAACAAAAATTGAATTCATGAGCTCCGTTAAAATGCTCTTTAAGAATCAAAACCACGGATTTTTTTTATAATACATTTATCAACACTTCCTGTGCAGCTCTGCTTTTCTGCATGCGATTGTGGATTTCGATCAATACAGCCCTGATGCTGCAACCAATAGCTCTAATACCACTCTGCAACGTTCCCATCCATCAATCCAACCAATGGAGGGGAGATTTATGAATTATGGGTTTCTAAATTTCGCCCCATGGTCATATTACAAAATAATAAACATTTAAAATGTGTGTGTAGATGCATAAATATAAACACAACGGAAATAAACTCTACCCACACATACATCATGCATATACAACATACTGATCACATGCATAATATAAATCATTGCACATTCAAATGCAAAAGAGAATACTTATCTTTAAACAAAGAAGATCCAAGCAATTGGTCGTGTAAGAGTGATTTTCCACCCAACCGTAGGCACTCTATCCAAGATATACTCTTTATGTTGAGAGGTCACCCCCAGGCTAGGCTATGAGGCCACCAAGGCGAAGGGCACTCCTACAAGCTTCTCTCTCTCAACCCACAACTCATTCTTCTCTCAATGCTTAGCCAAATTCTCATTCATATCTCTACAAGAATCTCACTCAACCATCACAGCCTTGGATCTGACAATACATGTCCCACACAACACCCTTATGGGCTTAGGCATCCCCTTCACCGATCCACAGTTCCCTTGAGTAATCCATCTTGCCAGGTGCTTCTAATGTGTGCATAGAAAGAGTCCAACCTGCTATATGCTCTTAGAGAACCACCTGTGGCCTTAATTCATGGTTTCTCAAGCATGCAAAAGTAGTAGAACTCAAAAGGAAAAGGTTCCTAGCTTTCCCAACCTCTATCCTCACCTACAACCATCTAATTAATCTTCAAATTTGTTGCTCTATCTCTAAATTCGTATTTCTTGGGTATGCATAGTCCGGTAATTGGCAATGAACAACAACAATGATAATTCCCTGTAGTGTCTATGTTGCTGGTAAAAATATGCATAACAAATAATGGACAATAGACTCCCCAAAAAGATGAGAGAATGGTGGAAAAGATAGTTGACATAACTTTTGACCATGGAATAGAGGACTCTTACAACAGTCATGGAAGTTATTCATCCCATGCTTCCATAACTACATGAGAAGACTTTCCCCACCAATCTCACACATGCATTCAATGATTGGGTGAAACAGTAAAAATGAAGTACTTGGATCATTTAAGGAGAATGATAACAAATGGATGAGTTCCAAGGTTGACACTTAGCAATAGAGGATTTAGTCTCATATAGTTCCCCTTTCCTCTTCCCCTCTAGTGGAATCATAACCCCTTTAGTGCTCATTACACGGCCATCTTGGACCATTATATTATTTTCCAACATAATATTTACATAGCATTTCGAATTGGCATGATAAACCAACCACACATTCCATATAAAAATATTTGCATTATACATGCCTAGCCGGATATTCACTAGTTAGGCCTTGGCCTTGAGATCCACACTAGGAACCCATACTAGCATATTTACATCATTTCCATGATTTGATTTAATATATTCCAAGTCAAAACCAGGGGTATTACACTACATCAATGGAATATGTGTAAAAAATGAACTTATTAATTGAAAAACGAAGGAGGCATGCACTCTTATGAAGCTTATTATACAAAGAAGAAAAACTGTGCGATGGATCTTACAGACACTCTTATCAAGGACACTAGCAAGTTATGGATTCTAAATATTTTTACATTCTGTTGTCAAACTATTTTGAAGATGTCGACCCACAAATGATGATCTCTTGCATAAAGTTCAAAACATTAAACCACTTGAGTTAACCTACTAAACTACATCAATCTTTATTTATTATCAAAAGTGCAATAATAATTAAATATTCATCACTTACAAATCACAATGGATGGTTGAAAATATAATCTTTCTTTTCAAATTTTATAATATTTATTCTCCTTTATAAATAATGAATAATTCAAAATTTCAATTGTAGTTTTTAAATTACACCTTTACAAAAAGAAATTAATAACTATTCCATTGTAATCACTAAATATATTATTTAATTTTGGCTCTTCCAAATGTCATATTCACACGATTATGATGTTCAACTTTATCATTTTTGCCCTCTATACATTCTCTCTTTCATTTTCAGCATGAGAGGTTCAATTTTATCTTATTCCATTATTTCATGTGAAATGTAATGTTCAACTTGTCATTTTCATCAATGCCACGTTGATAGTGATGTTCTACTTTCGCACTTGATGTCTCTCTCAAGCATTTCATGTTGATTGTGAAGTTCAACTTATCATTGTTAACCACACGAGTGGTGCCCTTTTTTTCAAAGTCACTATCACCGCATGGCAAAGGAGCATCTTTTATCATGATTTGAACACGTAATAAGATTATTATAAAGTCACTCTAATGTAAAGGACTTCGTTTAGGGTTTGTTTGTGGTATTTTAATAATAGATTTAATTATGTGATGCCTAGATTTTTATTTTACTTTATTTTAAAAGTAATGTGAATATTTAGCCCCACTTTCCTATTTAATAATATCTTTTTATTTTACTTTATTTTAAAAGTAATTTGAATACCTAGCCCCATTTCCTATTTACTAAATATCTTTCGTTGAATACTTTATCAAATTTTTAAACATTTTAAACAAAAGTTTAAAATTATTTTCAATGGGTAAGGGCACACCATATCTTTTGACTTCTTATATATTCCTTTCCCACTTAATAAGTTTATTTTAGATGAGTTAACTTAGTTGTAATTATTTGCATTAATTGATTAATGAATAACCTTCAAATATGAGGCACATTCACATGTATAATAAATGGGTTAAAGTTTTTTTTTAATGGAGTAATAAGGTATTTTTTTTAATGTAGTAATAAGGTATTTAAAGGTAGTTGTCGAATATGTAAGTATTTAAATGGGTTAATTTTTTTTAATTTTAATGAGTTTTTTTTTAATTATTTTAATGTAGTAATAAGGTATTTAAAGGTAGTTGTTAAGTATTTAAGATAGTTATAAGTGTATTAAGGTTGTAGTTGAATATGTGAAGTAAACTTTAAATTTTGTAAGAAGCTGTTTTCTAGTTATTAAAATTTGACGTTATAAAAAGTTAGAATTCTATTGATTTATAATTTTAATTGAATTTTTAATGAAAGAAAATTTTTTAGGGATGTTATTTTACTATGCATCGAATTTGGATCATGATAGAACTATGCTCATGCTTGAAATTTCTATCGAAATTTTATCAAAATTGTAGTTGGAAAGATGATCATTTTGTTACAAGATTAATTTAAGATTAATTTACTCATAGAAGACACTATGCCATGGCACTAACCATCTACATACATATGTGGACTAAAAACCACATTTATGTTCTCTTTAAGGTACACCATAGCACTAACTATATGCATACATATGTGGACTAAAAAACACATTTATGTTCTCTTTAAAGCCCATTATTTTTTTGAAGGGGATTAACTCATGACCAATTGATAAAAGTCTTTACATTTTCATAGGAGAGATGCAAGGTTCAAATATCTTTGCTCCCCCATGTTAAAGTGTAAGTATGTGTACTGCGTTAATGTGAATTTGGGGTCCACTAAACTAGTAGACCATTTTGTCAACTAATCAAAACTAGAACAAGCATATTACTTGGATTGAAAGAAGAGTAACTCTAAAATTTTGAGTTCAATTTGAATGTCTTTGTCCTATTTGAATGTATTTTTACAAGTAGTTTTGGAAAGGACACTATCAAGGTTGGGGTGGAGTAAACTCTCAACCCATAGATTTTACACGATAGGAAACGTCCATAATTTTCACGTTATTAGGCATGCCACATTTTACAATTTTCCTTTCATTTGAAATGAACTTATTGGTCTTAGTGGTGATAATCAGTATGTACAATGGTACAATATGGGATTGCTACAACACCACCTAAACCACTATGCATGTTGTTGCCTCATGACGCTTGACACTTTGGGTCAATGTTCCACGCTTTAATTTTCATTAACAAATTTTAAATTATTTGTTAAACACAAGTACAAGTTAGAATATTGGAGAGGGAATGAAACTTAAACTTGAAGCAAAGTTGAATTTCAACCTGTTAGGTCCTTGTCTTTACCTCTCAAACTCAACCTTCAACAAATTTCAAAGAAGTATCGATTTCTCCCATGTTTCCATCCAATATTATTAATTGTTATTTATATTTGTAGCATTGTCTTTTTAGGGTTCACAAACTACGATCAAACTCACCTTTGACATGACTGAATCTCATATCAAAATGCATTCACTTTTAATTGTATATCAAATAATCAACTATAAAACTCTACATAAAATTGACTTTATATAGACCTAACAATTAAGAACATATGTTTCCTTCTAATAAATTATAAATTTAAATTAAAAAAAATAGGATATATACACATAATCAAATCACTGCACATTATAATATAATAAATAACACCAGAAAGAGAAAAAAAAGAAAAAGAAAAAAGAAAAAGTATATTTTCATGAAAAAGTGCGACTTTATAAAGTAGCATGGCACTGGTATGTTGAGGAAAAGTGCAACCTTATAAGTTAGCATGGGATTCTATCTCTAAATAGTAAAGGGATTAAAAATGGGTTTTTAAATAATAAAAGGGATTAAAAAAGTGAGTGGCTGGTGAAAATAATGTTTTTTTATAATGTTGGGCAAAGTCTATATTAATAGTACTTTACATTGAGTAGCTGGTGAAAATAATGTTTTTTTTATAATGTTTGGCAAAGTCTATATTAATAGTACTTTACATTATATGAGTATTTAATTTATTTACTACGTAGCTTTGATGTGATATGTATTTTGTGAAAAATGAAAAGACTTTTGTCCTCTTATCACTTCAAAGATTAATGTTTTTTTTTATAATGTTTGGCAAAGTCTATATTAATAGTACTTTACATTATATGAGTATTTAATTTATTTACTACGTAGCTTTGATGTGATATGTATTTTGTCAAAAATCTAAAGACTTTTGTCCTCTTATCACTTCAAAGATTTTATTTCGAATTGTTCATAATCCATCATAATCACGTATAAAGAAGTATTATTTTAATAAAATTTTGAATTATTTTTAACAAAATATTTTTATATTAGTTTATAAAAAATATATATTATTAAAATTATAAATTATTTACAATAATATTTTTAAATATAAAATATTTATAAAAATAATAATATTTTATTACATCCACGTAGGTTAGGCACGTGGCTCCATCTCTCGGACAACATAAGATTGAGCCCCATCTAGGAACCCATTAGGAGCCACCTGGATTCCAATGGACATGAGGTGGAATCAATCCATGTGGAGCACATGGATTATTGTAGCCCTACTTAATGATTCGACAACCCAAATTAAGAAACCTTATGTGGATGTATCGAGACATACTAGGACATCCGGGAAGGTATCATGCAAAGGACAGTGCGGTACACTAACATAAAGGAGTTGGATATCATCCGAGCAAAGGAGGATAGACTAATCATGGCAGCAAACTCAGGCATGAAAGTCGATACATGCATGGAAATCACCATCATCCTCTTTGCGGAAGACGCAGGAGACTTGTCCCATTTGAGCAGAAATAAAGGAACTAGTAGTGACAAGCAACAACACAAGAACATCAAGGTTTGGATAATGGTGCATGGTAGGGGAAAAACACGAGCTGACCATGAGCTCCAGAAACCTTCCAGGGGCCAACTTCAAGCGGCTTCAACATCAATTCACTAGAGGGACTCCATCCCTCATGCTTGCAAAATGGAAACTGAAAGAGCGAAATGAAAGATTTAGCAGGATTGGCGAATTGGCTTCCAGACACGAGGGATTCTCGCTTCATGCAAGTGCTCTATGACTGCTCCCTCGAGATGTTCTGGATGGAGGAAATTCTCCTAGGCCGCATTCTTGCTACCCATCGAATGGAGATTGACACACTGGAAAGGGAGCTATAGGTGCTAGAGGAGCTAATATCAAACTCCAATATTTTGAACACCAACCTGAATTCCCTTGGACATCGCATGGGGGTTGAGTTCATCCCTCGAACTCCTTCAACTCCCATCAACCCTTGTAATGCCAAAGAGGAAGAAGAAGAGTTGAACAGGGAAAAGTAGGATCTAGAGTAGAGTAATGTGGTCTTTTAGCCAAGTGCAGTCTTTAATACCATGGAAGATTGGATACAAAACCTTAGAGACACCAGGAAAATAATAATGTTATATGAATGGTCAATGGTTATGCATTGGGTGACTAAATCACTTATGAAACTGGTCTTGATGGAAAGAAATGAGGGTATTGCAAACCTCAAATAGAAGCTGGCTTCTCTCAAAGACCAAAGGATTGTCAACAAGATCATGGCGGGTAAAATATATATCATTGGGAAGCATATGGAGCTGAAGATAATGTAGGAGATCTCACCAATTGGGAGCTCCCGCAACACACCATTTGCGCCATTTGTTTTGGAGAAAGTGTCCACGTGGGAGATAGGACCAAGTTCATAATTATTACGTAAAGTTTTTTCAAAAGCTTTGCAAATAAAATGATTTTTTAAAATATGATATTTTTAATACATTTTTATGATTTGGGTATTTTTATTTGGTGTTTTCATTGGACATTTTAATGAAGTATTTTGAATGAGACATTTTCACTAGCCATTTTTACACATCAAGCAAAGATAGATCTAAGCATTGTGAATCTATTCTCTAAGACATTTTATTCCTTGAAGCGGATCTATACGTAAATAAAGATCGAGCTATTTCCTTTAGGTGGATCTATTATTTAAGGCAAATAAATTACTTCGAGAGGCATAGAACTTGTCTTAATCAAGTGCATAAGTTTCTTCTTCGAACTTTGGTTATAGTTTATTTTTATTTTTATTTATTTTAAGATGAGTAATTCGCCATTTATCAAAGCCTTTTAAGAAGAATTTAGTCAAGTCATTTTAGATAGTCTTTGTGAATATATAGAATTATTAAAAATGTAGAGAAAAAAGAGAAGTTAAACTTCAAATAGAGTAAGAAGTAATGCTTGAATAATAAGTTTGCATCCTTTGAAGACATGATTTAGAAACATATAGACAATAAATTAAGAAAGTTGGAGAGTAAGTTGCAAACAATAGAGATTAGATTACAAGAAATGGAAAAGTCAAGCCAAGGAATGAAACAACTAACCTAAGAAGGAGATATTGACAATCTAGAAAATCTCAAAATGAAGAACAAGATTAAAGAGTTAGAAGAAAAGATAAATAATAATTTGGCCCTAAATAATATGGAAGGTAAATTGTATACGATTTTTTTGTGGAAAAAAAACTATGGAAGGTAAATTGGATGTCAAACTCATAAAAGAGGAAATGAATAAGCTTATGGAGTTAGACCATGCATGTAACAAAAGAGCCTTAAAGCTCATAATTTTTCGTTTTAAAGAGGAAAAGAGGACACGCTAGAACTAATCAAGGAAGAATTACAAAAATATTTACAAATTGAACATTCTGGCTCATAAAAGCAAAGAGACTAGGCAAATTAATTGAGCATAAAGATAGGTTAATTTGTGTTAAATTAAGCTCTAATGACCATAAATATGGTATACAATAAAAATTCAAGTCTAAAATGGTCAAGAATATTTATAAATGAAGACCTCATTCCAAAAGATCAAGCTTAATTAAGGAAGGAAGTTTGAAAGGTAAAAGAAGGAAACGAGGAAGGAAAATGGACAATAATTAGAAATATAAATCTATTATAAGGGATAGAGACTAAAAATATAATAATAAATAGGAATTTGGGACACTATGGATCCTCGCTTGGAATTTTTGTGGCTTTCCATGGAGCAAAGGCCCCATGCTAAATTAGATCTTGAGTGAAATTGATATTATATTGCTTGTTGAAACTTTTGAGCATAAAGAATCTAATGTCCCTAACATAGAAGGATATGCCTTGTGGTTGGTATGGAACAATAGATCCTATCACAAAGGGATTGGAGGCATAGCTCGTTACATATGCAAGACCATTTTTTCTCATATTAGACTTCACAAGAACCCTTATCAATTAATACATGTGGATAGAGATTTCAAACATTAACTATAAACAAAATTACATATCGATATGTTATTTTGTGCCTATCAATTATACCCTCTATAAGAAAATTTGTTTAGATAAAATTTGTATTTACAATGGATTAGAACATGATATTTATAGTCTTAAAAATGAAGGCAATATCCTCTTGCTAGGAGACATCAATGGTAGAACAACAACCAAGCTATTATCTTAACCAATGATTCCAACCCTAATCCTCTATGCTTAGATGAGGACCTTGCTTTAGCTAGCATTTACAAAAGAATCTCTAAAGGCTTGGCTAAGAATTTGTTTAGCTCCAAGTTGATCAAGTTCTGTACTTCTTGAGATCTAATAATTTGGTGTAATGAAGTGGCCTAAATCCAATGAGATGACTTTGTATTCATGGGCTTGGTAGTAGTGTGGTAGACAATGTGATATTTGATATCTCCATATACAACTGATAGTAACATGAGAAAGACTCTCATCATAGACCTTTAGCCCTAACTCTAAACTTTGTCATGCACAAAAGCCCCATAGAAGAGAATTATAATAAACAAAAACACCTGATCTTTGACAAAAATAAAGCTAATTAAATTTTTTATTATTAAATCTCCTATAAACAAATTGAAGATCTTTATCATAATTTTATAACAACCCTCTCTACTTCCATTAACAAGTTCTCTATCAAAGTGTCATGTAAAAAGAAAATAGAATGCATAACCCTTGGTGTGGTAAAATGATGTAAAATTGCTAGAAGATCCATTAGATGCTTCTAACAAGTCCCTAAAATCTAACAAAATAAATAGGTACAAGGCCCCGACTAAAAGACAAAAAAGGTAATATATAAATAGAAAGCAAGAGAAGCTTTTGCAACACTCTAAGTTAGATCTTAAGAAATTCTAGAGGTAAATTCTAACACATAAAACTAGAAAAAAAAAATATAACATCTTTACAGGACTAGAATTTCTACCTTAAAAAGCTTTATGAATCCCCTAATGTTGTGGACAAGATTCAAACCCTTTTTTCAAAGGAATAAGTTTTTTCTTTAGAAGACATAGAGTTTGGGGTTAAGCATCTAGCAAAAGGGGAAGCTAATGACATTGAAGGATACCAAGCATCAATCCTAAAATTGGAGAGCCTATCCTCATCCATCACATTCATAAGCTCTTTAATATAATAATCATGCAAGGTTTCCATAAATCATGGAATCAAATCCTCATTGTTTCTATTTTTAAAAGTAGAGATAAAAACAACCCCTATAATGACCATTATGATTAGCCATTTTTTAACCAAGTTATATGGAATTATTATAGAAAAGAATATCAACATATGGCTAGAAAGCCAGGTGAAAAGGGCTAAAGACTAGGTTGGATTTAGGAGCTATCATTCAATTGTGAACCACCTTTTTATGTTTAGGATCATTGCAAAGGAGTGTCCAAATAATAAGCCAATCCCTTGTGTTGCTTCATTGACTTCAGAAAAATGTTTGACACAGTGCCTATAACTAACCTTTTGTATATATTAGAACATTATTGCCAAGTTCAAAGATACTAAAGGATGGTCTAAAGAAATTAACTGTTTGGTTCAAGGGTTATCTTATTCCTTGAACCAAACCCTTGTCATAAGGGTTAGCTTATGTAAGAAAAACTTGCTACCAAGTCACCACTGTTGAAATTCAAAGGTATAGTGTTGGTCACTCAACAAAAACATTTTGTAATGTCCCTGACCCGGATGGGCACAAATTATCTGAATTTGACAAACATACACCAATTTTTCATTGATTGATAACTTTCACAAACAATTTGCAATCTCATCAACATTTCATCAAACACATTGGGAACATTCAAGAACATAAAAATGGAGAAAGACTGTTGGCACCTTTATTATGAATAATAGATGGTAGTCAATACAATAACTATGGCTGCTATAGCAACTACCAAAATACACTCAACAAGAACCTGGAAGTGATGCCAAACCAAAAGATGAAGCTCAAGTGAAGACCCTGGATAGATTCTCCTCCCTATCTAGCTAGGGTAGATTTGTCTCACCACCAAAACTAAACCACAATGGATGGATGGAGTTTCCAACCCCAAACGAAAACTTTGAACAACCCCCAGACAGTGATAAGAAATTAATATCTGGTCAATACCATGTAACACCTAATACCATGGGCAATACCATGGGTCATCCAATACCATTCACTGAAATATCCCCTTTTTAATTGAATGACACCTTAATATTATAACAATTTTAGGCCTAAGTGTCATCCAATAACCCCCTAGAATGATCACCTGGAAAGGGACATTACAATTAAGAGGAATCAACTTTGTAGTATTATTTGTTCCCCTACCAAAAATTGCTTTGAATGTAAAGTAATGTGTATCCTTTAGGTATAAGACCCCGCCTCCTTTACTAACATGAGTGGAGTTTTGTAAAGCTCCATAAAAAAAATACCAACACCCAAATTTATCAATCACTTCAACTCTTACTTGACTAGGGCATTTTTCATTTTTTGTTTGTTTACAATTTTTAAGGATGCTTAATCCTTGAGTAGCACATTGTATTGCTAGGATTGGTTTTTCCTTGAACAATGTTGAGTTCCTTTCCAACCACACTCCCCATGCAATAATGAGTGGTAAGGCCTTCAAATTATAACAATCCT
Source organism: Larix kaempferi (assembly GCA_027924585.1). NCBI lineage: Eukaryota > Viridiplantae > Streptophyta > Pinopsida > Pinales > Pinaceae > Larix > Larix kaempferi. The sequence goes on from BSBM01000727.1 coordinate 9,981,505, forward strand.
TGTTGCAACACCATTCCTTAAGACTCTCTTCTATGGTTGTACTGGCCCAAATTACATTTATACCTATGAGAGTTCCCACTTCTTTCCAAAATTGTTTTGTATAGTCACATGATAACAACATATTACAAGTAGTCTCCTCCTCTACTTTACACAAAGGACACTTACCATGCCCTTGCTTAACCATATTAGAGCACTGAACAAAAAACCCCAAACCAACTCGCATATTGAAGACTAAATAAACCCCAGGAGTCAGCCATACCCCATTTAAAATACCCCCAACCAAGGACCTATTCAGCCTACCTAGTCATGCCTACTTAGTCCTCTGTAATGTCCTAAGAGACTTCACTAACTCGAATTCAACCAATAAACCATAAAACAAACCAAAACAATAACCACCTTCAGGAGGGAAAACACCATACCAAGCTTGTTGTCACAAGAGAACACCTCTAGAGAATACTCAATTTGTCAAGCATAATCACCATTGAAGTTGATTTCCAATAACCTGAGCCAACCTCTATCACTACTCATGTTGCCTCTTCGTGGGCATTCTCTCAGAGAAAAATCATTTTGTCCCTCTTGAGCGCAGCTTTCGCTAATATCACTTCCCATAACTAGAGACTCTAAGCCATTAGGTATCCCATCTTTGCTAAAATATCAACATACATGGGTCATAAATTTCACCATACTACAGATTGAATTACAAGGATCAAGGGGCTAGGAGGCACGAGTGAGATTTAGTTCTCCCTCGCTCGAGTCTTTAAGAGTGAAATGAATTGCATGAGGGATGAGGCTACTCCAATTCCAAGTATTGCTTTTACTTCCTAATCCGTGCTCTAAGTTGCTAATGTGGTTTGAGTTCTTGATATAGATCATCTTAATCCAATTATGGGAGCCAAAACCTTTTAGGGGGTCCCCATTTTTTACTAGGACCCCCTTGTCTAATTATATGGCCTCATTTTCCTTTCGATCTATTAATCCATTGTTGTTTTTTTGCACATGAAAAAACTTAACTTCATCCATCACTCCATATTTCCAAATATTATTTGCTAAAATAGAGGCCTCTCCTTAAGCTTCCTCTACCAAGCATATTTGTTGACAAAGAGGGAGTCACCTATAATTATAAGCTTCTTCACTTTGCTTACCTACAATAGAACTGATCCAAAGTATAAAACATATATCTAGGTGCTTGGAGAATTGATCGTCATACAATAAAAAAGAATTAGGTTCCAATACCTTGCATCAGATATTGCGGTTATGCTTCCACTTAATTATTAGAAACGATTCCTAAACCTATGAAAAACTAACTTTATATTTCCTTCCATACATATAAAACCCCAACACCTATCACCACTCTTTTAACATCCAATTATTTACTATACTATTTTTTATTAAATTTATAAATCATTATTTTATTTATATTACTTCATTCAACCTCTCTATGATGAAAATAAGCTTATTATTAAGATTGTAAATTAATCATAACAACAATAATAAAACTTAATAGAGATTGTAAACAACTTGATAACAATAACTTCTATTCATTTATCTAAATTGACTATTATACACGATGCTGTAGCCCATGCTCTATTTGGAAAGTCCAAAAGCTTGTGAACACTTATCTATAACTTTTATTTTTTCCAAATTTTGACCATGAATTACATGTCAAGGAACCTTCATATTTTTATGGACCTTCAAATTATACACCTCATAGAAAAAAACCATCAGTACATGTGAGGAACCTTCATATTTTTCTCGAAATTCAAACCATACACCTCTCTCACGGAAAAAAGGCAATAATTTTTTGGTCCATCCACACGTGAAGTAACATAGAGAGCAGAATAATATCTTCCATGGAAACCTCCAAACCTTTCCGAGGAACAACAAGCACCCTGATGACAAATGCAACAATCCAAATTTGTTTCTCGTGATGACTGACGAAAGTCAAACTTCTCTCAGAGACAGACATTTTGGATCTGCCTTTTAACAAAACAACCAAACCCCGCCCCTAGTTAAAGATATCAGATCTTCTGAAGAAGTCAACTGCTTGATTTCCTAAAAAGTCAGAAACAAGCCCTGGACTTTTATGGTACTTGACTGTTCATTTCTCCACAATCGGCGGACTGTCACATAAGCTGCTGTGTTTAAATAAATAAATAGCACATCTGGGTCCAAGATACAAGGGCCGTAACAGAAGCTACTGCTGTTAGAATCTCCGAAGAATCAATTCCAGGGGGCTGAATTACTTTCTTTTTGATTCATCAATGGACGGACCACCGCCAGGATACAGACCAAATGTTGGAGTTTGCCTCTTGAATTCTATGAATGAGGTACAGATTCAGTTCAGTCCAATTTAATCCGATTTAAGAGCGACAAGGATTCATGGGTTCGATTTAAATTGATTTCTCACAATTGGGTTTGTCTCCAATTTTTTTTTCAGTTATACTATTTTTTCTGGATACTGACTGGTAAATATTTGGTCCAAAACTTTATTTCAGTCATAAGTCTCTTTGGGTACCTACTAATCAGAATAACTGTTTGACTCAGTTTTATCTGATTTTAGACCCCCAAAAGGTTATTGGATCAAATCCGACTTGATTTTTCTTCATTTATATCAGCTTCTGATATTTTTATTTTGGAGTTGTGATTTTTTCTGGGCACTAGTGAGGTGTTTATTCAGTCCAATGTGTGTGTGTGTATTGGGTGCATATTCAGTTCAGTTCATTCTGATTTTGAACCCCTGGAAAATTAACTGGCTTGACCAGTTGATCAGAATATAAGTTTTTGCAATTGAGTTTCCCTTATGGTCTTGAGTGAGCTAGAAGGGTTAGTCCCGAAAGGCCTAGATAAAGTCATTATTTTCAGTACTAGTAAGGTACATATGTATAAATCTTATTGCAGTTACAATTTTTTCGTCATTAAAGAGTGAATTACTGAGTTCACCTCAAAAGTTTAATCTGATTTGAATAAAAAATATTGATGGGTTTGGTTCAAGTTTGTTTTCGGATAACGAGATTTGTCTTTCAGTCATGATATTTATGGGTATTAACGGGCTAATCCGTTAATGTTTATCTGAATTGCGAGCCAAAGAAAATTGGTGGTTATGATCCGATTTTTCTGTTGGGTTTGTCTCCAATTTGTTTTAACAAATGAGTGCATATTCAGGTGACTTAATCTGATTTTAGAGTCAATTTTTAGTAATATATTTTTATCCAAATCTATATTTTGTCAACTCAGTTTGCCTCTAAAAGTATTCCAGATTCCATTTACAAAACTTTTATGGGTAGCAACGAGGTACATATTTTGTTCAGTTCAATCTGATATTAGAGCCCACAAAATTGATGGATCTGTCAAAATTGGGGTCTTCTCATTCCTGTTCTCAAAAATTTTGTTTCTGTCGGTTACCTTTTTGGGGATAACTGAAATATCAGTTGAATTTTAATCTTGGTATTTATTGTTGTTTGTTCGTTTTAGGTATTTGTTGCTTCAAGATTGAACCTTCCAGGTGCATGGCAAATGCCGCAGGTATCTCTTGCCCTCTTTCCCTCGATACGAGATTGTTTTTTACATGAATGAAATTTTATCAATTGAACTATCTGTGATGCATGTCCTCAGAGGGTTATAAATTATAATATACTAAGTTGCATGATATTATTCGAGTTTGGTTGATGCATCTAGTTGTTAAGGTTTGTCATTTTAAATTTACGAACATTGAGTTGTAATATGTAGCTTTTGAAGGCCTTATTGAAGTAGCTTCAATTATATTCTACCCTTTGAATTAAGGACTTGTCTAGATTCTCCATTGTTCATTTGCTACTCATAGTAAATGCAGCCATTGTGACTTCCTCTTGGATTGCTAGTGTAATTGACACTGTTGAGCCGTCGGACAAAATAGTGGATCTAATAATGGTTCTGGATTGTTATCAGTTTCACTTGACCGAATATAGAAAAATAAAATCTTGTTAGATCTACTGAAAATAAGTAACTTTAGGGCCATTTCTACAGGCCTATTAATTCAGATAATTGTACAGTTCTTAAAATAGCCCAAATATATTACATATTAATTTGCAGTAACAGTCTTTCTGAAGTGTCTCTTAATGAAGATGATTGAATTTAGTTTGACATAAGAGTCCGTGGCAGTGCTCCTTACAATTATAGGTGGACTTCGCAATTTTATTATGAAGCTAGTTACAATCTCTTATATCATGCTCACTATGGGAATATTTGGATCAGGGTGGAGTTAATGAAGGTGAAGAACCAAGGTCTGCTGCGATTAGAGAATTGCAAGAAGAAACTGGGGTCATTTCTGCAGAGGTCATTACAGAGGTAGTATTTTGTTTGAAATGCGTATTTCTTCTAAGCTCCATGCTGAATAATTGTCATTGCTATCTCCTAAGTTTTTTGGAAAATCCAATGGGGTATCGAAGTTGATACATGATCTGACCAGTCTTACAACTAAAATACCCCATAATTGGTTCCTGGAACATATGTCAATATTTGCAGAAGAGAAAGGGGAGAGAATAACAATCAGCTCACGGAGAGCAAACATGTCACAAGTGAGATTTGAACCCGGGTGGGGAGGATGACAACTTCTCCTCTCTACCACTAGCTAGACCCAACTGATTTCTTATTTCAAGGACATGGGGGTGGGATTTGATCCACTTATGTGTGCACGGGTCATGAGATCATTGAATATAATCTCTTTGGGTGCAACCACATGTTCAACTACTACCTCAAGGTGACCCATTGCTCTAGGATAAACCCTCATGGGAATTGAGCTTTCTCCACTGGTAAAAAACTTCTCGCTCCTCACCAATGGATCCAACTCCTTTGGGCTTAAAAAATTGAAGGACATGAAGATGGGATTTGATATATTTATGTGTGCACGGGTCACGTGATCATTTAATATAATCTCTCTGAGTGCAACTACATGTTTGATCACCATCTCAAGGTGACCCCATGGCTCCAGTAAAAGCCCTCACTGGAACTGAACCTTACCCACTAGTGAAAAACTTCTTGCTCCACACCTTTTATTTGAAGGACATGGGGGTGGGCTTTGACCCACTTATGTGTACATGGGTGATGAGATCATTTAATATAATCTCTGTAGGTGCAACCACTTGTTCAACCACTACCTCAAAAGTGACCCCATGGCTCCAAGAAAAGTCCTCATGAGAGTTGAACCTTGCCCATAGTGAAAATATCGTCTCTCTCGACCAATTTATCCAACCCCTTTGGGCTCTTCAATGTATAATTATGCAACCTATCTTGCAACGTTTTTTCATTTTTTTATTCTGCAAGCAACTTATTCAGTTGAAGACAGTATGGTGAGGGTTTTCAATGCCATTAATTCAATGAAAAATGTTCAGACTAATTAGTTGCAACAAGGGCCTTTTTTATAGCCTGAACTTAGATATCCAAAATCAAGAAGTCTAACTGCACTGTAGGCTAATTTTTGGGACAATGCTTTTGTACTTACCTGATTGTGAGCTACGTTCACTAAATTGTAAAGTTCTGGCATTCATTAACTAAATGGATCTTTGATTAATTGCATGCCAATTCCACAGGAAATTGTGGAGGCTGAGATATAAGAAGAAATGCTTATGTGTTTTGTGTTTTCCATTTGTGGGATTGTTATAGGAAATTTTAGTCCATTGATCAATGTGCATACTATTTTGTCATTTATGCCTTTGTGATACCCCGATCTTCGTTTGCAGGTACCTAATTGGTTAACCTATGATTTTTCTCCTCCTGTGAAAACAAAGATCAATCGCTTGTGGGGAGGCGAGTGGAAAGGTCAAGCACAGAAATGGTAAGATTTTATATATTAGTGCATTTTATCTTTTTCCATACGAGAAGCATTTGAAGCTACAATTCTATTTTTCAACCTGCCAACAAAATGGGGAAATCAAATCGGATACATGGTGCCATTGTCCCTTGCTAAATAAAATATCCAATATACAACAATAAAACATAAGATCATCTTTATATTTTCATTAAACATGAAAAGTGTAAAATTGTATACATTAGACTCTAGAGCACTACTTAATGGAGTCGCTGGCCATAGGTTTAATCAAATAGTTAGGAACCAAGCAATTTGGAAGAGAAGTTTGCCATTAGTGCTCATTAATTGCAAATTTAAGGTAGAAACTTTGGATCAGGAGCACAGTTATGTGTTTGACGAATTTTAACATTGCAACATATCATCAGATCAACTTATCCAATTCCTCTTTGTCCCCTAGTGATGCAGGCAATTATGTACACAATGTAAGGTATAGTCGCTTTTGTTATTACAATTAGTCCATTAAACACTTTTAGTTCAGCAAGGTTTCACAAGTTTCTTTTAACTTCTAGAATGACAAAAGTATTTCTGGCTGTTCCAACTTGTTTCAGGGTCATTTATGGTCGTTTCATAGCATATTGGGCCATTTTATATTTTACTATTTTATTCATAATATCAAGAATTCTGGTGCTTCAATGTCTTAAATTTCCTTCGCTTCAGGCTTTTGAAAATATTTCTGCCCTAGCATCAAAATATTTTGTCATACATTGATTTAAACATATTATAATTTATTAGTCCAAATGCATAATCAGAACTATTGGGCATTTTTTAGTGCTGACCCTTAATTTTCTTGAAATTCAATTTAATAACTTAGAAGCAACTATTCAAGGGTCAAGGCATAGATCCTTGTAGATCATAAAAAGGAACAATGTTTCTCATCAAACAATTTTTTCAGCCCCCTTGTTTTCTGTATACAATCTCCTCAAGTGTAATCTGGACTCTGCTGGTATGCCTCTTTTATTTTTCCCTTTTTTCTATAGTGGCACATAAGGAAAGGGCAATAATTTACTATACAAAAACAGTCTTCAAGTTCATTCTATGCCATTTTTTTTGTTTAACTGTAAAGTCTTCTTTAATTTGCATGCATATTTTCTATGCTTAAACTCATTATAGTTAAGCTACATATTTTGAGTGGCTGCTCCAGAAATATACTTTCTTTACACCCATTTTATATCTCTAACAGATGGCAAATTTGTCCATCTTTCCTATAAGTCTTTTGTCAGATCTAAGCTTCGAACTAATCTTACCATTGATTTCTTTCATTCTTTCTCTTTCTAACTTCCCTTTTTTCTCTTCCTATATGCAATATGTACATAGAGGGCATTTTACATAAAAAAAGGCGAGCCAGCATTAGCACAAGCTCAAAATTGGGCCTGGTTTACTACCAAAATAGTCCAAGAAACTGAATACGAAAAACCAAAAAGTCAAATTCCAGTTCCAATAGACACAAAGTACAAACATAAGAAGGGCCCATGACCAATACATAAACATTAGGTAGAAGTACTAAGCCTGGCATCAGGAAGCAGGTCGTCTTGATCATTTGGGGTAGCCCCCCAACCAGTAACAGGTTCTTCCTCAACCATGATCAATTCCCAACAATCATTTCCAAGTTCAAACAGCATCCTTCTCAGATATGGCAGAGCAAGTGTAGGAAATTTATCATTTTGCATGGGAAGAGGAAGCTGACTCTGCCTTTGTTCATGTCTCTTTCTAACAGTTCAGCCCACATGGTGCTGGGGCCTATCATCATCTCTCCGAGACAATTGAGATCTTATAATTGGGTGGGGATCAGGTTCTTCCTCAACCATGATCAATTCCCAACAATCATTTCCAAGTTCAAACAGCATTCTTCTCAGATATGGCAGAGCAAGTGTTGGAAATTTGACATTTTGCACGGGACGAGGAAGCTGACTCTGCTTTTGTTCATGTCTCTTTCTAACAGTTCAGTCCACATGGTGCTGGGACCTATCATCATCTCTCTCAGGCAATTGAGATCTTATAATTGGGTGGGGGAGGTGCCAGATGGCTCCTAGCTCATATTCCAAGGTATGCCCTGACAAAACTCTAAAAGCTGGAGCAAGTGGGCCATTTCTATTTTGATCTTTTGTATCTGTACAATGATCTACAAGGACAAACTTGCATGTATTAAGGAGTTGCCATACCAGGAAAAACATCTAGAGGTTTCCTTATTATTAAATAACAACTTTGCTTCTCTTTTACCACAGCCAAAACAAGATTTCAACACGAACAAGCAACCATGTTGAATGAAAGTCTAATGCTGAAGGCAACTTCTCTCCTAGAAGGGTTGCCTTTCAGGATCTGGAATTAGGGAGTTATTGACCACAAAACACTTCGTCTAAGCTGGGGCCCATGCAGGCTTGGCTAGATGAAATAACTAGAAGAGGTGCATAAGGGTTTCAAGCCACTCACAATGAGGACAACTAGGTCTCTATAATCCTAATGGAGTTAATGTCTCATCTATAGTGAAACTACCCATGATTAAGGACCGAATAAAAATAACTTTATGGGCTCCAACCCAGGCTTCCATTGGCTTCTCAGCCTTGAAAGCCACATCTTTTATTAGATTTAATCATTTAAGCCTCCACAATTTGTTTAGGTGGCCAACTATGATAGCTTTGTCTTTTTTGTAAACATCATTTCAACACTTTAGAGATCATTGGACCATGAAATGACATTATTCACCTTTCTGTGCTCTAGATCTCTATTATTAACATCCCTCCCCCTTTGGGATTTCTTCTCATTAGTAGCTTCTGCATTTTGGCATCCATTAAATATTTTTATAATTCCAGTTACCTCTATGGGTTAGGGACCTCGGACCATAGGACTCAGGAGTGCATGTTGTCTTATACTACGTTGTAGTAAAAATCTCACATGTGTGTTTCTCCATTGGGGCTTTTGAATTGCTCCATCTTCCATTTAGAATTTTCATATTATAAGTTGTATTGAGTGAGCTAGCTAAATTTTGAAATTGGTTGATCTTCATCCAGATCCTTCTCTTCTAGCTGTAAATTCTTCTCGGTGCAATTGTGCTATCAAATTTATGTTGATCATGTTCCGAAAGTAACAAATTTTCCTCATCTTTCAGTTCTTTTAATTCCATGGCATTTCCTTTTCAATGCTGCATCATCCATTGGGGCATTTAATGTTCCCCACATGGTTACCCACTTCATACTGTCTGTGGTACGTCCTTGTTTTAAGTCTTTCATGATCTAGAGTCCTTGTTGAGACTATAGAAGAATTCTATTGGGACCCTGCTGCTAAGAAGCCAGCATAAAGACATTTTCTTTTTAATTGAATGCTTCTAGTCAACACGAGCAAGCAGCAATTGTTGTATGTGAGACATTCAATGGACAACAATGTCTTTCCATGCTATGAAAGTCACTCTTCAGCTAAGAGACTTGAACCTAGCTGGGGAGAATAAAACCTCTGGGTTAGTGCATTTTTTGTGATTTTATTTTTGAATTTTTGTTTTGTCTGTCTATTGATATCCTTGACTGTTAGCTGACAGGGAGTGTTTTAGTTGTCATCCATGTCTTATTTGTTTCTGGCTATTATGACTATATTGTCTACATTTAGGTGTAGAACTTGAGATTATGGTTTATCTTCACTTGAGGTCACTTGCCGGCCCTCTATTTGATGTATTGGACCATTGGTGGCTTTATTGAGTTTACATATGGATAACTAACCCACCTTTTTGTATTTTTCTATATTTGACTAGATTGGCCTAGTCACCCTCTTGGGGCTAGCACCCAGAACCCTAAAGGAAGTGTATAAATAAAACACTCCTTAGTTGTAATTCATTCATTAAAGTTATTATTCTATAAAGGCCTAATGGAAATCTTCCTCTTGTGCACTTCTCTGGTTCATGTGTTTTGGTATTACAGCAATCTCTCTTGTGTTCATCATCTTAAGCGCTGTTTCATTTTTGCTATAATTTTTGCTTGGCTGTATTTTTTGCTTGCCTGGATTAAGGTTTATTGGAGATTTCGCTGTAGATCCACTATCTTATGATCTCTACATGGTATCAGAGCCAGTGTGGAGTCCTATGCTGTTGGGAGCAGGGAATGGGAGCGGGAGCGAAAAGCGAAATTTTCAAAAGCTTCCGTTTTGGGAGCGTTTTTTATATAATATATATTTTAATATATTTTGATGCATATAAATTAAAAAAAACATGTATTATGCCAAATTAGCTATAGAAAACATGAAAACATAGAATCTAGATATTCATATAACCATTTAGTACACACTGATATAACATCAAGCCAAAGGAGGCTATTTCTAAAATTAGATCTGGAGATTACTTTAATTGGAGATACCTTGTGCACTTCCCATTTCTGTACAAGAGAGGAGCCTATTTAATCATCCATGCACACATGCATTGTTTCTTATAGATTGATATAACAATAGTTGTGTGGTTTGTTATGCCCAGTAAAAGCCAAAACGCTCAGCTCGATTCCCAGCAGCTCAGGTTAGAATCAAGCCAAAGGAGGCCATTTCTAAAATTAGATCTGGAGATTACTTTAATTGGAGATACCTTGTGCACTTCCCATTTCTGTACAAGAGAGGAGCCTATTTAGTCATCCATGCACACATGCATTGTTTCTTATAGATTGATATAACAATAGTTGTGTGGTTTGTTATGCCCAATAAAAGCCAGCAAGCTTTTTGTTCTAGCTAAGTCTAAGTGGCTTTAAGAGATTTGATTGGCATGAGAAATGAAACCTATAACGAAAAACTGCTATGTTAAAAGTGTTTTAGAATGAAGTAACATGAATTAAAAAGTAATATCCCAAGAATATGATGGTGTGAATGTGATTTTGGTTGAAAGCACAGCAAGAGAAAGAACTTCAAAATAAGTTAAAATAAAATATTTGCTCGATATCATTTAAAAACATAACAACTTGTTTTCAATTTATCAAAAAAACTGAGGTGGCATTGCCCATACAATCTTTGTTACAATCCAACAATCATCTTTACAGTTTTCTAAAAGAAATCTAGATCTGACATGATCAACATGCAAATATTTTCAAAACACCAGAGGTTCTTGCTCCAAAACTTATGGCTATAAAGTTTAATACACTATCCATTTGGAGTCCAAATGGACTCCAAATCCCTTTATAGGCCCAAACTAACCCTAGCCCATCCAAAAATAAACCAAAAAAATATGCAAAAATCGAAATTTTTTTGGTTGAGTCCGCCAAACTCGTGGGAGCGATTTAGGAATCGATTTCGGGTTCGATTTTTTACCTCGAAATCGATCCGGAATCGATGAGGAATCGTAGCTTCCAGATCGATTCCTCATCGATTCCGAAAAAACCAGGTTTTTTTTTTTTTTTAAGGGAGCGCGAATTACCAAATCGATTCCTGGAGGAATCGATGAGGAATTGCGATTCCAGAATCGATTCCTTCCGAAGCGCGATTCGGGATCGATTCGAGGGGGGGGGGGTCGATTCCCAGCAGCTCTGGTGTGGACTCTTCTTTCTCTATCCAACATTGTTTTAGGGCTAAAACTAAGGTTTCAGCATTCCTTTTTCAAACGGAAAACAGGTTTCTAGGGTTTTTACCATTTCTTTCACCAGCACCTCCTTCTTTGGTAGTTTTTTGGTCTTTTCAGCGGATTTAAGGAGAGTTTTTTTTTGCAGATCTGTGCCCTTTTCTAGGGAAGTGCCTTCCTCTTTCTCTCTTTTCAACCAAAATACTGCAGATTTCTCAAGGATGTACTGGTATCTTGTGCATCTATGGATGGAAATTGGCTTTTCCCCCATTTTTGTTAGTTTTTCATACAAATAGCATTATAATTCAATTGCATGAGATCAATAGGATCACTAGAAGAAAGACAAAGCACAGAAACAAAGAACACGAGAATTTATCCTGGGAAACCCAATAGGGAGAAAACCCAGCAACCTTCGTATAGAGATGAACAATTGTGAGAACATAGTACAATATCAGGGGAGAGAAAGTGGAAGAACTCTTCAAGATGAAACCCCAAAATATCCTTCTCCTAGCTGCAGATGCGAATCTCTCTCCAAGTGATGCGAACTTGCTTGGTTGAGTGAGTGACCAAATGAGGTGAACTACCTCTCTATTTATACATGTGCCAAACTGGCTTTTTTTCCTCAACAGGGCCAATTTGTCAAACTGTTTGGGCCAACTAGTCTTGGGGGAATATAAAAATACATTTAATAATTCTTTTTCTTTACTTAATTTTCTCCCCAAGGTTTACATTGATTCTTTCAAGGGTTTACATGATTAATTACATCAAGATCATCTCCTGTAGGAGGTACAAATAATTACAATAAAATATAATAAGAATAACTTCCGAAGTTGCACAAATTCCAACACTCCCTCTCAACAAGGAAGGTATTCTTCGGATCCGGTCATTATCAGCATCACGATCATCTGGGTTTCATCTGTAGATCTATACTGTCTCGATCATCTCTATACATACTGAATGTTGTCAACACGATCTCAGTCCTTCGAGAAGTGTCATCATGCATCACTTCACCAGTCCTTCGGTGAGTCCAAAAGTAGCCTCTCCATCCGACCTGGATGTCCGAGGGATAAGCTTTACCATCTGCTTTACCATTTGATACCTTTCCGTTTCATCTGCCGATGGGATCCTCCCATACCTGGCCGAGAACCTGCACGAGTAGAGGTGCACGACAATCTACCACCTGTTCATCTCATCTGCCGATGGGATACTCCCATACCTGGATGAGAACCTGGACGAGTAGAGGTACTTGTGCAAGCATCACACGACCATCTACTACCTGTTCGTCTCATCTGCCGATGGGATACTCCCATACCTAGCTGAGAACCTGGACGAGTAGAGGAACCTGGACGAGTAGAGGTACCTGTGTGTAACCCAACCATCTACTACCAGTTCGTCTCATTTGCCGATGGGATACTCCCATACCTGGCTGAGAACTTAGATGAGTAGAGGTACCTGGGTGTAACCTGACCATCTACTACCTGTTCGTCTCATTTGCCGATGGGATACTCCCATACCTGGCTGAGAACCTGGACGAGTAGAGGTACCTGGGTGAAAGCAAGGTAAACATCTCCATGTCATCTTTCCCTCTCAAGGAGGGCCACGTTCTCTTCCACTCCAAGTCTTCCACGAAAGTATTCAAACTTTATCTTGGGAAAAGGCTTGGTGATAACATTTGCAATCTGGTCATCTGTCAGAACATACTGTAACTCGACCACACCTTTCTGCACCATATCACGAATGCAGTGATACCGAATCTCTATATGCTTCGACTTGTCATGGAATACATGATTCACTGACATTTGCACACAGCTCTAGTTATCACAGAGAATCACGGTTGGCTTTGGAATCTGGCCAAACAATCCTGTAAGGAATTTCCGATGCCATACTGCTTCTTAGGCTACTGTACTAGCATCCATATACTCGGCCTTTGGAGTACTGAATGCTACTGAGGTCTGCTTCCTACTACACCAGGAAATCACTGCAGAACCCAAGCTGAAGCAACATCTGGAAGTACTTTTCCTATCTGCAGCACATCCGACCCAATCTGATTCCGAAAATCCCTGCAATCTCAAGTCACATTCTGAAGCATATCTTAGGTCATATCCCACAGTGCCATGCAAGTATATGAGCACATGTTTTGCAGCAATCTAGTGAATCTGCCTCGGTTCACACATGAACTGACTGAGAGCATTCACAACAAAACATATATTTGGTTTGGTGTACGTCAGATACATCAAGGATCCAATCAACTGGCTATACATAGTGGGATCAATCAAATTTGAAATTGAAGTAGAATCCTTCAGCTTCTTCAAATTTGCATCCATTGGAGTGACCATGGACTTGCAGTCCAACATTCCGAATCTATTCAGAATATCTATGGTGTATTTTCCTTGACTTAGGAAAATATTCTTCTGCCTCTGCCATACTTCTAATCCCAAGAAGTAATGCATCAATCCAAGATCCTTCATTTCGAACTCAGAGGCAAGTTTCTTCTTACACCATACGATAAGTTTCTCATTTCCAGTGAGAAACAGGTGATCAACATAAAGGACCAAAATTAGTGGCTCATCATGCACAACCTTGTAGTAAAGGTTGGGATTTGCATCACTCTTGGTGAATCCCAGACTCACCAAGTATCCGTCTATCCGTCCATACCAAGCATGAGGTGCTTTCTTGAGTCCATACAGGGCCTTTTTCAGCCTGCATACGTGAGACTCCTTTCCATGGACAACAAACCCTTCTGGTTGTTCAATATATACTTCTTCCTCAATAACACCATTGAGAAATGCAGTCTTGACATCCATTTGATGCAACTTCCATCCCATAGCTAAAGCAATAGCAATAATAGTCCTGATGGAAGTATATTGAGCCACAAGAGCAAATGTCTCATCATAATCAACTCCCTCTTTCTAAGAGAATCCTCTAGCAATGAATCTAGCCTTGTGTTTTTCAACACTGCCATCTGCTCCATGCTTGATTTTGTATAGCCACTTGGAAGTCACTACTGACTTCCCCTCAGGTCTCGGTACAACCTCCCACACATCATTCTTCATGATGGATTGGTATTCTTCCACCATGGCATCCTTCCAAACTTGGTGTGTGGATGCTTCTTCATAAGTGGTACATTCTGAGTCAATGATGTGACTCATCAATGCTACATAATTGGAGAACCTCTGAGGCCTTTTACTTTCTTGGAAAGTACCATGTGGAGCTTCATGCCCCTCTACATCCTGCAAGGTCTATTGTTCCCATCTAGGTCTCTTCCGGCCTACTGCAATATCTGTGGGAGCATCAATTGGCTCAACTGGATCAATGGGATCGATGGTTTCATCCTTCTCTGTTAACTCCCTCTGAACTGGAGGGGGGGATGATCTCATCTCCTTTGGGTCTAGCATCTCCTCATCATCAATATCCATGTCTGATCCTTTTCCTTTCCTGGCAACCATTTCTTCTTCAAAGGACACATCCCTGTCGACTTCGATCTGTCTGGATCCTGGGATATAAATCTTGTAAGCCTTTGAAGATTCACTGTATCCCACGAAGGTTCCCTTCTTACCCGAAGGTTCTAACTTTGTCCTCTTCTCCTTAGGCACATGAATGTTGACTGGACAACCAAAGATATGGAGGTGGCCCACTTCTGGTTTCACTCCCGTGAAAGCTTCTTCCGGAGCCATGTTCTTAGAATCTTCTTGTTTGATTAATCTGAACATCAACGGGGTTCATGTGTCCATCACTTGTTTATCAGAACAAGTCTCATCATCCTTCTCTTGTAGGCCATATCATATGGTCTTTTCCCTACAAGTCAAATCCTGTCAGATGGTTAGTGACATTGCATAATCAAATTTAACTAATTTTTATTTCTATGCAATGACAATAGTTTACACTAGGCATCTTGGCTAATACTTCAGCACAACAATCATAAACATGTCTCTCAAACACATATGGTGACTGTCTAGATGTCTTCTATCTCCACTAGAACATGTCATCAAGAGTGTGCACTACTCTAAGCATTTAAGAAGGAGATATCATCTGAACTAGCTCCATCAGGTGTTCATGAAATGTTGTGAAGCTCATATGCATAACAAATACAACAAGAGCCTATGATACATTAATAGGTAAACCATAACAAAAGCTCAACACACTTCCTGATAGACCTACATATAATTTGATATGAATAAGACAAAATAGATCTATGTGAGCAATAAAACCAAATACTTATCTTTTATTGTTTTTGTGGGTGGGCTCCCACTGCCTTCTTGTGGGAACAACCATGCGAGACCTCTGCTCTTTATTTTCTTGCTGGGAGCCCATCGTAGTCTGGATCTTCATATCATCACCTAAACATGATCACCTCAACATGGGGATCACTAGAAGAAGAACTCTGAACGATCATCATTCCTTGACTTCTTGTGAGGAGTGTCTTCATCAACATTAGCAGTTGAGGATTCATGCATCCTTTTGTTTGAACTCCGACAATTACTGGCGTAATGGCCATATGTCTTGCACTTGAAGCATAGAATATGCGAGAAATCATTCTTCTTCTTCTGATCTGGATAAGGACTTGATCTCCTACCTTGGTGCCTGTGATTGTGAAACTTTTTTCCTCTTCCCTTTCCTTTCTTGGCATGGGACATGAATGCTTGATTCTCCTTAGGTTGAGTGCCATGAAGTCTCTATCTTGCTGCTATCCTTGTTTCTTCCTGAGTGCAATCTTCCCATAACTTATCAAATTTGGGCATCTTGGTTCGACCACTTATGCTTTGAATGAATGACTCCCAAGATGGTGGGAGACTATTTAGAGTAGTAATGACAAGCTCCTTGTCATCAATGGGGTCTCCACTGCTACTAAGCTTGTCCCTTAGTTTTGTGATCTTCATGAAGTATGGGGCTATTTATTCTGACTTGGACATCTTCATATTTGATAACTGGTTCCTCAATGTGAGAGACACATACTACTATGTTCAAATAGCTTCGTTAGCGTTTTGAACATCTTTCTAGCAGTCTTCTTTCTTGAGATTTGGGGAACCAAGTGGTCTCTAACTGAGTCCACCAAGATTCTTCTTGCTCTGGCATCATTCTTCCTCCAGCGGGATTTGTCTTCTTCAACTTCTGGTTCTGGGACCTTCTCATGACAAACTGCAAGAGATCATTTTCTTCTGGTAAGAGAAGAACCATAGACTTCCAAGAGATGAAGTTGGAAGCCCCTTCCAGACGATCTTCAACCTTCATTCCAATCATCCAGATTGCAGATATGAAGCAGAAACCTTAGCAGGAGCTAGGTCAAAAATGAAAGTTGGATTCTTGAGAAACTGAATCCACATGAAGATGTGCCCTAGCAAGGCGAGTTGAGAAAAGGTAGGGTCGAGCCAAATCTCTGGAAGGAGTAGGTCAAAACCTGAAACCCTAATTTCTGCAGTAGCTACATTTGCATCTGCAAAATTAGGTCAAAAATGAAAATTCTCAGAATTGGATTCTGCCTTCACTAAAAGATGCACCTTCCCTAGAAAGAAGTTCCCATGGCTCTTTTTCTGCCAAATTGATGAGGGAAGGCCTCAGAAGATGAAACCCTAACTTCCGACAATGGCTTCTTCTAGTACTACTCTGAAACCATGTTATTTTTTCATACAAATATAGCATTATAACTCAATTGCATAAGATCAATAGGATCACTAGAAGAAAGACAAAGCACAGAAACAAAGAACACGAGAATTTATCCTGGGAAACCCAATAGGGAGAAAACCCAACAACCTTCGTATAAAGATGAACAATTTTGAGAACATAGTACAATATCAGGAGAGAGAAAGTGGAAGAACTCTTCAAGATGAAACCCCAAAATATCCTTCTCCTAGCTGCAGATGCGAATCTCTCTCCAAGTGATACGAACTTGCTTGGTTGAGTGAGTGACCAAATGAGGTGAACTACCTCTCTATTTATACATGTGCCAAACTGGCTTTTTTTCCTCAACAAGGCCGACTTGTCAAACTGTCTAGGCCGACTAGTCTTGGGGGAATATACAAATACATTTAATAATTCTTTTTCTTTACTTAATTTCCCCCCCAAGGTTTACATTGATTCTTTCAAGGGTTTTACATGATTAATTACATCAAGATCATCTCCCGTAGGAGGTACAAATCATTACAATAAAATATAATAAGAATAACTTCCGAAGTTGCACAAATTCCAACAATTTTAACGTGGCAACTACCATATTTGGCTAGATCAAATGACAAGCCTTCTTTGCAGTAAGCATTTATGGATGTATTTGGAGAAACCCCTTCTTAACCTTGATGATGACATCTATGACCTAGTTTGGTTGAAAAAGGATGGAGCTTTTGTATTAATTACTCTCTATGTGGAGCCAAACCTTATTCGACACACCAAGAATAAGAAAAGTGCAAAGCAGATTTGGAATACTTTTCACAACTTATTTGGTACAATAAACACTACTCGAGTAAATTGACTTGATATTGAGCTCTCCAATCTCAAGATCGCTGACTTTGCTAGTGTCAAGCAGTATATTGCACGGTTCAAGAACCTAAAATTTGACATTATTACATCCAGTGGCAAGGAAAAATCAGATTCAAAATATGCGAGTATTGTTCTGAATAATCTTTCTTCTGCATTCAAAAATTTTACTATCATCTTTTACAACATTCCTCTTTTTCTCAAGGCCCCTCTTTGCCTACTTTAGAGTATGCATTTTCTAACCTGATCGAGCATCAAGTCACCTTGAGGAATTTGGGTGAACTACCCACTAGAGATCAAGCCCATTCCAAGGCTTCTACATCCTCATGCAAGCATGAGTTTGTAGGGGAACCTTCCAAATCGTCAAATAAGAAGAGGATTGTGTGCTCTTATTGTTGTAAGGAGGGACATTGCTTCAAGAGTTGTCTCCACCCTCTTCAAAGATTGAAGAAATTCCTAGGAAAACAACTAGCAACAATGACCTCTTCGAAGACACTACTGGTTCTTTTAACTTTGCACATCTAGTTGTGCACTCTACTCTATGGTCTTCAACTTCACATGAATGGATTGCAGATTCTTGGGCTATGAGGCATATGATGAAGCACACACACCTTTCTTTTTACTATAGTGATCAACACAATGGGAAAAGGTAACTATTGGTGATGACTTAACTCTCCCAATTTTTAGTTGTGGCACTATTATGATTGACAGTGCCAAGTATGAAGATGTTCTCAATGTTCCCGGGGTTGGACTGATTTTATCCTTTATCTACCACATCACACACTCCAATAAAAAGGTGGATTTTTTGTTGGACCGATGGGTTGTCAAAGATATTAGTGATTGGTTCAAAGTGGTTTCTTTAGGATTTTGTGACGAGTCTAAATGTATGTACAAGTTGGGGATTAATTCTTCACCTCCAGCTTCCAACAAGTTCATTACAATGGTGGCTAGTGTAGATAATGACAATAAGCCATGGAATTTTCATCTAGGTCACACTAACTATGGATCGTTGAGACATATGATCCATCTTTGAGGGTCTTCCACAGGTGTTTATGATGGTTGTGTGATGGTAAACATCATAGAGATCCATTTCCAAGAGACAAACCAAGGCATGATTACAAGTCCCTTGAATTGATTCATAATGACCTTGGTGGCCCCATGGCCACTGCTTCCCTTGGGGGAGCCAAATACTTCCTCACCTTTATTAATGATTATTCTTGGTTGCTCTCTATTTACACCATTAAATCCAAGCATGAGGTGTTTGACAAATTTCGAGAATTCAAATTTTTTGTTGAAAGTCAATGCAAACAAAAGATCAATTATCTCTGGTCCGATGGAGTAGGTGATTACATTGGTAATGCTTTTCGATAGTTTCTCTGCTCTTAGGGCATTTCTTGGCAACAAATTATTCCTTATACCCCTTAGTAGAATGGTTTGGTTGAGTATAAGAATAGGGATTTCATTGAGATGGTCCATTGCATTCTTCACTCTAAGAGCATGAAGCTCTCTTTTTGGGAAGAGACAATTGTTTGTGCATCTTTTAGCATCAATCGCACACCTACTCATGCATTCACTAGTATGACTCCTTATGAGAGGTTGCATGGGTAGAAGCCCTCTATCTCACATTTGAAGGTCTTTGGATTAGGTGCATGGGTCCACTCGCCTCATGAAAGATGTGATATATCACTTTCTCATTACACTTCTCATAGGACTCTGGTTGGCTATAGTGAGACTCGTTATGGTTATCGTCTCAACCCCACCTTTCACTAGGTGTCTAAGCCTCATGATGCTATCTTTTATGAGCTTTTTCCTCATGGTCCACCAATATCTTTTTCATCACTCCTTTCCAGTGATGATTCTAGTGATGGTTCTTTGCATGTATCCATGGATCATGTTTCTTCTCCTCTCGCTAGGTCACTTGTTGATGAATCCCAACTGTTGTGGACCTTTCCTCATCTCCATTTGATGTTGGTCCACCTCTATTTAATCCTCTACAATTGTGGGACGATGTGCTAGAAGCCTAGAATCCCTTCTTCCTTTGGTCCCTTCTCTCTCCTTTTGTATCTTCCAATCCTCAATCTTCATATGAGGTTATTACTATCCCAAATGTGTAGATTAGTGATGCTGACCCATTTGGTGGCGCTCAGTTTAGTGATGACACTTTTCACTTGGACGTGCAACTATTGGATGATGATGATGACGATGATCCTACTCATTCATGTTCTTGTCTCTATCTAAGTGGGTGTTTCTATTCTCACCAATGTTGCTGATATTCTTGCAGGTCCTTCCACATAGTGGTTAGAATTGCCCCCATCATAGGCCCTTGTTTCGACTGCCCCTCCTCTTCCTAACAAATACCAATTTGCTCCACCTGACTCTTTGTAGCATGATCAACCCTAATGAAGATTGCAAAGGTTCTCCACGAGTAGTATGGATTTTGATGACCCATAGTTCAACAATACAAGTGGGTATTTGATGCATATTATGATGATTTATTGGTATAAGCCTTCTATGTGGCCCCTTGTTCAACTTAGGAGGTATTGCTGAGATTATAGTTAATCTTCACTTGAAGCCATGTGCCAACCCTCTATTTGATGTATTAGTGGTTTTATTGAGCCTACCTATGGGTAATTAACCCGCCTTATTATATATATTATTTTATATTTGACAAGGTTGGCCTAGTCACTCTCTTGGGGTAGCACCCTAAACCCTAAAGGAGGTGTATACATAAAAGCACACTCCTCATTTGTAATTCATTCCTTCCAGTTATTATTCGATATAGCCCTAAGGGCAATCTTCTTCTAGTGCGCTTCTCTTGTTCATGTGCTTGGGTATTACAACAATCTCCCTTGTGTTCATCATTTAAGTGCTGTTTTATTTCTGCTGTATTTTTCGCTTGGCTGGATTTGGGTTTATTGGAGATTTCACTGTAGATCCACTATCTTATGATCTCAACAATAAGATGAGGATGGTGGTCAGGATCCCTAATTTTTTCCATTAACAATGGAGCTTTCCAAGCTGCTATTTTAAATTTATAAGGGTATATCCATATCGTAAGAGTGCTGGTGAGAGACTATATGCAAGTGTTATTCTCCATTTGATGTTTTCTTTTTCCCTTTTCCATCCATCCTTTTTGAAATTATTCAAACAAGAGTAAACTTTTATGCATGGTACTTGCTCAGGAAGGAGAAGATACAACTGTTTCACAAAACCATTATTACTCTTGGGCCTTAGCTAGTGGATGAACTAGCATAATACCAAGTAGGCCACTTATTTAGCTTCCCTTGATGTGCATCAGAAGATTTAACAAGTCAGTTATATCTATAATAGTCAGAATGTGGATTTCAAGGCAAGCTGAACCGATCAACTTAATGTATGTACTAATCCAGATTTAATGCAAGGTCAGTGTATTATTAAATTAATGGCCATCAGCTCACAAGGATATCATTGAGATACTTATGATTGAAATTGAAACTATTAAAGACTTGAATTGTGTTTCAAAGGTTAAAATCCTCTCTCATTCGATGCATGCTCCTGTAAGCAGGTTCTATTTGCTTAGGATAACTGGTATGTAATCTTCTTTCTCATCTGGTCTTCTCCCTCTGCCCCAAGAATACACATAAGAGCATATTCAAGGCTATAGTTATATTCTGTTATGATATTTGAGAAACATTGTAGTTGGTAGATTATTTTCATATAAATGGAGTACTCATGCAATAGTTTAGTCGAGTCCAATGCTGCAGTTTGATTCAATATGTTTCAATCTTTCATTATCCTCATCCTTTAAGAGTTATTACAGGGAACTACAACTGGATAGTAAGTACTAAGAATAACCATAATATCATGGTCATCCTTTGGTCCAGATCTGTGTCTTACATGCCTACTGTATTGGCACATGTTTTAGAATGAAGTTTACTTCAAGCTATGGTCAGGCATGGTCTTTAATCTTGATGGATATTGTATCTGTTTAGATTGATATGGTGCTTATGCTGTTGATTATTGATCACTAATCTTATAAATTGTATTCATAACCTTTGTTGTCTTAGGCTGCTGCAACTATTTGAAGGATATGAACAGATTGAATTCCCCGTGATTTGTTTGATATGAAGTTCTATAGCTAAAGACTTTAGTTGGTCAATGCAAATTTGACCATTTCCTGGTCACACATTCGTCAAAACCATTGGTTTTGGATGCAAATTGTATTCTTTAATCTTTCCTCCTGAGGTATGTCCTCCATTGCAGGATCTTTTCTTGACCAAGGATATTATACGAGCTTTTGCAATTTTTGTGAGTGTTTGGTGAAAGGAACCTATTGCTGTTTTTACATTTTTCTCCACTTTGTTTGCGGCTCTTTATCTGTGATAAAAGGGCAGATTACGCCCTTGTTTCTGTTATCTGGTGGCAGGCTCTGTATCTCAGCTAGAACCTTTTGGGTGCATAGTACCACAAGATTCAAGGTCCTTGTTGCCTGCAGGGCTTACAACTCTCTCACTTTACAAACACAGTCACAGAAAGTAGTACTTACCTCCATCAATTTTTTTTTACTTGTGTTAAATTAATTAACACAATAAATTACATAAATCTATATAATTTCTTGGATTGATTTTCAGGATTTTGGTCCTATAAAGGTCATGATATGTAGGCCTTTTGGCCCCTTCAGGGCCACTTGGTTTATGACATGTAGGGCCACACTGCTCATCCTATGTGGTCCCTGTTAAGATATAAGGCTACAAATGTAATAAAGTCACCTTAGTGATTTTAGGTTAAAATTAGGGTTTCATATTAGGTTTTAATCATTTAGGGTTTTGGTCTCTCAAGCTCTTTATAAGAGTGAGGACCTTCAATGTAAGGTTGGACCGTATCGTCTCATAATAATATTGTTTTGTGTGTTATTGAGATCATGGGTTTTGTAATGTAACCCGCTCTAGGATTTCTGGTTTAGTGGTTCTCAGAATAGTCCTATGGGGCACTTCTAAGAATCTTTAAAGTCCCGGAAAGATGATGAGACATTTTCTTAATACACAAATGCACTAGTGTGTGCATGTAATAATGACAGAATGTAATGCTTAATCTATGTAGTCACTATTGTGAAGGTTGTTTGTTTATCGTTACATGAACCTCTGTTTCTTGTGGGTCTGTTGGGTTCATTCTTTGCAGAGCCTATTATTGGCTGGTATGGCATGACATCTTTGGGACTACATTGATGAAGTATTCCATGCCTAAACATTTTGTTCACAGTGAGCATGGACTTAACTGGTCAACTAATGAGTCACTTTTAAAATGATTTAGGAGAAGGATTGAGTTATTAGCTTTCGCTCCAACCAACCAACCTTTGAACAAATTTGGTGGGTTCCATAGCCTGTCTTTAAAATGATTTAGTAGAAGGATTGAGTTATTAGCTTTCGCTCCAACCAACCAACCTTTGAACAAATTTGGTGGGTTCCATAGCCTGTCTATGTCTTAGCAAAGTGCTTAGCCCCATTGTACAGATGGACTTAACTGCCAACCAACAAAACGGAAAGCTATGTCTGCATGGATGATAACTATGTTACTGGGTCCTTCTTCCCTCCCTGGATACATATCATATCTGGGCCCTTCCCAAACATGTCTTGGATCTCGTTCATGGACAAATGCCTATCATCTAAACTTCCTTTGTGAGATTTTTTTTTTCTTCGTATGCAAGCATGCTGATTAGTAGCCTCATGTTTGAAGAAATCTTTCAAACCTTTTTTGGTATTTGCTTCCCCAAAGCATTTGATGTAGAAACAATACGATATTAGAAATCTATGGTCTGTTTGCTTGACTAGTCGTTTAAAAAGTCATTGCATAGTGCTGAATTTGGACATCAGAGAAAAAAAATGATTTTCATGACATTCAACCCATCATTAGATTATTCTTCTTCATAATTGTTTTAAAGTAAGTGACTTTGTAAGTTTGTATAGCTTCTGAATCTTCTGGAGAGAGGTCTACAGGTTCCTCCTAAAATTTAGAGGAGAAGAGAGTGAGATCAATCTAGCTGGTGATGGGACAGAGGCAGCCGAGTTTTCTGAGTGGAGGTGGATGTCACCTCAGGAAGTTATTGAACATGTGAGTGCATGATAAAGGGTGTAATTTCTGAATTGCTCATGCATATGGTATGTGCATTGATCTGAATAGATACTTACATTTTGTGGTTGATAATTGGATCAGGCTGTGGATTACAAGCGACCAGTTTATGAGCAAGTTTTTAAGTCCTTTGCTCCTTACATGAACTCATAATCATCTGCTGTATCATGTAAAATATGGAATCTCTATCATCTGCTCTTCTCCTGCTGCTCTTTTTATCACTTTGTCTCCAATCCAGAAACACATGCAAATGATATCGGCCTTAATTTAATATGACTGCACATGGGATGTTGACAAAAGGGGATGCCATCTTTTCCAATTTCTTGCTTTTGTTGATAGTGTGTTATTATTCTTATCATATATACAAGGAAAATGCCTCAATTTTTGAAATGATAGATAGGATTTGAAGAAAGGTTTAGAATATCTTAGAAGTAGAACGTGTTCTTTTTGACTTGATATATTAACAAGAGTGAGACATTCAATAACTTATTGCACTTCATTGCCTTCCTAAGAAATTATGATCAATGGTAACTCAAGAGTCAAAGTTAAGAGCATGACACCATTTGCTGCAATATTGAGGCTTTTTTGCATATCCTTAAAATATACATATATTGAAATTTAGGCCAGATCACTTATCAGGACTTTAATAGCTTTGTATTGCTGTTATGTATAATGCATAAATGGCGCTCATGTACCTAAAACTTAAAAATATATTAGTATTTGGTTCAACAGTCTTTGCATATGGGAAAAGGTTCCTTTGATTTTCTTTAGTATCTGTGAAAGTGTGGGTAATGTTTGAACTCTTTGTTGAGGGTCTCTAAGTCTAAGATTTTGTCTTAGAAAGACTATTATGATCATTTATAACAACCTAGTCCAACAAATGTGTATTATAGATGAAGTAAATTTGCAAAATGAATCAACAAAATCTAAGGTCATTAATTAAAGCTCGGATGATGTTTGGATGTATTTAAATCATAACGTTTGACAATGGAAGAAAAGACAAGGGGAGGTTTTGTGGACAAATGGATGTGAAATTCTCGTTGAGAGACTATATTATCATGAATACATGTCAACGTGCGTGTTGGAATGGAATGTAAACATGTACCATTATAGTGTACTTTTTTTCCATGCAATAGAATGTCAAGAGGTTTTGATTAAATTTGACTAGAGAAGAGTAGAAACCTAAGTTGCAGGAAACTCCCCCTTTGTGTTTTAGTATGTGGAAACATTCCCAATGTGCCTGGAATGGTTCCGAAATGGCCTGAAATATTTTAGGTGCATTTCATGTTTTGGAAATGCAGCCCAAAACATTTTGGGTTATGTCCAAGCCATTTCGGGCCTAAACTCATATGTTTTAGGGCCGAAAAGTGCTTTTGGGGCTACATGGATTGTACATGGTCCCTAAAAAGAAAATCAATGTTTATCTTAAGATTAAAAACCCTAATTCATTCCCATAAATTGTTTTTTAATTCATTTTCATTTTCATTGATTTTTTTAAAAGAAATGATTATAGAAACCCTAGGTCTTCTTATTTTCCTATAGAAAACACATTCTCTTTCATTTTTCACACTTTCTTCGACAACCATAGCGTTCCTACAATAACACCAAGGATTTTAATGACTTTTGGAGCATTGAGAGAAATTCCTAGAGCTGTTATGGTAAGAAGACTCTTGTGGGCTTCATTCTCTTCAATATGCATTGTTCTTTGTTGAGTTTGCAGTATCCATGGCCTTTCAAAGTGGTGTTTGTCTTGCTCCTAAAGCAAATTCATGCATGCAAAATGACTTTATCCTTTTTGAAAGTAAGTGAAAAAACTTGTACATATTCCTAGGGGTAGCTATTGGGAATGAGAGTGCACTATTTGTAAGAATCCCTACAAGGGTTCTTACACCGAGTGAAGCCAATGCTTGTTGCATAAAGGAGTGGATGGTGTTGATGGTTGTGAGAAAACAACCTTGTCACATGAAAGAGTTCCATATGAAAATGAGCATAATGATGATCAACAACTCAAATCAAGGAGAGCCCAACTTACTATCCATTCTCTAGCTACTATGGAGGAGCCAAGGATTTCTCAAGAAGATAAGGAGGACAACGATGCAACAAGAACCCTTGAAAACTCCAAGACCGATGCAAGTTAACAAAGACTTGTAAATATGTTGAATGAACAAGGTAGGGAAGAAGTTGAGGCAACAATCAATGAACATCTATACATGTGGAATCCTCGTTAATGTGGTTCTGTGGCCCGGAAGGATTTGGTGAAGAAAATTAACACCGCCTCTCAAGATTTCAAGGGCCCGAACTATTAAAAACTCAATATTGTGTTGCTCACAAATGATAGGCAAATTATTGAGCATGTAATAGCTCTTGTTCATTCTTCATGGAGTGGCTCAAGGGTTTTTACTTCTTATGGTCTTAGTTGGGTGGGAAGATATGAGGCATAGGCCATTGGTAAACATCATTGCCTCTTCACCAAAAGGTATAATGCTTTGGAACGTTAAAGATTGTTCACATGAGAAAAACAATCATTTCATTGCAAATATTTTAATTAATTCTATTGAGCACATAGGTCCCCAATGCAATGCGAGTTATCATATATAATGCATTAGTTTGTAAAGTCACAAGCCTTATTGCAAAGAGTAGGTATACTGACGTATTTTTGACTCTATGCATAGTCTATAATTTAAACCCAATTTTGGAAGAGTTCGAGGCTAGAATACAATGGATCAAGGAGCTCACAAGTGAGGCTACAGGAATTATATAATTCATCACCCAATGGTCTTGAGTATTTTTTTGACAATTCTCTTAAGTTGGAGTTGTTGAAAGTCATTGATACAACATATGCCTCAAACTTCCACATGTTGTGTTGACTTGTAGAGTTGAAATTGTGTTATTATTTATGGTGGTGAGTGAGATGGGCTATTTGGATTACCAATTCAACATTCTCTTGCACACTTTAGCCAATGCTTTGAATCCAAGCTTTTATGTTGATGACCTCATTGCCTAAAGCAATGGGAAAAGGAAGGCTCCACATAAGGATAGTGTGGTGACCACTCAAGTAAAGAAAGCGTTCATATGATTATTTCCAGCTTCTCTACAAACTAAAATGAAGCAAGAATTTGCAAACTTTGTTGCTGGAGTGGATGAATTTTTAGACATATAATTAGCCTTGGATGAGATTAGGACCATGAACCTTGCTGATGGTGGATTTGTTATGGAGCAAATGGTGTACATTTGTGAATCTTGCTACTCATTTTCTTTCACTAGTGGCAAACTCTTCATAGCAAAGATGAACTAGAGCACCTATGGTTTTATTCACTATGAAGCATAATAGGTTGGGATTGAAAAAGGCATAGGATATTTTCTTTGTGCATTTGAGCATTCATCTTCTATCTCACAAGAGTGATGATTATACTAATGAGCCTTTTAAACATGGGTATGTGGATCCTAAAACTCTCGTCTTGGACCTCTTTTTTTGTTGTAAGTGTTGTTGAAAACACTTATTCCAGTAAATGCATGCCTTGTTTGACACTCGTTGGGCTAGAGTTAATTTGTAATACCTAAGTTTTGACCCTTGGAATGTATTGGATCAGATCATGTACAAATTGTAAATGTGTGTTTATATTGATAGGAGTTGAGCCATGTGATCATAAATAAACGACCTCATGTGTAAATGATATAAATATGTTTGCATGCATTCCTAATGCAGAGCTCGAGGCTAAGGGCAGACAAACGAATAGTTAGGCATGTAGATGTTGTAAATATATTTTTTTGTACTATGTGGTAGGATTTCCATGATGAGCAGAAGCTATGTAAATATTAATGCTGAAATATAATATATAATGGTCCAATGATTGCGGAGAGCGTGAGAGGGGCTATGTTTTCACTAGAGGGGAAGAGGAAAGGGGGATTATGGGAAAGTGATCCTCTATAGCCAAGTGTTAGTGTATGGTCTCACCTTCTTTTCTCGTCACGTGCCTTAAATGAATTGATCCACCTCCATTGACTTAGAAATCTAATCATTAAATGCATGTAGAGGTTAGTGGGGAAGTCTGCTCATGTAGTTATTGAAGCAAGCACCGAGTACAATCATTATGGGTAAGCGTAAAACCACTTCATTCTCCTATTAGATCGTTAGAACAAAACCTAGTCACATTTCCCTCAACCCTCTCATTATCGTTCACTCTATGATTCTCATGTTCGTTCTCTGCACTTCTCACATTGCATTCTCCCTTGCTAATCATGAATCAATGTGGAAACTGACCAAATGAGCACTATGAAAAAGGATTGCATACCTTGGATGAGAGATAGATCGTTGTAGGTGAGCATAGAGGCTGAGTAAGTTAGGAAGACTTCACCCATTGTGTATTTATTTCTCACTAGATGCTTGAGAGCCAAATGTTATGCTTGTGGGATATTATAGGAAGGCATACAACATATTAGACTCTTTCTTCCTACATTGAATTGCTCTAGAAGGGAAGAATATCCTCAAGGGATTGTTGAGCAAAGAAAAGGAAGATCTTCCTTGTGTGGTGTAGGGCAGCGGAAGAGAGTGCCATGGTTGTTTGATGATTGGACCAGATGCCTAGAGTGCTTTGTAGTGAGCAGATTAGTTGAGCTATGAGAGCAGTGGGTTGGGTTGAGTGAGCTAGAAACTTGTAGCTTGATTTTTTTGTCTTGGTTTCCTCATAGCCCAACTTGGTGGTGGCATCTACCATGGATGCCTACCATTGAGTGGAAAATTGTTCATAAGCAACTAGTGTCTTGGACTATCTTCTTTGAAAAGATTAATGTTTTGTCTATGTTAATGAATATGCAATTTAATGTTATTTTTGTAATGAAATTATGTGTATTTTGCATGTTGTGTGTGGTTATGTTTAAATCTAATCATTGGCATTTGGTTGCAATGGATTTTTGTTATCAATGCATGTATATTCCACTGCATTTTATAGTTTTGCTTTGTTCATGCATTAAATTCATTTTGGGCCTCTACAGAAGACCATCTTTGTGTTATTATGGTTAAATGGTCTCTTGTGGGCTAGAATTTCAATGGCCAACTAGTGGCTACATGTGTTGTCTAGGAGTGCTAGACGGGGATACCATATAACTATAGAATATATTGTATTTTTGGCACATATAACCTAAGATATATGGTTTATTTTGGATTTTTCATAATGTGACAATGTATGTGTATATATATGACTTTTTCATAAAATTGCGATTTATAGCATTTATTTAATATTCTTGTTCATTTCACTCTACTTTCCTAATAATATGTTATTTAAAAAAACATATTTTTGAACTATTTATATATTTGTATTCTATAAATTCCTCATTTATCCATTTCCTAAATTTTTTGGGGTCGTGTTTCCATGCCATCCTTGTTTTGAATACTTATGCACTTTTTGAAGTCTCGTGCAACTTAGGTATAAAATGCCAATGTTTACCTAATTGAATTAAAAAGCCAATGCTCACAAAAACAAGTTTGTTCTAATGGAGGTAGTTGGACAAAAATATATTATTTTTATACAGTTGTTGAGGAAACAAAATTATGAGCTGTTTTAGTAGAGTATTAAGCTAGGTCACATGACATGAAGATGTAGATATGTGTTTCCAACATAGGACTCGTGGATAGGGTTGTTCAATAGGGGACACACAGACCACCCAAAATATTACACTAAGGGTGCATACACACACATACAACCCAAGGGGTTAGATCAATTGTTTGCCATGTTGCTAGGCATTCTTTTGGTGTTTCAAGTGTTCAACACAACATGACATGCCAGGGAAGAGTGTCACACATGTTTGACATATGGATAAATGACACATGACTCTACCCTAGCATGTCTTGTTTCTTATGTATTAAGGAATTAGGTTGGGACATTGGACTTGAAATGACTAGTTATAGTATGAAACTCTATCAATCTTTTATATTTAATACCTGTACACAAATGATAAGAGAAAAAATGACCACCGCACCTTATTGCTGTTGATGTTTGTAGCTTAGACATGCATTTCCACATGGGTTATGTCTACCTTTTGGAAATCGTCACTAATACCTCTTATAACTTTGGAAATTCACTTTATTAAAGTCAATTATTAAAGTGAATGTCCTTTTAGATTAATTGAGGTTAATTTAATAAAGTGCCGAAGTTTTTGGCACTAGTGATTTAAGTTAATCAAGTGAATCTTAGCCATTGATCTCAAGTGAGTGAGATCTAATCTCGGCCATTTAAGATAGGGTTTTGGTTCATCTCAAAGGATAAAAGGAAACCAAAGAAATGCTTAAAGCTCTAATAGATTTGTTCCAGAGTGACAACATGAATATGAAGATGATTTTGAGAAACAAGCTCAAGCATGTCCGGATGTCTAGATCCGACAATGTTACCAGCTATCTCATGAAGATCACTCAGATATGTGATCAAATTGCAACCATTGGCGAGAAAGTAGATGATGTAGAACTTGTCAATGTCGCATTGAATGGGTTCACCAAGCCTTGGGAACCATTCATAAAAGGAATATGTGCTCGAGAGAAGATTCCAATTGGGAGAGGCTTTAGGATGATTTCATCTAGGAAGAGACTCGAGATGAGTTAGCAACTAGCAAGCAAGGGGGTAGTGATGAGAACTTGGCCCGTGTAAGAAAGGGGAAATGAAAGGGTTCCATCAAGAAGGGTAATAGTGAGGGGGAAATCTCAGAGTTCAGAGAAGAACAAAGACTTGAGTAAAATCAAGTGTTTCATTTGCCACATGATTGGGAACTATGTGTGTCAGTGTTTGGAGAAGAATAATGGAAAAGGAAAAACGTAGCTGGTAGCAGCATCTGCAGAGACTCAGTTGAGTGAGTTTGCTGCAAAGTTCGAGAGCAACATCTCACTAGTTTCTTGCCTTTTCACCCACGTAGTTGCTAGGAGTGCATGGTATTTGGATAGTGGTGCATCTCGTCATATGACAGAAGCACGAGAGCTATTTAGCAGTCTGATAGAGATAGACTCAGGGATGCATGTGGAGCTTGGTGATGATGCCAAGTATGCAGTGAGGGGAGAGGGAACAATTTCGTTCTAGCTTGAGACATGAGGTTCATTTGATGCCCATGCTGTGATATTTATACTAGGATTGAAGAAGAACTTGCTCTTAGTCTCAGCTATGGAGGACACGGGTTTTTCCATTATCTTTTAGAGAGGGAAAGTATTCATACATCCAGAGGGAGCTATCCCTCTCACAATAGTGAGGATTTGGGTTAGAGAGGGAAACTTATACAGGTTGCAAGGGAAGCTTGTGCAGGACTTGGTACATGATAGTGATAACTTGTGTGAGCTATGGCATAAGAGGATGTGACACCCACATTACAGGGTGTTGCTAATTTTGAGGGAGATTGTCACTGGTCTTCCAGATTTTAGTGTTGAGCAGCAGAGCATATGCAAATGGTGTGCACTTAACAAGAATGCCAAGGTTGCTTTTCCAAATAGCAAGAATAGGTCCAAAGAAATTTTGGATCTTATTCATTCAGATGTAGTTGGACCGACGCCAATTGTATTAGTGTAGGGAGCATCTTACTATGTGACATTCATTGATGATTTTTTCAGGAAAACCTAGATCCTATTTATGAAGACCAAGGATGAGGTATTTGATCGATTCCAAGAGTTCAAGGTCCAAGTGGATAACCTGATAGGAAAGAAGATCAAGGTCTCAAGGTTAGATAATGGGGGAGAGTACACTTCAAATGAATTCAAGGATTTCTGCAAAGAGCTAAGGATCAAGAAGGAGAAGATAGTCTTGTACAACCTACAACATAATGGGGTTGCAGAGAAAAATAATCGGTCCATCGTCAATACTGCAAAGGCCATGATTCATGATCAGGGACTGCCTATGTTTCTTTGGGCAGAGGCATGTAACACAACAATATATTTGTAGAACATGAGTCCTCATAGGATATTGGAGGATAAGACTCTTGAGGAGGCATTCATAGGAGTGAAACCAAAGATCGAGAATCTCATGATATTTGGTTGTACAATTTACATCATGTTCTAGTGGAGAAGAGGACGAAGCTTGATCCTTCAGGAGAGAAGGGCATCTTTGTGGGGTACAATGAGACCTCAAAGGATTACAATATCTTCATGCCAGCACACCAAAAGACAATGGTGAGCTAAGATGTTAAGTTCAAGGATAACTTGGTATCTAGGAAGTCTCATGAGTTACCGCTAGTGGTAGAGGACGAGGAGCAAGCATCTCCGAAGGGAGAATAGAGTTCACATACTTCCAATTAAGGGAGTTAGCCTTTATGTAAGGAGGAGGAGTTATCTCCTTCCAGTTTTGTCAGGAGATCCAAATGGTTTGAGCAAACCTTGAGGGATGCTCGAGAGCATGTTGAGGCTCCCAAGAGATCATTCAGGGAGAGTAGGCCTTCGAGAAAGTTTCGAAACTATACCAAATTGATGAGCAATATCATTGATATCGAGCCTTCCAGTTTTTCGGAAGCAATTGAACAACATGTTTGGAGGGATGCCATGGTGGAGGAGTACACCTCCATCATGAAGAGTGATGTTTGGGATATTGTGCCTATATTGGAGGGGAAGTCTATGGTGACTTCTAGGTGGCTCTTCAAGATCAAGCATGCTATATATGGCAGCATTGAGAAGTTCAAGGCGAAGTTCGTGGTGAGAGGGTTCTCTTAGAGAGAGGGAGTGGACTATGAGGAGATATTTGTTCCTATCGCCATATATGCTTCCATTCAAGCTGTAATATCTATTTCCTTAGTCATGACGGGGAGGATTCACCAGATGGACGTGAAGACAACCTTCCTCAACGACATCATTGAGGAGAAAGTACATATAGAGAAATCTCATGGCTTCGAGGTACATGGGAGGGAGTCTCATGTGTGCAAGCTTAACAAAGCCTTGTACGGACTCAAACATGCACCAAGGCATGGCAGTCCAGGATTGATGGATCCTTGTAGAGCATGGGATTCACCAAGAGTGAGGTGGATCCTAACTTGTACTTCATACTTGTTGGGACTGAGCCACTCATCTTAGTGTTGTACGTAGATGATTTTTTTCTGACATGTGCAGAGAGGCTTATAGCAGGGTGCAAGTAAGATTTGGATACAAAGTTTGAGATGAAGGATATTGGCTTTATGCATTATTTCTTAGGTTTAGAGGTATGGCAGAGATCAGGTGAGATCTTCCTTAGTCAAGGGAAGTACACAATGGAGATCTTGTAGAGATTCGGGATGGAGGACTGTAGACCGATGGATACACCTATGGTTACCAACCTGAAGAAGGTTGTCACTTCATATTTAGAGTTGGTGGATCCTAGGTTATATAGGCAATTAATAGGATCCTTGATGTATTTGGTCAATACCAGACCAAATATATGTTTTGTTATGAACACCTTGAGCTAGTTCATGGTGGAGCTGACATAGGTGCATTGGGTAGCAGCGAAGCATGTGCTTAGGTATTTGAGGGGCACAGTGGAGTATGGATTGAGGTATCATGAAGGTGATGGAGTGAGGCTCTAGGGATATTTAGACTCAGATTGGGAAGGGAGTGCAATAGATTGAAAGAGCACCTCAAGGTGCTACTTTAACTTGGGATCAACAATTATTTCTTAGTTCAGCAGGAAGCAGACTTCCATAACACTTAGTTCAGTAGAGGAAGAGTATATGGAAATGAGTATGGCTAGTTGTGAAGCTATTTGGCTTCACAAACTACTTACATGATTATTTAATCAGGAATTGGATCCTACTGTGATTCATTATGATAATCAGAAATGCATCAAACTCTTTGAGAATCCAGAATTTCCTGACAGGTCCAAACATATTGAGATCATATATTACTTCATCCGAGACAAGATCCGGAAGGGAGCAATGAAGCTCCATTATATTTCCGTAGATGAGTAGGTTGCAGACATTCTCACCAAACCCTTGGTGAAAGGGAAGTTTGTATTCTTCAAAGATAAACTAGGAGTGGTGGTGTTAGATTTTCAATTTTTAATCAATAGTTATTTAGGATCTTACTGAGAGAATAACAAGCACATCATAAACACAAGAGACAGAAAGATTTTCCTCGGGGAAACCATAAAGGAGAAAACCTCGCAACTTCCTCAGAGATAGAATGATCACCCATACAATGTCATAAAAGTAAAACCCAAAAATAGAAAAGGTCTTCAACAGCTTCTCTCTTCTCCACTTGTGCGAACTTGTCCTTCTTCTCACTAATGCGAAGTGAGTGAGTGAGTGAATGATACAAATGAGAGAGGCACCCTCTCTATTTATACTTTAACTTTCACTTGACCTTTACCCCAACTAGGTCGGCCTCTAGTTGTACCTGATTGGGCCGAATTATCTAGGAGAGTCTAATAACCCATTTACAACTTAACTCTGGTGTCTAATGCCCCGACTTACAATGGAGGGTTAACCTCAATGACTTTACATGACCCAAATACAATAATCACTTTCCCAACCGGAGGAATAAACATCTCCGTCGGAGGTACAATAATAAAATACAAATACAATATAAAATATACAAGTGAATATCTTCCGAAGTTACAATTACATTAACACTCCCTCTTAACTAGGAAGGTATTTTCTTGATACAGTCATCAACACAAGTCTTCATCGCTGGATCAACAATGCTGGAACATCATCATCAACACCGGATCGTCGTCGTCACTACTACTGCAATCCTCATCATCTGGACCATTGATTGGTGCTATCTCTCGGTTCTACTCGTCATAGGAAGTTCTACAGAGCCAACCATTTTTCATGTTGGATGTATGCCTAGCCTCCATGTAGGTCTTCATCATCTCTGTGAGCAAGCCATCAAGTAGGTATAGCCTAGGACTTATTATATTGCCTCTGCAAAAACCTGCATCTCCTACTGTCGCCTTATCACGTCCAGATCATCTAAACGTCAACGAAGCACAACCCAGATGCACATCACACGTCTACCAGCATGGGAAGACACATCTACAACCATGCGAGACCCAACTCTTACACCTACACCATGGGAAGACAAACCTCAACCATGCGAGAATGGAACTGCCCTTACATCTACGCCATGGGAAGACAAACCTCAAACATGTGAGAATGGCACAACCCTTACATCAACGACCATGGGAAGACAAACCTCAACCATGCTGGAATGGCTTAACCCTTACATCAACGGCCATGGGAAGACAAACCTCAACCATGTGAGAATGGATCGACACTTATATCAACGATCATGGGAAGAAAACCCTACAACCATGTCAGAATGGCCCCAACCCTTACATCTGCACCATGGGAGGACACACCTACCACCATGTGAGAATGGCTCATGTGCATCTGTGTCTTCCAGACTCATCACTTCCCCTTGGAAGGAACCTCGATCTGGAGTACACCAAGCTTCTCTCTGAAGTACTCAAAATCCACTCTAGCTAGCGGCTTGGTCAACACATCGGCTATTGCTCGTACTTCGCAAGATACTAGAGCTTCACTGCTCCTCTCTACACCATATCCTTGATATAGTGGTACTTGATCTCAATGTGCTTCGACTTGTCATGGAACACCGGGTTTTCAGACAACTTCACACAACTCTGGTTATCACAAAATATACAAGTCACATTCAACTGGAGATCAAACAAATCAGACAGTAGCTTCCTAATCCATATTGCCTCACAACTACCCGAACAAGCTGCAACATACTCTGCTTTGGCTGTACTTAGTGTCACGTAGGACTGCTTCCTGCTAAACCAAGAGATCACACCTGATCCCATATTGAAGCAACACCCTGAGGTGCTCTTCCTATCAATGGCACTGCCTGCCCAATCCAAATCAACATAACCCTCCAGGTTAATCTTCTGATTTGCATCATACTTGAGCCCATAATAAACCGTACCCTTCAGGTACCTCAGAATATGCTTTGCAACAATCAAGTGAACATGTCTCGGATCTGTTAGGAACTGGCTCAATTTGTTCACATCAAAGAAAATATCTGGTCTCGTATTCGTCAAGTACATCAAAGATCCAATCATCTGACGATACATCGTGGCATCAACCAACTCTGATGAAGCATCACTCAATAGATTCAGGTTCGATTCCATAGGTGTGGCCATGGCCTTGCAGTCCATCATCCCGAACCTCTTCAGGATCTCTACTGCATAATTCCATTGTCCAAGGAAGATTCCATCCGCACTCTACCACACCTCCATACCTAGAAAATAGTGCATCATACCCAAGTCCTTCATCTCGAACTCGACAACAAGCTTCCTCTTCGTGTCTACAATAAGCCCATCCTCACCTGTCACAAACAAGTCATCTACATAAAGTAGAAGTATCACTGCGTTCCCTTCCTCAACCTTGTAGTAAAGGTTGGAATATGCTTTACTATTGGTAAAGCCCAAACTAGTTAGGAATCTGTCTATCTTGCCATACCACGTCCTGGGTGCCTGTTTCAATCCATACAAGGCCTTCTTCAATTTGCACACGAGTCTTCCTGTCATGTGTCTCAAATCCGAGTGGCTTCTCCACATACACTTCCTCTTCCACTACACCATTCAAGAACGTTGTCTTGGCATCCATCTGGTGTACTTTCCACTTCATCATTGCAGCCAGAGAAAGTACTGATATGATGGACGAAGTGTATCTGGCTACAGGTGCAAATGTCTCATAATCTATCCCTTCCTTCTGGGAGAAGCCACGTGCGACAAATCTCACCTTGTGTTTCTCTATGTTTCCATTTGCAGCATGCTTGATCTTGTACATCCACTTGGAAGTCACAACAAACTTCCCTACTAGTCTTGGGCCCATATCCCATACATCATTCTTCATGATCGACTAGTACTACTTGATCATGGCATCCTTCCATTCCTTCCTTTCTGCCGCTTCTTCATAGTTGGCAGATTCCTTGTCAATGATGTCACACAACAGGGCTACATAGTTGGAGTATGGCCTCGGTCTCTTGCTTTCTCTGTGCATTCCTTCTGGAGCGCCATATCTCTCTGCATATTGAATTGCCTCTTGTACCCATGTTGGTTTTCTCTCGTGGTTTTCTCTTGTGAGAATTCTTCTCACGGGGTGGATCTACAGGTTCCTGTGGGTCTTCCATCTCGCGGTCTTCATATTCTTTTGGGGTTGCTTCATTCATTGTTGTATCTTAGATCTTGGGTGCTTCTGGTTCTTCAATGTCTTCAACAGGTAGCTTTCTGGATTTGTTGTAGGCTGAGTCTTCGTCAAATGTCACGTCCCTGCTGATGTCGATCTTCTTGAACCCTGGAAAATATATTATGTAAGCCTTCGAGCTTTCACTATATCCCACGAATATGCCCTTCTTTCCTGAAGGATCTAGCTTCGTCCTCTTCTCCTTTGGAATATGTATGTACACCGGGAATTCAAATATCCTGAGATGGCTGACTTCTGGTTTCTCGCCGGAGAAAGCTTCTTCTAGTGTCTTGCTGTCAAGTACTCTATGTGGAATACGATTCTGTACAGACATGGCTGTCCTCGCAGCTTCTTCCCATAGATGCATAGGAAGATCCTGGTCATGAAGCATTGCTCTTGCTGCTTCCATGATTGTTCTATTCTTCCTTTCTGCAACGCCATTTTGCTGTGGATTGCATGGAGTAGTCAACTCCCTCTTAATCCCTGAATCTCTGCATAATTTCTTGAAGTATTATGATGTGAACTCTCCGCCATTGTCTGATCGAAAAGTCTTGATTTTCTTTTCTGTGTGGTTCTCGATCAAGGCTTTGAATTCCTTGAATTTGCTGAATACTTCATCTTTGTTCTTCAAGAAATATCTCCATGTCTTCCTAGAAAAATCATCAATGAAAGAAACATAATATACATACCCACTCAATGGACTGGATGACATCGGACCGCATACATCAGAGTGGATGATTTCCAAGATTCCTTTTGCGTTGCTCTCGCTACTTGGAAATGTCTTCTTTATGTTCTTTCCCTTCGCAAATCCTTTGCAAACACCTTCATGCTTTGCCTGGATTTATGGAAGACCTTCAACTGCTTTGCTTGCAAGAGGTAGTGCTCTATAGTGCACATGTTCAAGCCTCCTATGCCATAGTTCACTTGGCTCCATTGA
This sequence comes from Larix kaempferi, assembly GCA_027924585.1. Taxonomy (NCBI): domain Eukaryota; kingdom Viridiplantae; phylum Streptophyta; class Pinopsida; order Pinales; family Pinaceae; genus Larix; species Larix kaempferi. Next base: position 10,019,500 of record BSBM01000727.1, read on the forward strand.
GTCATGGACCAAAGCTTGTTCAGATTGGCCCTTCAATTTGCACAAACCTCCCTCTTGCTCTCCAATCACAACTGCATCGTCTATAGTCTTTCCCTTTAGCCACATTAGGACTTGGCCATCAACAAATGAAACCCTCATACATTTTGCATCCAATGCAGATATGGAGAGAAGATTCTTCTTGAGTCCTGGAACATATAGGACATCCTTCATCTTCAAAGACTTCCCAGAGTCTAGCTTGTAAGAGGCTTTACCACTTCCTTTTATGGGGGTACCGGTAATCATAACCAAATTTCACCTTGTGGGGTGACTCATGTTCAGATAGGTTAAAAAATGATTCTTTAAATCCTGTCATATGCTTGGAAGCCCCGCTATCTACAAGCCAATCATTGCTTCCATGTGTAACAGTGCTTGTGAGAGCTGAAATCAGAATGATACTCTTCATCACTTGAAGAATCTTCACTGTCTTCTCTGGTTCTCTTCCTTGGAGGTTCATCATCCTCTGTAGTATGAACATGATGTCTTTTCTTCTTGTTCTTATTCTTGTGGGAGCTACTTTTGTTCTTGGGACAATCTTTGGAGTAGTGTCCCCTTTCATCACAAGTAAAGCATCGAATGTGAGATAGATCTCTCTTGAAGTTCCTTCTTTGATTCTGGTGGTGGTGTCTTTCTTTCTTGTGATGAGGATGCTCCCTCTTGGAGTTATTCAGCCTGGTGTGTGTTGTGAGAGCTTGGTCTTCATTACCCATCTTCTCTTCTCGAGCTACAAGTCGAGCTTCTTCTTGTGAGCATTCCTCCCACAGCCTATTGAATGTGATTAACTTCTTTCTAGCACAAATCCCTTGAATGAAAGAATCCCATGATCTAGGAAGACCATTCAAGGTGGTCATCACAATTTATCCATTTTCTACATCTTCTCCCATAGCTTCAAGTTGCTCCTTGAGTTGAGAGACCCTTGTAAAATAGGACTGCATGGTCTCTGTATTTTGTATCTTCACATTCTTCAACTGGTTTCGCAAGGCCATCTTCCAATTTATATTCTTTCCTTCAAATAGCTTGGTCAAGGAATCAAACATCTATTTGGGTGTCTTTAAGGAAGACACATGTGGGATGAGGTGATCCTTAATAGAATCAGCAATGATCCTCTTGGCCTTAACCAAGTTCTTCTTGTGTGAGGCTTTAGCCTCATCTCCCTCTGGAAATGGAACCTCTTCATTCACATAGGCGTCCAATTCATTATCTTCTAGGACAAGCCCAATCCTATACTTCCATGCTCGGAAGTTATTAGACCCTTCAAGATTATCCTCAAGCTTGGTGTGGTGAGACATCTTTAATGAGAAAATCAAATGGAAATAGAAAAGATTTTAGGTATTACCACTTTGATTTGCTGAAATTGGTTCTGGCGTTGGCTAGGGTTTGTCAGAGAAACCCTAAAATTTCAAACTTGGAATTTTAAACTTCTGTCTGGATGGAAAGATGCGCTTGATTGAGGCGAGCAGGCTGGTACACTTGGTTTCTAAAGATTTCGAAAATTGACCCCTGAAAATTGACTTGTGAAATTCTGATCTACAATTTCTGGCTTTTCCTGGTTTTCTGATTTTTTTGGTCCAGAGTCAAATTGGGGTTGGACTTTTCGGGAATTTTACCCAACCAAAAACTTCGATCTTGGTATCTAAATTTCTATTTTGATGAGGCGCACTTCCCTATGCTGATAGCACCCAAAAATTCCACTTTTGTGAAAAGCCCTAATTTCCGGCAGTAGTGACGAGCCAAAAAATGAAAATGCTCAGAATCACTTTCTGCTTTGATAGAAAGATGCGCCATCCTAAGGAGAGTTATCCTAGCATCCTTTTCTTGATGATATATGGAGAGAAACCCAAAAATTAAGAATCCCTAGCTTCTGCAGCTGCATAGTGTCTTCTTCTCAAGTTAGCTCTGATACCATGTTAGATTTTCAATTTTTAATCAGTAATTATCTAGGATCTTACTGAGAGAATAACAAGCACATCATAAACACAAGAGGCACAAATATTTTCCTTGGGGAAACCATAAAAGAGAAAACCCTGCAACTTTCTCAGAGATAGAATGATCACCAATACAATGTCACAAAAGTAAAACCCCAAAATAAAAAAGGTCTTCAACAGCTTCTCTCTTCTCCACTTGTGCGAACTTGTCCTTCTTCTCACTAATGCGAAGTGAGTGAGTGAGTGAATGATCCAAATGAGAGAGACACCCTCTCTATTTATAATTTAACTTTCACTTGACCTTTACCCCCAACTAGGTCGACCCCTAGTTTTACCTGACTGGGCCGACTTCTCTAGGAGAGTCTAATAACCCATTTACAACTTAACTCTGGGGTCTAATGCCCCGATTTACAATGGAGGGTTAACCTCAATGAATTTACATGACCCAAATACAATAATGACTTTCCCGATCAGAGGAATAAACATCTCCGTCGGAGGTATAATAATAAAATACAAATACAATATAAAATATACAAGTGAATATCTTCCGAAGTTACAATTACATTAATAGGTGGAGAATACCTTTCTTGCTAAGAGGGAGTGTTGAGGTTTGTCGCTTAGACAGGCATTTCCACATGGGTTTGTGTCTACCTTATGGAAATCGTCACTAATACCTATTAGAACTTTAGAAATTCACTTTATTAAAATCAATTATTAAAGTGAATGTCCTTTTAGAATAATTGAGGTTAATTTAATAAAGTGCCTAAGTTTTTGACACTAGTCATTTAAGTTAATTAAATGAATCTTAGGCATTGATCTCAAGTGAGTGAGATTTAATATCAACCATTAAACATAGGGTTTTGGTTCATTTCAAAAGGATAAAAGGAAGCCAAGGTGAGAGGAGAAGACACAATAGAAACTCAATTGAGAGAGTGGAGGACTTCCACTTGACAAATTTCGTATAGAGAATATTGCAGCAATCAAATAATTTTTGTAGGTGTGTCATACAACTGATCAAGGGAATTAGAGTGTAGGAGTAGGCTGTATAGGTGCCATATAGCCTAGCAGGGGCTGTATAGATGTACATCGCTTTGGATTTTGTGCAACTTCGGAAGATATTATTCATTGTATTTTATTGTACCTCCTAAGGGAGATGAATCTGATGTAATTACTTATGTAAACACATGAAAGAATCAATGTAAACCTTGGGGCGCAAAGAAGCAAAATAAAATATTAAAAATAAAATTATTAATTGCCCCCAGGTGAAGTCGACCCATTTAGGGATTTTTCTGGTTTTGCACTTGTATAAATTAAGAGGTAAAGTGCACCTCATTAGCTCACTCACTCACTTGACATTTGCGCATCACTTGGGAGAGAGAAGAAGTTCGTACAAGCTAGAGGAGGAAGTTGTTTTGGGGTTTCCACTTGTGGAAAGCATTTTCACATTTTCTCTTTTATCTTTGTACTCTGATCTCAGGATTATCATCTCTATACGAAGGTTGTTGGGTTTTTTCCAATTGGGTTTCCTAGGATAAACTCTGTTGTTATGTTTTGTGCTTTGTATTTCTTCTAGTGATCTTGGTTATGCATTTATATTATTATGCTATGAATGTATGAAATCTAACATGGAGTCAGAGCAGTTCTAGAAAAAGCCATTGTCGAAACCCTGCCAGAATTAGGGTTTCATCTTGTGAAGTCTTCACCCAACATTTTGAAGAAAAAGATCCATAGGAATTTCGCGCATCTTTTGGTGAAGATGGAATTCAATTTTGAGAATTTTCAATTTTTGACCTAACTCTATAGCGGCAGCAGAATTAGGGTTTCAGTTTTGACCCACTTCTCTCCACAGATTTGGATAAGCCCTACCTCAATTCAACTCGCCTTGGCAAGGCGCATCTACCTGTGGTTTCAGTTTTTCAAATTATCCACTTTCATTTTTGACCTAGCTCTTGCTAGGGTTTCTGAACCAGATCTGCAGTCAAGATGATTGGGATGAAAGCTGAAGATAGAAGAAGTTCATCCACCGCTGATATAGAAGAATATCATCATCATAAAATTCAAAGGAATGAAGATCACACAGAATTCCTATTCATATCATCATTATCAGGTACTATTCCCACCACTAGTGACACTTGGCTCATAGATAGTGGTGCATCTAGATACATGACAGGTTATAAAGAGAATCCTTTATAATTAGTTGAGAAAGATTCACATCTCCGTGTTGTACTTGGAGACGATGCAAATTACACTGTGAAGGGATCTGGAGCCACCACCCTTCAACTAGAATCAAATGATACATTGCGTCTGATTGATGTACTCTATGTACCTGGAATGAAGAGAAACCTTGTCTCCATCTCAGCCTTGGGGGACAAGGGATATAAAGTAGCTTTCTCAGAAGGGAAAGTCCTTGCTTGTCACAAGAACTCAAGCATGAGCACAGCCAAAGTTATTGGCATAAGAGAAGAGAGCTTGTATAGACTAAACACTCCACCAGTCCAAGTATTAATACATGATGTTGCAAGTATGGTCGAGTTATGGCACAGAAGGTTAGCTCATCTAAACTATCAAGCTCTCCCAGTTCTGAAGAATATTGTGACAGGTTTTCCAGGGCTCCAGGTAGACCATGATGGAACATGTAGAGGATGTGCACTTGGCAAGAATGCCAAGAAATCTTTTCCAGATAGCGAGAGTAGATCCAAAGGGATTTTGGATCTAGTACACTTTGACTTGTGCGGGACCATGACGATTGTGTCATTAGGTGGATATCATTATTATATCACCTTTATTGATGATTAATCACGGCAAACTTGGATATACTTTCTCAAGTCAAAATAATCCGAGGAAGTGCTCAGCAAGTTCAAAGAGTTTAAAGCACAAGTTGAGAATCTGTCAGGAAAGAGGATCAAGATTTTGAGATCCGATAATGGTGGAGAATATACCTCTATAGAATTTAATGATTTCTGCAAGGAAGCAGGAATTAAGAGGGAGATCACAGTTCCCTACAACCCTCAACAAAATGGGGTTGCAGAAAGAAAGAATAAAACAATTGTGGAGGCAGCCAAACCTATGATACATGACCAGAGTCTTCAAATGTTCTTGTGGGAAGAAGCATCCAGAACCGCTGTATATTTACATAATAGATGTCCACATAAGATATTGAAGAATGTGACTCTGGAAGAAGCGTTCACAGGTGTGAAACCAGAAGTGGGCCATCTCCGGATATTTGGCTGTCCAGTATACATACATGTGCCCAAAGAGAAAAGATCAAAGTTAGAACCTTCAGGCAAGAAGGGAATTTTTGTGAGATAAAGTGAGTCTTCAAAGGCTTACACAATTTACATTCTAGGATCCAAACAGATTGAAGTCATTAGGGATGTGACCTTTAAAGAAGAGATGGCTATCAGGAAAGGAAGAGGATTAGATATGGAGGTCGATGATGAAGAAATGCTAGAGTCAAAGGAGACGAGATCATCTCCCCCTCCAGTTCAGAGGGAGCTAGCAGAAAAGGATGAACCTATCGATCCCATAGATCCAATTGATATCCCTATAGATGTTGCAGGTCAGAAAAGACCTAGATGGGCACAACAGACACTGCAGGATGCATAGGGGCATGAAGCTCCACATGGCACTTCCAGAGAAAGAAAAAGACCCCAGAGGTTCTCTAGTTATGTGGCACTGATGAGAAACATTATTGATTCAGAACCCACCACTTACGAAGAAGCATCCAAACATCAAGTTTGGAAGGATGCCATGATGGAAGAATATCGGTCCATCATGAAGAATGATGTGTGGGAAGTTGTGTCGAGACTTGAGGAGGAGTCAGTAGTGACTTCTAAATGGCTATACAAGATCAAACATGGAGCAGATGGCAGTGTTGAGAAATACAAGGCCAGATTTCTAGCTAGAGGATTCTCTTAGAAAGAGGGAGTCGATTACGATGAGACATTTGCTCCTGTGGCCTGATATACTTCCATCAGATCCATTATTGCGATTTCTTCAGCTATGGGATGGAAGTTGCATCATATGGATGTGAAGACAACCTTTCTCAATGGTGTTATTGAGGAAGAAGTTTACATCGAACAACCAGATGGGTTTATTGTCCAAGGAAAGGAGTCTCATGTATGCAGATTGAAAAAGGCACTGTATGGACTCAAGCAAGCACCCCATGCTTGGTATGGACGGATAGACAGATTCTTGGTGAGCTTGGGATTTTCCAAGAGTGATGCAGACCCCAACCTTTACTGCAAGGTTGTAGATGATGAGCCACTGATTTTGGTATTATATGTTGATGACCTTTTTCTCACGAGAAATGAGAAACTTATTGTATGGTGTAAGAAGAATCTCGCCTCTGAGTTTGAAATGAAGGATCTTGGATTGATGCACTACTTCTTGGGATTAGAAGTATGGCAGAGGCAGAAAGAGATTTTCCTAGGACAAGGAAAATATACCATTGATATATTGAAGAGATTCGGGATGTTGGACTACAAGTCCATGGCTACTCCAATGGATTCAAATTGGAAGAAGTTGAGAGATTCTACTTCAGATTATGATTTGATTGATCCCACCATGTATCGCCATTTGATTGGGTCATTGATGTATCTGACCAACACTAGACCAGATATATGTTTTGCTGTGAATGCCCTCAGTCAGTTCATGTGCGAACTGAGGCAGATTCACTGGATTGCTGCAAAACATGTGCTTAGATACCTACGTGGCAATGTGGGATATGGATTGAAGTATGCTTAAGATTGTGATTTGATATTGCAGGGGTTTACAGACTCATATTGGGCCGGATGTGTTGCAAATCGGAAGAGTACTTCTGGATGTTGCTTCAGTTTGGGTTTTGCAGTTATTTCCTGCTACAGTAGGAAGCAAAACTCAGTAGCACTTAGTACTGCAAAGGCCGAGTACATGGATGCTAGCACAACATCTCAAGAAGCAGTTTGGCTTTGTAAACTCATGGCAGGATTGTTCGGCCAGATCCTAGAGCTGACCGTGATTCACTGTGATAACCAGAGTTGTGTGCAGATGTCAGTGAATCTTGTATTTCACGACAGGTTGAAGCATATTGAGATTCGATATCACTTCATTCATGATATGGTGCAGAAAGGTGCGGTTGAGTTACAGTACGTGCCAACAGATGACCAGATTGCAGATGTTCTCACCAAGGCTCTTCCTAGGGTGAATTTTGAATACTTTCACGGAAGACTTGGAGTTGAGGAGAACGTGTCCCTCCTTGAGAGGGAAAGATGACATTGAGATGCTTTCCCTGCTTTGCCCAGGTACCTCTACAGTCCAGTTAATCATCCAGATATGGGAGAAATCCCATAGGCAGATGAGTAGGACAGTCAATAGTTGGTCGAGTTCACACAGGTGCCTCTGCAGCCCAATTACTCAACCAGATATGGGAGAAATCCCATAGGCAAATGAGTAGGACAGTCAACAGTTGGCCGTGTGATTACACATGTACCCATATAGTCCTGGTACTCAGCCAAATATGGGAGAAATCCCATAGGTAGATGAGTCGGATAGTCAGTAGATGGTCGTGCTCATTTGCTTATTTGAGATCTCATCCAGGTATGGGAGGACCCCATCGGCAGATGAGACAGACATGTAGAAAATGGCATAGCAGAGATGGCACAACTGATAATCTTAGATATCCAAGATTGAGTGATTCTCCTGGATCCAGGATCGAGTGATTCTCCTGGACTCACTAAAGGACTGATGAAGATGTTTCAGATATTCAGGATTGAGAGATTCTCCTGAATCCAGGATCGAGTGATTCTCCTAGACTCACCGAAGGACTAGTGAAGATGTTTCAGATATTTAGGATTGAGAGATTCTCCTGAATCCAGGATCGAGTGATTCTCCTGGACTCACCGAAGGACTGGTGAATATTTTTAAGATATTCAGGATTGAGAGATTCTCCTGAATCTAGGATTGAGTGATTCCCTTGGACTCACCGAAGGACTGGTGAAGATGATGCATGACGACACTTATTGATGGACTGAGACTGTGTGGACAACCTTCAGTATGTATAGAGATGATGGAGACAGAATGGATGTACAAGATGAAACCCAGATGTTCGTGATGCAGATGAAGACCGAAGAATACCTTCCTCGTTGAGAGGGAGTGTTGGATTTTGTGCAACTTCGGAAGATATTATTCATTGTATTTTATTGTACTTTCATTGTACTTGATTGTACCTCCTAAGGAAGATGAATCTGATGTAATTACTTATGTAAACACATGAAAGAATCAATGTAAACCTTGGGGTGCACAGAAGCAAAAGAAAAATATTAAAAATAAAATTATTAATTGCCCCCAGGTGAAGTTGGCCCAGTTAGGGATTTTTCTGGTTTTGCACTTGTATAAATAAGAGGTAAAGTGCACCTCATTAGCTCATTCACTCACTTGACATTTGCGCATCACTTGAGAGAGAGAAGAAGTTCACACAAGCTAGAGGAGGAAGTTGTTTTGGGGTTTCCACTTGTGGAAAGCATTTTCACATTTTCTCTTTTATCTTTGTACTTTGATCTCGGGATTATCATCTCTATACGAAGGTTGCTGGTTTTTTCCCAATTGGGTTTCCCAGGATAAACTCTGTTGTTATGTTTTGTGCTTTATCTTTCTTCTAGTGATCTTGGTTATGCATTTATATTATTATGCTATGAATGTATGAAATCTAACACATCGATCTGTACAACATCAAGAATCCGCATGTGCTAGGCTGTACAACAATGCACAACAAGTCAGTACCACGATGATCATACAACAATGTAAGGAAGTCGTACAAACTGTACAAAGCCATACATGATGTATGGAACAACAATTTGTGCAGTGGGTTTTGCTGGGACAATTTTGCTTAGTGAGGATTTTTCTGAGGAGGGCATTTTGCCAAGTTTGTTGTTGTATTTTCTCGGGTCATTTCCCACTAAGGGAGCCCTTGTAAGCTTGGAAGTTATTTTCATGAAAAGCTAATTTGACGGGTAGAACTTCTGTGTATGTGCTTTTATTGAGTAGATCTATTTCCATTATCTTGCTTCCGCTATTTAAAATCTCTATTAATAAATCTTAGCAAGTATAAATTATTCAATGAGCTGCAATTGAATTTTCAGCAAGGAAAATCACTAGGAAATTGTTTGTCTATATCTGGGGTTAGTAAAATTAACAATTGTTGATGGAATCTTTCATCAGAATGTAAATTAAAGTACCACTACATGCAACTATAGCATATCAAGATAATATCAAAGACACAATGGTGAGAATCAAGATATAGTTGTCATTAAAAACAAAAGTACTAACTATAAGAGGATGGGCTCCTAAAAATGACTACCAAACAAAGGAGGGTTATGTTTCCTACAATATAACAATATAAGTGGATGAATATAAGTGGAGGGATTATTTGATTAGGACACAAAGGAAGGAGAAAGTTGGAATTGTTTGTTTGAATTTGAGAAACTTGATGAGTAATTGTGGTATCCTAAAAGGAGGATGAGCCTCTTCTTCCCCAATAGAGTTCTGTAAGAGGATGGCCTCCTAAAAATGACTCCTAGCCAAAGGAGGGTTATGATACCTACAATATGCCAATATGAGTGGAAGGGTTATTTGATTAGGAAAGTAAGGAATGAGAAAGAAGGGATTAATTGTTTAACTTCGAGAAACCTGATGAATTATCGTGGTATCCTATATAATGCATTTCAATATCACTGATTGATCTGTCGAATTTCCTGCCTTTTTCCTTCAAATTGTTTTTCATTTCCTCTTACTTGAACTCCTATTTCTCCATATGAATACTGAGGTATTCAATTTATTGTTGCATTCCTTCTATTTGGTCATTCATTTTCCTGAGAATTTTCTTAGTTTCTCTTGTCCCTTCTCAATCGACATGATTCAGATTTGGGGAGTTGGCCATTTCAAAACAAAGACCAAGGGAAGAAAACTTGAGACACAACCTCTTATCAAAGAAGGCCTCTAAGAAAATCCTAAAGGAAACTACAAGAATACTTGAAAGAAAAATGCAAATCCCTGGAGGACAAAACTCCCGACACTATTACAGGTTGGTAGTACCTCTACATGATCCCATGCTAAGCATGGTAAACATTCCCTAAACTGATAACACTGCAATACCAAACATCCAAACGACTTAGAGCATGGAATACTACCTTTGTCAAATTCAATATGCTGCATAGAATCCCTCTCCAATGACCACAAATTGCCAAATTGAATTGCAAACCATTCCACTCTATTGGAACTACCATCAAACAAAACCGGGTGCCCTTGAAATATCCCACCTCTACTATTGAATTTGCATACAAAAGCCATAAAGGAACACATTTTGGGAGCAACTAACAAGAGTAGGAGGGAGCCTAAGGCCAAAGGGAGTGTAAAGGCTCCCTTGCACAACTTAATATCGATTTGACCTGCATGCCTTGCACAACTTAATGTCGATTTGACCTGCATGCCTTGCCCTATTTTGAATTTTCTAAGTGGAGATTATCCCATCGATTTCATAAGAGGGGTGGATTAAATTGATTATGTCCTTAAAGTTGTTAACATCCTAATCTTAGGAGAGCCACATCCTTTTGAGGGGGTCTCCATTCTTCACTAGTATTCCTTGTCTAGATACACGGCTACGTTGGCTTGACGATTGATAGAGGAGCTATTGAGATGTTAGAGAGGAAAGAGTTTAACATCGTTAAGGCGACTAAGATTCCAATATATTCTTTTAAATGTTCTTCTTTGTATGGTTTCTTCCTTGAAAAGCCTTTTCCATACTTGCTTGATCACTAAAAGAGCCATTTATATCATTTATTCAATATTCGACACTTGGGAAGAAAACATGTTAGTATAGCTTGTGGAACTTCTAGGCTCACATTCTTAAAAAGGTGCAGAACATACATTATCATACAAAAATTCTCACTATATTGGTTATCATCTGAGAGAAACGAACAAGGGAATCTCTACACAGGCGAACATGGAACTGGTTAAGGGGGAAATTAGACGCGTTATAACAAAGCTCAACTTTTTGTCAAAATAATGTTTTCGTCTTCATCTGAAACTCGTGGGTACAATGCACGTAGATCTATGGACCTGAATTTGTGTGTGTTAGGAAGTCAAGGTGGAGGATACACTTGAGGAATCAAAGAGGGTTCACATCAGAAAATACTATGGACCTGAGAAGCAACAGGCACAACCACTAGAGACTTGAGATAGAGAAAAAGTAAGAGTGGATAAACTATTTAGTCGCACGCTGAATGAAGATACAATGGAGGTGCTTGAAAAAGGTTTAAACTTCTCTGTTGCTCCCAACATATTGCTATTGAAAATTTAGTCATGACACTGCCAGAAGATTTGACTGAAGAAGTGAGGCAAGACTATGCGGCAATATTTATGAAAGCCAAACCTCCTAGACGTAACATCAACAAAAAGGAAGCATGAGCGTTAAAAACTCTGAGATCGAATACTGATATAATGGTTATGAAGGCGGATAAGGGAACATGACAGTCATCATGGTTGCAAGTGAATACCAAGCCAAAATGTATGAGCACTTGTCAGGTGGTTAGTACAAAAAGTTAGATAGAGACCCAAGCACAAGGATTATTAGAGAAGTTAAGAAAGCCATAAATGACTATACTCTAGACTAAGACATGAAGAAAAAACTCAATCCAAGAACCTGGCCATCCTACTGGAAGTTCATAAATATGGGGTACCGTTGGGAACAATTGTAAACACCATTGGATCACCAACTTATCAACTGCAGTATATCTAGCCAAAATACTAAAACCATTGGTTGGACAATTACACAAAAGCTCCAATAGAAGATGGAATAAAGGTAATGATAATGAGGGAAATCATAAGTGAAGAAATTGTGAACTTGGTTGGAATTTGTTTGAAATCAACCTATTTCATTTGATTTGCAGGTGGCACTTGTCAATTGGGGACTTATACGTGAGGAAGCTAAAATAGAAAAAACATCCTAAAAATTTCAATAGGGATGATAGTATAATCCTAAGAGTATCTTGGAAACAAATTATACACTCTCTAAAGAATGGAAGGTCCATTAATTAAACTTAGCCCATGCTGTCAACATTCAAGGTAGCATTTACGTTGATTGATGGTGGTATTAATCGATATTTAATGGATTTCATGACCTAATTTTCCAATGAGATAATTTTCTCCCGATGATGGACTTAGCTATGAAGGCTGAAATGCACGTTGAGTACTAATAGATGCATAAGCCTTTTCCATAAACAATAATCTCCTAGAAAATTATTCTTGAGGAGTTTTGTTCCCAGGAATAAGGCATAAACTTTTGATTGGAATATCAGTTTAGGCTGATTCAAAAGGCGTGATAGATAAAAAAAAATTGAGAAGAACTATATTGAATATTAGTGGGCTCACATGGTAAGAGGCATGGAGAAAAATTCTATGCCGCTAAACCTACTGAAGGCTCCTCCATGACACAAGACGAGCATGTTTATGTGGAATTTGTGGTGTCCAATCTTACTGAAAGAGTAGTGAACATTGAAACTACAATGCTAAGAAATGTGGACATCGTGAATATGGTAAATAAGGATGAATTCCAAACATCAAATGGGATATCCAAGTTGAATTCCGATCATTGAAAGGGGATATCCAAGACATCAAAAAGAACCTTAAAAACATGAGGGGGGAACTTGCCAGGATATAAGTAGCCTACTTACCCAAAAGTCAAATCCTCGAGAAGAGGATAAGGAGAGCAAGATGGTGGAGTCCCAGTCACCCTAGGAGAAAATTCTATCATACTCAAAGAGCAAGAGCCTTGAGTCTCAAACCTGATCACTCATTATTCCAATATCCACATAATCATGGGATCAACATGGGACCAAAGGGTTACTTCATTCCCAAGATAAATATGAATAAGTTTGACGGAAATGATCCCATAACATGGATATTCCAAATGGATCAATTATTTGATCTACACCATGTGTCAACTTTACAAAGATAACTATTGCATCCTTGTATTTAGAACCCGATCAATTTGTGTGGTACCAATGGCTTTGTGATCTTAAAAATGACTATATTTTCTCTTGTTCTATATTTATGGATGAATTGATAGTGACATTATGGGGATATTAAGAGCAACACTTTCTTTAGACAATTGATAAATCTCGGGCATAAAGGTCCAGTTAGAGAGCACATTAAGAACTTTCAAAGGTTGAGTTTTAGAGTGAAGAACATTAGAGGATAATTTGTTGGATCTCTTTATGAGCATTTTAAAGGAGAACACTTAACATGAGGTACACCTGTTTGAACCTAAATCATTGGAGAATGCTTTTAGTTTGGAAAAGAAAGTTGGAAGTAAACATATGACTATAGAGAGGAAAATGCCCCTTACTCCCCACCTCACCAGCCTCACTCAACCTATCAAGTTGAATCCTAGGCAAGTAGAGGAAAGAAGAGAAAGATGACCATGTTTCAATTGTGATAGCAAGCATAGTAAGGGGCATACGTGTAGTGAGAACAAATTATTCTACATAGATTGTGAAGATGAAGAAGATCCAACATTGAAACAGTCCGAAGAAGTAGAACTAGAAGATACTACTCCAATCATATATTTCCATGCATTGGCTGACAAGAAGGATATAAAAAAGTAACGGTGTTGATTTATTCTAGTAGTATTCGTAACTTCATTCATTGAAATCTAACCAAACTTCTCAATTGACTTATAATATCCAACATTAGCGTTTTAGGTAATGATTGCAGATGGAGGTACCATAAATTGTTCAAGGAAGTGCCATAGTATTAAGCTTACTATGGGAGAATATTTATTAGATATTCCAATGATTGCAATCCAAATGGGTGGTGTTGATTTTGTTAGGGGCCCAATGATTACAATCATTAGGAACAATGGCTCTTAATTTTCAAGAGCTTTTCACAAGATTTTCTTCAGAAGGAAAGGAAATTGAACTTAGAGGTATTCTAGGGAAACCCTCTAAAGAGATAAGCTCTAACAACATGGAAAAAATGATAAAAAATGGATGCCATGGTATAATCACACAATTATGCTCACTAGATGTTCAAGCATCTATACCTTTTATTCCAGTGGATTCCCAAAGCGTTATTGACAATCATTCTAAGGTATTTGGAGAGATGCCCAAAGGTATTCCACTTACTTGAGATCATGACCATGTGATTCACTTGAAATCACAAATGCCTTGGTGTTTTCTCTGCACTAGTGGTGATGGTTCATAAAAAGGAAGGTTCATGGTGTATGTGTCCAAATTATTGAGAGCTTAACAAGATGACCATTAATGATAAGTTTTTTATTCTTGTAATCAATGAACTATTAGATGAATTACATGCAGAAATTTTCTTTACCAAGTTTGATCTCTGTTTAGAATATCATCAAATCAAAACGAGGCAAGAATACATTCCAAAAACAACCTTTATAACACATGAAGGTCATTATGAATTTTTGGTGATGCCATTTGGCCTTACCAATGCACCCTCCACATTTCAAAGATTGATGAATTCTATTTTTAAACCCTTACTCAGGAAATTTGTGTGAGTATTTTTTGATGATATGCTGATCTATAACAAATATTGATGGAGGTGTTCCCATGAAGACGGGTAACATGTTTTGACAAGATGCGGGCTTAGATTGCCCAAAACACGAGCTCGATCGAGGGTTCATTAAAGCCCTTGATCGAGCTTTTTCCAATAGCTCGATGGAGGGTTTAAATAACCCTCGATCGAGCTTTGCAACTTAATAAAATGTTAGCTAAACCCTCGATTGAGCTATTTGTTCATAAAACTATTTAAATTTTCTTTATAAGTTATAGCAAATAATTTTTTATGGAGATAATTAATAATTATTAGCTTAATGCATATTTGTTGTTAGTGATTTATGGCCCATGGTTTTGGTAACCCATGGTAAATTTTCCCATGGTATTTTCCATAGGAAAATTTACCATGGGTTACCAAAACCATGGAATTATTTATTATCTTAATAAATAATAATTATTAGTTTAATTAGCTTAATAATTAAATAATTATTAGCTTAATTAGCTTAACTAGCTTAACTAGCGGTAACCCATGGTAAATTTTCCCATGGGTTACCAAAAGTGTGGAATATAGATCACTAACAACAAATATGGGTTAAGCTAATTAAGCTAATAATTATTTATTATCTCCATAAAAAATATTTACTATAACTTATAAAAAAACATTGACTACAAATTATAACTATTGGCTTAAAAAACTTATAAATAATAACTATTAAATAATTTATAAATAACTTATAAAAAAACTATTGGCTTAAATAGCTCGATCTAGCTATTTAAGCCAATAGTTTTTTTTCCATATAAAATTTAAATCTTTTTATGATTAAATAGTTGGATGGAGCTATTTAATCCAATAAGTATTTTTTTCCATATATATATATTTAATGCACTATTATCGGGGGGAGGTCTGGGATGGAGCTTTGCGGCACGCAATCAGTCCGAAGTCCGAAGTTCGCAGGAGCAGTGGTGTAGGATGTCTCTTTTTAAAAAATTTCCTTTGACAGTTCAAAGAAGGGAGATCCGATGTCATTCTTGGGCGCTAGGAAGTACATCCGGTTTTAAAAATGGAACTCGACGAAGTAGACTATGATAGTCCCTCCCCCGCGAGGCCCATCTTTGCAATTGATGATGAGATAGATGCCACAATACTTTCAAAGAGTTTACGGGTGGTGATATGACATTTCATTCACAATCATTTAATGCGGCGGAATAATAACACTCATCACTTAGGCCAAAAAATGATGGAGCTGGTACATCGTCAAAGGATCGTGAAGCTAATCCGAGTCGCAGGAAAGGATCCCGAGCAAAAAAGGAACCAACTGTTTTGGTGGTGGGTCGAGATATAGGAATCAAAGAGATCCCAGACTACCTAGCTACCGCTCTTGTAGGGAGGTTCTGTGGTAAGCAAGTGGGTGAAAATTCCTTACGAACCTGGATGGAAGCTAATTGGGGAACATTACTAGATCAGATACCGTCCTTCCACATTTTGTCACGGGGATGGATACTGTTCAGAGTCCATTCATAATTGGACAAACATATATTACTGGAACGTAATTGGAGTTGGGGCCCATCAGGTTTAATTCTTAGAAGGTGGTAGGTTGATTTCGACGCTAGAAGAGAGCCTCAACATGTACACCAAGTATGGGTAATTTTGCTGAGATTACGAATGATCTTCTGGAAAAAACCAGGGTTGCAGGAAATCAAAGATAAGCTTGGTAGATTCATTTCTTTGGAGGAAAATTGGGACATTCAAATCGATAGAAGGTGTGCAAAAATTCTGATAGAAGTTGACCTTTGCGAAGGACTATTCGAACAAATCAAACTGGAAATGAATGGCAACCTTTGGATACAAAGACTGGATTATTGGAAAATTCATTTAAGATGCTTTAGATGTAGATAGGTCGGCCCTATTATCCAAGATTTCCCTTTCTTAGCTCATAATGCCTAGATTCAAAGGAAAATTTGGGTGAAAAAAAGGTCCGGGGCGACACAAACGAAGGAGTTGGACGGTGTTGAAGCAAAAGGTGACGGACTGAAAGCACCAGAGGAGAACGTATAGCCATGCAAGGGGATGGAAGGCACGTCAGATTCTCCACCCGGTAAGTGTATTATCTCCTGTGAATTTCCTCCGATTAATACTTCCATTTCGGTACCACCGATATAAGAGATTGTTTCGTTGGGGGATAATAGTCCCTCTCCCAAAATCGCTAGTACGAAGGCCTTGTTAGATTCAGAAACTTCAAGTATTTCTTCTACTCCAAGGGAACATGAAAAAAGCACATCATTGGTACACTCTAGAATCTACAACACTAGGGCTAGGGTGGAATCCATGGAAGAAAAGGAAGGAGTGATTTTCGGAGGGTTGAAACAAGATGTCATGCCTAAAGTCCTTTTGGGAAGAAAGTCCCTATTAACAAAAGCTAGGAATCAAGCAATGTTAGACATAAAAGCGGGTAAACAAACAACTATAAATAGGGCCCTTAGAGTGAGGACAACCCTTCACAGGGCTTAATAATGCAGTTTCTTTCCTACAATATAAGGGGGCTAGGGGTCACACCCAAAATAAATGCCCTCAAGAGAATTTTTTTTATTCTGAAGCCTTCGGTCATCCTCTTTCAAGAAACAATGTAGGAAGGTGAAAAATCCCATAAAATTATCGAACCCTTGTTAACAGATTGGTCTCTTGATTATATCAATGTGGAGGGGCATTCAGGAGGGTTACTTACGGCTTGGAGCCCAACCCTGAAGAAGGTAACCTCAAGCAAGCACGACAATGTTTTGAAGATAGTCCTTGAGGATAGTACCACATGCGTTTCCTTGTCGATTTTGAATGTTTATGGGCCATTTCATAATCGAAGAGATTTCTGGGAAAATTTATCTTCTTGTAGTCTCTTGGACGAACGCAATTTGGTATTAGGAGGATATTTAAACCTCACAATTTCAGAGAGATAAGGATGGGGGAAACTTGCTCGTTCAGACTCCCTAAGAAACTTCTTTATCTCTCTTTTCGATTCAAAAGGACTTGTCGATGATCAACCATTAAAACTGGAGCCAACCTGTAGGAATAGGAGAAGTGGGGAAAATGCAATCTATAAGAGATTGGATCTTTTTATGATTTCATAGACCCTTTATTCAAGCTCACTTATAATAGCTTCATGGAGGAATTTTTTATCACTGCCCGATAATGTTGTCAATCATCATTCTAGAACATAAACCTCCTTCTCCCTTCAAGTTCAATCTGGTTTGGTTGAAAGAAGAGGGTTTTAAGAAGTTGATAGAAGATACATGGACCCATTTAACAAACAACTATGATGCTACTTTTATGCAATAGTTTATGGATAATATATCCAAGGAAAAAAAAGTCTCGAAGGAGTGGGGAAAAAGTTTCGTAAGAATCAGCAGCTTGAGCTAAAGAAGGTGGAAGAAGGTTTAAAGGAATTCTACAGGGAGAACGTTGCAGGTGTTTTTTCTAATTTAAAGCTTAAGAATTTGAGAGCTCCGGAAGTTCATCATTCTACTCTTCTAGACAAAGAAGAATAGATTTGGAGACTTAAGAGCAGAGCAATCTGGATAGCCGAAGGAGACAACAATACCAAGTTCTTCCATAGATTTGCTTCTCATAGGAAAAGTATAAATACTATAACGAAAATTCAGAACGATCAAGGTATCAACGTTAGTTCCTTCAGAGAAAAGTGTGATTCTGGGGTATCTTACTTTAAAACCCTTTTCAGTGAACCAGAAGGTTGCCCAATTCAAGAAATTTTATAGGTATTACGATTATTCCCAAAAACAATAACTGAGGAAATGAATGCTTCTTTAACTAACGAAGTCTCAGAAGAAGAGTTATGCAAAATGGTACAGTCATTTCAAAAAGGAAAGAGTCCTGGGCCTGATGGTATTTCAATAGATTTATTCTTGAGATTCTATGAACTAATAAAGGAAGATTTGTTGAAGGTGGTCAGAGAATCTCAGAAGTCAGGCAAGGTTTCAGGTTCTATGAATTCCACCTTTTTGGCCTTAATCCCAAAGAAACAAAAACCAACAGACTTTGGATATTTCGGGCCTATTTCTTGTTGCAATACAGTCTATAAGATAATTGCCAAAATAATTGCTTAGAGGTTAAAGCCGATCCTTAGCCAGATCATCGAGGAAGAACAATTTGTGTTTTTGTACAATAGACAAATTCATGATGCGGTCTCTTTGGCCCAAGAATCTATTCACTCGATAATCAAGAAGAAGCTTAACGCCTTTTCCCTAAAACTTGATCTCTCTAAAGCCTATGATAGAGTCAATTGGAAATTATTAAGACTTTTTCTTATACAGATGGGTTTCGCAGTAGATCTGGTGAATTGGATAATGGGATGTATAACCTCGGCATCCTTCGTGGTATTTATCAATGGATATCCATCCTCCTTTTTTAGGCCTTCAAGAGGATTACGACAAGGGTGTCCCCTCTCTCCTTTTTTATTTTTACTAGTAGCTGAAGCTCTAAGCAAATTGATCCATCGGGCTAAAAGGGAAGGACTTCTAAAGGGGATTGCAGTCTCTAAGACCGTGGAAATGACGCATATCTTGTTTGTAGATGATGTTCTTTTGTTGGGAGAAGGAACTTTGGAAAATATGCAATCTTTAACTCAAATCTTAAATCTTTATAGCAAGGCAACATGAATGAAAATAAATTTGGACAAATCAAGTCTAGCTTTAAACAACGTTCCTGAAGAGAATATACAAAGGTTCAGGATGAAAGTTGGTTTTTCCCTTAGCTTTGTAAGTGAAGGTTTCAAATATTTGGGCTTCTTCCTTAAGCCCAATGCTTATTATTACAAATACTGGACTTGGTTATTTAAGAAGGTGGAATCGCGCATCTCATGTTGGTCCAAAAGATTCCTCTATGGAGGAGGACGCCTGACACTTTTAAAATCAGTTCTTCAAAGTATTCCTGTTTACTAGGATTCTATTGCATACATCCTGAAAGGAATCCTGACGAAGATTCATAAGTTGTGCTTTTCCTTCCTATGGATATCCAGTAAAAATAAGGAAGGTATTCCTTGGGTGAAGTGGACTACAGTGGCAAACCCAAAGGATCTGGGGGGTTGGGGGATAAAGAAACCCTACGTATTATGCCAAGCTCTTGCAACAAAATCCCTTTGGATATTGACGGAGAATACCAACTTGTTATGGGGAAAATAAATGACCTCAAAGTATTGCCCAAATTTCTCTATTATAGATTGGTACAGAAGTCAGGAAAATAGTCATAAAGGAGGCTCTGTCGGATGGAAAACATTGGTGCTATCATTCCCTCTAATTGGAAATTGGACGACTTGGAACATAGTAGATGGTAATAGTGTCCGATTAGGGGAGGAACCATGGGTCGGTTCTGAAGGTGCTTTCACGTTGTCTTCAAATACAGTCTCTCAGCTACGAAGACAGAATATAAAAACATTAGCAGTTGCAAAGTTAAGGCCCTCCTTTGGAATAGATAGAGATAAGTGGAAAATCGCTCAGGATCTTGGGTTTGAGAATGAAGCTGCAGAAGAATGGTTAGGTTTAATACACAATTTGAAATCAAATTTCATCTCCCTGAAGGACAACGTTCCAGTTAAGCTGGTATGGACGAAGAATAGCTCTACATGAGCCTATTATGCTAAATTGGGGTATGAGGTTCAAGAAAATGCTTCCTTTTCAGGAGAGAAAGTTTGGTGGTGGTATACAATCTGGAAAAATTATGGCCCTCTGAAGGAGAAGATAACACTCTGGTTAGCATTAAAGAATAAAATGTTAACTTGGGAAAATATGATGAAATGAGGGTGGGCAGGACCAAATATGTGTGTGCTATGTCAATTTAGTTGTGAAACATCATCTCGCATATTTATTTCCTGCTCCTATGCAGAGGCTGTATGGAACGCGACCGCAAAAGAATTAAGTAGATCGGAAATATTGATGACAGACACTCTTGAACAAAGCTGTAGCAGCTGGTGGAAGAACCGTTTGGCATGATGCTTTGATGCTTTCCCATCCCTGTTTATTTATGGTATTTGGTGGGCATGAAATTCAGCCATTTTTCAAGATCGCAAAATTCCAAGAGAGATAACTAGTGCTATGATTGTGCAGTGGACAAGGGAGCATAAAAATATGGAAAAGAAGAAAAGGAAAAGAGTTTTAAAAGCTCCCATAATAGATAAATCCTTTCCATGGGATTTTTTCGATGGAGCTAGCCAAGGAGACCCACCTTTGGGAGGATCTGCAACAATTCTGTATCTTTCATAAAAAGGTGCATATTGTAATTAAGTATGGTCCGAGTAACTACTCAAATAATAAGGCAGAATTATCAACTCTCTGGTCTGTCCTCAACTCATCTCTAGCTCAGAACATTAGCAATCTACAAATCGTTTAGGGCTCAAAAATGGTTATAGATTGGGAAAATAATAGGATACAGATCTGAGCTCCACATTTGCAACATTTACTGGAGGCTACCAAAAGACAAAATGAAATGTTTGGCTCCATTTCTTTCAATCATGTATATCGGGAGCTAAATGAGGAGGCAAATGCCCTTTCTAAAAGTGCGTTACTCTTGGTACCTGGAACTTTTGTCGAGGAAGAAAGAAGGAAGAGCTAAACTCAGTTTTAGCTTTTTGGGAATTTTAGATAGTACATTTTTTCACGGAAAGTGGTTACCAGAAAGTATATGTAAAGTGATAAACTCAGGAGGTTATATACTTTAGAGGTAATTTCTGACTCAAGGAAGTTTTTTGTGGAACTCATAAATGAAATGTAAGCTCTTTGAGATTTGATGTAAGTCCATTTTGGACAGTCAATATTATTCAATATGAATAAAATATTTTTTTCCTCGGAAAAAAAAAGAAAAGAACGAAATATATATTTTAATGATTAAATAGCTTGATTGAGATATTAGCTCGACCAAGCTAATAGTTCGATCGAGCTATTTTCGTAACCACACTTAAACCTTTGATCGAGGTATTTGAAAAAACACTTCAAACCTCGATTGAGGGTTTTTAAGACCTCGTCCGAGCTATTATTTTTTTCTATATAATTTTTTTTTAATGATTAAATAGCTCGACCAAGCTAATAGTTCGATTGAACTATTTTCTTAACGACACTTAAACCCTCGATTGAGGTATTTGAGAAAGTGCTTTAAACCTTAATTGAGGGTTTTTAAGATCTCAATCGAGCTAATATATTTATCGAGGACTTAAAAAACAAGCCCTTAGCCCTTTTTTCTATAGATTTCATTTAACTGGCTTCTTTTCCAAGTATAATCCCTATCATAGGATGCACCTTAGGTGGAAAACTTCATTCTGGTGGAATTTTCAACTAATCGTTTATCCATTGACATATAATTTATGCCCTTTTGAGTTAGTATGACCTTTTGTTTGTTTTAAAACTTACACTTTAAAACCATGTCCACAACTTTGAAGCGGATCAAAGAAAAATCAATAACATAAAAAGTACAAAACCAAAAAATTATATATATATATATGCGCTCCACATCGATACATCCTCTTCAAAAGGGTATTTATGGTTTTTCATTTTTTGTAAGTAGTAAAAAAGAAGTTTATGTGCACACACGTTTACAAAATGCGATTACAATTTTTAATGGTTAGTTTCAAAAATTAATAAAAAATATATATTTTTCCAAAATAAATTAAAAAAGATTGTGTGCCTAAGTTGTCATTTTCAATGTTTCAAATTTTTGTTAGGCATTTAGAAAGTGTCTTATTAAATGCTTCTATGACACCGTTCGATTGGGGATGGTATGATGAACTCTTATGATGATCTATCATGAATTCCTTTAGTACTTATATGCTTTATTAATAATAAAGTGTGTTCCTCTGTCGTTGATTAGAGTGAGGGGACATCCAAATATGGTGAAAATGTTTTCATGAATGAAATTTGTTGCTACTTCACTCGCACATGCTTCGATTGGTTCTACTTTTTCCCATTTGGTGATGTATTCGACTACAGTGATGATGTATCGGGCACCTGTTCATCATCTAGGCAACAAGAAAGGACCGGAAAAGTTGAGGGCCCATATTGTGAATGTGAGACTTGGGTTAACTGATATTAATGGCATTTCTTTTTGTCACAGTGGTCGGCCCATTCTCTTGCACTTATCACATTTACTAACGAAAGTATTTTAGTCCTTGTTGAGGGTTGGGCACCATATTACAACTTGCAGTATCTTTTTGACAGTCGTGTTGACTTGAAAGTGTCTTCCTTCCGGTCCTGAATTTTATTTGTTGATGATGGCATATTTTTCATGGTCGAGCACACATCGATGGAGTATATCGTTGTGCCCTAGTTTGTATAGGAACCCATTGATTAATGTATAAGGTGTAGTTTTAATGGCTAGTATTTTATTCTTTTTCTCGGATGTCCCTTTCGGAGCTTGTCCTTCTTGTAGGAATTGTGCTATATCTGCTAGTTCACTTGGTACGACTTCTCTGAAGAGTTTCGCATCAAGCAAGTCATTGTTTATTCCAACATAGAATTTTCTTGTTTCTATACATGATAGATGTTTGGTCCGACGATGGAATTTATAGGTCTGACTATTATCTCAAATTCAAATTCATAGAATAATAGAAGCCATCGACATATTATTCTAGGATGTAAAGGTTTATTGACTAAATATTTCAAAGCCTGATGATTAGTGAAAAATACAAATGGGTTACCTAATAAATAATGGCGATATTTTTGCAGAGCGAAAATCACCTAGCCCTTTTCACCCCGCAGTTGAGTAGTTACGCTCAAGTTTATTTAACTTCTGACTGGCATACGCATTTGTATAGTCGATTGCATTGTTGGTTGGATGGGTTAGTACTGCACCGAATGCAATACCTGACACGTCAATGTGTACATGAAAATTGTTTGACTAATTTGGAAATCGGAGTATAGGGGCTTTGACCAATTTGCGTTTAAGTAGCTCAAACGATTCTGCACATTCTCATGTCCATGTAAACTTGGAATTTATTTTAAGCAACTCTTCTAGAGGGAATGTCATGTTTGAATAATGTAGAATAAATTTTTCGATAATATTTTGTATGTCCTAGAAGTATTCTAACTTGATCAGGGTTCATAAGAGGTTTTAAGTTAAAGACAAATTTTATCTTTTCCAATTCGACCTTAATTCCTTTTTTGCAAACAACGTGACCCAAAAGTATTATAATAGGTGTGGAAAATATACACTTCTTGATTTTTAGTGATAGTTGAATATGTTTTCATCTCTCTAACAATAGTCAGAGCCACTTAACACGATCTTTTAACAAGGTATATATAGTCTAGTTGTCAAAGTAGACAACCATTGTTTTATATAAGTACTCCTGAAAATATTTGATTACTATTCTAAAGAATACTACTTGTGCATATTTTAAAGCAAAAGGCATGAATTTGTAGGAAAATGACCTGAATTCAAAAACACAAGTAGTCTTATGCTAGTCTTCTTTTGTTATGGGAATTTGATTATAACTTGAAAATCCATATGTGAAAGAATAACATTCATGGCCTGCATCTTCATTGATAATTTCAACTGCGAAAGGTGCAGGGAAGGGATATGTCAGGGCTACTTTGTTTAATCCTCTAAAATCGACACAAATACAAAGCCTTTTAGGGTCATGCTTATTAGGTTGGATGACCATTGGGCTAGCCCATTCCGATTGGTCGACTGGGTATATGATTACTGCAACTAACATATTTTCTATTTCTTTCTTAGCCATGCCTTTATTTTTATGGGCTAATTTGTACAGTCTCTTCTTGATAGGTTTTGCATCAGGCATAATGTTTATTTTTATTTCTCCCATTTCTCATACTAGGCCTTTTATATATTTATAGTCTTTGGAAAACACTTGTTGACATTATTTAGAAATATTAATTTTCTTTGTTGTTTTATGCTCCGACCAGTAATCTCGTATTTTTTCTAATTGAGGTTTGTCGTCAATGGAGATGTCGATTTTGTTTTTTTAATTTTTGTGTCCATCCATTCATGTGCTTTTTACTTGTTGATGCAATGTTATCCTTCTTTAAACTCTGTAAAATATGGGGGAAATTCATTTTCTCGGAGCTCTCCATATTCGTCCTTAGCTTTTGTAGATACTTTCGTTTCTGACTTGATTGGGTAGATTGATTTCCAGTGATTTTTCTTCCATATGAAACTTTTTCCTTGGACGTTCTCAGTTTTTAAGTCCATGTGAGTTGGGATGCAAAATTGATTCTTTTGGTTGGTCATTACATTATTACAATTCGAGCTCAGTCGATGACTAGGTGTAGTTTCAAATGTACCGACAGGTCGTCCTGATGGTTTAATGAAAATTTGAATTTCCTGAATAACTTCTTTAAGACAATCCTAGGTGGGAGTAAATGAAAAATCTTTAATAAAATTTTCCTTAAGAGACTGCCAATTAAATGTGTCTCCCCTTGCTTATTTGATCTTGTACCATTTACTGGGAAGGTTGTCCAATGTATTTGGAAACATATGTGGCCAAGCCTATTCATCACAGTATCCAAGTCTTTTCCATTCTTTCTCTTGGGTGTTGATATGATCGATTGGATTTTGTTCTTGAGTAAAATTAGGAATTTCTACTTGTGCTATCAATTTCTTTCCTCCAAAGCATTCACCGAAGTAAGTGGATTCTTTCGTCCAAGTTTGAAGATGAGTTTGATGAGTGCCCCACCATCGAGTGGCTTCACCAGTGAAGGTTTTGACCAGACTTTGTAGTCATCATTGATCTACCACATTTTTGGAAACTTCATCGACATAACTGGATGACGACGAGTCATGTTCTTTATATCGAAGTGATGGTAGATAGGCTAGTTCAATTTTGTTTGGAACCAGAGATGGATACTCCCTAGATTTATTTTCAAATACTTTCGGGATCACTGAGATGTAAAAACATTTTCGCATAGAGTGTCGTGGAATGGATTCAATCGTCCAACATTCTTGTGCTTGGGATTCATAATTTTCAATCTACCAATCATATAAAATTTTGAATCTAAATTTTCCCCAATCGATATGGGGGAGCCCGAATGGAGTTCCCCATTTTCATTAGGCTTGACTGAGTCTTCGTTGTTCTTCATTACTTGGTATATTAGTATTATATCTACGTCATTATCATCAGGTTCATCCCAAGGTTTACTTTGGGATGGGTAGATGGGTAGAATGACCTTTTTCCCTTCTCCTTTTAACTTTATTCTATATTTTCCAATGATATAGAAGTATTCATTTTCCTTTGCCATGGTCGGCCAACTACAACAAGGAAGGATTCGGAAACTTCCTTTGAATCAATTACTTCAAAGTCGACTTGTGTGGAGATTCCCATTATTGCAGTATGAACATTTTTCCAAACTACGATTGGTTCAATCAGGCCTTGGTTTGCGAGCTTAAGGTAAATGCACAACTTGGATAATTGTGGTCGTCCCTATCTTTCCCAAGTACTTCTGGTCATTATGTTTGGTTGATACCTGAAGTCAAGAATGACTTGTGAGATACAACATTATTCTAATTCAAGGTCAACTAATGAGTCAATACCAATTTTATCTTTCTGATTTAGTCGGCATAGATTTTAGTTATCTTATCATATACATGAAATCAATTAGACGAGCAACAACATCTTCCTTTGTGAGAAGTTGCAACAATTCGTTAAGTGTTTTATTTATGGTCTCTTGAGTATCTTCTTCAGATGCTAATTCTTCAAAGATTCTTGAGGCATTATTAAAAACCTCTTTTTGCTTGTTAGGATTAGGATAATTATTTTATTTGCTTTGAATTTTGGTGATGTGTGGATTACCACCTCGAATCTTCGTACCCTGTCTAGTTATGACATGCAAATTTTTAGTATTGGGAGCCTCATGCTTAAGAACACCAGAAAAAAGATTAACATTTTTCTTATTTATTATTTTATCAAGTATTATGGGGAAATATTCTAAAGAATGATCGCCCACCCCACATTTAGTACAAAACTTGAGATCGATCTTATCCTTCTAAGGATAGTCTGGATTCAAATGTTCTTTATTGAAGCATATATAGAATCTAGACTTTCGTCGACCACCAAGGCGATTACCTTGATTATTATTGTATCTTCCTTGGCTATTGTATCCTCCTCGTTGATTGTAGACATTGTTTCTAAATTATTTACCATTTTGGCCATTCTGGTCAAAGGTTTGAGTTTGATAGACTGAATGGTACTTTTGTTTATTCATCATGTTTAGCACAGATTCTGGGTATTATGTGAATTTTCCCAACAGATACGACACCATTTAGGTTTGGCATTATTTTCATTGTGTGGGAAATACATTGTAGGACGCTGGTGGAATCCTTCACATATATCGTAATAATATTCAATGTGGATGAATCAAACATCTTGTTGTCTATCATTTTGTAGTTGTCAATTATCTTTAGTATGGCCCTTCGCCGATCAAGTCATACACGATAGGTCATTATTTCTCATAGTGAGCTCTCGAATAGATCCTCGCATGATTTCCACCTTTTCCTCTAATCTTCTATCGATGGGTGCAACTATAAGTTATCGCCACACTAAATTTGTTGAGATTTCTTTAAAGCATCTTCATATGTTGTGAATTTGTGCAACCTTAATGGTGTTCTATTTTTGTGCTTTATCCAAAGAATAAGTGGTAGATCCAAACTACCAAAGTTTTATAATATTTGGGCAGATTGCACTCAGAAGGAGACCAGGATTGTAGCACGTCAAAGACTCCATGGCACTCAACCTGAGGAGAACCAATCCTTTGTTTCCCATACCAAGAAGGGTAAGGTAAAAGGTAGGAAGTTTCATAAACACAAGCACCAAGATAGGAGATCAAGTCCTCGCCCAGATCAAAAGGAGAAGAAGGGCATATCTCAAGTTCAATGCTATAGGTGCATAAAATATGGACACTACGCCAATAACTGTCGAAGTTCAAGTAAAAGGAAGCATGAAGCATCCACTGTTGATGTTGAAGAAGATACTCCTCACAAGAAGTCAAGGAATGATGATCATTCGGAGTTCCTCTTCTAAGATATGAAGATCCAGATTGCAAGAACAAAGATCTCTCTTGGTTCCCACAAGAAGGTAGTGGGGGCCCACACACAAAAACAATAAGAGATAAGTATTTGTCTTTCTTGCTTACATAGATCTATTTTGTCTTATCTATCTTCATTATATGTAGATCTATATGGAAGTGCATTGAGAAGTTGATATAGTTTACATGATTATATTTATTATGCATATGAGCTACACAACACTTCATTAAAAATAATGGAGATAGTCTAAATGTTATCTCCTTCCTGCATGCTTAGGGTAGTGCACACTCTTGATGGCATGTTCTAGTGGAGATAGTAGACATCTAGATAGTTCTTAGATGTGTTTACATGTTCATGATTGTTGTGCTAAAGTATTAGCTAAGATGCATATGTAAACTATTGTCATTACATTTGATTATGAAATGTCACTGATCTTCAGTCGGGATTTGACTTGTAGGGAAAAGACCATGTGATTTGGCCTACAAGAGAAGACTTGTTACGATGGACATATGAATCTCGTTGATGTTCAACAAGAAGCCTTCACAGAATTAAAACCAGAAGTGAGCCACCTTCAAATATTTGGCTGTCCAGTCTATATACATGAACCCAAGTTGGAACCTTCAAAAGAGAAAGGAAACTTTGTGGGATACAGTGAATCTTCAAAGACTTACAGAATCTACATCCCATGATCCAGAGAGATTGAAGTCAGTAGGGATGTGACATTTGAAGAAGAAATAACTGTTAGGAAAGGAAGAGGATCAGACATGGATATCGATGATGAAATGATAGAACCAAAGGAGATGAGATCATCTCCCCCTCCAGTTCAAGAGGGAGTTAGCAGAAAAAGATGAACCTATCGATTCCATGGATCCAGTTGATATCCCCAGAAATGTTGCAGTAGGATGGAAAAGACCTAGATGATCAAAACAGACTTAGCATGGAGCATATGGGAAATACAAGGCCAGATTTGTTGCCAGAAGATTCTCTCAGAAAGAGGGAGTCGATTATGATGAGACATTTTCTCCTGTGTTTTGATATACTTCCGTCAGATCGATCATTGCTATTGCTTCAACTATGAGATGTAAGGTGCATCAGAATGATGCAGACCCCAACCTTTGTTTCAAGGTTGCAGATGATGAGCCACTGATTTTGGTATTATATGTTGATGACTTGTTTCTCACAGAAAATGAGAAACTTATTGTATGGTGTAAGAATAATCTCGCCTCTGAGTTTGAATGAAAGATCTTGGATTGATGCATTACTTCTTGGGATTAGAAGTATGGCAGAGGTAGAAAGATATTTTCCTAGGACAAGGTAAATACACCATTGATATATTGAAGAGATTCAGAATGTTGGATTGCAAGTCCATGGCTACTCTGATGGATGCAGATTGGAATAAGTTGAGAGATTCTACTTCAGATTTTGATTTGATTGATCCCACCATGTATCGCCAGTTGATTGGCTCATTGATGTATCTGACCAACACCAGACCATATATATGTTTTGCTGTGAATGCCCTCAGTCAGTTCATGTGTGAACCGAGGCAGATTCACTGGTTTGTTGCAAAACATGTGCTCAGATACTTACTTGGCAATGTGGGATATGGATTGAAGTATGATTCAGATTGTGACCTGAGATTGTAGGGGTTTATAGACTCAGATTGGGATGGATGTGTTGTAGATCGAAAGATTACTTCCAGATGTTGCTTCAATTTGGGTTCTGCAGTTATTTCCTGGTGCAGCAGGAAGTAGAACTCGGTAGCAATGAGTATTGTAAAGGCCGAGTACATGGATGCTAGCACAACAACTCGAGAAGCAGTTTGGATTCGTAAACTCCTAGCAGGATTGTTCGGCCAGATTCCAGATCCGACCGCGATTCACTGTGATAACCAAAGCTACGTGCAGATGTCAGTGAATCTTGTATTTCACGACAGGTCAAAGCATATTGAGATTCGATATCACTTCATTCATGATATAGTGTAGAAAGGTGCGGTCGAGTTACAATATGTGCCGACAGACGACCAGACTGTAGATGTTCTCACCAAGGCTCTTCCCAGGGTGAAGTTTGAATACTTTCGCGGAAGAATTGGAGTCGAAGAGAATGTGTCCCTCCTTGAGAGGGAAAGATGACATTGAGATGCTTGCCCTATTTTTCCCAGGTCCCTCTACAGTCCAATTACTCAGCCATATATGGAGAAATCCCATAGGCAAATGAGTAGGATAATCAGCAGTTGGTCGGGTTCACATAGGTGCCTCTGTAGTCCAGTTACTCAGCCAGGTATGGGAGAAATCCCATCGGAAGATGAGTAGGACAGTCAGCAGTTGGCCGTGTGATTGCACAGGTACATCTACAGTCCCGGTACTCATCCAGATATGGGAGAAATCCCATAGGAAGATGAGTCAGATAATCAGTAGATGGTCGTGCTCATTTTCTCATCTGAGATCTCAGCCAGGTATGGGAGGACCCCATCAGCAGATGAGATAGACAGGTAGCAAATGGTATAACAGAGATGGCACAACTGATAATCTCAGATATTCAGGATTGAGAGATTCTCTTGAATCCAGGATCGAGTGATTCTCCTGGACTCACCGAAGGACTGGTGAAGATGTCTTAGATATTCAGGATTGAGGGATTCTCATGAATCCAGGATCGAGTGATTCTCCTGGACTCATCGAAGGACTGGTGAAGATGTATTAGATATTCAGGATTGAGAGATTCTCCTGAATTCAGGATCGAGTGATTCTCCTGGACTCACCGAAGGACTGGTGAAGATGTTTCAGATATTCAGGATTGAGAGATTCTTCTGAATCCAGGACTGAGTGATTTTCCTGGACTCACCAAAGGACTGGTGAAGATGATGCATGACAACACTTCTCAATGGACTGAGACTGTATGGACAACCTTCAATATGTATAGAGATGATGGAGACAAAATGGATGTACATGATGAAACCTAGATGTTCGTGATGTAGATGAAGATCAAAGAATACCTTCCTCATTGAGAGGGAGTGTTGGATTTTGTGCAAATTCAGAAGATATTATTGATTTGTATTTTATTGTACTTTCATTGTACTTGATTGTGCCTCCTAAGGGAGATGAACCTGATGCAATTACTTATGTAAACACATGAAAGAATCAATGTAAACCTTGGGGTGCAAATAAGCAAAAGAAAAATATTAAAAATAAAATTATCAATTGCCCCTAGGTAAAGTCGGCCCAATTAGGGATTTTTCTGGTTTTGCACTTGTATAAATAAGAGGTAAAGTGCACCTCATTATCTCATTCACTCACTTCACATTTGCGCATCACTTGGGAGAGAGAATAAGTTTCCACAAGCTAGAGAAGGAAGTTGTTTTTGGGTTTCTACTTGTGGAAGACATTTTCACATTTTCTCTTTTATCATTTGTACTATGATCTCAGGATTATCATCTCTATACGAAGCTTGCTGGGTTTTTCTCAATTGGGTTTCATAGGATAAACTCTGTGTTATTGTTTTGTGCTTTGTCTTTCTTCTAGTTATCTTGGTTATGCATTTATGTTATTATGCTATGAATGTAGGAATTTAAGAATTTCTCGAACTGTTTCTTTACGCATTTGTGTGATTTCTTTGAGATTTTTAGCGGCTAAGTGCTTGCCATCTTCAGTTTGAAAAAAAGTGATAAAATTATGCTTTATCTCATTCTTTGTTCTGGGATGATTTTCAATAAAATTCACATACCAAGTAAGTGCTCATTTTCAGAGGGCACCAACAGATTGCGCCATTTTTCGACCTTCTCCAATGAAACGTTTAGCTTCCCATATCACTCTCATATATTGGAATATGCACTAAATGATGATAATCCATAATAAATTTTCTTTGGTTATTAGCTGGAAGGATATTGTTAGTATTAGGTGTACTTACTTGTTTTTCTCGAGTTGTATACCATGATAGTCAGACTTATTCTAGATGGGTTTCTTCAACGGGTTGATCCTCCGACAGATATCCAATTATCATTCAATGGTTTATGAATAATTAGTTAATTCACGATTCATCCAAAATTTTCTAGTTAATTCCATATGATTCCTCGATTAGGTCCAATTCCCAAGTCACGCTAGACGATCTGTCTTACATTTGGTCCATGGGTTGATAGAATTCATAGTGGGTCCATGGAACTCATATTTTCAGGTACTACTATTTGCATGGCTCCCAAGCCTGCCTTTACCAACTGTAGTTTCTCGACTAGCATGATGCCACATCCTTTTTTTTCTTCTGGTCGACTCTCTCTCGACTTAGGTAGGCCTTTTGGCTACACAACCTTCTTGACCATTTTTTCCATATTTCTCTTGTTCTAGAGTGGGCTTAGAATGTCCTTGAGCTCTTCCAATATTTTCCTTTTGTTTCTCCCTTTCAAGTATTTGGATATCAATTATATTCTTGTGACTGGACATCTTATTTTGTCGAGTCATACTTGAGCTTCTACCGGGTTTGTTCTATTTTCATTGGTCAACTAGCATCGACTATTCATTCACGTCACATGGTCAACGACACCCCCATTTCCGACTGGAATTACTTATGGTTAATAGAGTTGGATTCAATAATGATGCTCATTTTCTGAGAAAATATTCCCACTCTCTTTCACTGACAAAGGGTTCCTAGTCTTTTTTCCGCTTTTCCCCATTTGAATAACCAGGGGCCAATGGCGGTCGAGGATTGATTATGTGGTTGACACATTTTTCAATTAAAAATTTATAAAGTAGAGCAGGAATCATGCAGAAAAACTATCATGCAAGTCGTTATAAAATTTGGTCTCTAAGTCATCCAACAAAGTTATTTCTTCTATGGATTTTTCTTCAAAGAATTCGTCGGCTATTTGCTCAACCTACTCATGCAATTTTTTTTCAACCTCTGTTACGAATCCTGTTCATAAGCAATTCTTCATTCCGACCTTCCAGTCTAGTCATGAACTTTATTGAGAAATTTATTTATTTCTTGAGGGATGGCCTCTATAAATCACTCATGTGATTCCGTAAAGAATTTTTCTCCGTCCTTTGCAATGATTAACTTCTTTCTTATGGCATAGGTTTGAATGTAATTGAAAAATTTTCTATTCCACCACTCACATATTTCCTCACTCACCATTTATGTACGAATGTTCATGATTTGTCTCAGTTCAATACTATCGGAAACAAAATCAATGTTGTAATCTATGGGATTACATGTGGTTACCAATAGTGCAGTGTAAACATATAAGTAGATATAAGAACATACATACACAAACAGAATGAAGAACAAGTAGTGGTCACACCAACAACAAGTATTATATTATATTATATCAGAAGGCCATACTGTACAATGGGGGATAATCTATGATATCTTCACAAATCAACATGCTATATATATATAATGTACAATCACTTAGAAATTTACAACTATTAACTTCTCGATAGTTGGCTTAACCGACTCAACTAGACTGGGCCAACCGTTAGGTGGTCAGGCAGGAGGACCTAGTCGACTCGTCAACTAGGTTCCTCAACATGCACACAAGCCACTCGTTAACTTTAAATTCCTTAAACTTACAAGAACAAACCTTTCATTAAATGCAATTTTGACACATAACTGATATTGTTATCTTTAAAAAAATATGTAATTAGAAAACAACATAATTCCCCACAATTTTTTTTTTTTTGCATGCCAAAATTCACAAGGCACAAATTGGTTTTGAAGGATTTGATTGAATAAATGAGTAAGATGTCAAATTTTCACCGTCACTTTTGGCCAAAAAGTGTTACCCATATTCATGGAGTCACTCATGGTGATAAAACTATTGGAGGAGCAACAACTATATGCCAATCTTTCCAAGTTTGACTTTGAGGTGTAGAAAGTGGAATATTTAGGTCATATTGTATCTCATGAAGACATCAAGGTGGACTCTAACAAAATTAAATCTACAATGGAATGGTCAGTTCTCAAATAATTGAAGGACATTGGAGGATTCTTAGGATTGACATGCTATTACCATAAGTTTGTCAATAATTATGGTCAAATAGCATAACCTCTAACAATGTTATTGAAAAATGAGGCATTTTCTTAGACTCAAGAAGAAACCAAAACTTTTGGAATACTTAAAGAAGTTGTGTACAACTCCTATATCATCCACACATGATTTCACAAAAACCTTTATTGTGGAATGCAATGCCTTAGGGAATGTAATTGGTGTAGTTTTAATGCACAAAGGAAGGTCCCTTGCATTCAGAAGTTGACAACTTAAAGGAAAAAACTAACTCAAACCAATTTGTGAAAAGGAAATGTAGGCCATACTACATGCAATTAAGAAATGAATCCCTTAAATAATAGGAATACACTTCAATGTAAGAAGAGATCATGATATTATTAAATACTTCTTGGATCTCAATTATCTTCATAAGAGCAACAAAAATGGGTTACAAATATGCTAGGTTATGTGAAATTATCTACTAAAAATGGAAAACAAAATGTGGCAGGATATGCACTAGTTTCAAGGATAGAAGAAGACCATGAGGGATAACTTTGTGCTATTTCCATTCTACAATTTGATTGGATGGAAGAAGCAAGTATAGAATGGAAATACGATCAGTTGGCATAGAAGATAATTCAAAAACTACAAGAGGACCCTACTGCATCAGATAAATTGTGTGGAAGAATGATTCACTATGGTATCAGGATCACCTATATTTATGTAAGAATTACTAACTCAAATAGAGTGTCCTTTTTTAATTTTGCACTTCTCCTATAGGAAATTTAAGGTTCTTGAAAACTTACCACAAGATCAAGAAGGATTTTTGTGGAAAGGAATTAAAACTAATGTCCAAAATTTTGTAGTATAATGTTTGGTTTTCCAACTGAATAAGGGAGAGACAATAAAGACACCAAGTCTTCTACAACCATTATCCATACTAAGCCAGTGTTGGGAAGATGTCTAAATGAATTTTATCATAGGTATACTGAATTTTGAAGGAGAGAATGTCATCATGGTAGTGGTGGATCATATCGCAAAGTATTCTCATTTATGCTCTCTTTCTCATCCTTTTAAAGCAAGTGTAGTTGCTGAAACATTCATGGAAATAATTTAGAAGCTACATGGAATCCCCAAGATTATTATAAGTGATAGAGATCCAATTTTCACAAGTATTTTTTGGAAGGAAATATTTTCTTATTTGGGCACTCAATAGTCTCACAACTCCTCTTACCATCCTTAATCTGATGGGAAAAATAAGATTGTGAATAAATGTCTATAAGAGAATATGTGTTGGTTTGCATCCGATAAAAAAACACAATGGGTCAATGTGAAGATGCTCACAGAAGATCCAAAGAGATGATGTAAACCTCACAATGAAAGAATTTAGGAATAATAGAAGAAGAATACAATAGTAGAACACAGATCCAAAGGAGCTCAGATAGAGGCAGAATAATTACACATGTTACATTAATCTGAATAGTAAACAGGTAAATATACAATGCTCAGGATTCGAATACACTAGGTGTGATTCGAATTAGCCTACATGGACAGATCCATAATCAGTGGAGTGTCATCAAGTCATAACTAGGAGTCCAACTCATCATCAGTGAAGTCATTAATGCACAAGTAATAGTCAACCAACAGTCAAACTAAGTCTAACTGAATGTGGTAGGTGTAACTGGCACATGGAATCACTGATGTAGTGAGTTAGGCTCAGTGGAGGGTGCTCACGGAGCTAACTAGAGTCAGAACAGCCTATCTAGTCACACTGGAGGTCCATTGGAGTGATAAGGTCAGTAAAGAGTGAGTCAAGCCTAAAATCAGGGAGAGAACTCTTGTTAACTGAACATAACTGGACTGGTAGGTGAAGAAGTGCGCCTCTCTCATGCAATAGGTGAAAGGAGGGTGCACTAGGCACTAGGAGGGATGAAACTCATCAGGAAGAAGCTTCGGGGGCTAGCTAACTGAGGGCTAGGTGCTGGGACTGATGACTGGAAATGCATGCAAACCCTAGAATGCATGCAAACCCTAAAAGTGCATGCAAACCCTAAAAGACTAAAAATGAAAATGACTGAAAAGCTAGTAGGACTAGGATGGAGTATAGGAATATACTAACAGTCAAGTGGTCTCCCTTTGCAAAAAGGTGGCACATCACATCCTTCCATACTTCATAAAAAATGTTAACATTTATGGCACTTTATGGCTATCACCTCCATCCATCACATCATCCCTGAAAGAGAAAGATAAGGTTCAAGCAGTGGAGGATCACATAGAATACCAACAAGAGGTTCTCCAATTATTGAAAGACAATTTGGGTATACCACATAATATGTAGATACGATAAACATATCAACATCATAGTGAAATGAAATTTGAAGTGGGAAATTCGGTATTTTTGAGGCTACAACCATACAAACCAATTTCCCTCATACAACAAAACAAGGACAATAATTAACACCCAAGTACTATGGTCCCTATAAGGTGTTGCAGAGGATTGGAAGTATGGATTACAAATTGGATTTTCCTCAGTAATAATTTTTACATCCAATCTTCCATGTTTCTTTCCAAAAAAGGTAACTTGTAACAAGATTCTAGTTTAGACTATTTTAACATATGCTAAAGAAGAAGGGAAAATCATACAAGAACATGAAGTAGTCCTTGAAACATAGATCAAGAAACTGTAAAATTGAACAATAACTAAGTACCCAATCAAGTGGAAGAACTTGCTAATAGAGAAGGAAACATGGGAAGATGAGTTCTTAATGAAAAAAACATCCACAATTAATCAAGTGTCGAGGACAACACTTGTTTGAAAGGAAGGGGTATGCTAAGCCCTGGATATTATGACATGAAAGTGCTATTAACATATTTGTTTTGTCTTTATTGGTCGGCTAGGACCTTAGTTGTAATTCTACCCTTTGTCTCCTATATATACCAAGGAGGCCTAGTTTTAGAGATAATCTATTTTTATGCTATTTTGCGAATTTAGTGCATAATAAACATGGAACTAATCATGATAGTTATATTTATCATTATGGATCCTTGTGTTGTATTACATAGAGTTGGAATGAGTTAAATTTTTTCTTTGCTTATCATGCTTAATATTTTTCAAAGGATTTTAAATTGTTTGACAAATTTCTTGCAAAGCAACAAACACTGAAAAATCATACCTATGTGAACCTAGGATGTAGCCATATTTGTCTAGCAGGGATTGCACTCATAAAATTTTATTTCTATTTTATACTCTTTCCCACAACTTCATTTCTTTTCATCTTTTGGTACATAGGAGAGAATTAAAGGAGGGGGAGGGATTCTTTCTAAGGACATTTGCATAATATGGAATACCTATAGTCATCATATCTCATTTGGCGACTTCATATTTTTCCTTTGTTTGAAGTGGAGCTTCTTTTATTGGATCTTCTTCCCCTTTTGATCCTTGCTTTTCATCATCCAACCTAGGATCCTTCACAACCTATTCTCATTCTTCAACCAAGGTTTTTGTTTTATCATCCTCGTATTCCTTGCTATGGCTTGTAGATTTCCATTAGTGTTGGATATTTTCTTTAAGTTGGCTGGAGCAAGAGTTGTCTTCTCTTTCACCTATTCATTAACTACACATGATGTTCTTGAATGGTGAATTGCTGTAGTTTAGGCTAAGGAGGCTTCCCTTTTTGCAATGCTTGGAAAGTAACCAAACTCATGGCCACTATTGAATTTAAATGGGTGTTGCATGAAATATAGCTTCTGGATATAAGACTTGCTTTCTAAGTTCAACTAAATGGACTCAATAAGAGTTTGCTTTCGATACTTTTATACAAATTTGGATGCCTACATATCTACTTATCAATATTGTTTCCAATTCATTGAAAAGTTGGGTCATCCCAAAACATAAGAAACAAATGAGGCTGGAGGGTGCTGAACTCATTCCATAATTATTGTAGGGAGGTTCTCTTAGTGGTTAGACTCCAATGGTTGAGGGTTCAAGTATAACCCTCGAGGACCTAG
This sequence comes from Larix kaempferi, assembly GCA_027924585.1. Taxonomy (NCBI): domain Eukaryota; kingdom Viridiplantae; phylum Streptophyta; class Pinopsida; order Pinales; family Pinaceae; genus Larix; species Larix kaempferi. The sequence goes on from BSBM01000727.1 coordinate 10,057,018, forward strand.
GGAATAATATCTACTTCTAAAAAATAGGGAATGATCTTCCTTCAACTGAAATGAAAAAATCCATGTATCCTCTTCCAGAAAGGAAAAAAATTAATTGATGCCTTCATCATAAGAATATAATATTAGATTATTCGATGTTTCAAGAACCTTATAGCTTGGCCATTCCCCCATATACTTCTCGACTAGGATTTTCTTGCAAACAAGAGACTATTAGAATTATGATAATTCATTCAAATATTATCTAGGATCCTACTAAGAGAATAACATGCACAACATAACAATCATAGACACAAGAGACACAGAGTTTCCTTGGGGAAAACCAAGAAGGTGAAAAACCCCTCAACTTCCTCAGAGATAGAATGAGCACCAATACAAAGATCACAAAGATCAAAACCCAAAAGATAGATGTCTTCAGCAGCTACTCCTCTTCCACTTGTGCGCACTCCTCTCTCTCAACTATGCGAGTTGGATGAGTGAGTGAATGAATAGAATGAGAGTCACACCCTCTATATATAAATTAACTTAACTTGCCTTTAACCCTAACTAGGTCTACTTCCTAAGGAATCCTAATAACCCTTCCACATGACTCATATAGGACCGACCCCACCCAGGTGGTCTAATAACCCATCAAATATAAGTTACGACACTTACAATGTAACTTGCGACACTTGCAAATACAAGTGACGACACTTCCAATCGGAGGAATAATAAATCTCCGTTGGGGATACAATAAAGTACAAATGTAATGCATACAATATACAAGTGAATATATTCCGAAGTTACAAATGCATCAACACTTCCTCTTAACTAGGAAGGTATTCTCTTGACACGGGTCATCAATACATATAGGCACAAGTCTTCAATACTGGAGCTGGATCATCGTCACTGGATCACTGAAGCATCATCTTCACTGCTGCTATACTCGTCATCTCGATCACTGGTGTTATCTCTCAATTCTTCTCGTCATAGGAAGTTCTACAGAACCATCCCTTTTTCATGCTGGATGTAGGCCTAGCCTCCTGTAGGTATTCATCATCTTTGCGAGCAACCATCCTGTGGAATCTCAGGGCTGATTATGTGCATCTGCAAAACCTCAAAAGAGCATCCCGGGACTGATTACGAGCTTACTGCTCAACCTATAGGATCTACCAGGGACACATTATATGCAGACTTCGCAAAACCTCGAAAGAGCATCCCAGAATTGATTACAATCTTACTGCTCAACCTATAGGATCTCCCAGGGACACATTATATGCAAACAAGCAAAACCTCGAAAGAGCATCCTAGGACTGATTACGAGCTTATTGCTCAACCTATAGGATCTCCCTGGGACACATTACATGCTATCTGGAAAAACCTCGAAAGAGCATCCCGGGACTGATTATGTGCTACCAAGAAAAACCTCGGAAGAGCATCCTAGGACTAATTACGAGCTTACTGCTCAACCTATAGGATCTCCCAGGGACCTATTATATGCCAAGCACAACCTGCAAGATCTCCCATGGACCTATTATATGCCATTGCACAACCTGTCCATGACCACAGAGTATCATCTCGATACTCATGATCACACTGATCATCTTCGCACGTAGCTTCATCCTGATGCTCATGATCATACTGATCATCATCTTACAGTGCATCATCCCGGTGCACATCATCCTGATGCACATCATCATCACATGATCATCCTGAACATCATCATACAGAGCATCATCCTGATGCTCATCACACAACACTTACATCCACAGCCATGGGAAGGATCCTCCTTACACCATGCTTGGAAGGGATCTTGCATCTGTGTCCCGTCACTTCCTCCTGGAAGTATCTTCAATCTGAATAACACCAAGCCTCTCTCTGAAGTACTCGAACTTCACCCTGGATAGTGGTTTGGTCAACACATCTGCTATCTGTTTGTCTGTCGCAACATATAAGAGCTTCATTTTTCCTCTCTGCACCATATCCCTGATATAGTGATACTTGATCTCGATGTGCTTCAACTTGTCATGGAACACCGGGTTCTCAGAAAAATTCACACAACTCTAGTTGTCATAGAAGATACAAGTAGCATCCAACAGGAGATCAAACAAATCAGAAAGTAGATTCCTTAGCCATACTTCCTCACAACTAGTTGAACAAGCTGTGACATACTCTGCTTCGGCTATACTCAGTGCTATGCAGGATTGCTTCCTGCTAAACCAAGAGATAACACCTGATCCCATACTGAAGCAACACCCCGAAGTGCTCTTCCTATCTGCAGCACTGCATGCCCAATCTGAATCAACATAACCATCCAGGTTAAACTTTTGATTCGCATCATACTTAAGCCCATAATCAACCGTACCCTTCAGGTACCTCCGAATATGCCTTACAGCAATCAAGTGAACATGTCTAGGATTCGTCAGGAACTGGCTCAAAGTGTTCACAGCAAAGCAAATATCTGGTCTCGTGTTCGTTAGGTACATTAAGGACCCAATCATTTGACGATACATCATGGAATCAACTGACTCTGATGAAGCATCACTCAATAACTTAAGGTTCAATTCCATAGGTGTGGCCATGGCCTTGCAACCCATCATCCCGAACCGCTTCAGGATCTCTACTGCATACTTCCCTTGTCCTAGGAAGATTCTATCTGCACTCTGCCACACCTCCACACCTAGAAAGTAATGCATCATACCCAAGTCCTTCATCTCAAACTCGACAACAAGCTTCCTCTTCGTGTCGGCAATCAACCCATCCTCACCTATCACAAATAGGTCATCTACATACAGTAGGAGTACCAATGGATTTCCTTTCTCAACCTTGTAGTAAAGGTTGGAATCCGCTTTACTCTTGGTAAATCCCAAACTAGTCAGGAAGCTGTCAATCCTGTCGTACCATGTCCTAGGTGCTTGTTTCAAACCATACAAGGATTTCTTCAATTTGCACACATGTGACTTCCTGTCATGTGTCTCAAATCCGAGTGGCTGCTCCACATACACTTCCTCTTGGACTACACCATTCAAGAAATCTATCTTGACATCCATCTGGTGTATCTTCCATTTAATCACTGCAGCCAAAGCAATTACTATTTTGATGGAAGTGTATCTGGCTACAGGTGCAAAATTATCTTCATAATCTATCCCTTCTTTCTGGGAGAATCCACGAGCCACAAACCTTGCCTTGTATTTCTCTATGCTGCCATCTGCAGCATGCTTGATCTTGTAGATCTACTTGGAAGTCACAACAGACTTCCCTTCTGGTCATGGGACCACATCCCAAACATCATTCTTCATGATTGACCAGTATTCTTCAACCATGGCCTCCTTCCATCCTTTCTTTTTTGCCGCTTCTTCATAGCTGGAAGGTTCTTTGTTCATTATGTCACATCATAAGGCAACATAGCTGGTGTGTGACCTTGTCCTTTTTCTTTCTCTGTGTTCCTCTTCTGGAACACCATACCTTTCTGCATCTTGAATGAGCTCTCTTTCCCATGCTAGTTTCGTCCTGTGAGAGTTCTTCTCACGAGGTGGATCTACAGGCTCCTGTGGATCTTCTATTTCACGATCTTCTTCTGGAATTGCTTCGTTCATGGTGGTGTCTTGAATTCTGGGTACTCTTGGTTCTTCATTGTCTTCAACAGGTGGCTTCCTCAATTTGATGTATGCTGAATCTTCATCAAAAGTCACATCCCTGCTGATGTCAATCTTCTTGAACCCTGGAAAGTAGATTCTGTATGCTTTCGAATTCTCACTGTAACCCACGAATATTCCCTTCTTTCCTGAAGGATCTATATTTGTCCTCTTTTCTCTTAGAACATGTGTGTATAATGGACAACCAAATATCCTGAGATGGCTAACTTCTAGTTTCTCACCGAAGAAATATTCTTCTGGTGTCTTGTTGTCAAGTATCCTGTGTGGTGTTCTGTTTTGTACATATACAACTGTCCTTGCTTCTTCTTCCCATAGATGCATGGGAAAATATTGGTCATGAAGCATTTCTTGTGCTGCTTCCATGATAGTTCTATTCTTCCTTTCTGCAACTCCATTATGTTGTGTATTGTAAGGAGTGGTTAACTCTGTCTTAATCCCTGAATCACTGCATAAATTCTTGAAGTCTCCTGAAGTGAATTCTCCACCATTGTCGGATCTAAAAGTCTTGATCTTCTTTTCAGTGTGGTTTTCTATCAAGGCTTTGAATTCCTTGAATTTGCTGAAAACTTCATCTTTGTTCTTCAAGAAGTAAATCCAAGTCTTCCTAGAGAAATCATCAATGAAAGAAATATAATATACATACCCACTAAGAGAACTAGATGACATCGGACCGCAGACATTGGAGTGGATAATTTCCAAGATTCCTTTTGCCTTGCTTTCACTACTTGGAAATGCCTTCTTTGTGTTCTTTCCTTTTGCACATCCTTTGAAAACACCTTCATGCTTTGACTGGATTTCAGGAAGACCTTCTATAGCTTTGCTTGCAATTGGTACTTCTCATAGTGTACATGTGCAAGCCTTCTATGCCAAAGTTCATTTGGCTCCATGGATTCATGTACCATGGCATGTTCAGGTTGTCCCTTCAATTTTTACAATCCTCCCTCTTGCTCTCCAATCACTATTGCATCATCTATGGTCTTACCTTTTGGCCACATAAGTACTTGGCCATCCACAAATGCAACTCTTATCCCTTTTGCATCCAAATATGATATGGAGAGAAGATTATTCTTGAGTCCAGGTACATATGGAACATCTTTCATTTTTAAAGACTTACCAGAGTGTAACTTGTAGGAGGCTTAACCACTTCCTTTTATTGGGTATTGATAGTCATCCCCAATTTTCACCTTATGAGGTGACTCATGTTCAGATAGGTCCATAAGAGATTCTTTAAATCCCGTCATATGTTTGGAAGCCCCACTATCAATAAGCCAATCATTACACCCATGTGTAACGGTACCTGTGAGAGCAGATATTAGAACATATTCTTCGTCACTTGAAGAGTCTTCACTTTCTACCTTATTCTTCTTCCTGGGAGGTTCATCATCCTCAGCAACATGAGCATGATATCTCTTCTTTTGGTTGTTGTTGTTGTTGTTGGAGCCTTTTCTGTTCTTGGGACAATCTGAGGCATAGTGTCCCTTCTCATCACATGTGTAGCATCTAATGTGAGAGAGATATTTCTTCATGTTCTCCCTTTGATGCTGGTGAGAAGACCTTTTGTAATGAGATTTCTCCCTCTTGAACTTACTTCTCTTGGTGTGTGCTGTGAGGGCTTGGTCTTCACTTCCCATATTTTCTTCTCGGGCCACAAGTCTAGCTTCTTCTTGTGAGCATTCCTCCCACAGTCTACTGAAGGAAATCAATTTCCTTCTTGCACAGATTCCTTGGATGAAGGAGTCCCATGACCTAGGTAGGCCATTCAAGGTGGTCATCACAATTTCTCCATTCTCCACCATTTCATCCACAGCTTCAAGTTTTTCTTTGATTTGAGAGACCTTAGTAAAGTAGGATTGGATGGTCTCTCCATTCTGGATCTTAACACTCTTCAATTTGTTCCACAATGTCATCTTCCGATTTATATTCTTTCCTTCAAACAACTTGGTCAAGGAATCAAACATATCCTTGGGTGTCTTTAGAGAAGACACATGTGGTATGAGATGGTCTTTGATGGAATCTGCAATGATTCTCTTGGCCTTGACCAAGTTCTTCTTATGTAAGGCCTTAGCTTCATCTCCCTCTGGAACTGAAACCTCTTCACTTATGTAGGTGTCCAATTCATTCTCTTCTAGGATTAACCCAATCCTATACTCCCATGCTCGGAAGTTATCAGCCCCTTCAAGCTTATCCTCAAGCTTGGTGTGGTGAGACATCTTAATGAGAAACTCAAATGGAAATAAAAGATTTAGGTCTTACCACTTGATTTGCAGAAACTGGATCAAGAGCTGGTTAGGGTTTGTTAGAGAAACCCTAAAAATCCAAACTTGGAATTTCAAACTTTTGTCTGGACAAGGAGATGCAATTGACTGAAGTGAGCAAGCTGGTGTGCTCAAATTTTGAAAACTCCAAAAATTGACCCCACAAAATTGACCTGCAAAATTCGGATCTGTAATTTCTGTCAAAATCTGGTTTTCTGGTCAAAATCTTGAACTAGGGTTTGATAGAGCCTGGGGTTCTGCCCAACCAAAAAGTTTGATCTTGGTCTCTAAAATTCAATTTTTCTAAGGAGCATCCATCTGTGGTCTTAGATTCCAAAAATTCCAACTTTTGCAGAAACCCTAATTTCCCGCAGCAGTGAGAGGCCAAAAAATGAAAGTGCTCAGAATTGAATTCTATTTCGACAGAAAGATGCGCCTTCCTTAGGAGAGTCAGCCCAGCGTCCTGCCTTTGATGATCTATGGAGAGAAACCCAAAAATTAAGAAGCACTAGCTTCCGCAGCTGCACGATGTCTTCTTCTTAGTCCCGCTCTGATACCATGTTAGAATTATGATAATTCATTTAAATATTATCTAGGATCCTCCTAAGAGAATAACATGCACAACATAACATCATAGACACAAGAGACACATAATTTCCTCGAGCAAAACCAAGAAGGTGAAAAACCCCACAGCTTCCTCAGAGATAGAATGAGCACCAACACAAAGATCAAACCCCAAAAGATAGATGTCTTCTGCAACTATTCTTCCTCCACTTGTGCGCACTCCTCTCTCTCAATTATGCGAGTTGGATGAGTGAGTGAATGAATAGAATGAGAGAGTCACACTCTCTATTTATAAATTAACTTAACCTCCCTTTAACCCTAATTGGGCCGACTTCCTAAGGAAGCCTAATAACCCTTCCAGATGACTCATACAGGGCCGACCCCACCAAGGTGGTCTAATAACCTATCAAATATAAGTTACGACACTTACAATGTAACTTGTGACACTTGAAAATACAAATGACGACACTTCCAATCAGAGGAATAATACATCTCCATTGGGGATACAATAAAGTACAAATGTAATGCATACAATATACAAGTGAATATCTTCCGAAGTTATAAATACATCAACAAAGACTTTTCTTTTAGGGAGGGGTTTTAAATTTCACATCCGAGATCTTGAATAACTTCCTCACCAGTTAAACATTTTTCATTGCTTCAATGTTTCCTTAATAAGGAGTTGAAAGTTTGCAACATTCTTCTCAAAGTTGTGCATCCAGGCTCCAAGCTCTTCCTTAAAGAAGAGACCATGTTGCTTAGTCTCATCAAACTGAATTGTAATAAACAATGAGTGGTGACCAAGAAAAACACCCTACTCACAAATGAATCCAAATGAGTTCCACATTCGAATTCCCATGTTCTTACTATGCTCTTAGCAACAATTTTAAAAGTATTATATTTTGATAAATTTACAAAACAATGAAACATTTTAAAATTTTAAAATCTTTTGCATAAGGAGTTTAAAACATGTATGCGGGGTTACTAAAATCACCACCTTAAAAGTATCATAATTGCATAAAACTTAAAATAATAAGAAGTCTGAAAAAATAAATATATAATGCAAATACCGATATATTTGTTAAAAGTTCTAATTTTGAAGCGCGTAAGACATTAACAAGTATGTAAATACTAATATTTGTTAAAAGTTATAATTTAAAAACCTGTAAGACTTTAACAAGTACTTTTTTATAAAGTGATTGGTAAAGATGGAGGTATAACTTTTCATTAAAACATAAGTTTATGAGGAGTAAGTTGTTTCTTACATAAATCATTAAAAATCAAAAGATTCATATAATAATAATAATAAATATGTGATTTTTTGGATAGTTCAAAAACCCCTTATATTTATAAAGGGACAACTCAAGAAGCTCCACTAAATATTGATGTTTTTGAAAATGTTGTAGGGACAACTCAAGAAGTTCTCCTAAATATTGATGTTTTTGAAAATGGTGTTTCCAGAATAGGTTTTGACATTTTTTTTAAATTTTTAAAAAGATATTTTATAGTATTTTTAACTCACAAATGGATCATCTACTATGTATTGATGTTTAACCAATATTGTAATTACACAAAATTTAATAGAGAAAGAGATATTCATCCTCTTAGAATGCATTGATTACATATAAGACTCTGTTGTTGCAGCAACACCCCTCCCCAAAATTTTGTACATATTGGGGCCCCTCCTTTCTTTTTTGTAGAAAGTTTTCCTAAAAGGCCTTCTCAGCCGTTAGCCATGTTTTCAACATAAAATCTTGTTTCCCAAGTGAACGTCTTGCCATCAATCCTTCCATGTTTTCCCCAAAGAGCCAAAAGGGAACTTAGAACTTTTCCCAACGTTTTGGAAACTCTCAGGCTATCTCCCCGAAACTGCGGAAGCCAAACGTCCAACCTTTCCGGAAGAAGGACTTAGATTTTCTTGTCAAAATCGTAAACCGTGAGAAAAAGTTACGAAAACCTTCGATTTTTCTTCCCGAAACGGCGGGAGAACTTGGGAAAGACGCCCGAAAGACTTAGAATTTTTTCGAAAGCTGCGGAAGCCAAAGGGCAATGCCTCCCGAAACGGCGGAACCCTTCGCTCAAGCCTTCCGCAACCGCGGAAAGCTTCAGGTTTTCCTCCCGAAATGGCGGGACTCATTCACAAAGGCTTCCCGAAATACCACGGGAAATTCACGAGCTTCTCCCGAAACGGAGAAAATGACTTAGATTCTTTTTAAAAAAAAGTTGCGGAGCACCCTAGGGAAACCACGTGGAATCTTTCAGACTATGTCCCCGAAACCGCGGAAGCTTTCGGGCTATCCTTCCGAAATGGCGGAGCCATTCATCAAACGCTTTCCGAAAAGACTTAGAAAATTTCCGAAAGCCTGCGGAAACCTTCGGGTTTTCTCTCCGAAACGGCGGAAGCTATCCATAAAAGCTTTCCGAAATACCACGAAGAAATTCGCGAACTTCTCCCGACACTATGAAAAGAACTTAGAATTTTTTCCAAAGAACTTTGCAAAACGAGACGTCGCGGAAGCTTCGCGGAAGTTTTCAACCTTTGCTCCCGAAACCGCGGAAACTTTCGGGCTACCCTCCCGAAACGGCGGAAGCCAATTATTTAAAACTCGGAAAAGGGCTTCGAAATAATTCCGGGAAAAGGTGCGGAAGAGTATAAGATGTGCTCCCGAAACGGCGGGAGCCATTCATCTAAGACGCCCGAAAAGGACCAAGAAAAGTCTTCATTAAGTAATCGCGAAAGCAGCGGAACAATTCAAGTTTCCCTCCCGAAACGGTTCTGCTTCCGACACGGCGGAGCAATTCATCATTTCCTCCCGAAATGGCGGAAACTTTCGCCGTGTCGTCCCGCAGTGAGAGAGGCCGTTTGTTTAAAGCTCGAAACTTTTCAAAAGATAGCGGAGGAACTCGAAGAGCCGCCCAAAATGTCGCGGAAGGCATTCACCAAATCCTTCCGCAACCGCGGAAGCCTTGTGCGGAAACGTCTCCCGAATCCTTCCGAAACGCCGAAACCTTTTCCTCTCCGCTACCGCGGGAGCCCGTCTCCAAAGTTTTGCGCACGATCATTTGGTGCGGAAGAGGCCCACCTTTTCCTCCCGGCACAGCAAAAGCTCCCGCTACATCCTCCCGCAACGGCGGGAAGGATTCGCCAATTTGCCCCGCAAAAGGCGGTCGCACGAAACTGAGGTGACCCGATTTAATCGACGGCGTACGACGCATTTAAAATCGGTTTTAAACCCCACCAACCGAATTAACTCCCCACACGTGCCTGGCCCATATAAATAAATCGACGGGGTATGAGCCAACCCACTGTCGTTTTGTTTTATAAACAAAGCCATTGGACGCCGCGCGACCGTTCCAGCTCGTCCTACGCAGCCACGTTCGCGGCCACCTCAGTTAACGACCTCAGCCAAACGGTGCCAGGTAGGATTTTAAACCTTGATTGGGTTGTCTTTTGTTTGAAAAAATGAGTTTTAGTGGGATTTGGACGGGCAAAACACCCGTCAAGGGCTATGTTTTGCCCGTCAGACGCAGTTGAATGGAGTCCTCGTCTCGTCATATGAAGCATTAACATTTTTATCTTTTATTGAGTCAAGACGGTGGGTTCGGGTGGTTAAACCTGTTCCATTTTTTATCCCCGGGTTGCGTGCCTCGTTGTGGGAAGAACCTGTCGAAACCCCTTATGCTTTTCATGTCCCCGGCAGAAGAACTCAGGATGTAAAACTCCGGGCCTCTCCATAAAACCTCATCCCCTCGACGCCCTCTACACAAGTCAAAACCTAGTCTCCGGCGCCATTGTCCCTGATTCAAAATCCCGTGCGCATTCAAGTCGCGCGAGCTGAAACCATGGCCACCCTAACCTTTACCGTCAATATGTCGCCGGCACTGTCAAACCCCGCTCGGATTAGAACTTCTCATAGAGCACCTCGGCGAGTGCCGTGCATGACAATAATATTCGAAGCCCTCACCGAGTCGAGAGTGCGAAAGGGGCTCCCTTGTCGTCACAAAGTCTTTCCAACCCGAGTCCCCCCGCCATTAGCCTTTCCAGCCGCAATGATGACGAAAGATATCTTCGTCCCCGGGGCGGAACCGAAAACCAATGGCTTCCGCAATTCGCCTATCGAGCCGAAAACAAAATGTGTCCGCAACATAGCCTATCCCCTCAGGAGCATTCCAGACTTGTCTTTTAAGAGATTCAAATGTTTTAATTTGTGGCTTATGTTGAAATAATGTTTTGCTTCCTAAATATACAGCTTCATTGACTTATCTCATTGATATTAAAACGATGTTGCTCTCTGCTAAAACCTCACAGTATGTTGCTCAAATGATGACTTTGATATGGATGTCATCAGGGATAAGTCAAGATGCCGAAAACCGGTAAAAAGAAAGCTAAGATGACAGAAAAGAAACCTGCCCCTCCCAAAACTGAAGCTTCACTCCAAGACACTAGGTGCACCACTGGTGTCCTTCCAGAAATCAGATGGGGTGACATCTACAGAATGATCCGGGACCAAGAAATCCCAGATATGTTGTTAGAGGAAGCACCGATTTATCTTAACATCAGAGCCTCAGGCATAACTAGAGCCGCCACCCGCCCTGAGCTGTTCCCCTGTGCTGAAGTGATCGGATGGATACTCCAACATGCTGATGCTGAAGGGAGAGTGATAAATGATAGCGGGAAAGTGGCTATCGCCTCATTTCAACCCGCGTATATTGCGGCAGCCTACAGATTTCCCCGCGTCCAACAAGCTCTGACTGACGAATGGTTGGGCCAAATGAATAACGTCGAGATGGCCAAGAAGCTGCTAATAGCGGGCAAACATTTGAGAAAAAAGGGGAGTGATGAGTATGACGTACAAAATCTAAGAGCTCCTTTTAGGTTGATTGCCCTGATGCTGTGCAGAATCTTCGGCATGCCCGATGGCACAGTATACAAGATTCAGTGGGTCCCTATCATTCACTATGTGGCATTTTAGGGAACTGTGTTTGACTGGGCCACTATCCTGTCAGATAGTCTGGCCTCAATGATAGTAGCTGCAAGGGAAGGACTAGCTTTGAAGAAGGCTGAATTCTTCATGTCTTCATATCTGATAGATTGTATCTTGGCCAAGATAGACTTCCCCAAATTGGGCTGCACATGGGATAGGGCTACCGCCCCGGTCTATATTGCATTCAAGATGTTGTGGGCTCAGAACTACAAGCCCAGCTACAAACTCATCTGTGAGGGGTTCATCATGCCCCTATACGAGAAAATGTTCAGGGAAGAACCAAACTGCCTGTCAGAAAATGCTTTGGAAGTCCTTGAGGATTATGGGGACTTTTACTTTTCGGAGCAAGGTACCTACCTAAGAATGTTTGGAGGGACCAAGCCCCCATACATCTTGCCGCAGTATGCCATAGACTATGTGGTTCTCAAAGAAGCAGTAAGACAACTCTTCTTGGATGGGATTGGAGCAATGCTCCACAAGCAACATAAGGCCTCCTTTCCCCCCCTACCTTTCTGCATAGGTGCTTACAAGTTTTCAGGGGTTGCCTCTGCCGACTAATTTGTTCAAGAGTTGAAGGCCTTCCACTTCGGTGAGGTTATCTTCCACAGGAACGACCGAAAGGGTAAAGTGGCCGAGCATTGCAAGGAGATCTATGCCCACTTCGAGTACTCCCACTACCCTGATGCCGAGGAAGAAGCATTCAGAGGCATCAGCAACATGACTGAGCTACGGATCTGTCGCCAAGGTACTGGAGCAAGCTCTAGCTCAACCAAGGCCCAGAAGACCAGCCAGCAAAAGGAGAAAGAAGCTGAGGATGCCCGAGCTCAGGAAGAGCTCAGATTAAGAGAAGAGGCGAGGTTACAGCAGGAAGCCGAGGAAGCAAGAAAGCAGCAAGAAGTTGAAAATGAAAGACTGCGGAAAGAGGCTGAGGAAGCCCAAAAGCAGAAAGAAGCTGAAGCTGAGCAGGCTGAAGCAGAAAAGAGGGCGGAAGAAGAATTGAAGACAAGGGAAGATGCCGAGGCAGGTGGATCCGGTATGCAGGACATGGAAATAGACACCTCTCAAGCAGGCGGCTCTGGTGCCCAGAATAAAGAAAGAGACCCTGCTCAGGAAGTCCGGACCCCACCAGAAGAAGAAGACATAGACATCATAAACCGACCAATTGTCCCGTACACTCCATCAGGAAAGCGTACGGTGTCCAAATGGAATGAGTTTGTCTATGACAAGAAAAGAAAAGCAATGGTCCTCAAATCAGAAGAGAGGATCAAAAGTCCCTTTCATGAGGACATCGTTACCCACCGGGAGGTCACTATAATGCAGAATACGGACCAAGATCCCTTTGCCATGGCGACCGCAGCTGTAGCAACAGCAAAAGCATCCCTGGCCAATGTAGGCGTGATGGTAAGAGACAGTGAATTGACAAGGAAGAAAGCTCGCACGCTACAACAAACTGTGGCTAATGAGCAATCCCAAAGAGATCTGGCAGTGAACAAGTATAATTGCTTGTACGCTGAACATAAGGAACTGTCAAACAAGTACAGCCAGCTGGAGGAGGAAAAGGACCAGCTAACACTCCAAATGATGATTGTAGAAGCAGAGAAGAATGGAGTGGAAGAAAAGGCTTCTCAGCTAGAAGCAGACAAGCAAACATTAGCTGAGCGGTTAGAGCAGGCTGAGAGAAAAACGATGGACTTGGCTCCCTTCCATGAGCTGTCCTGCAGCATTCTGAAGCAAATAAATGACACGCAGGAGCTAATCACTGACGAGGTTTGCAAACTCAAGGCCATGATAGTCAGATTAAAAGAAATTAATGCGGAGGCCCACAGGCTCAAAGCTAAGAATACCCGTGTCAAGGAAAATGTCATAAGTCAGATGGCATGGAGAGAAGGGAAAGGAGGTTTCCCCCCGCATCTTCCTTTTAAGGCTGTGGACGATTTTAATGAAGATATAGCCTTGCTGGAGTTTGGTAGGAACTGTGCCAATAAGCTGATAACCAGTGTGCAGAGAACAACAGATAGAATTAACAGCCTATACCAAAAGCTCAAAGGAGTCCATGATAACTGCACATTGAGTTTCCCTCAGACCTTAGGAGACTTCCCCGAAAAGGAGCAGCGGTTGTCTCAGCTAAAAGAAGAGCTAAGCGTCCAGATGGAGTATGTGAAAAGGATTGATGTCCTGGCCATGGATGATCTCCAGTATTATATTGGTTCATCATCACTTCACAACCATCTGTTGAAGGAAGCACATCAAGCTGCTGAAGCAGAAGTCCAAAGCATTAAAACAGAGCTCGGGAAGAATGTGACTTCTCAGAAAATCTTGTTTCCTGCTGCAACAAACATAATCATAAGGGACACAGGTGTGTGGTACAGCTACATAGCAGAGGAGGACAGGAAAGCTGCAGCAGCAGCAGGAGCATCAGTAGATCCGCCAGCCTCTCTCCCAGCAGCCTCTTCTCCAGCAATGGCAGAAAGTCTGGCCAGTTCAATTCCCCCTTCCCAATTAGGAGCAGCATCAGCAGGGGATTCGAGGGCCTCTTCCCAGGCAGCATCAGTGACAATTAACTTGGGAGACCCTCTGCCAGCAGAAGCTCACGCACAGGAATGAGGCAAACTGAATTCAGTTGAACCACTCTCTTCAGCCAAACGCGTGCCCGGCAGGGAAAGCTTTAGTATTAGCCAATTTTCTGTTATGTATATTTTTAATATGTAAGGCGTAAGCCATGGGACAGCTGTCCCTATTTCTGTCAGAACAATTTTGTAAAAGAATAATCATTTTGGTAGTCGATTAGAGAGGAAATTCCTGTAAATGACAGGTGGAGGATGCTAGGTGTCAGCCCAAAGGGCAAATGTGTAGATATAAATAGCAGCTAGGAAAGATTAGAAAGGACTTTTGGCAGGGAAGGCAATTTTGAAACCAATACGAGCTATCTTGTATCGGGCCTGTAAAATTGAATTTTCTAATAGAAGCCACGGGAGATGGACGTTTTGCATGGGATGTTGGACGGTTGTATGTTGGACTATTCTGATGACTGCTGTTCTGTAATGTGAGATCATTCTTACCATCTGAACTATTTCTGTGTATTAATGATTTTTGCTCCCCCGGTGCATACGATTTTCTCTATTTTTGTGAACAATGAATGCGTTTCATGTCAAATCGGGAGCTATCTGCTGATTTCTTCATCTTTGCTGTAGAATTCTCTTTTAGATCGAATAGCTAACTGTTCTTTCTTCAAGATCATATCTACTGCTCGTTGTTCACCCTTTAAATTTGCTCTTCGCAGGGATCTTTAGATTTACTTCATTTTCTGGTAAACATAGTTCCGTTTCTTTATTTCCGTCTACCTAGATTAGATAAGTTTACTTCTTTCTTTGGTGAGTAATGAAATGTATTAATTATAATCAGAAGCTACCTTCTGAGATCTTTTGCTGTGGTGTTTCTCTTTAAGATCCAATGGCTGCCTGTTCTTTCTTGAAAGATAACTCTCACGGTTCATTTCTCACACTTTAACTGCGTTTCCTGCGAGGATAGGTAGATTTGTTTCATTCTTTATTAGATTTAAATTTGTTTTGGTTTTGCATCTAGAACAAACATAGACTAGGCACTTGCATCTCATATAAAACACATAAAACCCAAAAGAAAGGTGGATCGGGCCATAACCGATAGAATCGGATTTAAACTCCAAATCCACGGTTGCCGGAACCGCTAACCGGACGGATTCCCTACACCAAACGGGAGATAGTCTAATTGGGACCATCTCTCGGGGAGAATCCCTTCCTGATTGATGCTACGATATCCGAGGCATCAGCAGACTCCAAAAAACTACACTCCCAAGTTTAATGCCCAAATTTGATTTGGTAAAACTTTAAAAATTTATAACCATAATGGAAATAAACTCCCAAATGTATCAACAAAAAATGCAACATAAAAGTGGAATAAATTGTAAAATCCCTAATCCTTCTCATAAGCCAATGAAAGGTTATTATTAAAATATATAACATGGTCCTATTGGATACCATGATTGACAAGGGAACACACACATATACACATATTAGTTTATGCTTCCAAATGATCATTGTAGTGAGTGTGTCTTTATGGCTGGAATATTACAAAGAATTTTAGTCTTCTTACAATAGGAATGGTTAACATTCTCCATGCTTTAAAGTGTTGATGTATATGTAACTTCAGAATGTATTTCACCTATGTATATTGTACTCCTATAGAGATGGTATTATTCCTCTATACGGAAGTGTCGTCATTTGTATTGACAAGTGTCATAAGTGTCGTAACTTGCTGTGATGGGTTATTAGACCACCAAGTGTGGGGTCGGCCCGGATTAATGTAATCATGGGTTATTAGACTGATTTAGACAAGTCGGCCCTGTTAGTTTATTGGACAGGACAGGACAAGTATAAATAGAAATCGGGAGATCTCTATTTGATCATCTCATTACTCACTCTTACATCACTTGGAAAGTGGCGCACTAGTTGAGGAGAAGGAGTAGCTTCTAGTTGAAGACTATCTCTTGTATTTGGTTGTAACATTGCTCTTTCTATCTCTAAGGAAGTTGTGGGGTTTTTCACCTTTATGGTTTTCTCCAGTGAAACTCTGTGTGTCCATTGTCTTATGTGATTGCTTGATATGCTTGATACATGCTTGATATGATTGATATGCTGTACATGTTATTCTCTCAGTAAAGATCCTAGAGTATGTTGAATTAATGCTCAAAATCTAACATAAAGCACTTTGTTTGAGATGTTGTAACTAGGGGGAAATATTTTTCCAAAATTTTCAAGGGCTTGAATTGGCCCCATCTACAAAAACAAGTTGCTTATTAAGTCAAGGAAAACTTATTGCATATGCAAGATGACCTACAAGGTGTGAATATGTTTATGAGGAATTTAAACATTGGTAAGGGATGTGAAACACTCCACCATACCATCAAACCATGATCCACTTCATCAATAAGTGAAATTTAGTCTACATCATGATAAACATCCCTTCAACCTACAATTTTGATAGTTTCCTACCACCTATATATACTCACTAACATAGCTATAAAAATAATGCACTTATCACAATGTCATGTAGGCTTCTGCTCAACATTTTGCATAAGCTCAGCGCAAACCAAAATTCACACATACACTATTAATGGAACTTAATAATGAATATACAATATACTAGTAACATAGAGCTCAACAATAAACTAGAATAGGTGAGAGGTAATGGAAAATATGAGTATAGTGCTCTTAGATTCATTTCTGAGTCATGATAACGTGAAATATATGTGGACGACATATATAGGCTTGTTAAAAAAATAGTGATACCTAGTTAGAGACGTGCATGTCATAAAAGCATGAACAATGTCAGCAAGGTGGTAGCCAAATACTAAAAGTACATGAAATTGATAAACATTAGCAATCATCCACTTATCACATCATAATGCCTTCCGTCTCTTGAAATCCCAAAACAACAAGAGTCATGAGGTGGCAATGTCCCTAATGTTGCTAGTAGCTCTTGCTATAAGATGAAATGAAAAAATAAAAGAAGGCTAAGGAAAAAAGTGCTTCTATAGGACCTAAGCTTAAAGAGCCCAATAGACCAATTTATATAGATACCTATAATTATGTAGGATTAGTTTGGTCGATTAGTTTGATGTCCACGGGCTTCAATTTTGAATGCTCTTTGAAGTCTTCTGAAAATTCCATTATAAACCTCAACTATGGTTTCATTATGATTGATTTTATAATGAATGAGTATCTACAAAAAATAGAGAAAGGGGAGTAGAATACAATATTGTGAAATGCTTTTAATTGAGTACTATAATTTGAAAGGCTTGCAATTAACTTATGATGTGTAAATGGAGATATATCAATATAATTTCTTTAAATTTGTATTGTGATGGATCCAAAATAATTTTCTAGATCAATATAATTTCTTTAAATTTGTAGTGATGACTCCAAAATAATTTCATATCTAGATCAATAACTAGAGTAGAGAGGTATTATCAATGAGGAGGATATCTCTAAAATAAAAATTTTCTTGTAGAGAGTATTTATAGATATGGAGGATATGCCATTTATGAAGTAGAGTAATTAATATAAAACAAGTGGGTTAAAAAAGGCCCGGTTTAAAAAAAATGTTGATTAACTTGTGATTTAGTGGTAAATTGGTGATAATTTATAATAATTTTTTGTAAATTTGATTTTTAATTATTTTTTGAATTTAATATGAAAATCTATAATAAATCACAAATTTTCAATACTTGAATCATAAATAAATAAACAAATATTAACAAAGTTCCATCAGTTAATTAATTGAACATAAATTCCATGAAGTACTATTATTAAAATTGATATAATGGTTTTGCTAAAATTAACCTATTTGTATATATTTGACAAAACTGTATGCTGACTTCCTTCCCTCCAAAATATAAATTTTGAAATATTGTTTAAAACTGCAAGAATGATATACATATATATCATATTCAATTTTCTTACAAAAATAACCACAAACAATTCTTGGGAATATAAAAACTTCAAAACATATAAAATATCAAAATCTATTTATCCTTGTAGAAACTGCTCATATATAGATATAGATATAATGAAGGCCACTTGATTGCGCCGAGAGGCGCTCTACAGCCCAATATGAGGGAGATCTTGTAACGTGTATGTGTCCCGTTACACCTAATAAAACATCAAAAGTAAAAAGTGATAATATGAGGGAGATCTTGTAATGTGTATGTGTCCCGTTACACCTAATAAAACATAAAAAGTAAAAAGTGATAATATGAGGGAGATCTTGTAATGTGTATGTGTCCCATTACATGTGTGTCCCGAATAAAACATAAAAAGTAAAAAATGATAAAATGAGAGAGATCTTGTAACGTGTATGTGTCCCATTAATGTCGGCCATTAAAAAGGGACGCGTATTTTCGATTGATAGAAGACGATTGAAATCAAATCCAATATAAACAAATAACATAAACAAAAAACAACATAAAAAAAATTCTAAAACAAGCGGCAAAGATAAGTGGATCCACGATCAAAGTAGCAAAGAGAAGGTAATCTATTTAGCTCCGTCTTTTCTTTTCAATTTTCGATTTTAGATTTGGGCATAATCGATGTGAGGTCCAAGGTTCGATCCTCCCAAAACACTTAGATTTGGAAAATATATTCAATTTTTAAACTATATTGAATTTAACACATGCATAGATTTCAGTGCATTATTTATTAAAATTGCATTGATTTCAATGTAAAGGGTGTGGGGATAATGGTAAGGGTGTGGGCATAATCGATGTGAGGTCCAATGTTCGATCCTCCCAAAGCACCTATTTTTTTGGAAAATATTTTGAATTTTTAAACTATATTGAAATTTACACTTGCATAGATTTCAGTGTATTATTTTTTTAAATTGCATAGTTTTAAGTGTCAAGCATTGATTTCATTGTGGATAACAAATATGCATTAATTTCATGGTATATGTTAATCGTTGACATTTTTTTATATAGATTCAACGCTAGAAATGGAAGATCTGCATGCGGAAGATGCTATGAGACAAACAAAAGAGGAACAAAAATCTAACGAAATAACAACAGACGATCGTCAAGAAGACTTGAAACGAAAAGCAGAAGAGGTGAGACGAAAGGTGTATGAAATGGCAACAAAAGAACGGGAAGAACGAAGAAAATGAAACGTAGATCGACAAAAAGAATATCGAAAAAGAAAGTTAAACAAAATGACAGCAGAGGAACAAGAGGAACAGAAAAAAACAAGACACTGAACGACGAAGGGCGAATCGTGAGAAAAAGTTGAAACATCGGGAAGACCAAGGAAATCAATTTGCAGAACAACAAATAAATCAAAATGTAGAACATGATATGGCGATTGAGATGGAATCTAATATCGCAGAACAACAAATAAATCAAAATGTAGAACATGATATGGCAATTGAGATGGATGCTAATATCGCAGTACCATGTAAAGAAATGACAACAAAAGAACGTCAAGAAGACTTGAAATGAAAAGCAGAAGAGGTGAGACGAAAGGTGTATGAAATGATAGCAGAAGAATGAGAAGAATGAAGAAAATGAAATGCAGATCGACAGAAAGAATATCGAAAAAGAAAGTTAAACAAAATGACAGCAGAAGAACAAGAGGAACAGAAAAAACAAGACACTGAACGACGAAGGGCGAATCGTGAGAAAAAGTTGAAACATCTGGAAGAACAAGGAAATCAATTTGCAGAACAACAAATAAATCAAAATGTAGAACATGATATGGCGATTGAGATGGACGCTAATGTCGCGGTACCATCTAAAGAAATTACCCCAAAATAACGAGACGGAGAGTTTAAACAATATCTCAAAAAACTGAAAGCACAAGAACTAGAAGAATGAAAAAAACAAAATGCACTTAGACAAAAAGAACTTTGAAAAAGAAGGTTGGACGAAATGACAGCAGAAGAACAAGAAAAACGAAACCTTGATCGACAAAGAGCGTATCGAGAGAGAAATTTGAAGCAAGTGCAACAACAAAGAAATCAATTTGCGGAACGACAAAGACAATATTCAACCAATCTACCCGTAGAATCAATTATGGGAGATGCTCAACGAGTAATGGCCAGAGATGCTCAACCTGTAACGGTCCTAGATAACGAGATTGAAATTGACGATAATATATCGGTACCATCTGAAAATATGTGTACTATACATCGCAATTTTCGTGAACGAGTTGATCAGTTAGCAAAAGTGGGAATGTGTCATGTTTTCCTGGAGTCATATGCTAGAATCCAAGTACGTAATACAAATACAAGTCTAATCTGCGTGCGATGTCTGAGAGAGAAATATAATCATAGATTCTCAGCTATGAACCACATGGATCCAGGATCTCAACCGCATGTCCTTGAAGATCTCACACAAGTTGAAGAGATGTTGATAGCACGTGCAAGTCCAATTCTGCAAGTGATGCATTCAATAGGTGGACAATACAAATATTGAGGACACACCATTAGTTTTCCGCAAGAGATAAAAGATGTTGCTAAGAAATTGCCACGACATATTAACAACTTGGACTTAATGGTCGTTGTGCGAAAAAAAGGACGACAAGGATCCAATTATGATTTCACTGTTAGAAAACAAAAAGTTATGGATGCATTATTATATAAGATTCAGAATTATCCATATTATCGAGATGTTCGAGTTGATTATGACGTAGTAGAAGAGTTACCTGAAAATGCCACAGACATCACACATATGCTTAATTCTGTTACTCTTCCAGATATTGACGACGACACAGAATTTGCATTGTTGGAAGGTATACCAGGAGTTGATGACATTTTAGATGGTTTACAAACAACTTCTTTTGCATCAAGGCTTCCAAGTGCACCACGAGCGATAGAAATTATTAGAGCATGGGAAAATAATCCTAATCCAGATGAAAATAACGCAAATGATGAATCGACTAAAGTGCTTAAATGGCCTGGCATTGGCTCATCTCCGATTAACGAGTATAACACTGTTGGATTATTTGATATGGCATTTCCAACATTGTTCCCTAAAGGAGAGGCTGATTGGTTACAACCGCGAATGCGAAATGTCCATCTACATGAGTATGCAAAACATCTTCTCAGATATCATGATAACAGATTTGGAAGGCACCCTCGCTTTAGATATTTTTTACTAAATATCATAATGAGACATCGTGCTCAAGCTTCCTCAACAGTTTTTGTCAAAAAAAAAATTAGTGAACTACCGACAACAATGGAAGAGTTACGACAACATTTACAAAATCTTCCAGATTCAAGATTGGGAGAAAGATTAATGAGATTTGGAACAGTATTAAGAGGCACACGTGCATATTGGAGCAAGTGTCACCAAGAGTTATCTGACTTGATTCAATAGATAGGTTGTCCTACAATATTTTTCACACTAAGTGCAGTGGATATGCAGTGGCCTGATTTGCATAAATTAATGCCAGGAACAAGTCCTATAGATCCACGTGAAGCGAGAAAATGATGAAATCAAAATGTAATTGATAATCGTCACATCGTGGCACATTATATGCACTTGAGACATACAATGTTTCGAGAAGAGGTTTTCGAACATTTTCATCAGGCCACAGATTATTGGTGTCGCCACGAATGGCAACATCATGGATCTCCTCATGTCCATGGGTTTCTTTGGTTAAAAAATGCTCCCAACATGGACACTCTAAATTGGGATGATCCTAGAGAAGTTATATCTGCAAAAAAGTATTTTGACAAATGTGTGCATGCAATAAATCCACGTGAGGGACGTCAACGGAAGATTCAAATTGGAGATAATGTAGATGATCATCCTTGTGTAAAAGGAACAAAAAAAATATTTCAAACTGATCCAATGACTGATTACGAGGAACTTGTTAACTGTGTTGAGCATCATATTACCTGCAATGAGAGAAGTTGTCTTCGAAAGAAGGGAGGAAAATTGGTATGTCGATACCACGCACCATGGGATCTATGTGACCAGTCGAAACTTTACATTGATGAACAAGGAGAAAAAAAGTATGAACCTAGATGAAATGATGATAGAGTGAATACACACAATCGTGAAACACTTATGATGTGGAGGGCTAATATAGATTGGCAGCTTATACTTTCCAAGGACGTCGTTACTAATTACATAGCAAAATACGCTGCCAAATTAGAAAAGGGATTTGAAACTTTCCACAATATGTTGATGAGAGTCTCTTCTATCCAGAATCCGAACGAACCAGCAGCACTTGCATATAAAAGTTTGTTGTGTGAATCCATTGTGGATAGGGACATTGGTGCACAGGAGACATGCTAGATGCTTCTAGAGCTTCCTCTTTCAGAATGTAGCTGTCATTTTGTGGTTCTAAATGTCGGTATGAAGGTTTTCAAACAAGTACAAGTTGAAACATATAACGCCGACAATGATAATTCTCTGATTGATGCATATATTAAGTGACCAGAGAATATGGAGCAACTTACATTGATAGATGTTGCAAAATATTGGTCATATGAAAAACGTCGATGGGGGGAAAAATGGTTACCACGAAGTAATGCATCTATTGTACGTGTATTTCCTAGATTTAACTCTATTCCTAATCGAAAAGATGACAAGTTTGTCGAATTCTGTTGGTCCGAGTTGGTTTTGTACAAGACATTTCATGACTTTCAAAGAGATATAGGCCACACATCTGATCAAATAGTACATAATTGGAAAAAATTGCAATATGTACCTTGGCATGTTGATCGCCAACTTGTGCCTACAAATGCTCGAGTTGACTCCAACGAAGAAGAAGAACATCCAATTCCACAGATAGATTCCGGGAAACATGAATGGGAAATCATAGGTGGATTATATAAAAATCAATTTATAAATTATAACGAGTTTGAGATGCTTGGACATAGGGATCTTGATCATATGCATGATTGGAACACTGCTTTTGTAGATGAAGAGACCTCCAATCGTGCAATTCATTTCATCTCTGATATGCAAAAATTGAAAACGATTTCTATTGATCAACCTGCAAAGTCTTACTTAATTGATAGTTTGGGGGATAAGCAAAGACTAGCATACAATGTTATCCTTGAGCATTATAGAATGGGTGTTGATCCACTACGCATGATAATCCAAGGAACTACAGGAACCGGAAAGTCATATTGGATTGGAGCCATTAAAAGTACACTTGAAAATCTCTCTCATCCAGGGAAAAGTCCATTACTTCTTCTGGCTCCTACGGGGGTAGCAGCTTTCAACATATCTGCAAGAACAGTTCATTTTGCACTTCATATACCGATCAAAGATATCAATCCTTTACGAGGATCGACTTTAATTAACTTACAAGAAGAGTTGAGGAATGTTAGATATATTTTGATCGATGAAATGAGTTTTATTGGAAAACATCTATTAATCAAAATAGATGCAAGACTTCACCAAGCATTCCCAGAATATGCTAATATACCTTTTGGTGGGCGATCAATTATATTGGTCGGTGATTTCGGACAATTTTCGCCTATCATGGATAAGCCTGTATATGCATAGGAAGGTATTGCAAAAGAATTGTCGAACACATTCACAACAGTTGTGACCCTCGATACTGTGTTTCGACAGATTGGACAAAGCAATGAACAAATATCTTTTCGTAATGTGTTAATGAATATTAGAGATGCAATTCCAACAATAGAGGATTGGAAATTACCGATGACTCATACAGATACTTCCTTACATGATACGATGAAAAGGACCTTCGATAAGGCGATACATTTGTTTGCGACAAATGATGATGTAAACTGTCATAACAAGCATTTAATAAGAAGCCTAAACTGTCCCATTGCGACCAATATTGCTACATCTGTAAGAAGCAACTATTCTATGGAAGGAGATGAAGAAGGGTTGGAAGTTGAATTACTTATAGCCATAGGAGCAAGGGTAATGTTGAAATCAAACCTATGGACTGATGTAGGACTCGTCAATGGTGCTCTTGGAGTTATACAACAAATTGTATATAACCCTGGAAGTTCGTCTCCATAACCACCCACATATGTTTTGATAAAATTTGATAATTATGTGGGGGGACCATGGGATGAATCGTTTCCTCAAGTTGTTCCTATTACACCTATCGAAAGAGGTAATAAAAAACAACTTCCATTGAAACTCGCTTGGGGTTTAACAATTCATTAGTCGCAAGGATTGACATTGGAGAAAGCTACTATTAGTATTGGAAAGCAAGAGAGGTAGGGTATGACATTTAAAGCAATATCTCGAGTTAAAGAATTGGAAGGTCTACGATTTCAACCTCCATTCTCATATGATCGATATGAGAAGATGTCAAAACTACCAGGTGTGAAAATAAGAAAAGATGAAGAAGATAGATTGAGAATGATCACAATGTGAACCATATATTCATTTGCTTAATCCTTGCAAAATTAATGTCTCTATTTTTCACTTTAACAATTTACTCAATCCTTAATACTTATTACTTACATTATGATGGTACTCGTATCTGTGTTTTCAACTTAACCTTTTCCTTACCATGCTGATCAAACTCCAGTTTTGTGTCACTGCCCACGACTGAAACCAACCTAGATCGAAATCCTAAGGCTCTATCAAGCGCCGAGAGGGATCAAATCTCCCGAGGTGAAAACCTCTTCTCAGGTGTCGCACTCAAGGACCTTTTCGAGGAGAGGTTTGCACCTCGGGAGATTTGATCCTTCTCGATGCTTGATAGAGCCTTAGGATTTGGATCTAGGCTGGTATTGTTTACCAAATAAGCGAATATTCAGATCGTACTGAAACAAACAAACTTATTCCATTCGTGATTTGTGCAACAAATTTCCTCCCTCTTTCCAAACTAAAATAACATTTTTGAAAAGCTAAATGAAAAAAAAGCAATAACTCATTCAAAACCGCCAAAAATAAGTTTTTCATTGTAAAACATTGAAACATCTTAAATGCCAAGTTTATAACAATGCCAAAATTTACCAATCCGTATAGAAAATACTGAAATAAGCATATAAATATTAAAAAAAACATAAGTTAGCATGTAGCAGATGTCTACTTAAATTATGGCCAGCAGGTATTGTTTACCTAGAAGGAAAACAAGTGAATATTCAGAATTTTTCCTTCTTTGTTCTAAACTGCGATTATTTTTTTTTAAGTCTAAAAAATAGCCAATTGATAAAATTTCACCACCAAAAATTACCCTAGACTGCCAACCATTTTAAATGGTTGTGATCTCAATCTCCTCACCTCTTTTCCACTGGATTCCATTATGCTTCTCCTACATCATTTGTGTAAAGTTCCCATAGATAAAAAGCTTTCTGATCCACAAGAACTATGAGCCCTTCCCAACAGGTGAGACGTGTGTTGTCGATGAAATCAAAACATCAGGTGGTATGTTTTTTTAAACATGGGTTATTTTCCATTTACGTCTTGGACATATAAAGCATCACAGCAACAATTTCCAAAATGCTTTATCTCATTTAACCAATAGAATTTTCCTTCTAATAAAGGCCGATACCATTGGCCTGCTCTAGCCTTGAATTTAGCCCATTCATTATTATGAGAATCGTATATTTCCATGACCATATCCTTATCTTCCCTGGAATTTATTTCCATGACCATATACTTATTTTCCTCGGAATTTCTTCCAACAATGAGAAAATAGCACCTTTTGCAAGGGTCAAAATAAAGACCATAGAATTCCCACCGTGTAAGTTTAATGCAAGCTGGAAATTCAATCCATATTGCATATATTTTTGGATTTACTGGTACCAGAACAACAAAGTATGCCTTTGCAACTGGCCAACACAACCTTTAGGCTTTGAAAGAAATTGATTGATAATCTATGGAACCTACAGCCACTTTCCACGCTAATCTGTAAATATTTAATGATGCCATATGAGCACTCCTTGCGTGAAATGAGAATGTTTCGAGTACTAGGAACCATTAAGCTAGAGGTTAACTCTTTGAATCCCAAGGACCTAAAAATATTGTTCATTGTTTGTATACCAGCATAGATCCATCTTAAACCCGTATCTATCAAGCACCGAGAGGGATCCAATTTCTTGAGGTGTATTTCTTTTTTTAAATTTAAACTCAAGAAATTTGATCTCTCTTGATTAAGAGGTCGGGGTTTAAGTTTTAAGTTTTTATTTTATAAACGAACATCTATTTTTTAATTACTTTTCATAATATTTTATTTTATGAACCAACATGGATTTTTTTTAAATACTTTCCAAATACTTTTTACATTTTATTAGATTTTTATAGGATTTTTTTTTAAATACCTTTTAAGTTTTATTAGATGTAAAACCATAACTCTTATGTTAACATATTCTATATCTCACCTATTCCATATCTCTTTTGCAATTTCAGTTTCATCCCATCGTTGATTAACATTCTTTGCCTCCATCTCGTCGGGTGAATGGATCCATGAAAGCATGGTGGAATGTCTATTTTTCTTTTTCTTACTACATTTCCAAATTACAGAATCCCACCTCTTAATCTACGAGTTCTAGTGTGAAGGTAATTGTAGTATGTTAATTAACATGAAAAGTCAGTAACTATGTCCATAAGTCAGAAGGAAGTTAATAAATTGAAATGTATTCTATAAACAATCAAAATCAATGCAAAATATGGCTTTGCAAGATTTTAGGTTTCCTTCGGCTTGTTGGCAAATTCTATAGATAAATCATCAGACAAATCAGGCAAAATAATTTCATAACATTGTAAAAGAAAATGCAAATTCAGGCTCAAGATTTGGATTGCTTAGGAAAGCAATTTTATGATTTTATTCCTTGCTCTCTTAAGGTCAAGCAAGCAATAAACCTATGGAGGATAATTTCAACATGGAATCATTACATTGGTCTATCTTCAAATCTTGAAGTAGAGCAAGCGTTCGATTTTCCATGGGTTAGTCTTGGTCTACAAATTCACTAGCAATGCCTTGTTGGGTACTCATATGTGCACCAGCCGACTCTTTGGGATGGCAGGGTCACCTAACTATAATCTTCCCTTTCATAGATCATTTCAATTTAGGCCGTTATACTATCAATTTTGGAAAGAGAGATAGATTGCAATTTCTGTAAATTGCAATTCAAACTGGGAGAACATATTCTATAGTTCGTATCATAGGTCATAATAACCTAGAGTGCGCGGAGGTAATAATAACTACGCATCGACCTAATGAAATGACGTTGGGGTTTCATGCCAAATGAAAAAAACATACAAAAACAAAAGGGAAAATGAATTAGTAAAAGCCCAAATGCAAATTTTTAATTAAAGAAATTGTCCTGTATTGCCTCTCCAATAACAGATTACTTACAACAAAAATATTTTGGGTAACCGTGAAGAAGCAGCTCTCGACGTGGGCACTTTGATGAATAATTGATCTTGTATATAGCACCAGATGCACATTAGGCAGTCGTCAAAGCATAAGATAATCATAACACAGTCAACATGAACAATAAACTCAGAACATAACTTACCGTAGACGTATAACCAGTGCGATAGCTCAGCCTTGAGAAAATCACCCTGCGTAAAGAAGTTATATATATATTACATATATACACATGACGGCAAGTATTATTACAAAATATATATATATATATATATAATGAGAAAACCTACCGCGGAGAATGCTCACATGACTGTAATATTTTGACCGAGTGTCGAGCCAGTAGTGCAGACGAATACTAACTTAGTCTAGTATGCGATATATATATATATATGATGAGAAAACCGAGATTGCTCACTGTACTATAATTTGACCGAGTGTCTAGCTAGTACTGTAGACTAGTACTAACTTAGTCTATGAGACTCGGTTGGAAATCCATAACAAGTGAAGGGTTCAACATCATCCTTTCCATGGCTAAGACCCTTGGGGAGGAAATCCTCCTTTCACAATCAACCAACAGACCAGAACGTTTGATGGAATGGTTTGCATTCCAAATTTCCAATCCTTCACAAGGACCAACGAGAGTTAACGCGGTACTACGAGAACTCCCAGCTGGCCATCTTCCTGAACTCGTGTCGACCCAAGTGAGACCATAAAGATTTCTCCTAGTTTTAAAATTGTTGTATTGAGATAATCGTGGCAATAGCTATGGAGTAATGTTGAATGGAACCAAATAATTATTTCATACCATTTTCAAGATCGAAATATATACCATTTTCAAGATCGAAATATATAGGGGGAGGGATGTCTATTCCTGTGGAGTAAATATTTAAATTATCTCCAAAAATTGTCCATTAAGTGACTGGGCCAACATGTGTCCATAAATAGTCTTTATGTACAAAAGAGTACAAAACATCTTGTCCCAACTACCTACAGATCTGCGTAGGCATACAAAAGTACATGAACTACTAAATAACTCTCCTTGTATTTGCCACCTACTGCAAGGTACCTATCAAATCAACACCCACGAATATCTACTGGAGCATAAATATCCCAGCCAACATGAAAACCTGTTCAAGAACCAGTGATAGAGTGTCAGCCATAACTGCATGGTTGTTCAACAATCCAATCCACTGTCTTCAATAAATGACACTTGCCCATTAAATGCAACCATTAAACAGATGAAAGCACAAGGATCATGAAATAGATGAAGGCACAAGGATCCACCATGACAAGTTCCCAGCCATTGGATCACATTTAAATCAATCCACAACAAACATTCAAATTTGAGAGATTGCAATCCATGTGTGCCCTTCTTGCCAATCGAATTCAACATCAAACAGCTATAAAAGAACCACAACCCTTACCGAAGTTGCATTTCAAACATTCAAACTATAGAGTGTGTGCACAATGGAGACATACCATCAGAGAGTGTGTGCACAGTATAATCGGGTCTATATCTATTATAATTAGCTTCAATGTTTATGTTATTTCCATTTATATAAATAATGTTTATGTTATTTCCATTTATGTTATTTATATTTATGTTATAATCAGTTTCTAGTTTCCTTATGTATAATCAGCTTCCCTTATAAATGTGCAAGTAGTTGCAGACATGGCAAGAGTCAGCAATGCAAGGAGAACAAGTTGTTGACTGAGCAGGGGTGCCCAACTACGCTGCACCTCATCGGATGAGGAGAGGGTCGATCATTCAAATGCCAACAATACTCCCAACAATGTTGTTGAGAATGACCATGCGGTGGTAGAGGACACTGTTGTCCCACCATCAACCATAGAGCCACCGTCAACCACAATTCAAGGGACAAGTTCAACCAGCAAAATCAGTGCAATAAGAGGCTGGACAAAAGAAGACATGTTAGCTGCGATTGATGATATAGAGTTCGATGGATATTCCATTCGTGCAACTGCTAAAAAACATGGAGTTGCTACCTCATCAGTACATTATTGGATAAATGGGCTCACACATACAAAGCGCAGTGGGCCTGTTATAGTTATGAGTGAAGAGGAGGATGCCGAGGTGGTTCAGTGGTCTAAGAAGATGGCTCAAATGGGACATGGGCTAGAGCTAATACAACTAAAATCCACAGTAGCTCAAATCTGTCAAGGGATGCCAAACCCCTTGAAAGATGAGTTTCTTGGTAAGTCATGGTGGTTTGGGTTTAAAAAAAAGCATCCAGACCTTGTGTTGCATACAACCGAGGGCCTAGATAGAGACAGGACTCTAAATCTACACCCTGCAATTCTGACTAAGTTCTATGCCACCCTTTCTAGTGCATACAAGAAACATGGTTATGCTCCAGACCATATATGGAACTGTGATGAAACAGGTTTACAGGTAGGAAGGAACTATGGCATGCATGTAATTTCCAAGAGAGGGAGTCGTAATGTGCCAAATATTTTTCCTAGGAGTAGGGAGTGGATCACTATTCTACGCTGTGTCAATGCAATTGGTGCTTCAATCCCCAGATTTTATCTATTTAAACGTAAAACTCAACTCAAAAACTATATACAAAATTGTGAACCAGGTGCATACATGGCTGCACATCCCCATGCTTGGATGACTAAAGAACTCTTTTTGAATTGGCTTACTCACTTTGCTGCATCTATACCAGACGGTGTCTCACCTGTAAATAGACACCTGCTGGTTTTAGATGGACATGGAGCCACATTGTTGTGCAAACAATTAAGGAGGCTAACAATTTGGGCATCGACCTGTTGACACTGTCTGCTCATACCACTCACAAATTGCAACCCCTAGATGTCAGTGTGTTTGGGCCTTTCAAGAACAATTTCAGGGGTGAGCGAGCTTTGTGGATGGCAAAGAATCCAGGGGTGGAGGTAAAAAGGTTTGAGCTAGCCAAGCTTGCAAGTAAAGCCTTTAAAAGGGATCTCACACCTTCAAACATCAAGGCTGGGTTTAAGAGGAATGGAATATGAGAACTAAATTATGAGGCTCTCATGCATGATACTAGTTATAGCCATGCATTTGAACTGGATGGTCAGGAAGAAGGGGATGCCCAAGCACATGTTGATGGCCAAGAAGATGTGGAAGTAGAGGAAGACGTTGTTGCTACTGATAATATGATATCCCTCTCTCAAGGAGGACCCTACTGTGGTGATGATGATGAACATGTAAGTGAAACACAATATAACAATGAACCATTTGACAGTACCATGGAGGTTGTTATACCAACTGAAAAAACTACAACTTTTGCATGTGATCTTCTTCATGTCTCTATTGATCATGCAACTGTAAATGAGAATGTCAATGAAAACATTGATCATGCTCCAGGAAGCAACAATGGAGAATTGACTTTTCCAAGCCAAGTTACCCCACCATCATGGATGGCAGAAGCTATGATGAATTTGGACAAAAATAATGTCTCAAGAACCAATGAAGAAAGCATGAACATGCCTTCACAACCAAGAGAATTGGATGATGAAATTGTTCATTGATTTGTGGAAAATGGAAATCTGGAAGAAGATACTGTCCATAATGAGGTTCCAGCTGAAGAGGACAATATGGTTCAGATAGAGCAGGAGAACACTGACCCAAATATTGAAAGGAAAGGAGCAGAAAGTGTCAACGAAGGGCCAGTTGCTTGGTCGGTTCCTAAAGCTACCAGTAGAGAGAATGTCAGCAAAAAGAAGGCAAGCAACAACAAACAATCTTTGTCTATGCCGAAGTTCATAGTTACTCACCTCAAAAGACTATATAAAACTATTAGTTGAGTCTGAGCATAGGAAACTTGAAATCTAGGATTTAAAACAGAAAAAGAAGGACTTAGCTAAAGAAAAGAAGGCTGCAAGGATTGTTGCAATAGAACTTTGAGCACAGGAAAGGCTTGAAAGAGAAAAATAAAGACAAGAAAAGGATCACCAAAAATAGATGGCAAGACAGGAAAAGGAATTGAGAAAGGCTCAACAATTGCTTCAAAAAGAACAAGGGTTGGCAGAAAGGGTTGCCATTGATGCAAACATAGTCGAGGGGACTAGGATGATGCCAAATGCAATGGAACATATTGCATATAATACTCCATGTTTCCAATACCTCCTAAAAATCCAAGTCCCCCGCTATCAACAAGTGCGCATGCCCACTTTATTCCCTCCTACCAGTGCAGGTATCAATCGTATGTATGATTATCAGGGGGCTCAACCTAATGCAAGGGTTAGTAGCACATGTGTGCACTGTGGCTACTCAATTCCTCCATGGCTACAAGAAGCAAATTGGATATCATATGGAATATATCAGCCACAACCTAATCAACCATTGTTAGGTATGCCAACCAACTTGGCTCAAGCAGGAAACTCAACAATATTGGGCAGTGAAGATCTTGGAGGACATCAAGCATATGGGTGTCATATAGGGGTGCCCAATTTTTTGTTGTGGCCACATTGCAATGTGGATTTTGTAATCATTGGCTCTAATGTTTGTAACATGGCCATTTTGGACTGAATCCTAGACCATTTTGGATACAATCCTAGGTCATAGTGTTCCCTACTATTTGTGGAATTGTAATAAGGTCAGTATCAACAATATATTCATTGTTTTTGTATTTAATGTTGCATTTGACAATATTTGAAAGACCTAACTTTAAAGTATTTTTAAGTGTGTTTTTTTTAATGTACAACTCTTCCAAGATGACACCCCTATGTTTCCTTCCTTCTATAGAGCCCTATATTCCTTCTATATAGAGCAATAAATATAGAGCCCTATATTCCTTCTATGATGTATGTAGCATGGTCTAGATCCTTAAACATGGACTATAAGCCTTAAAGTAACAATTAGGATAGAAACCCATCACTATAAATTTGGTTGTAAACTATAAATTGGGTGTTTTAACCCATCACTAATATTCCTAATTGTTAAAATTGGAGACATAAGCATCTTGTAGGACAAAGGTTCTTTATTTAAGGCCTAAATCATTACTTAAATTTCTCTAATATTCCTCTAATATGTTAAATTTCCCCTCTATAATTGTTGGGTTGGGATTGAGGGCTAACTTAGGGATGGTTTATCAGGCCCAAAGTAATTATGGTTGGGGACTATATTCCTAGTGTTTGGGTTTGAACCATTACTTGGGTTGTGATACCCATCCATGCGATGCTAACTCATAAAAACATGCCCATATTTCTCTCCTAAGACTAATAATGCTTCTCTAAGGAGTGTTCCATGGAGGGCTCTCATGCATTACTTATTACACCTAAGAGCAATGGGTATGACCTAAATACAGTGTTCTGACTTTGGGAGATGGCTTGGGACACAAGACCCACCTTTCTTTTACCTAATCCTTGAATATGACTCTAAATGCCAATGATTACTTCTACAAGGTTTGAGTCATGGTCTAGTTGGTTGTGCAATGCCTATGAGTCATGGTTTAGTTTAGTTGGTTTAGTTGGTTGTGCAATAGGCAAAACACTCATAATTACAATCATGCCATGTAAACTATTATCAATTATTCAACCCATATAACCTTCATGAATTTCACCATTTCAACATAACTCTGTAAATAAACGACAATGTTGCATGACAAGTTCGCATAACAAGTTTGCATAAAAACAATTATGGAACTCTGTAATAGGCGGGCCTAACACATCCTTCATCAATAATTGTGCATATCAATTATGCATTATAACAATTTTTTAACTCTGTAATAAGCATATACCCATACTACAGGGATTGCAACTCTTCAATAATTCCATAAAACCTAACCCTACTGCAGGGATTGTAACATAAACCAACAACAATTCATAAACCCTAACAAATTCACCTTAACCTTAACCCTACTACAGGGATTGCAACACAAACCAACAACAAAATAAATTCATAAACCCTCCTGCAACATAAACCATACTACTCATATTTGCAATTATTCCATGTAAACTATTATCAATTATTCATCCCATAGAACCTTCATGCAAAATACAATTTCACCATTTCAACATATCTCTGCAAATAAACAACAATTCTGCATGACAAGTTCGCATAACAAGTTTGCACACTAATTTTGCATAAAAACTATTATGGAACTCTTTAATAGGCAGGCCTAACATATCCTTCATCAACAATTTTGAATATCAATTTTGCATATCAATTATGCATTATAACAATTTTTTAACTCCATAATAAGCATAAACCCATACTACAGGGATTGCAACACAAACCCTACTGCAGGGATTGCAATAATTCATAAACCCTAACAAATTCACCTTAACCCTAACCCTAACAAAATTCACAAACCGTAACCAACAACAATTCATAAACCCTAACAAATTCACCTTAACCCTAACCCTACTGCAGGGATTGCAACACAAACCAACAACAAAATAAATTCATAAACCCTACTGCAACATAAACAAATTCATTATTCATTATTCACCATTCATAATTCATTATTCACCATTCATAATTCATTATTCAACATTAACAAGAGCACAATTCTAGCATAATAAGGAGCACATTCATTATTCACCAAACAGTTCAAACGTAAACACAC
Source organism: Larix kaempferi (assembly GCA_027924585.1). Taxonomy (NCBI): domain Eukaryota; kingdom Viridiplantae; phylum Streptophyta; class Pinopsida; order Pinales; family Pinaceae; genus Larix; species Larix kaempferi. The sequence goes on from BSBM01000727.1 coordinate 10,090,877, forward strand.
CAAAATAGTTCAAAAGTAAAACCACAGAGCCATGCTGCGGCGAATGCAATTCACCACTGCCGCAAACGCGAAATGCAATTCACCAATTCACCACTGCCACAAATGCTACATAAAAAATGTAATGCGAAATGCAATTCACCACTGCTACAAATGCAACATAAACCACAAACAATTCAAACTTAAACCAATAAAACGCTACAGCAACGAATGCAAGTCATAGATTGATAGGGACTTCTTAAGATATTATTTGATGTCTTAAAAATATATTTTATCATATCATTTATTTCATATTTGTATTTTCGAGAGAATGACATACACTATGTTTATTGATATTTAGGTACATCTGCCATCAAACATGGTGATTGTGGTTTCCAATATAGATGACTTATTTGATTAGGTAGAGATAAAGTCTTTTAACTTGATATTTAGGTACATCTGCCATCAAACATGGTGATTGTGGTTTCCAATATAGATGACTTATTTGATTAGGTAGAGATAAAGTCTTTTAAACGTTAGATAAAAGATTTAGGTATTTTACAAAGTAATAAAGAAGACATTATATTTGTATAGTAAATTATTTATTTGATTAAGTAAAGATGAAGTATTTTTAAAGTTAGAATAAAGATTTGAATATTAAGTTGTTTATGTTGTTTGTAAATAACAAAGATTATATATATATATATATGATGTTAATTGAAATTAAAAAAAAAAAATTCGTTGAAGTATAAAAAAAAATTTAAATTTTGAAAGAATATGATGAATTAATATATAAAATAATATTAATAATTATATATAAATAAATTATGGTTTTTCCATTTAAAGTAGTTAATGTTTTAAAAAAAATATTCGTTGAAGTATTAAAAAAAATTATTATTTCAAAGAATATGATGAATTAATATATAAAATAATATTAATAATTACATATAGATAAATTATGGTTTTTCCATTTTCGGTTGAAAAAATTATGGTTTTTCCATTTAAAGTAGTTAATGTTTTTAGATGAATATAGAACGTTACATATTTTTTAACAAGTAGACTTTAATATTTGGATTATAGTACACATTATTTAAAGTTAAAATATAAACTTTCAAGGATAATTATATTAAGAAGATTGGTTAATTTTTAGGTAAATATCGTTTAAAATAATATATTAAAGATAAGGATATTAAGATTATTGACAAGCAGTTGTAAAAGGCATCTTTTTATCATCAATATTATTCAAAATTATAATACTAAAAACTAAAGATATAATCTAAAATGCCAATATAAAAGATGTAGTTGCCTCTCAAAGTATAGTTGTCTCTCAAAATAGGCTAGCCAAAAGTATTAGATATTAATTATAGAAACACTCTTAGAATGCATTTTAATATTGTTTAGTGGCTTGATTCACTCTTGTACATGGTGTTATAATGATTATCATAATAATATCATTTGCTAGGGACTTATACATGTAGCTTGGATTCACTAGGATTTTGTTGGTGAGTTATTTGGTGGTGACCTGTTTGTTAGTTAAAATTAACCTACATTAATACTTTCCTAACCACCACTTCTTCTTTATAAATGAGCGTATCATAATTTTTTATGAATTGGTTGATTTCCACTCTTGATTGTGGCTTATAATCAATGGTCGAGATTTCTCTTGGTTACTATAAATTGAGGCCATTAGTCTTGAATAATGTAAATGTGGAGGGTGGCTTATGGTATTGAACTTTATCCTAGACCCTATGGGTCCTTAGGCCAAATCATCCATATGTTGGTGAGTTGTATGAATTCCATTTTAACTCCACATGTGTTCTCTAGAATTTGTAACTTGGAAGACTTTACCTGAAGAATAAGAAGGATTTACTTCTTTGGTTGTCTCCCCACCTTGGGGTTTTACCATGTTAATATTGTCCCTCTTGTCTATGAAACCTTACTATTTTGTTTCCATTCTTTCTATAAGAGTTTAGAAATATTAGATCTTGTTGTTATGTGTTCATGTGTTCTTGATCTTATAGATATGAAGATTAAAAAATTGTAAAAACAAATTTTCATTAAATTTATGTGCTTTAGTGCTTTACTGGGCAGAGTTATCATAAGTAGTTATCAAATAAGATCATAGTGTATCATGTGCAAGTCATCTTGATCCTCAAATATTCATAGCAATGCATAACCATTATTTCTAGTCTGAATAGAAACCCAATCCCGTCATGTTGAAGAGATGCGTTGTCAATCTAGCAGATGCTGAATTGAACAGCAATGAAAACAACGTCCTGGAGAAGGGTTTGAACTTCGGGAATGCTTCAAAACACATCCCACATGAAGATATTATTTGCGCAGTTGAGGAGACCATCAGAGTTCTACCAGAAGAAGAATTAGAAGACATTCGACTAGACTGTGCTATTATTCTAAAAAAAGCCAAACCTCCGAAGAACAACATAACCAAAGACAAACAGTTGGTGTTAAGAAGGTTGAAAGAAAACGAAGATATTATGATCCTCAAAGCGGATAAAGGAAATTCCATGATTATCATCAAAACAGAAGACTATCAACAAAAGATGATTCAGCATCTTGAAAGTGGTTGCTACAGGAAAGTAAAATAAGACCCAATGAAGAAAGTAATAAAAGATGTTACTGATGCAATCAAAAAATCCTCTTTGAGTGATGAAATAAAGAAGAAAATCATTCCTAAAAATGGAATTATGCCATGCATATATGGTTTGCCTAAGATACATAAAGAGGGCATCCCCTTAAGACCCATTGTAAACACAAGAGGCTCACCTACTTATGATTTGGCAAAACACTTAGCTAAGATCCTAAAACCTTTAGTAGGAAAAACTTTCTCATTCATTAAAGATTCCTCTCAACTAGTGGAAAAAATGAAGAACTGGAAAATGGATAAAGATGATTCATTATTTAGTTTCGATGCCGTTTCTCTCTATACAAAAATCCCCATTGATAAAGTTATTGAAGTAATAAAAAAAGTGTCAAACCCTGAAATAGCTAACCTTGTTGAGATTTGCTTAAAGTCCACCTACTTCTGCTTTCAAGGAGTGATATATGAACAAACAGAAGGGGTGGTCATGGGCTCACCACTTTCTCCCATTGTTGCCAATCTCTTCATGGAAGATTTGGAAGATAAAGCAATCAAGTCATTCCCACATAAACCAAAGTGGTGGCTCAGGTTTGTTGATGATGTCTTTAGTAATTGGCCACATGGTGATGAAAAACTGATTAAGTTCTTAAAACACATGAATAATCAATGTGAAAGTATTAAATTCACCATAGAAAAGGAGGTACATAATTCCCTTCCTTTCTTGGATGTTCTTATCACGAAGAATACAGAAAGAAAACTCATAGGGATAGATACCTCCATGCTGACTCACACCACCATCCAGACCAGAAGGTTGGTATTATCAACACTCTAGCCACACATGCATGGCGCATCTCAGATCAAGACCACCTAGAAGATGAGCTAAAGCACCTTAAAGAATTCCTCATAAACAATGGTTATAAAGGTAAAGAGATTGATAAAGTTTTCCACAACATAAAAAAGAAGAACAAAAACAAAACCAATAATAAAAAAGAAGTGAACAAAAACCACCCTAGGATTACCCTTCCATACATACATGGAACCACTAATAAAATTGCAAGTGTCCTAAAAAAGAAGAACATCATGGTATCGTTTTCTCCCCCCAATTCCTTGAGAAACATGCTTGATAAATCCAAAGACCCCATCAATCCTAAAAACCATAAAGGTGTATACAAAACACCATGCTCTTGCGGTGAAGCCTACATAGGTGAGACTGGGAGATCAATCACAATTAGATTAAAAGAACACAGCGTAGACCTTCGACATGAGAGAATAAAAAACTAATCCATGGGTGAACATGCTCACAACACAAAACATCACATTTGCTTAGAAGACTCGAAGGTCTTAGCCATTGTTCCTCAATATCACAAAAGAAAAACTTGCGAATCCATAGAAATTGAAAAATGTGGAAAGAATTTCAACCGGGGTGATGGCTTCAAACTAAAGGAAGCTTGGAAACCTATAATTCACAAACTTAAAACAAGTTAAGGTAGATGAATTCAACACAAACATTTTTTCAGAAAACTATATAGAGCAACATTAGTTAGACATTATAAAAAAAAAAATGAATTTATTAAACATTATTAAAACATTATAATTTTTATTTTTTTTAAATTGATTTTATCAAAAATTTATTAAAAAGCTAAACACTATATAAATATGAATTTATTAAACATTATTAAAAAACTAAACACTATATAAAATTTAATTTGTTAAACATTATTATACTCAAATTTATATATAGAATTAAATTATTAAACAATTTTAAATTTAAATTGAAAACAATAATATAAATAATAGAGTGCACCAAACCCTAAAAAAACAAAAACCGACATGTTCCATTTAAACAACAAGACAAACATTATTTATACTTCATTTCCCGTGTTATAAAGAGAGCTAGATCTGCTTCTCCTGAGGATGAACCTACTTGAAAGGTTCGAAACTGTCGAGTTTTAAAAATTCTTCTGCTGTTTTCCTCTCATCACTAATTATATCACTAATTATAAAACTATGGGGTAAAGATGAACAACGGAGATGGTTTATTTAATTATGTAGCTTGCTCTTTACATTATAAGAGTATAAGAGGGATGGTAGAATGTAAGGTATTTCTAATCTAAAACGAAGATGGTTTATTTAATGATGTAGATTGCTCTTTACATTAGAAGAGGGATGGTAGAATGTAAGGATTTAGTTGGTCTATTACAAGTTTTGAATGGATGTGTACATGTAAAATTTATTGATTTTATCTATAAATTACTATGAAACATTCATGAAGCAATCTTGATATAAGTTGAAAATTTGACTTTAAATAAATTTATTTCATATCCACTTGGCTGGTAGGAAAATATGATATGTTTGAATAATTTATTACATGTCAATTTAGAGGACATTAAAGGCATATAAATCATAAAATAAAAAATTAAATTATGGAAAGTATTTTAAAAAAATCCATCCTGGTTCATAAAATAAAATATTATGAAAAGTAAATAAAAAATAAATGTTCATTTATAAAATAAAAAATTAAAACTTAAACTCGGATTTATCAATCAAGAGAGATCAAATTTCTTGAGTTTAATTTAAACAAAAAAAATACACCTCAAAAAATTGGATCCCTCTCGGTGCTTGATAGATACGGCTTTAAGATGGAGATGTTGTAACGTGTGTGATGTAACGTTACATCATGATGTAACATTTGTTACTAACAAAATAATTAAAAAAATTCATGTTGGCTCATAAAATAAAAAAATTAAATTATGGAAAGTATTTAAAAAAAATCCATGTTGGTTCATAAAATAAAATATTATGAAAAGTAATTAAAAAATAGATGTTCGTTTATAAAATAAAAACTTAAACTTAAATCCGGATCTATCAATCAAGAGAGATCAAATTTCCTGAATTTACATTTAAAAAAAGAAATACACCTCAAGAAATTGGATCCCTCTCGTTGCTTGATAAATATGGGTTTAAGATAATCTATGTTGATTATAAATATAATGAGAGTCAATGAAATATTGAAAATTTTAACAAAATCTAAAATTTTATGGTTGAATTTAAAAAAACGAATATATAATTGATACAAATATTTAGAAGGAACTCATCTCTATATAAAACCTAAGACCATAGTGTGACTAAAGAATAATACAAATTTTAGAATTAGAATTTCTTTTATGCTAGATGTTGTGTGTTATGTGGTGATGTTGTTATGACATATTTTTTTTTGTCCTCACTAATATTTTGAAATATAATATAATCTATGAAATTGGTTGTTAAAATATAATAATAATAGTGTTTGCAGAGCAATTAAGATAGGATCAATAATTACCCATAAGGAGGAATAAATAATTGCTATACATTGTATCACTACTATACAATGATGCAAACTTACCATAAAGAATGGTATCAATGAGTAATCTACTCTTGTTTTCCTCTCTAAGAGTTTTAACTACATAAAAATATTGGTGTGTTGATCTATGATTTGTTTGTGTGAGTGATTGCTTAATATGTTTGACTTATGTGGAAATACCTGATTTAGTCAAACATGGTATTAAAGCACTTATGAAGACCCGCTCCCATTGTTGATCAAGATTTGAACCTATGTAGCTACATGCATCAAAATATTTATATATTCTACTATTACTATGCATTTCAAAGATTTGAACCTATGTAGCTACATGCATCAAAATATTTATATATTCTACTATTACTATGCATTTCAAGGCTGAGAAAGGTGTTCCATTGTGTACGGAGCCTTGCTTTCAGTTGGAAACACTTTTTGTTTCACTTGAAAAGGTTTTTGTTTGCCCAAGAGATGACCATTTTACTAGATTTGGAGGTATATTGCTTACATTTACAGATTAATTTTTTTTTTTTTTATTGTTTCATTTTTTTAGCTTGTTTTTTTGTTTTATTTCCATATTATTTCCTTTTTTATTTGTGTATGTTATTTGTTGTGTGCTCTGTGCAAATTTGGCAAATAAAAAACAAAGTGAAAATGGTTTTCTTGGCTGCATATGCTATTTGTCATGCACCTTGTGTGAACTCGGTGAACCACAAACAATAAAATAAACTTGCATTTTTTTGAGTGGCTATATAAAAGTGTCTTGTAGGCCAAAAGCAAGGTGTTTTAGGTAGGCATACTCTCCAACAACAACAACAACCACCACCACCACCACCTCATTGTCCTTCATAATATTATTAAATATTTTGTTTAACTCACATGATTGAAAGTTAGTTTATTAAGTAAGAGGTTTTGGGTTCAAGTCTTTCTTTTTGTTACAACAACAACAACAACAACCTCATTTTCCTTCATAATGTTTCTAAATCATTTGTTTAACTCACTTGGTTGAAAATTACTTTATTAAGTAAGAGGTCTTGGGTTCAAGTATTTCTTTTTGTTACAACAACCACCTCATTCTCCTTCATAATATTACTAAATATTTTGCTTAATTCACTTGGTTGAAAGTTACTTTATTAAATAAGAGGTATTGGGTTCTATTCTTTCTTTTAAAAGACTTTTGAAAAAGTTCATGTAACTTTAAGTTCTTTTCCAATAGAAAGAATCACACTTATTTTAGAGCAAAAACCAATGTATATTCCAAAAGTGTCTAAAGCACATTCATATGAGTTTCTCTTTCATATAATAACATAAAAATTCACAATAGAGGGTTATAATTGTTGTTCTCAACCCATAGTGTAGGTACATCATTAAACAAAAATATTAAAAAAAACTCTCTTCCAGCCATTCATAATCAAACTATATTCATTTTAATAAGGCTACTGACCTATGACTGGATATCTGCCCTTCATATGAGTCCAAATGAAAACTACCTGGAGGTAAGGCCAATCCCTCCTTAGATAATCGATCAACAACCAAGTTAGATGTGTGAGGGATGTGTCGGTATTGAACTTGAAATAAGAGCTTGACATATCTCAAATATGCTGAGCCATATTTAGAAGATTAATATTATGAACCTAAGCCTCATGATTCATCCATTTAATTACTACTGAATCATCATATATATTAGCGAGTTGTATATTTTGAGAAGGTACGAACTTCAGGAGTGAGAGTAATGCAAGAAATTCATCTTGATTATTCATTCCTGGACCTGCATTAGCTTTGAACATATGATATCTATCAAACAAAGAATATACCACAAAACCCAACCGACAGATTAATTATTATCCTTAACATGCCCCATCAAAATAGGCCCATGGGGCATGTTGATCAATATCCACGGTGCAAGGTACCTGGACAACATGTAGTACAATAGAATCCACATAGTGCTTAAAAATATTGAGAACTCGGATTAAAATCACTTCATGTGGCAGTGAGTTGTCTTAAAAAATGGCTATGTTGCATGTATTCCAAATACACCAAGCAACAACCAATGGAAGAGAATGATATGTTTTCAATGTTCTACAGGAAAACCATCTCTCCATGCAACCTTGACAGTATGCACTTCCTGCTTACCAGAAAAGTTGAGTTACCCAAATAGATTCGACCACACCGACGCTATAAATATACAGTGAATCACGATAAATAAGAAGAATCCTCACTGCTTTCTTTACACTAATAACATAATCCTAGCCCACTCCACTTACTTTCTTGAATAATATCCCGTGTTAACAGCTTCCCATTGATAATCAATTGCATATTCATAATAGATTTTGGTGGGGCATGTAGTTTCCACAAAGGCTTCAACACCAAAGGACATGGGGAGTTCGACTTTCTTACAGTGCTTGATAGCCAAATTTTGCAGTATAGTTACCTCTTGATGAATCATAAATCCACACCAACTCGTCTTCATCATCTAGGATCTTGATATGGGCATTGTGTAGATCGCGGAAAAACCTATCCCATATGATCTCAAAAACCTAAGAGCTTGTCCGTTTTCCAACCTTGATGCTAGATAGTGGTAGTTGTTGGGTCACCTAGATTTGCCAAAGTGGCCTTTCCCTGTTCATTAAGATAATTAATGATTTGAGCTAGTAAATATATATCCCTACTAACTGCATCAACCCAATTCACACGATGTTACCTTTCCCAACTTTCCAAGCAAGAAATTGTCCAATGACCGGAAATGTTAATGTGAGGGCCTTCCATTGATTGGATACATCTACAATATGTTTGGTCTCCAATCGAATCTAATCCACATGGATCCAAATTGAATATATTATCAATGATAATATCCTTCCATAGACATGGCTTCTTTATGCATTGCTAGATGATCAAGCAACTAAATATTTCTCAAATAAAATGGAATCTTTGAGACCCCAACCTCTCCATTTTTTGGTAAAACAACTCACTTCTAGCTAGCCAAATGCATTCCTCGATATACCTAGCTACCCCTCCAAAGATAGTTATAAAAAAGTTTGTAAATGGAATTTATAGTGCCCTTCAAAATAAATGCAAGCAAATGCCAATATATTGGTATTTCCTCAAGGATGGATTTGATCAAAACTAACCTCCTAGCACGAGAAAGAAACTTGTTGCACAAAAAATGTATCCTCTTCTTGATTCTTCCAACTAACCATAGTCAATATGTTTTATGATAATTATTGGACTTAATCATGAACCCAATATATTTAATGATCTCCTCCATATCCCCTTGTATGCATGGTATCCAATTATGGAATGGATCCAAAACACTATCATCTAAGGAAAAAGTGTACGCAATAGATTTGTTCCTATTAATTTCCATACTAGTACCGATGCAATATAGAACCCTTTGAATTTCAACTTCAGTTCCAAAACATAACATAAGGATATCGTCAACAAATAATAGACGATACAAATAGATATTTTTACGAACCATAACACCTTCGATGACCTTTCGTTGTTTGGCATTAATCAGGCATCGAATTAACCATTCATAATAAATAAGGTGATGATGGACCCTCCTGTTAGAGACCATAGAATGGGTGAAATAAAGGACCAACCTCACCATTAATTAATACTAACATCTGAACAAAAATTACGCAGCCCATGATCCAATGAACCATGCTTAATGAGAACCCAACATATAATATCATCAGATGCAAGTATGTCCATGAAACCCAATCATAAGACTTTGAGAGATCAAGCTTATTATGTCTCATTCTGTGTTCCGGCCATTTTAGACCTTTGCGGCGATCTCAAGGTCCTTGTTTGATATTTCCATTGGATTCCATTCTGCAATTTTCGTTTCATCCCATCGTCGAATAAAATTCTTCGCCTCCATCTCGTCAGGTAACTAGATCCATGAAAACATGGTGGAATGTCTTTTTTTTTTCATTTTTTTACTACATTTCTAAATTATAGGAACCCACCTCATAATCTACGAGTTCTAGTGTGAAGGTAATTGTAGTATGTTAGTTAAAGTGAAAAGTCAGTAATTATGTCCATAAGTCAGAAGGAAGTTAATAAATTGAAATGTCTTTATATAAAATTGAAATTCAATGCAAAATCTGGCTCTGCAAGATTTTACGTTTCCTTCGGCTTGTTGGCAAATTCTATAGATGTATTAAATCATCCAACCAATCAGGCAATGCAAATGCAAATTCAGTTGTCTCTTCAAGATTTGGAATGCTTAAGAAAGCAATTTTATGATTTTATTCCTTGCTCTCTTAACGTCAAGCAAGCAATAAACCTATGGAGGATAATTTCAACATGGAATCATAACATTGGTCTATCTTCAACTCTTGAAGCAGAGTTACCCGCCGACATTGACGAGCAACTCGATAATGGCCATGCTTCCCTTAATACAGAGATGCAACCAGACATGAGTGATTAGCATATACATTTAATTGCAGCATAACTATTGAACATCTATAGTAAATATAACCATAACCATTATGAGGGTGTAGAGTCATCCAGACCCTTTCACCAGACCCTTCTTTAATCCTCGTCCTTTTTGGGTAAAGACAGAAGGACTTACAGTACAGAAGACAGGTTGTCCATTTGGACTAACTTATGAGGCACAACGAACCAGCTGCAGTAATTTTCAATGATGGAATGCGTTTAGATTCCTGTATGCATCCAGGGAATTGACACTACTACCCCAACCATGAAGTGTATAAAGTTTGAAGTTTAAACACCCTTCTGCATTCTGGTCCGAGCAAATAAGGGGGGCTGGGGGTGGAGATTCAAGAACTGAGATGGCCTTGAACAATGAAGTATCAAGGATTGTGGCTTTATTTTATCTTGTGATATGCATCTGCAATTCTCTAAAAGGTATGTTGCAACATAATCATCCGCACAGATCTATATATATATTATATGCTTGGAAGCTTTTTGTAGTACATGATATAGATCCATGGCTTTGTGATGAGTGCAGGTGATGCAACAGGAAGTATGAATTTATGAAGAAAGCCACTGATGTTGCTCCCAGAGAATTCTATGATTATATCGTGGCGGGACGAGAGGACAGCGGGGTGCCCCTTGGCAGCAACGCTCCCGCAGAACTTCAGTGTGCTGCTTCTTGAACGAGGGGTCACCATATAAAAACATAAATATCACAAGGGTATAGGATTTTCACATCAATTTGGTGGACATTTCTCCTTCCTCTCCCTCTCAAGTGTTTGTTTCAGGGAAGATCTCCTCTGGCAGCTTCAATGCTCTGTTTAATTTCAGTGAATCCTGGTTGCAAGATGCTACAGAGACCAAACACCTGGCTTTTGATGGCTACTTTATTTCTCTATATCATCTGCACCTTACAAGGACACCACTTATCCTCAAGGAAGAAGTCAAATCGGTTGTTCCTTCCAATTGGGATCCTATAGCTCTAGGTAGGTTTGTGGGTCGGCTCTTATTTCCTTCTAATTCCAATGATTTTAATTGTCCAAATCTTTACGAGTGAAGAGAAGACAATGAGTGGTAGGTTTTGTTTTCAAATCATCAACCCAAATAAAGGCGCGTGTTTTATCATCTACATGGATTAAATCTTAACATCTTATATGTATTTTGGAGTGGAGGGTCTTATTAGAAATCCAAATTTTGGAATTTTGTTTGCTCATTGGTAAAAGAATAACTGTTAAGATTTTCTTTGTGTGTAGGAATCATATAGATTATTGTTGATTACAACAAAGAAAATAGATGGCATTAGAGTTTGTTTAACATTGTTTATTTGAATGAAAAAAATAAGTGTAATTTCTCCAATGGGTTTATTGAAACTTTCGAAACACACATTATTGTGGCTATAGCAATTGGAGGTCAGGACATGGTATTTGTAAGGCATACTCCTACATCCAATATTCCACTTGCTGAACTTAAAAATCATTTGGAAAATATCGGAGATCAATTATTCTCAGAGCGCCATTGCCTTTTTCCCTTGTGTAATAATAAGAGAGAAAGCAGATAGAAGGTAATGTTTCTGACAGTTCTTGACTTCCACTCATTACTTTTCTCGAGTTTCACTCATTACTTATTTTATATCAAATCCCCTTTAAGATGGTTGCATCTTAATGATTTCAAATATTCATCATCCAGGTTCCATATGTTTTTAGCAACATTTTACAGTCCTCAAATCCTGTGCATGTAGGAAGAATTTCTTCCACATCCAACAAATATGTAAGTAATGTGTTCCCTCTGTATCATAATTTTCATTGCAAATTCCCTTTGCACATGCTATTCAATTATGATCATGATTTTAAGTGTTTTATGTAGAAGTTGTGTTGGATTGTAGATGGAAGCCATGTTATTTTGCAGTAGGAGAACACATAAGCTCAAAAATTAAAATTCTTGCTTCATTTGCTTCTAGTTAATAATGATAAATTGAGGAGAGAACTTATATGAGCAAATGTGATTGGCATCAATGGTTCTCACTAGTCTTGATACAAATGTTGCAGGGATTCAATCACGATATTGGCTTCGTACTGTACCTGATCATCCAGATGAAATAATTTTCTCACTGGTTCCTATTACATTCCTTTTGACAGGGGTTGTTCGCAACGGTTAGGTTTCTTAAGGAAACCAATATGCACCCCTGTTGTATTCAAGCAGAGAGTAAAAGCACACACGGAGATAATCACATAGAGATAATCAAGACAGAGGTTTGGATCGAATGCATTCAACCATCTTTATTCATCTTGAACTAGTTATTTATACATAGATAAAGAGGTTGGAGCAGTTACCCACTCTCAACCGCTCATTCTTTAAGCACAATTATATACTAGTACATACTAATGATGACATCAAGAAGGCCCAAAGGGTCCCTTCCAACATCCCCCCCACCAACAAAACACTTCTTTGTCTTGAAGAAGACATGCAAAAAAAACCATGAGTCGTGATTTCTTTATACTTCGTCAGCAGTGTGGTAGTGGTCAATCGAGCCTCACCCTTTCACCTTTCTGCCGGCTTTCATCTCCATCGGTTCAGGAACTTCTGGGCTTCCATGCTCTACCTTTACACCAGCTCACCAGTGGCCTTCAAACTTTTGAAATGACACTCAAGAGAGGCTTCTGTATATCAGCACCAGGGGGCTTGGTCATTACAAGTGTTCTTTTGTCATCATCAAGCGTTAATCTCTTCTGCTGTGTGCTGTAAGATGGCTTCTACTTGAATACATGGTCTTCGTAGACTTCATCTGTCGTGAGGCTTCTTGCAAGTTTAAATGTGTCCCTGCTTGTGGTCGATACTGACTGCTGGATATTGGTCGTGGCCGACTAACTTGACTCGACTCGACTTATTAAGTTGACTAGAGATCGACTGAATTACAAAGATTGATTATAATACAAAAAGGTCGGCCATATGTACATCGACCAACTCTCGACCATATTTAACATCGACTAACTTTATAATGGCCATCGACCAAAATACTCATGACTCAACCGACTCAAAATAACCCACCATATTACATTGACCACTTTTTTACATACCCAACCATACATATCAACTTCGACCAAAATGGAAACGACCATCTTTTTACATGTTACATTGACCAAAATATAAAGTGACCTTAAATATAAGATGTCGAGCTCAACCGAATGTAGTCACCGACCATATAAATAAAATGACACATTTGACCATACTATTATAATGACTTAATGATACTTTTACATCAACCATATTATCGACTGAGATAATGACGACCAAAAGACTCTACCGACCAATTTTAAGATCCAATCGAACCCAACTTCAACATCGGCTAGACCACACATATCGAACAAAAAGCCTTGTTGGCCACATATAGTCTTACAAATAAAATGACTTATCACTTGACCAAATATAATACATTATACATTTTCTTTATATACATATATCGGTCGACTAATTTCGTCAACCAACCTTCACCATATCACCATCATCGTCAACCAATACTTTTCGCATGATTTTGCAAAAATATGGATATTCGGTCCTCGCAACTTCTTCAGGATTATTTCCATCTTCTGAAGGTTTAGTGCTATCATCCATGGGCCCCTTCTCTGTGAACATACTTAGGATCTCCATCATTCTTTCGACATCTATATATCCTGTGCAGGGATCTATGATCAAAACAACAGGCTTCTTGTCGAATTTGTATCAAGCGCTTATTTTCTTTCCTCCCTCACAATAATCATAAGTCATCCATAAAATAAAATGTTTCTGGATTACATCTTTATGTTAATTTTTGAGCATTAATTCAATATACTCCAGGATCTTTACTGAGAGAATAACATGTACAACATATCAAGCATATCAATCATAACAAGAAATCACATGAGACAATAGACACACAAAGTTTCACTGGGAAAACCATAAAGGTGAAAAACCCCACAACTTCCTCAGAAATAGAAAGAGCAATGATACAACCCAAGTACAAGAGATAGTCCTCCTAGCAGCTGAACCTCCTCACTTGTGCGCCACTTTCTGATGAGTGTAGAAGTGAATAATGAAGTGATCAAATAGAGTGCCTCCCACACTCTATTTATACATGACCTGACCTGCCTAATAACCTAGCAGAGATGACTTGTCTAAATCAGTCTAATAACCCATGGTAATACTAATCAGGGTCGACCCCACACTTGGTGGTCTAATAACCCATCACATGCAAGTTGCGACACTTGCGACACCTGTCAATACAAATGACGACACTTCCGTATAGAGGAATAATAACATCTCTATAGGAGTACAATATACATAGGTAAAATACTTTCCGAAGTTACAATTACATCAACACTCGCTCTTAACTAGGAAGGAATTTCTCGACACAGATCTGCTAGCACAAGTCTTCTTCTCTGTATCATCGTCACTGGATCATCGTCATTGAATCATCGTCATCGTCATTGCTGCTGCTATCTCAATCAATCTCTGAACTACTTGTCATAGGAAGTTCTACAGAGCCATCCCTTTTTCATGTTGGATGTAGGCCCACCACCTGTAGGTCTTCATCATCACTGGTCATACTGTGGATCCTCAAGACTCATTACGTGCATCAACAAAACCTAGCAAGAGCATCTCAGGACTGATTACGTGCCCAGCACAACCTGCAAGATCTCCCAGGGAGCTATTATATGCTATAGGCAAAACTTAGCAAGAGTATTTGCAAATATCCCAAGGAGACATTATATGCAACCGGAAAAAACTAGCAAGAACATCTCGGGACTGATTACATGCCCAGCACAACCTGCAAGATCTCCCAGGGAGAAATTATATGCCACGGACAAAACCTAGCAAGAGCATTTACCAAATATCCTAGGGAGCTATTATATGCCATAGGAAAAACCTAGAAAGAGTATATGTAAATCTCCAAGGGTGCTATTATATGTCCTTCCAAGCAAAACCTAGAAAGAGCATTTGCTAGACCTCCCATGGATCTATTATATGTCATCGGAAAAACCTAGCAAGAGTGTCTGCAAATCTCCCAGGGCGCTATTATATGCTTATCTGCACAACCTGTCCACGACCACAGAGTATCAACCTGATACTCATCGTACATCATCCTGATGTACATCACATGATCATCCTGATCGTCATCATAGCATCGTCCTAATGTATATCATCCAGAGTATCATCCTGATACTCACACATGATCATCCTGATCATACAATGCATCCACCTGATGCATACAATGTATCCACCTGATACATATCATCATACATGATCCTCCTGATCATAGAATGTATCCACCTGATACATATCATCATACATGATCCTCCTGATCATACAATGTATCCACCTGATACATATCATCATACATGATCCTCCTGATCATACAATGCATCCACCTGATGCATACAATGTATCCACCTGATACATATCATCATACATGATCCTCCTGATCATACAATGTATCCACCTGATACATATCATCATACATGATCCAGCTGATCATATAATGTATCCACCTGATACATATCATCATACATGATCCAACTAATCATAGCCAGTATCCAACATGATGCATATACATATACATGATCCAACTGATCATATCCAGCATCCAACATGATGCATATACATATACATGATCCAGCTGATCATATCTAGCATCCAATATGATGCATATACAGAACAGTAATTGAAGCATCGTCCTGATGCTCATCATCCAACGCTTACATCCACAACCATGAGAAGGATCCTCCTCTCACCATGCTTGGAATGGCTCCAACAAATGTTTCCATCACTTCTTCCTCGAAGTGTCGTCAATCTAAAGAACACCAAGCCTCTCTCTAAAGTATTCAAACTTCACTCTGGCTAGTGGTTTCATCAACACATCCGCAACCTACTCATCCGTCGCAACATACAAGAGCTTCACTGCTCCTCTCTGCACCATATCCCTGATATAGTGATATTTGATCTCAATGTGCTTCGACCTGTCGTGGAACACTGGATTCTCAGATAGCTTCACACAACTCTGGTTATCGCAAAAGATACCAGTAGCCTCCAGTGGGAGATCAAATAACTCAGACAGTAGCTTCCGGAGCCATACTGCCTCACAACTAGCCGAACAAGCTGCAACATACTCTGCCTCGGACGTACTCAGTGCTACGCAGGACTGCTTCCTGCTAAACTAAGAGATCACACCTGATCCCAAACTGAAGCAGCACCCAGATGTGTTCTTCCTATCTGCAGCACTGCCTGCCCAGTCCGAATCAACATAACCCTGCAGGTTAAACTTTTGATTCGCATAATACTTGAGCCCATGATCAATTGTACCCTTTAGGTACCTTAGAATATGCTTTATAGCAACTAGGTGAACACCTCTCGGATCCATCAGGAACTGGCTCAATGTGTTCACCACAAAGCAAATATCTGGTCTAGTGTTCAACAAGTACATCAAGGACCCAATCATCTGACGATACACAGTGACATCAACCGGCTCAGATGAAGCAACACACAGAAGCTTCAGGTTCGATGCCATAGGTGTGGCCATGGCCTTGCAGTCCATCATCCCGAACCTCTTCAGGATCTCTACTGCATACTTCCCTTGTCCAAGGAAGATTCCATCTACACTCTGCCACACCTCCATGCCTAGGAAATAGTGCATCATCCCCAAGTCCTTCATCTCGAACTCAGCAGCAAGCTTCCTCTTGGTATCGACAATCAAACCATCCTCACCTGTTACAAACAGGTCATCCACATACAATAGTAGTATCACTGGATTGCCTTCCTCAACCTTGTAGTAAAGGTTGGAATCCGCTTTACTCTTGGTAAAGCCCAAACTGGATAGAAAGTTGTTTATCCTACCATGCCAAGTCCTAGGAGCTTGCTTTAATCCATACAAGGCTTTCTTCAACTTACACACATATGACTCCTTGTCATGTGTCTCAAAACCAAGTGGTTGCTCAACATACACTTCCTCCTCGACTACACCATTCAAGAAAGCTGTCTTGACATCCATCTGGTATATCTTCCATTTCATCACTGCAGCCATGGCAAGTACTGATCTAATGGAAGTGTACCTAGCTACAACAACAAAAGTTTCTTCATAGTCTATTCCCTCTTTCTGGGAGAAGCCACGAGCTACAAATCTTGCTTTGTACTTTTCTATGCTGCCATCTGCAGCATGCTTGATCTTGTAGATCCACTTGGAAGTCACAACAGACTTCCCTTCAGGTCTTGGGACTACATCCCAAACATCATTCTTCATGATCGACTGGTATTCCTCGATCATGGCATCCTTCCATTCTTTCTTTTCCGATGCTTCTTCATAACTGGAAGGTTCTTTGTTCATAATGTCACAGAGTAAGTCAACATAGATGGTATGAGATCTAGTCCTCTTCTTTGCTCTGTGTTCTTCTTTTGGAATGCCATACCTTTATGCATCTTGAATGATCTATCTAGCCCATGCAGGTTTCCTCTTGTGAGATCTCTTCTCACGGGGTGGATCTACAGGTTCTTGCGGATCTTCAACTTCACGATCTGCTTCTGGAATTGCTTCATTCATGGTGGTGTCTTGAAATCTGGTTTCCTTTCATTCTTCATGATCTTCAACAGGTGCCTTCCTTGACTTGATGAAAGCTGAGTCTTCATCAAATGTTACATCCCTGTTGACATCAATCTTCTTGAACCCTGGAAAGTATATTCTGTAAGCCTTCGAGCTTTCACTGTACCCCACAAAGATGCCCTTCTTTCCTGGAGGATCTAGCTTTGTCCTCTTTTCCTTTGGAACATGTGTATACACTGGACAACCAAATATTCTGAGATGGCTGACTTCAGGTTTCTTACCAGAGAAGACCTCTTCTGGTGTCTTGTTGTCCAATATCTTGTGAGGTGTTTTGTTTTGCACATATACAGCGGTCCTAGCTGCTTCTGCCCAAAGATGCATAGGCAGATCTTGGTCATGCAGCATTGCCCGTGCTGCTTCCATGATTTTTCTATTCTTTCTTTTTGCAACCCCATTCTGTTGTGGATTGTAGGGAGCAGTTAACTCCCTCTTAATCCCTGAATCACTGCATAGCTTCTTGAAATCACCTGAAGTGAATTCTCCGCCATTGTCGGATTTGAAGGTCTTGATCTTCTTATCAGTTTGATTTTCCATCAAGGATTTGAATTCCTTGAACTTATCAAACACTTCATCTTTGTTCTTTAAGAAATAAACCCAAGTCTTCTTAGAGAAATAATCAATGAAAGAGACATAGTATACATACCCACTCAGAGAACTGGATAACATCGGACCGCATACATCGGAGTGGATGATCTCCAAGATTCCTTTTGCTTTGCTTTCATTGCTTGGAAGTGCCTTCTTAATGTTCTTTCCTTTTTTACATCCTTTGCAAACACCTTCATGCTTTGTCTTGATTTTAGGAAGACCCTCTACAGCTTTACTTGTAATTGGTAGTGCCCTATAGTGCACATGTGCAAGCCTTCTATGCCAAAGTTCACTTGGCTCCATGGATTCATGTACCATGGCATGTTGAGGTTGTCCCTTCAATTTGTACAATCCTCCCTCTTGCTCTCCAATCATTACTACATCATCTATAGTTTTACCCTTTGGCCACATTAGGACTTGGCCATCTACAAATGCAACCCTCATGCCTTTTGCATCCAATGAATAAATGGAGAGTAGGTTCTTCTTGAGCCCAGGTACATATAGAACATCTTTCATCTTCAAAGACTTCCCAGAGTCTAGGTTGTAGGAGGCTTCACCACTTCCCTTAATAGGATATTGATAGTCATCCCCAAGTTTCACTTTATGGGGTGACTCATGTTCAGATAGATTTACAAAGGATTCTTTAAACCCATTCATATGTTTGGAAGACCCACTATCAATAAGCCAATCATTACATCCATGAGAGATAGTACCTGTGAGAGCATAGATTAGAACATATTCATCCTCACTTGATGAGTCATCACTTTCTGCTCTAGCCTTCTTCTTGGGAGGTTCATCATCCTCAGCAGCATGAGCATGATATCTTTTCTTGTTTCCCTTCTTCTTATTGATGTTGGAATCTCTTTTTTTCTTTGGACAATCTCGTCCAAAGTGTCCCTTCTCATTACCTGTGAAGCATCTACCATGGGAGGTATTCTTAGAGTTCTCCCTATGTGTATGGTGAGAAGATTTCCTATGAGATTTTTCCTTCTTGAATTTTCCTTTCTTGGCATGTGCTGTGAGAGCTTGATCTTCATTCCCCATCTTTTCTTCTCGGGCCACAAGCCTAGCTTCTTCTTGAGAGCATTCTTCCCACATCCTACTGAAGGAGATCAGTTTTCTTCATGCACAGATTCCTTGGATGAAGGAGTCCCATGACCTAGGTAGGCCATTCAATGTGGTCATGACAACTTCACCATTGTCCACTACTTCATCCATAGCTTACAGTTGTTCCTTGATCTGAGAGACCTTGGAAAAATAAGATTGAATGGTCTCTCCATTCTAAAGCTTTACCCCTTTCAATTGATTCCACAGAGTCATCTTTCGATTTATGTTCTTCCCTTCAAATAGCTTGGTCAGGGAGTCAAACATCTCCTTGGATGTCTTTAGAGATGACACATGTGGTATGAGATGGTCTTTGATGGAATCAACAATGATTGTCTTTTCCTTGACCAAGTTCTTCTTATGTAAGGCCTTATCCTCTTCTTCCTCTGGGACAGGGACCTCAGAACTTATGTAGGTGTCCAATTCATTTTCTTCTAGGATTAACCCAATCCTATACTTCCATGCTCAAAATTTATCAGCCCCTTCAAGCTTATCTTCAAGCTTGGTGTGGTGAGACATCTTAAAGAGTACTTCAAATGGAAATAGAAAAGATTTAGGTCTTACCACTTGATTTGTAGAAATCTGGATTTGGTGTTGGATTAGGGTTTGTTAGAGAAACCCTAAAAATTCAAAATGTGAATTTCAACTTTTTGAAAGGATAGAAAGATGCGCCTTGATGAGATGATCATCTTGTTGTACTTAGAAATTGAAAACTGCAAAGTTTCACCCTTCATAAATGCTTTTCAATCTCCCGGATTCACTAGGGAGGACCCTGAATTAGGGTTTGAGTTTCCCGGAGCTTCACCCAACCAAAAAGTTCGATCCAAAGCTCTAAACTTCGATTTTTCCAAGGAGCTTCCAGCGATGGTCTTAGAATTTAGAAATTCCTATTTTTGTGGAAACCCTAATTTTTAGGGCAAAAAATGAAAGTGCCTAGAATTGAATTCTGATTGGACAGAAAGATGCACCTTGATGAGGAGAGTCAAAATACCCTACTGGATTTCAAGATCTGTGGAGAGAAACCCAATAAACAAGAAGACCTAGCTTCTGCAACTGCACAGTGTCTTCTTCTCAGGTTAGCTCCGATACCATGTTAATTTTTTAGCATTAATTCAATATACTCTAGGATCTTTACTGAGAGAATAACATGTACAACATATCAAGCATATAAATCATAACAAGCAATCACATGAGACAATAGACACACAAAGTTTCACAGGGGAAAACCATAAAGGTGAAAAACCCCACAACTTCCTTAGAGATAGAAAGAGCAATGATACAACCCAAGTACAAGAGATAGTCCTCCTAGCAACTGAACCTCCTTCCTCACTTGTGCGCCACTTTCTGATGAGTGTAGAAGTGAATAATGAAGTGATCAAATAGAGTGCCTCCCGCACTCTATTTATACATGACCCGACCTGCCTAATAACCCAGCAGGGCCGATTTGTCTAACTCAGTCTAATAACCCATGGTAATATTAATCAAGGCCGACCCCACACTTGGTGGTCTAATAACCCATCACATGCAAGTTGCGACACTTTTCAATACAAATGATGACACTTCCGTATAGAGCAATAATAACATCTCTATAGGAGTACAATATACATAGGTGAAATACATTCCGAAGTTACAATTACATCAACACTTTAAATTCGGCATTTTCCCGAAGAGTCATGTTAAGCTGATAAGATTTTGGCTCATTTTCCAGGAAATTTTCCACTAACCACTTTTCTTTTATTTGACTATGAACCTTGGCCGCATGAAATTTCACACAAATATCACATCACGAAGAGATAGTCCGTCATTTCTATCTCTGCCTTCAGCGTGTTGCCTTACTGTTTCCCTTACTAGATAGCAAGGTGGTAAGAGATGTCTACGTCATACTAGTGGAGAATGATGTTGAATTGTCCCAAGTCAACCCTCTTGACGTGATAAATGATGTTTTATGCAACATGATGCTATCGTAGTAACCAAGATATTAATGCAGTTTGTTGCTAAGCAGACTTACTATTGACTGGTTGGTGAAATAGGAACTCGTCGGGTATCTTTTGGGCGTTTAGTCGACTGCTCCAGACTACTTGTCGGATGGCATTTTCGTTGGTTTCTTCATTCGATGTCCAATCAACATCACAAAACGTCTCCCTTCTGTGGTTGCTAAGGTCGACGAGCAGTCCGTATTAGAATGGAATCATCAACGTGAGGTATCTGATAATTATGCCAGCCTCGAGTTCTATTCGCACGATCTGGAAGCCTCAACACTTCCATACACAACATATTTTGACAATGTATAAGAGCATCATCACAGGAATCAATCTCAAGCTTTCACGTAGCATCAATCTTATGAGCAATCTGTAATTCTTGTTGCAGTAGTGGCATTGGGGTTCTTTATCTTCAAATATGCAATACGACGGTGCATGATATTGATACTTGGTCGACTTGTGACAGTCGGAATCTTGATCGAGCGTCTCCATCAGTTTCTTGACTGTCTTTAACCCGAACACATTACGTCCCCTTTAAACTCACAGGCTATTCTCCAGCTTTCATGAATATGGACAAACTTTCGAAGCAATTCTTTAGCAGCACATCAACGGACCAACATCATTCTCACAAAGGTTCTTTTATTTATTTTTTGCACGGCTTTCAACCAGGTTTTGACCATAAATAGTATCGACCAGGTTTCAATCAAGCAACTTATCGACTAAAATCGACTATATTTCCACATTGACAAAAAATAAAAATTTACCCACATATACTGCAATCTCATTCTTCACATGATCAAACTAAACAACAATCAACGATACCTTTTTAAGAGCAAAAAAAAGGGTCGACGTTCCTCTGACTTGACTCATCGATGGGCATAACTTTGATTAACTGGCCAGTTGTAGTCGAATGATGAGTGCATTGGTTGACCGCGTGACAGACGACGGGATTTGCAGCATTTCTTCCAGCGGTCATTGTTGAATATTATGCAGTGCTTCTTCCAAGTGGACGGACTACGGTAGTTGTGAAACTTCTCTCACTTAGTCACTTAGTCGATAGACTGCTAAGCATATTGGTATTTATAACCCCAGAGCTACGGCTCTTGTAATCTCTGTTTTGGTTATAAATTTGAAATGAAAACTTATATGCGTTCGCTTAAATTGTCAATGTATGAACTGACTGTGTTTTAAGGTTAAATCTTGCGACTGTTGTATGTGTTTGTATTTTGATTCTGGCGTGTAAAGCGAGCCCACACAGGAACTCTGTGTTTTAAAAGGAATGTATTGATTTTTAAACAAAAGTTGGGCATAATCCCTAAACTTATGACTCTAAGGTTTTGATGCTTTGAGCTGGGTGAAAATCCTAGCCGTAACATGAAGGTAGGAAAGTAATATAAAATGCATTCTGGAACGCTATACTTATTTCAACTGTAATGGAAATTGGTTAAGTTTTTAGTTTAATTTTTATGCATATAAATGTCGAGACCAACTGTATCGTCGACATGAGTAGAAGTTATGCTAAATGACAGTAGCAGGGTTAAAACCCTAAACATACTCTGTTGGTTGATATTATGATAATCGTGTTTATTTCTTGGTATATATAAATGTGTTTTTAATACGACCTTACGACTGTATGATAATTGATATGGTAAGATGTCTACAGAGTTTGACCCTTGATATGTTTGATGATGTTAAAAATAGTGTTGTATATTATTATCTAGTTACAGGGTTCGACCTAAACTATCCTTTTATCTCAACTTGTTAATTTGATTGTGAAGGAAAGTCTTACACTGAATAAATGAATGTGCTCTTATATGTTGATCCTTTACAGTATTTAGAATAATCTCATAATGTAAATCATAAGATATAATATTGTTTATGTAAATGCGTTTTTTTTTCCAGAAGTTAGGATCTCTATTTCGATTTTGTTTTTAATTTATTATCAATAAATTTATACCATACTTTTTTAAAAATAAAGTATCTTGTTTATAAAATAATATCTGGGCATGGCCCGAGCCTTTGTATGCTCAACAACGATTATCGGAGATAACCCTAACTGAGATCTTTAATTATTTATATTCTTTGGTTTAGCATTATTGAGAGTTCGTTTAATTTATTCTACATGTATGATTAAATGTTGCTTAGGTTTAAGATACTTCTATTTTAAATAGTGATAAACTTATAATGCTTTCCTGTAGGGTAAAGCTATCGATTTATGTAGATGTACAGAGTTATGATGTCGATGATTATACTATTAGATAATTTGTAATAGAAGTAATATATGTACCACATTTTATTTTATGATATATCCGTTGTTTGTACAATAACTGTTATTGATATAAACTGTTTCTATATACTTAGCATTAATATTGACTGTGTAACAAATGAGATTTCTATCATGGTGTATAATTGATTATTATTTAAAATAGCTATTGTATGAACTGTAGAAGAAATAAACTGTAACTCTAAGAATTTCTGAGTATCCTTTCAGTATTTAATAACTATGTCTATATCTTATTGCAAAACAGAAGATCAACATTTTAATCAACATCATTCAATCTATCAAATGAGATCATTGAAATCGATATACTTAAGAAAATATCTTTGTACTGGAGTACGTCTCTTCGGAGAGTGGAAAAATACAGAGAGAAATTTATCCATTATGTTTAGATTTTCATATTCACTCATTCATCCATTCATACAGAAATAAACTTATCAGTTCAGTATTTCTAATCTAGCAGTTAAGTAAAATACAACTTTCAGAAATAGATTAGCAATCTAGAAGTAAATAACTAAAACAAAGTAGAACCTGATAACAGATAGGGTGGACAAACACCCAAAGAAGACCGTTCCTCCCAACCGTCTCCTGAAAGCAGCCAAGTCTTACTTGCTTTAGGACCCCCGAGCCTGTTCACTGAACCACTAGGACGAAGATTCTGTGTAGAAGCATGTGACAATCTTTTTGAAACTCAACAATCATGGAGACTTGCATAAACACTCTCTGCACTCAGCTATATAGGACAGTATTACACTACAACTCATTAGTTAGCTTATCCCCTCATCGAATCTCTTGTGTGCTCAACAAAATAGTTTCCAGCAGCACAAGGAAAAATTTATGTCTCCTATGAGAATGTGTGAGTTGCCTGCTCAAATTTGATGGCTATATAAAAATTGCCTAGGTCTTAAGGGTCAGTTTATCAATTAATGAGCCACCTTCTCAGTTCCACCATCCTTGGGGAACATGACCACTTTTTTATGGAGGTTTCCCCCTACAACAGCTAGTAAGTGAGTGAAGATGATGCCACTTGTGAATTTGTTTCTACAATAGTTTCATTCCTCCTAGTGGGTCAGTGAACACTCTTCAACAGTCCTCTTTGGATGAGTGTCTCCTATTTTAATTTATTAAATAATAATAATATTCAATTACAGTCATTCTTGACCATCCTTGGTCATAAAAATTTACAATAAGTTTTAAAGTAATGTTTTTCCACAAACATAAAATGTTTCAAGTACTAGGTAGGTTACACGGGGGTCCTCCTTGTTAATTTTTCGATAATTTCATTCCATTATCATTCAGGATCATTAAGAGAATAACATGTACAACATATCTACATCATATCAATCATAGACACAGTAATGCAAGCACACAAGAGACATAGAGTTTCCTTGGGGAAAACAAAGAAGGTGAAAAACCCCGCAACTTCCTCATAGATAGAATAAGCCCCAATACAAGATCACAAGGATCAAACCCAAAGATATGTCTCTAGCAGATAATCCTCCTCCTCCACATGTGTGCCACTTTCTCTCTTAGATATGCGAGCTTGAGAAGTGAGTGAATGAATAGAATGAGAGAGGCACACCCTCTATTTATACATTGACTTGACCTGCCAATAAACCAACAGGGACGACTTCCTAAGGAAGCCTAATAACCCAACCACATGACCTAACTAGGGTCGACCCCACACTGGTGGTCTAATAACCCATCAATACAAATGACGACACTTACAATGTAACTTGTGACACTTGCAAATACAAATGATGACACTTCCAATCAAAGGAATAATACATCTCTGTTGGATATACAATAAAGTACAAGTGTAATATACGAGTGAATATCTTCCAAAGTTACAAATACATCAACACTCCCTCTTAACTAGGAAGGTATTCTCTAGACACAGGTCATCAATACATATTGGCGCAAGTCTTCAATTCTGTAGATGTATCATCATCACTGTATCACGGAGCATCATCATCATCACTGTTGTTCTACTCAACATCTCGATCACTGGGCTATCTATGAATTCTTCTCATCATAGGAATTTCTACAGAGCCAGCCCTTTTTCATGCTAGATGTAGGCCTAGCCTCCTGTAGGTCTTCATCATCACTGGCCATACTGTGGAATCCTCAGGACTTATTACGTGCATCACAAAACCTCGAAAGAGTATTCCAGGATCCTTTATGTTCCTAAGCACGACCGACAAGATATCCCAGGGCGCTATTACATGTGACCCCACCACAAAACCTCCAAAGAGCATCCCAGGACTAATTACGAGCATACTGCTCAACCTATCGGATCTCCCAGGGCGTTATTACACGTGGTCACCACAAAACCTTGAAAGAGAATCCCAGGACTGATTACAAGCGTACTGCTCAACCTATCGGATCTCCCAAGGCGCTATTATATGCCATAGGACAAAACCTCGAAAGAGCATTTGCTAGATATCCCAGGGTGCTATTATATGCCATAGGAAAAACCTCAAAAGAGTATCTGCAAATCTCCGAGGGCGCTATTATATGTCCTCCCAAGAAAAACCTCAAAAGAGCATTTGCCAGATATCCGAGGGCGCTATTATATGCCATAGGAAAAACCTCGAAAGAGTATCTACAAATCTCCCAGGGCACTATTATATGCTTATCTTGCACAACCTGTCCACGGCCACGGAGTATCAACCTAATTCTCACGATACATCATCCTACAGTACATCATCACATGATCAACCTAATCATCATCACTGCATCGTCCTGATCCATGTCATCATCGCATGATCATCCTGATCATCGTCCTGATGCATGTCATCATCGCATGATCATCCTTATCATCGTCACTGCATCGTCCTGATGCATATAATCATACATGATCCAACTGATCATACAAAGCATCCAACTAATGCATATCAACACACATGATCCAACTGATCATACAAAGCATCCAACTGATGCATATCCAAAGCAGTAAATGGAGCATCGTCCTGATGCTCATCACACAACGCTTACATCCACAGCCATGGTAAGGATCCTTCTATCACTATGATTGGAATGGATCCTGCAGATGTGTCCCATCACTTCTTCCTCAAAGTATCTTCAATCTGAAGAACACCGAGCCTCTCTCTAAAGTATTCAAACTTCACTCTGGCTAGTGGTTTCGTCAACACATCTGCAACCTACTCATCCGTCGCAACATACAGGAGCTTCACTACTCCTCTCTGCACCATATCCCTGATATAGTGATATTTGATCTCGATGTGCTTCAACCTGTCATGGAACACCGAGTTCTCAAATAAATTCACACAACTCTGGTTGTCACAAAAGATACAGGTAGCATCCAACGGAAGATCAAAGAACTCAGACAATAGCTTCCTCAGCCATACTGCCTCACAACTAGCCGAACAAGCTGCGACATACTTTGCTTTGGCTGTACTCAGTGCTACGCAGGACTACTTCCTGCTAAACCAAGAGATTGCACCTGATCCCATACTGAAGCAATAGCCCAAAGTGCTCTTCCTATCTGCAGCACTTCCTGCCCAATCTGAATCAACATAACCCTCTAGGTCAAACTTTTGATTCACATAATACTTGAGCCCATAATCAATTGTACCCTTTAGGTACCTTAGAATATGCTTTACAGCAACCAGGTGAACACCTCTCGGATCTGTCAGGAACTGGCTCAATGTGTTCACCGCAAAGCAAATATCAGGTCTAGTGTTGGTTAGGTACATCAAGGACCCAATCATCTGACAATACACAGTCACATCAACCGGCTCAGATGAAGCATCACACAGAAGCTTCAGGTTCGATGCCATAGGTGTGGCCATGGCCTTGCAGTCCATCATCCTGAACCGCTTCAGGATCTCTACTCCATACTTCCCTTGTCCAAGGAATATCCCATTTGCACTCTGCCACACCTCCATGCCTAGAAAATAGTGCATCATCCCCAAGTCCTTCATCTCGAACTTGGCAACAAGCTTCCTCTTCCTATCAGCAATCAATATATCCTCACATGTAACAAACAGGTCACCCACATACAATAGTAGTATCCCTGGATTGCCTTCCTCAACCTTGTAGTAAAGGTTGGAATCCGGTTTACTCTTGGTAAAGTCCAAACTGGATAGAAAGTTGTCTATCCTACCATACCAAGTCCTAGGAGCTTGCTTTAAGCCATACAAGGCTTTATTCAACTTGCACACATATGACTCCCTGTCATGTGTCTCAAAACTGAGTGGTTGCTCCACATACACTTCCTCTTCGACTACACCATTCAAGAAAGTTGTCTTGACATCCATCTGGTGTATCTTCCACTTCATCACTGCAACCAGAGCAAGTACTGTTCTAATGGAAGTGTATATGGCTATAGGAGCAAAAGTCTCTTCATAATCTATTCCCTCTTTCTGAGAGAAGCCACGAGCTACAAACCCCTCCTTGTATTTCTCTATGCTACAATCTGCCGCATGCTTGATCTTATAGATCCACTTGGAAGTCATCATAGACTTTCCTTCAAGTATTGGGACCACATCCCAGACATCATTCTTCATGATCGAATGGTACTCCTTGATCATGGCATCCTTCCATTCTTTCTTTTCCGCTGCTTCTTCATAACTGGAAGGTTCTTTGTTCATAATGTCACAGAACAAGGCAACATAACTGGTATGTGATCTAGTCCTCTTCCTTTCCCTGTGTCCTTATTCTGGAATTCCATACCTTTCTGCATCATGGATGAGCTCTCTAGCCCATGCAGGTTTCCTCTTGTGAGAATTCTTCTCACGTGGTGGATCTACAGGTTCTTGTGGATCTTCAATTTCACGATCTTCTTCTGGAAATGCTTCTTTCATAGTGGTGTCTTGAAATCTAGTTACCTTTGGTTCTTCATGGTATTCAACAGGTGTCTTCCTTGATTTGATGCATGCTGAGTTTTCATCAAATGTTACATCCCTGCTTATGTCAATCTTTTTTAACCCTGAAAAGTATATTCTGTAAGCCTTCAAGCTTTCACTGTAACCCACAAAGATGCCCTTCTTTCCTGAAGGATCTAGATTTGTCCTCTTTTCCTTTGGAATGTGTGTATATACTGGACAACCAAATATCCTTAGATGGCTAACTTCGGGTTTCTTACCAAAGAAAACTTCTTCTAGTGTCTTGTTGTCAAGTATCTTGTGAGGTGTTCTGTTCTGCACATATACAACTGTCCTAGCTGCTTCTACCCATAGATGCATAGGCAGATCCTGGTCATGAAGCATTGCTTGTGCTGCTTCCATGATAGTTCTATTCTTCCTTTCTGCAACTCCATTTTGTTGTGGATTGTAGGGAGTAGTCAACTCCCTTTTAATCCTGGAATCACTGCATAGCTTCTTGAAATCACCTGAAGTGAATTCTCCGCCATTGTCGGATCTGAAGGTCTTGATCTTTTTATCAGTTTGATTTTCTATCAAGGCTTTGAATTCCTTGAACTTATCAAATACTTCATCTTTATTCTTCAGGAAATAAACCCAAGTCTTCCTAGAGAAATCATCAATGAAGTCAACATAGTATGCATACCCACTCAGAGAACTGGATGACATTGGACCACATACATCGAAGTGGATAATTTCCAAGATTCCTTTTGCTTTGCTTTCACTGCTTGGAAATTCTTTCTTTGTGTTGTTTCCTTTTGCACATCCTTTGCAAACACCTTCATGCTTTGACTAGATTTCAGGAAGACCTTCTACTGCTTTGCTTGAGATTGGTAGTGCTCTATAGTGCATGTGTGCAAGTCTTCTATGCCAAAGTTCACTTGGCTCCATGGACTCATGTACCATGGCATGTTTAGCTTGTCCCTTCAATTTGTACAATCCTCCCTCTTTCTCTCCAATCACTACTGCATCATCTATGGTCTTACCCTTTGGCCACATGAGTACTTGGCCATCCACAAATGCAACTCTAATCCCCTTTGCATCTAAATATGATATGGAGAGGAGATTCTTCTTGAGCCCAGGTACCTATAGAACATCTTTCATCTTCAAAGACTTCCCATAGTCTAGTTTGTAGGAGGCTTCACCACTTCCTTTTATAGGATATTGATAGTCATCCTCAAGTTTCACCTTATGAGGTGACTCATGTTCAGATATATCTACAAAGGATTCTTTAAACCCAGTCATGTGTTTGGAAGCCCCACTATCAATAAGCCAATCATCACATCCATGAGAGATAGTACTTGTGAGAGAAAAGATTAGAATATATTCATCTTCACTTGATGAGTCATCACTTTCTGCTCTAGTCTTCTTCCTGGGAGGTTCATCATCCTCAGCGGCATGAGCATGATATCTCTTCTTCTTCTTGTTGAATTTGTTGTTCCTTTTGTTCTTAGGACAATCTAAGGAAAAGTGTCCCTTCTCATTACATGTAAAGCATCTCAGATCTTTCTTATCTTTATGATAATGATGGTGTGAGGATCTCTTGTTATGAGATGGCTCCCTCTTGAACTTACTCTTCTTGGTATGTGCTGTGAGAGCTTGATCTTCATTCCCCATCTTTTCTTCTCAGGACACAAGCCTAGCTTCTTCTTGTGAACATTCCTCCCATAGTCTACTGAAAAAGATCAATTTCCTTCTTGCACAGATTCCTTGGATGAAGGAGTCCCATGACCTAGGTAGGCCATTCAATGTGGTCATTACAATTTCACCATTCTCCACTACTTCATCCATAGCTTCAAGTTGTTCCTTGATTTGAGAGACCTTAGAAAAGTAGGATTGAATGGTCTCTCCATTCTGGAGCTTTACCCATTTCAATTGGTTCTGCAGAGTCATCTTCCAATTTATGTTCTTACCCTCAAACAACTTAGTCAAAGAGTCAAACATCTCCTTAGGTGTCTTTAGGGAAGACACATGGGGTATGAGATGGTCCTTTATAGAATCAGCAATGATTCTCTTAGCTTTGACCAAGTTCTTCTTGTGTAAGGCCTTAGCCTCATCTCCCTCTGGGACTGGAACCTCTCCACTTATGTAAGTGTCCAACTTATTCTCTTCTAGGATTAACCCAATCCTATACTTCCAGGCTCGAAAGTTATCATCCCCTTCAAGTTTATCCTCAAGCTTGGTGTGGTGAGACATCTTAAAGAGTACTTCAAATGGAAATAGAAAAGTTATTAGGTCTTACCACTTGATTTGTTGAAAACTGGATCTGGAGCTGGATCAGGGTTTGTGAGAGAAACCCTAAAAATTCAAACTTTGAATTTCAAACTTTTGAAAGAATAGAAAGATGCACCTTGTTGAGCTGGTCAAGCTGGTATACTCCAAATTTGAAAACTGCAAAATTTGACCCCTCAAAATGCCTTTGAAACTTTCGGATCTACTAGATAGGACCCCAAACTAGGGTTTGATTTTCCCAGAGCTTCACCCAACCAAAAAGTTCGATCCAAAGCTCTAAAATTTGATTTTTCAGAGGAGCTTCCAGCCGTGGTCTCAAAATCCAAAAATTCCAACTTTTTCTGAAACCCTAATTTTCGGACCAAAAACTGAAAATGCTCAGAATTGAATTATGTCTCGACAGAAAGATGTGCCCTTGCTAGGAGAGTCAATCTAGCCTCCTGCCTTTGATGAACTGTGGAGGGAAACCCAAAAATTAAGAAGCCCTAGCTTCCACAGCTGCACAGTGCCTTCTTCTTAGGTCAGCTCTGATACCATGTTAATTTTTTGATAATTTCATTCCATTATCATTCAGGATCACTAAGAGAATAACATGTGCAACATATCTACAGCATATCAATCATAGACACAGTAATGAAAGCACACAAGAGACACAGAGTTTCCTCGGGGAAAACCAAGAAGGTGAAAAACCCCGCAACTTCCTCAGAGATAGAATAAGCCCCAATACAAGATCACAAGGATCAAACACAAAGAGATGTCTCTAGCAGATACTCCTCCTCCTCCACATGTGCGCCACTTTCTCTCTTAGCTATGCGAGCTTGAGAAGTGAGTGAATGAATAGAATGAGAGAGGCACATCCTCTATTTATACATTGACTTGACCTGCCAATAAACCAACAGGGTCGACTTCCTAAGGAAGCCTAATAACCCAACCACATGAACTAACTAGGGCCGACCCCACACTGGTGGTCTAATAACCCATCAATACAAATGACGACACTTACAATGTAACTTGCGACACTTGCAAATACAAATGAAGACACTTCCAATCAGAGGAATAATACATCTCTGTTGGATATACAATAAAGTACAAATGTAATATACAAGTGAATATCTTCCGAAGTTACAAATACATCAACACTCCTCCTCCAGAATGGGGTTGTCCGCCTCCATAAGGTAGGGGTCCTCCTCCTCCAGAATGGGGTGGTTCGTTGCTGTAATGCGGGGGTCCTCCTCCTCCAGAATGGGGTGGTTGTGCTGGTGGTGGACCAGATGGTGGTGGAGGTGGCAGGACAGCTGGTGGGGGAGGTGGGGGTGGCCCGCCGACCGGAGGTTCGGTCGATGGGACATTATTGTTCCTCCATGGGGTATTCGGGTTTCTCGGGTAGGGTAATCTAGGAAAAGAATTTCCTGGATAGTTTTGTCCAATATTGGTGTTATGATTCCCTGGAACAATGTGTCCCCATGGGGGTTGGGTCCAAATGGATGCCCCCCCGTATGATGTGTCCACCTGGGTTGTCCCATGGTTGGAAGAGGACTTCCAACCATACTATAATTTGGATGAGAAGTATATCCTCCACTCATAGTATGACTGTCGACTGGGTGATGTCCCCCATTCAGGTTAGGTCCACCAGCTAGGGGTTGTCCCCCATTCGAAAGATGTCCACATACTGGAATGTTCCTGGTGACCAAATGTTGACCACTAATGTTGGGTTGGCCCATGACCAAGGGTTGACTGCTAACGAAAGGATTACTTCTTCCTGATAATAGACTAACTGGCAGATTATATCCTCCCTTCGAGTTTTGAGGTGGGGGAGGTGGGGGTAATGTTCCATAGTTAACAGGGGTTAAAGGTTTCCCTTCAGAGGTTGGGGTCACAGGAGGTATAGATTCGGTCGCTTGACTTTGAGGTGTATTCATGGGGAACGAGGGTTGACCTGGTTCATAAGTGGTTGCGTTAGGTATGGATGTTTCTGGTGAAGTGAACGATAAAGAGCGTAAAGGGGAATGTCTAAAGATGGGTACTTTCGGGATGCTTTCTCTCCGTGAGAGACTTTGGTGTCGAAGTTGCTCTCCAGTCATGTGAAAATAGTTCATTTGCTCTTAGAGTGGTGCAAGGAACTTGTCGTTAGGAACCCAGAGACGAGGTATAATTTATTCCATGGAAAGTGACGCAAAATCGGCGACATGTCGGCCTAGACATGTGTCCCAAAAAGATGTGGACAGACCAAATGTTGTTGATACAGATTCATCCTGGGGTTGAATGAAAACCCAATCTGAAGCTCTAGGATGTCCCTCCATCGAATGATGGAAGGATGTGTCATATGAGGTAGGTTGTTCTACTATGGAAGGCCCCTGTGGGATCAACAATAGGTGGATTGGTGGGAGACGAATAGTTCGTTCCCAACTCTAAAGTAGAGGCATCTTCCTCACATGACATAGATGTAGTAGGTTGATCCATTCTTTATCCCGATTTCTCCTCCTGGTCCCAAAGAAAAGTGGTCACCCAAAGTTCAAAAAACACTTAAACACACGCAAAATCAATCAAGCGCAACCAAAAATCAATGACTCAGTGCCATAAGGGTTTAGCAATCAGATCTAACAAGCTGAATATATTTGGTAATGTGATCAGGGATTACAAGATCGAGCGGATAGATGGGGGAATTGAAATTTCCCACCACTACCAACTCGTTCACTTGATTAGTTTAGAACCCAAAATCAACAAAATCAAACCCAAACACAAACAAGTTGGCCCTAGGGGTTCTGTGACTGTACTATGCAGTACACAAAGCTCTATCAATCAGACCAATAACCAAAGTGGAGAAAATTGTGCTAGACACCAGGCAAGAAATGCTGGTGCACTCTGTTGTTATGCACTAGAGCGTCAGGTGCACTCCGTACACAGGTGAATGGCACCAGTGGCGCAGGATGCAATCAGGAAAATGGCGCCAGAGGCGCAAGATGCTGATTGGATATAAGTGCCAAAGGGACAGTGGCACAGAGCATATACAACCCAGGAGCGTTGGGTGAATAAAAAGTAGCAAAAATAAAAAAGATCTCCGGAAATGAAAGGTAAGAGGTTTGATATTGATCCCAAACAGAGTCAGGGCAAGCCAATAGACTCTTTATAACAAAATCCAAATATGGGAGGGGCTTAGGAGGCTAGAAAATGGATTAACAAAAATCAATGAAATCAAACTAAACTGAAATCAAAGCTATGTTCGTCCCCAGTATGGTCGCCATATTTGTTTATGGACAATCTACTCAAGTGGGTTTAAGCAAGATCTCCCTAGTCCAAGTGGATCTAGAACAAATAAGTACAGAATACAATCTACTTTCCTAGATCAATAGAAATACAAGGGAACAGGTAGATAACTTACCTCATATTGCAAGTCCTTTCCTCTTTGTTGCTCCAAGCTCCAGGGCCTTCAGATCTTGAGCTGCAAAACCTTGTCAAGCATGTGGAAACAAGCAAACAGTAAAAGCACATCTAAATATGAATTGATATAAACTAACAGTTAAGGAAGAAATTTCTAATCATTATCAACAGAAAAACAATACTTATGGAAATAGTTTGTATTAATGTAATGACGGGAAATACATAGAGAAAGAAGGTCACAACCTAAGCCTCAACGTTGCAACTTCCATCCAACAGTCCAAGCCAAGCCTCCAAAGAATGATGTTTTCCTCCCAAAGGACAAGTAAGGATCACCTAGGATAATTCCACCAGCATGAGAGTACTATAGCCCTTCCTCCCTTTCCAATCGACAATGATTTTACAAGGAAAGACAAAGTAAATAAAGGACATAGAAAAACAACGGAATCATTTCAAAAAAAATTGTTACTATTGTTCCACGTAATCTTTTTGATTAAAAGTTGAAGTCACACACATTACTTAATCAACCTTAAAAAAAATGCGTGCAAGGCCATGAACCCATAAATTTAACTTATGATTTAAAATTTATTTATATTGTGTTGTTTCGTTTGTAGTTTTGTGTTAACACTTGCATATTAAACTCTATTTTTTGGCACACATAATTTTCATGGGATTGGTGAGGGAACGAGGTTGATAACATGGTGTATATATATACTCATGTGACAATGTTATATCATATGTTATGTTTTAAATTTGAGATATGCTTCTAAGTTACTTAAAATGAAGAACATATGTTATTTTAAAATTTTAAATGGATTTATATATACTTTTCAATTTTCTAAAAATTAAAAAATAATTGTTCTATTGTCTATGGGATGCCTACTTCCGTACTTTAATCATATAAGATTTATTCTTTACATATTTCTTCTATATGTAATCATATTCGTACTTATATTTATCAATGATTTAGGTCCTAGTCTTTTATTATATACTCATTTTGATACATTTATTGTTTGGGATGTACAACTTGTAACAACAATACTCTTTTTTGACTTCAATGTTCCTAGACACATTATTACTTGAAATTTTATCACCTTTTTTTTCTTTTTCTTTTTAAATAAAAAATCATTTTTTTACATTTAATACTTGAATTATCTATCTTTAATTTCCCATATGTAGTGGCCTTGGATGTGGGGACGCGAGATAGCAAGAAGGCCATGAACAAAACAAAAGGTGTGATACTACATGGACTATGATGAAGATGTTTGTAGTATTAGGGATCTTGATTATGTGGAGTGGGCCTTTGTTAGATAAATATAGTTCTCATGACTTAGACTTACATGTCCTAATCAAACTGCTTAAATGGTGTGATATATTTAAACGTATTCGTTCCAAGTGGTGGAAGGGAATTAGACTTTTCTGGGCTTGGGGGCCCTTATTATGATTACTAAAGCATGCGTCGGCCGACTAACACATACAAAGTCTAAAGATATTCCATTTAAGTAGGTTTCGAAATGAATTTAATAAAAAGTATTATAGGTGAACAGAATAATAATTTAAAAGAATAAATGTTAGGATGAAGTTGTTATTATATATATATATATATAAGATAAGCACTACACGTTATAAATATCAATATATAAAATTATAGAAACTACACTGAACACTAAAAACTTGTTAATAATATTTAAGAGTTTGACTTTTTATTATAAATTTATCATGCACTTTATGTTATTGCTCTTAAACAGTTTTATAAGTGCTTTCCTCTTATTCATGCACTTTTTCTTCTTCTTTCCATCGGCTTCTTCTTCAAAACTCTCTTTCAAAGTATTTTTCAAAATGATTTTGGATAATACCCTAAGAAAAAAGAAGTAATTAAGTTTTTTTTGGGTAGTTTTGGATATACAACCAATAACTTTTTTGATGTTTATGCTTTGTACCATGGTTCGAAAATTGTTTTGTCAATCGTGATCTCTCGTCCAAGAATCCTCATGATCATTAAACAATT
The DNA here is from genome assembly GCA_027924585.1 of Larix kaempferi. Classification (NCBI taxonomy): domain Eukaryota; kingdom Viridiplantae; phylum Streptophyta; class Pinopsida; order Pinales; family Pinaceae; genus Larix; species Larix kaempferi. The sequence continues at coordinate 10,127,300 of BSBM01000727.1, forward strand.
TCAATATGGTTCTTTTCATTCTCACTTTATTTAGAATCAAATATATCTAGGGTGTCAATGTCTTCGAAATAATTATTTATTGTATTTATCTGTATACAGTGCAATTTATATATATTGACCATCCGTATACATATATATAGAGTATCGATATCTTAAAAAAAAATATCTTTTTTTTTGGATTTGTATATTTTCAGTGTGTTGTATATATCTTTATCTTGTGCTAGCGATGCATTATAGATAGAGAGTCGATATATATATATATATATGAAATTTTTTTTATTATTATTATTTATATTTGTATTTTGCATTTTATATAACTATAAGCACTAGTTACAATGCATCATTATATCTATAGCATCGATGTATCAAAAAAAAATTAGTTTTTGCTATTTATATGTGTGCTTTATATATATTGATACATCACAAGTGGTGCATCCATATATATACAAAATGTCGTTATGTTTGAAAAAAAAACATACTTTTTTAAATTTATACATTTTCGGTTCTCTTTCTATAACTATACGCAATGATGTGGTGTGTCATTATATTTAGAGAACCGATGGCTTTGAAAATTAAACTAAAGTGTCTTTTTCTCTATACAATGCTCTTTAAATATAGCAACGCATTGGTGGCAAAACGCCAATATATTTACAAAGCACCGATATTTAAAAAAAAATTATGGTGTCAATGGCGGTGCATTAAGTTTACTTAGATGCAACATGGATGGTGTGTTTCATTTTATGTTAACGCATTGTCAATGGTGCATTTATTTTTTTATTTGGCGCTCGTTACCAGTATGCTCGATGTTTACACTCAGTGAACCGATATTAATGGTGCAAGCCGAACTACAGAAGCATAGTATGCATATTTAAAAAAAAAATTAAACAACAAATTCAAGCTAAATTTGGATTTTTAATCTACTGAAAAATAAATGAGAAGGTAATAAATACATTACCTAGACTCTTGCCCACCGGGGAGGCTTGGTTCAACGTACAAAACAAACGATTTTTTCCAATCGTTTGGAAAAATTGCAACTCCATCTACAAACCAAACAATGGGATAAATATGACACTTAAGGATCATCGAGTGTGGGGTGCAGCAAGTGATAAAGTGCAGCATCGGTGCTTAGGTGGTCCTAGGCGGTCTGCAACACTAGAACAATTGGGTAAAAATGATTATCCTGTGCCATAATTTTTTGTTTAGCACCTAATTTATTGGTACATAGATGTGCACTGTATCTATGGCGCACTCGTATGCTTTGATTTATATAGAGAGCTGTAGGTATTTCTATTTTTTACAAAATAAAAATAAATTAGGTTTTTTATTATAATACGGTGCATTGTAGTACGTTACACACCAGTGCATCTCTATCTTTATAATGCATCAGTGTGCCCTAATGGAAAAATAAAAAATAGTTTTTTTTTTCAAATTTTTTTCCAATTGAGGGTGACCTTTTTTTACATGAAGCGGTGCATTGAATTCTTAAATGTACCGGTGCATCTATATCATTCCCACGCACTGAAGAGTTTTAACGAGAAAAATAAAACAAACATATTTTTACAAATTACATCGAGCTATTTTGACTTCAGTGCTCTTCATAATTAGGCGCATTGGTTCATTGGTGGTGTTGGCACACCGATGGAGTTAGATAGATAGGGAGAACCATTCTTTTTTTTTTTGTCTTTTTAATAATAATAACCTATGTTTTCATGTATTTTAATCGGTGCATTTATGTCCTTAACACGCATCACCAAGTTCTGTCGAGAAATTAAAAAACATATTTTTTGAAATTGCAGCAAGCTATTTTGAATTTAGTACTTTTCATAATTAGGTGCACCAGTGCATCGATGCTTTTACTATTTGGGTGCATGACATGTCCCCAATTAAATGATTTTCAAATAAATAATTAAGTTGTCCTACCCAATTCCTAAGGGTTATGCGGAAGAATTAAAATGTTGCATTTAACCCCAAGGTCTATAGTTTCTTATGAAAATTAAATATTCTAAATTGATGGTGGAAAAATAGGCCAATAAATTATGGAATAAATGTTAAATGCTTCAAAAGGAAGTGGCATTAGGTCCTAGTTGGACTTGGGGGTGCATAAGTGGACATGTGGGGTCCACATGAGAGAATATTCCTCCTTTAAACATGGAGCCATCCCCAAATTCGAGTTGGAGGGAAGAGGTAACATTCATGAAGGAAGAGGAAGAGGAAGAGTCATAGGGCTAAAAATAGGCAATGACAGATTCTATGACAACTATGACAAGCATTATGACACTTATGACAGATTCTATGACACCTATGACACTTATGAAAAATTCTATGACATCTATGACAATGTAAGAGCTAAAAATAGACCAAGAGGGCGCATGAGAGGAGTTACACATCTCCAAAGCATCCAAAATATTCCCCAATTCGAATTCATGGAGGAGTTGGAGACAAACTATGAGCCAAGTGTCATGTGGGGCCAATGAAGGGTCATAACCCCCACTAATTCGAATTTCATGAGTAATTAGGAGATAATTTGAGTTCTAAGGAGGGAAATGAGTCAACTAAAGTTATTGAAAGGAGGACAAGTCGAAATGGAGTAGTTTTTGGTCATTTTTTATTTGCATCTTTGCAATTTGGGAGAGCTTTATCTTGTCATTACACGGTGGATGTTCATCCTCCTTGCCATTGAACCAATTTCGTGGGTGGAAGATTCCTATCCAAGTTGGTTGAAGGAGAGGCCATTCAGAAGTCTCAACAGAGCTTCATGGATACATTTTGATGCATGTTCGAGCCCCTTTGAGTTCGATTCATGTTCTCTCTTCTTTCTCTACTATCTTTCTCTCAACACTTTCTCAATGTTCATGTACAAGTGTGATAGTGCACTCCTTCTTGCATATAGTTTATGGAAGACTGATATTTCGACCATATGGACATGTTATCTGATTAATAACTCTGTAATGAACTTATCATGAGAGCCACAACATGAAACACCAAGCCTTTCATGTAATAATTCCAAGCTATATCGAGATTCGAGCTATTTCCCCCATTGTATTCTCATGGTGATTTTGAGATGATATTGTACCTGTTTGATATCAGATCTTTTTTGAGTTTTTGTCTATTATTCTAGGTGCATATGGAGTTAAATGAAGGACCAAAATGTTGTATGCAAACCCTTGAAGTCTTGTTAAAGTTTGTGTAATAAATTTGTTTCCCTAGTCTACCATTTTTTCACAAATTATATGCTCTACAAGCTGTTGAATTTTGGAAGATATATCCAACCTTAAACTCTGATATAATGCTGCACAAATGGTGTCCTTGATGTCCTATAATAGAGACAAGTCTTAGATTAAAAATTTGGAAAGTTTGTACAGTGTTTGGGAGGCCAATTAGTAGCAAACCTAGGGGGGATTTCCACCAATGCATTAACGAGTTTTGTTCCAATTCTTCCCTCCTTGAAAATTGCATACCATGAATGTTTCTAATAGATGTTTGAGTGTCTAAATGGTGTATTAGAGTGTCCTATATCCTCCTAAGTCCCTCCATATAGAATTCAAATCCATTTGGGATCATTTGGGACATTTTGGGGTTTCACTAGTCCAAGGTTCGAAAATTGGCCAAATTGGGTAAACTTTCAAATTAGGGACATTACGGTGCACCGGTGCATCATTTTATGTAGTGCACCGATGTGTGTTGTATGTGTATGCGCATTGATAAAAAACCTTCGCTAAAACATCTGCTCACCCGCCTCCGCTAGTAGCCTCTGCTATAAACTGATAAATGGGCTATTTTTTGTGAAGGGTCTACAAAAACCTCCGCTAGAAGGTGTTTTCCTTGCAATGATAAATCCAAATTTTATAGCTATTTAAATGTAGCTTGAGTGGTTGTGAGGAAACGTTGACACCCTCCCCACTAAGGTTCAAATCCACTTTCTAACATGTTTTCTCTTAGTGACTATTTTTAATTACCTATATATGATCTATTCATGTATTGTTGACCTCACTTTATGCTTTAAAGAACCTATATATGAATATATGTTCTATTCATGTATATGTTATTTTAAAATTTTGAATGGTCTGCGGGAATAAACATGCAGGCAGAAGGGAGGGAAGAATATGACCGTGAAGGTTAGCGTAGTTGTTGGCTTGGTAAGGGCCTAAAATAGGTGGGTATGCATGTATGCCTACTTACATGCGTCCCGAGAGGAGGAGGGAAATAAAGCATTGCCATCCATAGAGGCAAGTCGATCTGCATGCTAGCATTCTTGGCCCACTAGAGAGTAAAGCGTCCGACGATTCATTATTGATGTTGGTCAGGGCACTCCTCACCAACCCCAACAGTCGTGAGCTCTGCATGAGCCTCCTGCTCCTCACTCTCACTAAAGGAATCATCACTCTCATCACCACTAGTATCACGCTCCTAAGTATAGTCATAATCCTAAGGCCCGAAGTCTGACTCCCATAAAGGAACATATACTAAAAATTAAAAAATAATTATTCTATGGGATGCCTACTTCCATACTTTAATCATATTAGATTTATTCTTTACATATTTATTTCTTCCATATGTAATCATATTCATACTTATATCCATCTATGGTTTAAGTCCTAGTTTTTTATTAAGTATTCATTATGATACATTTGTTGTTTGGATGTGCAGCTTGTAGCAACAATAATCTATTTTGACCTCAATGTCTTAGACACATTATTACTTGTAATTTTATCACCTTTCTTTTCTTTTCTCTTTTTTTTTAAATAAAAAATATTTTTTCATTACATTTAAGACTTGAATTATCTATCTTTAATTTCCCATATGCAGTGGCCTTGGATGTGGGGACGCACGATAGCAAGGATCCCATGAACAAAACAAAAGGTGTGATACTACATGGACTTTGATGAAGATGTTTGTAGCATAAAGGATCTTGATTATGTGGAGTGGGCCTTTGTTAGATAAATATAGTTCTGATGACTTTTACATGTTCTAATCAAACTGCTTGAATGGTGTGACTTGATTATATTTAAACGTATTCGTTGCAAGTGGTAGAAGGGGTTTAGACTTTTCTAGGCTTGGGGCCCTTATGACTTTCTGATGCACGCGTCGGCCCACTAACACATACAAAGTCTAAAGATATTCCATTTAAGCATGTATCGAAATGAATTTAATAAAAAGTATTATAGGTGAAAAGGATAATAATTTAAAAGAATAAATGATATAAGTTTTTATTAAAAACTATACAAAAAGATAAGTCTTAATAAATAAAATTATAGAAACTACACTTAACAATAAAAACTCTTAGTAATATTTAAGAGTTTGATTTATTATTATAAATTTACCATGTATCTCTATGTTATGCCTCATAAACATGTTAATAATATTTAAGAGTTTGACTTTTGATTATAAATTTATCAAGCAATTTATTTTATTGTTGATAAACAATTTTATATGTATTTTCCTCTTTTTCATGCACTTTTTCTTCTTCTTCCCACCGGATTTTTCATCAAAATTATATTTCCTATCCTTCAAGGTATTTTCCAAAATGATCCTACGAAGGTTTTCTAATCTCACTAGCACAATGGTCTCCTTATTTTATTTTCTCCACTATTTTCTCCACTAAGGAGAGATTCAGAGCTCTCTCTTTTTTCAATATCGATAGTCATTTGATCCTTCCCTCTTGTGTAGCTATAGCTACATTCCTAAATCTAGAGAGTTGCTTGACCTTCCAACCTAGTTTGGGTAATGCATTTCTTGAATCGAAAAAATGGAACAGCTTGACACTACATATTAGAACCCATTAGAGTGTGATTCGCATCATTATGTTCGAGAAAAGGAATAAGGGAAATTCTAATGAAAAATAATACTTGAACCCCCTCCTTTCTCCAACCCTTCTTTTTAGAAATATCTACCTTCCTTCTTGGTTCAATAGTCGCAGAGTCCACACTAAGAACAGAAGACTTAACACAATCAAGAATACAAAAGGGAACAGAACAAACCCTTATTGAATCCAAACTATAAACTAATAAATAAGAATTAACCTATAAACAATCCCTATTATTTCACACATAGTAGACTAACCATTCGATGATTTGGACCTTTTCTGGGTATATTTTACCAGCCACTTTTGCCCAAAATCTCGTTAAAATTTTAGAAGAGTTTTGGAAACACTATGTTAATTGTTGAGATTGTACAATTCAAATGCAATAGGGGTATTTGAGGGTGTTGAATCCATTTATAATTCAAAAATGCAATTCCAGTAATGAAGAATTGGAATTTGACTAAAGATTATATAACTAAATTCTGATGACTATGATTGAAAAAACTCCAAATCATATAACATTTAGACTACTATATCTCATGCCACCTATTAAAGTTGCAAGGTACATATTTATGTTAACATAGATTGACTACAAACTTTTGAGATTAATATGATTATACACAATTTCCATAAGCCTAAAACCATTTTAACATTAACCTCATATTTCTCAAAGAAAATTTTAGGGGCGAAATTTTGCCAATTGTTTTTTTTTCCAAAAATAAATTCGCTATTTGGTCATTTTTACTCTCTAAAATCACCTATATTTACATAAAATATGTTTTTTTATCATAATATTCGCCAAATTTTACAAGTTTCAGTAATAAATAGTATGTTTCATGTTTAATATCCGTCTACCTATGTATATGTATGTTTTTTACAATCCAAAATAATCACCTAAAATACTATACTTAAGTATACTATTATAATCCTTAAAATATACCCTAATATTTATTAAATATTAAAAAATTAAAAAATATATAAAATAAATATTTCAATGAATTTATAAATATAAACATATAAAACATTACATAAATTTTTAATCCATTTTAATACATAAAACAAGAGCCACGAGGTGGTAATGTCCCCGACATTGCCATCTGCTCTGTTTGTTTGAAGGAAAATTTAAAAATAACATTTTCAAGTTTACATCAACACAAATAATTTGAGTAGTGATGTTTGCTTATAATGGTTCATACTTGTGTTTTTTTACTTGGTCATATACCCTTTGCTAAAGACAACCTTGTTCCCAATTCCCTATTAATAAGAAATCTTATTTTTGTGAGCCTGATATTATAAATTAAAAGCTAGCTTCCATCTAGCTCAGACATAGCCTTGATCATAAAATAGGGATTAAAATAGGTTGTAACGTATTAAAAGTTAAGTATTGAGGGAATAAAAGAATACGTAACGTAAAAATGGTCGTTTATTTTCGTACCAGCAACAGTAGCATTGATACCACCGAGCTTTGCACTTGGTCTGTCACCACCTAGATTGTGGGTATTTCCTTCCTTTCAGTAGGCCACCCTATGGGTGTGTTGGTTAGGCCGCCACCAAGTGGGTTAGTAAGGTGGGTTGGTAAGGATGCGTGTAGTCGTACTCGTGATAGGTATTCATATGCTCGTGAGTCAGATACTCGTGATTGTGGTCTAGTTCCTTATTTATGTGATCGTAGCCTAGCAGCGACGAGAACAAAGGCAAGGGCTTAGCTTATTGCAGAGTCTGTTCAAGAGGTGGTTGGTTAACTTCTTATCAGTCTTCCTAGAGCATCATTTCTCTAGCATCATTTATACATATAATATCCTTCATTTGTGAGTTACATAATATGCCTCATATTTACAATTCATTTAAAATTTGTGAGTTATATATTTAAAACTTGTGAGTTACAAAATTATCACATAACCATAAATATAGAGATATATAAATTAGATTTGATCTAAATGCCTGTTTCATATATCTGTTTTGATATAATGTAATATATATATATGGGTGGTGCTTTGATGTAACATTTTGAACCATCCGACAACATATATATTGTTATTTTAGTTATAGGTTTGAATATGGAAAGTGTTAATCTTGTCTTTCAATGACTAAGGATTCTAAAGGTGGAGTATGAGGCCAGATAGTGTTGGCGCTGGATCCAATTGAGTCTTGAATTTCCCTTTTCCATAAAATTCAAAGATGAGATCCAATTGAGTCTTGAATTTCTCTTTTTCATAAAATTCAAACATCATGCTATGTCTAAGTGCCGAAGATAAACTTCTAGATAGAATTGATGATCCCATGTAACTTCAAACTCTATTAGTTGAATTACTGTGAGTAACATGGAACACATCAAACACCACTCACAATTGATAAAAGGAGCAAAGTAATTTTTCTTCTGAACCCATATACAACATGTCAGACACACATTTCATATGACGATAAAGAACAAAATAATGAAACATATGTAAATATATTTGTGATGGAAAACTTCCTCACTTGATCCCACAATGGATGACATTTTGTTCAAGAAATCTTACTATCCCGTTCAATAAATCTTACTATTCTTACTTGGATCCCACAATGGATGACTAGCATTTTGTTCAATAAATCTAAATATTCTTGTTTAAGATATAGCTTTCTCACGCGGATTTTAAGTTTGAAGGATAAGAGGTTTAGTAAATTATATAATTGTTGATTTTAAGTTTGATAGATAAGAGGTTTAATAAATGATCTTCAAAAGTATAAAGTACAATTGTTGTATTTAAAATGAAAATTAAATTTTTATAATTAATTAAATTGTAATTTATATTCCAAATTTATTATCTTAAAGTTTATTAACATTAATCATTATTAAAATAGAAGCCACGTTTGAAATAAAGAGAAATCTTTGTAATCATTTATGTCTCTAACAAAACATTTCAACCCGAATTGGTTGCAAAAAATTCAAATTACATTATAGATTAGGCCCAGTTTTAATAATTGTATAATAAACTAATTAGAAATATACAAATATAATATGAAAATAAATACACTACTAAATTTTTATTGATTAGCATTATAAAAGGGAAATTATTTTTTCCGTGTTGGAATTTAGATAAAAAAATTGTTCGATCTGTTCTTACTCCATAACATATTCACAACCCTTTTCTTAAATAAAATATTCATGAATTATTAAACAGAGAGGTCGTCTGTTGGCTTAGGCTCCTCACCAACCTTTTACAGAGAAACAAAATACATGATTACTAGAGTTGGGTTCCATAGAAACTGTTTCCAGTATCAAGGAGATAGGGTCGATCCTCTCAATGAGGCTGCCCTGTAGGATAAACGATAACTAAAACACCCCACTTTTCCGCTTATAAATGGGTGAAAATTGTTCTGCTATTTTTGCAATTTTGCAAACGATCCTCTCATTGAGGCTGCCCTGTAGGATAAACGATAACTAAAACACCCCACTTTTCCGCTTAAAAATGGGTGAAAATTGTTCTGCTATTTTTGCAATTTCGCAATTTCATAATTGCCTATCCTGCCTGTCCTAGACTAAATGCCCAATAGACAGACTAAATACCCAATTTTAAAACTATCTGGATGGCTGAAATTGCTATTTGAATACTCCAAATTACTGAAATTGCGATTTGAATACTCCAAATTACTAAAATTGCAATTTGAACACTCCAAATTATGATATTGTTTGAATTTCCTTGACCTTGTTACATTGGGATATTGTTTGATACATAATGTATAAAGCATGAGCTCTTTGCTGAATTTCCTTGTCCTTGTTGCATTACGCTCATGTAAACGAATCCTGAATTCCCTCGTTTTATCCAACATAAGCTACTTTATCATGTCCCAATGGAAAATTGAGCACATATGAGTATTCTTGTCTTAAAACTACAACTTATGTTTTTGGTCATCACAACATGCAAATCCATTCGTGTTACAAGCTGCTCCTGTAATAACAGACCACCAACAACCATAATGACATGAAAAGTTAGAACTAGTTAGCTAGAAAAGAATCTCCTCCAACTATCAAATTTTATTTCACGTCCACAAATACCACCTATATCAATTTAGCTGATCACCTTCAGTTTGTTTCTCCTCCCTTAGTTTGCCGGTTGTATCAGGTAGCACTGAACATGAATTACAATTTCTACCATCTCTGCTAGTAGCTATATCTGGCGTCCAATTCTCCAAACAAGGTCAATTAGAAAAAATGTCAAAACATGTATTGAAACCAAGCTTGAATACCATTAACTAATATAATACAATAAAATCAAACAATTGTTTCTTATCCTCCATCAGAATATTACAGCCAGACACAAAATAAACCAATTCATTTTCAAGTTTAATCACCACTTAATTACCTCCTAGATGTCTTGACTACAATTCAGTGATATTCCCCTCCCTCTAAAAATATAAAATGGAAATCGCATTTTCCAGTATTTCCTAAACTATAGTGTGATTGTAATCCATAGTAATGAGGGAGGACACTTTTGGGGCTACAAGTCCATAGGTTCATCTCCCTTGAGAAGTAATTTCTTGGATAAAGACTGAGGTCAGGAGATTCACAATAGTGCAAAATTTTCTTTTACTATAGTGAATTGTTAAACCAGTTTCCCTTGTGTGGAAATGAATATGATAGTAACACATATCTCCTTGTCTTCTAAATCATAATCCAAATACCATATTCCCAAAGGTGGAGACTTTTAAGAGGGAAAATCCAATGCTGTAATCTCTCCAGAAATGTTATTACATGTCAAGGAGAAGGCAATGCTTGTCCAAAACTAACTTTCAGAACTGATAGCAAGTTCGCATTTCAAACTGACTGTAGAAATATGAAACAATTCCCAAGTGAATAGTGAAAGAGTTGAATTTTGCACGTGTTCAAGCTGATTTCTCAAGACAAACTTGATAGGAAAAAGAAAGAAAACAATGCTTTCTACTTATCTAGTCTGCACATGAATTAATTACATCAATCTAGGAGGTATAGTTCAACTATCCCGACTATAGCATCAAATGCAAATTAAATCTAAAAGAACCACAATATTGATATACTATTATTTACAACCTCCTATATACCTTCAGAACGTGGAAAGAGGAACTATGATTTTAATTGCTCATTACATTCATCCAGGAGTTTTAGTAAAGAGTGCTTTGGACAACTGAAAGAAGGTGCGATTAATTGTTTGCTCGAAAATGTATGTCGCCTCCCGTGAAACATCTGAACACTCCAGATTGCGATCCTGTGCAACATCTGAACACTCCAGATTGCGATCCTGTGCAACATTTGAACACTCCAGATTGCGATATTGTTGTTCGATTTGAACACTCCAAATTGCGGTTTGGACAATAGCTTCTCTGTCGGATTCCAACGGGTTGGGGGTGTTTTGGTTAGCACTTATACTACACCCCACCACCACCAATAATTATAAATTAAATTATATGTATCACTCCAAATTACGATTTGGACAATAGCTTCTTTGTCAGGTTCCAGCTGGTTGGGGGCGTTTTGGTTAGTGCTTATACTGCGCCGTACCGCCACCAACTATAAATTAAATTATATGTATCACTTTCACGATATAACCATATTGCTCAAAGCACACATACATTGTTAATGGGTTTCATAAATCTATTCTGAAAATATAAAACTCAGATGTTGAGTACCTGCAAGATGCAAATCATGAAATAGATGTAGATGTTCCTGCATGAACATAATAAATTAGAGTAATATAAATTTAATCATTGGGAATATAAAAATTTAAGGCTGTAAAAGAAACTAATTGAGGCAATGAGAATTGTTGGAAATTAAAGCAGACACCTATCTGAAACTTTTCTTCCCCATTTCCTTTCTTTGCTAAACAATTAAGGCTCATTCCATTACCTGTATGAACCAGCGGTCGACCAACCAAGGATCGTATGAGCAACCGCTGATGTACACCTAAATTAATTTAAAATATTGGCTTCCATTTAGATACCAATGAAACACGGTAAAATATTCAAGATATCAAATTAGAATGCAAAGAAAATCTTGTATACCATGAATACTGCAAGGATGCAAAGACATGATTTGACAACGAAATTTTAGAATAAACAGGTTTGAACAATAAAGGTGATTAACAACAACTATTTTCTTTAACAGTCATCAGAGGCTGTTCTGGACTTGATAGAAGAATTTTAGTGCCAGTCAATGCAGCAACATTCCCATTCCACACATCTTCATTTGATGTAAGGGCCTTTCTGCTTACTATCCTGTAAATTTCAGTCAGAGCTGTTATAAATGTTGTCCTGCAGGTACATCACAAAGATCACAGTTGTAACCTATCATGCTTCTTTTATCGAGAGGACTTGAGTCTTACAGAGGGGTAAACTAGCGAGGAATAAATGGTCTTGGCCAAAACCTCTAGCGGCGTAGCACAACTCACTGCTTTAATGTTGTAGTCGCCTAGCATAGAAGCCATGCTTCTTGCCACGCAACCTGCATGCATAGAAGACATGTTGTTTGCCATGCTGCCTGCATGCAGTGCATTGATTGCAGCAGAGGTGGTCTGCACCAAGCTTTGCATCCTCTGGATTGATTAAATTTAATTAAGGTGTGTTGTGCCTCCTCAATTGATTAAATTTAATTAAGGTGTGCCCGCACACTGTCAGACTGTTTTGATACCTGGACATGGAAATATGGGATATCATCAGATATTTCTTGTATGTTTTTGTAGTGAGCAATTGCATGGGACTGGAGTATTATTGAGATACCTTGGCTGCATCAGGACTTATCCTAAGTTTTATAACCGTGATGCAATTGCTACAGCTCAAAAACAACCAATCATTAAATAAAAAGTAATCATTTCATACGAATTAAAAGATAATGTTCGATTTTCGTGAATGCAGGTGAGTGATTATGTAAGCCTGCTGACCCCTCCGATTTTCGTGAATGCAAGTGAGTGATTACATAAGCCTGCCACCCCCTCCTGGAAGCGAAAACTGAAAGTGACGTCATCTACCTGCACCAATCCAAATTTAAGCAAATATCTTTTTAATAATTTTGATTAATACAAAACATTACTAAACTATAGAGTAAGCTAAACTCTAGACCGTTTGCACCAAGAATCCGATGAGTTTTCCGGCGAAAATCTAGCTGAAATTGCTTAAATGACAGTTTTGGGTTGCTAGAATTGAATAATCGCGGTGCCCAGGGGTAATCGAAGTCGCTGAATCCATTCCTGCAACCAAAATTGCAATTCAAGTAACCCAAATCGCAGTTTCAACAATTTTCCCTTCGCCGGATTCTGGTAAAAATTACCAGTAAAAGTGCAAAATTGTATAGGTGTTTGTGGCAAAATAATAAGGGATGAGTGATATATAGATATCCCCTTCGAGGACATAAACATTAAATTTAAATAACTCTATATTAATTTTAAATTTTAATTAAAATAAATCTATTTTAATTTTAATTAAAATACATCTATTTTAATTTAAATTCAACTAAGATAAGTTTACATAAAATCTCTCTATTACGAGGAGTGGGATGCATCTCTTACACCCATCCCCATCCTATACTTCAATACATACTTATCTTTTCTAATATATTTAGTTGTTTCACAATATTTTTGTTATGTCCTGCGTAGCAAGATATAAATGGATCGCCCGGACCCTATTATCACCTACCTAGTCTACCTAGTCTAGCTGGTACTCGAGTGCAATTCTTTTTTTTGCTATATGGTTTTACATAGTTGCAATGTTTTTTTTATTAAACTAAATTTTATAAAAATTATTTATTTCAAAGCTCATTGGCTCTGAAATGGTGACGTAAGTCTTGGAATCGGCATCCCAAGAGCCGGCGGTGCGATGCCGTCAGTGTCTGCTCGTTTGTTTAGTGCATGACAGGATGTTGAAGCCATGTTGTAGAGGGCGTTGAAGCCACGCTGAGTGGTGACGTAAGTCTTGAAATGGGGGCAGTGCGGGTCTGGGCATTTGTTTAATGCATGGCAGGTTGACATGACAGGGAGCAGCAGGTTGAAGCCACGTTGAAGCCAACATTCGAGGCATAAAGTCTTGAGCGGGTATGAAAAACACCTGCTAGCTCATAGCGTATTGTAGTTTGTGAGTATTGAAACGAATTGATAAGGTTTGGCTTGTGCCAGGGTGACGGTCCTCCCGTGGTTTCATCTTGGTTGGGCAGAGGAGAAGTCCAAGGTCGGGGATTGCGTATTCGTCTGCATTTGTTGCCTTGGTTGAGGTAGATTCAGGGCTTGTTAGCTGTTCGTGCACGGAGAGAGGAGCAGCAGCAGCAGAAGGAGAAGTCCAACGTCGCAGATCGCCTATTCGTCTCCGTTTGTTGCCTTAGTTGAGGTAGATTCAGGGTTTATTTATCGACGAACCTGTGCATATATGCTCATTGTCTGTGTGTATACGTCTATGCTTTGTTTAGATGTTTTTAGTTTCGTATTCTGTCTAAAAAGGCTTTGTTCCTGTGCATACATAGTTTTTTTTCGTATGCCTATTTATGTAATAACTTTGTTGTGGATAAATTCTGTGCTGAGGTCTCGGGGCCGAAGAAAAGGCTTACGTCTATGCTCATTCTTTACGAACCTGTGTATATATGCTCATTCTCTGTGTGTATATGTCTATGGTTTGTTTACATGTTTTTAGTTTCGTATTCTGTCTGAAAAGGCTTTGTCCCTGTGCACACATAGGTTTTCTTCGTATGGCTATTTATGTGATAACTTTGTTGTGGATAAATTGCTTGCTAAGGTCTCGGGGCCGAAGAAAAGGCTTACGTCTATGCTCATTCTCTACGAACCTGTGTATATATGCTCATTTTCTGTGTGTATGCGGCTATGCTTTGTTTACAGGTTTTTAGTTTCGTATTCTGTCTGAAAATGCTTTGTTCCTGTGCATACATAGTTTGTTTTTTCGAATGGCTATTTATGTAATAACTTTGTTGTGGATAAATTCTTTGCTAAGGTCTCGGGGCCGAAGAGAATAGCAGAAATGGAGTTGCAAAGCTTTGAGTTCAGTGCGCGGTTTACTTAAGAGCGAGAAGGTTGTCAGCATAAAGGAATGCTGCCGGTTTTGTAGCTTCCATGGACTGTTTTTAGGAGAAATTTATGAAGAACGATTTCTCGGTTTTGATTTTGAGTGCTTTTGTTCGGATTTGGGTTTGGGGTTTTGATTTCAGCTTGCTGTGGCGTGTTTTCGTGCGAGTCAGGGGTTGATTTGTGTGTCGGCAATTTCTTTGGAGGGTTATGTAGTTCGAGTGTATGCCGTCAGCGTTTGCTCGTTTGTTTAATGGATGACAGGATGTTGAAGCCACGTTGTAGAGGGCGTTGAAGCCACGTTGAGTGGTGACGTAAGTCTTGAAATGGGGGGTGGTGCGGGTCTGGTCATTTGTTTAATGCATGGCAGGTTGACATGACAGGGAGCAGCAGGTTGAAGCCACGTTGAAGCCAACATTCGAGGCATAAAGTCTTGAAAGACACCTGCTAGCTCATACCGTATTTTAGTTTGTGAGTATTGAAATGAATTGATAAGGATTGGCTTGTGCCAGGCTGACGGTCCTCCCATGGTTTCATCTTGGTTGGGCGAAGGAGAAGTCCATGGTCGGGGATCGCGTTTTCGTTTGTGTTTGTTGGCTTGGTTCAGGTAGATTCAGGGTTTGTTAGCTGTGTGTGCATGGAGAGAGCGGCAGCAGCAGAAGGAGAAGTCCAACATCGCGGACCGTCTATTCGTCTGCGTTTGTTGCCTTAGTTCAGGTAGATCCAGGGTTTATTTATCTACGAACCTCTGCATATATGCTCATTGTCTGTGTGTATACGTCTATGCTTTGTTTACATTCTTTTAGTTTTGTATTCTGTCTGAAAAGGCTTTGTCCCTGTGCATACATAGTTTTTTTTCGTATGGGATTATGTTATAGACTTTGGCTGCAACTTAATCGAAGTATGGGATTCTTAGGATGAGATAAAGTATGTTGCATTGAATATTTAATTTAGTTTAATGTAATGTTTAAATTTCATAACAATGTGTCTTTTTTTAAATTAAGATATTTTTAAGATAATAATATTTAGTTAATAAAATTATTATGTCTTGCGTACTCGAGTGCAATTTTTTCTTTTGCTATATGGTTTTACATAGTTGCAATGTTTTTTTTATTAAACTAAATTTTATAAAAATTATTTATTTCAAAGCTCATTGGCTCTGAAATGGTGACGTAAGTCTTGGAATCGTAAGTCTTGGAATCGACATCCCAAGAGCCGGCGGTGCGATGCCGTCAGCGTCTGCTCGTTTGTTTAATGCATGACAGGATGTTGAAGCCACCTTGTACCCTATTATCACCTACCTAGTCTACCTAGTCTAGCTCGTACTCGAGTTCAATTTTTTTTTAGCTATATGGTTTTACATAGTTGCAATGTTTTTTTTATTAAATTAAATTTTATAAAAATTATCTATTTCAAAGCTCATTCGCTGTGAAATGGTGACGTAGGTGTTGGAATCGGCACACCAAGAGTCGGCAGTTCAATGCCGTCAGCGTCTGCTCATTTGTTTAATGCATGATAGGATGTTGAAGCCACGTTGTAGAGGGCGTTGAAGCCACGTTGAGTGGTGACGTGAGTCTTGAAATGGGGGCGTTGCGCGTCTGGTCATTTGTTTAATGCATGGCAGGTTGACATGACAGGGAGCAGCAGGTTGAAGCCACGTTGAAGGCAACATTCGAGCCATAAAGTCTTGAGTGGTTATGAAAGACACCTGCTAGCTCATAGCGTATTTTAGTTTGTGAGTGTTGAAACGAATTGATAAGGTTTGGCTTGTGCTAGGGTGACGGTGCTCCCATGGTTTCATCTTGGTTGGGCGAAGGAGAAGTACAAGGTCGCAGATCGCGTATTGGTCTGTGTTTGTTGCCTTGGTTAAGGTAGATTCAGGGTTTGTTACCTGTTGCTGCACGGAGAGACGAGCAGCAGTAGCGAAAGGAGAAGTCCAACGTCGTGGATCGCCTATTCGTCTGCGTTTGTTGCCTTGGTTCAGGTAGATTCAGGGTTTATTTATCTATGAACCTGTGCATATATGCTCATTGTTTGTGTGTATACGTCTATGCTTTGTTTATATGTTTTTAGTTTCGTATTCTATCTGAAAAGGCTCTGTCCCTGTGCATACATAGTTCTTTTTCGTATGGCTATTTATGTAGTAACTTTGTTGTGGATAAATTCTGTGCTAAGGCCTCGGGGCCGAAGAAAAGGCTTACGTATATGCTCATTGTTTACGAACCTGTGTATATATGCTCATTCTCCGTGTGTATACGTCTATGCTTTGTTTGCATGTTTTTAGTTTCGTGTTCTGTCTGAAAAGGATTTGTCCCTGTGCATACATAGGTTTTCTTCGTATGGCTATTTATGTAATAACTTTGTTGTGGATAAAAAATAAAAAATAGCCTAAAACCCTAGCGGCATAGCTGTTGGCAAGGAAGAAGAGGCATCTTCGTTGCGTCAGGCAGCCATTGATATGCACCAAAATGCTTCTTTCACAAGTCTAGGATTTTTTCTTGATTCATGCATAAGATTACTATTAGTAGCATTTTTTACTTTTGTGTGCCTGCTGATTCTATGCATTATGCATTTTGTGTATGTTATTATGATTATCTTGTGGCCGAAATAGAACAATGTTTGTGTGTTAATTTCATAGCAGTATCTGATTTAGTTTTTTTTTTTACAAGGCCTCTCTAAGTGGAAGGAAAAACAGACCGTTGTGCTGCTCTATGTTTGTCTATATGCTAGTGTTTTTTGTGCTTGCTGTTCTTCCCTGCTATGTTGTTGCTACACGTTTGCATGTCAGTGCAGCTGCCAAA
Organism: Larix kaempferi; assembly: GCA_027924585.1. Lineage (NCBI taxonomy): Eukaryota > Viridiplantae > Streptophyta > Pinopsida > Pinales > Pinaceae > Larix > Larix kaempferi. The sequence continues at coordinate 10,144,912 of BSBM01000727.1, forward strand.
TCCAGGGGCATGTCAATTATTGTTGTGCATTCACCTTTGTAGCTGCTATCGTGTTGGTGCATGGAATCGGTCACTGCAAGTCTGCTTGCTTGGATTATCTTGTCAAACGGTGATCGCCACTTATTAAAATTTATGGCATGGGCCTTAACCCTGTAAACGTCGAATCAACGGTTTGAAATTGTTAATGGAGGTAGCTGTTGACCCGCCAGCATTTTTTTTTACTGTCAAATAGGTTTAAGAACTGGAAAAACGTTCTTTAGCCCGTCAAATTCCAGACCTGGTTGCGAGCAATGCTAGAGCATTTCTCAGGTTGTCTCTAACAATGAGGTTTTAATTAGTGTAACATTGCCAAGTTACAATCATACTCATGCTATTATTGTTATTATTATATCCTGGGTGGCAGGAAATATATGGATCGCTCGTACCCTATTAATTAATCTACTTAATTTAGCTCGCACTCGAGTTTAATTTTTTTTTATCTATATGGTTTTACATAGTTATAATCTGTTTTTTATTAAACTAGGCACCCCAAGAGTCATTGGTGCGATGCTGTCAGGGTCTGCTCATTTGTTTAATGCATCATAAAGCTTGTAGCAATTGACATGATAGTGAACAGGGCGTTGAAGCCACTTTGAATAGACACGTTGAAGCCAACATTCAAGTCATAAAATCTTGAGTGGCTACGAAAGACAGCTGCTACGCCACCTGGTCAGTCAGTTTTATGGTTTCATAGCGTATTTTATTTTGTGAATTTTCAAATGAATTCATAAGGTTTGGCTTGTGGCAGGGTATTGGTGCTCGCATGGTTTGATCTCAGTTGAGCGAAGAACACAAAACAAAACACACAGACACAGAGAAAGGAGCAGCAGCAGCAGTAGCAGAAGGAGAAGTCCAAGGTCATGGATCGCCTATTCCTCTGCCTTTCTTGCCTTAGTTCACGTAGATTCAAGGTTTATTTGTCTACGAACTTGTGTATATATGCTCATTGTCTGTATGTATACGTCTATGTTTTGTTTACATGTTTTAAGTTATTTATTTATTTGTAAATGATTCTCATGTATTTGACTTGTTATTAATGATTTGTCACCTTGTGCTCGTGTAGTCTGCTATATAAACGAAAAATAAAATGTATTTCAACCATCACTTACATTCCCATATTATGGGACATTTGTTAGTACATTCATTTGTTCCTACTTATCCCAAATCAAGGATCAAGTCAAAAACTCCTACAAGCATACCTGCTTTATACATTATATAACCTATTATATGCACTTGAGATAAGATTATAACGCAAATATCACACTAGTAGTGCTAGTATCAATTTTTCGATTTATTTGACATCTTATGAGCAAGTTGTCGGACGTCCAATTTTGGTTTTAAGGGCCATGTTGCTGCATATTTTTATGCAAGATCGTGATCCCAAGGAGTATTGTTGATTTGACACATCTTCCTTGAGCTCCCTCTCTTGCCACACATGTGGAGACATGGCTATATTAACTCCACGATGGAAGCATAACTTATGGTTAAGCGAGATCATGCTAAGATATCCAGGTTCGAATCCATAACTCATGTAATCATTGAGTGCCTGCAAAAAAATTTAATATACTTTAGCTTAATGCTAAGCAAGCCACCCAATGTGCCATCATAAACAAGCTCAAAGGCACAGTGTATAACTCTCCATTATATTCCAGGCTCCACAAGTACACTCGAACTACATAACCCTCCAAAGAAATTGCCGAGACACGAACCAACCCCTGACCTGCACGAAAACACGCCACAGTAAGCTGAAATCAAAACCCCAAACCCAAATCCGAACGAAAGCACTCAAAATCAAAACCGAGAAATCGTTCTTCGTAAATTTTTCTATAACTATATTGATAGAGATCTATGTGTTTGACTATAAACATAATAGGTAACTGATGTTAGCTGAATCTACATGTATGTAATTCCATAACTTTAAATATGCATATAATCTTAATGAATAGTGAAACCAGAGGCTTATCCTAATATATGGAATTGAGATTAAGTTTATCTTCTTATTTACAACAGGTAACAAACCCTGAATCTACCTGAACCAAAGCAACAAACATAGACGAATACGCGATCCGCGACCTTGGACTTCTCCTTTGCCCAACTGTTGGCTCGGTTTTGCAACCAAGCTTAGTGCTATGGGCACCTACTAACTAGTAGTAGCAGTTTCAATAGAAATAAAAACAATAAACTAAATAAACAATACTTTTCATGGATCTAAGCAAGAATCTAAGCAAATAATTTAAATCTTTCAAAAATCAAGAACAAGAAACATAAGAAATAATTTTTGTATTGAAAAGTGGGGGGCAAGCAAGTGCTTGCGATATTACCTTCAATGGTGAAGGTTGATGTTGAGCAACTCCCAAGATGAGTAGCTCCAAACTCCAATAGGTCTCTTTCTCCAAGGTTGCTTCAATGGCTAAAAGTGCTCAGGGGAGATTTCAGCAGCATAAGGATGAGATAATGGAAGGATGTGAAATGAGGAGCCCCTACCACCTTTTTATAGGTTTTGGTGGTGAGGAATACCATTTGTGGTTTTGTGGAAACCAATGGTATTGACCAACATAGTTTAGGTAATTTTCTCTCCTTTTTCCTTTTTTGAATAAAAATAATATTTTAATTCCCTTTTTAATATTTTTGGGAATTTGGACCCTTTTTGAGGGTTTTTTATGATTTTCTTGGAAAAATAATCTTTTTTAATGGAAAAAGGGGTGTACTAAGGTCTTTTGGTGACCTTTTGTTGGTTTCAGAGGCTCAGATGGTGGAAAAGTGGACAAATGGGTCATGTGAGTAAGGGAATGAGCTAGTGAGCACTTTTTAGGTGTTAACAGATTGCCCCCTGATGTGTGAGGGAAGGAGCTCATCGTATGGCCGATAGACATCATAGTTCTTTTGTCCTTTTTCTGGGTTTTAGGGGAGAGAAGAGACCGGTTGGAGACTGGAGCCACGGCCCTTGGAAGCTGCAAAAACAAAAAATATTACATTGCCTCAATATGAATGAGGTATAATCTCTGATAAAGGACGAGGCGGGCATTCCCATGCTCGTATCAAGACATATACAAAACAATTAGTCCCAAGAAGGGGGATCTAATACGTAAAGAAATATACTGGTACATCATAATGGTCCAGAGGGGACATTATTGTGGGATATACTCATGATCATGACTGATCTCAATAACTGATACACTGGAATAACTGTGGAACTGTTGAAACTGAAGGTGTCCAACATCTGTAGGGACTCAAAGACTATGAGTCATCTCTGAGAAATAATGTAACTGTATACTCAAGGGAGTATAAAACTGGGGTACATCTGAATACTGTCGCCATACGCAACCCGGATATCTATAGAAAAAATGTAACTGGTTGTATCCATAGGTAGACTCTCAAATGTGGAGGAGTCAGGTGGTATCCGGGGTCTTCGACTAATAACTGAACGGACCAATACCCTGTGCGAGTCTCAACGATGCGATCAAGGTGTTGAAGTCGAGCATGTGAGAAACAACCATTCGGAGAGGCACTGAGGATTCCTCTCGAAATGATTCGTAGGCACTCATCATAAATGGTAATGAGTCCAAGACACAGGGACCTCTAGATCTATCCTCTGGAATCAATGTGGTTGTCGTCGACAGAGGGAGACCAGCAACTAACAAGGCAATGATGTTTCCTTGACAGGAGCACGAGGTGTAGAATTGAAGTGATGTAGTACTGCTGGTAGGACTGACATACTTGTGGGGATGGGAAATAACTGGGTCAAAAATGGGTAGACTCAAACTTCCTTTGTTCAGAGCATGATGACGTGGTTGACCTAGCAGCGTAGGGAACTGACTTGTAGGTGTGGGGATCATCTTTTAGGGACTGAAGGGTATGTACTAACTCTGGGTGGGTGAAGCTGATGGTAGCTGTCGAGGGAGTTTCCCGGTGGCATACTGCAGAATGCTCTGAACAAAGGCGACCAGAATGGGGAAGCTGCTATGTGAGTAGACATGGTCTGTCGTGGCGCCAAGAGGCACCATTCTTCCTTCTTCGTAGTTTTAATGAGCTCCAAGAAGGGATAAAAGTGTGCTCTAAAATGGTACGGTCCTGTGGATTTTTTGAGCCCAGGACGGCGCATGCTCATGGTTTCTTTCATGTTTAGAGAGTCTGAAAGCGGTAAGTGAACTCTATTGGTGTTTCTTTTTCGTAAGGTTTAGTCTCCAAGGCCCGAAAAAGCATAAAATGATGCGGATGGAGAACTCTTCTAGCCGATGTGACTAGAGTATACCTTTTTCGTAATTAGTCTACGAGGTCCGGAAAAGGGGTAAACTTATACCAGGTAGACGCCCTTTCAGATACGTTTATCGAGCATGGAAGGAAGCAAGATTGCTCGGCGATCTTTTCATTGTTTTAGGAGTCAGAAAAGAGCTTAACAGAAACTCCCTAAGTGCCTTTTTCGTCAAAGGGTTTGCTCGGCCCGAAAAAGGGATAAAATTATACCGAACAAAAATGGATCGATGAAGGTGAGAAAAGGTCTCAAGCATCGTCATCTGTGCGGAAAACTGGATCCGGTGACATAAGGATTGTCGAAAACGGAGAACGACCGATGTGGCACGCAAACCGAGGTGACGAGGGGGCGTGGAAAAAAATGCCCGAAAAATCTAAAGGTGAGAGCGAGAAATGATCTCTAGCATCATCAAGAGCGGGGAAAACTGAATCCGGCCATATAAGACACATCGAAAACGGAGAACGGCCGATGTGGCACGCAAACCGAGGCGACGGGGGGGCGTGGAAAAAATGCCCAGAAAATCTAAAGGTGAGAGCGAGAAATGATCTCTAGCATCATCAAGAGCGCGGAAAACTGAATCCGGCCATATAAGACACATCGAAAACGGAGAACGGCCGATGTGGCACGCAAACCGAGGCGACGGGGGGGCGTGGAAAAAATGCCCGGAAAATCTAAAGGTGAGAGCGAGAAATGATCTCTAGCATCATCAAGAGCGCGGAAAACTGAATCCGGCGATATAAGACACATCGAAAACGGAGAACGACCGATGTGGCACGCAAACCGAGGCGACGGGGAGGCGTGGAAAAAAATGCCCGGAAAATCTAAGGGTGAGAGCGAGAAATGGTCTCAAGCATCATCACGAGCGCGGAAAACTGAATCCGGCCATATAAGACTCATCGAAAACGGAGAACGGCCAATGTGGCACGCAAACCGAGGCCACGAGAGGCGCTAAAAAATGGTCAAAAAAGGACCCTGTGAAAAACGGGGAACGGAAGGAACCTTTATGAAGTTCTCGCTGTGCTGATTCCAACGGTACCAACGGTTTGAGAAATGGACTTCGTATGACACCGCAATGGTTGTTTGAAATTTGTGGAATTTCTATAAATAGGATGTGGGGCCCAATATGACATGTCATTGTTACGGGCGAGTTTGATAGAGCAGTCAGAGCTATTTCTCGATTTCCGGGAGATTTCACCGTTGGTTTTCGATTTAGCGAGTTGCAGGTAACTCTATTCGCCTTAACCTAGTCAATTATGTCTTTTTTATTTGGCGGTGGGCCCCCGAAGGCCGCGAAATTCCACGTTGACTCTCCAACGTGGAACCGCGCGGGTTTCGGGGCGGAACCCGCGATGAACCGCGCGGGTTTAAGACTCACAGTCGCGATGTTCATCGCGACTGTGAGGTCGGAACCCGCGATGTTCATCGCGTGTTCATGGGTGACAGTCGCGATGTTCATCGCGACTGTCTGGACAAAACTCGCGATGTTCATCGCGGGTTTTTGCATGGATCCCGCGATGGTCATCGCGGCTTTTTGTGGAAAAGCCGTGATGGGCATCGCGGCTTTTTGTGTAAAAGCCGCGATGGGATTTTTTTTAAAATTTTTATGCTGGGGCTAAAAATTTTCTGTGTTTTCTTGGCAGGATGTTGCGGAGGGCTCAGTCCGTATGGCGGGAGAGAGAGATTGATGCCGAGATTATGTTGAGGATCGAGAATGATGGAGGGGTGCGACAGACCTTAGCCATGAGCGGACTCTTGAAGTTCGCTCAGATACCTCCTATCCGTTCAGTGAAGAGACTCCTGAACCAGCTTGTGCAGTGGTGGGTGCCGGCAGAGGGTGCCTTTATTATTGGTGGTGAGAGGTTGGAGATTACTCTCGCTGATGTATATTTTTTGACCGGTTTGCCTCGCTTGGGTGAGGTGGGTGATATTTCTCCGAGGTTGCCTCCAGGTGTGGATATGGAGGACCTCTTGCAGACCTTCTGTGTGGATGACGCTGTTTTGGTAAACAGCTCTATTAGTCTGAAGTTCCTACGTGAGTGGGATATGCGGGCTGTTGGTGCCTGTGTTCTGAGGGTTTTGGGTGCTGCTGCACCACATCGTATGTCTGGGGGGCAGACGATGATGGTGGACTCCGTTCTACGGGGTACTTACTACGCTTGGGCTCAGATGTTCTTGGCCGGTGTCCGGAGAGATCTGGACAAGGCCGTGAGAGAGGGAGGTGAGTTCTGTTACGCCTCCTTTTTATGCTGTTTTTTCTTTGAGCGGGTGCCGACCTTACGGCCACACGTACCCGTTCGTGCTGGTCTTCCTAGTGAGCCTCGTATGATGAGGTGGGGGCAGATGATGCCCCGTGCTGGCGGTGGTATCCGTGGCTTCTTCACAGAGGACTTTTACCAGCAGTGGGAGCAGATGCCACTGGTGATCGAGGACTATCCATACGCCGGCATGGACTACCGGGGAGACCCAGAGATGCCACGTGCCCCAGGACAGGCCTGGAGCTTAGACGGTATGTTTTTGTTTTTATGTTATGTTATATCATATGTATTAGTATCTGATGGTTTTATTTTCTTTGTGCAGATATAGGTCCAGTACCACCACCTGACTATGTGGCTCGGCAGGGGCGGGCGATGGTGGTTGCTCGTCCCCCAGTACCTGTACGTCCTCCTCGTGGTGGAGGGTATGCAGCCCGTGGGCGAGGGGTTGGCCCTCACGACGACGCTATAGATGGTGTCCGGCGGACTCTAGCCCGGATCGTAGATGGGCTCCCCGAGGATGGCTGGAGGGACCTTGATCGGGACATTTTGCAGGGATGTCTAGGTGCGCCGCCTGAGTGGCAGTCACTTCTGTTGAGGGTAGCGGTGTTTGTTGCGAGACACGGGAGTGGTAGAGGGGATGCTCCGGCAGGGCCGGCTCAGGGGAGGATACGTCTGAGGGACGATCCAGCAGGGCCAGCAGAGCGGCGAGTTCGGGGTCATCCTGACCCGGCTGGGCCGGCGGAGGTGGAGTCGGAGGAGGAGCCGGAGGAGGAGCCTGAGGATCCGCAGGATCCAGATGAGTAGACGTCATTGTTGCCCCCAAATGCTTATGAGCATATGGGGAAGCATTTTTTGTATGACAGATGTATTTTTTGTATATCGAGTGCTGAGGGCACTTATGACATGTAGACTATTTGGTTTGTATATATATGTGGATATATATTTTGGGATATATTGTCGTGTATGCACGTGGATGCACATTGTCTTTTTTTATATGCCCGTGGAGGCACATGTTATGCACGTGGATGCAGTGTATTTATTGATTTATGTATGCCCGTGGAGGCACTTGTTATGCACATGGATGCATTATTTTGGTTGTTTTTATGCCCATGGAGGCACATGTTATGCACGTGGATGCAATATTGGTTTTTGTATATGCCCATGGAGGCACATGTTCTGCACATGGATGCATTTTTGTTTATGGATATGACATGATGTGATTGGTGTGCCAGTCGAGGACACTGTTGGCCATATTATCTGCTACACCATTGAGGTGTCTTGGGACATGTGTGAATGTAATGGATTCAAACTGTCTAACCATTTGTTTAGTGCGCAGGAATTTTCTGAATAGACAGGGATCGCGTACCTGGTAATCGTTGTTGAGCTGGGAGACTAGGAGCTGTGAGTCCAAGAAAACGTTGAGGTGACGTATGCTCATCTGGAGAGCAGCGGCTAGGAGACCGGTCACGGCATCGTATTCAGCTTGATTATTGGTGGCGGCACCTAAACACACTCCATCAATGTGAATTAACTCATGTGAAGGGGAGTATATTACCCAAGCTGCGGAGGCGAGATTGGGAGACCAACGGCTTGCACCATCAGCGAAACCGACATGGCAGAGTGGAAGAGGCTCCATCTGTGGTCATGCAGAGAAAACAAATATTTAGGTTTTTTGAAAAAAAAATTTGGGAAAAAATGTATGCCTATACTAAAATGGACGATGGTGTCCATGAGATTTTCTATGGGTAAAATCTTTTAAGGTACAACCCGTTGCGTGGGTTGCGTAAGGTGTTGCCTTCTGAATCGGTCAGAATGTATGCCCCCTGCCCGAGGCAGGTGTGTATGATGTAGGGGCCTTGCCACATAGACATGAACTTTCCCTTTCCGGTTTTATCATGAGCTTGATCGTAAGCGAGGACAAGGTCTCCCTCTGAAAAGGTTCTTGGGTGGACGCGTTTGTCGTAACTTAGTTTCGATCGTTGTTTAGCAGCTTCCATGTTTTGAATGGCGGTGCACCGATCTTCATCGGCCTGCTCTAGGAGCAGTAAACGTTGCTCGATCGGGGAAGTATCCGGTAGGAACTCAACGGCGATGGTTAGAGCAGGGATCTGGCACTCAATAGGGAGGACAGATTCGACACCGTGAACTAAATGGAAAGGGGTAAAACCGGTGGCGGTTTTGGTTGATGTGCGGTAGGCCCAGAGTGCAGGGAAAAGCATGTGATGCCAATTGGATTTGTGATTGTCTACAGTACGTTGGAGAATGGTCTTCAAGATTTTATTGATCGCTTCGACTTGGCCGTTTCCTTGGGGGTAGTAGGCGGAAGAGAAGTGGTGTTCAAACTTCAACATGGTTGATAATTCCTTCCAGATGGCATCTTCGAAGTGAGAGCCGTGGTCAGAAACTAGTTGTTGTGGTACTCCGAAACGAGCGATAACATGGTTGAAGAAAAATCGTGCCGCAGTGTCGGCTTTGCAATTATAGGTTGGCATGGCTTCTGCCCATTTGGTGAAATAATCTACGGCCACAATGATGTGTTTGTGACCGCCGGCTGACGGGGGATTGCAGTCGAGGAAGTCTATGGCCCATTTGCAGAATGGTCCAACAGTGATGACTGGATGAAGGGGGGCAGGGGGGGTTCTTGCCTTGGGGGCAAATAGCTGGCAGTTCTGGCAATGCTTGACTGCGGTGATGCAATCAGTAAACAATGATGGCCAGAAATAACCGGCGCGAATGATTTTCTGGGCGGTAGCCATGCCGGAGAAATGGCCTCCATAGGCACCGCTATGACAATCATTGAGGACTTGTTCTGCCTCGCTATGGGATAGGCAGCGGCGTAAGATAGTATCAACGCCTCATCGATAAAGTACATCCCCAATAAGCAGGTATCGGGGGGCGTGGTGTCGTATGCGACGGCGTCCATCACGATCGATGTGTGGTCGGAATTTTTGCGTACGCAGGTAAGTCAATATGTCTCCATACCAAGGGTCATCAGACGAAATGACGAATATCTGCTCGTCAATCAAGTCCGTTTGGATGACGGGTGATGTTGAAGAGGATGGGAGATATGTAATGAGGTGAGCAAGCGCGAGGGCTTTGGTGCTCTTGGGAGTCTTGAAAGTAAGGTCATATTCCTGGAGGATAATGACCCATTTAGCGACACGACCCTGAAGGAGCCGCCGGGTAAGGAGGTAGACCATGGGGTTGGAGTCGGCGACAACCGTGGTATGACTAAGCAAAATATAGTGTCGCAGTTTTTGCACGGAAAAGACTACAGCTAGTGCTAATCTTTCCTCATAGGGGTAACGTAGAGGTGGGCCAGATAAGGTCTGGCTGACGTAATAAATCACATGCTCTTTGTGGGAAGCATCTTCTTGGACCAAAACTCCGGACACGGCATATTCGGATGCCGAGACGTAAAGGGTGAAGTCTTGGGAGAAATCCGGTGGGGATATCAAGGGGGCTTGTGTGAGAGCTTTCTTGAGGGCTTCGAATGCCGTGTCTGCTTGTTCGTCCCAAACAAAGGGTATGTGGGTACGAAGCAAGCGTAAGAACCCGTGGACTTTGGTGGCATAATCAGGGACAAAGCGCCTAAGAAAATTGGACCGCCCTTGCAAGCTATGAAGCTGTCGAAGCGTGCGAGGAGGGGGGAGTTCTAAGATGGCTTTGACCTTCAGGGGGTCGACAGTGATCCCATCTTGGGAAACAATGAAACCCAACAACCGGCCCGCTGGGACGCAAAAGACACACTTGTGTGGGTTCAAGCGGATTTTATATTTGCGACAACGCAGGAAAACTTGCCGGAGGTCGCTAAGGTGGTCTGATCGTTTTCGAGAACGCGCTGTGAGGTCGTCCAGATAGACTCGCAGGATATGGACCAAGTCGTGAAAGCAATAGGTCATGGCTCGCTGGAAAGTGGCACCAGCATTTTTAAGGCCAAATGGCATGACGCGATAGGCAAAGGTGCCCCATGGGGTGGTAAAGGCAGTCTTGTACTGATCCTCCTTGCGGATGTGGATCTGGTTATATCCGGAAAACCCGTCCATGAAGGATAGGACCTCGTGGCCCGCACACTCATCAATGAGTTGGTCAATGAATGGCGTGGGGAAATTGTCTTTTGGACAAGCGTGGTTTAGATCGCGGAAATCAGTGCATACTCTAAGGGTGCCTTGTTTTTTGTTGACAGGAACAGGGTTCGACACCCATGTGGTGTACGGAATAGGGTAGATGAAACCTGCTTTTCGAAGTTTTTCGACTTCAGCCTTAACAGCGGGGAGCTTGGCAGGGTGAATAGGTCGCTGTTTCTGACGAACAGGGGGTACTTCGGGCCATGTATCGATGTGGTGTTCAATAATGGCGGGGTCGAGACCAGGCATCTCGGTATAGGACCAGGCGAAGACATCGCGGAACTCCTGAAAGAGCTTTTTGTACGCCTGAGTTTCTGCTTGAGTGCAAGATGCGCCCAGCGAGATGAGCTCAGGTTTCCCTGGTGTTGTGGAAATGTCTATCTGGATAGTGGGGGAAATGTTGGACATGTTCCCTTCTTCAAAGGCATCTGGTGCTGGGATGGGGTCCTTTAACCAATCGACCTTAGCGGGTATGAAGTCTTTCGACTCGACTGATAGCTGGTCGGATGCGGTGGAGGTAGATGTCTCCGGTAGGAAGTACGAGCGATGATGCATATCATCCCAAGGGTAGTCGGGTGCAGTGAGTGTCTCCAAAATCTGCTCGTCAGTACTGAAGTAATCAGACCATAAATCGAGGGGTTCTGGTTTGAAGGTTGTCGAAATCATATATATCGTATTGACTTCTTCTGACGAGGATGATGGTGGAGGGTGAATCTCCTCGATAAGGGGAGGAGATATCTCTAAGTCGGCATTGTTTAACTCGTACAACGCTGCTCTATAGTCAGGTAGATCAGGGCAATGGTGAGAGTAGTGGCCGTAAACGCTGCATATAGCACAAGGATGGTTAGTGCGCAGTGATTTGTCGCGAGGCTGTAGAGGTGGCTCTAATCTGACTACTGGGATGCCGATGTCATCGTCCAACATATTCATATGCTCTTGGAGTGCCGGTAAATGTGGGCATTGGTGAGTTGGATGGCCAATTTCATCGCATAATGAACATTTGGGGGGAGCTCGAAACACCGGTGGGGGTTTGGCTGCCTTAGGAGGTGGTATAGCAGTGTAGGGTTGTGGACCTCTGCCCCCAGTGGGCTTAGCAAGGAGAGGGGGATCCTTTGACGTCGAAGCAATCGTGAGACCCGGAGGAGGTTTCATTGACGACGAAGGAATATTGAGGTTAGGAGGAGGTGTCGTTGCCGACGAAGGGATCGCGACGCCAGGAGGAGGTTGATTTGTGGTAACAATAGGTTGTACCGGTTGGAGGATGACGTCTGGTGTCGGTAGTCGAACGGGAGGCGGAATATACCACACGGGCAATCCCAATGTTAGCCCGGGTAGGCTAAGGGTAGCCATAACCGGGGCGCTTACTACACCTGAAGGAGGAAATAGGAAGGGGACGGTGTGGATGGGTGTGACCCCAATGTGACTGGGGATCAATGGTGGCTGACCGCCGGATGTTTGCGTATTCTGCGAAACAGTACAGAGGTTTGCGACTTGGGTCTCCGGTGACGGTGGTGGGATGGCCTGGAATGTAGAGGTCATGGGTGTATCCGAATAAAGTCCGGGTGCCACAGAAGACACAAAGGAGGTAACTGCACTAAAAGCGGGTTGTTCAATCATGGGGAGAACATTTTCCGGTGCTGCAGGGGCGTTGGGATCGTAGTAGGTGAGTTGGTCAATTTTAACCACGCGGCCCTCGTGGGGGAACATCATGGTGCGGAAGACGGAGGAGGCGACCGCTTTCATGGCGTACATGTAACTGCGGCCAAGTAAAAGGTTATAGTCAAGCTGGGCGTTAATGACTTCTATGTCGATGAGCACAGTCTTCCCACCTAATTGGACGGGTACCTTGGGTAATAAACCTTGAGGTTGAGCTGACCGGCCGTCGTAGGCCCGCAATGCCGTGGTGGATTGCTGGAGAGCAGGGGATCCCAACTTTTGCCAGACAAAAGTGGACATGACACATGTGGAGGCACCTTCGTCGATGATACATCGATGGATGACAAGATTCCGAATAGAAACGGAAACTTGGACTGCTATGGTAGAAGGCAGTCGTGGTTCATATTGGTCTAAATCAAAGGTCATCAAGTTCGAATCATTTGGGTCAATCGCCCCAATGGCGGAAAGTAAAGTCTTGCGCTGAGTAGGACAGGTTTTTAAGACTTCTAACGCAGACATGGCTGCGGGAGATTGAGCTAAGTCATCTACAATGTTGTAATTGGACGCAGCCCGTGCATTGGGGTTGTTGTTGATTCGGCGAAGGGGGAAGCGAGGTGCTTTAGAAGCGCCATCAAGTGGAACCTGAGGTATACGCAATGTCTGATCAGTGGGATTAGCATTAGTATCCTTTTCGGCGGGGGGGGCTTCAGAAGTCGGTCCGTATTGATTCCGACGGGTTTGGATATTGACGTCAGCGGTGGACATCATCAATAAGTGGTGGGTGCCTGAATCAAACATGGGTTGGTCCGGAGCCGTATAAGTTATTTGTTGTGGTTGCACGTTGCCCTGTTGGGGGGATAACGGCTGAGCGTTTACCACTCCCTGTGTTGGAAAAGGGTTTTGGAGGACCAAAGGTTGTTGTGGGGTTGGTGGGGGGTTGGGTGGTGGCTGAGGAGCCGCCTGCCCTTGACGATGGGCGTCATTTGTCCATAGTTGTCGAGCTCGCTCCAGATGTGGGCAAGCGTGGGTATAGTGGCCATAGACACCGCAAATGGAACAAGGATGGTTTGTTCGTAAATTAGCATTTTTGGGTAGCTTAGGTGGCCGATCAGGATTCTGATGAGCGGGCGCCGCGTTATTGTTTTGCGGAGGATGGGTAGGTTGTGGAGCTTGGTTACGGTTTTGATTGTTTCCACGGTTTCGTCCTCTTCCTCGGTTTGGTTGCCCACCTTGGTTGCGTTGGTTATTTTGGTATTGGGGCTGCTGTTGTTGTGCGTAGACATGCCCTTGAGCATTGGGGGGATTCTGAGGAGCCGCAGGTGCGGGAGCAGGTTGCGGTGGATAGTATGTAGGTGGAGCTGGAGGTGGTCCAGTTGCCTGTTGGGGTTGTTGGTACCCCTGAGCTGGTGGAGGTGTGAGGTTAGCCGGTGCAACCGGTTGTGGGTAATGCATGGGCTGTTGTGGAAACTGCATGGGGTTCTGTACCGTAGGTTGAGCATAGTATGTAGGAGGTACATATGCTGATGGCGTTTGGCCATAACAATGTTGTGGACAAGAGGGTCCATGAACATGATGGGTCTGGTTTGTTGGAGCATAAGAAGTTGTCGCTCCGGAACTGGATGTAGCCCTAGAAAGGTCTGGGGCGGGCATGGCGCTCACCATACTGAAAGGTTTGGCTTGCGGTGTAATTTGGCCAATAATGCCATCAGCGGCATGTGATGCCCCCGGTGTGTCACCGCGTGCGGAGTCACCTCGTGGTGCGTCAGGTATGATGGTGTATAGGTAACCTGATTGGGCATAGATAAGATCAAACTGTTGGGCCTTAAGGATGGCCTCCTCCTCAGACTGGGGTCTTTCAGATGCTACATCCTTCGCAATGAGAGGAAGGAGGGATTTAAGGAACCAGTCTAAAAAGATTCGGTCGTCTAATTTGATCTTGCATAGGCTTCGGCGCCGCCGCCAATCATGAATATGGTCAGTGATATGCGTGGCCGTGTTTTGTCTGCAAGACAGTAGGATCTCGACGCCCGCATCATAGCGGACTGGTAGCTGAAAGAACTGCAGGAAGGTCGAGGCAAGGGAGGTAAATGTGGAATGCGTCCCATGGGGTTGCTCGATATACCATTTGGATGCAGAGCCAGTGAAGGTGCGCTGTAATAAACGGAGGCGGACAGAGTCGTCCACTATGGAGTTGGAGGAACACCATAAATGGAAGGACATGATGTGGTTCTGGGGGTCTTCTCCGGCCTTTCCCTCAAACTTAGGGATGTCAGAGGGAAGCTTAGTGGGCATATGGGGCCAAGCAGGATCATGCCTGATGGGGTCATTTGTGAGCCTAGCTAAATCTGGCAGGTTGAGACTTGCCATGTATGGTAGACTAGCGGATGTGGTGACCGGAACCGGGACCTGCCTAGCCATTGTGGTATGGTGTAGGGGTCCAGTAGCACCTATAGGTATGCTAGGTATGGAGGGTATGTGCCCTCCAAAAGGTGTGGCCTGATATGGGTTAGCACTCCCAAGTGCAACTTGGGTTACACTTGGGTTAGGAATCGCACTAGGGATTCCTGGTATAGCACTACCGAGTGCAACATGGGTTACACTTGGGTTAGGAATCCCACCAGGGATTCCGGGGATAGCACTCCCAAGTGCAACAGGAGTTACACTTGGGTTAGGAATCGCACTAGGGATTCCTGGGATAGGGTTTGTGGAAACCGAAGGGGGTATGACCCCCATGTTGGGCATGCCCATGACAGGTGAAGGTCCTGTGCTAGGCATTCCGGAATGTGGAGTGTTACCCATATTGGGCATACCCAAGGGGGTGGCTGTTGCCGTTGATGGTACTGCCGCAGAAAGGTCTGCGGATGTCTGACCTATGGTTAATGTATATAGTGGATCAACTGGTGTTCCAGACATAATTGTAGTTGGTGGTAACTCTGTGGGGTTTTCGGATTCTACCTCCAAATCAAAGGTGAAGTGGGGTATGTCAGAATCGGATGACCGTCTAAATGATCGACGATGTGTCGAATCAAGGGATAATGCTCTGCGTCCGTGACGTGGAGAGCCAAGTGGACTAAACTCTGGGAGTTCGCCCCGTAGACGACGAGAACGTCTAGAATTCTCAATGGTGAGAAATTTTTATTTTTTTTTATATAAAAAATTGTTTTAAGTATCAGGTGGTGATATATATGTAAAAGACTCAAAACCCTAATGCAACCAAGGGTGCAAAAAGGGGAGTGAAAAAAGAAGGCTCACAGGCCAAAAAATCAATCCTCAAAAATGCACTTATCCCAGCAGCTGTGCTACAATAAGTGGAGGAATGCAACAACCGGTCAGAATACCAACATGCAAGCGGCTCCTAGAAAAAATAGGTGTAACTAGACTCAATAGGTGGTAAAGATCATGCAAACACCTAATCTAAAAGTATTGTGACTCAAACAGACGATATCCCCTGCAAGGTGATGAAATCCAAGTCAGAAAATATGAATGTAGAGACAACGGCTAGATATCCCCCTACCGGGAGGGACACCGGGTAATCAATCCTAAAAAGACAGGCTACTAGGATACTCCGTTCATGACGCGTCGAGAAAAGGTAAATCTGCCGTTTGGTCCTTTGATCGCAATATCCCAATACAGGGATATCCCGAGAACTGCGAATGGTAGCCCTTCGGTTACTGAATGGGTTTCGGTATCCCACTCAGGCTTCCGGAACCATCCTCGCGACTTCAACCCTCCTAAGGGAGAGGCCTTCCCACAAACCGGTTGTGACCGCGCCAAAAAGTACTAAGAGATTTTAGCTCCCTAATTGGACAACTTCTATGTCTCAGATGTATGAACTGAGGGGTGTTATTGGAACACCTATCCCCCCAATACTACCTAGCTACAAGAATTCTTTTCGTGTTCCCCAAGTGGGGTTAAGGGTGTGTTCAAATTAGGGTACTTTTTAAGTCTTTGTTCAATTAAGTGATCGTGTGAGTGCACGTGAGGTGTTGTAAACTGAACTTGAAAAAATTAAATGCTTTAAGGGAAATTTTCAAAAAATAAAGGACTTTTCGAAAATACAAAGCAAATATTTAAGACTTTTTTCACGAAAAGGAATTAATATGCTTTTTCAAAAAATAACTCAAAAAATAAAGGATTTCTTGGATTTTATGAAAGCAAATAAAGAAATAAATGGATATCTTTGTTTCAATAAAAATTGCTAAGGGCAATATTCTAAAGAAGTAAACAAGAAATTTTTTTGAATCTAGATAAAGAATGCAAAATGAGTCTTTCTTTCACTTTCTTGAAAAATTTTAACAAGATTTCTAGGTATGCACTTTTAAATAGTAAATTTTTTTTTTTTTAAATCTGTAAACTATGCAGAATTTAGTACTGTAAAAAATGTGCTATGGGCAGAAAGTATAGTAAAAAATATTTTTCAAAATCGGGATGGCCGAATGAAAAAATTCAGCCGCGCGGGTTTTGGACGAACAGCCGCGATGGGCCGCGCGGGTTTTGGCCGCACAGTCGCGATGGACCGCGCGGGTTTTGGCCGCACAGTCGCGATGGACCGCGCGGGTTTTGGCCGCACAGTCGCGATGAGCCGCGCAGGTTTTGGCCGCACAGCCGCGATGAGCAGCGCGGAAAAATGCAGAAAAGTCGCGATGGACCGCGCGACTGTCTGTAAAAAATCCGCGATGGACCGCGCGGAAAAACGCAGAAAAGTCGCGATGGGCCGCGCGACTGTCTGGAAAAAAGCCGCGAGGCGGAAGCCGTGCACGGAAACCGAGAAACGAACCCGAAAATTGAAAATTTCGGGCTGTTTAAGGGGCCAAATCTCAGAACAGCAATGGATCTGCTGTCTAAGATGGTAGATCTATGGATCTAAAGACTAAAAACTCATAAAAACTAAGATTAAATGGCAAAGCTAGAGATCTAAAGTTCAAACCAAAGCGGAGTCGCCAAAAACTGTTGGCTCGGTTTTGCAACCAAGCTTAGTGCTATGGGCACCTACTAACTAGTAGTAGCAGTTTCAATAGAAATAAAAACAATAAACTAAATAAACAATACTTTTCATGGATCTAAGCAAGAATCTAAGCAAATAATTTAAATCTTTCAAAAATCAAGAACAAGAAACATAAGAAATAATTTTTGTATTGAAAAGTGGGGGGCAAGCAAGTGCTTGCGATATTACCTTCAATGGTGAAGGTTGATGTTGAGCAACTCCCAAGATGAGTAGCTCCAAACTCCAATAGGTCTCTTTCTCCAAGGTTGCTTCAATGGCTAAAAGTGCTCAGGGGAGATTTCAGCAGCATAAGGATGAGATAATGGAAGGATGTGAAATGAGGAGCCCCTACCACCTTTTTATAGGTTTTGGTGGTGAGGAATACCATTTGTGGTTTTGTGGAAACCAATGGTATTGACCAACATAGTTTAGGTAATTTTCTCTCCTTTTTCCTTTTTTGAATAAAAATAATATTTTAATTCCCTTTTTAATATTTTTGGGAATTTGGACCCTTTTTGAGGGTTTTTTATGATTTTCTTGGAAAAATAATCTTTTTTAATGGAAAAAGGGGTGTACTAAGGTCTTTTGGTGACCTTTTGTTGGTTTCAGAGGCTCAGATGGTGGAAAAGTGGACAAATGGGTCATGTGAGTAAGGGAATGAGCTAGTGAGCACTTTTTAGGTGTTAACACCAACCAAGATGAAACCATGGGAGCACCGTCACCCAAGCACAAGCCAAACCTTATCAATTCGTTTCAATACTCACAAACTAAAATACGCTATGAGCTAGCAAGTGTCTTTCATAACCGCTCAAGACTTTATGGCTCGAATGTTGCCTTCAACGTGGCTTCAACCTCCTGCTCCTTGTCATGTCAACCTGCGATGCATTAAACAAATGACCAAACCCGCAATGCCCCCATTTTGGCCAGACCCGCACCGCCCCCATTTCAAGACTTACGTCACCACTCAACGTGGCTTGAACGCCCTCTACAACGTGGCTTCAACATCTTGTCATGCATTAAACAAACGAGCAGACGCTGACGGCATCACATCGCTGGCTCTTGGGATGCCGATTCCAAGACTTACGTCACCATTTCAAAGCCAATGAGCTTTGAAATAAATAATTTTTATAAAATTTAGTTTAATAAAAAAAACATTGCAACTATGCAAAACCATATAGCAAAAAAAAGAATTGCACTCGAGTACCAGCTAGACTAGGTAGACTAGGTAGCTGATAATAAAAAAAAAAACATTGCAACTTTGAAAATTTTCTTCTGTAGATCATATTGCTAAATTGAAAGGTAACACAGGTGGCTTTTATTTTCTATAGTACAAGGCACTATATTTGTAGCCACAGTTCAGATCTGATTTTTGGTTTAATGTTGACGTGTAGATCTTCAATGGCACCTCTCTTATTGTTATTTGATCAATAGAGAGAAATGAGGATATTTTTATTTGGCATCCCACCATCCTTCCTTATACTATGATGATGAACTTTTAGGCTATATTGGACGGCTATACATTTGAGAGAGATATGATTGGTTGTACCTTCCCCACCTTGATTGAGATATGATTGGTCTTGTGGTACCTTATCTTTCATTTGTGTTTAATGGGGTCATTTACCCTCCTTGAGTAACTTTTTTAAAACCACCTTATTGAACTTTTGCTCTTATACAATACTACAGTTGTTTGGCCACATTTGGCCACTGGCAACACTCCTCGGATGGTGGACATGGGTCATACTGAATTGATAAACTAATTGAGGGAAAACCCAGTGAGAATCTGAGACGGTTGCATAGTGAAATGCATACAGAATGAATGAAGAGTGGGTGTCAAGAGAAATGGTTGTGGGACGTCGTATCAATGTGATTGTAAGGAACTCTTTGAAGGTGAAGTCCATAATTTTAAGTCTTTTTGCTCATTTTCATGCCTTTTTGTAAGACAATAAGGAGGGTATTGGCATCAACATTGAAAATGGTTTACATCCAAACCTATCAAGCATACTTTTAGGTCAGCAGTATTCTTGACTCCGAACCATAGCTACAATTCGGAGAAAAGAATACTGCTGACCTAAAAGTACACTTGGTAGGTTTGGATGGAACAAATTATCATCGACATCTATGCTGTCGTACTTTTGGTTTAATGTTGACGTGGAGATCTTCAACTATACCTCTCTTATTGTTATATGATCAATATGTTTATTTTATTACTTGTTACTGATTGAATTATTAAATACTTGTTGTACCTTCTCCATCTTGATTCAGTTATTATTAGACTTTTGGTACCTTGTCTTTGACTTGTGGTTAATGCAAACATTTACCCTCCTTCATTTTTTTTATACCGCGTTGTTGAATTTTTGGTCTTATAGAGTACTTGACTTTGATCACCTATGATCAGTTATGGTCTGCTGATAATCACTTATTTTATGCTAAGACTTGGTTGAAGTTTATAATTTTTGTGACTTTATTTATGTTGATTTATGAACTGTGCTTGACTGTCATTGACCTAATTAACTCCAGTCATTTCTCTCTCTCTGGTTTGTACACACCCTCTTGTAGGGTTAGCTGGTTCCTGTTCGGGTACACAGGGTACTACCAAAGGACCGAACACCAAGAGAAACCACTTTACACAAATAGATCACAGATCAACACACCGATGTTTTGACGTGGTTTAAACCCTCTTGAGGGAAACACTCCATGGCCCCGGCCAAATAGCTTCTATGGGACAATTTATTATGCAAAGAAAGAAAGTTACAAATGAGCTTCTCATAATCGATCAACTAAACAATGACCCTCCGTGCTCTTTAAATAGAGATCATGGACCAATCGGGTGTTAAGCCACGGATCAAGGTTAGGTTTGATCTAAGAGAAGTTGAGCCGTCGGATCACTCTATGTCGGAAACATATCGTGACCGTCGAATTAAGTATTTACAAATGCATACTAATGCATACTAAAGAAACACACTATCCCTAATGGATATATTACACAAGTTGATCTTAACTAACTCCTAAGTGTCTAAATATCCTAACATCCCCCCTTAAGAACAACTTGGGATATGATTGAAGGATTTACAAAAGTGACACTATTAGGAGAAGGAAGGAGGCATTAGAGCCTATCCCCCCTTAATGACAAGTTCCTGAACTCCTAACATAGATCGAAGTTTAGAAAACTTCGCTTCTGTAAGAGACTTGGTGAAGATGTCTGCAACTTGATCATCTGTAGGGCAAAAGAGCACTTCAAGAACCCGATCATGAACAAGATTTCTGATGAAGTGCATATGTAGCTCAATGTGTTTGCTGCGTTGATGTAGAACTGGCTCTTTGGCAAGCTTGATGGCACTTTGATTGTCGCACCAAAGTGGAGTAGGCTGCTGCTGCTCGAATCCAAACTCTGAAAGGATCTGTCGAAGCCATAAAGCTTCCTGACTGGCATTAACTGCTGCTCGATATTCTGCCTCTGCTGAAGAAAGAGCAAGAGCTTGTTGTTTCTTACAAGCCCAAGTAATAGGTCCAGATCCCAGACTGAAAACATAACCTGCAGTAGACTTTCGATCATCAGGATCGCCGGCCCAATCTGAATCAGTGAAACCAACCAACAAAGGTTTCCCCCCTGTACTGTAATGAATCCCAAACTGAACTATACCTCGAATATATCGAAGTATTCTTTTAGCTGCTTTCCAGTGACTTTCATGAGGTGTCTGCATATAATGGGCAACTCGACCAACGGCAAAGGAAATGTCAGGACGGGAATGAGTCAAGTATAGGAGACTACCAACAAGCTGATGATACAAGGTGGCATCGACTTCAGGTGAAGTACAAGTGGCAAAAAGTTTGACTCTAGACTAGAAGGGAGAAGGGGCTGGTGTACAATCTTCCATGTGAAAGCGACGAAGAAGGTCACAAGCATACTTAGACTAAGAAAGAAAGATTCCTTCTTTGGTTTGCAGGACTTGGAGACCAAGAAAATAATGCAAATGTCCTAAGTCTGACATTTCAAAATTTTGTTTAAGACTGGATTTCACATGGGTTATAAGCTTAGGGTCACTACCAGTAAGAATAAGGTCATCAACATATAAAACAAGTATGATGAGATGGTTTCCTACTTTCTTGGTATAGACATTGGGGTCAGAATGGCATCTAGAAAAACCAGTGTCAAGGAGAAAGTTATCCATTTTGGCATACCAAGCTCTAGGAGCTTGCTTAAGGCCATATAAGGATTTCTTAAGGCGACAGACAAGGCTAGAGTTATTCTGAACATAGCCAGGAGGTTGTTCCATGTAAATTTCCTCCTGTAAATCACCATGTAAGAAGGCAGACTTGACATCCATTTGATGGACTTCCCAGTTGTGTAAGGTTGCAAGGGAAAGAACAAGGCGGATGGAGTTCATTTTGGCGACGAGAGCAAAGGTTTCATTGTAGTCAATCCCTTCAACTTGGGAAAAACCTTTGGCAACTAACCTGGCCTTAAGTCTTTCAACACTTCCATCTGATGCATACTTAGTTCTGTAGACCCATTTACATCTGACAAGTTTTCTTCCTTTTGGAAGAGGTACAAGATACCAAGTATCGTTCGCCACTAAGGAACGATATTCTTCATCCATGGCTGCATCCCAATCTGGATTCCCTGAAGCTTCTGCAAAAGTTTCTGGATCATGATTCTCGGAAACTTGAACCAAAAGAGAAGAGGCTCGCTGAAACTGAGAACGTGTTCGACGTTGATCTCTAGGATCACCGGCAAGATCACCAGCTGCTTCACATGTTGAACGGACCCATCGAGGAAGCACTTATGCTGGTGCAACTGGAGGAACATGAGCAGGCGGAGGTGGATTTTCATCCTCACTGTCATCATCAGAAACTAGAGTTGGAAACCTGTCAAGGAAGATGGAAGAAGAAGAAGAAGGCACAAACGTCGAATCAGGCTCGTAGGCCAAAGATGGCACAATCGCCGAGTTAGGCTCGCAGGCCAAAAGATTTTCATCAAATTTAACATCTCTTCTAATGATTATAGCATGAGAATGTGGTTGAAGAAGTCTATAACCTTTTACATCTTCAGAATATCCAACAAATATGCACTTTTCACTTTTAGGCTGCAATGCTTTCCGTTTTTCATCCGGAATGTGAGCCCATGCTTCACTACCAAACACACGAAAGTGACTTACATCAGGTTTAATTTTACTCCATGCTTCTTCCGGTGTTATACCTTGTAATGCTTTTGTGGGGGTGCGATTAACTATGTAATTTGCACAATTAATGGCTTCAGCCCAAAATTGAAGACTTAGTCCCTTAGATTGGATCATACAATTAGCCATTTCTTTTAAAGTGTGGTTCTTCCGCTCAGCTACACCATTTTGTTGTGGTGTATATGGAACAGTGTGCTGTTGTTAGATGCCTTGTTCAGTGCAGAAAGTAGTGAACTATTTGTTAACATATTCTCCTCCATTGTCAGATCTTAACTTAATAATTTGATGACCAGATTGTTTTTCAACAAGGGCCTTGTAGGCCAAGAACATGTTAAATACTTCTTTCTTAAGTTTTAGGAAATAAACCCAAGTGCGTCTAGTGTAATCATCAATGAAAGTTAAGAAATATTTGAAACCAGAAAAGGAAGCAGATGGAAGAGGACCACACAAGTCACTATGCACAAGCTCCAAGGGAACCAAGACGTGCCAAGAAACACGTTTGTCAAAACTGTCCCGATGATGTTTTCCGAGTACACAACCGGAACAAACACCATCTCTGCAAGATACCATCGGAAGACCTGTCACCATATTTTCTTTACATAGTTGTTGCAATGAGCGATAATTTAAGTGACCAAATTGCTCATGCCAAAGTTTGCTCAAGTTATCACTATGAGCAACAAAAACTGAAGGGAAAGGTGATGACCCAAAGTTGTTAAACTTGTACAACCTGGTAATATCATCAACAATTCCGGTAGCTAGGACTTGTTGAGGATCTTTAAAATCCTTGATTACAACTTGGTGAGGTGTAAAGGTCACAGTTTTACCTTCACCAGAATGAGTGATCTGATAGACTGATAACAAATTGCAGAAAATTCTTGGAACACATAGTACATCACTAAAATGACCATTATCTACTGGAACTGTTCCAGCTCCTACAACACTTAGAGATCTATCATCACCAACAAATATTTGTTTGGTGTTACATTCATGCATAGTAGAAAAGATGGCTTGATCCTTAGCCATATGATAAGATGCTCCAGAATCAATGAGCCATTCATTTGAAGTAGAAGAAGAAGATGCATTATAAGAATAACCAGAAGCACAAAGTGCATGTCCATGAGAGGTAGATTCTGAAGACGAATCTAGGCTGATGTGGTGCTTCTTCATTGCTGCTTCCAAGGCTGCCATCTTCTTGAAACACTTAGATTCATCATGATTATCTTTCCCGCAATAGTTGCAATGACGCTCAGTCTTCTTGCCTTTTGGCTTGGATCCTTTGTCATTTTTTAAAGAAGGAGTTGACTGAGAGGGTTTTGGACCCTTGTTTAACTTATTATTGCGAAAATTTTGTTTCTTGGGAGGCTTGGACTTTTCTTTCTGTTGGGACAATAAGGATTTCCCAGATGTATCTGCATTGTTGATTATTCCAAGATGAATGAGTTTATCTTGTTCCCTAATCAAGGAATCACAAAAGGATTCAAGACTAGGCTCTTGATAGCTAGCTGCATTCAATGATGCTTTCATGGAGTAAAATGTAGATACAAAAACAGAATAGGCAGGTCCAAGTTTGGAAAGAATATGATAAATGCACTGTTTGTCTTCCCTCTCAATCTTACATTCTGCACATAAGAGCTTAAGAGTTTTGTACTTAGATAAATAATCTTGAATGCATGAAAAGTCACTTGGATTTAAAGAAATCAACTCATTTTCGAGTTGGTGACCTCGAATTTCATTGTGTTTACCAAACACAGTTTCCAACTTGTCCCAAGCAGTATTAGGTTCATCAATTCCAGATATGTGGAATCGCAAATCAGTAGAGATTGACATCCCAATCAATCCACAAGCTTCATCACATCTATTTTCCCATTTTATTTTCTTATCATCATCAGTGGGTTCTTTTTCTTTCCCTGTGGTAATTCTGAAAAGTACCCTACTTCGTAGAACATCCTCCATACGAGATTTCCATGAGAAATAGTTGGAACTGTTAAGTAGAATATCACAATGGGCGGCCATATTTGTAAATTAATGGCTGTAAAATAAAAAACCAATAGTCTGTATGTGAAGAGCTCAAAAAAATAGGCGGTTTAAAAAAAAAACGGCACTGAAAACTGACTCTGTATGATGAAGTTATGCTTGAACAAAGAAACTGTTAAAGATGTCCCCAATAGTGACGTGACAACTAGAGAATGTCCAGCAAAAAAAAGAACCCCCCTCTTCCCAAGATGAACCTTTTGACAATCACTTTTACAAGAAAGTTGCTTTAAGTGAACCACTTTTGTAAAATAAGTGATTTCACTTTTACAATGATATTACTTTTAAATAGTGCAACAATAAAAAAAACTTAAGTGACTCACTTGTATTTTTATTTTTTATTATTTAAGTGAGATGCACTTTTACAATAAAGTAACTTGAAAATAGAAATTGCATGCACTTTTCCTTTTAAAAGTAACTTCCTAAGACTTGAACTCAAGACCTATTAAGGGATAAAGCAACTTTGAACCAAGTGAGCTAGATTAAAAGGTATGTAAAATATGGGAATGAGTAAGGGGGCTTTTTTTTATTATTTTTTTTTACTCTTTTTGCTCGGTTTGCGTGCTTGCCCTTTTTCCTGCAAAACAGACCACAAAACGAAACAAAAAAAACTTTTTCGCACTTGTGGAGTTAGATCTTGTTAGCTTGCCCGGAAAGTCTACGTTTTTTCTTTGTTTCTGATTTGCCGAGATCGCGCAAGGTGCACGGCAAAGAGCATACGCAGCCGAGAAAAACCCTTTCCCTTTCTGTTTCTGATTTGCCGAGATCGCTCAAGGTGCACGGCAAAGAGCATACACACACGGGAAAGCAACAATCCGAACCCAAAAAAAAATCTAACAGTAAAAAAAAAAATGAAATATGAGATTTTTTCTTATTAAAAAATGAAATAAAAAAATGCGTCACTGTAACATTATACCTTTAGATCTGATGAAATACGCGTTTCTAGAGCAACCGGGAACCGTTTTCGATCAAACAAAAACTATTTTCCAATGGAAACGACGCTCCGGACGCAATGGAACACCTCCCACAGCCCAGAAATGCACAAAAATACCAGAACTAGAAACCCTTTCGATTTTCGGCAACAACAGTTCAAGATCTAGATCATAACCGGAAGCGGTACCTCATAAAAGCTCTGATACCATGTTCGGGTACACAGGGTACTACCAAAGGACCGAACACCAAGAGCAACCACTTCACACAAATAGATCACAGATCAACACACCGATGTTTTGACGTGGTTTAAACCCTCTTGAGGGAAACACTCCACGGCCCCGGCCAAATAGCTTCTACGGGACAATTTATTATGCAAAGAAAGAAAGTTACAAATGAGCTTCTCATAATCGATCAACTAAACAATGACCCTACATGCTCTTTAAATAGAGATCATGGACCAATCGGGTGTTAAGCCACGGATCAAGGTTAGGTTTGATCTAAGAGAAGTTGAGCCGTCGGATCACTCTATGTCGGAAACATATCGTAACCGTCGGATTAAGTATTTACAAATGCATACTAATGCATACTAAAGAAACACACTATCCCTAACGGATATATTACACAAGTTGATCTTAACTAACTCCTAAGTGTCTAAATATCCTAACAGTTCCTGCAGAAGACTGACCTCTCCGAGGCACAAACAGTCTTTTCTAAAAGTAACACTTCTGAGTATATTTTCAAGAATAGTTTCACACCCAGGTTGGTATCTTAAACTATATCTCTATTTTTGTTATATGATATATATATTTATTTTATTACATGTTACTGAATATTAATAGTTTATCGTTTTAGTTTGCTTGTCAGTGTAACTCATTATAACAGTTTTGAATATACCAAAGAGCCTATGTTAAGAACTTATGAGTTGTACTTTTGGAGTTCTTCATTTCAAGAGGTAAGTATTTAGACTAACTAATGTATATCCATGGAATGTTTTTTTGTGGAAATTTGTTTTTATTGTTTCTATTGGAATTTGTGCTGTGGAGCTAATGTGAATTGCGTGTCAAAGGCAAATTTGACGACGGTCTTGTATTTTTTGTCCGTTTCAGTTTACATTTTATACAAATTTAAATAGTGTCAAATTAATATACCATAAAATTAATAAAAAATAGGCTAAAACCCTAGCGACTGTTGGACTTTTATCCCATGTTCTCTGTCGAATCTTTATGTATACATAGCCAAACCTAAAAAGCATGCAAATATTATGTAAACTTCGACTGATCTGAGTGTAAACTTTTGATATTTTTACAGTCTCAGAAGCTTGTTGTTAGGGTGATTTCTCATCTAGAAAGGTGCTCTTGCTTATGTTACTCATCCTGAGTTTGCCAAGTATATGCTAGAGTTTTATAAGTACGTTGAAATGGGTCTCCAGAATTTTGAAGAGTATCAAGTTTGTGTAGTAACGGTGGGTGTGGTGGGTGACATTTGTCATGCTTTGGAAGCTTCGTTTTTTGTGATGGTATTATGACTCATCTTCTAAAAGATTTGTCAAGTAGTCAGCTGCACTGTTCAGTGAAGCCCCCAATCTTTTCATGCTTTGGGGATATTGCTCTTGCTATTGATGGGAATTTTGAGAAGTATCTGGCTTATGTTATGCCAATGCTTCAATCTGCAGTAGAGATTGTTTCCCAAACAAGCAGCACAGATGATGAAATGGTCGAATACAATAATCAGTTGAGAAATGGGATTTTTTAGGCATATTCAGGAATTCTACAAGGATTCAAGAATGCAAATCCTGAGCTAATGATGCCATATGTGGTACGTATATTGCAGTTCATAGTGGTTGTCTTCCAGGATAAAGAAAGGTTAGGGGCATGATTGTTTTTATTTTTCTGTTTTTGAAATTTTTATTTTATTTTAAATTTTGTCTTTACTAACTTGGAGCCTTTCAAATCCAACTGCAAACTAAAATGTTAAGATACTTACATGTGCAGTTGTCAAAATATTAAAATACAATATGGTTTACCTACACTGACATTTATCATCATATGCTTTCTTTGTTTGTAGGGACGATAGTGTTACAAAATCTATTGTTGGTGTACTTGGTGACCTTGTAGACACTCTTGGTAATAACATTGCACCAGTACTCAGGAATTCAACTTTCTACAATGAGTTTCTTGGTGGATGCATGGGTTCTGACGATAACCAAGTCAAAGAAACAACATCTTGGGCACAAGCAACAATTCATCTCGTTCTACAATCATAATTCAATGTTCAAAGGTGTCATCCTTTATTGCCTATATTCAAGTTTTTGGGGTTCATAGTGCATCAACACAAATGGTTTATTATGATGGGTATTTTATTCAATTCTAATTCTTTACACTTTAGTTTTGGAAAACTCATCTTTTTGAATTTAGTATTTTACGGCTGTATTTTATAGACTTCTAGAGAAAGATTTAATTTTAAAAGCATTTTAATGCAAGCAAAATTTCTTGGATTTAGTATTTTACGGCTGTATTTTATAGACTTCTAGAGCAAAATTCAATTTTAAAATCATTTTAATGCCAGTAAAATTTCTTGGATTTAGTATTTTACCGCTGTATTTTCTAGACTTCTAGAGCAAAATTTAATTTTAAAAGCATTTTAATGCGAGCAAAATTTATGTAATTATTGATGGGTTCAGAATTAGTTTCGGCAAAGAAAAATTGCACCCACAATTCCCTCGTCGCTGCTGCAAGAAAAGTCACCACCAACAATTGGCCTCCACAATGCACTACTCACACTAGAGAACATAAACCTCAACTAGCAAACAAGATTACGAAATTAGCGCCCAGGCTACTTCAAATACCAAGCCCACTAGCACATTCCACATGAAATTTCATTGAACGCCATCACCAACTCAATAAATCTGCCAAATCCTTGATAACCACAACTCGCAGAAAACCTTCCCTTGTAGCTCCCAACCTGCAGAAGAAAACCATCCTCCACCTTGCTGAAGCCTTGAAGGTTCTCTTTAGCAATCGTCATAAAGGGCGAATAAAAAAGGCCATAGGAAATCACCGACCCAGAGTATAGGGACATCATCATGCCCATCAAAATAAGCGGGACACATGTCCAGAGTATATACTTATATGCCAGTGTAAACAATCTATAGTTTTACAACTTCCGTGTTGGTCTTATTTAATTTATATATAGTTCTTAGATTCATTTCCACAGGTTGTTATGGTAGGTTAAAGATTTGTGACAGTTCCGAAACCTATTGTATTAGTGTAAGTATTTATTTCAGTTCATTTAATAAACTGTTATGTTAGAATGCAACATATATGCATAAATGTTATGGATGTTTTTCCTAACAATATGTGGGATGTCTCATGTAGTAGAGTTAGTTTTTTATTAGAGATGAGCTTATTGGAATCCAATTTGGAATTTTTTTGACTATTGAAATGCTCCGAGTTAGGTTTCTATTACATATGAGCTTATTAGGTTCTGTTTTGAAAGATATTTGACAATGGAAAACTTTGAATGTGATGTTGTTTGGTTTCGCTAGGATACTTATTAAAGTTTAAAGTTAGGATACTATTTTGCTCTATCAAATAAATTGTTCGCTCTCCTTGCACATTGTTGCAAAGTGCCACTATGTAAATTTTGTTCATTTTGACATTCATGCTTACAACTACATTAGAATCTATTTTTTGAACTGACATACCCCATTTGGCTATGCCAAGTTTTCAGCTTTTGTTAAATGGTAATGTATATAGAACTATGTTTATATCACTTTCTGGCTTTATATACTCATCATATGATCTACATTATGATGTCACCTGGATTATATTGTTGTGCTTGTTTCTCTCTTGCTTTGATACTAAATGCATTGTTGTGCCTTGTCAATGCAACTTGGTCAAATCTATGTAGTTGTTTATGTTATAAAAAAAATGCTATTGCACCAAGAGTGATGTCACTGACACATGGAATCAATAGTCTTTGCAAATTCGTTCCTTGCAATCTATCTCTGTTCGAAAATATCTTCACCTATTTGTGCAAACTATATGCAGTTTCACTCTTTCATTTTTTAATGTTGCATATTCAATTTTAGAACATGTCTTTCATTACAATTACACATGAAATTGTTTTTCCTTGTAAAAACTTTTCTTGCAGCCTGTCTCTGTTTCAAAACCCTAGCGACCGTTGGACTTTTATCCCATGTTCTCTGTCGAAGCTTTATGTATACATAGCCAAACCTAAAAAGCATGCAAATATTATGTAAACTTCAACTGATCTGAGTGTAAACTTTTCATATTTTTAAAGCCGGGGTATGGTTGATTTTCACAGATATATCATTTTAGGGATTTTGTCATACGTAATTCACTAATGATCGAATTAATGAACTTTCACCAATGAACTTAGAGAGGACAAACTAACAAAACGAAGTAATTTTATAAAAAATAAATTAAATGAAAGTCTTGAGGAGATTAGAGGTACCTCGACAACTGCTGTGGTGGATTTCACCATTCTTTTAACAATTGTTCTTTTAGAGTCCATTATTGTCCTCCACTGTTCTATTACTTCAGCTCGTCTATATTGCAATGTATCCATAGTTTCAGTATACACATAATTCAATATTGTTTTTTGTTGTTCTATTTTAAGGTTTTAAGGTTATGATTCCCAGCTTAAGTATAGTATAAGCATTATTAATAACATGTGCAATTGATTATGGATAAACACATAGGGTTATGCTGATGGGTTAAGCTCAACACCACATATAAGCTTATCACATTGTTATTATATGGAAGCTGAGAAGCAAGACCATACCTTATAATAGGTAACTAGCATATGTGATGCCACGTAAATCACGTGGATCTACATGTATATAATTCCATGACCTTAGATATATGTATAGTGTTAATGAATGATAGGACCAAATCCTTATGCTAATATATGAAATTGAACTTACATATGTAAACTCCGACTGATCTGAGTGTAAACTTTTCATATTTTTAAAGCCGGGGTATGGTTGATTTTCACAAATATATCATTTTAGGGATTTTGTCATACGTAATTCACTAATGATCGAATTGATGAACTTTCACCAATGAACTTAGAGAGGACAAACTAACAAAACGAAGTAATCTTATAAAAAATAAATTAAATGAAAGTCTTGAGGAGATTAGAGGTACCTCGACAACTGCTGTGGTGGATTTCAGCATTCTTTTAACAATTGTTCTTTTAGAGTCCATTATTGTCCTCCACTGTTCTATTACTTCAACTCATCTATATTGCAATGTATCCATAGTTTCAGTATATACATAATTCAATATTGTTTTTTGTTGGTCTATTTTAAAAAGTTTTAAGGTTATGATTCCCAGCTTAAGTAGAGTATAAGCATTATTAATAACGTGTGCAATTGATTATGGATAAACATATAGGCTTATGCTGATGGGTTAGGCTCAACACCACATATAAGCTTATCACATTGTTATTATATGGAAGCTGAGAAGGAAGACCATACCTCATAATAGATAACTAGCATATGTGATGCCACGTAAATCATGTGGATCTACATGTATATAATTCCATGACCTTAGATATGTGTATAGTGTTAATGAATGATAGGACCAAATCCTCATGCTAATATATGAAATTGAGCTTACATTTGTCATCATATCTGCTTAATGAATGATAGGACCAAATCCTTATGCTAATATATGAAATTGAGATTACATTTGTCATCATATCTGCTTAAGATATATGTACAAGGTTATGTAGAATGATTCATCGACATTAAATAGGAAATGTAATGCGTTCGCTTTGATTCCCTTTGTTATAGATCACCAGTGAATCTAATATTGCATTGAATCTAATGATTCCCCTCGAGTAGGATAGGAAATCAAGTGTGTAGTGATGTGTGATGAGAAACATTATATCCATATTTCTTCATAAAG
The DNA here is from genome assembly GCA_027924585.1 of Larix kaempferi. Taxonomy (NCBI): domain Eukaryota; kingdom Viridiplantae; phylum Streptophyta; class Pinopsida; order Pinales; family Pinaceae; genus Larix; species Larix kaempferi. Next base: position 10,176,302 of record BSBM01000727.1, read on the forward strand.
TGACTCCGACCTTTTAAGTGCCGAAACCTTTCGCTCTAACCAGAATCATACCTGGATAGTTTCCTACAAAAATCCATCTTGCTGGTTGTAAGATAACAAACTCAAATATAGTTTCAAAAAAAAAAAAAACTAAACACATAGACATAGAATTTTCTTGTTTACTAATTGGCATTTTTTTGCATTGATACCAAATCTTGGATATTTAATAATTTCAACTTAGCAATCAACATGCCGTTTTTTTCTATTCTACTAAGAGGGCAAAATACACTTCATTTGAAAAAAGATTGTTGTGAATATGTTCCTTCCTTTGCTTTGCTTATTTGCAATGACAAGAACAATTTACAATGTTTACAACATCATGGCTTTAAAAAATTCCATGCCCTTCGTTTATTTTCTTTTCCTTAGGATCTGTTTCTCTTCACTTGCCTGCAGGTTTTCCTATACAAACGACCAGAGACATAGAAAAAAGAACAACAAAAAAGGCAAGAAATATATGCTATTGCAAATGTTTTTGTAAGCAATATGCGAAAAGACAAAGGTAAAAGCGACTATGTTTTAAGGGGAGATGGTCTTGGGATCAAACATTCTAACTGGCAACAAATTGATGACGCTTTGGCTACAAGCAATCTGTTTCGACTAAACAATTTTCACTATGAGCCAGGAAACTGCTTGTTTAATGCACTTGCAGTATTATTGCATTTTCGATATACATTGATAGAGATAAGAGAAGCGATTGTGAATCATTTTCGTGTTTGTCTAGATCAAAAAGATCCCTCTGCATTGTTGTCAATGCGCACAGAATTGACAGTTGATTATTTGCTAGAATTGCATAACATAGGAAATGTTAGCGAATATCTCAATCGCATGTCGCAATCTGCTTCGCAGCCAGATGATCAAAGTGTATATGGACTATGGGGTGATATATTTTGCATCGAGTGGTTTTCAAAATGGTTGAACGTTCCAGTCGCTATTTGGTCATTAACAAAAGAAACAAAATACCTTCATTTCAATTCTGGAAAATTTGAATATTGCTACAATATATTGTTCCATGACCACACACCAGCTTCTGGCCACTTCGAACCGTTGTTGTCATATAAAACAATGCAAGGCAATAGACAAGCCATTGATATGCTTCCTCATAGCGTAAATGTAAATCAATGTCTATATAACCAAGTTGAAATGTCATATCAACTTCGTGGCAATTGCCATGATTCGTTGTTTGAATCAATCTCCAAATTAACACTCTTCGCTGATGGACAAAGTGTTAGAAAAGCAGTGGCGCAAAGCTTTTATAATTCTATTGCTTCAAACGATATTAGAGCAATAAAATGCTTGGACATATATCTTGATAAAAACACATTAGCAGATACATCTCTTGTTTCTGGATGGGAAACCGATATTATGCATTTGGCAGAGCCATATATCATTGGTCATATAGAAGGAGATCGATTTGCTCTTCAATTGTTATGTGAGCTACTAGGCACTAACATAAATCTATGGAGCAATAATTTGCAAGAAAATATTGCGATATTCCATGCAACAAATAGATCGTCGAAATTTCTATGCCTAATGCGACATGTAATAGATAAAATGCATTCGCATTTCCAACCTTTGTTACAAGAACATTGTGGAAATAAAATGCCCTTTCCGCTCAATTGCAAGAGAAATACTTCTATTGCAATTGCAATGGATAATTTTGAAAAGAACAAACAGACAATAGCAAAAGAAAACATTGTAGAGAAGAACATTGAAAAGGGATCCTTGAATGAACCAATATACATAGATGCAATTAAAGTAAAGAGGCAAAAACAAAAGATAGCAAACATAGAACAAAAAAACTTTTGCATAGTTGAGCAATTTTCAAAAACCAAAACCAGCATCCAAACATGCATTGATGACAATACACAAAAAAACTTGCGCTTGTTGAAACACAATATGCATAGACAAGGAATGGACATTTGTCAAAAGCCAAAGGAATGTACAAAGACAAAGAAAACAGTTGTTAGATACTTAAAAGTTATTCAAGAAACACCTATCCATGCATGTTCTGTGTGTAAACAACCGCATTTTAAAAAAGACATTTGTTGTGTGAATAGCTCAATTAAATTAGCTTTTCAAACTTTAGCAAATACAAAAGATGTGACATGCCCAATGCTACTTGTTCAAATTTGTAGACCTTGCAAGAAAGCAATTGCTAATGAGAAATTGCTTACGTTTACATCGCCTACACGAATCCACCGCAATAACATATTGCCATCTGTAACTATACTGAATCCTTTGGAAGGACGATTGGTGTCACCAAGAATAGCCTTTGCACAGATAAGACAACTTGGTTATAAAACAACACAAATTGGGCTAACTGGCTCAATTATCAATGTCCCTGCAGACTTGCATAGAGTTCAAACAACATTGCCTAGAAGTCTAGATGACAATTTGACAGTTGCAGTTATGCTAAAGCGGAAATTGGAATACAAAAACGCATATCTATCTCGAAATATTCGGCCAAAGGTCATTATGACTGCGTTGAGTGATTTATGCAAAACCGAACTTTATAAAATTGAAGGCATTGTAATTGATACTAGTTGGGAAAAAATATTTAGTGAAACAGCCAAACAACAGTCAAATACTCAAGAAACAACGGAACAAACAGATGATGATGAAAATGAAATAAACATAGAACCAATATCACAAACATTGATACATGGATATGGAAAAACACATCTAATAGATGACTTAGACAACAAAATCATAGAAATTGCACCTTCCGAGAACTTCCGACCATTGAGCATTTTCCAAGACAAATATTCTGAAGATCTAAACTTTCCTACACTTTTCTACGAATTTAGTCGACCAAATCAAATTTTCGATCACTTTACTTATCAACAAGTATCACAGTGGGAGCTACAACATGAAAGTATAGACTTTGAAACACATGGCACGAACATTTTCTTTAAAGCAATTCAACTCATAATAAAACAAGTAAAAAACATTGCTTGGATATCAATTTGCATGGGACAGTTAAAGGACAAAAAAATATTGGCAAGAGATGTCAAGTCAAAAGACAATCTTGTAAAAATACTCCAATCTCCGATCGGGTATCATACATTGAAAGCAATTAGAACATCACCTGACTACTTTGAAAATATGAAAAAAGACCTATTTGCAATGATTCGACAGCTTGGTCCTCCTACATTCTTTTTAACCTTTACAAGTGCTGAACACCTTTGGGCACCTTTATGCAATGCGTTGAAACAAATTGAGGAAAAACATTTGTCAAACTTACAAGACAATGCATTGGAAGAAAATATTGATATGTTAATAAGAAGACACCCAGTGATTTGTACTCGCTACTATAGACACAAAATAACAGCACTAAAGTCTCTTATGTTAAAAAACAATACATTGTTTGGAAAAATACAAGATTTTTTTTTTACGACCGAATTTCAACAAAGAGGAAATGAGCATGAACATGGACTAATTTGGATTCAAAATGCACCTGTTTATGGAAAAAATTCAAACGAGGAGATTATTAGTTTTGTTGATCGCTATATATCCATAGACTCGTTTTTACTTGATCAAAATCTTATTCAAATTCAAACACATCGTCACACAAAAACATGTAGAAAACATCGACATTCCACATGTAGATTCAATTTCCCATTGCCTCCTATGGATAGTACCATCATTCTACAGCACTAGAAAATGCTCCAGATGATCTCATTCAAAGAGCAAAAAAAGTATTTGTTCTTATTGAACATAAGGAATGTTCTAAAAACATGTCATTTGCACAATTACTCCTACAGCTAGAACTAACCATAGATGAATACATTTTGCTACTACGGTCTTTGCTTTCTCGTTCTACCTTAATACTAAAAAGAGATCCTGCTAACATTTGGATCAATTCATTTGCAAAAGCAATACCAGAGTTATGGCAAGCAAATACAGATACACAATATATCTTAGATGATTATGCTACAGCAACATATGTAAGCTCTTACATCACCAAATTTGATAGATCCATGACAAATGCTTTCAAAAAGATCAAAGAACAATGTCTTCTTGAGAATGATGGAAAGATTGAAACGATACGTAATCTTGGAAATGCGCTTCTGAACATGCAACAAATGTCTACTAGACAAGTAGTACATGTCATATTGTCGTTATCTCTACATTCATCCTCCAGGAAGACTATTTTCATTAACACTGCTCTAAACGACAAAAAAATAGTTGTCTTGAAAAAACCATCACTTTTGGAAAAAGAACCAGATGACTTTGACGACATTATTTGCCCATCAATTTTGGACAAATACATTGCACGTCCTGTTGAGCTTGAAAACATCTCCTTGGCAGAATATGCATATTTCTATTCTTGTATCCACTCAATTACAAGAAAAAGAAATAGAACATGTATCATACGATCTATTCGCTACAACAAACAAAAAGACCCTGAGAATTTCTTTAGAGAAAAGAGCATTCTCTTTATGCCGCATAGAGACAACTGCAACCTACTAAAAAGCAATTTCAAAACATGGTCTGATGCATATGTTGCATTCAAAGAACAAATAGACATTGTTGAACAAAACTTTATGGCACCAACAACGACAAAGTGTGGTGACCTTGATAATGTCGTTGAAACAATTGAATTGCAAGACACAACTATGCCTCCTTTGACAATAGACAAAACAACAACTACTTCTGCATTTGAACAATATGACATTCAACATGATCTAATCCACAAAACCATGTCCAATGGATCAAAAGCTAGAAGTGAATGCATCTTGACAGAAAAGCCATTTCTATTGGACATGCATGAATACCATGCAATTCGAAGAAAGCTAAATACTGAACAACAATCAATCGTGAAAGAAGTTATTGCAAGGAAAAAAAACAATCCCCTGACTCCAATTCGCTTGTTCCTGACAAGAGGGGCAGGAACAGGCAAAACTTACACCGCAAAAGCAATCTATGATGGTCTTTTGCATTACTATGACAAGGAAATTGGTAGTGATCCTTTAAAGAAAAAGGGTCTTATAGTTGCATTTACTAGAAAAGCAGCATATAATGCAGGTGGCATTACAGTCCACTCTGCTTTCAAACTGCCACTAGGTTCAAACATGCTTCCTCTAAATTCAAACACCCTATATCTTTTGACAAAAGATTGTGAACAACTTCGAGTACTGTTGATTGATGAAGTCTCTTTAATACGGTCTCGAATGCTATACAACATTGACAAACGACTACGTGAAATCATGCACACACCAACAAAAGCATTTGGAAACCTTGATGTCATATTCTGTGGTGATTTCTGTCAAGCACAACCTGTTCAAGATTGTTGGATTTTTGAACAACCAAGATTCCAACAACAAACATTTCCTTACACATTTTGGTCCGATGCCATAAAATGCCATGAACTTACAACAGTTGTATGTCAAACAAATCAAAAATTCATATCAATTTTGAATAGAATTAGAACATGCTCTCAAACACTGGATGACATAGATTACTTAAACCAACGTTGCTACAAACAACCATCAGTAGATGCAACGTTTCCTTATCTTTTCTATAGTAATAAGGATGTTCAACAACATAAGTCAAAAATGTTATCAGCTGTGCAAACAGAAACATCCACACTAGTAGCACATGATAGCAAAATTGATTCAATTGAAAAAAATGACCATAGACAAAAGACATTGCGACTCCCCTCTATGATAGTAGTAAAAAAGGATATGCTTATTGAACTAGTTGGAGGCAACTACTCAATTGAGGATGGCTTGGTCAATGGTGCAGAAGGTGTGTTTAAACACTATACACAAACAAGCCATGATATTGTTTGGATTGAGTTTGCAGATCCAAAAGTTGGAGACAAGCAACGTGCTACTATGCAACATCTTTATACGCCTGCCGTAAAGTCCAGTTGGACACCAATCAAAAGAATTGTGATACAAACAACACTTGAAAATAAAATGAATGTTATGCGAGCACAATTCCCAATTCAGTTGGCATGTGCAAGGACAATCCATAGAGCGCAAGGATTGACAATGAACAAATTGGCATTTGACCCAAAAGAAATTAAGAGACATGGCCTTGTTTACACTGCGATGTCACGTGTCAGAGATATTGATTGCCTTTATCTTTTAAACAAGTTAGAACAAAGAAATTTTATAACTTGTCCAAAAGTCATGACTGAAATAAATAGATTAAAAACACATGCGAGTTTGCAATTTGAATACGGTCTGCATTCAATTCCAAATGCTAGGCAATTACTCATTTCATCATTGAACACACGCAGCTTGCTTTTGCACTATGACGATGTTCTGAATGATCATGAACTTATGCAAGCAGATATTTTATGTTTGCAAAAAACTCACATGCAGACACTTGCCAAAGAAACAACAATGATAGAAAAATACAATTTCTTTTCATCATTTTCAATGCATGGAATCCTTACATTGATTAAAAAACACATTGCCATCATCGATTTTAAAAACTATACAAAAAACTCCACCGAAGCAATTTGCGTAGATCTTGAATTAGGCTACAATGTATTGAAAGTAGTGAACATTTACAATAGACCATGTGGTGTGCTTGATGATCTCTTTCATATACTGAGTTGCATTTTGTCAACTTGCACACCAACTACTCAAATCCTAGTAGTTGGTGATCTGAACATTGACATGTTGCAAAAAACAACATTGAAAAGGAAATTGCAAATGTTTATGCAAATGAAAGGCTTGACACTAAAAACAACAAAAGCAACAACAAACATAGGTTCGATGCTTGATCACTTCTGGACAAATTTGAAACACAGAGATATTGTTTTCAATTTTTCAGATGCTTATTGGACTGATCACTATTCAACTTTCCTATCGATCCCTTGATAAAAAAGCATAGTCTATTCAATTTTGCATTATCTAATTTTATTGTCTTTCTATCTATGGACGGATCCATGATAGCATATTTGCACAAAATCAAAAGTAGATACTTTTTTTTCTTCTACAACTTTCATGCACTTTAAACTACAGCAATTTGATTTTTGACCTTTGAATTCTTCAATACGGTGCAGCAATTTGTGACCAATTCTTCATATAGTTTCTGATGGTAATTTTATGCATAATTGGTGTAACTAAATCAACGATTTTGCCTTTGGCATCGAATGCTTTAGCAATGTGGCAGTTTGATCCTTGTACTAGCAACATCGAGGTTAAATATTAATAACTCGATTTCCCTTCATCTCAGCCTGCAATTTGATGGCATTTGATCAATTCGCTAATCTACTACGAACTAAAATCCGGTATTCGTGGAAACTATGAAACTGCGATTTGGTTTCTTTTATTCCCAAATCTGGAAATGCTTTAGTCATTTGGCCCAGGCACTGCGATCTTTGCAAAAACGCAGGACATTGCCACCTCGTGGCTCTTGTTATCAAGATGTTTTCATATCCAACAAAGTGTATCGTTATCAAGATGTTTTCATATCCAACAAAGTACAAAGTGTATCGGGTGACTTAATCATATTCAAGGGTATTCATTCTCACTATGAACAGTATTGAAAAGAAGTTTGTCAAATAACATTAACTATTTATTCATTCAATTTTTAATAAATAATTAAACAATATACTAATCCATATAGATAAATTTCTTATTCTCAAAAAATACTGTCAAATTCTATAATTAATAAACTACATGATGATATCACATCTTTTTGAGAATGTAAATATTATACAACTTTCTTGTTAATATTGATTTTATATTCTTTATACTTTTGACACTATATTAAGTAATACCAATGAATTTCCCTCACTCATGGTTAATGGGAGAAATATTTGCCAAGGGAGGTATATATGGAAAGTATCCAAACCAAGCTAATGAGATATAAAAAGAGTAAAGTGGCAGGTGCGAAGGTGGGGTTCTCATTAACCTTAAAGGAAAATAAGTAATTAATTTCTTTTGGGGTCTTGGATATATTACTGATAACTTTGTTAAGTTTTATGCTCTATACCATGGCTCGAAAATTGTTTCGTTAATGGCAATCTCTCATATAATCATCCTCAGGGATTCACTAATGATCATTAAACAATTTTGTTTTGGCTCTTTTCATTCTCACTCTATTCAGAATTGAATTCTTACAAGAATAGAGTGGAAACTGAAACACATTAAGGATCCTTCATTCTGGCATGTTCGTCGCTGTAACAACAGTACAACGAATCAATTACCAAATATTATAGTTCAATTGGATAAGGGAATGTTGGAGCTCAATGGTGATCCAACACAATGCAAGTGGATACCCTAGCTCATTTGGAAAAAATGGGATGTAGTCACCTTGCATACAAAACTATGCGAATGGGGAATTTGTTGGCTCATGTCATATCATATCAGGAAGGCATGAGGGTAGCCTGCATGGGAACAACATGGTGTTCAGTGGAGTACCTCCCAGGGTAGCTCCAATTCACATCCCATTTAATTCGCATAATCCAGGCATATTTTCCTTGTGTGCTCAGTATTCATTGTATGTTGTTGTTGCTAGCTCGCATGAGGGAAATTATGGAAGAAAGAGGGTGTTTGCAGGAACATATGGGTTAAATCCCTACGTAGGGATGGCTCATTGTGGTGTAATTATTTTCAACTTGAGGGTTCTTCTTCTCCAATGTGATGGACATGTAGGGGACTAGTTTTTCTATGGAAATGAGATTGAATCCAGTATGTGGAAAAATTCGAAGTAAATTCAATTTCTAAGCAGAATTCTTAGGAAGGGGGCTATGATTGTATGGTCAATAAATGTTTGCTCTAGAATTTGTTTTTTTGCGGAAGGTATCCAAGAAGGGTTCATGCTTCTTTGGATCTGTGTGAGTCTAGGGAATTGACATTGGTGTGTGAATTAGATGGCAGAAGCTTCCAAAAAAGAAATGGGGTTGCAAACTACGGTGGGGGATATTCGTGGACTGAGAAGAACAATCCGAAGAGTTGAAGGGAAGATTGACATATTGGAACAAATACTGGAACATCTGAGTTACTAGGATAAGTATGATGACTTGGTCTATGAATGATTGGAACAACATGTGGTTGAACAGTAAGATAAAATGGCACATTTATCCATTGACTGTGCTTATCACCGGGTGTTAAGTAAAGAGTTTGTTGTTGTAGACAATCTTGCATTGAGGAGATTTCAAATTCGAATGCAATGGAATTTGATATAGTGCAACAGACCACAATGGTCAAATTTGATGAGTGTGGTAAATCTCCAGGTCTGGAACAAGAAGCACATAGAAATGTGTGAGGTCCTATGGGTCTATCTCTATTTTTTTTTTGTTTATATTATATCAGTTTTTTCTTTCTATTACATCAATATGTTAGAATATATAGGAGTAAATATGTATGGCTTGTTTGTTATTTAGCATGGACTTTATCGGTTGAAGGAATTTTGAAGCCCTTGTTTTGCAGGGCATTTTGTCCAAAAATTGTATTGTTGAATCTTGGTTGTTTGTATTTTCCTTACCCCCCTTTAATATAAAGTTTTTCAACCATTTTTATTAAAAATATATATATATAGAAAAAAGTATGCCTATCGAATGAATAAATAGATATGAAAGAAGTGTCTGGTAGGAAGACTAATAAATTATGAACAAGAATTGAGTAAAAAAAATTTAAAAAGCTATAAGATATGGTCTAAGTTATAATAATTTAATGAAATAAAATAATCAAGAATATATATGGTCAATATTAGAAAACCCAACATGATAGCTCGCTTCATTCCCTTGATGTTCTTATTTCCTAATGTTGAGGGGAAAATGCCACAAGAGTGAGCAATCCTCCCTGATATCCTTGTAAGTTGCAGCCAAGGAAACAACTGCAAGTGTGGGTTAGTAGACCATACACCAATAAGCTAAAAAAAATTCACTAAATAATAATAAAATGAAAGATTGAAAAGTACTCATAACAAAAAAAAAGGACAAAGAGAGTGAGTTAGTTTCAACCATATAGTATTTTCCCAATGGAAAAGCTTGTTACAAATGGTGTCCCCTAGGAGAAGGAAACTTCAATGGTATCCAACAATATCTCTTAGGGAAGGGTCCTTTTGAACTCTCGTTTGCTTGATAACCAACTTGGAATGATGAGGAGAAATAATTGGTTCATGAGGAAGAAGGAAATGGAGATTTGAATGCCAAATGATGATAAGAAAGGGGATGGAAGATGAGCTTGCAAACCAATTCTTGTAGCTTAAACTTGCTCTAGATTTCTCCTTATTGAATGTATGCTCATGGATTCCTTTTATAGGCCAAATGGAGGTCTTAAAACATCTAGTTCACAATGTGAATGCTCCATCTCATGAAGTGGTCCTCCAAGTACAAGAAGGGGGCTATTGAATGCTCCCAAGCATGTGAAGAGTCCAATTTGAAAATTTGGAGCCAAGGAATACTATTGTGAGCCTTGAATACAACGTAGAAGGATAGCAGTCCTGCCTCTGGTACCAGGGTAATTTTTAGGGGCGATATTTCACCAATTGGCTATTTTTGGGGCTTTTTTTCAAAAAATAAATTCGTTATTTGGTCATTTTTAGTCTCTAATATTGCCTATATTTACATAAAATATGTTTTTTTATCATAATATTTGCCAAAATTTACACGTTTTAGTAGTAAGTTGTATGTTTTGTATTTAATATTCGCCTACCTATCTATATCTATGTTTTTTTCAATATTAAATAATCGCCTAGAATACTATACTGAAGTGTAATATTAGAATCCTTAAAAAATACCTTGGCTAGTACAACTATGTGAGTTTTGAAGAATTAGTTGTGATGATCTGCATAGGTTTCGAAGAATTAATCATGTTGATCCACATGGGTTCCAAAGACTTAATCGCGTGGATTCGTGTGGGTTCTATAACAGTTAGTCACACAGACTAGCATGGGTTTCAAAATGAAATTCACGACATTGTAAAAAATAGATGAATTTAATTAGGTTCAATTCTCATTGTGAATTTGATGAGGATAATGTTGATGAGTTGTATTTCATATGTTGATGATGTCCTTTTGCAATATTGGCCCAAATATCACATGTGTGCTATATTTAAGCGATAACACCCAACAACTTGATGACTCCCTCTCCCACCAAGTCTATCACAAAAGACTCATACCAACATATATCTTCATGCCCAATGCCACTACCATCCATCTAAAAAAAAATCGTTCTTAGAACTCTTATTTCCTGAGCAATTCAAATTTCTTCCCCCCATCACCTTAACAAAGAAGGATTGATCCCCACTAATTCCCTCCAAGCCAGTGGTTATTTTATTTGAAAGATGAATAGATATTTATGCTCTACTCTCCATACAAAAACCAAGAAACCTATCCCTACCTCCTCCCACCAAGGCCAAATATCACTCCCTTACATTCACTAAAACACTAATCATATTTCCAAGATATTAGCAAAAAAGAATATCAAAATCCATTTGAAACCTCACAATTTTCAAAGTGTCAGATAAATCAAACCATCTTTTGTCTCAAGGTGTTTACTAGATTCCCTACTCTTATGGTAAAACATATATCAAACAAATAAGTAGATCTATCCAAACTCAACTCAAATAAATTATTGTCAATAATTTTTCATAATAATTATACTAAATTTTCTATAACTAAGCATTCCCATAATACCAGCAATTTCATTTATTTTAATTACACTAAAATCTTAGCACCTACTTCCAACTACTCCTCACAACTCTTCACAAATCATTAGGAAATCTTTGGAAATCAATAAACATCCTAACAACATTAATTGAGAAAATAGTTATCAAGTCAATCATTCATCAAAGATTATAATCCGTCATCTTTGCTAGTGAACATACCTCCCTCCCCACTCCCTCCCTCTCTCCTCTTTATCCACTTGTCATATTTTTCTTTAGTCGCTTCTTGTTTTATTTTTATTATTTATCATTTTCATCTTAGTTCATCTTTATTAGTCTCTATCTATGTTAGCTTTATTACATTTTAACTTTTGGTTTAGTTTTATTAATTAGTCCTTATATTATCTTCACATTTCATCCTCACTCTAACATCCCTTGTATTCATCGTTGATTGATTTTCCTTCTATTTTTTTATTATCTTAGTATCATTATAATATGTTGTGGAGTAGTTTAAATGTTATACTATTTGGACATTTCCTACTTATCATCACTAAAATATGACTATATAATCTTTGGTTAAATTGCAAATTTTCATTCCTTAAACTATATTTTTTAATGTATAAATAAATTTAGCTTCCTCAAATACACTTATTGCACAAGGATTATATATTCTCAACATCTAATATCTACAATTTCAACAACTCTTCTAAATATTTAAATGTATTTTAAGCAAAAACAATGGAAAATATATAAACATATAAATTTAAATTGTAATATGTTTAGATTACTAGTTGTGTCTTATAACTTCCAATGTTACTATTAATATATTGTCATTAATGTAACTTCCCTTTTTAAAATTTGATTTTCAAATCTCTTTTATTAAATCAATTGATTTACAGCTGTTTTTGTTTTATACTTGTTATTTCTTTTTAACCCTGTGTTCTAATCTTCTTCTTGATTATTTTATTTCAATAAATTTTTATTAGTTTGACCCTACCTTATTTTTATTTTTAGTTTTTTAATTAATTTTTCTCCTTATTTTATTATCTTTTTAATCACTTACTTGTTTTTCGTATGTATTTATTCATTTTATAAGTACTCTTTTCTTTAATTTATTAGTTTGATTTAAATCCTTTAATAATATGAGTGACTGCCTACTCGAAATGTTTAGAGGTTGTACATTCCAAGACAATTTATATACATACTTTAGCACCAAGGGGTAGCTCATTTGGTTGGAGTCTGAGTCCAAAGATCGTTGATATTGAGGTCGGAGGTTCAATTCTCACGAATTCAATGGGCCCTTTGGGGTTAGGCTCCTAAAACTGGAGCCAAAAAATAATTTAATTTAAAATATTTAATAAAAAACTTGATTGGAGATGAGAGTTTAACTTGGGAGATGAGCTAGGGATTTCATGATGGACAGATCTAGGGTTTTCAGGATTAGGAGGTCCTTTGTATCATAGAGTGGGTGTTTTTTGCAGCATATTGGAGTCCATCCAATCGTAATGGTTGGCATAGTACCAAGCAAGAATAAAAAAAACTGGGAGTTTTTGTGGTCGTTGCAAGAAATACCCCGATTTTTTATATGAAACCTCTTGCTCTTGATTTTTGGATTTTGTGGGGTGTTTGTTTTTAGTTTTATCTTTTTGTTGGCTATTGGGTTCACATGTTGTTTGATTTGGTGGTTCTAGAGGTGTATCAATTTTTTTATTTTCTTGAAGTAAAGTGGTCTCTCACAACTGATAGTGGATTACTTGTCGGTGATTCGGTGGATTACTATAGGGTTTACAATTATGGCGATAAGAGATTTAGATTCCCCTGTGTCAAATCATTCTTTACCATTTAGTTTTGAAGGAGGTAGGGTTTCTAAGGACCCTTGTGTAAATGTTAAAGGTTCTGTTGTCGGACGGGAAAAGGGTTTCATCGATGCAAATACTCAAAAATCTGGTTCTGTCGTTGGGATACATAGGTCTAGTCAGGTTGTTGGGGCTTCTTCATTTGAAAAGAAGTCGGGGGTCAAAAAAAATTTGGATGAGGCTGCTAGACAGCGGCGACGTTTGAAAAATTACAAGGATCGGATTAGTTTGTACTTGGGAAGGATGTGAATTTTGACAGGGTAAGTATTCTATCAAAAAGGGCGATGGTTGGTAATATTGAGGGTGTTGGGGTTTCGATAATGGAGCTCATTGAGTTGGTTAACAGAGCATGGATTCCTGAGTTTGGTATTGCTCTCAGGACAAGCCTTATGTCAAAAGGATGGTTATGTTTTATTTTCCCTAATGCAGAGGTTATTCCTTCTATTCTGGAGAAAAATTGGCTTATTAAAGAAGGATCTTTGGTATTGAAGAGATGGCACACCAATTTTAACCCTGATTCGGAAAAATTGGTAAAACGACACCTATGGGTGCTTATGTTGGGTTTTCCCTTATAGCTATGGACTTCCAATGTGTTTGAGGACCTTGCCAAATTTTTAGGGAAATTCGTTCGATTTTAGAAAAAGATGGTTTTTGGTGTTGACAAGAGAGTCGCGTCCATGATGGTGGAATTTGATATTACAAAGGGTCTTTTGGCAGAGGTAGAGATTTATTGGTGAAGCAAAAAATTTCATCAAAAAATGGACTATAGGAATATCCCCTTTCGTTGTTTCTTCTGCAGAAACACCATCCATGTGAAGGCTCATTGTCTTTTCTTGATGAATGGGAAGAATTCTATTGCACATTGTACAAAAATTGAATCTGATCAATATTTATCTTCTACTCATCCAAATTTGTCGGATCTCCAAAATTTGGCTACTTGTATTGAGCCTCTAGCTATGTTAAATGATGAACCTTCTACTTTTTATGAAGGCGTTTGTAAGGAAGAAATGGACTTTTACCTTTCTGTAGAAAAAAATCTTGATATCATTGAGCCTCTAGCTATGTTAAATGATGAACCTTCTACTTTTTATGAAGGCGTTTGTAAGGAAGAAATGGACTTTTACCTTTCTGTAGAAAAAACTCTTGATATCAAAAAAAAAAAAAAAAAAACTAACTAACTAACTTACGCCATTGTCTAGGAATCTTTTAAGGGAGATGGATATGTTGGGGGATTCTCTTCCTAATTCTGGTGGTGGATCTTTAAATTCCCTTATTCAGTATATCACGATTCCTTCGAACCATGTTGATTTAAATGGGTGTGCAACTAATAGGATTTTGAATCCTCTTGTTGAGTCCGATAATTTAATACCGCTATCTGGTGTTAATAAGGGGTCTACAATTGATACCTCTCCTAGGACCTTTGCACAAGCCATACAGTCAGTCCCTAATTTTGAGAGTTGTTTCTATAAATCACCTCTTGAAGTTTTCTCTAAAAAACATGTATCCCCCGAGGTTAATAACAGTTTTCCATCCATACAGTTCCATAATGTTATTATAAGGAAAACGAATAAGAAAATAAGTAATAATCAGAGTCTTCCTTCATTCCCCTATCTGTCTGTCTTAATGAAGCAGAGAATACTAACACTTCTTCTGAAACTTCCTCTCTTTGAGCCCTTGAAGCTAATATTCCTGAGACTGTGGTTCCTTAATGTATTTTTTCTCCTTTAATATTCATGGGATTGGAGGGGTTGGCAAGGTTAGGGCCATCTCCAGACTCCTAAAATCTACTATCCTTGTTATAATATTAATCCAGGAAACTATGTGTTCTTCCTCACTTGCTAAAGATATCTTTTCCAGGTTGGAATTTCAGTGCTATTGATTCTTGTGGTATGTTAGGCGGTCTGATGTCAGGTTGGAATCCGGTAACTACTGATTTCAAGGCATTTAAGACAATTGGGGGATTATTGCTTGAAGGTAATTTTTTGTTAACAATATCAATTTAATTGTTTTAAATGTGTACGTACTATGACCCCTATAAGGATAGGGACATATTCTGGGATGCACTTGATCAAGGTTGAATCTTAAAAATTTCCAATCTGATAATCATAGGTGACCTCAATTTTATGCTCTCATCCTCTGAGGTGTGGGGGGATGATGAATTAGCAGATTAATTTTGCAACTTGCTTCAGAGGTCGAATATGGTGGACATGATCCTCACTCTAAAATTGTGGGAAATCTGGAGTAACAAGCGCAGTGGTGCTAATGGCATTAGTAAAATACTGGATCGTTTCTTGTTAGTTGAATCCTTGGTAAACGAGCTCCAGAAATTCAGATCTTGGATTGAATTCTCTACTATTTCAAATCATCAGGCTATCATTCTACAGATTGATGGTCTTGCCTCTAAGAATAATTACCCTTTCAAATTTAATTGCACTTGGATGCAGGATCCAGATTTTTTCTCTTTGATCAGGAAATTTTGGTTATTCGTGTTTGTTCGAGAGGAGATGAATTTGATAGAAGCATTGAATTTTAAACTAAAAGGCCTTAAGCATAAAACTATTGATTGGTAAATGTCAAATAAGAATAAGGAAAGGGGTGAGTTGAAACAGAACGAGTCTCAGATGAGGGCTATTTTCAAATACAATTTCGACGGTATCTTTACAGGGGAAGAGAAATTGGTTTTATAGAGTTTGGAGGAAAGGCATTATTTTCTTTTAAGGCAAGAAGAAAATTACTAGCGTCTAAAAATAAAGGTTACTTGGGTTGCGTTGGGGGATGAAAATACAAAAAAAAATTCATAATTACGCATCACATAGGAGGAACATTAATGCTATATGGGATTTACATGACATGCATGGTAATTCCATTAGTGCTCAAGAGGATTTGGAAAAGGAGGCCAAAGATCACTTTTTGAAGCTGTGCTCGGATTCAGACTCGAACAAAATCGATGATCAACTTAAAGTGTTGCAATATTATCCCTCTTTCTTCTCAGCTGAGGAAGGAAGGGAGGTGGGAAGGCCGGTCACTTTGGATGAAATTAAGAAGGTCCTTATGTATTTTGATAAACATAAGAGTCTTCGACCGGATGGGTGGACTGTTGAACTTTTCATTGGATTTTTCAATATTATGGATGGTGACTTGTTGTAGATGATAGAATTTTCTGGATTGGAAAGTTGGGTTTTTGGTGGTCTTAATTCTGCATTCTTGACCCTTATACCAAAGTGCAACAAGACAATTTCCTTCAATGATTTCAGGTTAATTGCTTTATGCAACCTAGCCTATAAGATTACTAGAAAAATAATTGTCAATAGAATTAAACCAAAATTGTCAGGGTTAATGTCAAAAGAACAGTTTGGCTTTTGTTAGGAACTCGTGTCAACCCTTCTCTTTACTTTGTTAGTATATTGTTGTTGGATGCATATTCCTTGTAATTCGTCCTGTAGTATTATATGTTGATCCATAGTTTGTATTAGCCCATATTATTGATCCATATTATTGGACGCATATACTTTGTAATTCGTCCCGTAGTATTATATGTTCCATGGTATTGATCCATAGTATTGGCGCCTAGACTTAGTATATAAGTTTGTGTTGAGGCCAATGAAGGACCGTGAAGTTATTTGTATTGAGCTTGCTCAAAGGAGTTTGCCCCCTAGAAGTGGCCCGCGATCAATAAAAATATTTTGTGATCTAATATATCGTGCATTTTATCAATTAATTGTTGCAGGTTCCTCACAGCTGGTATCATAGCACTTTCTTGGGCTCGTTGGGTGGAATTTCTGCCATTTTTTTTTCGCATCTGTTGCAGGTTCGGATCTGAGAATAATCCCTATCCGCTTAACTGTGGGAAACAGAGTTAAAACAAGGAAGATATGAAAAAAAACATATATATATATATATATTCCAGAATGGATCTGAAACGGCTCGGAATGGATCTAAAATGGCTGGATTTGAAACAGTTGGATATGAAACGGCTTGGAATGGATCTAAAACAGTTGGATCTGAAACAGATTTCAGAATGGATCCGAAACAACTATGAACATATGTGATATGCGATTTATCAGCTAGAAATAGATATGGACCTCCGGTATGCTCGGCTTCCTAACGGTTTAGGGGATTCACTTAGCCACCAATGCTGTCTAACAGCTTGTATATTGGGGCAATACCCCTCACTCCACGACTCAAGTAAAATTGATAACCCCTTTGCCACAAACGACAACGCTTGGCTTACCTCACGGGTGAGATCGAATCAATCAGGTAGGGGTCGTTTCCCTTTTCACTGGCAGGTCCTCTCAATGGGCCAACTACTTTGGGGTTCCTTTGTTACTCCTCACAATGAGTTTTAGGGATTATGCCCAAGTACTTACCACAGTTAAGCGGATAGGGATTATTCTAAGATCCGAACCTGCAACAGATGCGAAAAAAAAATGGCAGAAATTTCACCCAACGAGCCCAAGAAAGTGCTATGATACCAGCTATGAGGAACCTGCAACAATTAATTGATAAAATGCACGATATATTAGATCACAGAATATTTTTATTGATCATGGGCCACTTCGAGGGGGCAACCTCCTTTGAGCAAGCTCAATACAAATAAATTCACGGTCCTTCATTGGCCTCAACACAAACTTATATACTAAGTCTAGGCACCAATACTATGGATCAATACCATGGAACATATAATACTACGGGACGAATTACAAAGTATATGCGTCCAATAATATGGATCAATAATATGGGCTAATACAAACTATGGATCAACATATAATACTACAGGACAACTTACAAGGAATATGCGTCCAACAACAATATACTAACAAAGTAAAGAGAAGGGTTGACACGGGTTCCTAACAAAAGCCAAACTATTCTTTTGACATTAACCTTGACAATTTTGGTTTAATTCTATTGACAATTATTTTTCTAGTAATCTTATAGGCTAGGTTGCATAAAGCAATTAACCTGAAATCATTGAAGGAAATTTTCTTGTTGCACTTTGGTATAAGGGTCAAGAATGTAGAATTAAGACCACCAAAAACCCAACTTTCCAATCTAGAAAATTCTATCATCTGCAACAAGTCACCACCCATACATTGAAAAATCCAATGAAAAGTTCAACAGTCCACCCATCTGGTCGAAGAGTCTTATGTTTATCAAAATACATAAGGACCTTCTTAATTTCATCCAAAGTGACCGGCCTTCCCACCTCCCTTCCTTCCTCAGCTGAGAAGAAAGAGGGATAATATTGCAACACTTTAAGTTGATCATCAATTTTGTTCGAGTCTGAATCCGATCACAGCTTCAAAAAGTGATCTTTGGCCTCCTTTTCCAAATCCTCTTGAGCACTAATGGAATTACCATGCAGGTCATGTAAATCCCATATAGCATTAATGTTCCTCCTATGTGATGCGTAATTATGAATTTTTTTTTGTATTTTCATCCCCCAACGCAACCCAAGTAACCTTTATTTTCAGACGCTAGTAATTTTCTTCTTGCCTTAAAAGAAAATAATGCCTTTCCTCCAAACTCTATAAAACCAATTTCTCTTCCCCTGTAAAGATACCATCGAAATTGTATTTGAAAATAGCCCTCATCTGAGACTCGTTCTATTTCAACTCACCCCTTTCCTTATTCTTATTTGACATTTACCAATCAATAGTTTTATGCTTAAGGCCTTTTAGTTTAAAAGTCAATGCTTCTATCAAATTCATCTCCTCTCGAACAAACACGAATAACCAAAATTTCCTAACCAAAGAGAAAAAATCTGGATCCTGCATCCAAGTGCAATTAAATTTGAAAGGGTAATTATTCTTAGAGGCAAGACCATCAATCTGTAGAATGATAGCCTGATGATTTGAAATAGTAGAGAATTCAATCCAAGATCTGAATTTCTAGAGCTCGTTTACCAAGGATTCAACTAACAAGAAACGATCCAGTCTTTTACTAATTCCATTAGCACCACTGCGCTTGTTACTCCAGATTTCCCCCAATTTTAGAGGGAGGATCATGTCCACCATATTCGACCTCTAAAGCAAGTTGCAAAATTAATCTGCTAATTCATCATCCCCCCACACCTTAGAGGATGAGAGCATAAAATTGAGGTCACCTATGATTATCAGATTGGAAATTTTTAAGATTCAACCTTGATCAAGTGCATCCCAGAATATGTCCCTATCCTTATAGGGGTCATAGTACATACACATTTAAAACAATTAAATTGATATTGTTAACAAAAAAATTACCTTCAAGCAATAATCCCCCAATTGTCTTAAATGCCTTGAAATCAGTAGTTACCGGATTCCAAGTAGCCATGTAAAATAATCGCGAAATTGTCAGTTCGCCGAGAATTTTGGGTAATGGAGGCCTCGAAGAGTTGGTTCGCCCACCATTTAGGGTAATGGAGGCTGCAAACAGTTGGTTCTCCCACCATTTAGGGTAATGGAGGCCGGGAACAGTTGGGTCTCCCACCAGTTAGGTTAATGGAGGCTGCGAACAGTTGGTTTGCCCAACCAGCAATTTATTATTTGGGTATTGGAGGGCCGAGGCCGCAATTAGTTGGAATGGTAACTTGGTTCGAACTTCGCCCCCGTATTTTGGTGATGATGTCCCCAAGCAGCTGGCTCGCCCCACATTTTCGGCAATGGCGGCCCGAGGTTGAGATTTTTTATGAAAATCTCACTTCAAATTTTCTAATCACTCCAACTCCCGTCGATTTTGGTTAACGGGGGTTTGAATTGAGGTTTCAACTACCAAATTTTGTTGTGTAAAGATTACTTTAACCTTGAATTGGTCCATACTCCATAAATGAGATGAAGGTTCTAGAATGTCGAAGTCGCTATATAAGGGGGCAAGAGCCAGTAAAAACCACATGAAAAATCATTAGATCTCTGCATTCGGCAAAGCTGGAGTTTTTGACAGTGGCTTCTGTAGTTGTTCAAAGTTTCTTGGGGTTTAAAGTCTTCACTGAGGCTAAGAGGTTAGTTTTGTTTTCAATTTCATAGAACTAGATGTCTGGATAACAAGGATGTTACATTTATTATAGTGTTTATTAGCCATAATAGGAGGGCTGTGAAGAGTGATCTATTTGTCCTCTTAAGACTTGATAATATCAGGTCTAAATTGTGCAATGTATGGACTGATTATTCAATGAAAGATTGTCTCTTTACTAGATGTATTCAACTTTGATGTAATAATTTGAGGCACATACATAATGGAACTGCTATAGTATCTTTTTGAGCTTTGTAAGTTGGCTGTAAGTGTAAATTGCAAACCCATTATGGATAGAAATACTGTTGTTTATGGCATGTTTTCTGGTTTAATATGCTGCTTCATACTAAATTTTCCAATGCATAGAATTGTTTTGGACTCCATTGCCCGGGATAAGCTGCGTATCTGCTTGAATCCACCATCATATATTAATTTTAGAAATTCAAACTTTGTTTTCCAAATAAGTTATAAGTATTTAATAATTATCTTTGTTCTGGTTGGTAATATTATCTTCCATTTTTAAGTGTCTACAAGAAATGGAAACAAGTACTGTGTAGTTTTAGTCTATTTTAGATATTTTGAATTAATTAATTTTATTTTAAAATGAGTGTGTGTTTGAAAAATCCCCCTAGCCATATTTCTATGGCAATAAGACTATGCATGGAAACTTGTTGCAAGATCTTTTATCATTTACAATGTATATGATATTGAAGTTCCTTCCCTTTTTTAGATGGCATTCTGGATTGGATGGTATTTAATCCTAGTGATCTATCCTAATATCAAGAACTTTGTCATGTTCACAAGGATGCCCTCAATGCACAACTTGCACTTGTAGAGAATGAGAAAAATTTGATTGAAAAGATTAATATATTATGCTTGATGGAGATTGTATTTAGGTAAGATTGGAGACTTTTGTCCATTGAATATACAAGGACATTTATCCGC
The DNA here is from genome assembly GCA_027924585.1 of Larix kaempferi. Classification (NCBI taxonomy): domain Eukaryota; kingdom Viridiplantae; phylum Streptophyta; class Pinopsida; order Pinales; family Pinaceae; genus Larix; species Larix kaempferi. Next base: position 10,197,702 of record BSBM01000727.1, read on the forward strand.
CGAAAATGTTTCATAGTGGGCCCCTCAGAAAATGCATTCTAGCTCTCTCAGTTTCTATATGATGCACCCTTTTTAATGATTTGTCATTTTACATTGCAATCAAGTAAACTGTTTTTTATGCTTCTAAAAGTTGGTGTTCATTCTTCCCCTTAGATTTGTTTTACAAATGTCCTTCAAAAGATAGGACAATCCAACTGAGTATCATTGCAGACCAAACTAATTATCAATTGAAGATGTAGAGTATCTCCTCATTAAAATCCTTTCTGTGAGTTTCAAACCCTGGCTTGATAAAAAATTTGTTATTTTAAAGCCATTTGGAATTAGAGCTTCTAGTTTGATCTCTTGGAGAATGGATCTCGATGCTTCCCAAACATCAACAATGGCTTCACAAAATCTCTGTCCCAAATCTACTACAGGATCAACATTGAAATGTTATCTTCATTCTTCATTTTGAGTGAGTCCATCAATTGGGAAATGGGTGTAGTTTCTTTGTTGTGATACATATATGAAGGTTGACATTAACATAATAGATTTGCACTGAGAGAGGATTTATATTACTTTAGAAATAACCCAGGGAAATCTCGTGCTAATCCACACAACATCCAGAACCATTCTTGTTGTTTAGTCAAACTGAAACTATGACTCAGATGTACAGGAAAAAGCTGCTCACCCTTTCAATCTGTTGGATTGTGGCTTTCATAGACATCAATGATCCTAGATAAAATTCCTATGTGATACACAATGGGAGAATCATGCCTAGTTCATTTGTCCATAATGTCTGGAAATGGCCCCGTTGTCTCTAATTGAGTAATTGTGGCATATCTTGAGAACAATATTCAACATACATTAACTCATCGGAAAGAACCTTCATCAAAATGACATGTATGTGGAAAAATTTCGTTGTCACCCCCTTGCAAAATGGGGGGTAACAAGGGGGAAAGGGAATTATCAAGCGTAGAAGATATGCAGGCTACATGTGTTGATCAAAAAGTTTAAACTCAAATAACACAAAATCAAGCATCCGTCAGTGCTTATTTAGAGGAAAGAACGGATCCTTTCAAAACAATCATTTTTCCTCGACAATTACAATAAGTGTATTTTCATATAATATCTTGGTCATCTTCCTTCTTTGCATAGAGTCTTCTATCTATGCCAATAGTCGTATATTGTTATGGCTATCATATGATTTAATGCTCAACCAACTGATTTCTCTTTTTGAAATTGGATTTGTCTTCTTATTTCAAATTATCAACATCATTCCCCTACCTAGCAATATTTGCAGGGTCAATAAAATTTTCATGTAAACTACTTTCCATTAATCAATAATTATAATTTGCTCAGAATATTATTATATAAATTATTCATCAAAATAAATCTTTTGTATTACTATTTTCCAGAGTGTATTTGGCAGGGATGGCAATTCCTTGCCAGCCTATGGGAGTCTCAGACTAAATTCAACTAGTAATAGTTGGTTCTCAAGATTTTGTATAGGGTGAGTTATTATGAATTGCCAACCATGGCTGCAGCCTGCAAGCAAGTTTTAAGATTATGTAAAAGTGCACATGGCAAGTAATTATGGGCTTTCAAAATCAATTCTCAACCATGTTTCGATATCAAAGAAGCATCCAATCTCAAAGTTGGGCCTGTTTTGAAGTAGCTCCTAAACTGTAATTCTAGGCCATGAATGAGAGGTAAAAAGGATTAATTCCACCCCAAATTACTAGTAACCATGCCTCCTTGAATTCTGGCCGGCCAGTTTCTTCATTGCATGATGGTGTGGACATTGTTTTGGCAATGGAGAATGTATCTCGATGCTTCCCTATGAGTTTCAAACCCTGGCTTGATAAAAAAATTGTTATTTTAAAGCCATTTGGAATTAGAGCTTCTGGTTTGATCTCTTGGAGAATGGATCTCGATGCTTCCCAAACATCAACAATGGCTTCACAAAATCTATGTCCCAAATCTGCTACAGGATCAACATTGAAACACTATCTTCATTCATCATTTTGAGTGAGTCCATCAATTGGGAAATGGGTGTAGTTTCTTTGTTGTGATACATATATGAAGGTTTACATTAGCATAATAGATTTGCACTGAGAGAGGATTTATATGACTTCAGAAATAACCCCGGGAAATCTCGTGCTAATCCACAGAACATCCAGAACCATTCTTGCTATTTAGTCAAACTAAAACTACGACTCAGATGTATGGGACAAAGCTACTCACCCTTTCAATCTGTTGGATTGTGGCTTTCATAGACATCAATGATCCTAAATAAAATTCCTATGTGATACACAATGGGATAATCATTCCTAGTTCATTTGTCCATAATGTCTGGAAATGGCCCCGTTGTCTCTAATTGAGTAATTGTGGCAGATCTTGAGAACAATATTCAACATACATTAACTCATTGGAAAGAACCTTCATCAACATGACATGTATGTGGAAAAATTTCGTTGTCACCCCCTTGCAAAATGGGGAGTAACAAGGGGGAAAGGGAATTATCAAGCGTAGAAGATATGCAAGCTACATGTGTTGATCAAGAAGTTTAAACTCAAATAACACCAAATCAAGAATCCGTCAGTGTTGATTTAGAGGAAAGAATGGATCCTTTCAAAACAATCATTTTTCCTCGACAGTTACAATAAGTGTATTTTCATATAATATCTTGGTCATCTTCCTTCTTTGCATAGAGGCTTCTATCTATGCCAATAGTCATAGATTTTTATGGCTATCATACGATTTAATGCTCAGCCAACTGATTGCTCTTTTTGAAATTGGATTTGTCTTCTTGTTTCAAATTATCAACATCATTCCCCAACCTAGCAATATTTGTAGGGTCAATAATATTTTCATGTAAACTACTTGCCATTAATCAGTAATTATAAATTGCTCAGAATATTATTATATAAATTATTCATCAAAATAAATCTTTTGTATTACTATTTTCCAGAGTGTATTTGGCAGAGATGGCAATTCCTTACCAACCTATGGGAGTCTTAGACTAAATTCAACCAGTAATAGTTGGTTCTCAAGATTTTGTACAGGGTGAGTTATTATGAATTGCCAACCATGGTTGCAGCCTACAAGCAAGTTTTAAGATTATGTAAAAGTGCACATGACAAGTAATTATGGGCTTTCAAAATCAATTCTCAACCATGTTTCGATATCAAAGAAGCATCCAATCTCAAAGCTGGGCCTGTTTTGAAGCAACTCCTAAACTGTAATTCTGGGCCATGAATGAGAGGTAAAAAGGATTAATTCCACCCCAAATCAGTAGTAAACATGCCTCCTTGAATTCTGGCCGGCCAGCTTCTTCATTGCATGATGTTGTGGACATTGTTTTGGCAATGGAGAATGTATCTCGATGCTTCCATGTGAGTTTCAAACCCTGGCTTGATAAATTTTTTGTTATTTTAAAGCCATTTGGAATTAGAGCTTCTGGTTTGATCTCTTGGAGAATGGATCTCGATGCTTCCCAAACATCAACAATGGCTTCACAAAATCTCTATCCCAAATCTGCTACAGGATCAACATTGAAATGCTATCTTCATTCATCATTTTGAGTGAGTCCATCAATTGGGAAATGGGTGTAGTTTCTTTGTTGTGATACATATATGAAGGTTGACATTAACATAATAGATTTTCACTGAGAGAGGATTTATATTACTTCAGAAATAACCCCGGGAAATCTCATGCTAATCCACACAACATCCAAAACCATTCTTGTTGTTTAGTCAAACTGAAACTACGACTCAAATGTACGGGACAAAGCTGCTCACCCTTTCAATCTGTTGGATTGTGGCTTTCATAGACATCAATGATCCTAAATAAAATTACTATGTGATACACAATGGGAGAATCATGCCTAGTTAATTTGTCCATAATGTATGGAAATGGCCCCGTTGTCTCTAATTGAGTAATTGTGGCAGATCTTGGGAACAATACTCAACATACATTAACTCATTGGAAAGAACCTTCATCAAAATGTCATGTATGTGGACACATTTCGTTGTCACCCCCTTGCAAAATGGGGGGTAACAAGGGGGAAAGAGAATTATCAAGCATAGAAGATATGCAAGCTACATGTGTTGATCAAGAAGTTTAAACTCAAATAACACCAAATCAAGCATCCATCGGTGCTGATTTAGAGGAAAGAATGGATCCTTTCAAAACAAACATTTTACTTCGACAGTTACAATAAGTGTATTTTCATATAATATCTTGGTCATCTTCCTTCTTTGCATAGAGGCTTCTATCTATGCCAATAGTCGTAGATTTTTACGGCTATCATACGGTTTAATGCTCAGCCAACTGATTGCTCTTTTTGAAATTGGATTTGTCTTCTTGTTTCAAATTATCAACATCATTACCCTACCTAGCAATATTTGTAGGGTCAATAAAATTTTCATGTAAACTACTTGCCATTAATCAGTAATTATAATTTGCTCAGAATATTATTATATAAATTATTCATCAAAATAAATCTTTTGTATTACTATTTTCCAAAGTGTATTTGGCAGGGATGCAATTCCTTACCAGCCTATGGGAGTCTCAGACTAAATTCAACCAGTAATAGTTGGTTCTCAATATTTTGTACAGGGTGAGTTATTATGAATTTCCAACCATGGTTGCAGCCTGCAAGCAAGTTTTAAGATGATCTAAAAGTGCACATGGCGAGTAATTATGGGCTTTCAAAATCAATTCTCAACCATGTTTCGATATCAAAGAAGCATCCAATCTCAAAGTTGGGCCTGTTTTGAAGCAGCTCCTAAACTGTAATTCTGGGCCATGAATGAGAGGTAAAAAGGATTAATTCCACCGCAAATCAGTAGTAAACATGCCTCCTTGAATTCTGGCCGGCCAGTTTCTTCATTGCATGATGTTGTGGACATTGTTTTGGCAATGGAGAATGTATATAGGTGCCCAATTCATGTGCATGGCTCCGCTATTGTTGGGACAATGTAATTGCCATAGAAGCCTCATTTTCTCTTTTTTCTTTTTCTTTTTGTTGTGGGGCAAAGCCACATGATGTCACGTCTCTACTTCAAGAGCGAAGTGCCAAGAGTCTGGGGGCACTTGTATTGATGCATTGTGTGATAAATCCAAATAGGTAAATGAACAACATTGTTAATACTTCAAATTAGGTCAACTTATACTACAATACTTGTTCATAAAGGGTTTAGTTATGGTATTGATTCATGTCCACATGTGAAATTGATTGATAGGTACATTCTTGAGAATGTAAATGAGACTTTATTTTAGGAATGCCATGAGCATCATTAGGAATTTCAGAATTTATAAAAGGAAAACAAATTCTAGATTCTTACACCCTGTTTTACCTTAACCATGAAATCACTATAAAGCTCCTACTTCAATGAGGCAGAGCAGAGTCACCACGTTTTCTGTAGCTAGCATTGGAATTGAACTTCAGTGACCCGCTTCAAAAAATAGATAGTATGATTATTTGTTCCATGAATGTAACGCAATAAGCATATCGATAAACACACATTCTCACATTCAATAGGAAAATTTCCAAAGCAAAAAAAAATTGCATTCAATGGGAAAATGAGCAGAGTAGTCTCACCAGCCCCTGTATCTATTAAAAATACATTGTTCATTGTTCTATTTGGCACTCGAAAACAAATTTAGAAAAAAATACCATATGTATTAGAGATAAAAGAGATTAGATGAGAGAGGCATTTTCAAGAAGATTGACAAAAATCAGAGACAATAGAGACCTTGCTACTCACAGAGGTAAAGAAAGACCTCTCAAACCCTAACCTTAAAATAAAAGGGTCAGAGTTCTTGTACCTCATGTTGGTTATAATAACTTAAGGTAAATCTAAAAAGGCCTTATTGCCAAACTAGACAATGTGGGCAATTGGCTGTCATTGAACATGCTGGGCTCTAGCCAACATAGCCAATACATAAATAATAGTAAAAGGAAATAGTTTGCTCTATTTATAGAAAATGAAAAAATCACACCTACATATGTCATTCCCACGAAACAATTTAACAAAAAATTATAGGTGGTATTTACACAGAGAATATACCACAACTGGTATAATAGTGTATAGTAATTTACCTATATCATGCCTGGTGGTAGAAACTTCCCTAAAATCAAAAATGGGAGAGGAAAACTATTGTAGGATTCCATGTATTTGTCCAAAAAGGCCTAATGTGAATGGTAAATGGAAGACTAACACAGATCTATGATGCAAGGGTTTGAAGAAGGTAAACATTAAGACAACATTGCATGCACTTTCCTTCTTGACTTGAAGAGAGATCCATTAACACTCGCTGTATATCATTATGATTAACAAGGGGGTCAGGATTCTAGTCTGATCCATCCACCATTTGAGAACTTGGAATACAACCCTGATGAGGAAGGATAAAATGGCCATTGGATATATTCTTGAAAAAGAGTTAGAAATGTTATTTGCAGAACACTTTCCTTTCATTAAGCTTTCAGATCTGATTGAGTAGGAATATATTTGGAATTTCCTGTATAGCATATTGTAGAGATGATTAGTGTTTTCATCATGTTTTATGATGCCAAATAGGGAGATGGTAACAATGCCATATAATGTTGTCAAACCAGCACCATATTCCAGATCTGTCCAGAGTAATTTCCAAGCATGCATACATATTTTTAATGAACCCAAACAGATCTGAAGTTGGTTTATTTAGGACTGGTTTTATACATTAATTCGTTGTTGTTATATTGGCTTGCAAGTTTGTTTTCATGCTTGAATTTGATTATTTAGATTTTCTTATTCTTTTGTGTGATATTTTTACCCTTGAATGAAAATGTTTAACAATGGTTATGTTGATCACATTTTTCAATTTCTCTCATCATAAGATCATACACTTTCCATGTGCATATGAGGTATTGTTTTTGTTAGGGAATGAATAACAATATAAGAATTACTATTTAGATTTTAGAATAAATTATTGATATTATTTCACATAGTTTTTAATTCTTTCTTTTCATGACTTTGTGGACACCATTACATCTTATAAATTTAAATTTTATTGGCTATGGGCACCAGTGAAGTGATGCTATTGTATATTTTGAATCTTGATTCTTATGAATGCCACTTTTTCTACTAGGTATTTTGGTAATGAAAAATGTAAATAAAAAATTAGTTTTTTAACACATCAAAAATAAAAACTTGTATTTATCGTGATGGATTGATGTCTAATTTTGAAGTTAATCTTGTATGGGTTTAGGTTACTAGGTTCAAATTTTCTAGCCTCTAGAATTCATGTCATCATGGATAACTTACAAATTGTATTAATTTTATATCATTTTTCTCATGCAGGTTTCACTTTGGGTTTCTAAATTGATTTGATATCTCAATAATTGTGGTATATTCAACGAAATGTCAAACAACAGTTGTGGAAAGAAAGCATCAAAACAGAGGGATGTATTATCATACTTTCAGAAGCCTCAATCCAAGAATCTGGATTCTCTTCATGATTCAAACTCTTTTGAGCAACCCATCAGTGAGACAAATGTCAACTCTTCTGAGAATGCAGCTAATAGCCATATAACATATGATAGGATGGGTTCCTCTAGTGAACAAATTGGGATAAATGCAATTCAACCAGAAATTGGCAATGACAATGTTGAAGGTTTTACCTTGGAAGGCAACAAAAATGATTCATTATCACGAAAAAGGAAAAAAGGCCGATGGGACATAAGGAGAAAATTCCAATCGGAATGGGCCTCAAAATTTCCATTTATTGAACCAATACCTCCAATAAATGAGAAAGAGGCTTCGCGAGAAGTTAAATGCATTGTATTTAGTTGGAAAATTGGAAAGGCAGTAAAAATTAAAATGAAGTTAGATACAATAGAGAAGCATGTAGGAAAGTTGTATGTTACGAAAATTGAAAATGGTGAGGAGAAGTCTATTACCAAATGGAAATCTTCTGAGGAATGTCGACATGTCAAATATCAAGAAGAATATAATAAATACTTAATAAGCAAGAGTAAACTCGAGGCAAGTGGAGGGACCATCACATCTCTATTTGGAAAGACAATGGAGAGAAATTTGTTATCCAAGACGACACAATTAAGCACTGTATTTCACATCTTATCTAGAGGTCGTCCTATGACAGATTATCCAGATTACAAGAACTATGTATCTTTTCTTGAAGTATCGATTTTTCCATCTTCTCATTGGTCTATAACGAGTGGTTGGGAATGGGCAAAATATCTAGCTCAAGTAGAAAAAGATGATTTGAAAGAGAAGATTGCAAATGCTAGGTTTTTTTCACTATCTTTGGATGAAGTTACAGCTGTTGATAATACTTCATGGATCTGCATGAGTATCTATATGGTTAATGATCATATTAGGCATTCATATTTACTTGGGATTCATAAAATGAAGAAGAGTTCTACAGCTGGAAATATTTATGAACTTGTTATTAAGACTTTGAAGGAAATTGGTGGTATGGATGATTTAATTATCGCAAAAAGGTTGGTATGTGTCGGAGCTGATGGAGAATCAATCATGCAAGGACAAAGGAATGGTCTTTGTGTCAAACTACAACTATTAGCTTCACCGTTTATGATTAGTATTCATTGTATGGCTCATAGGATGAATATTGCATTTAAAATAGTAAGTAAGTTTCCACTGGTTTCAAAAGTTGAAGAACTTGTACGTGAGACTCATGCATACTTTTGTCATAGTCCCAAGCGATTTATAGAGTTTCAACAATTTGATGACGGTGTTACAGATGGAAAAAAGATATTAAAAGATGTTGATACAAGATGGATCTCATTGAATGGACCAGCCCAAAAACTATTTAGTGAATACCAATCATTGGTAGGGGTGATGTATGAACATTGCTTTAGTGTAGACAAAGCTCAAGAGCTTCTCTTTCGACTAACTCATATAGAGACATTATTAACATTGGCTGGAATTCTTCCTTTGCTTCATGAAATTAATGTCCTTATGAAAATGGCTCAGAGTCGCACAATGTATATTGCAAAGTACACAAATGCAAGAAAATCGACATGCCTTGCATTGGATAATTTGTATACGATGCCAGATTCTTTTACGGGTCAAACATTTAACGGTTGGACTACTATCATTGATATAGAAAAGAGTGAAAATTATTTGAAATTTGATGAAAAAGGGAGACTATGTATGAAAGTGCGTGGGTATATGGTTCCCTTTTATTATGTTACTAAGATGGGACAAACCACCAAAGAGTGTCATGTGTCAAGAGACCAATTCAATGATATTGTGATTTCAATGAGACGCAACTTGATACAAATTGCACAATCACTATCATTAGAGATAAGAGAACAATTTCCTCGAGATGAATTATTGGAAGCTATGTCTGTGGTATACCCTCATTATTGGAACTCTGAAAAAGATATAGATCCTTTAAAAGTTGACTTTCTATCAAAATTGAATACTTTAGTGCACCACTTTGGCAAGAATGTTAAGGTAGAAGGAGAAGAGATTGGAGGTATATTAGATTCATCAAAATTACATCAACAAGCCACTTGCTTTGCTCAAAAAATATCAGATCAATATCATGCTTTGTCGAAACCTATAGAATATGGTGTAGTAACCAAATTATGGATTATTTTAGGTGAAAGTCAATACCTACAAGAAAACATATCAGAGTATTTCAAATTAGTCGATTTATGTCAAACCATGATTTTGGGATCAGTGGAGGATGAAAGAATGTTTAGTGCACTGTCATTCTTGAAGTCAAAATTGAGGAACAAGCTTGATAATAATATGGATACTTGTTTAAGATTATATGTAACAAAGTATGACATTACCAATTTTCCATTCAATAGAGCATTGGCACTCTGGCGATCAGATTGTGAGAGAAGAGGAGAATACAATATACCAAATGTCTCCAATGAACTTGATATGGAACATAATGTTTTGGAGGCTCATAATGATATTTCATATACAAAAGTTCATGTTTAAAATGTAGAAAATGAATAGCGACATGAGAATTGGGAATTTGATATGCCACAAGATATAATCTAAACCAATACACATTGGCAGTGTATAAATAATGAATGGAATTTAATAGATCATGTGATTTTTTTTAGTTTGACTTCGATGTTCCTCTATTCTTGGAGCAGGTTGGAAAAGGAAAATTCTTGATGGGAGAAATATTACCATACATAAATTGAAGTTGCATTTGAGGTAAAAATAGGTTCTATAGTCTATACTTTGTATTAAATATAGTAATATTAGAGCTACATTTCCTTGATGCAAGCTATTTTAAGTTTGATGTTTTGATAGTTAACCAACGCAATGTTTTTTTTCTTATTTGTGATAGGAAATGAAGTTGGGACCTATATATCCATAGATAATGTCCTAGTATTAAAGGTTAAGTAATTAATTTAACAATACTTCCGCTTAGCAAGAATGGGCCCATTCAAAAGTTAAAACTCAAGTACATGGAATTGCTTGTATTTCTAGCTTTGATATCTTGGCAAATATGAATGGTTTGCTTGTTTCTTACGTTTGGAACATTTTTTCAAGTTTGGAAGTTTTCATTTATTTTGGTTAAATATATTTTTATTCCCTTGATAATTGATTGCGATTTGAGCCCTTTGTACTAGTTTGATTCGTTTCATAAATTATTTGTTTTTTTCTTACATTTGGAGCGTTTTTTCAATTTTGGAAGTTTGCATTTATTTTGCTTATATTTTTTTATTCCCTTAATACTTGACTATGAGATATGAGTTGCTAAGCGAAGAGAAAAATGGTATATGCATTGGCTTACTAGGTTCCTATGCATCCATCGTAGGAGACCTACTGGCACGAGACCAACATTTCTCTAATGTAATTGGCATAATTTTCATATGTCCACATACTGTCAATACAGTATTCACTTGAATCTCAGCACCGACAGTAAATTTTGAAAGCTAGTAGATGAAAATAGATGCCCAACAATTGAAATTAGTCAATTTGCTGCAGATATTGGTTGTATAGAAGTGATATATGTCCAATTAGGCAACAATTTGACAGATCAGGCATAGATTTGTATTTTTTCTGATGTCTTTTCCATAAATATCAGTCTTTGCATAAACTTGACAGATTCATGGCAAATACAGTGGTTTGGCAATAAATCAGAAGGTTTTTCAGCAAATGTTTCAGTAGACATATCCCTATTTCAAATTTCAATAGTTTGAGTAGGTATTCTCTATTTTTCTTTTAGTATTTGCAATTTTGCATAGGAAAGATCATATTTGTAGCTCTACATCTATATTTCAGCAGTAGATATAATGATAGACTATAGTGCATGTGTTGTTAAGGGCCTAGCACATATATGAACGAAGAAATCATTAGTTCAGTGAAAACTATACCTCTTGTTCCCAAGTTCATGGATTCTTGGAATCATGTGTAAAATGGGTCAAAGGAAGTCAAGAACCATCACTTGAAATTGCATTTCATCTCTCTTCACCAAAATGTTCATTATAATGCCACATGTTAGTTGAATTGTACCAACAATTTCCTGGGAAATACCCTCAACTAATCTTGAAAGGTGTTACTTTGTTTATGCCCTACACATGACGCTAGACCATTGCATCCTTTATGGTACAATGCAGTATGGCATATTGTAAAAATAAAATATTAAATGAAAAGGCATAATGTAGAAAGAAAATATTGAATGAAAAGGGTGGGATTTTCTTCACTTTCTCCTGTAACAAAGAGAATATATGGGAAACATTGATTATATGGTTATAATGTTATTGCTGCTGCACATTCTGAACATGATGCAACATATACTATTCTGGTTTTTGTAGCATCACTTTTAGAGCTTGTTGTTGAAGTATATATTGTTGTGGCTATTGTTGCTGCAAGTTCTGTCCTTCCCATCGAGGAATATGTTGTAAATTTGTTAATGGCAGTTGCTGGAAATTTTCCTTTGTAGTAGTGGTTATGGCACATATTGAAGTTGTTGAAACTGAAGAGGTTGTAGTGGTTGAAATTGCAAATGCTGTTTTGAAAGATCAACACTCTTTATTTCTTGCAATGTTTCAACTTTCTGCATGCATTTCCATGCACACATCTGATTGGATTCCTGTCACTTAAGAGTTAAGACTCAAATCATTGTTGCACCTGTATCCAAAAATCAATGCCTAGTCCTTGAAAGCTTAAACCCATAGGTGGTTGTCCCTGCCCCCCATTATCTTCTACCATCCACCTAAAATTATTATTCACATTGCCCTTGTCATCGAATTTAATACCAAACAATTCTTAGCAGATTTACTACCATCCTTCCTCAATCAACAAATACATGGGTTCTTGGTTTGGCTATAAGATGTAAGCAACCACAGAATGGGTAGACTTGATATGCATCCCTCTTGCAGCTAATGCACTGATAACAAGGGTTCTTGTAGATGATATGCTCTGATTCATAAATTTAGAGTAACATCCAAACTTTGCAATTCAGCTTCTAAAATTCATATACAAGATAAATTACTGGAGTCCAAATTGTGTAAGGGATGCTAAAACATCCTCAAGGACCTCTCCAAAGTCCTCTTTTTTTTTATAACCAAATTATGACCATTTCTGTTAGCCTTGTAATCAATTGCATTACCCCTTTGTCTCTTACAACTAACATAGTTGTAGTAAAGTGTGCACGCTAGCTCAATCTCATGAATAAAGAATGGACAGTGGAAAGATAAATAAGCCATTGGATCTAGGTTCCAAATTAGATCTTCACTCCTCCAACTTACATATGTATTCCCAATCAATTGCACAATGCCTTCTCTGGAAGAAATCAGGGTAAGGACATACTGCTGACAAAATTGATCGCTTGGTCCTTATACAACATATTTAATATGATGTTTCCAATCCTTAAGTTCTATTGAGATGCAATATGCTCTAGTTCTGTTAGAGCTTCCTTGCATGTGCTTTTTTAGTTTCCATTTTGTTGTCCCAAAACTTTTTAGACAACGAGTGGCATAAGTTCATCTATTATTCAAGGTTTATGGGAGTCTTATAACTAAAAATCTCATGAATAAAGTTTTTAGAATATGTTCAACTTTATGAAGAGGATCAGAGAGAACTTGAATATTTTAAGGAGAGGAATCTGCAACTAACAAGGAAATACAGATCATGTTGAAAATCCTAATGATAAAATTGACACCCCAGACAACAGCTCGAATGCTATATGATTCGAGGGTGCTTAATCAACATTATTTTCAGTGTTCGTTAAGCTTGGTGATGGAAAAAAAAATTGGCTAAACCATCAAGGGTTACAAGATTGCATACTGGAAATATTTTTAGGGATCATGATCAAGCTATTACTCTCAAACCTGCATATGAGATGGTCCAAATAGTTACTTAATTCAAGGCAGATTTTGGTGGATAAGTCATATATTTCAAATATGTGCAATCATTTTTAGGTCATGTGTCTCACAGGTACTCAAATTTAAATAGCTGAAGTAGAGTATACACCTTTGGTTCTTTCATTGGAACCAAACAATATAAGGATATCATAGGATATAGTAAGGCCATTGCTTGGTCCCCTCATCAACATGGCCTCCTTGCTTCTAGAGGTGGGATAGTAGATAGGTGCATTCACTTCTGGAACACAACAATAGGCTTTTAGTTGAATAGTATGGATACTGGAAGTAAGGTATATACCCTTGATTCATTTGATAATATAACAAGATTTCATAGTGGGTCTTTGTGTTATAAGCATGTGACACTTGCTTCAAGTTTATAGGTTTGTAATATTATTTGATCAAACAATGTCAATGAACTTGTTAGCACTCATGGCTATTGTGATAAGAAAATAATATTATAATAGTGTGGTGATGTCCAGCCATGTCAAAGGTTAGTTGATTTTATTATCTTGGTTTAGATAATTCCGCTCTCCAAACTCTTGAAATCCATAATCTTATGTTTTAATACGGTAGACTCTATAAAAATTTGCAGGTGTGTACGTAGTTTGGGTACCAGGTGGATCTTGGTTAGACCAAGATGGTAATGATGTGTGATGTCCTTCTCTCCTAGTTCGGCTCATCAAAGGACTAGCCACCCTTTGATGAGGTACTTGACCTCAGGAAGAAGTTAAGGACCGAAGGATCACATCATCGGGATGATCCCTTCAGTACTGTGATGACAAAACTTTCAGTAGATGTATGGAACATGTGAGGACACATACCTAGAGAGAGAGACCTTGTCACACTATCTTGTTTGTCCTTGTGGTTATCCTGCTTATGGTACTTGACCTTATCGGGTTGGTTGTTTGTCGAGTCACCTTTGTTGTTTTGGTCTCATGATTGACCTTGTAAATGGTCATGAAATCGGGGGACGAATTAGTTTGGGTTCTATTTTTTCCAGCCTCCTTCTAAGGCATTGTTTGGCAGCTGGTTGATGGAACATTTTTCTGTTTTTGACATCAAGGTTTGAGCCCTGTAGGGTTGTTTTTTTTCTGCCGTTATAATCCCTCTAGGGCTGCGTCTTTCTCCTCTGAGAGGTCCACCTAATTCTGCTGCTATTTGATTATTTGTTTAGCCCATCTAGGGCTGTCGTTCTCCATTCTTTTTGCTGCTCTTGTTAGCTGCTGCCACTTTGGTGTTGGGTCTATTCAAGCTACTGTTGAACTTTTTGGTTAGGGCCTATTGAGGCTACCGTTAACCTACGTATTTATGGTTGTTTTTATCAAAGACTATTAGAGTTTGTTGAGGTCTCACGTTGTATTATGAGCCCTATTAGGCCCAATATTTGTTATTGCAACTTGAATGGTGGTTGACATTGGTTGTCTCCTAACTACGTTAGAAGGTCTGCTGGTGCTTGAAGTTTGTCCTAACACAACTGTACCTATTTTTGACACTCTTCCCTGGTCTCTCTCTCTCTCATAGGTATGATGTTGCCCTTCTAGGGCTATTTATGTTTCAATATCTATTATGCCGTATTGGTAAAACTGAAAGCATATCTAAGTACATTAGAGAAGGGCTCATCCCCAAGTAAGTACTTATAACCGTGTCATTTACAAGCATTCTTACTTTCAGTTTATTGTGGATTATTGGAACAGTGACCTATTGGTAGTGCCCTAGTTGAAATAAATGAAAATTATTTTTTAAATTTATTGGCACGGTGACCTATTGGCAGTGCCCTAGTTGAAAGAAATGCAAATTAGGTTTTTAAATTCTTATATTTGTATTGTATGATTGATTTACATTTCTAATCTACTGCATCATTGTTTAAAAGTTGTTCTTTATTTTATCAAACCCTAACTTTATAAAAATCAACATGGTATCAGAGCTAGTTTTGTAGCTAACTCTATTTTGCAGCCTATCAGAATCTACAAATTTCCTTAGGTAAGGGTTTGAGCACTAACAAATTTGATTGCAGAAGATTCAAGTATGGTCAATGGAAGAAATGCGGGCTGATGTGGCTCACAACCACAGTGAAGCAAATGAGACGTTTAGGTTCTTGGATAACAATCCGAGAAGTAAGTCTAATCTATTATCTGATTCTTGGGTCTCATTTGAATTTCATCATGCCAATAAAACTTGCATGTGCTATCATGGTTGAATTGGTCTTGTTTCCATCTTATCTACCACACAACTTAAGTTTTTGCTATTGGCAATATGGAAGATGTTTAGGTTGGCATCGATGTCAATATATAAGTCAGATAGGTTGTCATTGATGGCAACTAAGATGAGATGACAGAGCAGCAAGAAGGGTGAGGACAGAGCTCAAAAGATGCACACTAGAAATGTTAGAATAATGCACTCCAGGTTTCAAAGAATGAATGCTAATACTGTGAAGACAAAGCCAGAGGTTAATATGCACAGTATAGGGGGTTTTTAGTTGCATGGGGAGTTTTCAATAAGTATACTTGCTAGAGAGGGTGTTAGAAGAGTAGATGCAGATGAGCAGATATAGTAAAGTTACTTTTAATTTAAGTTATAATTAGTTTAATTTTCAAAATATTAATAATTACAGCACTATGTCCTAGGCTCCTAGCGGGTCCTTTATCCATGAATATTTTTATTGGTATTTTTTGCTTTGTGTCCCTTAATAGGCAATCATCATGGTTTCTTTAAGTTGACTATGTTATGGTTATGGTAATTTTGATTGATCTTATTATCTTGGGTAGAAATGACAGTTCATAGGGATTTAATTATACTTTATTTCCCTTTAGAAGCAATCTACAAACCCACATTATAAGCAATTTATACAACCCAGTGTATACATACAGGCATATTATTGCCAAAATTACTTTTGTCTTCTTTAATCCTTAACTCTACACACATCTACCAAGATCTATTTTTGTTGGTCTCTAACACCATTGGAAGACCACGTGGGTATGAATTGAGCTTAATTACTCCTTGTTGTAGGAGTTTTTTTATCTCCTCACTTCCCAAGAATAATGTTCTTTACATTCCAATATTTGGCATCTACCAAGATCAGTTTTTGTTGGTCTCTAACACCACTGGCAGACCACATGGGTATACATTGGGCTTAATTACTCCTTGTTGTAGGATTTTTTAGAATTATTTTTTATCTCCTCACTTCCCAATAATAATGTTCTATACATGCCAATATTTGGCAAGGCTGACTCAGACGCGAGTTCAACCTTGTGTAGTTTGGAGTGTTTCGAGGTGGCACATACATCTCAACACTACAACTTGCAAATTACTAACATAGGTCTCTATAACCTCTGGGATTTTGACTTCAGGATTGTACAAAGGTCACACACATTCCTAATACACTTCAAATACAATGCATATCACATATCTTGACACTACAATTCACAAATTCTCCCTTGTATTTTTCTGTATTTTCTTTGAATTTCTAGGTTTACGCATATTGCAAGTTGATAGAGACGCTAACACCTCCTCTATTTTAGATTTTGGATTGGATCTTACCACTCATGACTTAGTTGACTTCTTTAGCTACAAGGGTATTTCTCCTTGTAGAGACCATGTCTCTATTACATGGTCAAGGGTTTACCTCTTTGGGTACTTTTGCAATTAGGTTTTTATTTTCATCAGTCGCTTGGTTTTGGAGATTCTCTAGGAACTCCGGTCACTTGTGGAAAGTACTATTTTGATCTGTCTCATTGACCTACTTTGGTCACTTGTGGATAGCACTATTGCTTATTTTCCTATCTCCTCTCTAAGTCTTTGATATCATGTTTTTCTTCTGATTGATTTTGTCTTTCCTTTCTTATGAGAAGATGAATATGATGCTAGCTAGACAACATGGAATAGTAAAATAGTTTGAATGGCATTCATGGTTTCAATTCAGGAATGTCTTAGGTTCTTTGTGGCATATTTTATACCTTCATATTTTGTAGGTTAAAAACATGTGCTAGATGCAATTTGAATGCCAACTTAAGATTACTTGAGTAGCCTTGTAAGCTCCCAATTCATCTAGCTTACTTTTAATTATAGGTTTCATATCCTTGTTTAGTTTGAAAGGTATATATGATCCTCTTGCATTTTACTTAATGGGCATTCCAGAAAGATACCATTTATAATTTTTCGCAGTAGTGTTGGATGCAATTGTTTTTAACTCTTCTCTGTTAATGTTATGTTCAAAAGCTTTAGATTGAAAATATTGTTCAAGAAATCCATAAAATATAATCCATGTTACATTAGATTTGATGATTTGGGGTTGATGGGATTGCTTATGACATGGTTTCTTTTCATGCATACGTTCACCAATCTCACTCTTCTAAAATTGGGTTTTCTAGTTTCTGTTATTTAAATTTATTGAGAACTTTCATTACTTTCACCCTTTTAGCATGTTATATCAGATTTTGATAATGATACATAACCGTTTAACTTGTTAGTCATTTTCACTACTATATCTTGGTATAGATATGAGAATGATTTTCTTTGGTCTCTCAAACCTAAGCATGATGCCTATGACATGTTGAGTAGTTAAAATGCAAGAAAAATGTTGTTTTGTCGTGCCAATGATCAAAATTGTGTAATGGTGCACTAGGGGAATGGTGAAATGGCACCCCTTAAGAGTTGTTCTTCATAACCTAGCTAATTTGCTAGTGGCCAGAATTGTCTACAATGGTGCAGTGGAAGAATGGAAAAACTCCAAACACTTAGACTTGTCTTTCATAACTGGTTAGGGTAAAGTCCTAGTAGTAGCTAGTTTAGCAATTTTGAAAACTGGAAAATCGTTCTTTTGATGAATGGTTTTGAATTTTATCTTTAAAATTGAATGTGGTATTGAGATGGAAGGTTGGGGGAACATGGTGATGAGATGGTTGGTGGATTTCTTGCAGAAAACTCTACGAAAAGCTTACTATGGTCATATGGTTTGTTTTAAATGATTTGTTTTATTGGTGACCTCTATTTTCTCCATCTTCTCATTCTTCATTTTATTAAATGACAATAAGCTCCATACCTGTGTTTCATTTTGTAATAGGTAAAAGAAAAAGGATAAATGTCTGCTGTGTTACAAGACACAATTTCCATTCCTCTGTTTTGGGTACTGATGTGACAAAAAAATTGTTGTCTCTTTTGAAACTTAAGCAAGATTCTACATGACAAATCAAGAGCTTAAATGATGGACAAATTTCATCTGCTTGTGCAAGTTGCAATATTGAAGTAGTGAAGTCTCAAAATGTTGCCATTTAGAGGTGTTTTGAGTACCTAGTGATGTAGATTTAAAGGATAGTACATAACAAATCAAGTGAAGTCTCTATCTTCAACATTTGGTGATGTTCAGATGCTATTACTTATTTGTATTTAGAAAATCCAACAAGACTGCCCCCATTATTAGTTATTTATCCTTCTCAGAATTGTGCATTATGAGAGTAATATAAGGCCTTGATATTAGCAAAGTTTGACATCTTGATTCATATCACAAGGACAAATTGCTACGGAAATTCATTGACATTCATTCATTGTATTATTTCTATAAAAGGTTTTGGCATAAGCATGTAACCAAGAATTTGAGACTGTTTATGCATATATACAATGATAATGGTATTTATTTCAGTTGCATCAGGATATCTTTATTGGGTTTCTTGCTGGAATAATCCTAGGGTTTTATTTTCCATTCTGCCATTTATTTCCTTTTTTGAATTTCCTACTCCATTATTTAACTCCGCCCCTACATTCAACACTCTTTTGTTTGAATATATTTGAAACTATGAAAGTATCCCACAAAAATTTGGGCTTGTAACACTTGGTGGCCTTGGAGCAATACACAAGCCATTATCAATATACTGGGAAAAGTTCAAATGCTCTGAGTTTGAAGGTGATAGTAGGGTCAGGAACTACATGGATTGGATCATTAAAATAAATCGTTGTAAAGATCATACTATTATGGCATAAACTTCAATACAAAGGTGACCAAGGAAACTAGTTGATATACATCACCTATGGATTGCATCAGGCCATGAGTAGTGTCTTTCTTTTGTGCATCAAGATTCAATGTCTACAAGGAGAAGCATAGTTTGTTGGGGTAGTGCATTGTATCTACGCCTAATCCAATCAGTCATGTATATTTCAGGTTTTTTACCCATATTGCTTTTTGGACGCAACATCTGATTGAGCATTTTCCCTTTTTTTTGTAGTTAGAATCCCTGTATTGAAAGGTTCTTGCTGCATGGAGTAGCACTTTATCATATGCGGTTAGGATGTAAGTGGGATGTTCTTCTGATGTATTCAGGGTTGAAATAGTTTGCTCTATCTTCACTTTATGCAATCTCCTCCTAACCTCAAAATTACTCTCCAATCAACAAGCAGGAGATTATTATCGCATATGTTTTGCTGAACACATCGTTTGTCCATCTGCATAAATATGTAATAAACTTAATGCCAATTTTATCCGAAGTTAAAGATTCAATAAACTTAAACCAAAGAAAAAGGAGGTACCTGGATCTTAAAACCATCTAGGTTGAAGCCTACAAAAAACTATTGTTAGCTTCTAAAGCCTAAAACAATCTTGATCACATACTGCAGACAAAATTGTGGTTTCACATAAAAGCACAGATATATGCTTGTATACAAAAGGACCAAACCACTACAACTTCTCATGTGCCAATTGGCATCACTGGAGACAGGAGATCTATTTTTCAAAATAAAAATTAAATTTTTATATGGTAGATGCTAGAATAATCAATTTAGGTCTCCATGACTGGTACTAGAAACAGGCTATTGCTGACTGTCAAATGTAGTTCACTAGTGATAGATATGGGCTATTGCAAGTAGCCAGATCTAATCATCCACAAGCTTTTGCAAGTGAAATAATTGACTTATCTGAAATCTGCCTTTTTTTCAACAGTCTTGCAAAGTGGCTATTCTGCATTTACTTTTCTATACTAGGTGGGACACTAGGCGTTAATGCTCTACAGGTTACAAGATTCATTAGATTTGGTCAAGAGTCCCAGTCTTCCCAAAGTGCTTGGTCCATTATCATTATAGAAACTTCTTCATTAGATGACCACCATGCTCTTTGAATGCCAATGCTATGCAAAAAGAGGTCAATTGTGTTTATATTTATCAAGGTCCCTCCGGCCGTCATTTATTAATGCCCATTTTGCACACTAGTTGTCTTGTCAGTATTGCTGCATTAGCACCTGAAACATATTTTTTTGCTAATGCTAAAATACTAGAACATTAATTGAATATATCTAGTGATCTTAATGAACCAAGCCATGTACACAGTTAGCAAGAACTGCAAGTAGTTAAAAATTTAGAATAAAGTTCTGTAAATGATAAGCACTAAAAAAAGAAAAGATCTTTGTCTATTCTCAACGGTTGTTTTTAGCACCAGGTTATTTTCAGCACTCCTAAAGTGAGGAAAGTGATTTTTGATATCTTCTCTCTGAATGTTTTAACAAATTTGTTTTGGTAAGTTGGCTTACTTATGTTGATGTATATGTAACTTTGGAATGTATTTCACATATATGTATATTGTATTCCTATAGAGATGTTATTATTCCTCTATACGGAAGTGTCGTCATTTATATTGTAAGTGTCGTAACTTATACTTGATGGGTTATTAGACCACCTTGTTGGGGTCGGCCCTGTATAAGTCATGTGGGTTAAAGGGTTATTAGACCACCCTAGTGGGGGTCGGCCCAGTCAGCATTATGTTAAGTGGTTAAGTTGAGGCCAACCTAGTTGAGTAAAGGTCAAGTCAAGTTAGTGTATAAATAGAGAGTGTGTCTCTCTCATTTTAAACATTCTATTCTCTCACTCACACTTTGGAGAGTGGCGCACTTGTGGAGGAGGAGGATCTGCTGCTAGGAGAAGACTATCTCTTGTATTCTGGTTGTATCATTGCTCTATCTATCTCTAAGGAAGTTATTGGGGTTTTTCACCTTTATGGTTTTCCCCAAGTAAACTCTGTGTCTCTTGTGTGCTTGCATTATTGTGTCCATGATTGATATGTTGTAGATTTGTTGTACATGTTGTTATCTCAGTTAAGATCCTCGATCAGATTGAAGTAAATTCTGAAAATTTAACATGGTATCAGAGCTAGCCTGAAAGAAGGCATGATATGGCATGTATGACACTTGTTGCACTTACGATGCTAGGGCTTCATATAGAAAAAACCAGTCATCGTAGCACTTTCGCTATAAATCCGTTTTGGCAAAGTTTTCGGATCTAAAACTTTTACAGGTCGAATATTAGATACCCATGTACCTTGTGTCCAAAGGAAAACCTCTAATTCATTGTACTTTGTGATTTATGATCTGTACAATATAGGGTTTCTGCCTCTTCCAGATCTGAGTCAAAATCAGGTGACCTTGGGAAAAAGGTCATAACTTGGGCTAGGAAGATCCAAATGAAATTTTGTAAAAAGTGACAGGTAGTACACAGACTATACTATCTCAAGAAAATTGTTTAGAGGCCGAAGTTGAACCAGTGACATGTGGCACGCCGTACAATTTTGCTCTCCTGTATTATCCCGTAAACAGGTCACGTTGCGACACTTGGCATAAATCCCTCTCAGAGAATCCAATTGAGGTAAGACCTATCAGGATGGAAATACAACAGGTCAGGATATCTCAAAAAAACAATTTAGAGGCCGAAGTTGAACCAGTGACACGTGGCACACCATACACGTTCGCTCTCCTATATTATCCCGTAAACAGGTCACGTTGCGACACTTGGCATAACTCTCTCTCAAAGAATCCAATTGAGGTTAGACCTATCGGGATGGAAAGATAACAGGCCAGGATATCTTAGGAAACATTTTCAGACCCTGTGGATTGAAAAGTTCTGAGTTACACCAGAAACAACCAGGTACATATTTATGTCAAAAAAGAATTATTTTTTAGTACCTTCATTCATGGCTTCCGGAATTTAGGGCTTCGGAGAAAGTTGGAATTTAAGTAATTGGAGACCACGGCTGGATGCTACTCATCAAAATCGAAATTTAGAGACCAATATTAGATTTTTTGGTTGGGCAGAAGGCTGGGCTTGATCAAACCCCAGTTCGGGACTTTGATCGGAAAGATGGAAAATTAGGGCTTCTACAAAAATTGGAAATTTGGAAATATGTGACCACGGCTGGAAGCTCCTCAGAAAAATCAAAGCTTAGAGTTTTGAATCACATCTTTTGGTTGGGTGAATCTCCGAGAAATTCAAACCCTAATTCATGGTCCTCCCTAGTAAATCCAGAAATCTAAAAGGCAATTTCGAGGGGTGAAACTTTGCAGTTTTCAAATTCTGAATATACCAACTTGATCAGCTCATCAAGGCACATATTTCTATCCTTTCGGAAGTTTGAAATTCAAAGTTTGAATTTTTGGGGTTTCTTTGACAAACCCTAATCCAGCTCTAGGACCAGTTCTTGCAAATGAAGTGGATTGGGTTAATCCTAGAAGAAGATGGATTGGTCACCTGCATAAGTGAAGAAGTTCATGTCTCAGAGGGAGATGAGGCTAAGGCCTTCCATAAGAAGATTACAAGCAATCTTGACAGGTATGGCTTACAGGTATGTTTCATGGTTAAGTTTATCATATGTTTGTCTTCATATCATTACAGTACAATCTTGATTAATTACTGGACTTGTCGTATCACCTTAATATAAGATATTCATTGATTAAGGTTTTGACACTTATGATTGTACTAATGCATTGTGATGTTGTATGAGGTTTATGTTGTTTGCTAACACAAAAGGTACACCAAGAAAGTCAAATCATGTTCTACTTCAAGAACATATGCTCATGGTGACATGAAGACAAAGATTCATCCATTGTCATGGATCACATAGAAGATCTACTTTCGAGGTATGTATAACTTGGTTCTACAATGGTTAACTTATGAGACATGCAGGTTACTAGCACAAGTCACTGAAGAGAACCAAAAGACATTATGCGGGTATGTTAGACATAACTAGCTAGCATGCTAATCCAGGTATGTTTTTCCTATATCAAGATAGAATCCTACCTTGTGTTAGGATCTTATACTGTTGTGTTGTTGATAATGATTATTCATGAAGTCATAGGTTTGAATAATCATGGTTGTATGCATATTATGTTTCTTACCATAATTGATGATATGACTAACCAGAAGAATCATGAAGGTATAGGTTTGAATGATCATGGGTTTTATGCATATTATATCTCTTATCTTGGTTGATGATTCAACTAACCTGAAGAGTCCTACGATCAAATAAGAAT
This sequence comes from Larix kaempferi, assembly GCA_027924585.1. Classification (NCBI taxonomy): domain Eukaryota; kingdom Viridiplantae; phylum Streptophyta; class Pinopsida; order Pinales; family Pinaceae; genus Larix; species Larix kaempferi. The sequence continues at coordinate 10,221,333 of BSBM01000727.1, forward strand.
GTGTATGAGTAAAAGAAGACTTCCCTGAAACCTTGAATACTAATGTTTATTATCTATGAATGATCATGAATATACATGTTTAAGATTATTGTGTTTTGATAGTATTAAGATTATACTAATAAATGTGTGATTATGTATGAGACCTCAAGGATAACACAATGATGATACTAATAAGCATTCATAGTGATTAAGGATGGATGTAAGTTCAAGGACAGGTAATCCAGGAAGCAAAGATCAAAAGGGAACACACTCCAGTTGTTCCTGCAAGAAAGCAAAGGAGCACACTTCAATAGTTTCTGCAAGGATGCAGATATTCAGAGGGAGTTGACCACTTCTCACAATCCACATAAGAATGGAGTTGCAGAAAAGAAGCAAAGACTGAGAGGGAGTCAACCCAACAAACAAACAAAGATAAGTATTTGAATTGTCATTACTTGCATATTTTATTGTTTAAATAATACTGTTCAATCATGTATATACTGATGTTCCTAGAATTAGGTTGTGTATTATGCATATTAGAATAGTTGCATTGATGAACAGTATACTACTAATATGCGTGGGTAAGTGGCCTATGGCACTGTACAACATTCCATTGCTACTTATCTAGAATGAAACCTCTTTGCTAACATGTTGGGAGTTGTTCACACTCTTAACAATGTTCTGGTATAGATTGGAAGGCATCTAGAAAGTTACGGGATATGGATAAATGTTGTATTGAAGCATTGGCTAAGATAATTGCATGAGTGTATGACATATTTCTTTATGTGTAAAAATTTGTTCTGAAAACTATGAGATGTTTTCTAATCATGCAATTTAACTTGTTGTGTAGGAAAGATCGTATGCCATCACCTACAAAAGAAGAACTACAACATTTGTTCAGCAACAAAATTATCTATTGAAGATATTGAAGTTCCCAGGATATGGGAAGAATGCCATGATCCGTCGATCATGAAGAATGATGTTTGGGATGTAGTCCCAAGACCGAAAGGGAAGTTTGTTATGACTTCCATATGGATCTATCAAGATCAAGCATGCTACATATGGCAACATAGAGAAATATAAAAGTGATGAAATAGAAGATACACCAAATGGATTTCAAGACAGCTTTCTTGAATGGTGTAGTTGAAGAAGAAGTGTATGTGGAGCAGCCACTTGGTTCTGAGAAACATGACAGGGAGTCATATATGTGCAGAACTTGGGTGTGATGCACCAGTTTCTAGGTATGGAGGTGTGGCAGAGTGCAGATGGAATCTTCCTTGGACAAGGGAAGTATGTAGTAGATATCCTGAAGAGGTTCGGGATGATGGACTGCGAGGATATGGCATCGAACCTGAAGCTTTTGTGTGATGCTTCATCTGAACCGGTTGATGTCACTATGTATCATCAAATGATTGGGTCCTTGATGTACCTGACGAACATGAGACCAGATATTTGCTTTGCGGTGAACACATTGAGCCAATTCCTGACAGATCCGAGGAGTGTTCACCTGGTTGCTGTAAAGCATATTCTGAGGTACCTGAAGGGTACAGTTGATTATGGGCTCAAATATGATGGGAATCAAAAGTTTAACCTGTAGGGTTATGTTGATTCAGATTGGGCAGGCAGTGCTGCAGATAGGAAGAGCACATCTGGGTGCTGCTTCAATATGGGATCAGGTGTGATCTCTTGGTTCAGCAGGAAGCAGTCCTGCATAGCACTGAGTACAGCTGAGGCAGAGTATGTTGTAGCATGTTCATCTAGTTGTGAGGCAGTATGGCTACGGAAGCTATTGTCTGAGTTATTTGATCCGATAACCAGAGTTGTGTGAAGCTGTCTGAGAACCCAGTGTTTCATGACAGGTCGAAACACATAGAGATCAAATATCACTATATCAGGGATATGGTGCAGAGAGGAGCTGTGAAGCTCCTATACATTGCAACGGATGAGCAGATTGCAGATGTGCTGACGAAGCCACTAGCCAGGTTGAAGTTTGAGTACTTCAGGGAGAGGCTTGGTGTTCTTCAGATTGATGACACTTCGAGGAAGAAGTGATGGACACATTTGCAGAAGCCATTCCAAGCATGTTAAGGAGGATCCTTCACATGGCTGTGGATGTAAGCGTTGGATGATGAGCATCAGGACGATGCTCTAGTTACTGCTCTGTATACGCAACATGTTGGATGCTGGATATGATCAGTTGGATCATTTATATATGTACGCATCATGTTGGATGCTGGATATGATCAGTTGGATCATTTATATGTATATGTATGTACGCATCATGTTGGATGCTGGATATGATCGGTTGGATCATTTGTATGTATTTTGTATATGCATCATGTTGTATTCTTGGACCATGTATCTGTATATGTATCAGGTGGAAACATTGTATGATCAGGTGGATCATGTATGGTGATATGTATCATGTATTTGTATTTGTATCAGGTGGATACACTGTATGATCAGGTGGATCATGTATGATGATATGCATCATGTAGATACTTGGTATGCATCAGGTAGATGCATTGTATGATCAGGTGGATCATGTATGGTGATATGTATCATGTATTTGTATTTGTATCAAGTGGATACACTGTATGATCAGGTGGATCATGTATGATGATATGTATCAGGTAGATACTTGGTATGCATCAGGTAGATGCATTGTATGATCAGGATGATCATGGATGACGAGCTTCAGGATATTGCTCCAGATGACATGCAGCAGGATGTTGCAGTGATGATGATCAGGATGATCATGTATACATCAGGATGATGTATGGTGAGTATCAGGTTGATACTCTGTGGCTGTGGATCAGGTTGTGCAGATGAGCATATAATTTGTCCCTGGGAGATTTGCATATAGTCTTTCGAGGTTTTTCCTATGGCATGTAATCTGGCCCTGGGATATCTGGCAAATGCTCTTTCGAGGTTTTGCTATGGGAGGACATATAATTTGGCCCTAGGAGATCTGCAGATAGTCTTTTGAGGTTTTTCCTATGGCATATAATCTGGCCCTGGGATATCTGGCAGATGCTCTTTCGAGGTTTTGTCCTATGGCATATAATATGTCCCTGGGAGATCCGATAGGTTGGGTTGTGTACCCGTAATAAGTCCTGGGATGCTCTTGCGAGGTTTTTCCATGACCACATATAATCTGTCCCTGGGAGATCCTATAGGTAGAGTTGTGTGATCGTAATAGCTTGGGATGCTCTTGCGAGGTTTTGTGGTGACCACATATAATTTGTCCCTGGGAGATCCTATAGGTAGAGCTGTGTGCTCGTAACAGCCTGGGATGCTCTTGCGAGGTTTTGTGGTGAGGTCACATATAATATGGCCCTGGGAGATCCTATAGGTAGAGCTATGTGCTCGTAACAGCCTGGGATGCTCTTTCGAGGTTTTGTGATGCATGTAATAAGTCCTAAGGATTCCACAATATGGCCAGTGATGACGAAGACCTGCAGGTGGTGGGCCTACATCCAGTATGAAAAATGATTGGCTCTGTAGAACTTCCTATGATGAGTAGATTCAGAGATTGATTGAGATAGCAGCAGCAATGACGATGATCCAGAGAAGATGACTTGTGCTAGAAGACCTATGTTGAGAAATACCTTCCTAGTTAAGAGGGAGTGTTGATGTATATGTAACTTCGGAATGTATTTCACATATATGTATATTGTATTCCTATAGAGATGTTATTATTCCTCTATATGGAAGTGTCGTCATTTATATTGTAAGTGTCGTAACTTATATTTGATGGGTTATTAGACCACCTTGTTGGGGTCGGCCCTGTATAAGTCATGTGGGTCAAAGGGTTATTAGACCACCCTAGTGGGGGTCGGCCCAGTCAGCATTATGTTAAGTGGTTAAGTTGAGGCCGACCTAGTTGAGTAAAGGTCAAGTCAAGTTAGTGTATAAATAGAGAGTGTTTCTCTCTCATTGTACACATTCTATTCTCTCACTCACACTTTGGAGAGTGGTGCACTTGTGGAGGAGGAGGCTCTGCTGCTAGGAGAAGACTATCTCTTGTATTCTGGTTGTATCATTTCTATATCTCTGAGGAAGTTATTGGGGTTTTTCACCTTTATGGTTTTCCCCAAGTAAACTCTGTGTCTCTTGTGTGCTTGCATTATTATGTCCATGATTGATATGTTGTAGATTTATTGTACATGTTGTTCTCTCAGTTAAGATCCTATATCAGATTGAAGTAAATTCTGAAAATTTAACAATTTAGACTAGATTCATACAAGGCTAGAGATTTAGTTTTATCTTCACTATCTTATTTTTTAATAGATTTATTTTGATAAGTTGGCTTATTTAGACTAGATTCATATAAGGCTGAAGATCTAGTTTTATCATCACTCTGATTTTTTTAACAAATTTGTTTTGATAAGTTGGCTTATTTAGAGTCTAGACTAGATTCATATAAGGCTGAAGATTTAGTTTTATCTTCACTCTCTGATTTTTTAACAAATTGGTACTCTAGATTAATGTGATATTGTTAACTCAAAGCAATGAGACAAATTAGTTTGGAAAAGCTTCATAGGTTGTGGCCGTGCTCTTTCTTTCATCTATAGTTGCCTTGAAATATGAGATGGTATCAAAGTAGTTGTGAAATTGTGAATAAGATAATTGTAGCCTTGTTAGGTAAACATAGCCATGTAATGGAGAAACATAATTAGGTTGAATGGAAAGTTGGATCGTAGATTTGGAGGGACTCTTGAAAGAGTTTATGGTAGCTTCGGAATCAGGGATAGATTTGTTGGAGAGCACCATCAATGGCCAAAGGATAGGATGTGTTTGACATTAAGGAGGTCAAACTTTTAAAGACTATACTATATATTTTTAATGTCACTTGGAAACTATGAGAAGATTGATGAAGACACTTAGAGGAGATTGCAAGAGGTAATCAAGGTGCTTAACTGCCAGACTCTCATAAGCTTGATGGAAAGTAATATGTTGTTTTTTAATTCGAAGTTAGAAACATTTTTGTGCTATGCTTTGGAGCGTTGTAGATGGAAAAGGAGCTGAAGCCAAATAATGCAGATGAAAAGGAAGTTTATGATGGTAAAGGTAGGGAAGTTCTAGCAATCATCGATGTGGTAGTCACAATGGAATCATATCACTTATATAAACGTAGAGACCTCTCAAGAGGCTTGGAATACATTGAGCACTTTGGATAAGACATCTAATGAAACTAGGGTTCCTTATTTGAGAATCCAATTGTATAGTTTGAAGATGGAAGAAGGTAATTCAATCATAGTTCATCTCACTAGGGTAAAAAATATAGGACTTTGTAACACTCAATGCCTCTTCATGATGTCTTCTTGTGTTGCAAAAGTCGACATCGATGAAAATTTGGTAGGGGTCATTAACCAGGGACATTGGTAAAATTGGGGAAAAAAATGCATTCTTTGATCTATTGTAAAATTTTCATGATATGATGCTCTAAAGAAAATGAGCACATACATAAGCATGTGCTACTTATTGAGCTATGTAAAAGTAACTATAGTTTGTCACCATCAAGCATATTCTATAGCATTGGTCACCATCCCTTCTTTGTATAGTTTCAAATCCAAATGCATAGAAATGACATGATTTTCCATACTTCATGTGCAAAATAAAGAGGTGAAGTGTTGTATCTTGCAAATGATTGGACTTTTGGCTCCCACGTCAGGGACAACATACATAGGGGGTCTGGATATAAGGAAAAATATGGATAAAATATACACAAGCATAGGGGTTTTTCCATAACATGAGTAATTACTAATTCCCTTAGGAACTCCCTTGGTGATGTGCATCAGTTATGGCATTATTTTGAATGTTAAAATATGCAACTAGATTCGGATGAAAACTATTGTTCTTTACTAGGTATAATTAATTATGATCCTGAACCACTCTCACTTTGTTTATTCTATTCATTGTTGGTGCATATTTATTAAATCCCAAAAATGGTTTCAAGGATTGCATGCATATAACAAAATTGTCATGTGCATCAAAGCTCTGAATTAGTGGTGAATGTGCAAGGGTTTGGCATATATTGGTAATACATTAGGTTTTACACATACTTCCCAACATGCCTAAGGGGTTACATACATAAAATATCTAATGTTGGCATACACACCATTCATAAATATAGGCCATAGTGCATGCTTGAATCTTTGAGAACTGTAGATTTGGTTTATGGCGATTGGTATATAGTATATTCATGCATCAAATTTATGTATATATGTGCATAGTCACATAAATAATGTTGAAATAGTCTCACCCACCACGTTTTTTACTAGTCATGCAAATAGAGTAAGCTACAAGCTTGTATGAAAATGGTTGAGTGAGTGTATGCTTAGAAATCCCTTTGGCATGAAGCTACATTTGCTTAATATAATAGTGGGAAAATTTGAGATTTGGTTGGGTTGCATGGATATATTTGTTGAAATACTTAGGGATTTGTGTTTGGAGTGGTTAGGGTGCTTGGGACACATGGATTTGTGACTCCGTAACCTTAGATGCATAGTTTCAAAAAGGGTGTTATATTCGGGGTTGTTAGGTTATCTTGGAGATTGTGATGAGTGGTTGAAGGTGGCATACGTCTCAAAGGGTGACCCACTTGTGAATTTGAACACATGCTTCCTTGTAACCTACTATTGGGGTTGAATATTTTCATAGTCATAGGTACTAGAAGATGCATAAATCATCAGTTTGGTGTGTGCCATTCAGAAACCAATTACAAGGGATCTATCAATGGGACTATGAAATGACATCGCAATTCACCTAAAAAGCTTGGATTTTTTTTACAAGGTGTCCTAATGCAAGAGTACATGGGAAATCGAAAGCGAATACAAAATCATCTATGAAATTTTATTAAGTCAAATTTCAACCCAATTTTCAAGACTTTACAGGTTTTTATAGTTTAGTGTAAGATTTGCCAAGATTTCACAAGATTTTCTAATTCCATGAAAGATTCGCCAAAATTTTTACAAGTTTTTATAATTTCGTGAAATATTCTCCCAAAATTTACAAGATTTTATAATTCTGTCAAAGATTCGCCAAAAAATTATATATACATATTATATTTTTGATAAAATAGCCTTCACGCTTTCCCGTGTATCATGGGGATTTGCCCATTTTTTATACATATAAATTTAGGGGGGCTTCTTAAAATTTTCCCTGCCTTCCATCCTCATGAAATCCCTTCTTCCATTGTCTCAGATCACGATGCAACTTTCACCAGTCATTTTTGGACAGAACTATTTTGCCACACTGGCACCAAATTGAAGATGAGTTCAGTATCTCACCCACACACAGATGGTTCAACTGAAATTACATATAAATGTTTGGAAACTTATCTTCGTTGCTTAACCTCCAAAAAACAACCTCAGTGGGCGAAGTGGCTCCCTCTCGCTGAATGGTGGTACAATACTACATCTAAAATGAATCCATATGCAACAATATATGGTCAGGAACCACCATTTCTTCTTCCATACACCCTCAACAGTTCACCAGTTCAGGAAATTGACACGGTTCTTTGAAACCGCGATCAAATTCTTCGCATTTTGCAAGACAATCTTCACATGTCCAGAATTCGACTGAAACAACAAGCCGATCAACACCGTTCTGAGTGCACTTTTCAAGCAGGTGATATGGTTTTTCTTCGTATACAACCTTCCAAGCAATCCTCCCTGAAACTCAAAGGGTGTCATCTTCTCTCGATCTATCACAGAGGTATTAATTCAGTGGCACAGAATGCAACCAGAGGATGCTACATGGGAACCACTCCTTCATATTCAGCATCAATTTCCACATCTAATGCTTTTAGGACAAAAAAATTTCTAAGGGAGAGGGGATGTTAGGAACCCGTGTCAACCCTTCTCTTTACTTTGTTAGTATATTGTTGTTGGACGCATATTCCTTGTAAGTCATCCCGTAGTATTATATGTTGATCCATAGTTTGTATTAGCCCATAGTATTGGACGCATATGCTTTGTAAGTCATCCCATAGTATTATATGTTCCATGGTATTGATCCACAGTATTAGCGCCTAGACTTAGTATATAAGTTTGTGTTGAAGCCAATGGAGGACCGTGAAGTTATTTGTATTGAGCTTGCTCAAAGGAAGTTGCCCCCTCGAAGTGGCTCGCGATCAATAAAAATATTTTGTGATCTAATATATCGTGCATTTTATCAATTAATTGTTGTAGGTTCCTCACACTTTTTGTCCAATAGAAAAATTTTGGACGCTGTTGATATATCTCAGGAGTTCCTTCACTCTATTAAAACCAATAAGATGAGTTCTCTGATACTCAATATGGAATTAGTCAAGGATTACGACTAGGTTAATTGGGTTTGAGACTTCTTCTTATGCAAATTGGTCTTCCACTCAATGTTACAAATTGGATTATGGCATGCATGATGTCTGCAAATTTTGTTGTTTTGATCAATGGATATCCCTCTTCCTTTTTTCGTAGTTCAAGAGGATTGAGGCAGGGGTTTCCTTTATCCCTCTTATTCTTTCTTTTAGTCATTGAGGGTCTCAGCAAAATGATATGTGATGCAAGGAGCGAAGGAAAACTAAAAGGTATAAAGATCTCCTCCAAAATACTTATTACACACTTGCTTTTTGTGGATGATGTAGTCCTTTTTGGTAGGGGAACTGCAGAGGAATGGAGTCAATTTGCAGACATTATACAATTATTTTCTCTTCCTATGGTATGGAAGTTAGTGTAATAAGTCTTCCTTCTTGTGTAATAAAGTTGAGGATTCAGTGATGGAACAAATTTCAAGTGCTCTACCTTTCAATATGTCTAATCTTGATGATGGTTTCAAATACCTTGGATATTTTATCAAACCAAATGGATATGGGATAAATGACTGGGCTTGGATGGTTCATATATTTGAAGAGAAAATTAGTTTATGGTGTTATAAGTTCCTTTATCTTGGTGGTAGACTTACCCTTCTTAAATCTATAGTTGTGAGTATGCTAGTTTATTGGTTCTTGATGGCTCAAATTCCATAGACCATACTAAAGAGATTAAAATCCTTGATGTTTAGATTCTTATGGTTTGGAAATTGTGAGGGTGGATGTTTTCATCTTGTTAATTGGGAGCGTATTTCGTTGCCTAATAAATTGGGAGGATGAAGTATTAAAAATATATTTTGGTTCAATAACGCTCTCTATATGAAGAGCATGTGTCAAGGGCTCTTTGGTTCTGGGATTTGGACTGAAGTACTGCATGACAAATACATTAATATAGATTTATTAAGTTGGATCAGAAGGCCTATAAAAAATTACAAATGCTTCTTTTTTTCTAGCGCTCTTTCATGAGGTCTTATCCATGGATAAATAGTTAATTGGCTTGGTAGGTCGGTGATGGGAGGAAAATATTGGTTGGGATTGATCCATTCATTGGGAGTGAATAAAAGTATGTTCTGTCCTCACTTATCCACGACCATCTTGCATATTTTGGGTTTAATGCATTAGCCCAAATAACAAGGCCCGACTGGTTGCACAACTCTTCTTCATATTGGTTAACAGCTCGAGATCTTGGCCTTGGTAGAGTTTGGGCCGATGAATGGAAATGTTATATTCAGAGATTAAATTATGCAGGCATTAGACTTACTTCTGAGGAGGATAAACTGGTTTGGAGCAACAACTTAGAATCTAGGCATATTTTGGCAAAGTCAGCTTACTCTTCCATTGTTAATATGCATTTATCAAGGGTTTCTAAGTGGTGGTATTCGAGATTGTGGAAATGGAAATTGCCTCTGAAAATAAAATGTTTCGTTTGGCTAGCGTTTGAAGACTGCATATTTAACTGGGATAATATTCTTCACATGGGAAAATCATCTCCGAACATATGCTTTTTATGTAATCAAGACAAGGAATCTGTCAGTCACCTTTTTGTCTTTTGTAAATTTTCCAAGCAAGTCTGGCCACAGGTTAGCATGAATTTAAATATTTCTGATGTGTGGGTCATGGGAAGTTTTGAGTTCTCCTATCTCAAGTTGGTTCAGTCACACGGTAGTTTCAAGAATCTCCATGCTTTCATTGCATGGGAGATATGGGAGATTAGGAATAAGTCTATATTCGAGCATAGCTCTCCTTCTATTTATGTGGCTGTGAAAAGAGAGTTAAACTTGTTTAATTTGTATAAGCCTGATAAAAATTATTGAATCTTCCCAGAGCTCGTGCAAATATGGAAATTCCTTCTTCTAACAAAGCAATAGGTTTTTTTGATGGTGCTTCTGTTGATGGTAAATGTGGAGCTGGAATATATACTTTATTTTAAGTAAGGAGATTTATTTTAAAATGTAATTGTTCTATGGGTGTGGCACAAACACAAAAGATGAATTGCTTGCACTTTGGGGTTTAGTCAAGGTTGCTAATATCTTTGGTATTGATTCCTTATGGGTTTTTGGTGACTCGTTGGAGGTTGTCCAGCGGGAGAGAAATAATTTCAATCTGAACATGCGCCTACAGTTTTCCCAATGGTGTCATAGGATTGACACTCTGTTGAATACTTTCCATGATTGCTCAATTGATCACATTTATAGGGACTTAAATGATGTGGTTGATGCTCTCTCAAAGGAGGCATTAGATGGGGAGGAAGGCTGTCTTTATTGGGAAGAATGGTTTGGATGATTGAAGACTAGTGATGGTTCTATGTTTTTGTTTGCAGACTAGCTCTGCAGTGTCGGCAATTTCTTCTCTTTTTGGTCCTTTGTTGTCATGGGGGACATTGGATTTGTCCCTTAGTTTTGTGTGAATCATATCTGTTTTTTTTTGTTCTTGTACTGTATCTTGCAGTTATTGTAACTATGCGAAGTTTATGTCGAAGTTTATGTATCTTGGGAATGTACTTTTTGATTCATAGTAATAACAAAAGTACGGTTTTTTCTTCTTGAAAAACTTTAATTATTGTTGAGAAATATTTATTCCTAAACAAATTTTAATTTTAAGATATATTTTATATTTAAGAATTATAATATTAAGCATTAGTCTAAACATGTTATCATTTGGATTTTTTCAAGTCACATTTTTTCACTATTTTTACCCAAAATATGATTGAAAATGAGTTGTTGGAATTGTAAATATAAGTTGTTGAGATTACACTTGTCAATTGGGTCTAGCATGAGTGGTTGTGGGATAAACCGTTATCCTCCCCACCTAGGTTCTATTCCCCCAAGTGACATGTTGAGATCATAATGAGAATGTTGTTCTAATAGCTTCAAGCCCTATTTGAATTATGTTACTATTGGTTGGATGGTTTTCACAAATTAGGATTATCATATTTGAATCATGTGATTGTTGGTTGGATGGTTTTCACAATATAAGTTTGGCGTATTTGAATTATGTTATTGGTTGGATGGTTTTCACAATTTAGGGTTAGCGTATTTCAATTATGTTTTTGTTGGTTGTATGGTTTTCAAAATTTGGATAACCATTTGTATATAGTATACTTTATGGATTGCAAACCCGCTTTTTAGAGACAAACATTCTTCATGTAGATACTACATGGCTAGAGATTAAACTCATTGTTAGGTTATATGAAATTAATGTTATTAATATGATTATTTCATGTATTTTAAGTGTGACTACATTCTTTTCATGGATCCATCTTAAAATATCAATTGAGTTTTTTTAATAATTTGATGGTTTTAGTCATGGTTTCAATTAATTAGTTTCCAATAGTTTCGTTACTACATGATGTCAATAAATTAACATGTCACTTTGATCTCACAGAATCAATCCAATTTGAAATCGATGAACAATTAAATTAAAATGATTGGAAGTGTCATAATATCATTTTGTAAAGAAATTCAATTTGAAATTGATGAACAATAAAATTAAAGGTATTAGAAGTGTAACATTGTCTTTTTGTAAAGAAAAATATGTGAATGAAATTTCAATACAATAAATTATTGGAAATTGATGTTTTAATGGAACAAATATGTTACGTGACATATATATTTCATTTTAAAATTGTAATTATTTAAATGAATGAAATTTAAACACAAGAAATGATTGGAAATCGATGTTTTAATGGAACAAATTGAATGTTCAAAAAACAAAGAGTAAGAAAATAGCAATGCGGTGATGATAACACATTTGTCATATTAAAGTACTTGATTTGCGACCTTGTTTTTCTTGGTATGTGCATTGACTAGAGTGTAGTAGTGGTGAGTGGAGATCGTGCATGCAATAGAATCACAACACTTCGCTCTCTATTGTTAATAAAAATCCCATCAAGAGGCCGAATTTGTTTCTTACGTGGATGAACCATGTGTATGTTACGTTCCAATATTAGGAAGCACTTATGTTTGATAAATTTTTAATAATTATTTTTATAAAAAAATGTAATTGTATTTAGATTATGATCTACGATCAATTTTAGTCATTTAAAAAATATAATATTTTTAAATTATGGTGGTTTTTTTTCCAAATCATAAATATATAATTTTAATATTTTTTTAATTAAAAATTGTATTTAAATTATAATGTACTTTTACTTAATTTAAAAAGTATGTTAATTAATATATCCATTCTTGTTTATAAATAAAATAAAAGTGGCTCAAGACCTTTGATTTATAAGCACATTGAATACCGCATTATATTCAATAAGATATGTACATATAATATATATATTTTTATTAGTTTTAAGTTTTTTTAAAACCAACCCAAACCAAAATACCATATGAGAGATGAGCTCGACTAACACCTTGTGTTGAATAGGTACCCCCTTGTGTTGAATAAGGTACCCCATGTTGCATTCGTGTCCACAACTGGCCTGCCCCATGCACAACACATATGCGCCAAAACCCTTCAGCGTTCAATGTCTCCAACAATCTTCTTTCTACATTGATAGTAGAGACTCTAACCACATTTGATTCTTTCTCATTTGCAAAGAATCCCGTGCAATGCAAAAGAGTCATAAAACAAACTTTCAATTAACATTAAATCTTAAATTTGTTGTTGGTGCCATTGCACCTTCGTGACTATTGTTATTTGTATTTTAACAATTTAGTGTGGAGGCATATTTGAAAAAAATGAGTGATTTTCAATAAATGTGATAGAAACACTCAATGGTTCCTAGCGAACAAAAAATTTGATTCTATATGCTTCTCCCTGTAACTTTGATGGTATTTGTCACATAAAGATATGCATTGCGTTGAGTGGGCCATGTCCACGTCAAAGTGCATGCATTGGATGACTTAATTATTTTCCTATTTTTTAAATAACTTAGGCTTACATTTCCTAGTCAAAGAGCATGCATTGGATGACTTAATTATTTTCAGGGACGTAAGGCATTTAGACTTTTCCCATAGAAAATGAGGGCAATTATAGCCTTAGGGGCCCTTATCACATAGAAACTCTAAAGTTATTCCGTTTGGGTATTTCGAGATTTATTTAATAAAAAGTGTTAAAGGTAACAGGAATAATAATGAAAATAACAAAGATATAATTAAGTTTCCAACAACATAATAATATAAAATGTTGTAGATATTTTTTCGAGAGCAACAAGTACTTATATATTTATGCAAATCAAATAGGGAAAGGAGTGCAGATATTTCTAGGAAATACTTATACTAAGATCCCAATTATAATCGAATGTAGATTAATTTGAATGCTACCCCGATCGTGATGGGATAGGGTTGCCCACAACTTACCCATGAAAGTCTCACTATGGTTGTTGTACTCTAAGACCTAGTTTGATTCCAGCTTCTTCCAATATCTTTTCGCACCCATGTTCCATAAAAACAACAAAAAAACCTACAAAGAAATAATTTAAATGAAAACCATATGGCTTTCACTGCCAAGTATAAGATTGAATCTTCCATGAAAGGTGGATATGACTATGGGTAAGAACCTACACGTGACACATTAAGAGCTATGCCCTCATCAATCTAATGCTTTCTTTTAACTAGTTCTATAATTAAATAAGAATTGCCTATAATGAAACCAATCTTGATATTTATGGATTAAGCATGAGAGGCCAAGATAGAAGGCATGGATTTATGATTAATTATTCATCATTCTCCCAAGTCCTCGCACAAAATTAACTTCTTCATTTTCTCTAAGGTTAAGGATGACCCCTCCCACACCTATCACCTATGGGTTCCCTTTTAAAGCACCATGAAACAATATTGTAAAATGCTTTAGTGTCCTTATTAAGTTCCACAATTCTTCCATTGTTGTCATGTGAAAGGTTTTTTTGTAAATTGTTTGCACTTAAGGGGGCTTTCTTGAAGAAGATATATGAACCAAGATTTTATCTTCTATAGTTAACAGCTCTAAACTAAGATAGCTTATAAATCAATGGGAGATAGCTTCTATCATCAAAGATTTGGAACTAAGGATTGTTTTCCTTGGCAATTGAAACTCCACTTTGTTGAATGGCCTGTTCCTAGACAACCAAATGTTCCAACATATGTGTTTAGGTAGGGTTTCCAAAATTGAGTAAAAAAATTCTTATGCAAAGTTCTAGGATAGAAGGATTTCCAATGAATAAATATATCATTCCATGATGTTGGAAGTTGAACTTCATTGCCTAAGCCAGCCAAGGATAATTACCAAACCTACTAAGAATAATGGCACTCAAAGAAGAGATGAGGAGTTGTCTCTTCTGATAATTTACACATAAAACAAAGATATGGCCATTACACTCCCATTTTTCTTAAGTTTTCAATAGTGAGCACTTTCACATGTGCTAATGTCCAATAGAATATTCCATTATTATTGATCTCTAAAGATTAGTCTCCATAATTTTTTTGCTCCCAAGGCCAAATTTAGCAATTTTTCCTCTCTTATTTCTAGTCCTCCCTTTTCTTAGTTTGTTTGAATTTTTTCCCATTTAACTAAATGAAACTTTTTTGAAATGGAATTACCTCCCTTCCAAGTAAATATTTGCATATCCTTGCTTATTTTTCTCATTACATTTATAGGTGCCAACAAACATGAACATTGAAAAATAGGAAAGGAGGATAACACAAATTTAACAAGAACAATCTTATCATTGGATTGAGCCAAGAAGCACCCCAGGCTTGGATTTGTGATTTGAGTTTGAGAAGGATCAAATCCCAATCGATTTCTTTGGTATTTTTCTTAGCAAAAGGAATACCAAAATACTTAAGGAGGACCAATTTATGTTGCGAGGAAAGCCCATGGTGTGAGATATTCTTTGAATTGAGGAAATTGGAAGATTCCAACAGTATATTTGACTCTTCCCATTGTTGATCTACCCCTCAAAAGCTTTAGTGAATTGATACATAGTTTTCTTAAATATTTGAGCTATAATAGTGGAGGATCCCCCAAATAGTAAGGTATCATATACAACTTGAGCATGATTAATTGGTATTGTGACCCTTACAATCTTTATGCCAACAAGCTCTCTATTTGTTCTTTCATATTCTAGATTCCAACTTAACAACTCAACCATAATGATGTAAAGAAAGTGGTAAAGCTGACAACCTCGGAAGATTCCTCCAAAACATTTGAAGAATTTAGTTGACCTACCATTGACTAAGGGATTGGTCCATGAGTTATTGATATAGGTTTTAATCCATTTTATGAAGCCTTCTAAAAAACACATATTTTCCATAAGAGAGAAAAGAAATCCATGCCTTATTTTGTCAAAGGAATTTTTCATATTGATTTTGATAACCATATATTTGTCTCCTTGTGGTTGGTTGGAGTGAATGGCTTCTTTAAATAGGATAATATTATTAGTGATATGCCTTTTTTCTATAATCCCTCCTTGATTTGCTAATATTAATTTGCTCATGAGACGATTTAATATATTTGTCAATATTTTCGTCAAAATATTGTAATGTGAGTTGCATGGAGATATTGATTGGAATCTGGAAATGGATGAGGGTTGATTCGCCTTTGGAATTAATGCCAAAAAATATGTGTTAGTTAGTCCTCCAGTTCTATCCCATTCCCTAGTCCAATTAACCTTTCAACAAAGATACTTTTTTATGATAAACCAACATGCTTTCAATAAATGAATTGAAAACCCATCAAGGCCTGGTTCCAAATGGCATCCACTACTTCATTTGCTTCTATTTATTTTTCTAAGTATCTATTTTCCTCATTGTCAATGAGACTTGGAATATTTTCAAGCATCTCATCCTGCATTTCCATATCTCTAGGACCTATTTTAGTATAAGGAATTTTGAAGTGTTCATGAGCTTCCATTTTGGTACTCTTAAAATATGTTCTTTTTTGGCCTTGGGGATTCATTATTTCTTTAACAAAATTTCTAAGTTGTCTCTATTTTTCTTGCTTATGGAAGAGCGTTGTATTTTGATCATGTGCTTGTAGTTGGATGCATCTTGATTTGAACCCCCACGTCTCTTCCTCATTTCTTTTTAGTTTACGCCTCTTGATATTTAGCTTATATTCTTCAAGCAAATTATCTTTTGTGACTTCCTTGATTTCCATTACATCTCAAAGCTTTTCAATTTGTTTATGTAAATCCTCCCTTTTGGGGGTTTGTGTGAGTTCTTTGCCCAATTATTTAAACCGTATTTGACCATTTTCAACTTTACTTCCCACACGTAAGTAGTGGATCCTTTGACATATTATTTCCATAGGATTTTAACTAAACCCATAACTTATGTCTCCTGCAACGAAAGAGGATTAAATACAAAGGGGATGGCACCCAATTAAATGTTAGAATAAATTTACCCCATCTAGACTTAGGATACCTTTTATTCTAATTTTTTATTAGTGTCCTAAGTGTTAGACTAAGTCTTGTGGCCCCATTATCATACCTGGACCTCATCTCTTGATGTTTATCCACAAGTGCACCCCACTGCTGCTTTGTTGGCTGATTTTACCTCTACTTTACTAAGTAAGAGCACTTTGGTTGCTTTTGAAAACTTTATCCTGCTTTATACTGTTTTTATGCTAGATAAGGTTGGATAAGGGTGCTATCATGATTTTTCCAAGTCTTCTTGCTTTATGCCACCACCTCTTCCTTATTTTTCTCCTAAAAAGCCTCTAGCATGCTACTTTTGAGTCACTCATGTCCTACCAAGACTACTTTAGCCAATTCGTGAACTCTAGCATAGATTTGGAATCTGCTTTTTCCTAGATGGGATATTTTTTTCTACTCTAAGCCTGCCACATGTGAGCTACTCAATTTTCCTCCAAGGAATTTGAATTCTCTCTCAGATATGTATTATATATTGTATTCTAATTGTTGAATAATATAGAGACGATATTTACATCAATTGAATTCTGTCTCTCATGGTTCTGCTTCAATATTTTGTTATGATTTATGCAAATCTCTGGGTAAATTCTTGTGAGGACTACTTTGTTCTAGATCCTTGCTTATTAGAATTTCTACATGGTATTAGATCCAAGTTTCCTAGGGAGCATAGTTGTTTGTTGTAGCTCACCAGAAGCAGTCGAGGTTCCACACAATTCCTAGGGAAATTTCCTTGAGTCCTTTGGATTACCATTGGGGTCTACCCAAGTGTGAAGTACTCCCGAAAGTGCCTATTGTCCAAGCATAGCTCATAGGTTGATCAAATTAGTCTTCCAGCATAAGATTTTATAGAGTTTGTTTTGCAGGTATTGAAGATCGAATGACATAAATCTACTGTCGAAGAAGAACTCATATCTTTCCATCTCTCATCATTGTTCTCCTCTCATACTTAAGATACTAAGGATTATGTGCAAGATAATTATCTAATGGTTATTGGGAAGTCCAACATGCAGTGTGAAGCTGTTAGTTGTGCTCTCACTTCCATTATTCAGACTTCTAATTCAAATTCAAAAGATCATCAACTAGTAGGTGCAGCTCATACACACTTAGATCCTCTCATTGGTAAGCTTTGTTGTGTGTTATTGGATACTGTATAGATAGAATTACTGTATGGAGTTGTTGCATTCACTTTATTTTTCATGCTTCTGATCCACTTCATGATTATTGGCACCTGTTATAAGAGTTGCATAGAATATGGAGGAAATCATCAAGTCTCATTTGGACCTGATCTCAGGAAGTTCAAGTCTAGTGATCACATTCCACTTCTTCCCAAGAAGAATATTCCTCTAAACATTTGACCAAGTTCTCACTTGCTTGGAGTTTGGAGAGACCTATTATGGTGTATTCCGTGTTGATTTTGAGGGGAGGTTTTCTTCCCAAGTGGTTTTCCTTCTTTCCTCACCTACATGGACTAATAAATTTTTTGAAGGGTGACCATAGGCCATATTTTCCTAGGCCCTCATCATATTTTACTCACATTAAATTAGGCTTGAGTGGGGGTGTTAGAATAAATTTACCCCATCTAGACTTAGGATATCTTTAATTCTAATGTTTTATTAGTTTCCACAGTGTTAGATTAAGTCTTGTGGCCCCATTATCATACTTAGACCTCATATCTTGATGTTTATCCACAAGTGTGCTCCACTGTTGCTTTGTTTCCTAGTTTTACCTCTGCTTTGCTGAGTAAGAGCACTCTGGTTTCTTCTTACATCTTTATCCTTCTCTATACTACTTTTCTGCTAGATAAGGTTGGATAAGGGCCCTATCATGCTTTTTCCAAGTCTGCTTGCTTTATGCCACCACCTCTTCCTGCCTTTTCTCCTAAAAATCCTCCAACATGTTGCTTTTGAGTCACCCATGGCCTACCAAGACTACTTTAGCCAATTTGTGACCTCTAGCATAGATTTGGAATATGCTTTTTCCTAGATGAAAGATTTTTTGCTATTCTAATGCTGCCACATGTGAGCTACTCAAGTTGCCTCCAAGGCATTTGACTTCTCTCTCAGAGATGTATTATATATTGTATTCTAATTGTTGAATAATATAGAGATGATATTTACATCAATTGAGTTTTGTCTCTCATGGTTCTGCTTCAATATTTATTCTTATTTCTGCAAATATCTGAGTAAATTCTTATGAGTACTACTTTGTTCTAGATCCTGGCTTATTATAATTTCTACATTAAACATCTTTTTGAAGATTCAAAATAATTAGTTTGTGATAAAAAAACTTGTGGGTAAAAGTTTGGAGGATCTGCACATATCCCCCCAAAAAAACTATTATGCACTAGAAACTTGTCCAATATTCATGCTATGTTCCCTAGACCAATTCTTATGTTTGTCTAGGTATACTTTCCATTTTTGGGAATAATGTATAGTAGATCCCAATGATTAGATATTCCAATCTCTTTCCAAGTTAGTCCAAAGAAAGGGTGGTTGCTCTTTTTTTCGTTTTTCAAAATTGTTGCATGGAGGTCACCTACTACAATATAAAGATCACCTACTAGAATAGAATTCCAATGGAGATCGTCAGCCTGGAGCTCCTCAAACGAGTTACAAATGGTCAATCCCCCCCAGAAATGATTGAGGCATACATATTACAAATTCTAAAAATGGCATCGATTTATTTACATGCGAAAATCACCATTTACCAATTTAATGTATCTTTTGCTATGATTTCTTCAATTACCTTGAAGTCCAAAATGTGCCTAACCCTCCTAAGGATTCTCTTGCACTTATCATTGTCCATTCTAAGGGATTTCATATTCTTACTCTTGTCTCTTCCTATAAATACGGTGATATTTATAATTTAAAATGGAACAAATTTATAGAGCATGCTAACATTTATAATTTAAAATGGAACATGCCCATTGAGCGCTTTCTTCTTGCTACCTACCTTGAACATGTAGATGTCAAGTGATTTCTTCTTTGCATGTGCCAATTCATGTTGTACTATGTTTTATTCTCAAGCTAGTATATGTTCCAAGTCATATGATCCCACAAAATTACATGCAGGATTTATTGATTGATTTCCTTCCACTATCATCCTTTTATTCTTTTCCAACTTGTCTATTTTGTCTTGCATCTCTATCATTTCATCTATTCTTTAAGGGTTGATTTCCTTGATAAGATCAATATGAATATACTTGTTTTTAATTGTTTCAACTTGAGATTTCATACATGTAATTTTCTTTTGGAAATCCTGTAGTTATGTCTCATGAGTTTTGTCCCATTCTCTTCACCACCATTCCCATTTATAGACATATAATGAAAAACAATCTTGAATCTCCCCTACATGTCACTCACACTAATAAATTCCCTTACACAAGTTTGCATTTTCATAGAAGAAACATTTATTAGTATTCATGGGTGTTGGCCATCACTTAGAACCTTTTCCAAAACAACTAATAGGAAGTAGACAGCTCGGGGCCGTTCAAAGGGTTCACTCTCTCTCTCAAATCCAAAAACCTTGTGCTAAGGAGCAATAAGATGTTGTATAATAACATCCAAATCCAACTCGATCAATGTTTAATCCCACACATAATCACCCATCCCATCATCATAGGGCTAATAACTGGGGCTTCCTCCAATGTTATGTGAATTAGTATGCTGGCTATAGGAGAGTTAAAAGCCCATAATTCCACTATCATCAAACTTTTACGAGTTATCCCAAGGGCTTAACCTCATTATCAAAGTCAAAAGAATTAAAAAGGATCAAGAAAGTTGATGTAGATCCAAGGACCCCCCATTTTTAGTCACCATTCCTTCTAAGGGATTTCTCCTAAAAATCCTCCAACATGTTGCTTTTGAGTCACCCATGGCCTACCAAGACTACTTTAGCCAATTTGTGACCTCTAGCATAGATTTGGAATCTGCTTTTTCCTAGATGAAAGATTTTTTGCTATTCTAATACTGCCACATGTGAGCTTCTCAAGTTGCCTCCAAGGCATTTGACTTCTCTCTCAGAGATGTATTATATATTGTATTCTAATTGTTGAATAATATAGAGATGATATTTACATCAATTGAGTTTTGTCTCTCATGGTTCTGCTTCAATATTTCTTCTTATTTCTGCAAATATCTGAGTAAATTCTTATGAGTACTACTTTGTTCTAGATCCTGGCTTATTATAATTTCTACATTAAACATCTTTTTGAAGATTCAAAATAATTAGTTTGTGATAAAAAAAACTTGTGGGTAAAAGTTTGGAGGATTTGCACATATCCCCCCAAAATAAACTATTATGCACTAGAAACTTGTCCAATGTTCATGTTATGTTCCCTAGACCAATTCTTATGTTTGTCTAGGTATACTTGCCATTTTTTGGAATAATGTATAGTAGATCCCAATGATTAGATATTCCAATCTCTTTCCAAGTTAGTCCAAAGAAATGGTGGTTGCTCTTTTTTTCCCTTTTCAAAATTGTTGCATGGAGGTCACCTACTACAATATAAATATCTCCTACTAGAATAGAATTCCAGTGGAGATCGTCAGCCTGGAGCTCCTCAAACGAGTTACAAATGGTCAATCCCCCCCATAAATGATCGAGGCATACATATTACAAATTCTAAAAATGGCATCAATTTATTTACATGCGAAAATCACCATTTACCAATTTAATGTATATTTTGCTCTGATTTCTTCAATTACCTTGAATTCCAAAATGTGCCTAACCCTCCTGAGGATTCTCTTGCACTTATCATTGTCCATTCTAAGGGATTTCATATTCTTACTATTGTCTCTTCCACTAGTTTCAATTTTTGTATCGAGGAGAGTAGAGACTCTTTCTTCCTTAATAATACCTTTTATTGTATATATCTACCTTAGTCTTACTATCCATTCCCATGTAGTTCTACGAGACAATATTCATTATTTATTGTTAATGGTGGGTTGCATATCCTCATTGATTTTTGGTTTTTTCATTCTAGGAATTTTAATTGGTGCATTCTTGTCATAATTTTCAATATTTATCTGCAATCTCAAAGAATTTTCTTTGGAATGACATTTCTTCCCCTTTTTCTCTTTGAGGATTTATCCCTTGTCTCTTTTTTGGAAGTCTCTTTTATTTTGAATCTTATGATTCCTCTCCATCATATTGTCTTTCCGTCCTTCTTGTCATAATGCTACTTGGGGTTTCCTTGATGTGGATTACTTCCTTCATCGACTCTTATAGGATCTAGACATTCTTTTTCTACTAAGGATTTATTTCTTCTAGAACATGATGACTTTGAACTTCCATCGCTCGCTCTTGAATTTATCCCTCTTCCATAGTTGGCATAGTTGATTTCTCTTCTTCCTCTAATATAGGGATAAAGCTTGAAATTGACTGGACAAGTTGGGATAATAAGAGGGGCCTGGATCTTTACTCGGATTCCTAGAAGATATTTTTTTTTTCTCCTCTCTTCACCTGTTTGCATTCATTTTCTGGTTATTGAGGTTGAGAGGTAGATTTGGTTATTTATAATTTAAAATGGAACAAATTTATAGAGCATGCTAACATTTATAATTTAAAATGGAACATGCCCATTGAGCGCTTTCTTCTTGCTACCTACCTTGAACATGTAGATGTCAAGTGATTTCTTCTTTGCATGTGCCAATTCATGTTGTACTATGTTTTATTCTCAAGCTAGTATATGTTCCAAGTCATATGATCCCACAAAATTACATGCAGGATTTATTGATTGATTTCCTTCCACTATCATCCTTTTATTCTTTTCCAACTTGTCTATTTTGTCTTGCATCTCTATCATTTCATCTATTCTTTAAGGGTTGATTTCCTTGATAAGATCAATATGAATATACTTGTTTTTAATTGTTTCAACTTGAGATTTCATACATGTAATTTTCTTTTGGAAATCCTGTAGTTATGTCTCATGAGTTTTGTCCCATTCTCTTCACCACCATTCCCATTTATAGACATATAATGAAAAACAATCTTGAATCTCCCCTACATGTCACTCACACTAATAAATTCCCTTACACAAGTTTGCATTTTCATAGAAGAAACATTTATTAGTATTCATGGGTGTTGGCCATCACTTAGAACCTTTTCCAAAACAACTAATAGGAAGTAGACAGCTCGGGGCCGTTCAAAGGGTTCACTCTCTCTCTCAAATCCAAAAACCTTGTGCTAAGGAGCAATAAGATGTTGTATAATAACATCCAAATCCAACTCGATCAATGTTTAATCCCACACATAATCACCCATCCCATCATCATAGGGCTAATAACTGGGGCTTCCTCCAATGTTATGTGAATTAGTATGCTGGCTATAGGAGAGTTAAAAGCCCATAATTCCACTATCATCAAACTTTTACGAGTTATCCCAAGGGCTTAACCTCATTATCAAAGTCAAAAGAATTAAAAAGGATCAAGAAAGTTGATGTAGATCCAAGGACCCCCCATTTTTAGTCACCATTCCTTCTAAGGGATTTCTCCTAAAAATCCTCCAACATGTTGCTTTTGAGTCACCCATGGCCTACCAAGACTACTTTAGCCAATTTGTGACCTCTAGCATAGATTTGGAA
Source organism: Larix kaempferi (assembly GCA_027924585.1). Lineage (NCBI taxonomy): Eukaryota > Viridiplantae > Streptophyta > Pinopsida > Pinales > Pinaceae > Larix > Larix kaempferi. Next base: position 10,244,610 of record BSBM01000727.1, read on the forward strand.
TCTGCTTTTTCCTAGATGAAAGATTTTTTGCTATTCTAATACTGCCACATGTGAGCTTCTCAAGTTGCCTCCAAGGCATTTGACTTCTCTCTCAGAGATGTATTATATATTGTATTCTAATTGTTGAATAATATAGAGATGATATTTACATCAATTGAGTTTTGTCTCTCATGGTTCTGCTTCAATATTTCTTCTTATTTCTGCAAATATCTGAGTAAATTCTTATGAGTACTACTTTGTTCTAGATCCTGGCTTATTATAATTTCTACATTAAACATCTTTTTGAAGATTCAAAATAATTAGTTTGTGATAAAAAAAACTTGTGGGTAAAAGTTTGGAGGATTTGCACATATCCCCCCAAAATAAACTATTATGCACTAGAAACTTGTCCAATGTTCATGTTATGTTCCCTAGACCAATTCTTATGTTTGTCTAGGTATACTTGCCATTTTTTGGAATAATGTATAGTAGATCCCAATGATTAGATATTCCAATCTCTTTCCAAGTTAGTCCAAAGAAATGGTGGTTGCTCTTTTTTTCCCTTTTCAAAATTGTTGCATGGAGGTCACCTACTACAATATAAATATCTCCTACTAGAATAGAATTCCAGTGGAGATCGTCAGCCTGGAGCTCCTCAAACGAGTTACAAATGGTCAATCCCCCCCATAAATGATCGAGGCATACATATTACAAATTCTAAAAATGGCATCAATTTATTTACATGCGAAAATCACCATTTACCAATTTAATGTATATTTTGCTCTGATTTCTTCAATTACCTTGAATTCCAAAATGTGCCTAACCCTCCTGAGGATTCTCTTGCACTTATCATTGTCCATTCTAAGGGATTTCATATTCTTACTATTGTCTCTTCCACTAGTTTCAATTTTTGTATCGAGGAGAGTAGAGACTCTTTCTTCCTTAATAATACCTTTTATTGTATATATCTACCTTAGTCTTACTATCCATTCCCATGTAGTTCTACGAGACAATATTCATTATTTATTGTTAATGGTGGGTTGCATATCCTCATTGATTTTTGGTTTTTTCATTCTAGGAATTTTAATTGGTGCATTCTTGTCATAATTTTCAATATTTATCTGCAATCTCAAAGAATTTTCTTTGGAATGACATTTCTTCCCCTTTTTCTCTTTGAGGATTTATCCCTTGTCTCTTTTTTGGAAGTCTCTTTTATTTTGAATCTTATGATTCCTCTCCATCATATTGTCTTTCCGTCCTTCTTGTCATAATGCTACTTGGGGTTTCCTTGATGTGGATTACTTCCTTCATCGACTCTTATAGGATCTAGACATTCTTTTTCTACTAAGGATTTATTTCTTCTAGAACATGATGACTTTGAACTTCCATCGCTCGCTCTTGAATTTATCCCTCTTCCATAGTTGGCATAGTTGATTTCTCTTCTTCCTCTAATATAGGGATAAAGCTTGAAATTGACTGGACAAGTTGGGATAATAAGAGGGGCCTGGATCTTTACTCGGATTCCTAGAAGATATTTTTTTTTTCTCCTCTCTTCACCTGTTTGCATTCATTTTCTGGTTATTGAGGTTGAGAGGTAGATTTGGTGTGCTTGCAGCTCCTAGTGAAATTCCATACTCATTGCACACCTTGCACTTAAACGAAAACTGCTCATATTCTAATTTTTTGGTATGAACCCGACCATCCATTATTAGTTTAATAGCTTATGAGAGACCCTTCTCAAGGTCCACTTCGACATAGATCCTTGCAAAAGTGTACATTCCACCTTTGAGCTTATATCTATCAATATACTTTCCAAGAGTGTTGTCAAAAACATTTAGATCTTCATCACTCCAATATGCAATGGTAAGTGAGGAAATCTAACCCAAACTAGAACAACTGAGGGGATATCTCTTTTAGAATCAAAATATGACCACTAGAGGAAGAGAAACAAGAAAAACCGCAAGAATAATTACTACTCAAAGAACAAGAAGTTGGAAGACAAGATACAAAGGTTCCCTCTAGGTATGTTCAAAAGAATCACTCTGAAAACTTAATCATTGGTGTTAAACGCATAGGAGGACAAACAATAAGAATTGATGTAGAAAATAACACTGAATAAGTACACCTCTCTCTACTTTCCAAAATAGATCCCAATAGTTTTGAAGAAGCTAAGACTAGTGAACCTTGGGTAAATGCTATGAAAGAAGAACTGAATCAGATTATGAAAAATGAAATGTGGGAACTTGTTCCAATACCTAAAGATAAGAATGTCATTGGCATAAAGTGGGTTTTAAGGAACAAATTAAATGAATACGAGTAGGTAAAATAAATAAATAAATAAAAATAAAAATAAATAAATAAATAAAAATAAAAATAAATAAAATAATAATAATAATAATAATAATAATATTGGTGTGCAAAGCAAGGTAATTTTTAGGGGCGAAATTTCGCCAATTAGCTATTTTTGGGGTTTTCTTTCAAAAAATAAATTCATTATTTGGTCATTTTTAGTCTTTAATATCGCCTATATTTACATAAAATATGTTTTTTTATCATAATATTCGCCAAAATTTACACATTTCAGTAGTAAAATGTATGTTTCATATTTAATATCTGCCTACCTATCTATATACATGTTTTTTTCTATCCAAAATAATCGCCTAGGATACTAAACTTAAGTATAATATTATAATCCTTAAAAAATACCCTGGTGCAAAGGATATGCACAAGTTGAAGGGATAGAATTTGGTGATACTTTTTCCCCCGTTGCCATAATTGAATCAATCAGAATGTTCTTGGCATATGCATGATCCAAGGATATCAAAGTATACCAGATGGATGTAAAATCAACCTTTCTAAATGGATATTTGAAAGAAGAAGTCTACATAGAACAACCAGAAGGGGTTCAATTATCAGAAAATAAATACTATGTCTGCAGACTAAATAAATCCTTTTATGGACTAAATCAAGCTCCCAAAGTCTAGTACTCAAGGTTAGACAATTACCTTCGGCAACAAGGATTTAAAAGAGTAGGAAATGACACTAACTTATATATAAAAACTAATCATGAAAATATGACTATTATTTGATTTTATGTAGATGACATTATATTTGGAAGCAATGATGATATCCTGAGTAAAAAATTTGTAGCAAAAATGAAGAATGAGTTCGAAATGTCTATGTTAGGAGAATTGACCTTCTTTCTGGGATAGCAAATCACCCAAATTTTCAAGGGCATCTTTATTTCTCAGAACAAATATGAAAATAAATGGTGAATAAATTTAACATGGAAGATTGCAAACCAATATGTACTCCCATGATAACCGGTTGCAAGTTAAGAAAAGAAGATGATTCCAAGGAAGTAGATCAAAAAATATATAGGTCAATGGTTGGCAATGTATTCTATGTAACAACTTCAAGACCAAATATTATGCAATCTGTAGGACTAGTTTCTAGGTTTCAAGCAGACCCTAAGGAGACACATGTTCAATCTGTTAAACGAATCTTCAGATATCTAAAAGAAAATTTGTATTTTGGTCTATGGTATCCAAAAAATGAAGACTTGACTCGGGTAGCATATACTGACACAGACTGGGCAGTAAGTATCGATGATAGAAAGAGTACAATCAGAGCACCATTCTTCTTGGGAAACTGCTTAGTCTCTTGGATAAGTAAAAAACAATCTTCAGTGTCGTTATCAATAGAAGAGGCAGAATACATTGCATCAGCAACATGTTGCGCTTAGTTTCTCTTGATGAAGCAAACCTTGAAGGATATTCATGAGGATTTTGATTAGCCTATACCGATATTATGTGATAACACAAGTGCAATAACTATTTCGAAGAATCCTGTGATGCACTCTAAGACAAAACATATTCCTATCAGGTATCATTTCTTAAGAGAACAAGTTACTGAAAACACAGTCAAGTTGGACTATATTGATACCAAGGAAAATATTGTTGATATATTTACAAAGCCTCTCCCAAGGGATGTATTTGAATATCTCAGACAAAAATTAGGAGTAATACCTAGTCCTCATTAAATTACTCAAGGTGTAAAAAGGACTGCATAAAGAATAAGTAACCAGTGCAAAGGAGCAACAAAAGATAGGAACACAAGATAAATCTAGGTGGAGAACTTGCAACTACGTAGGGGGAGGATACCTATTTGCAGATAATAAAATATTACTTTTCCATTGAATATGTAAAAGGGGGATAAAGTAGCAAGTAAATCTGTAAACAAGATTGTGCAACATAAGACTTCATTGAAGAGCTAGTATTCAAAAGGAGCTTAGCTTTACTTGGTGTTGACATCAATGCCAAAGGGAGACTTTGTTAAGCTTGGTATTTTCATTGATGTCAAAGCTGAGATTGTTGAACTTGGTAATGGAATTGAAGTCTTAAATCCAGTTTGAAGAAGTATATAGAAAATATGTGTGCAAGTCTCAGCAATCCCCACCAAACGTCAAAGAGATTGTTGAACTTGGTGATGGAATTGGAATCTTAAAACCAGTTTGAAGAAGTATATAGAAAACATGTGAGCAGGTATCAACAATCCACACCAAACATGCACAAGAAGTCTATGTAAAGTCCCACTAGATTTATATGCGCAGGTAGCAACACATGTATGTTGTGCAATACACCGTTCAATAGTTTGCATGCTAATCAAACCAAAATATTAAAGTCCACAAGCTACAAGCCGACGAGGGAATAAGAAATGAGGTATGTTCAAGCCAAATGGGAGGTAAGCTTGACTAAGAATAAAGGAAGAAGGGGTGTCACCAACTTACCCCAACTTGTGGACATATCAATTGAGTAAGATCAATATAAATAAGAGAAATATTGATGTGTGTTGAGGTAAGCTTGAGCGCAAAAGATGCAGTATTCTGAAATTGCAAGCTTTGGGGAACAAATGAAATGCTGAGGGGAATCAATGGCTATATGACCTAAGGAAGTGCACGATATTAGAGGACAAGGAGAAATGCAAGGAGTAGGCGTTCATAAATATAAGGAGTATTTGTGAAGAGCACAAGGAGCATTTGAAAAAAAGGATACAGGGAATTTTAGAGTAGAAAGAGATGGAATGTGAAGTATAGTATGTTCAACGATTTGTGAATAACAGAGGAAACATATCAGAAAGTTCAGAGTGGCTTGTGATCGAGGTATAAAACAAAAAATCTATAATTGGGTGGTAGTATGGGGAAAGGACAGAATATTGGTGTCTTCCACAGGTTGGTGCCTGACAGCTCAGGTGGGTGCTTGATTGTGCAAGTTGGTGCTTGATTACTATGAGTTGGTGCTCATAAGAGTATTGGTGTCCTCACAGGTTGGTGCTTATAAAATAACAAGTTGGTGCTCGAAAGAGATTGGTGTTCATGTCTTATTGGTGCAGCAAAATCAGTGAGTGGGTGCTCACATTTGTATTGGAAATTGTTGCCTCCTGACATTATTTGTAATAAGAAGATAATTCTTTATCTTCTTTCTCTACATATTCTTTGTGCAAAGTTCTTTGTATTGAAATTGATTTTGGTACATGGTATATGTGTTATTAATGATGACATGGTATAACAAATGTTTGTAAGGATAAAAAATATGTGATACTGATTCACCCCCTCCTCTTAGTATCATTAGGGGTCCAACAAAATAGTACATAGGATATTTAATGTAGAAACCCAAATGGGAGAAAACCACAAAATATGTTCTTTTATAATTCATTCATTACAATATCAGGCTCCAACCTAAGAGGGACACCCATCCCTGATGCAAACTATATATATCAACTTGTTTACAGTAAGCTCCAACATATTAATTTGGTGAAGGCTCCAACTTTCACTGCAAGCACCAACTTGCAAAACAAGCTCCAACATACTATATAGATAGATCCAATTGACTAATTTGGGAAAGCACCAACTTGCTGATAGGATCCAATCTATATCTGGGATGAGGACACCAATCCTCTTCAGCACCAGTTCAGTGTCCTCTGCACCTCCCTACCACCTTATTTCTCCAGTACCAACTACAAGGAAGCACCAATTCCCTAAGATCACAAGCACCAACATACCCTAAAAACACCTTACCACCTTGATATGAATAAGAGTATCAACTTGACACTGTCACTGTCTTCAAATTGTCATTGTCTTCACACTATCAATATAATTGTATCTGTCTCTATCACTGTAGTCGTCACTATCATTGCTAGTGTCAACATGTCAACATGTACATGCTCTACAAATCTACAATCAAACCCTTCATGAAGAATACCAAAACATATTTTCAATATAACCTTCAAATCTGCAGCAAAATATCCCTTCAAATATGTAATAAGGCCTTCAAGGATAGGACCAAAAGAATGTCTCTCAAGTTTGTAATCAAACCCCAGAAACAATCATCCATAGAAATCATTTTTTGTTTATTCAAAACCTTAACATCATTATCGTCTTCAAACCCTAGTTCATGCCAAGAGAGGAACCCTATATCATGCCAATAAATTCACCATAATATATGGAAATAGCATCATCATCATAATATATGCCAATATCACCATAATCTATGGTAATAACATCACCATAATCCACTGCTTTAAACTATTTAGAAACCCTTACTTCCAAACAAAATATATCCCAAAATATACTGAACCAGTATCTGAAACTTTTATCACATGGTCATCGATATCTCTAAATCATCTCATCCAAAGGGCACTATTTGAGGATTCCTTGAATAGAATTTATATCAAAAATGCCAAATTGACATGTTTAAAGTTAATTTTAGGGTCATTCAGAAACCCTAACTTCCTGAGGTAAAATATTCGAAAATATAGTGAATCAGCATATGAAATGTTTACCATATGTTCTTTAATATCTATACATTATCTCAACCAAAGGGCCCTATCTGAAGCTTTCTAGAACAAAAATTATCCCGAAAATTCCAAACTGACATGTTTAAAGATGATTCAGAAACCCTAACTTCCCAAGGTCATATATCCTAAAATATAGTGAACTAGCATCTAAAATATTTACCACAAGTACTTACACATATTAAATCTAGTTCATAAAATTTCACAGTCTGAAACATCCTAGAAAAAAGATATAGAAAAAATTCCAAAATGACCTGAAACAAATTTCACAACCCCCTCCACTTCATCTTCCCTTGGAAATTTTCTCTTCTAGGCTAAAATTCGCTCCTCTTCCTTGACTTAGTCGAATTGTGATTCATCCTAATTCCAAATGAGTCTTCTCTTATTTATACAATTCCAAGGTCACTTTTTAGTTCACTTTATGGACAACCTACAACTAGCATTAATTTTGTCTTCCACATTTTAGGGGCTTCTTCAATGGGTCAGTGACCACTTCATGAATTCATCTAGGGGCTTTGAATTTCCCTCTTGACCACTTCATTTATTCATCAAGGGGATTTGTGGATTCCTTCCTTTTCTAGGATCCTACAAGATTGCAAAGCCACGTGAGGTTACTTGACCCTTCAAACCTTTTCCTTTCATACCTTGTCATTGATGTCTCCAAGACAAAACAAACTTGCTCATTGCCAAGTGTCATGATAGCTTTCTTACTCAGTATATGAAGGTTTCCTCCTACACCCTCAAGGTGGTCCTAGTACATAATTTATTCATATTTCTTAGGGTTTCTTTCCTCAACAAGTGGGAAAGTGGGGTGTACATATATATCTTCACTTGGCTTTAGGGGTTTCTTCCCACTTCTCATCATCATGGTCTTATGGATACATCATCATCATTTAGAGGATTCTTCACACTTCTCATCATCATGGTCTTTAGGACACATCATCATCACTTTAGGGATTCTTCACACTTCTTATCATCATGACCTTTAGGGGCTTCTTCAATGAATTTAGAGGCTTGCCACATTTGTGTACAACTCAAAGTGGGAATGTGGAAACAACCACATGTTATATCATCCTGTGAGGGCCATGCTTAATAAATATGCCATAAGGGGACCACTTTTGATTTATATAAACTTATCTCAAGGCTCCTTCAAAGATTTTTAAGGCTTCAAACAATCTCCCTTTATTACTTCCATATCATCATCATCATTGCCACATCATCATTACCATTGTCACATTGAGATCAATTAAAACATCACTCAACAATATTATAATCTTATGACACGAATATCTTGACCTTGATGACATCAATGCCAAATTTACTCAACAGTTATGGTAGTTATAACTACCTCCATCTTGTGTGTATTATAAATATACATGAATCTGACATTGTAATAGTTGATTAAGAGGAAGATGATAATAAAGACTACTTGTTTATATTTCTACAATTACTTATTTTTATCCCTTTATCCTCTTTCTTTGTGTGCATGCGTGTATATTAGGGTTTAACACAACACGATTGGTAACCATACTAGCCTTGTAATCCTTTAAGTCACAACAACACCACTTCACGATATATATATATATATATATTCTAAGGAAAACCTTGTTGGGGAAATCAAATGGATGATTTCCCACATTCATGAATGGCATCCATAGTAAACATGTCAACATTGACTAATGTACCAACATAGGGGTATTTGTAGTGGGAACTCGCAAGCATCGAACTAGCTAAATTCCTAGTAATATTAATGACAAACAATTGAGCTAACCCTTTTCCTATATGTGTGTGTATGTGTGCATGAGTGAGAGAGAGAGAGAGAGAGGTTAGGGTTTTAGAGAGAGAGATTGGAGGTTAGAGGTTTACAAAGAGAGAGATATTAGAGGTTAGGGGTTTAGAGAGAGGTATATTAGGGTTTGCGTTTAGAGAAAGAGATAGATTGGGGGTTAAGGGTTTAGAGAGAGAGAGAGAGAGAGAGAGAGAGAGAGAGATTGGGGGTTAGGGGTTTAGAGAGAGAGAAATTGGAGGTTAGGGGTCTACAGAGAGAGAGATCAGGGGTTAGGGATTTAGATAGAGAGGGAGATAAAAAGAGAGATATTGGTGGTTAGGGGTTTAGAGAGAGAGACTGTGTGGGGAGGGAGGGAGGGAGAGAGAGGGAGGGAGAGATATTGGTGGAGGTTTAGAGAGAGAGGGAGAAATCGGGGTTATGGGTTTAGAGAGAGAGAGATTGGGGGTTAGGGGTTTAGAGAAAGAGATTGGGGGTTAGGGTTTGAGAGAGAGAGAGATTGGAGGTTAAGGGTTTAGAGAGAGAGAGAGAGAGATTAGAGGTTAGGTGTTTAAATAGAGAGGGAGAAAGAGATTAGGGCTTAGGGGTTTAGAGAGAGAGAGAGATAGAGGGTTAGGGGTTTATATATATATATATTTATATATATATATATATATATAGAGAGAGAGAGAGAGAGAGAGAGAGAGAGAGAGAGGAAGGAGGGAAATAGAGAGGTAAAGATAGAGGGATGGACAGAGGGAAGGAATTAGGTAGGGAAAGAGAGATATTAATTCAGGGGGAGAGAGAGGGGGGTGAAGGGAGGGGGAGAGAGAGACCAAAAGAAGGAGGGAGGGAGAAATAATTAGGGAGAGAGAGAGAGAGAGAGAGAGAGAGAGAGAGGGATATTTGTATATATAAGAAATACCTTTCCAACTGTATAAGGGGAATCAAAATCTTTGTTCTCAATCAAATTTTATGGAAAAAATAGTGAAGATGTGTTCTTATGTAACAAAAACGTTGGCGCATTTTATTCTATTGGTCAAAATATTCATAATATTATTATAAAAATAACAAAAAATGGTAATGAATAATAGAGAACCTAAAACACAAAAGTTGTAGAGATTGGGAATATATTTCCAACGGTATAAGAATCATCAAAATCTGAGTTCTGGATGAAAATTTATGGTAAAAACAGTAAAGGAATGTTTACATGTAATAAAAGCGCATGCACATTTTGATAATGCATGCACATTATTAACACATGCACATTTTGATAGCGCATGCACATTATTAATGTGTGCACATTTTGATATCATGTGCATGTTATTAACACGTGTGTATTCCTACAAATTCAAAAAAAAGGCAGGACAACCTCTCTTCATCTACATGGTGGATGAGTTGGCCACTTTGGTTTTAGGTTCGGATTGACAAACCTCTTGTGTAATGTCCCCAAATTTGGCCATGGACCACAATTCACCAAGTCACCTAGAATTGTTCATGTTTATTCACCTAAGTGGCGATTTGGGTTGATTATTGTTTAATCCTAAGGTCCAAAGTTAGGAATAATTCCACATTAAAATATGTTGGACTAGGAAAATTCATTAAGGAGATGAGGAACCTTGGTTGGATCTTCAAATAAGAGAAAGTATTATTGTGGTTTGAAATTATTAATGAAAACAATCCTAAGGTTTGCAAGGATTACAAGCGGAAAATCCAAGTAGAAAGTACAAAATCCTAACCATTGTGAAAGAGGAATTGATGTTGCTGGTGCAATTATGAGTCAAGTGGTAAAGGTGGGCCACATGATGAAATATATTCCCCAATGTGAAAGTTTGCACACCAAATTCGAATTTGTTTTCAAGTAGAAATAATATTGGGTCAAATAACATTGGAAAAATAAGATAAGGACCTGTTCTCTCATAAACAATTATTTATCAGTATTTTATTTATGATTTTATGAGATAATATTGACTATTTGGTGGCGCCTAGGAAGATTGGAAGGAAAAGATAAAATGGACCCAAAGGAATCTGGACAAAGTAATGAAAAGCAAGAAAGAAGCTGAAAAGTAGGAATGCAACTGAAAAGCAGCATAAAATCAAAGAAAGAAGAAGTTTCCATATTTTTCCTAAAAGCAGGAAAAACAACCTAAAGCAGAAAAGACAAGAAAGCAAGGAAGGAATCTCAGGAAAATATGCAAGTCCTAATTTTAGCCAGTGAGGGTGCAATTGATGAGGCAAGTCGTCCATATGCAATGTAACTTACCAAATAAGCCACCATAAGCTTATAAAAGGATTATGAGATCCTCCATGAGGAATCTTTTGGTCATTTTTCAATTGTCATTGAGGAGCTCTACGTTTTTCAAAGCTTGGGTGATGTGCCCCTTGCGAACAATAGAGAGATGTGCCCCTCTATAACATTAAGGAAGGATATATCCAGTCTTCTTCAAATATTTTCAAGCTACATTACTACTGTAGTTCCATTCTACTTTATTTCCATTTGATATGTTGGCATTCCTATCTTAAGACAATATCATGTCAGTATTGTTTCTTATAGTGTGTTGTAGATTGTAGAGAAGGAGATTGAAGGTTTGTGACCCTGTGACATCCTATAACTACTCAAGCGTGACCCATGTAATGTAATGTGCTGTAAAATCATATGCTTCTCTGATCAAATAATAAAAGACAATTCTCTTACTCCAACATTGCTCAATTTTTCTCCTATGTTGCAATTATTCAGTTTAAATTGACATTCTGCAAGTTTGGTTGTAATTGACTGATGATAGTTATTCCAAAGATATAATTAATTCTTGATTCTATTCATTTACTTGATTTTTATCACTACTGCATAGATTCTATAGGAAATTGTGACCCTTATCCTCTCCTTGAAAGTGCCAAAAAACTAGCAATTTCCCCTGCTCTCAAATTCATTGGAAATCTGACTAGTTTTGAGTTTTAATGTAATTAACTGACGTATGGACCACCAAATGGAGTTTTGTAAGTTGATGCAGGAATTTAAGACATACTAGGAACCATCCCAACCTTCATATCTACAAATAGTGGTATTCTAGTTCCACTTTGATCCGTTTGGAAATAACCTAACTAAGTAGTCACGAATCTAGCACCTTACTCCTAGTTACTGATTCTTACAATATAAAAGTGTGTGGTTGAGTCTAATGACTACTCTAATAGGTTGGACATTTATACAGCATAGTTACCTTCATATTTAATTAGTAGGGAATAATTTTTCATATAATTATTGGGTTCATTGCCTCAGAGTCTTTGTCTTTACCAAAGGGTCGTCCCAGGTGTGATGCACTTCAAAATGTGCAACTTTCAAGGTAAGTGATGAATATACCTATAAAATTTGCAGCATAAATTTGAATTGTAGGTGCCATAATTACATCAGAGTCATCTAATCCCAATCCATTCCTAATATATGGAATTCGAGTCCCTCTAGGTTCCATCTGAAATTGTTTGGAAACAAGCAATTTCCTCCTCATAGTTCTGATTATAGAACCTAGTATTGACTTTACCATTTGGTTTTTTATTGAGGAGATAATATTCCCAAATATATATGATTTTAATATTTGGGATATTACAGTGGTATCAGATCATGGTCCTCTACACCTTTGCATTGTGATCATCATTTGAAAGAAGAAAATGCAGCCATGAGATTGGTACCTATTGTAGTTGAAGAAGCACATTATGAGTTGTATGAAGAAGAAGATAAATCCATGGATGAAGATCTGCAAGATGGTTCTTCTTGTAACTTCATATATGGGAATGATGGTTACTTTAGTGACCAATTAGATGAGGAAGACATAAGGCCTAGATATGTTAATGGTAGGGTGTCCTGTGGAGGGAAGCCAAAAGAACCTCTTGGGTACCTCCTAGATTATTATGAACTAAGAAAAGAAGTATGGGAACTCTCGTCTTTCCGAGAGTTCCGCAGTATCGATATCAGAATATTGTTTCAGGACCGCTACTGCAAATAAAATAAAGAGAGGATTGCACATATGGTTCAAAAGGTGTGCAAAGAAGTGGGAACTAGATGGTTTCCACCGGGACCCAAAGTTGACGCATGTGAGGATTCATGTTGTACTAGAAAGTGAAAGGAGGACAAGGACGAGCATATACAACCATCCATGGTCATCATGAAGATCCATGAACCACATATATATACGAGTGGTTAAGAAAAATAAGATATCCATGAGTTGGAGCGTAGGTCACTACAAGGTGACTGTAGGAGAGAAGAAAAATGTGCAGAATCAAACATTGAGCCTTCCATCGGTGATTCATAGGAACAACACAAGAGATATGGCATGGAAATAGTGCACTCCACTAATGGGTGTGTAAGCCTTTATGTTTGTGACATAGAGATCAGTTGGGAGAAGTTTGTTGCAAGAGAGCGTTCCCATGAACAATAATATGACTAACTTGCAGCAGAAGAAGTAGAACAAGGATCGATCTCCAAGTCACCACTTGAGCTTCATTGTGAATTTGATCAAAAAGGGGAAGACATGATACAAAGGTATGATCACATTTTAGACTACAATATTATGTTGTGTCATCATGAGGTTGAATCCACTTCCGTGGATAATTTTGGTATTGGCATAGTGGAGTCTCTTGGCATTGAGGCTCATTTTGGGATAGCAGTCACTCCCAGAGAGTAGATTGGCATGATGGAGTCTACTGATGATGAGAATCTAATTTCTGATGTGGAGGATGATGGATTGTTGGATGGGATTCAACATGATTCCCATAGGATGGATGATATCACATGTGACATCACACATTGTGTTGTCAATCAGACATGCGGTGATTGGGAGAGCCTGCTCCTAGTCACTAAAGAAAGGATACTGCAAATTCTATCTAGAACTAATGGTGCACGTAGATTCATGGAGGATCTCATTGGGAGAGTTCAGCTGGAGAAGGGACATAATGGTATTGTTGACAGAGTCTATAGCTCTGAACTCTGCATCATTAGAAGAGAGTTGGAAGAGTTGAAAGATGATTACTTGCAGTTGCTTATGGATAGAGACATGGCTCTCAAATTTGTTGAAGACAAAGCAACAGTAGAATTAGGACAACAACTTTATATGGATTTGGGATATTCTCTTTCCTCTCCCAAGACCACTAGTGATGTGATGTGTGTGGATGATTGAACACATATTGCATTGGAGGAGCCTCATGCGTAAGGTGAGCATGAGGAGTGTTCAGTGATGCAAGTGCTTGATGATAGCAGTGATATGGGGATTGGTTGAAGAGCACTTGTTTAACACCAGGAGGATCATGATATTTCTCTATGTGAAAAAGGCTTATTTGAGGAGGATGTACTTCAGTTCATTCTACTTGTCCCAACAACAAAGTTCATGATATCATTTCCTTGGGATCAAGCAGTAGAGAGATATGTCCATCTATGGATAGATGCATTGCAGATTTTATAACCACAAGAGGTGAGGGCACCTATTATGATTTCATTGACATCTCTCACAGTTCCTAGTTAGATGAGTAGTAGCCTATGCACATTTGGATGTCATTTGATGCCATTCCTCCACATATGGATTGGGTGGAAGATTGCATAGCACACATGGAGATACCTAATAGAAAGAGTTATGTTGATGTTAGGTGGAAAACAGTTGCGCAAGCAAGTTGCCATGAGGAGATTGGCATAAAACATGTTGAGGCATTTGCCTTGCAAAAGGAAGAACTCAACTTGCTTGTGTGGAGGAAAGGCACATCTTTGGATGAGGGACATGTTGGCCATATTTTTTTGTCAAAGGCCAACTACGGAGAGATATCCCACATAAGCCACTTAATGTAGCCCCTGGTATGTTTAAAATAGCTAACTCTCGCAGGGTATAGGTCCTGCTACCTTTATGATTTCTGCTCTCAAGAGAGAGTCTTTGGGTTTGTATTGTTTTTTGTTTTAAAAATACTAAAAAATATCAATTTCTAGAGGCTGACTACTAGGTAAACTAACTATCTTACTAATCTAAGTAATAAACCTAATCAATTAACAGTTGTTAACTACGACTAATACTAACTTACTAATCTATGAACTACTGCTACGTATCCTGGCCAGGAGCGACTTAATGTGTATTATCTTTTGCTATTCTGTAAAAATACAAATGTTTTAAAGTATGACATAATCTGAGAATAATCTCCAGAATTAAAACATAACCTCAAATTAAAACAAATTGCAATTACGTATTCAAGAAACAATAATATAAATCATTATTAAACTTGAAACATGTAATTTGCTACAGAAATAGCAAGTTTTTTACAAACTTGGAATCTTAAACTTAAGATGATGGTTACTTAAGGGAACATCTATGACAAATAAATATTCCATAAATAAACCACTTATGATATAATGTCAAATCCAAGATCAAACAAGACCGGAGACATTTAAACGAATCAGATACTAATTTTGAGAGTGCTCGAGCTCATCAAATACTATCAATGCACTATAACCAAGTATAGACATAGAACATAGGCACAAAAGAAACTAAAAAGGAGCTGCATATATTTATATATTTGAAAACCAAATCAGAAAAGATACCAGTTTCCAAGAAGATTCATAACAGTTTGACAGTGATAACTTCACACATCAAATAGCTTAGTTCAGAAGCTGAAAATCTTTTAACTCCAGGGATAGTAGCTTCAACTATGTACTCAAACCCCATGAGAAAACTATATAGAAGTTTTGGGAAAAAATTCCCTAGAACTCTCAGAGTGTCTTTCTCCCTCCCACTGCCTCAGTGGAAGATCTCATCCTTAAATAAGCACTGGGGCCAATGATGGTTTCCAAAATAGCGAAGAACATATGGCAGGTTCAGAGTCCAAATCTGAGGCGAGTTGACAATTGAGCGTGGGAATACTATTCCTTTGCGATCTGATAACTTTGGGATAAGCCGTTTCATAATTTTAAGTCGGTTTGTGAAAAAAAAGACCAAAAGAAATGCCATACAGCTATAATATTTATATTTAACATGGATCATAACTATTAAAAGCAAAACATAAAACATTCCAAATAGATAACTTTTCCTTACATCAAAAATAAATGAGGAATATAAGGTCTCTAATCAACCTGACTCCACAAAGAAAGGTCTTTACCAAAAATCCATAAAAATATTAAAGGATAATTAAATAAGATTAAAAGCTTATGCAAACCAATAATTTATTTAAAAGTTTTGTATTCTTCTATTAGTTCAATAGCATCATATAAAACTTTTTCCAAAAGTTAATAATTTGGTTGCAATAATTTAGGATCAAAAGAATTTTCAATTTTATATGAAGTATATTTATGTGAATGATAAAGATTGTGCTAATAATTGAAAACCATTTAAAGGTTTGAAGAGTATAGTTTTTAAATAAAGTGGCAATTATAAGAAATATGGAAAGTTATACAAAATATTTTAAATGGAAGCTTAAAATATCACAAAATTTTGATCGCTTGCCAAAAATAAATATCCTCGACTCATCATAATCTTTTAAGATGTAGGATGAGTTTAATAAGAACAATTTGAATTAAATTAATAAGCTTTGGCGAAGAGCACTAAAATATCAAGTTACAAATATAAAATTATTTTTAACGAAAGATTGATGTTCATAAAGTTTTTATAGATCACTCAAAAATCATAAATACAAACTTAATTCCATTCTTTAATATACATTCTTTCAAGATGTGGATCTGAATTAACAAAAGTATGGCATCAATCAATTTTTCTAAATCCACCAAGATGCTTATTAATTCATTTAAGTATTAAAAATCACAACTTTGAGATTGTCGAAAAGTGAAAATAATCCAATTCTTTTAAACCGAGGCATACAATAAACTTGGCTAAAATCAAATGAGAGCATGCAAGCATCGTTTAGCCACCAAAAAACAAGAAAACTCAAACGACAAAATGATCAATTGTCGGTAAAACATTCAGTTAAAAGACGTAATGAAATGATAATAAAATTTCACTAATTGCTTCGGTACAATGATGTCGCAAGTCATTATCGCATGAAAAACCAGCAAAAGCACCAACTATGAAGAACTCAAAGCCAAAACTTGGGAAAGCAAACGATCACCCAATCATCTTCCATAAAATCGAGTCAAAGAAAAGGCATCATAGAAAATCAAGGATCCAAAAGAAGATCGTCAAAGAACTAACTAAATCAAGCAAGATAAATAGAAGAAGACCAAAAACTAAGTATTTACAAAATTCTAATGAGGGCCCCTTTATTTTTCAAAATCAAGGGGAAATTGTTGGGTGCCAACATGACACTAGTACATTCTTATTGGACCAACCAACAAAGGATACAATGCATGTACTATTTCAGTGGATGAATTTTGTAGAGAGTTGCACCTAGCCTACTTTCCTTCACTCCTAGCACTTGAGGATGTGAAAGGAAATGTTGATTTGATGGAGGGGCCATTTCTATTGATGCTTCATGAGAAGCAAGAGACACATGTGTCTACTTCTCAACTTGATTTTGGTCACTTGGACACACCCTTGGTCCTCCTACAGTATGGTAAGAAGAAGTGGCATCTACTTGCACCACTTGATACTTGTCTCATGCACAACAATGCATGGGAGTTCCACTTGAGCACTTTGAGTGGTACAAGTGATTGCAGTGTGAGCCATGTGATTGAAGACTGTTTGCACATGTGGAGTTTCACATCTTGTTGGAGTGACTCATAGAGTTGAAGATTTGCATTGGGAGTGGAAAAATTCCCATTTGGTGGACGAATCCTGGCATACCATGGAGTGACAAATTATCACAAGAATTAGTGATGATGGATGGTATGCAACAAAGATCATGGGATTTAGGCATTGATTGTTTGTTTCAGACACCATTGATGTTTGAGAGGATGCAACTGCGATAGTGGGATCTAGGCATTCCTTGGCATGATGAATTGTCTTGGATGTCATTGATGTTTGTTGGAGTGCAATACAAGAAATGGGACCCTGGAATTATTCTCATTTGTTTCAACTGGGTGGAACATACATTTTCAATTGTAGAGGTAGCAGAGTCACTCATTGGGGAGACGGTTATATTCAGAGTGGCACAGTGGAAGCATGATGGACCTATTGAGTTTAACATGCAATTGAATTTCAATGCTATGTCAATTCAACAACACAATCTTGATGGTGAGAAGTCATTGATTGGTTTCATGTTTCCTATGGAGTTGATGTCATTGCTTGAGGACAAGCAATATTGGGAGGGGAGGACTTGTAATGTCTCCAAATTTGGCCATGGACCACAATTTCCTAAGTCACCTAGACTTGTTCATGTTTATTCACCTAGGTGGTGATTTGGGTTTATTATTGGTTAATCCTAAGGTCCAAAGTTAGGAATAATTCCACATTAAAATATGTTGGACTAGGGAAATGCATTAAGGATATGAGGAACCTTGGTTGGATCATGAGATAAGCCAAAGTATTCTTTTGGTTCAAAATTATTGATGAAAATAATCCTAAGGTTGGAAAGGATTAGAAGTGGTTAAATCCAAGTAGAATGTACAAACTCCTAACCAATGTGAAAGAGAAACTGATTCTGCAGGTGCAATTATGAGTCAAGTGGTAAAGGTGATCCACAGGAAGAAATATATTCCCCAATGTGAAAGTTTGCACATCCAATTCGATTTTGTTTGTAAGGACAAATAATATTGGGTCAAATAACATTAGAGAAATAAGCTAAGGACCCATTCTCTCATAAATGATTATTAATCAATATTTTATTTATGATTTTATGAGAGAATATTGACTATTTGGTGGTTCCTAGGAAGATTGGAAGGAAAAGATAAAATGGGCCCAAAGGAATCTGGACAAAGCCATGAAAAGTAGGAAAGAAGCTGAAAAGCAAGAAAGCAACAAAAAATCAAAGAAAGCAGAAGTTTCCAAATTTTTACTAAAAGCAGGAAAAGAAACCTAAAGCAGAAAAGACAAGAAAGAAAGGAAGGAATCTCGGGAAAAGATGCAAGTCCTAATTTTATCTAGTGAGGGTGCAATTAATGAGGCAAGCATTCCATATGCAATGTAACTTACCAAAGAAGACACCATAAGCTTATAAAAGGAGTATGAGAACCTCCATGAAGAATATTTTGGTCATTTTTCGATTGTCATTGAGGAGCTCTACGCTTTCCGAAGCTTGGGTGATGTGCCCCTTGCGAGCAATAGGGATACGTGCCCCTCTGTAACATTAAGGAAGGATATATTTAGTATTATTCACAGAGTTTCAAGATGCATGACTACTATAGTTCCATTCTACTTCATGTCCATTTTATATGTTGGCATTCCTGTCTTAAGCCAATATCTTGTCAGTATTGTTTCTTATAGTGTGTTGTAGCTTGCAGAGAAGGAGATTGAAGGTTTGTGCCCCTGTGAGCTCCTATAAATGCTCAAGCGTGACCCCTGTAATGTAATGTGTTGTAACATCATATGATTCTATGATCAAATAATAAAAGACACTTCTCTTACTCCATCATTGCTCAAATGTTCTCCTATGTTGCAATTATCCAGTGTAAATTGACATTCTGCAAGTTTGGTTGTAATTGAATGATGATATTGCTTCCAAAGATATGATTAATTCTTGCTTATGTTCATTGAATTTCTGTTGATCACTAATATAGATATGATATAGGAAATCATGACCCTTAGCCTCTCCTTGAAATTTCTAGAAAGCTAGCAATTTCCCCTGCTCTCAAATTCATTGGAAATCTGACTAGTTTTGAGTTTTAATGTAATTTCCTGACATCTGGACCACCAAATCGAGCTATGTACGTTGTTACAGGTAGGTAAGGTGTACTTGGAACCATGAAAACATTCATATATGGAAATAATGGTATTCCAGTTCCACTTGGAGCCATTTGAAAATCACCTAACTGAGTAGTATCGAATCTAGTACCTTACTCCTAGTTACTGATTATTGAAATATAAAAGTTTGTGGTTGAGTCTAGTGAATGTTGTGTTATGTTGGCCCTTTCTATAGCATAGCTACCTTCATATTGCATCAGTAGCGGAGAATTTTCCATATAATTCCTAGGGTCATTGCCTTAGATTGTTTGGCTTTGCCAAAGGGTAGTCCCAAGTGTGATGCACTTCAAAATGTGCAACTGTCAAGGTAAGTGATGAATCTACCTATAATATTTTTTGCTTAAATTTGACTTGTAGGTTTCTATAATTACATCAGAGGTGTATAATCCCAATCCATGCCTCAGATATGACATTCGAGTCCCTCCTGGTGCCATCCGAAATTTTTTGGAAGCAAGCAATTTCGTCCTCAAAGTTCTGATTCTACAACCTAATTATGACTTTACCATTTGGTTTTCTGATTGAGGGGCTAATATTCCCAAATATCTCTGATTTTTCAAATTGGGGATATTACATCTCGGTTCAAATTGCATAAACAAAAACAAATCCATTTCTTCAACTCCATGTTTTCAACGAGATTCTACATATGCTCCAGGTGTTCATTTCAAATGAAATTGAACACACTTATAGAGCTCTATGTGTAGATTCTAAATATATATGTTTTCCATAATTAAAATATTTTTTCTATTTTTTATTTACTTTTATTTGCACATATGTCAAATTTTTAAAATGCATAGGTTGTTTATTTTCGCTATAACTTTTGATTTGCTCAACTATTTTGAAAGTGGGAAAGAACCCACACAAGTACAAACAAAGACCTATGCACTAAAAACAAAATAGTTGATTGATTAGGTTAAGACCCTCATAACGGGGCCTAATGCTCGACCTTGTCATTTTAGGGCTTTGATGACATATTTAATTTATAAATAAAAATAAAAAAAAAAATTAACTTTGAAAATTTTGGAAAAAATAGCGTTGGACAAGAACCACTTGTTATATACAACTCTACATAATTTGTTTCACAAATGTGGACTATTTACATACCAAACATGGGGTCTAACACGAACATATGCATTATGTTTTAGAAAAAAATAACATACTAATATTAGAAGAATGCCATTTTTTGAGAGTTACACCTATTTTCCATAGATAAAATTGATATATTCCGGAAGGTGATCTTATTGTCTACATTTCATATTTTTACACCATAGTCTAAAAAGCTATGTAGGTACCTCTAAAAATTCCTTTTAATGATCAGATTTATGTTTTTTAGGAAGTCCATTGTAACTAGTGCGTCATAAGTGGGTATCATTACTTTGCACCATCCCTCTTGTATTTTCATGGTGTATTTCATTTATTTTTTTCTTGTTTATGTTCCGTATATGAATTTCATAGAAGATCTATATGTTTTCTCTCCTCCTCTCTCGACATTTATGCCTTTTAGATCTTAGCCTTCAAGATTTGAATCATTGGTATCAAAGCAAGTTACCACTCCATGGGAATGAGGGTTTGAAGGATAGTTCAGGTTCAAATATTTGCAGGAATATCCAACCTTATTTTGGCACTCTCAAAGTCTATTTGCTAGGCCATACAATATAAGCATCAAAGTTGGTCCTTAGGCACTACAAGGTTTTTCTATCCTCAGATCTTCATTCACCATTGTAGGAGAATC
This sequence comes from Larix kaempferi, assembly GCA_027924585.1. Classification (NCBI taxonomy): domain Eukaryota; kingdom Viridiplantae; phylum Streptophyta; class Pinopsida; order Pinales; family Pinaceae; genus Larix; species Larix kaempferi. The sequence continues at coordinate 10,265,746 of BSBM01000727.1, forward strand.
ATACATAGATTTTACTACATCCATTGATATACATCATTTTTTAGAAATTTTGCAGGGTTCTACGTTGCATCCAGAAGTTCCATGATCTCTACAATAACCCATGTTTCTCTACAAACCCTTGGCATCCTTTGTATCCCTCTGCACTCTCACATCGAGCATTATTTCATCTTTATAATGACATGGCACATATTTAACATATTTTTGCATGCGTATTGAAGCTTGGGCGATCTCATTCCAATCCTATCTCATCCAAAACATAGCTATATGAACGCCATAGATGCGCAATGATGGACGAATTGGAGGACAACTCGCCTCTGCAAAATTAAAATAGATGTTTCAACTTGCACAGATCATTTTAGAGGTTCTACCATAGCTCATTAGAATTTTTTTTTTTGTCATCTCAAATGGGTATTTCATGGTTTTTCATTTGGCTTCCTAGTTTGAGAGATATCATCAAATGAAGCTCAGAGAGTAGTTAACTACTGGAGTTGTGGAATAGTGGATGCCCATCTTTTGGGATAGAGGGCCAAACTTTGTGGGTTGGAGGATTCCTAGCCTTGGGCTAGATGGTTGGTGTGTGTGCACTAGATTTCCTAACCCTTGTGGTTAGATGTCGAGTCACTATGGGATAGATTCCTAGTGGTGCCAAACAGAAGGGCTAGCCTTCAAGCTAGTTACCTAGATTGTGTGTGAGATGGATACCCAGTTCTATGTGATCTAGATGCCTAGATTATGTGTGATATAGATGGATAGTTATGTGTGAGCTAGATGAAGTCCTGTAATGAAATAAGGTATGAATGGACCCTGAGACCCATAAGCTCCCAAATGACGATGAGGTTGTTCCCACTAGAGAGATGCTTCGTATGATGGTGAGGCTCCGTATGCATGACGTGGATGATGGCTTGCTCATATAGAACTTCTAGTGATGGATAGATTCACAAAATATCAACAAGTAAATGGTAAAGTATGGGTCAACATAAGCAGTATTGAAGATTGCGTTAGAAGAATACCTTCCTTGATAAGAAGAAGATTGCGAGCTGTATGAAGAAGAAGATAACTCCATGAATGAAGATCTGCAAGATGGCTCTTCATGTAACTTCATTTACGGGGATGATGGTTACTTCAGTGACCAATAAATTGAGGAATACATAAGGCCTAGATCTGTTAATGGTTGGGTGTCCTATGGAGGGAAGCCAAAAGAACCTTATGGGTACCTCCTAGATTATTATGCACTAAGAAAAGAAGTATGGGAACTACTATATTTCCGGGAGTTCTGTAGTATCGAGATCCGAATATTGTTCCAGGACCCCTACTACAAAGAAAATAAAGAGAGGATTGCACATATGGTTGAGAATGTGTGCAAAGAAGTGGGAACTAGATGGTTGCCACTGGGAGCGAAAGCGAATGCATGCGAGGATTCATGTTGTCATAGCAAGCGCAAGGAGGACAAGGATGAGCATCTAAAGCCATCCACAATCATTGTGAAGAGCCATGAACCACCTAGATCTACGGGTGGTGAAGCAAAAGAAGAGATCCATGAGTTGGAGTGCAAGTCACTGCAAGTTGACTGCAGGAGAGAAGAAAAGTGTGCAGAATCAAACACTGATCCTTCCATCAGTGATTCAGAGGAAAAAAACAAGAGAGATGGCATGTAAATAGTGCACTGCACTAATGGGTGTGTAAGCTTCTATGCTTATGACATAGAGATTAGTTGGGAGAAGTTTACTGCAAGAGAGCATTCCCATGAACAAGAAGATGAAGAGCTTGCAATAGAAGAAGCATAACAAGGATCAACCTCCAAGTCACCTCTTGAGATTCATTGTGAAGTTGATCAAACAGGGGAATACATGATACAAACATATGATCACATTTCAAATTACAGTATTATGTTGTGTCATTGATCTAGACTTGGTGAGAACTGTCTCACATCAAAGTCTCGATATGGACCATTTTCTTGACATCTTAGTGCAAGTGAACATAAGCATACCATAAAGTGTGCATCATAAAATCCACCACATAAAAAGCAATGCATTCAAGCACATAATGAATACGGTATGGTAACGGAGTTCACCAATTACACTGGCTACGTCTCCGGGCCTACTCTAAATGAGGGACCGATCCATTATACATGATGACAAAAACATAAAAAAATACATCAAATGGATCCTCTGTAGGATAGTGTCAATGCACTACAAAATGTCTTCATAAACAAGTGCATCGAAAGAACCAAAGTCACACCCTCACCAGTCCCTTCACATTTGTCCTTCGAAATGAGAATGTAGTCGGTTGACACTTGCATCCAAATGCAAACTAAAAGTTGTCTTCTTCAACTGTCTCTACCTCTTCGTCCCATAAGCTGGATAAAATCGGACATATAATGCTTCATAATGCAGCTAAACATGCTCTCTCAATAGCCTCCATGAGCTTCGAGCCTTAAGAAAATCCACAATTTCCAAGCAACATATCAAACATGATATCCAACATGCATGGAGTCAAAATGAGTTTCTCTCAACTAAAGCCTCCAAACATAAGGACTCTAACATGGGTCTTGAAGCTCTCTCAAATGGAACTTCAAAAATGGAGTCTCCCTATGGAGCCTCTCTCACAAATGGAACTCAAAGTTGAACTCTCACATCTCCAATGCCAATCCTCCATTGCCCTTTACAATGCACCAAGCAAGTGCTTAAATAGGTGAAGCTTCCTTTGGTCACTTGATACATTTGAATCTCCAAATTGGAATTAATTACAATTTGTTTGGCTTTTAATAACATAAGCCCAAAATGTGATTTTGCCAACTTGCCCATGTTGTTACTTCCCCATAATGGCATTTATAATTTGGTATTGCAATCATATTGTTTACAAACAAATGCCATATTTGTTGGCTTACAAAAGAACCATATGGTTAAAGCCCAATTAATCACCCAAAATGGGCATATTCGTTGGCTTGCAATATCACATGCCAAACTACATTTGAAATGGTGGTTACATTTTGTTATGGCATGGCCTCATTTAACCATACAACTCGTGGCAGGTTGTAACCACTTTATGCACACGTTAAATACAACTCGTGGCAGCTTGTAACCACTTTATGCACACACCATGGTCATAACCCATATATTTGTTGCTTATCCAAAAGGTTGGTCAACACAATATGCCATAACTCGTGGCATATCATAACAAACAACCACCAAATAAAGATGGAATATAATATAATAACCACCATGGCATTCGCTGGGCATGAAAAACAAGATTTAAACCCCACTTTATCATAATCCAAACATGGCTTTACTCCACCATATAATATGGTGATATAACAAACCATATTAAAATAAAATAACGTGGCATATAAAACAAGGTTTTTAAAAACCCACTTTATCAACATATACCCAAAGTTTTGAAGGAGCACGTGATAATTTGGTGGCATATCAAACCGCTTTCCAAAGCACGTTCCAAGTTTAGTGGATCCACGTGCCAAACATGCTCCAAGTTGGGGGTATTACTTCCCGTTGATAGATTTGGTGACGCTTGCAAACTTCACCACGCAAACTCGCCATATTGGGTTGGAATTTGATGAGCAAAATGCCCGTCATGTGTCATTTTACCCGTCAAATATGGTCTATATTTCATAATAACCGTAAGAAAAAACGAAGAAATTAGTAAAACTTCTGTATTTACTGGTGAACCCGTCATTTTTTATGGGTGGGATTTTTACCAAATTCCTACCCTGCGAGTCGTGCCGCCACAGGGGAGGTCCGCCCAGCCCCTGCTAAATCCAACAAAGGAGACCATTCTCGTTGGACCATCCAACAAAGGAGACCATGTATCTACTGTTTCAATGGATGAATTTTGTAGACAGTTGCAGCTAGCCTACTTTCCTTCACTCCTAGCACCCAAGGATGTGAAAGGAAATGTTGGTTTGATGAAGGGGCCATTTCTATTGATGCTTCATGAGAAGCAAGAGACGTGTGTTTGCTTCTCAACTTGATTTTGATCACTTGGACACACCCTTGGTCCTCCTTCAATATGGTGAGAAGCAGTGGCATCTACTTGCACTACTTGATACTTGTCTTGTGCACAACAGCGCAAGGGATTTCCACTAGAGCACTTTGATTGGTACAAGTGATCACAGTGTGAGCCATGGGATTGGAGTGGTATTTGCACGTGGAGTTTTACATCTTGTTGGAGAGGCTCAGAAAGCTGATGTAATGCTTCCATTGGCATTATAAATTTTAATCTAATTAAACATAGATTTTGTGACTAAGCAGCATATAATCAATGTGTAACCATAACAATATATAAACAACATGCAATAGCATCAAATAACTTAGAATTTTTTTTAAAACTTCATTGGTGATTCACACAACATAAATTAACATCATAAATCATGTAGCAATAGCATCATATGAGAAGTTTACAACAACATATAAACAATTTAAAATCACAAGAAAAATACCTCGTTATAAGAATGGTGACGGAGTCCAAACTGAGCAAGCTTCCCTCTTCTTCTCCTCGAGTTGCTTCCATCTTTATTGCCCAAAGCGAGACCAGGGTTTTACCTCCCAGCCAACTAGGGGCCTAGCCGGCTCCCTAGCCCCAGGAAACCATTGAACGGTCCCATCCAAATGGCCTCTTGGCCCTCCGTGCCCGAGACCCCCAAAGAACAGAACAATGATGCACTAGTAGGCTATGTATCAAATCTTCCAAGAGTTCTCAAACTCTTCCAACTCTTCCAAACTTCTCATACCCCAAATTATCCAAAATACCTCTTCCTACCAAAATTCTTACCAAAATATCCTTCAAGAGAAAAGACTCCCCTCCTTCCAATCTCTAGTTTCATATTTATATCAAAACTCCTCCTCATCCATCAATAAATTCCAAAAATAATAGTCAACATTCAATAAATTCATTTTCTAAAAAAAATAGCAATTTAATCTAAATTAATAAAATATTATTACACATGGTTGCAAAGTCTCACTTGTCATACTTCTACATTAAATGCAACTATGACAACTCTTTTCTAAAAACTTGTGCAATCCTATCTATTAATTTATTTATATTATCCTCTCATACATAAGTCAAATAAGATATTTTCATATACTATATTATACTATGAAATAATTTATATTATTTGTATATAATATTATATGTGTTTCAATGATCCAGTCAATTTATATAAATCTAAAACATATTAAACAAGTCAACAAACTCATACTTTCAACTCACAAGTGATACTTTCAACAATTCATCAACCAAGCTACTATTAGATAATATAACCATATTAATTTATTCATCGATCGACCAATCATAGTATTGTACTCACGAATTGGCGTATGCATGGCCAGTGCACACGTCGTAAGCGTGGATACTAATAATCACATTTAATGCTCCTAATAGATCATTATTACATGATCACAAACAACACATAGAAGAACAATTAAACAATGCATCATTCATCATTCATAATCATTCATACAGAAGCAATAAGACATTTAATTAAATAAACATAGTGATGAAATCCAGCATATAATCATGATAGTTATTAAAAATCAAGAACACCATCCAATCCAGCATTGGTCCCATCCATCCCATCAGTACTCCAACCCCCTAATCACCACTACTTCCATCTCCTGACCTTACCATCCCGTCCTCTACTGGAATATACCATGGAATCTCGACTATGTGTATGACCATGTATATAACCCGTAAGTGGAAGTGTCGATCGACCACATCGACCAAGCTTCCACAGCAGGCACCCACTAGTCGTCATCACACATCCACGGGAGCGTGTTCAACACAGCCCTCCCACGACTCTAGGTTTCAGAGGTTCGATGGTGGGAAATGCCTCCACCCCTCCTAATAGTACTAGGGTCAACGCCCTACATCAACCATACTATGCCATTATTGATTTAAGGGGTCCCGTCATTGAAAAACCACTTTGGGCAAGTCACAATTCCTGTCAAAACTCACACTCACCCACAAGTCATAGAAATATTGGAATTCACAATTAAATAGCATGAAATTTGATATAACGTCATTATACTCATGATGTTCAATACATCTCATGGGCCTTGGCAATATAGGAATCCGCCTATCTCATAGCCAATCAACATGTGGAATAGTTCATCATTAACATGAAACATATATATAGCCATAACCAACTCTTTCAAGTGCCAATCCATATCACTAATACGACATTTACAAATAATCATGTAAGTTATTTTTGCAAACAACTAAATTAGCATTCTACATATGGATATTCTATATTCAATTTTGCATGTTCAAATGAAATAACATATTCATTGTCATTAATAAATTAAAACAATATTTCGAATTACCATACATGCCTCAAGGGAGTCCACATGTCCACATAACAATCATCTTGATCAATTTATCTTAGTAAAACAGATAATAAGCAAATGCATTGCTAAGCTAATTCACATTAGAGTTTTTAATTAAAGACTATCAAAATATGGGGCGTTACATACACCCACCCTTCAAGAAACTTCGTCCCGAAGTTATGGTCATTTTCAATCTTAAGGGAATTTTGTTTTGATGCGATACCCCTAATCCTTCATCATAGAAGATATTAACCACTCTGGTCCCACTTGACCATCACATGATCCACATGTCGATGCTATCTAATTTAACTTCTTTTATCACGTGGGATGTGTTATCATATTACATATTACATGCTGTAGACACAATTGGGCTAACTTTATCATGTTTATCAATTCATTTATTCCCAGTTAGTTAACATACAATCATAATTTGTTGTTGTTTTCTATATCATAGTTCATAGGAAGACCTTGTATCCCATATAGCATTTCTTTAGGTTCAAGATGTATTGTTATGATCATTTATCGATTATTAGTTTTACTAATCCTTTTTTCTAATAAACCCCAATTACTTTTTCATTAGTATATTTAATTGGATAAAATCTTAATAGTAGATTGAATGGTGTGCTATATAATAATTTGATTGTCACCATGTCTATCAATTGAGTACGCATAATCAATTAACACTTATCAAAGGATAATTCTGGCACATGAATCTCATTTTATGCACAAAATACTTATGGTTTCAATTTTAACACATCGATCGCTCCCGTCCTTATATTACTAGCCAAATTTGGAAATAGTGAAATGAACTCATGAAAACGATGAATTTCAACCTACCACCTTTACAAATATTCTTTGTATGACTGTAAGATATGGTAGGGCTTCTATTTACTCACCATGAAGTATGTTTACTTCTCACAAGTACATGTAAGGATCCAATGCTACTTTACACATCTTAAAATTTTAATTTCCATTATCCTCGTTTAAGTTATAGGAATATTGCATGGATGGTATTTCTTTATTTATCAATATTTTCATATATTACTTTGTTTTGATTATCACTTGAAATTTTAAGTACCATTTATCAATGTTTGTCACACCTTCTCTTTCTATCTCTCTTCTTTTGTTTTGTTTTGTTAGGTTTAACTCATATATTAAACATTAATTACATGGTTCTATAATTTTATTTTATTTCATAATTGATCATTTCTCACTTTTTTACTATACATATATTGTACCATTATTTACATTATTTTGTTTCAAAATAATGTTATTTTCTACATTTTCCCTACTATAATTATAAAGCCATCCCAATTATACTAATTTGCTTTACTATTTTATTATACTTTTCCAATGCATATCATATTATTTGTTGTTTGACAATCATATCTTAATGGTGGTATCTCTTTTGACCCCCTTTTTTTTTCACCAATTCCTTTTTGGCTCTTCAAAATTTTCAATTGTATAATAAATTTTTGTTTTCCAGTTTTGGAAACCATGACTTAATACTTACATTGTATTAATATATTTACATTAGTCATTCACTAGAAATGGTTTAGTACAAATTTTCTTAATTTTGGAAACATTGTTATATGATTATAAGTTTGTTATCTAATTATGAGTTGTGATTTAATTACACTAGCATAGATCCATCTCAAATGTGGATCAATCAAGCCTAAATGCATTCATCAAGGGTCTAAGCTTACACCGATACCTTCTCACATAGATCTACAACCGTGACCTCCTCGAGACTCCACATTTATAACACATATGTCAAGGTTCATTGTGCCTTACTAGACTGGTATCCACAACAATTTAGATACTTTGCAACATTTTATAGTCCTTTTGGTGTTACGGTTCATAAGAAGATGTTATTTGCCATATAACATTTATTTTGGTTCCTGGGGTATTATTATGACTTTTTATTAATTGCCCACTTTATTGATTTTCTCTCAAATTTACACCACTTACTTTCTCATTAGAAATTTTAATTAAGATCCATCTTGACAGTTTCTTGATTGGTCTACTGTATATAATAACATGAACAACACCATGTTTATTATTCAAGTACCCTTTATCATTCAATACTCATTAAACATAGCTCTTACCCATTGAATTGCACATTATACATGTAGAATACTTACAACTGCATTTTTTTTTCTTTCTTTTGTTTTTACACATAGGTAGAGCCTAGCCTACCACTTCTAGATAGGTGCTTGATACAACTATACATTATGACTAGGCGTGAAATACACATACTCATGCTTTTATTTCTAAAATTTCATCAATGTCCTCATTCAAACCTTTGAGTACCATAGATATGTTAAGTCAACTCCAAAGCTATCTTACACTTCTTATAATTACTTAATAGTTGTTAATATTGAGGTAATAGTACATATTTGTGGTCGTTATCTTGTCTTCAACATGATGATCTCTTTATATATATAGATAAGAGGGAGACAAATTCTTTCGGGAAAATATAAAATACATAAATATATATAACTTAGATATTGAAAAAAAAAAACATTCCTAGTATTTATTAAAAGTAGAAAATATTTACATATTGTGATATTTGATCCGATGTAAATTTTAAGACCATGACATTTCATCATTTAATTTTGACATCTCATCGTTTATATATGAGCTTTTATTAGAACATTCCATCTGCAAATTCTAAAATTTAAACATAAAAACAATAACCCTATATTCTTAGTCTAATTCAAAGTCAACTCAGTGAGATGGATTACAAACTTAATCTAACATAATTATTAAGCATTAATTAAAATGTAATCTCCCTTATATATATAAGATATTATTTTCCTTCTTTATTCACTGCGTTCCTTAACTTCGGAGATTAGATGAGTTGGTAATGAGAAAGCAAGCACTCTAATCATATGGCGCCTATTTATATTACTTCTGCATACTTGCGTTACTGCTACACCCCTTTGGGATCTCTAAGCTGTGCAAGTCGATCGCAAATCAGATATTTGATTGGACAACTATCTTCTCACAGTAGCCCAGACAAGGAGGACATTATGAGAGCTACAAGTCTCACTCGTTTTAAATTCCAACACGGTAATCAAAATTCAGAATGCATCAGCAGAAGTGCATTCACAATATGGTCACTTCACACCAATAAAATAAAAAGGGAAAATCATGCATTCCAATGCGTATCTTCAACCATTAATGCAACTGTAGCCCAATCAACGAATTAACAATGAGATGAAGTGAGTTGTAAACTCCTCGACCCGAAAAATTATGCTTTTCATCCCATCAAGATCATATATGAAATCTTGCAGCAAAGCAGTGTTTTCGTGCAAGATAACAGGCCTGATGATAATAGAAAATATGGTCTACCCATATCTATTGGATTGTCTTTTTTTTATTTACTTTGATTGTAGTTCCATAATGAATTTTATTATTATATTTTTATTTTTTCATAAATGATTTGACTTGGATAGTGAAATGTTGATGAGTCTCGCCTTCTCTCATTAATACCATGGCTGGGGCTCGAGGGCTCTTGCTACTTCCCATTCAACATTGAATATATGAAGGTTCCACGGAGAGAATTAACACAGAAACAACTTTAATAAGTTTGATCCTTAGAGCCATCTTTTGTACCGTACCTTGACTCTTTTTTTTTTGTTATATAATTCCCTTATTGCATTTTTTTTTTTTTTTTACAAAGTGATATTTAAGTGTTATCTTAATATCATTGTAATAACATTTGATTAGGGGGAGAATGGAGGCGGGGCTGTTTGGCGAGGGTTTTTAGGGTTCATTTTGCGTTTTTTTTGCAGGAATCACCGATCTTGAAGGTTGATTGGTTGATTTAGTGACCTGCGACGACTTGGAGTCAAGCTGATTTGCAGAATTAGCCTAGTACCAGCCAAGGTTAAAAAAAGTGGGAACTAGGTTATATTAGTTGTGGGTTACTCTTCCTCCTTTCAATTGGATTTTTCGGTATTTCTGCATAAAGCCAGATTCTCCTTTAGATTATTGTCTTGTTTATTTCTGGAATCTCCTCTCGATTTGGCTCCCATTGTTAAATGGTTGTGGATCTCCGCCAGTTTTAGTTAATGTCTTTTTTATGGCTTAAGTGGGGGTCTTTTTAGCCCGTCTTGATAGCACAGCTACCACCACAAGTTTTTGGCACCTGTCCCCCATTTCTGACAAGTGACCGACAGCTGGGGGATTTCCTCCTTTATCCGGTGAAGGGTTTCCTATGGGTGATTCATTTCACTCCATAGTGCCATTCTTGCCGCCTTCTTCTCCTGCTTTGGGGGAACATTCTGGTAGGGCTGGTGATGGCTGGTGATGGCACTGCTTGTTGTGATAAGCTTTGTGGTCGGAAGGCCAAAGCACGAAGACTGGTAAAAACCTTCAAGGCTAAAGTTGATATTGCGCGGTATGACATTGATGCTGACTATAACCTAGAACGTATTGGTATTCTGGCTGACAAAGCGCTGGTGGGTAGATTAGAGTTCACCTCGGGGAGCAAGCTTGAAATCATGGACTGGGTTAACAAAATGTGGGTGCCGCTCACTGGTTTGGCTCCCCAAATTAATCTTTTAATGAATAGGTGGATACTTTTCACTTTCACAGAAGCGGCCCATATTGATAAAATCTTGTCTTGCTTCTGGGAGTTTAAGAAGGGCTCGTTGTTCTTAAAGCGTTGGCATATAAACTTCAATCCTTTGCATGAATTTCAATCTCTCCGGCATCTTTGGATGGTCATTCCAGGTCTCCCCATTGAGCTCTGGATTGAACAAGTCATTATGGGGCTTGCAAACTCAGTAGGAAGATATGTACGTTTTGATAAGCAAAATTTTCATGGGATGGATCGCCGGTTTGCTAAAGTCATGGTTGAAATTGAGACGAGGGGGGGCTTACCGGCCGAAATCGAGATTGCTTGGGGAGCTAGGGTTTGGAAGAAGTCTCTTGATTATTTCAAGATTCCATTTCGTTGCTAAAATTGCAGAAGGACAGGCCATGTTCGGGCCACCTGCCCCTTCAGCTGCAAGAATCCGGAGGGTTCGACTGTCTCGGAGCACTCCTCTCCTAGGGTTAGCTCTCCTAAATCTTCTGCTGACATTTCGGGTAAGCTTTTATGTCAAACCCCTATTTGTTTCCCTGAATTATCAAAGGATGAACTTGCTTTTATTGAGAATTCTGAACAACTGTTATCTAGTCGCATTTCAAAAGGAGAAATCCAGATGCGCCATGATCTTGTGACAGGGCTACCTTTAGCCAGTCCTGTCCAAAAACCTCCCTGTACTAAAGTTGGCCGTAAGCTATTTAATGTCCAGGAGTCTGACCCTTCAGATTTAGGGATTTCTTCATCTTGCTTTGCTGGGAATGAGCACCCTACATCTTCTCCTAATGGGTCTCCTTTTCCCAATAAGTTATTATTACAAACTCGACCTTCTGATAATTTGGGAGTGGGTTTGCCTTCCCCTGTTGGTATTTCTTCTACCACTTCTTTGAATCTGGGCAGGGATGCTGGACAGGGATTGATCGGTCATAAGATCTTGGATAACTTTGCTTATTCTTCAACTTCTGGGGATAATGCTATTTTGGCTGAGAGTGGCTATCTTGTGTCGGAGAATGGGGAGGAATTTCCCCCTTTACCTTCATACTCTAAGAATCCGGAGAGTGGGTCTCTGGCCAAACTTGTCCACTCTTTAAATTTTCAGAATGTCACTATCAGAAGGGGAAAGAAGAAAAAGATCCGTGACAAAAATGTTCATCTTTCTTCTGATTCTTATACCCCTATTTCTCAGAGATTAGATGAGGTGGATAGGTCTGTGGGGCTTAGAGTGGCGTCCCCCGGTTTGAATGTTACTTGATGTCTATCCTTTCCTTAAATGTCCGTGGATTGGTTAAGGTGTCTAGGGCACAGGCTTTATCCAATCTTCTTAAATCTATTGTCCCTGCTGTTGTTCTTCTCCAAGAGACAATGTGTGATGAAACCCTTGCAATTCAGAAACTTTGTAATCTTCTTCCAAATTGGGAGGTAGCTGCTTTGAGCTCTGAAGGCTTATCTGGGGGCCTAGCTGTTGCATGGGATCCAAACATTTTTGTTTTCAAAGCTTTTTCCACCCGCTGGGGCATTCTTTTAAAAGGGGTTTTCTGTGGAAACCATCACACTCTTTCCATACTCAATTGCTACACTCCCTATAGGGAGAGACAGAATTTATGGGCTTCTCTTATGGGTTCTGGGCTTATGAATGCTCATGAACTGATTATTGCAGGTGATCTTAACTTCACTTGTCATGCTTCAGAAGTTTGGGGAGACTCAGCTAGGTTGGATGATCTAGCAGACTTTTTTATTCAGTTAATGGAGGAATCTGATATGGTGGACATTCAGCCTCACAAATTGGTTCCTACTTGGACAAATGGTAGATTTGGGAAAGATGGTGTGCATAAGCGGCTGGATCGATTCCTTATCAAATCGGAGTTATTGGGTATTTTTCAGAAACACAGAACTTGGGTTTTTGATTCCAAATTTTCGGATCATTGGCCTATCATACTTCAGCTTGAGGATATGAGATGCATTCCAGCGTTGCCCTTCAAATTCAATTAATCCTGGCTTGAAGATGAGTCTTTCTGCAATATGGTTAGAGATTTTTGGCTAAATTGTATGGTTTATGATTCTAATCCAATTCTGAACTTCTGTTACAAATTAAAAGATTTGAAAGTGATGGTTTCTAAGTGGATTAGGAGCAGAAAGAAGGTGGATAATATGGAACTAACTTTGTTAGAAAACAAGTTACAGGCTGCTATCTCGGCCAATGTTTATAGTTCTCTCTTATATGAAGATTTTGAGGTTATGAGACAGATTGAGAAAAAGAAAGAAGAGTTACTGTTACAAGCTGAAAAAGAATGGCGGCTTAAAAGTCGTGTTGTATGGATCTCACATGAGGACAAAAATACTAAATTTTTTCACTCCTATGCTTCAGCCAGAAGGAATTCGAAATACATTTGGGAAATTGTGAATGACAGAGGGCTTTTGCAATCTGGACTTGATAATATAAAATCTGAAGCTGTTTCTTATTTTGGCCAAATTTACAGTGATCCTGGGGATTGTTGTATGTCAGAACAAATTAGAATTGCTACACTTTTTCCACGTTTCTTTAATGATCAAGATTCTGGCCGTTTACAAGAGGAGATTTCCCTGGATGAAATTGAACAAACTCTCAAAAGTTTTGCTAAAGAGAAAAGCCCCGGGCCTGATGGGTGGCCGGTGGAGCTATATTTTTACTTCTTTGGTCTGATGGGGAAAGAGCTTATGGATTTGGTGAATTTTTCCAAGAGCAATGGTTATATCCCGGGAGGTTTAAATTCCACCTTTGTTACCCTCATTCCCAAAAAGGACAAGCCGGGGTCTTTTGGTGAATATAGACCGATTGCTCTTTGTAATCTGTTGTACAAACTCATCTCAAAAATTATTGTTGATCGTCTTAAGAATGTGCTTTCCCAGCATATCTCACCTGAGCAATTTGGCTTTTTATCTGGTCAAATTCATGATGCCATCGGCATTTCTCAGGAACTTCTGCATGGTATTAAGATAAACAAGAAAAAAGCCTTATTACTTAAAATGGACTTGGAAAAAGCGTATGATAGGGTCAATTGGTCCTTTCTCAGACTAATCCTCATCAGAATTGGGGTCCCTTCTTTGATCATCAAGTGGATAATGGCCTGCATCACCACTATGAATATCTCTGTGTTGATTAATGGAAGCCCATCGTATTTTTTCAGTTGTTCCAGGGGAATCAGACAAGGGTGTCCCCTTTCACCTCTTCTTTTCATCTTGGTCATGGATGGGTTTAGCAGACTGGTTCATCAAGCTTTTGAGAGAGGGCAGATAAAAGGTATCAAGGTAGCAAAGGATTGTGTAGTCACTCACATACTTTTTGCTGATGATGTATTAGTTGCTGGTGTGGACACTGTTGAGGAATGGCATATATTTAATGGTATCATTCAGTCTTTCTGTTGTGCTTCAGGTATGAAAGTTAGTTATGCTAATCTAGCTTCTATCATTTACCTATAAATGATGATCATCTTCGTGACATTCTTTCGATATTGCCATTCAAGTGCTGTGATTTGGATCAAGGTTTTAAATATTTGGGTTTTTATCTTAAACCGAATAATTATCAAGCTAAGGATTGGCATTGGCTGTTGCGAAAAATTGAGTCCCGTATCGCCCATTGGTCCTTCAGATTCTTGTCCATTGGGGGCAAGCTCATCTTATTGAAGTCTGTGCTTTCCAGCATACCAGTTTACTGGTTCTCTTTGCTGGAGGTTCCATTGTCTATTATCAAGACTATCAAAAAATACTTCTACAATTTTCTCTGGTTCGGGTCGGTTGTTAGTGACAAGGTTACCATGGTTGCTGCAGACTCTATTTCGAGACCTTACAAATTTGGGGGCTGGGGTATTAAAGATTTGGGGATTTTCAACATAGCCCTTAGATTAAAAAGTCTTTGGAGATGTCTTTTTGGAACAACACTCTGGTCTAGTCTAATTCAGTGCAAATATTTAAAGATGGATGTCATTTACTAGTTTAGAAATCCAAAATTGTCAAACTGGAATTTCTCCCCTATGTGGCGGGGATTTATGAAGATTTTACATTGGATAAAAAGTGACCTCATTTGGCAGGTGGGCTCGGGTGATTTGATTCGTGTTGGGATCAATCCCATTATTGGTATGGAGGATTGTTTTACTCTTCCTTCCTCCATCACAAGTTACCTACAGATATTAGGTTTATCTTCCTTGAATAAGATTTATCTTCCCAGATCTGGTGATGAGGAGTATTCAAAGTGGTTGTCTGCAAGAATTCATGTGCTAACCGGTTATCTAGCTCGTGTTTGGGATGCTTACATCTGGAATCTAAACTCCGCAAGTGTCAGCTTGACTCAAGATAAAGACCAACTTGTCTGGGGCGGGAATCCTGCATCTGGGATGGTTACAACACAATCTGCTTACAATAGAATTGTACAAGACAAGTTTATCTACCCTCTAGACTGGTGGTACAAGAGACTTTGGCACTGGGCTATTCCTCTAAAATTGAAGTGTTTCAGTTGGTTACTTCTACAAGACAAATTGAAGACCTGGGAAAACTTGTGTAAGCGGGGCTGGATTGGACCTAGTGTTTGTATTCTTTGCAAAAATGAAGAAGAAACCAAACAACATCTCTTCGTCAAATGTAGCTTCTCTATTAAGGTTTGGGATGTGATCTGTTCAAAATTGAATATCACTCAGTGCTGGGATGTTGGTGATTTTAATAAATTCCTGCTTAATTGGTTTAGATACTGTAAGCAATATTTTTATATTGCATTATGTATCCCTTGGGCTATTTGGTACTATAGGAACTGTGCTATTTTTAGGAATGGCAATCCTGATATCGTTCAATGTAGCTTGACCGCCTTAAATATGTTTGCAAATTGTAAGGAAGAAGAACACAAGATGAAGATTGACAGGGTTAGTTACTTCAAGTTCAAAGTGGATCAGCCTGTTCTCTTCTTTGATGGAGCTTCTCAATCTGGTTTATGTGCTGTTGGCGGAGTCATCTACCTGAATGAATCACATTTCTTTACTATTTGGCTCAATTGTGGAACGGGAACAAATATGAAAGCAGAGTTAATGGCGCTCTGGTGCATTCTTAAAGTTGCAAATTGTTTCGGTTTGGTCAATATTAAGGTCTATGGTGACTCCAGGGTCACTATAAAATGGGCTGCAGGTGAATTTAGACTCAATGTCATGCATCTGAGACATTGGGCCATCCGGACACACTATGAAATTTCTAAACATCAGAATATCATCTTTGAGCATATCTTTAGAGAGCAAAATTCTCTTGCGGATAAGTTATCTAAGCAAGCACTATCAAGTTTGGAAGGGCTTTTGTTATGGGAGGAATGGTGCGACAACAGTTTTCAGGATAGCGGCTCCATCTTCTTTTTTGACTGAATCTTGTTGATTTTTTTCACAGCATCTTTGCTCAGCTGCTGGATACAGGCCTCTGTTATTTCGCCTTTTTGCAATGTGGATATTGTAGGGATGTTATGTTCATAGGCGGCTGTTTTTGCCTCTTAGTAATGTGGTTACAGTAGCAATGTCATGTCCATAGGTGGCTGGAGTCTGTCGAAGGGATCTTGATCTTTTTTGATGTATAATTTTGCTGTTTTTTATTCGACAGCAGAGTCACGCTCATCTTTGTACTATTTGATTCAAACTTGAATATCAATAGTAGTTTTTTTTCGCTGGAAAAAAAAAATAACATTTAAATATAATAATATATATTTGTACATAAATACCTAATTAATTAATCGATTAATAAATGTTATAGATTAAATATATGTGAGTAAATGACACATTTTAAATAATTATGAATACCAAGTTCTTACAAATTCCTTACTATACAACTTATATATTTTATTTGTAAAGTTTTTATGCCTAAAATATAAAAGTGGTAATAATATTGATGGAAAGTTCTTTTGGTGTTGGAATGCTAAGCCTCATAGTAACTGTTACCTAAGATATATAATTATTTTCTAATTTTGCATGAGGTTGCAACTTTATTATCAATCATTCTCTAATTTTACTTGGAGTTGCAACCTTATTATTCTTATAGAAGATAATGAAATCAAATCCATTATAAAAGAATTTATTTTAGTAAAAGTAATTACATAATTCTCTCTTATAAACAATTTTTTTTTTCTTCTTCTTGATTTTAAGGAATTTCCATTTATTCCAGATTTATATATATATATATATATATATAATTTGATTTTTTTTTCTATCCATCATAATTATAGCTTTAGTCCACAAGTATAACACTATATCCATTCATTTGCCCCACCATAATAAAATAAAGATGCAAACTATTTCATCTTTTAACCTTTTTTTTTTGTCAAATATACTTTAATAAATTCTCTTTTCAAATATTTTTTTTTCTAACTCGCCTTCCCTCCCATCCCAAAGTGAGGGAGGGCCCTCCTTTCTCATTGGATATTACACCACCAAGAGACGAGTTCATCTTAAGTTGTGAACAATCAAATGTTTTATTTTTTTATTTTTTTCAAATCATTATCGAAGGTGATAACTTTATATCCTTACTATATTTATATTAATCACACTTGCATATTTACAAGTAATGCTTGTTTACTTTTATATCACGGTTTAATGTATAGATGTTATCTTTTATTATTTTCTTCCTTAAGATTGATTTGATATGGACACTTTAATGTGCGGCCTGGAACTATCACTTACATCATCAATGGACTTGTCATTCACGGACATCAAGAAGTTCAACTATCACTTCCATCATAAATGGACTTGTCATTCATGGACATCAAGAAGTTCAACTCAAACGTAACTAGTATCCACATACTTAGAACTGCAAGGATCACCTCATTTATGGAATAACCTCACCAAAGAATCATGAAGAATCATCGTGCAGGAGGGAGACAACATATAGTTCACCCTTAGCACAGTAATCTTCAACTAACATTACTAGACTCCAACAAAGACTCGAGAGTATATATTCTAATCTATATAGCCAAAAATAAGTTTCATTTTTTTAAACAAAAGAACGACAGATTAATTTAAGCCATCAAATAATGCTAAAAGGCCATTCATTTACATTCATTGTGTTTCGGCTAGCCTCCTCAGCACCAACATCTAGGTATCAATCAAAATTAAACTTTTAAATATAGATCATCTACATGGCTACATTTCCAATTTTAAGATATTTATGAAAATGGAATTTGAAAAACCGTATTGGATCGCATTGAATTTGAAAAACCGTATTGCATCACATTGAATGGATATCACCAACATGCTACACTATATTCTGAAAGTTTACGGTGTAAGAACACATTATTTGCTTACCATATCGTGTGTCACCGTAATTTTGTCATCATGCATAAAGTTTTTATTTTTTATTTTTGTGTTGTTCATGCCGAGTGTCGTGTCAGGGTGAGGGATGGTATTGAGTGTAAGATTTACAAAATTGATAAGCATTGAAGGGAAGATACGGGAA
Source organism: Larix kaempferi (assembly GCA_027924585.1). Classification (NCBI taxonomy): domain Eukaryota; kingdom Viridiplantae; phylum Streptophyta; class Pinopsida; order Pinales; family Pinaceae; genus Larix; species Larix kaempferi. The sequence continues at coordinate 10,284,127 of BSBM01000727.1, forward strand.
TCTGCAGTTGTCACTTGCTCAGTGTCAATCAGGTGTTATGAGGTTTCCTTACTGTCCATATGGGTCGAATGCAAGTATCAACCTCTACCAGTTCAACGGCCTAACCATTTTTTTTTCATCCCTCGTCGGATTGAGAAACAGGGTAAGATGATGAAAATAAAAGGGTTTCTAAGAAGCCCGTTTTAAAGTATAGTGCATTGAAATGATTCTAGGAAAGGATATTCAGATGTGAGTAATTTGGAGTGTGAAGAGAAACCTACTTTTCAGAAAATATTTTGACTAGAACCATTCCCAAGGTATGAACTTCATTACAATCATCAATCCAGTTCCTTATGAGGTGAAACCAGGCTTTAAGAAACTGACACACACCAGAAATCTCGTCGATTCTTTACATTTATTAACAATGTGACGGGTTTTACGAGGGTTTAATAGTAGAGTGTTATCTACTTGACTACAACTGCTATCTATGCCAGAATCCAGGCGATTAATGCCATTAATAACTCTTGCGTGGAGCCCTGCCAAATAGTTATGACAACTATCTCTAATAATTATGATCCTCAACGACTTCCATGGCGGTTCGGGTCATCCTCGCTCACTTCAAATCTATCATTCCAAAGATAAATATCCATTGCTTTATGATGGAGTCATATGAGTGGAAAAGAGCGCCTTATTATATATTTATTAGGTAACTTGACTAGCTAAATTCGTAGGTGAGGTGCCCTGCTCAACAATTATATATTTATTAGGTGACTTGACCAGCTAAATTCGTAGGTGAGGCGACAAGCTCAAGAGTCAAGCTAATGCGAATGTAAAAGGCATCCGTGAGATAACTTAAATATATGAAATACCAGCGGTTCCAATGAATGGAACAACTGTAGTATGCGCATGGCCTCTCCTTTCTTTCACTTGAATACGACCAACAGTTTTGTTTGGTAGCTTCTTATTATTATCCTTCTTTTTTTTTTTCTATTCACCGGGCTGGGCTTCTGGTGTAAATCTATTCAAAGAGATGCAAAGTATGGAAACCAACGCCCTGTGGTCGCCCTAGGCGTGACCTTATGCAGAGAAGACAATGGGTGACATCCTGTTGTATTTTATGTTGTATTTAAGTTTACGTCTACATTTACAATGGAAATTCAGATTTCACTTTTATTCCTTTTCAAGTTTATGCAAATGAAATCTACTTTCATGGTTAATATTAATAGGGGAACATGGTCGGGAAACTAGTTCTCCCAATTATTGATCGTACTCTTTCTTCAAAGCCTGAGTACAAGTCTTGCAAGTAGTATTACTGGTTGATGTCTACTGATTTGTGATTAGCAGAGCAGCTATCAGCAACAAGATATGGATCATCTCGGGCTCACTCTGTACCATCTTGTCCAAATTCTTATTGTGTAGAGAATAGTAGGATATGTCTAACCTATTTACTACCCAGTGGGATGAGTACGATAAGTAACTTCACAAGTAGTAAACTAGTTCACATCGCCACTGAGCACATAATCTGTGCAAAACAATTTATTTATTTTTCTTCATATCCAACTATCTTTTGCAAAGGAAGCTAAGATTCGATTTAAAACCATGGCATATATTAATAAGAGTGCTTATGATAGAAAACATTTAATATATTGTACTTCTTCATTATATACTTGGGGATTTCTAAGAGCAAGAATGAGAGATCATGGGTGCAGCTCTAGTTTCCTGGTAGCCAGAACTACGGGGACTAGGGCATATCCTTAAATTGAATTGTTCTCCTCGAACAATCACCAGCATCATTCTCACCTCCTTCGGAATAAAAGACGTACAATGAAAGGGCTTACTACAGATACCCTCAACCAGATTTCATTTTTATTCATTAGTAGGCAAATTACAAATTCACTGAAGGAGAGTTTTATGGTTCTATTCCGTTAAGCTGCATATGGATACTTCTTTTCTTTCTCCTCTTTTGGAACGAGCTCTAAGTTTTACTTCCTTTTTCACTTTTAAATATGCAACATGCACTCATTCAAGTATTAAATATTAATGGCTTGTAAGTATACTCAATGGCGATTCTGCTTTTTCCTGTGTTGTTGTTTTTTTTGGTTCTTTTGTTTATGTAAAGCCATTGGAAATAAAACATATGAGTTCCTTAATAAGGAACAATGAAAATTACAGCAAACACCATCATTATTGAAAACTCAGAATTCTTGGTCATTATTTCCTAATGTCATTTAGACCCTTAAGGTTCCTAGTTTTTTAACCCAGGGCTCTGATACCATATGTAATGCTTCCATTGGCATTATAAATTTTAATCTAATTAAACATAAATTTTGTGACTAAGTAGCATATAATCAATGTGTAACCATAACAATATATAAACAACATGCAATAGCATCAAATAACTTAGAATTTTTTTTAAAACTTCATTGGTGATTCACACAACATAAATTAACATCATAAATCATGTAGCAATAGCATCATATGAGAAGTTTACAACAACATATAAACAATTTAAAATCACAATAAAAATACCTCGTTATAAGAATGGTGATGGAGTCCAAACTGAGCAAGCTTCCCTCTTTTTCTCCTCGAGCTGCTTCCATCTTTATTGCCCAAAGCGGGACCACGGTTTTACCTCCCAGCCGACTAGGGGCCTAGCCGGCTCCCTAGCCCCAGGAAACCATTGAACGGTCCCATCCAAATGGCCTCCTGGCCCTCCGTGCCCGAGACCCCCAAAGAACAGAACAGTGATGCACTAGTAGGCTATGTATCAAATCTTCCAAGAGTTCTCAAACTCTTCCAACTCTTCCAAACTTCTCATACCCCAAATTATCCAAAATACCTCTTCCTATCAAAATTCTTACCAAAATATCCTTCAAGAGAAAAGACTCCCCTCCTTCCAATCTCCAGTCTCATATTTATATCAAAACTCCTCCTCATCCATCAATAAATTCTAAAAATAATAGTCAACATTCAATAAATTCATTTTCTAAAAAAAATAGCAATTTAATCTAAATTAATAAAATATTATTACACATGGTTGCAAAGTCTCACTTGTCATACTTCTACATTAAATGCAACTATGACAACTCTTTTCTAAAAACTTGTGCAATCCTATCTATTAATTTATTTATATTATCCTCTCATACATAAGTCAAATAAGATATTTTCATATACTATATTATACTATGAAATAATTTATATTATTTGTATATAATATTATATGTATTTCAATGATCCAGACAATTTATATAAATCTAAAACATATTAAACAAGTCAACAAACTCATACTTTCAACTCACAAGTGATACTTTCAACAATTCATCAACCAATCTACTATTAGATAATATAACCATATTAATTTATTCATCGATCGACCAATCATAGTATTGTACTCACAAATTGGCGTATTCATGGCCAATGCACACGTTGTAAGCGTGGGTACTAATAATCACATTTAATGCTCCTAATAGATTATTATTACATGATCACAAACAACACATAGAAGAACAATTAAACAATGCATCATTCATCATTCATAATCATTCATACAGAAGCAATAAGACATTTAATTAAATAAACATAGTGATGAAATCTAGCATATAATCACGATAGTTAATAAAAATCAAGAACACCATCCAATCCATCATTGGTCCCATCCATCCCATCGGTACTCCAACCCCCTAATCACCACTACTTCCATCTCCTGACCTCACCATCCCGTCCTCTACTGGAATATACCATGGAATCTCGACTATGCATATGACCTTGTATATAACCCGTAAGTGGAAGTGTCGATCGACCACATCGACCAAGCTTCCCCAGCAGGCACCCACTAGTCGTCATCACACATCCACGGAAGCGTTCTCAGCACAGCCCTCCCACAACTCTGGGTTTCAGAGGTTCGATGGTGGGAAATGCCTCCACCCCTCCTAATATTACTAGGGTCAATGCCCTACATCAACCATACTATGCCATCACTGATCTAAGGGGTCCCGTCATTGAAAAACCACTTTGGGCAAGTCACAATTCCTGTCAAAACTCACACTCACCCACAAGTCATAGAAATATTGGAATTCACAATTAAATAGCATGAAATTTGACCGCATATGACCATGTATATAACCCGTAAGTGGAAGTGTCGATCGACCACATCGACCAAGCTTCCCCAGCAGGCACCCACTAGTCGTCATCACACATCCACGGAAGCGTTCTCAGCACAGCCCTCCCACAACTCTGGGTTTCGGAGGTTCGATGGTGGGAAATGCCTCCACCCCTCCTAATAGTACTAGGGTCAATGCCCTACATCAACCATACTATGCCATCACTGATCTAAGGGGTCCCGTCATTGAAAAACCACTTTGGGCAAGTCACAATTCCTGTCAAAACTCACACTCACCCACAAGTCATAGAAATATTGGAATTCACAATTAAATAGCATGAAATTTGATATAACGTCATTATACTCATGATGTTCAATACATCTCATGGGCCTTGGCAATATAGGAATCCGCCTATCTCATAGCCAATCAACATGTGGAATAGTTCATCATTAACATGAAACATATATATAGCCATAACCAACTCTTTCAAGTGCCAATCCATATCACTAATACGACATTTACAAATAATCGTGTAAGTTATTTTTGCAAACAACTAAATTAGAATTCTACATATGGATATTCTATATTCAATTTTGCATGTTCAAATGAAATAACATATTCATTGTCATTAATAAATTAAAACAATATTTCGAATTACCATACATGCCTCAAGGGAGTCCACATGTCCACATAACAATTATCTTGATCAATTTATCTTAGTAAAACAGATAATAAGCAAATGCATTGCTAAGCTAATTCACATTAGAGTTTTTAATTAAAGACTATCAAAATATGGGGCGTTACAGCTGAATATTTTCATTTGGAGTGCCAAACTTCCCATTTGGTGGATGGATCCTGGCATACCATGGAGTGACAGATTGTCACACGTAGTAGTGATGATGGATGGTATGTAGCAGAGATCATTGGATCTAGGCATTGATGGTTTGTTTCAGACACCATTGATATTTAGGAGGATGTAGCTGAGACAGTGGGATCTAGGAATTCCTTTGCATGATGAATTGCCTTGGATGTCATTGATGTTTGTTGGAGTGCAGTACAAGTAATGATACCTTGGCATTCTTCTCAGTTGTTTCAACTAGGTGGAACATACATTTTCAGTTGCAAAGGTAGTGGAGTCACTCATTGGGGAGATGGTTATATTCAGAGTGGGACAGTGGAAGCATGATGGACCTATTGAGTTTAGCATGGAATTGAATTCCAATGCTATGTTAGTCCAGGAGCACAATCTTGATGGTGAGAATTCATTGATTGGTTTTATGTTTCCTATGGATTTTATGTCATTGCTTGAGGACAAGCAATCTTGGGAGGGGGGGACTTTTAATGTCCCCAAATTTGGACATGGACCACAATTGCCTAAGTCACCTACACTTGTTCATGTTTATTCACCTAGGTGGTGATTTGGGTTGATTATTGGTTAATCCTAAGGTCCAAAGTTAGGAATAATTCCACATTAAAATATGTTGGACTAGGAAAATGTATTAAGGAGATGAGGAACCTTGGTTGGATCATCAAATAATCCAAAGTCTTCTTATTGTTGAAAATTGTTGATGAAAATAATCCCAAGGTTGGCAAGGATTAGAAGCAGTTAAATCCAAGTAGAAAGTAAAAACTCTTAACCAATGTGAAAGAGGAATAGATGTTGCAGGTGCAATTATGAGTCGAGTAGTAAAGGTGGGCCACATGAATAAATATCTTCCCTAATGTGAAAGTTTGCACATCCAATTCGATTTTGTTTGCAAGGAAAAATAATATTGGGTCAAATAACATTAGAGAAATAAGCTAAGGACCCATTCTCTCATAAATAATTATTTATCAACATTTTATTTATGATTTTATGAGATAATATTGACTATTTGGTGGCACCTAGGAAGATTGGAAGGAAAAGATGAATGGACCCAAAGGAATTTGGGCAAAGCAATGAAAAGTAGGAAAGATGCTGAAAAGTAGGAAAGTAATTGAAAAGCATCAAAGCAGCAGAAAATAAAAGAAAGAAGAAGTTTCCAAAATTTTACCAAAAGCAGGAAAAGCAACCTAAAACCAAAAAGACAAGAAAGAAAGGAAGGAATCTTAGGAGAAGCTGCAATTCCTAATTTTAGCTAGTGAGAGCACAATTAATGAGGCAAGCAGTCCATATGTAATTTAAATTACCAAAGAAAACACCAAAAGCTTATAAAAGTGGTATGCGAGCCTCCATGAAGAATATTTTGGTCATTTTTCAATTGTCATTGAGGAGCTCTATGCTTTTCAAAACTTGGGTGATGTGCCCCTTGTGACTAGTAGGGAGATGTGTCGCTCTGTAACATTAAGGAAGGATATATTCAATCTTCTTCACAAAGTTTCAATATGCATTACTACTGTATTTCCATTCTACTTCATGGCCACTTGATATGTTGGCATTCATGTCTCAAGCCAATATCATGTTAGTATTGTTTCTTATACTGTGTTGTAGCTTGTAGAGAAGGAGATTGAAGGTTTGTGCCCTTGTGTGATCCTATAGATACTCAAGCATGACCCCTATAATGTAATGTGCTATAACATAATATGATTCTCTTATCAAATAATAAAAGACACTTCTCTTACTCCATCATTGCTGAAATGTTCTCCTATGTTGCAATTATTCAGTGTAAATTGAAATTTTGCAAGTTTGGTTGTAATTGATTGATGATAGTGATTCCAAATATATGATTCATGCTTGATTATTTTAATTTAATTGCTTTTGATAACTACTGCATAGCTGATACAAGAAATCATGACCCTAATCCTCTCCTTGAAAGTGCCAAAAAACTAGCAATTTCCCCTACTCTCAAATTAATTGGAAATCTGACTAGTTTTGAATTTGAATGTAATTACTTGACCTCTGGACCACCAAATTGATTTCTGTAAGTTTTTGCAGGTAGGTAAGGAATACTAGGACCCATTCCAACATTCATATATAGAAATCATGGTTTTCCAATGCCACTTGGATCTGTATGAAAATCGCCTAATTGAGCAGTCCTGAATATAGTACCTTACTCCTAGTTGTCGATTCTTGAAATATAAAAGTCTGTGTTTGAGTCTAGTGACTGATGTGATAGGTTGGTCCTTGATATATCATAGTTACCTTCATATTGCACCAGTAGTGGATAGTTTTCCACATAATTCCTTCAGTCATTGCCTTAGAGTCTTTGGCTTTACCAAAGGGTCGTCCCAAGACTTGTGATGCACTTCAAAATGTCCAACTATCAAGGTAAGTGATGAATCCACCTATAACATTTGATGCTTAAATCCGACCTGCAGGTGTCCATAATTACATCATAGGTTTCTAAGCCCAATCCATGCCTCATATCTAACATTCGAGTCCCTCCCGGTGCCATCCAAAATTGTTTGGAAACAAGCAATTTCCTCCTCATAGTTCTGATTCTAGAACCTAGTTATGACTTTACTATTTGGTTTTCTAATTAAGGAGCTAATATTCCCAAATATCTTTGATTTTCGTATTGGGGATATTACATCTTGGTTCGGACTGCATAAACCAAAACACATCCATTTCTTCAGCTCCTTGTTTTCAACGCGATTCTACATATGCTTTGGGTGTTCCTTCCGAGTGAAACTGCACACACTTATAGAGCTCTATCTGTAGATTCTAAATATTTATTTTTTCGATAAATAAAATATTTTTTCTCTTTTTTATTTACTTTTATTTTCACATATGTCAAATTTTCAAAATACATAGGTCTTTTATTTTTGCTATAACTTTTGATTTTCTCAACTATTTTGAAAATGGGAAACAACCCACACAAGTACAAACAAAGACCTATGCACTAAAAAAAATATAGTTGATTGAATATTAGGTTAAGACCCTCATAACGGGGCCTAATGCTCGACCTTGTCATTTTAGGGCTTCATTGACTTCCTTAATATTAAAAAAATATAAAATTAACTTTGAAAATTTTGAAAAAATAGCGCTACACAAGAACCACCCGTTATCTACAACTCTACATAATATTTTTCACAAATTTGGACTATTTACATACCAAACCTGGGGCCTAACACGAACATATGCATTATGTTTTAGAAAACAAATAACATACCAATCTTAGAAGAAAGCCATTTTTTGGGAGTTATACCTATTTTCCATAGATAAAAGTTATATATTCTGGAATGTGGTCTCATTGTCTACGTTTCATATTTTTACACCATAGTCTACAAAGCTGTGTAGGTACCTCTAAAAATTCATTTTATTGATTGGATTTTTGTTTTTTAGAAAGTCTATTGCAACTAACGCGTCATAAGTGGGTATAATTACCTTGCACCATCCCTCTTGTATTTTCATGGTGTATTGCATTTGTTTGTTTCTTGTTTATGTTCCTTATATGAATTTCATAGCAGATCTATATGTTTTCTCTCCTCCTCTCTCGGCATTCAAGCCTTTTGGATCTTAGCCCTTAAGATTTGAATCATTGGTATCAGAGCAAGTTACCACTCCATGGGAATGAGGGTTTGAAGGATAGTTCGGGTTCAAATATTTGCAGGAATATCCAACCTTCTTTTGGCACTCTCAAAGTCTATTTGCTAGGCCATACAATATAAGCATCAAATTTGGTCCTCAAGCACTACAAGGTTTTTCTACCCTCAAATATTCATTCACCATTGCAGAAGAATCATACATAGATTTTACTACATCCATTGATCTACATCATTTTTTAGAAAAAATTTAGGGTTCTTCGTTGCGTCTGGAAGTTCCATGATCTCTACAGTAACCCTTGTTGCTCTACAAACCCTTGGCATCCTTTGTGGCCCCATTCACTCTCACATCGAGCATTATTTCATCTTTATATGGACATGGTGTGAAATTCTAAGTCACAACAGATCATATAGATGAGAATACCTCACAATGAAAGAATGAGCAAAGAAGGTGAATTACAGTGAAAATTGCAGAGAAAAGAGCAGTAAAATTAATCATGCATTGGAAATCAGATGAAAGTAAAAATGTGTAACATTATCCATTAATCAGTATAGTCCAAAAATATGTTACAATAGAGAGAATTCGAATATCCTAGCAGAATTCGAGCCTCGATTTTTCTAGCATTGGAATTGTCACCACTGGAGTGCTCCGGAAGACCCAAACTCAACTCAACTGAAGAAAAACTCAGTTAACTGAAGACAAAGTCATTTAACTTACCAAGGAGGGTGCATTAGTGATTTTTTCATGCAAATCACTCAGAAAAGGGTGTATTAGATCACAAACAATGGAAATTGGAGTGCAAACCCCCCACAAGAGTCAGCTAACTCAGGTGGGCAGAACCAGATCACTGAGTTGGCTCCTAAAATGTAGGGAACTGACTCTAGTGGTACTAAAATGATGCATGCAGGGCACATTAGGTGTCTAATGGATCCTATATGACATATTCACACCACTAGGGGGGAAATGACATCATCAACTACTAGGAAAAATAAAATAATGCTAAGTAGGATAAGGATGGAGTATTAATTATCCTAACACCCCCTTAATCCAAAATTGGACATCCCAGGCCCTGGTTACTGAGACCAAAGTTAAACCATAAATAAATGATAAAAGAACTGTTAATGAAACTAAGGAAATGGGGAAAAACCTCATGGGAAAAATACCCCCCCTAAAAAATGAACATCAGGGAACTCAAGCAACTTTCACAGCAAGTAGAGATCTGAGATAGGAAAATCTCTTATGAGTCAAAAAATTTGTGAAAATTTCTGCAATCATCTCTAGGACAATAATGCAGTGAGATGGTCATGTTGTGTACTAGCTCTCTGATGTAGTGCATGTGAACCTCAATATGTTTGGTCCTTTGATTTTGAACTGGATCACTGGAGATACTTATGGCACTTTGATTATCACAGAAAAGGTCTACTAAAGGAGAAGTACAAATTCCAAACTCTGTGAAGATCTCATGTATCCAAAATTCCTGAATAGTTGCATTCACGGCCCCTCTGTACTCTGCTTCCGATGAATAAAGTGCAAGTGTTGCTTGCTTCTTGCTTGACCAACAGATTGGTCATGATCCCAACATGAATAGATACCCTGAAGTAGATTTTCTATAAGTGTTGTCTCCAACCCAATCTGAATCAGTAAAAACAACCAGATCTAAATAAGAACCAACATAATGATGTATACCAAACTCTCTCGTATCTTGCACATAGTGCAAGATCCTCTTTGTTGCCTTCCAATGCAGCTCATGTGGCTCATGCATGTACCTAGCCACAACACCAACATCATATGATAGATATAGTCTCAAATGTGTAAAGTACAACAAGATACCAATCAACTATTTGTAAAGAGTGCTATCAACCAAAGGAGTAGAACCACCTTCTTCCAATCTTATTCCAGATAAGAAAGGAAAGGTTGTAGCTTTGCAATCAGACATGTGGAACTTTTGGAGTAAGTCAGATGCATACCTAGACTGTGAAATCATGATCCCTGAAGCATTTTGAGTTACTTCAAGGCCAATAAACTATTTCAACATCCCTAGATCTGTCATGGAGAAGGATTTACTCAAAGCAAACTTGATGTTCTTCAACCCAGTAGATGAACCACCGATGATGAGAAATTCATCCACACAAAAACAATCAATAGTAGGAAACCTACCTTCTGCTACATGTATACATTGTAGTCATATTTGCATCTTTCGAACTTCTGTGACAACAAGAAGGAATCCATCTTGGAATACCATTCCCTTGGGGCTTGCTTGAGCCCATACAATGATCTCCCCAGTATGCATACCAAGGATGGATCATCAGTTTACCCCTCAAGATGTTTCATTAGAACACCTTGAGATAGTATATGGTAGAGCCTAGACATGTTCACTTGATTGTAGCAAAACATGTGATGAGGTACCTAAAAGGTAGACTATGGACTCAGATATGCTTCTGATAGTGAATTCAGATTGTACGGATATACAGACTCAGATTGGGCTGGAATTTCCGAAGATAGAAAAATCACTTTAGGATGTTGATTTAGTTTGGGATCAGGTATGATCTCATGGCTCAGTAGAAACCAACCCTGTGTTTCTCTTAGTACAGCAGAAGTTGAATACGTAGCAGCATGCTCAGCTTGTAGCGAAATAGTGTGGCTCTGCAATATGTTAGCAGGAATGTTCGATGCAGAGATAGATGTGACTGATATTCTCTATGACAATCAGAGTTGTATCAAGATGACAGAGAATCCAATGTTCCACGACAGATCGAGGCACATCGAGATAAAGTTTCACTATATCCGTGATGTGGTGCAGAAGGGAGCTATAAATATCAAGTATGTTCCCTGTGTTTGTTGTGCTTGTATTTCTTTCATTGATTAGACTATGTAATGTTATTATGCTAAACAAGTAAGAAAACTAACACACATCCTGTTTTGAAAGTTCACTTTCTGAGTTTAAGGAAAGTAAAAACCCTCTAGTTAAGTAATCAAATGTGTTCCTCTTATTGTGAGTTAGATATGTTACCGTTTTATAACTTTGTTTACTATTGTTGTTGATTACATGTTACTGTATGTTTCAACTTAACACAGGGACCTCTTTAGGAGTGTTAAAGTTGAAAGTGATGAAAATTTTGTTTTAATTTTATCTTACTTTGTTACAGTTGTACTATTCCGCTTCCAGTACTAGTTTAGAAGTTTATTTTTTGCATTAAAGCATAAAGCTTTTTTTATTTTCTACTACAAACCCTAACCTAACCCTAAATAACCTATGAATAAGAAAGGTTTGTTGGGTTTTTCTCTAGTTTGGGTTTTCCCAGGGTAAACAACTGTGTCTCTATTTTTTTTTATGTGCATAGTTATCTTAAAGTGATCCTATATTTGTTTCTAGGTTGAAAGAAATGAAAATTATACTGCTATTATTGAAAATCTAACAAGATGTGCAATGTCGATTTAGTGCAAGAGTCCCCACATGTATGTTCTTTTTAATTATGAGTTAGTGAACTTGTATTTAAAAAGAAATAAGTGTAAATTCCCTAAAAGACCTAACGTCCTTCCTCTCAAATGTAACTAGGCCTTCCAAAAGCACAATTGATGGTGACAGTGGGATCCACACACCAATTGATTAGTGAAGGTAACAAAGAGCCAGTTATACCGACGATGGGGCTATGTTCCGAAAGAACTGGAAACACTTCCCAACGGAAATATCTGGCTTCAAGAGTCAATGGCACTCACAATTGCTCCTTGACGATGTCCTAAGTTTGGGGAATAAGATACCTTGCGTCAAGTGTGGATAAGTGGTTATGCTTGGGTGATATAGTGTCGCCTCCACAAAAAGCTGACAAACTTGTACTTTAATGAAAATTTAAACTGTAAAATAATACTGAAATAAAAAATACAACAAAATTAGAATTCTACTAATGTACTTCATTTGGAGTAGGGTGAATACAAGGGTGAGATTGTCATTGCTAGAGACCCACTTTTTGAGGTGTTTTGGATTTCATCTTCTAAATCCTTTATAAGATTTATGGTCGTTTTCTTGGGATGTCTCATAGGTTAGAGTTACACTAAGAGAAAGGAGGCCCTCTTTGATGTAGAAAGAATTAAATCAACACTTTGCTACTATGATCATTCTAAGTTTATGCTATATTTGTCTCCAAATCCTATACTATGTTTATGGAAAGGTCATGGGTAAGTGTTGCAAAGGTTTATAAGAACCAAGGATAATCAGAATGGCTCAAAAAAACTAATTTCAAAAATAAAAAAACCTTATTTCAAAAATAATCCAATATGGGCATAGTGTGAAACCATAATCTAAGCCATAAGCATATGCAGCATGCAGCTTATTTCTTAGATTCCACTATCATAAAGAGAAAGAGATATTTTATTAGATTCCAGTATCATAATTGATAGTTTCTAATAGCTATAAAAGCAAATGAGTAAGGATAGTATAATGAAAGTGGACTTGCTTAAGGATATATTTATATACATTTATAGCATTAAGAGTGGTATGCAAGCAAGTGGTTGATGGGGAAGTTGTTGATGAGAAGATCATTGAAGTTGTTTGATCATTCCCTAGTAGGGATACCATGGAGTTGTTGAATCCCTAGCAGGGCTTCCATAATAGTAATCATGCCCTATAGGGATTCCACTGATTGTTTGTAGTTTTCCAAGGTCTGTTCCAGTCATCCGAGGGTTTGACCACTCCCTTGTAGGGCTACCGTGGAGTTGTTGAAGCCCTAGTAGGGATTCCATAACAATAATTAGGCCCTAGAGTGTTTCCACTGGTTGTTTGAAGGTTGACATCACCAATTTCATCAAGTATCAACACTGACATTATTTTATTAAGGGACTATAAAGGGTTGATGCCATCAATATCAGGGTTGACGTCATCTCAGGGCTTGCATCTAGGGATACTTTCACCTATAGCATTCTTCAGTGGGATTCTTTCAAATTTCAGTGAGTTCTTTTTGTTTCTCTTGGCATGTAACAAGCCCTAGGGGCTTCATTGTAAATGCTACTCCAATTCTGCTCATGTAAAATTTAATCATATCATATTTATGTAATATTATTATTGTTGCATTTTTTTCCTTTAACAGGTTTCCCCGGGGTAAAAATCTTGTGCCTATTGTGTTGATTGATAAATGGTGAATGTTTTAGTCTTCAAGTGTATTTGCTAAAAGTTAAAATCAGTATATTGTTCTTCTACATAACCATATCAGATTTGCAAAAATATAAAAATTTAACAAAAACCAATTATGACAAGAGATGCTCGCTATATGGCATGATTTGACTATATGTGAGAGTATTTGATGGGACACAAATTCATGGTGAAAACTAACCATAACAAAGTTTAGTATTTCAATGTCCTTGTAACCAAAATGGGTATTCACTACAACTACACCAAATACTGAGAATATTTAATGTTAAGACTGTATAGAGACCATGATATCAGAAAGATAGGAAAAACTACTCACAGTCACGAAATATGCACATAAGAGTTGGGGGAACCTGCACATCCAAGTTGGAATACACCTACAATTCTTAATGAAGATCTTAAATTGGAGATGTTGGGTAGGGATATCAAGGTGTATGGGGAATCATTTGCCCAACAAATCTCTTAAGTGAATTCTAGGGTCAAAGATGAAATGCTACTTTTCAGCAGGATCCTCCACGGGATTGAAACTAACCAATGCTTGAATGGAACCTGTATTAAACAAATAGAGGGAAATGTAAACACTAACCCCCTCACCTTGCTTTTTGGTATCCCTTTTAGATCAGATCAGTTTAATACCTTTGTTTTTCATTTTATGAATAGGTCCCATTTACAGAAAGGAAGCCATACTTTAATATCTTATGTTAAAATATGGAAATTGTATGGTGACAGTACATTTATAACCCCCAATACCTACACTAGCACAACGCATATAGCCCCTAGGAAAGATGCATTGCTTCTCTATCTTCAGATTTTCCTATTTTTTGTTGATCTGCATAGACTGCTTGTAGGTCTCATTCTATCTAACAAATCATTTTTTCTACTCTGTAATTCAATTTAGAAAATCATTGTAGAAAAATAAATATCCCCTTAGGGAGAAAATCCATGGGAACCAGACTCTAAAAATTTAAATCTACTTATGCCCAAGGGGGAAAGAACTCCAAACCTTGCCTTCAAAAACTATCGAGCAGAAAGAGTTCAGTTGTATCCTTTTTTTCTAGCCAAAAGAACTAGCATTGGTGCGTAATTTATGGTTGGGTGTATAATGTATGCTAGTCCTTCTTAATAAGGGATTTTGTATTTATTATAGCTTAATAAATAGATTTCAAGAAAGAAAGCTTTAAATAAAAAATAACCAAAGGCAGGATAAGATAAGATATTTTTATTAAAATCCACATAAGATTAAAACATTAGGTCTATGTGATTCAAAAGTACAATCCAGTAGTGATGAACAATTCAAAGCATCTCCTAGAAGCTAAATGGTAAAGTAAAATTAAAATATGCTAAACTACTAAATGATAAAATTAGTAAAAAGCATAATCCTAGATAGGTGCAGAATGAGGAGGAGATGAAGTCTTAGTAACCACATAAAAAAATAAGATAAAGACGTCCTTTTTGTTCCATCTTGCATCAACAACAAAGAAGGAGTTGATACATTGTTTAATGATGTCCTCAGGGAAGAATCTAGGGTTGAGAGGACCTAACTATGAAACCCCGAGAGGGAATCTAGTATGATCTACTGAGACTCTCCTAATAGTTGAGGATTTTGAAAAGTGCTTGGTGATGATAGACTAGTTTCCCAAAGGGTGGAGCAAGCAGCTAACCTCTGCTAAGAGCTCATCACTATCAAAGCTAGGTAGTGTCTTATCTTAGGGTAAGTCAACTATTCTTATTGCAGGAGTAGTAATGTTTAGAAGAAATATTTTATCAAGGTGTCATTTTCTTTATTAAAAATGAATAGTTTAGTCTTTCAAATGTTATTCTAATATCTACTTGAATATTAATTCAAAATCTTAACCCTATTAAGTTGGCTTGTTTTCAATGAAATGCAACATTGTTCAGTTCAGAAGACGTAACTCTGGCTTTGACATCCATTTAACATGAAGAAAAAATATATAACAAAGGATGTTCTAAAGGATTGGCTGTATAGATAGAGGGAAATCTATGGGATTGAAACCCATCATTTTACATCATTCAATGGGATGATCAGAGAGTTAGTCTGATGTAAAAGTTCAATTTCCAATCAATTTGTAAATTGCTAGTAAATTTCATGAAAAAGATCCACGTCTTTTGTCTTACAAGTCCAAACTAAGTGGGACTCTAGGTTCCTCTACAGATCAAGCTGGAGCAACCTGTAGCATGCAACGTAATAGAAACTCATTTTGATAGAAAATCATGGTCTGTACCCAAAGGAAAAGGAAACGCCTGATTCAGGAGGACCGTGGTCACAGTGCTCTGCTTTAAATTATTTGCAGGTTGATAACGTGAGGAAAAGTTTCAAATTCATTTTGGGTTAAATTATGAAATAACAGTAATTCCATTTGATGGATCTTTGTGGATTGGAAATTCATTAGAATTTGGATGGATCCTAAACAATTGAAAGCTTGTTTTATAGTTGAAATGAGTCAGAAGCATAGCACAAGGGAAATGTGAGTGTGTTTCTGATCATTAAAATTTGTGTTTTGACAGAGACCAATCATGCCCAGACTTGTGGTCAATGGGGTCATGACTTAAATACATTCAACCAACAAAATGATGGTGATCAGGTTAGAAAATAATTGGTAAGTCATGAATTCTAATTGATATTTTACAAGTCTTTTTTTACACTACATCATATGGATTAAAGCATAAATACATGGAACGAAGAGCCCTGCTCCACTTCTTTTTCTTTTGGATTGTAATGCAATTTGTGATTCTTTAAAACAAACCCTCAGTATTGATTCGATTCTTCTTCAACTTGTGAACATCGTTTCTTGTACTTCTGCTAGCCATCTCTTCGCCAAGTCTTCTATTTATTGGAGTCTTGTTTGAAAAATCTATTCCCCCTGAAATTTCGATTCCCCCTTTTTTATTGCTCACACAACACGCCCTTTGTTTGCAATTTATGGAAGGCTTCACAATATGGAATGATTGAACTGTAAGTAAAATCATACCATTAATGCAATCCATCCTTCACATTAATGAACCCAAATCTGGGCAAATGGAATAATAGCCAGAGCTGGAAATGAAGAAAAAATCGCGGGAGTGTGAAAAGTAACAGAGAAAACATCAATGGATGTGAATCTCTGTTGTTGCGTGTTGTAGCTCCCCAAATTGTTGATGATCATGTAAACATGGCTACAAATGGTTGCGGTTGCGGCTCTTATCCTCCAAAGCGATTGCTGGCATATTTCTCTTCCCTTGTTCACCGGCTCAGCAAAATCTGGGACAGTTCTAAATGAGTTTTAGGAGTATTAACACCGATGGTGGGAGTTTTACAATGGTGGGAGAAGACAGAAAAGGGGTGTTTGGTAGATAATCAAATTCATTTTATGGAATCTGATGGGCCCACGTGGTTTCAAGCCCCTATTGATTCAGCGGATATCCTTTGCCACTTTTTATTGCTTGGGTGGGCAGATACATTTTCCATTATAAGGGTAGGGTAGGTATTAAGGTGATTTATTTTTGCCATTTTTTACTTTCCCTATCTATATAGGGGTTATCTTGTGCTCTACAAGGTTGGGGTTGAAATTTTATGGGAATTTTTCTTGTCACATGCATTTTTCCCCTCACATACTTCTGAAAATTTTAAGATATTGTTCGATGGAATGAGTAAACATTTTCCTAGACGTATTTTAGAGGTTTGGAAATTTTCATAAGCTATTATTAATTTTTTATCAGGGTTCATCCATTCGAATAGTTCTGTTTACATTGTGTCATAGTTTAGTGTTACATGGGAAATTCAACATTGAACAGTGACTGATGGATTATGGTGTGCTTCTCTTATTCATGCCAGAATTGGAACTAGATCCTGAACTAGAGGGTCGAAGGCTTAACTTTGAAGCCCATTTATAAATCCAAAAATTTAATTTCCAAATCATGGATGCTTTACAGACAATTGCTATGTGTAACTTTGTAGTTGTACTGGTAGGTGACTAGTTAATGTTGGAATTAACTCCAGGAAAGGTGCCACCTATTGCGACATTGTTTCCTTAGTCACCCCTTATCCTCCATTCTTTGGTTGATTACCTTTGGTTGCCCCATTGAATTTCAAACCTTCAAGTATTAAATACAGTTCCTTTCGTTGTACTATATTCAATTTCATGCTAAATGGGTATGCTTATGTTATCTCTTTCAAGAGTAGGCAATGATATACAGCTAGGG
Organism: Larix kaempferi; assembly: GCA_027924585.1. Taxonomy (NCBI): domain Eukaryota; kingdom Viridiplantae; phylum Streptophyta; class Pinopsida; order Pinales; family Pinaceae; genus Larix; species Larix kaempferi. The sequence goes on from BSBM01000727.1 coordinate 10,302,011, forward strand.
GTTAGTATGTTCTACAACCAAGGAAATTCAGAGACTTATCGAGCCTTACAATGCAATCTTTTAGGATTCTTCTTTTGAGAAATTTGACAAAGATTGACTGAGAAGGGAATTTTGTTTCTGGCGATTACTGAATTAAAACAAAAGATACTCCGAGAAATTCCAAATGATATTGTAAGAAAATACATGATCCTAGATATTTAAAGATATTTGTTTGCATGATGGAACATTTCAACTTTCTTTAGTTAGCCTTGGTTAATTTGTTGGGAATATGCTTTACCCTGATTTTTTATAAGCGACAGGGATTTTTATGAAAGAGCCATGATAATGAGCTATTATTAGCCAATTTCCCTTGAGATGATTGATCATTCGTGAAACCATCCCTATAAATTCATCCTTTTTTGGTACAGTGTCCTATTTTTTACTGATTCAAGCTTCCATTCAACATGAGTAAACATCAAGTTACTGCTCTATTTTAGATTTAACACTGGTACAAAAACATGATTCCATGCTATGAAATTCTTGTTTGACTTAGTGAAGGTATCTATTCCATAAACGTCATCTAGGGCTTGCACCAGGTCCCACCTGGGTTTGCAAGCATATGCACACACAAGAAGAATCATTTCATTGTATAGACTTGAACTGAGGTGAGGATGAAAGCACCATTTTGCTATCACTGACTTATAAAGCCACTGTGATGAAGAGGGTCAATATTTTGATTCTTTTCAATATCAAAAAATGAAATCCGTGTCCTATTATGGAACTTTGACTACTGCGGCTACCTGATCACATCATAGGATTAATTGCAATTTGATTTCAATGATCAGAGACATCATTCCAAGCCACTCTAATTTTCCCATTATCAGTCCTATATCCATTATCAATCCCATATCCATTATCAATCCCATAGTTCAGTTCATATTTGGTAGTACAAAATTATATCTGGTATCTTTCAATCAAGTTTAGTTCAGTTATAATGATCATGGCATGATGTATTATCTTATCCTCTTGTAGAGTTACATCAATAACTGGCTATTTTCTTTGTCTTCCCTTGGCATGTTATACCTTTTCATGGTTTGGACCTACTTTCTAAAAGACATTTTATGGGTGCAAATAGAGATTGGATCTACCCTCCAACAACAACCTATCGACATATTTCTTAAGATTGATTAGATGTTTTTTTAACAAGCTAATATAAAATTGATTGTTGTTGGTTTGAAGTTGATTGCATTGAATAAGATAGTTAGTACAAGCCTCCAAGAGTGATCCATGTCTTGGAATATCCTACACATGTAGCTCCAATTTCTTATAAGACAACACTTGATTACATATCCAATACAATGAGACACACACACACACACACACACACACACACACAACCATAAATATTTATCAATGATGCAATTTAGTAGAAATACCCTAGTTCCTTTAGAATGGATGATATGCCCCTTTCCCTACTTGTAATGGAACCTCCCTTAAGATTGTAGGATTTAAATGCCCAATGTATGAATGGAACTATGCCAATAATATGCCCCGGGGTAAATCAAATGTAAGCCTTCAAAGTTGGTGCCAACATAATTACAAGAGGTTCCTAAAGAGTTGTTAGATATTTCATCTCCAGGCCTCCCAAGTGCATGGTGGATGCAGATGATCAAGATGTACTACTTATCCAAGTGTTTACGAAATAAATAGGGTTTCAAAGGTAGAATATTCCAAGAGTTCGTCATAAACTTTACAAATATAAATTGAATGGTATAAATAGGAAAGGAAATGACCTCAATATATAGGTGTACATTAGGTTCTAAGTCGTTGGAAGGGTCAAGTCAAAAAAATAGCTACCATGAGTATTGGCTTAGTATCCCATGTTTTGTAAAATGATACTAAAGGTTTTTAGTCCCATCCACCTCGATGTACACATGTTGTGGAATATAGAGGAAATACCCTTTTAGGAAATTATGGACGCTTTATACCCAACATTTAAATAATGTTAAGGATATTTGAGTAATTTTGACTGCATAAATTCCAAAACTAAGTATGTATGATTATTTTTTTAAGATGACAAAATTAGTAAAAATATAAGTCATTGGTAATCATCTTAACAACATAACACTATTCTATATTTTTTAGCAATGACATGGACAATTATTAAACTTTGAATATATTTTATTAAAATGCAAAGTTTCGCTTACCATTTCTATCATCAGACCCAATTATGAATACCTTTGTAGATTGCTTTGAAGTCTTTTATGGTGTCCAACTTGAGTAAAAGTTATTACATTCTTTTCTCTTTGTCATTTTTTTCATTAATGTTTTTATAATTAAATTTATAACACAATTGTAAAATTATGTCTAAAATAGTGATGCATGTAAACCTTGTAGTCTCTCGCTTTCTTTTGGCACAGTAAAAAAGATGCAATCAATGCGGGATAACTTTGTCCTAGAAATCACCATTGCCAAGTTGTTCCTTTGTGTGTGCTCTTTTATTGGCTTTGGAAGATGCTAAGAAGATCCACAATGGTAGAACAATGAGTGTATTCAATTATGATGTTGTTTTTGGCTCTACAATTGTTCTTTTACTGGTAGGAAAGCTAGCACTCACGATTTTTCTTTCAAGAAGAAGCAAAATGACACAATCACAATGTTTTTGAGCAAATTAGAAAAGTGGGATTCTTGTCCAATTTCGAATTTTATAATTTGTTGGGTTTTATTTGGAAGTGTATATCCTTAGTGTACCTATCATTGGATTCAAATGGGACTAAGTCTCTCTAATTCGAAATTGATGCAATCAATTCTTTAGGGGCATCTTTGTCTTGGAAATCACCAAGGTCGATGTTTTGCCTCTATGTGTTTCCATTTATTAGCTCATGAACAAGATGAAACATCGACAATTTGTAACAATAAATGTATTCAAGTTTGATGTAAGCTTGATTCTTTGATAATTCACTATTGTGGATTTGTTTTAAAAATAAATATGAGTATGTGTGATTTACTTTGATTTTGGATAATTAGGCATTATAAGTTTAACCTAAATTCTAAAATATATATGATTTTATTTATAATTGTGAAAAAAAAAATCTAAAATATATTTGATTTATATTTTTAATTTTAAAAAAATTAAAAAATAGTGTTTTGTTTTAATTGATGAAAAAATAAAATTATAAAACATAAAAAATGCCAATTTCTATAATAAATTTCATTTTTTATAAATAAAAAAATCATAACAATTATGTTCAGTGTAATTGTTGTTAAAGGTACTTTTAAATCTCATATAAGACACACATTTATTCATTATTGATAACTATAATTATAATAAATAAAAAAGCAACAATAACAAAGGGAATTATCAAACACTAAATTAATCATATCGTAAAAATACATAAATTATGTTAAAAACCAAAACATGTAAGTTATAATAAAAAAATAAGAAAATACATATGCTATCTTAAATTTTAATTTTCAAACACTAAATCAAACATATCATATAAATAAATAAATTATGTTAAAAAACAAAAGAAGATAAATTTAAAAAAAAATTAAGGAAATGGATATAAGTTTTATCTTAAATATCAATTTTCGATATGTTAGAGAAAAAATTTGATTGCATTTTCATTTTCTCAATATTTTTACTAAAAGTTATTTGATTGTCTTTTCACTGTGTCGATATTTTATTATTAAATAAGTTTTGGTTGTCTTTTCATTGTCTCTATATTTTATTATTAAAAGTGATCTCCCAGTACAAGAATATGAATGCATCTATATTTTATTATTAAAGAAGATTTCGTTGTCTTTTCATTGTCTCTATATTTTATTATTAAAAGTGATCTCCAAGGTCAAGGATATGAATGCATTTAAATACCACGCATTTTTGAGAAATTAAAATTCACTTTTAGTCCCTTCAAGAGAACATTTGCTATTATTTTTATCTCTAGTATGTAACTCAACCATGGTTATCTAGATTGTACATTGATTGTAGTGGAAAGGTGAGTTCTCAAGTATCCCTTCCCCCAAAAAAACCTAGTTCATAATTTTTTAATATATCTCTTATGAGGCCATTTTTTACCTCAAAATTCCCCTAATGAGATTGGTAAGCGAATATTAAATATGAAGCATACAATTTACTACCAAAACATGTAAATTTTGGTGAATATTATGATAAAAAAAATTATGTAAATATAGGCGATATTAGAGACTAAAAATGACCAAATAGCGAATTTATTTTTTGAAAAAAATCCCAAGAAATAGCCAATTGGTGAAATTTTGCCCCTAAATATTTCCCTGAACACGGAATACCAGTCATCAAATTCCAACCCACGTTATTTTACAAGGTATTATCTTGGTGCTGACAAGGAAGAAGAGACAATCCTCAAGGGGCAATAAGACATGGAGATGGACCAACAACTTCCTCAAGCAAAACCTCTGAATAAAAACGATGACAGTAATAAAAATAATCCTCCATAAAAAAATTTGATATGTATTGAGAATTCCAATTTTTGTAGGTGTTAGAAAAACAGGATCGCAGAGCAATAACAATAAACAGAAATGCAAATATAATCACACATACACATTACAAGAGAGACACAGATATATCATGGTTCACCCAACTTGGGCTACGTCCACACTAAAGTTTCCAGTCCTTAGTAATATTCTATCCAGCAAAGTGAAGGGATACAACCTGCAGCACAACCGCTGCACTTCCTCTTCACTATCTCACAGTCTCTCTTCTGATCTCAGAGATCTTTACAATGCATAAAACCTAATACATCTTACCCTATCCGTATTACAATGTCTTTCTTTTATAGGGGAAATACAATGGGAAAATACCACGAGTTACACAAAACCATGGGCCCGAAAACTGTTGACGAAAACAGCCCCAAAAAAAATTTCTCGGAGGCCCGCTGGCCCCCGTGCCCCCTAGCTGGGGGAGTGGACACTCCCCCGGACCCCCCTAGGGTCATGCCAAGCTCATAACCAAACCTGGGTTATGGACACAGCTGAATAATAATATCTTTGAATCTAGAGATCAGGCTCCACAACCAACAATCTCCCACTTGGAGACTGATCACAACAACTCCACCGTTGTTTCACTTGTTGGACTTGGACTTGGCAATTTATCCTCTTCACCTTCATGCTAGAAGGCCAACTGAAACCAAGTAGGAACTCAGTTTCTCTCTGGTCACTACCTTTGTGAACATGTCTGCAGGATTCTGGCTAGTGTGTATCTTTTCCAGCTTCAACAGTTCATCTTCCAGAATAAAGCGTATGAAATAGTACTTGAGCTGTATATGTTTAGTCCTAGAATGGAATGTTGAGTTCTTTGCAAGATGAATGGCACTCTGGCTATAACTGTACAACCTGTTATCTTTCTGCTTCTTACCCAATTCCTCCATAAACCTCTGCAACCAAATCATCTCTTTACTAGCCTCTGTAACAACAACATACTCTGCTTCCATTGTTGAAAGTGCAACAAACTTCTGCAGCTTCGAAATCCAACTTACTGTTGTTCCACCTACAGTAAACACATACCCTGTGGTGCTCCTCCTGCTATCCTTATCACCTACCATATCTGCATCAACATATCCCTGTAGAACAGTTTCTGAACCTCCAAAACATAATGCCTGAGTCGTAGTACCTCTCAAATACCTGAGAATCCACTGTACTGCCTTCCAATGTTCTTTACCTAGATTGTTCATATATCTACTCACAACTCCCACTGCTTGTGCAATATCTAGTCTTGTGCACACGATGGCATACATCAAGCTGCCAACTGCTGATTGATAGGGAATCTTGGACATGTAATCTGTCTCTTCCTGTTTCTTGGGACACATTTCCTTACTTAGACTGAAATGGTTGGCCAAAGGTGTACTAACTGGTTTTTCATTCTGCATTCGGAACCTCTCCATCACCTTCTGTATGTACTCACCCTGAGACAATGTCAATTTGCGATTTTTCCTATCTCTTGTTATTCTCATACCAAGGATTTGCTTTGCAGCACCCAAATCCTTCATCGCAAATGAATTAGCTAGCTTCCTTTTGAGTAAATTTATATCTTGCATGTTAGACCCTGCAACAATCATGTCATCCACATACAATAACAAGATAATATATTTTTCATTGTCTAGCTTCTTGAAATAAACACAGTGGTCAGAATGACATCTACTATAACCTTGTTCTGTCATAAAACTGTCAAATTTTAAATACCACTTCCTTGGAGCTTGCTTCAAGCCATACAAACTCTTTTTCAACCTGCATACCAAGTTCTCCTTACCTTTGCCCTCATACCCTTGTGGTTGCTGCATATATATCTCTTCCTCCAAATCCCCATGGAGAAAAGTTGTTTTTACATCTAACAGTCCAAGATGCAAATCTTCTACCAGCACTAGACTTAAGATTGTCCTAATTGAAGTCATCTTAACAACAGGAGAAAATATTTCATCAAAATCTATACCTTTCTTCTGTGCAAACCCCTTTACAATAAGTCTCGCCTTGTACCGCTTCTTACCTCCTTCTTCTTCCTTCAACCTATAAATCCATTTTTTCTGCAATGCTCTTTTACCAGCAGGCAAGTGAACCAGATCCGAAGTCTGGTTTCCTACCAATGAGTCCATCTCCTCATTCATGCCTTGCTCCCACTTCTTTCTAGTTTCCACCTGCATTTCTTCTTCATAACATTCTGGTTCACCAGCATCAGTCATCAACAAATAATACATTGAAGGAGAGTATCGTTCAGGGAGTCTACTTAACCTGGTAGATCTTCTTGCAGTTGCAGGACTTTCAGGTACTTGCTGTTGTTCTTGATTTTCTGGCACCTTTGGAACTTCATTTTCTGTAATTTCATCAAGTACTGTGTACTCTGTGTTTTCCTTTTCCTGTTTCTTTCCCCGCAACTAATATTTATACATGACCTTTTAATTGAATATGACATCTCTACTTCTAATGATTTTGTGATTTTCATAATCCCATAAACGATAACCAAAATCATCAACCCCATATCCAATAAAGGTACATTTCTTAGATTTAGCTTCAAGCTTTGTTCTAATTTCTTTATCAATATGGACAAATGCTTCACAACCAAATGTTCTCAGAAATGAGTAGTTTATCTTTTTATCTATCCATGCCTCCTCTGGAATACCACCATCCAAAGCACTTGAAGGTCCTCTGTTTATTAAATAAACAGCAGTATTTACAGCATCTGTCCAAAACTGTAAGGGAAACCCTACATGTAGTCTCATACACCTTGCATGCTCCATGATGGTTCTGTTCATCATTTTTGACACACCATTTTCTTGTGGTGTTCCTGGGATTGTCTTATCTCTACGAATCCCATGGTATGAACAGTAACTATCAAACTCCTTGCCACAGTACTCACCTCCATTATCAGATCTGAGACACTTCAACCTTTTACCTGTCTCATTCTCAACCAAATCTTTCCACTTCTTAAAAGTAGCAAACACATCAGATTTCTATCTAATGCAATAAACCCAAGTTTTCCTAGTTGCATCATTAATAAATGTAACACAATAATGAGAGCCACCAAGAGATTGTACCTGATCTGGTCCCCATACATCAATATGCACAAGCTCTAACTTTTAATTATTATTCTGTTTCCCAACCCTGAGAAATCTGACTCTCTTCTGTTTTCCATAAACACAGTTTTCAAAGAATTCCAAACTTACATGCTTCAAATCTGGCAGCAACTTCCTTGAGTGGAGAATCTGCATCCCCTTCTCACTCATGTGGCCAAGCTTATGATGTCACAATGTTGTATATGTTCTTGTGGAAGCTAAAGAGATAGAATGGTCAGTATTATGAGGACATAAATACAACGTACCTACTCTGTCTCCTTTTGGTATCACCATTGATCCTTTAGTGATCTTCCACCACTTTTCTCTGAACATAGATAGACAACCGCCATCTCCCAACTGCCCTGTTGAGATCAGATTTCTTTTCATAGCAGGAATATGCCTAACATCTTTCAACAACCAATCAGTTCCATTCTTAACTTTTATCCATACCTTATCCATTCCAACAATTTTACATGGCTCATCATCACCCAATAAAACATGTCCAAAATCGCCTGGAACATAATCATGAAAATATTTCCTATGGGGTGTAGCATGACATGAAGCCCCTGAATCTACTACCCAATAATCACTTGTATTATCTAACGCATGAATCAAAGCATCTTGTAACACATCACCTGCTACATTTGCTTCTTGGGTAGTTTCCTTATGTGCATCTCCTTTCTTCTTTAGAGATCTGCAATCTTTCTTCAGATGTCATTTCTTTCCACAGTTCCAGCACTCTATTTTTCCTAGTCTGGACTTGTATTTTCCCTTTTTAGAGTTTCTATGATTACCTTGGCTCTTTCCTCTCTCCTTTTGTCTTCCCCTGCTCTCCATGGTCAGCGCATTCCTAATGTCTCACCTGTGCTTTTTCTTCGCATTTCCTCTCTAAGAATAACACCAATAACATCATCAAATTTCAAGGTGTTTGAACCAGAGAGTTACTTACAGCCATGACTAAGCTATTCCAGCTTTCTGGCAATGAACACAAGATTAGAAGAGCGCTAACCTCATCATCAAAGTTCACACTTACAGAACTTAGTTGATTTGTAACCGTATTAAACTCATTTAAATGATCAGTAACAGATCCACCTTCAGACATCTTCATATTAAATAAACGCTTCATTAGAAATACCTTGTTGGAGGCCGAGGGTTTTTCATACAGCTTACCCAGTGCACTCATCAAACCCTCTGTTGTCATTTCTTTTGAGATATTGAAAGCCACCGACGAAGCCAGGCTCAGTGGTATTGTTCCCAGAGCTTTCTTTCAAGAACCTCCCATTCTTCGTCCTTCATGGCCGTCGGCTGCTTTGCTTTCCCTCCCAATGGTAGGAATAGATCCTTCTGGTACAGATAGTCCTCCATTTGCATCTTCCATAACTGGAAGTTTTGGCCGTTAAACTTCTCGACCTTAAACTTTCCTTCTTCTGCCATTGCTCCCACTCGAACCAGAAACCCTAGCTTCCTGCGGGTTTATCTGCCAAATAGACCTTTGGCTCTGATACCAATTGTTAGAAAAACAGGATCGCAGAGCAATAACAATAAACAGAAATGAAAATATAATCACACATACACATTACAAGAGAGACATAGATATATCGTGGTTCACCCAACTTGGGCTACGTCCACACTGAAGTTTCCAGTCCTTATTAATATTTCGTCCAGCAAAGTGAAGGGATACAACCTGCAGCACAACCACTGCACTTCCTCTTCACTTTCTCACAGTCTATCTTCTGATCTTAGAGATCTTTACAATGCATAAAACCTAATACATCTTACCCTAGCCGTATTACAATGTCTTTCTTTTATAGGGGAAATACAATGGGAAAATACCACGGGTTACCCAAAACTATGGGCCTAAAAACTGTTGGCGAAAACATCCCCCAAAAAAATTTCTCGGGGGCTATGCCCTCGAACCCCCATTTTCTCGAGGGTGTTTCCCCCAATCCCCCTTTCTCGGGGGCACTGCCCCCGATGGGGGCCCACTGGCCCCCCAACCAGGGGAGTGGACACTCCCCCGAACCCCCTAGGGTCGTGCCGAGGTCATAACCAAACCTGGGGTACGGACACGGTTGAATAATAATATCTTTGAATCTGGAGATCAGGCTCCACAACCAACAATAGGTGTGTTTTATTGAATTTATACTTATAGAATAACTGAGAAATCCTTTGAGAAGGATAATTTTTGGTACCCTGCAAGTATTCTAAAGATTAGACCTCATTCGGCTTCCAAACTTTGTTAAATATTGTATCTACAACTTGAATAGTATGGTTGCAACATTTTGTTGATATAATTATATCTATTTTTGTTATAAAAGAAAAAAATCATTTTCTCAACCACTTAGGGTTTTCTCTTACAAAAGGAATCAACAAGTTACGAGATGAATATTGGTAACATGCATGAAATGAAAAATCATTCAAACGACTTGGTTGAATATATTTTAGATCGTAAAATGGAAGGAACTTAATTGTAGAAATGACATTTATATATTGAGTCAAATCATGTGGAATAATAGTTAAAATTTTATCTACTTCCCACTTATATAAATAGTTTGTTTATAATGTTATTTCATTTAAATTTGTATCCTTAAGGATCCAATATCATATGTAAAAGACATACATCATATGCGAGGTTTGAATTCTATGATATATAAGACTATAAAAATCATGTTTTTGATGTTTTGAAGTGTTTTCCTAATAAGGATCGTATGTTCTATCATACTTTCAAATGAATATGTAATGAACAAAGATATAGTATGCATGTGATGCTTTAGTAATCAACATGTCATCAATTTTGATTATGAAATGGATATAGGATATAGAGAAAGTGACTTTTGCTTAATTGTCATTGATTATACACACTAAATTTTCATTAATTATATGATAGATAATACTTAAAAAAGAATGAATAGATACAAAAATTATGTTATTGATATTTTGAAGTGTTTTCCTCATAAAAATTGTACATTATTCTATTATACTTTCATATGAATATGTAATGAAGAGAAATCTATTATGCATGGAATGCTTTAATAACCAACATGTCTTGCATTTTTATGGAATTGATATTACTCTAGCTATGGTGAATACAAAAGAAGCTTCTGACCTCTTGAGGTTCTGTTACTTCTCAGACGAGGAGGTTCAGGCCAGTGGTATGTCCTGTACTCCATCTCAATCACTACAAAATAAAATAGGTCCTCTATCGCACTTTATATATTTCATTTACCTCAGAGGTAACAACCCCGGTGACTATGAAAACATAAATTGAACCTCTTTCCTAGAGGTTTCTCGGATCTTAACCTTGTTAATTAAGTACATTTATGTAGGGGTAAGACCTGTGCTCCAACAGATCAACACAATTTTATCGATAGCCCTCCTTATTCTTAGGTCCCGGAACATATGAGCCTTAATATACCACAAGCTTAGTCAGTCAATTTTCTATGTTGGCCCTACTAAGGCCTTTACTTAATTGTCATTGATTTTATACACACCACACATGAACAACCATAATCATTATATATATATATATATATATATATATATATATATATATAAAATTAATGATTGATCATATGTGTCGTTTGATTGGTTGCAAGGAAAATTTGTTACCTTCTTCATATGGGTTCAATCCCACTTTCTTACATGTTTGATATGTAAAAGTCGATTGTTGATAAGCTATTAATGATCTATGCATGAGTTGTTGACATGGGCTTGTGTCCTCTAGAATCGAAGTTTTAACCTAGGTACCATCTTTAGAATGAGAGGAAGTGCTGGAAAGATCTCCCCAGGGTTATGTTACTTGCGAATGTGTGTGTACATACATTTTGGTTAATTATGAACTTAGTTAACATAGTACAAAGGAAAACTAGAAATCTACTTATAATATTGCAAGGGAGAAACTACAAGAAAAAAAATTTAGGTTATGAATTTCTTCAATTCCCTTAACTTCAGTGCAACAATTTATATATATATATAGATCAAAAAATGGCCTCGAGATATCTGGATCCAAGGGAGAGCAAGGGTTTTAATTTTCTTCTAGATTTTCATGATGGTGACATGAGCCTGACACATCTATCCTCAAATCTTGTACTCTTTCCTGTACATCCCTATTTTCATCATCATGATATTTCTTCATTGGGCCTACAGGCCATTACTGCCACTGAAAACCCGCATACCCCACCTGCTCACATTAATCTCCTAGACAACTTTTCACCTACAAAACCCTCGAAAACCCACTCCTGTCAAAACACTGTTCACTCCCCTCCTCGATCACAACTACATACTCCACCCCTGGTGGACCCCCCTTTCCCAAAACTTGGAAAACAACCTCACAAGCATTGATCATGGTGTATTAAAATAGTAAAGGATGAATTGAAGGTTGAGATCAATCCTAGATTAAAAAACTACCAGGTTCTTCTGTATACCAAACAGGCACTCATTGGATGTTTTCATGCCAGATAATTCATAGAGACTAAGATTTTGAAATGGATGACAAGAACTTGGGAGCAGATTATAGGGTATACCCCAATGGGGCACGCGGGATCTAGGGATACATAAATTTCATCTTCAACACAACAGAGGATAGAATGAAACTCTCCATGGAGGGTCCATGGTTCTAGGGATCCACAACTCTCACAATGTTCAGATGGAACGTCGGTTTCGACAATATTCGGGAATGAATACATACAATGGATCTGTGGGTGAAACTTCCATGCCTAACTCTGGAGTACTGGGAACCCCTAATTTTCAAGATAATCAGGGATACCCTAAGGAAATATCTTAGAACATCTACAGAAAACATAAAATAAGATTTCCACTTCGGTAGACCAAATCTATGTGGAGATGGATATCTCACTAGGGATACCGAACAGGGTGCTAATTGAATCAGGCGATAAACACTTCATACAAATCTTATATTATAAAAATGTTCCTTTTAGATGCACATAACGTCGATCCCATGGTCACCTTAAAATCAACTTCCCTTTTATCAAATATAGTGAAGAGATAGGTGGAATGCATCTGGTTATGAGCCTATCCGACTATGGCACAAAATCACTGTCTGAAGATGAAAATGGAAAAATAAAGTTGGATGACACAAAACTTGAATAGGATGCTCTTCAAAAGGCTCATGTATGCATAGATGAGGAGATTGTGAGGGTAAATTCTCATCTCTCAGCAAGGTTTGTAGAACTGGAAGCTAATCTCAAAAAGGCTAGACTAGATCCAGAAAAGGTCATGGAACCCTCAATTCCTACTGCTCTTAGCTCTCCAAGACAGTATAGCACACCCAGTAAAGATTCTATTCCATCATATGGCGAATACACACCACCAAAAAAGGATCAACCTTCTTCTAGCATTCAGTCTTCTCCATCTCAGACATAAGGTATTATACCCAATCGCAATCCAAACTAGCTACTACACAATTGAGTGGGATCTGCATGTCAATGCACACACTAAATCAGTCAGCCAGAGGAACGATCTTCTTAATATATATGGCTAGACTCATTATAGAAATGGTTTGTAGTAGGACCTTGGTCACTCCCCCCTCATCTCCCTCCCTAATATGATAATTGGTGGAGACCTCAACTTCACCACCTGCAAAAACGAATTTTGGATCCAATTCCTATCGATTCCCTCTCAATATTTTTTGAGTCTTTTTTATGCAATCATCAATTAGTTGACATTGAGCCCATCAATATCTGCCCAACCTAGACAAATCATCGTGTTGGCTCAGACCACATAACCAAATGACTTGATCATTTTTTAATTAAAGACTCTTTTTTCCTTTCTCTGCATGCATATGAATCGTCCACTCTCAGATTCAGGGACTCTGACCACTGGCCTATTTCTCTTGATATCCTATCGAACTATTCCAAGCTCCCGTCCCCTTTCAAGTTTCACCCCCATTTGTTACAATACAATGAATTCAACACTATTGTCTCAACCCACTAGGTTCCTTTTTCTTCAAAACTTGACTCTATGGAAATGGAGTCCATGCACATAAACCTTATCAACATCAAGAGCAAGATCAAGACCTGGGATCACAATACGTTCAAAGATGATGAACAATAACTATTCTACATTGAAGCAAAGCTTGAAAGCAACTTGAACTTAGCTATAGGCCCCATGTTGGCCCCATGATGGACAATGATACAATATCATAACTTCAATTGTTGGAATCAGAAAAATTGAGACCATTGGCTTGGAAGGAATCCAAATGGTGGATGAATATTTGGGGCCACATGGTTCGTAGAAAGTGACAACAACACGGCTTTTTTTCATAGATGTGCAAATGGAAGGATGGCGGTAAATACTATATGGAATATCAGGAACAATCTCAGACATAAATGTTTAGAAATTCTCACCATATCCAAGGCATTTGTTGAGCACTATAAGGGACACTTTAAGAAACCCCCTCGAGAGAGTATTAGATATATTCTGGCTATTTCAACCTTCTTTGAAAGATGGCTCTCTATTTGGTTGTTCAAAAATTAGTTACAAAGGATGAAGTACACGATGCTCTTCTCACTTTTTAGGTTGGGAAATCATCTTGACCAAATGGATGGACTACAAAAAATTTCAAGCACTTTTGGGATCTTATGGTTGACAACATCGCTGCAATGGTGGAAGAATCACGATGACTAGGTAAAATCCACCAATCTTTAAACTCAACTTTTATAGAAAACATCCCAAAGAACGATGATCCATCAAGTTTTGATCATTGTCACACCATATCTCTTTGCAACTACACATATAAACTGATTGTGAAGGTTATCAATCGTAGGATCATATTTCCCCTGAACAGTTTGGATTCTTGGATAACCACAATATCCATGATGTTATTGGCATAGCTCAAGAAGCCTTCCACACAATAGTCATTGATTGGGTAAATGGGGACAACTCTTGCACAAACTTGATTCTAGCAAACATTCTAAAAAATATTCAACTAATGGCAATAGGATCTCCAACATTGTATTCAAGCATATATAGAGAGAACATAACTCAAAGGTAGATGCTCTAGCAAAATAAGTGTGCCAGTTACGGGATGGGTATCTCATGCTTCAACACAAAGATCACATAGGCCACCTCTCCATTTGAGAGATTGCACTTGGGTAAGGACAATATATGTAAAGAAGCCTCTCAGTATTCACTGATTATGGCCTTTAATTAAATAAAATCTATGTCAAATACTAAAATAAATATTCTGACTATGTAACTGGGTGAGAACACTCCCCATAAAAATGCAGTTTTGCACTAATAGCCACAAGCTAATGATAAATGTATCTTTTAACTTCTTTTTTTAAGGAATAAAGATATCAATTTTTTTCTTGAAGAATATATATATATATATATATATATGAATGAGAACTTGGTTAACGTAGTACAAAGTCACACTAAAAATCTAATCGTAATATTGCAAGGGAAAAACTACTACTAGACAATTTTTTAGGTTATGACTTGCTTCAATTCCCTTAACTTCAATGTAACAAATTTTATTAGTCCATGAAAGTTCAAAGTATTAATCAATTTTATTCTTGTAATACTATAGGATCTCTAATGCATTATTTCCTTTCATTTAAATTAAACTTCAATCTTCATGGATGGAAATAAACAAAAATACACAATTTTAATCAACCAATGACTCAAAGTTGACTGCAATTTCTGATACTAATGGAAAGAAAAAAATAGAATCAAGAAGTTCCTACTCTCTTCCTAACTCTATTTCTAGTTGCAAAATAAAATTAGTTCAATCTTTAATGCATTTTTGGTTCCAATTTCATTTAGGGTTTTTTCTTCAATTTAGTGTAAGAACCTTAAATGTAATTAATATACCAAAGCAAGCACAACAAATTTGTTTCTTCTCAATACTTATTCCCATCTTAACATTAAACAATCAATTATTGTGTCTACAACTATCAACCAATGACCAAGAGGTAGTCAGCTTTAGAAATTGGGGGATTTGATATAAATTGTAACAACTCATTCTAGCAAGGATGCCATGGGCCTATTACAGAGGGCCTTTTCTAACCAAAATTTAATGAAAATCATAATTTAATTCTCTCTTAATAAGGAGAGAATCAATTTAATTAATAGTTAATAAGTAGAGAATCAAGCAAGAACTATTTAACTTAAGCAATCAAGCATTTTCAATCATCGAGAAACCATTTAAAACAAGCATAAGTTAAACAAAGAAAAACAAATACTCAATTGTTCAACTTTGGCTATAGAATTCTCCACCTTGGTGCAAACCAAGCTTTAATTTTTTAATCAATGCCAATAGTTATTGGGAAAAACACTCTTCCAAGTGGTTTTCCACCCAATCAACAAACAACCCAAGATGATGAAAGTACCCCCACATAGGGTCCTCAAGCTCAAAACCTAGAACTAAGTTTTCTATCCCACAACTCCTAGCAAGTTATTAATCTCAACAATCAAGGTCAAGTCTAGAAACAAGTCACGCACATAAACTAACAAACAACAAGCCAATGTTTAAAGAATATTCGTTATTGAATCAATAATTTCCCAGTACGGATATCATGTGATATGGGTTCAACACTCTCCCCATAAAGCTATTGTGCTACCAACTTCATAACCATATCAGGGCTCTTCACTCTCTCCACATGGCTATTTCTATCCCTTATTTATTGGTACAACAATCTAGAACACCAATGTAAAGTTGTGTTATGTCCCAAACTGTATGCAAAATACCAACCTTTCCCTTCCACACCTAAAAAGAAAACACTAGGTTTTTGTTTTGACTCAACATCAATTCTGATGTTCCCTTGAGCTCACACCAAAAATAACATAAATAATGATTAGCACAATTCCTATTAATCCCTACCCCAAAAGAAAAATCTCCCACATCCCAAATAGGAGCTACCTAAAGTAGGATCATAGATGATCAGGGTTAGTTCCCTTAGTCCCAATTCTATGGGAATCCCTCCTCTAGGTTGCATCACTATCTTGAGGGATGAAATCCCTAAAAGGTAATTTACATCAAGTAACTAAATTTTCCATAGTTAAACCCATCCAAAGTCCTCACTTGGGGTACTCTAGGTTTATGTAAGTATGGACATCTAGGTTTGAGCACGAGGTCCCTTTCTGGAATATCAATACCCACAACTACTATATATCATTCGCTTTGGTCTTGAGAAAAGGTAACTAAACACACTGACATATTATTATTATCCACATAGATTTTAAAATCCTATTTTAGTGTAGGTCCCAAGAATGGATCAAACAAAGGTACCTTTATATACCTTCATCCTAATCATTACTAAGAACATGCATTAATTTCAAATAATAACACAATCACATAACAAGATTAACTCATGTGTGTGTGTGTGTGTGCGTTGTCCCTCAAACTCTCTTCATGTGGAATAGATCATGGAGGGACTATATCATTGAACTTTGATTGGGTATTTTTCAAGGCCAAAATACTATAGCTCAAATTTGGCTCTGGAATATTGTGGGTATTTGTAGCAAAAGAGAAGGTTCGTATTTCTCTACTTCAAAAAGGGCTCTATACATTTCTTTTTGAAATTACAATTGATAGGGATGACCTTATGAGTTGAGGTCTCTAGCTCTATAAAAAATTGGGGCTTGTGCTTTTAGCTTTGAAAATATCTCCTATGACTCATCTCGTGGATTGTTATTACTTTACTCATCCACCATGCTAGGGTTTTGAGACTTATGTTTTACACCAGTACTCGGATCCTACAACCTCCCACAAAAATAAAAAATAAAATTCCTTTCATGCCAATATGATGTGTAAATTGTCTTGGATATTCCATTTGAACAATTCATAATAACATGTCTTGCGATATTATGAAAATTGTTATTATGCAATGTATTACTTTAACTTCATATTTAATATTACTACAAAATGCTAAAAATAAACTAAATTGGAATGAAACAAGTAATCAAATAACACACCATCCTCAGAATGAACACATGATGTACACTAGGAAAACCTAATACAGGAAAAACCAGCTAGAAGGTGAGGCCTACACTCTTTCTCTTTTCTTCTCAATTAAGAAATGTAAGCACAAAGAAAGTTCACTCACTAAGAAGCTTTCATGGACACTGTGGCCTGAATGACTATTACTGGATCTACTTCCTTTATATGGTTAAATATCCCAATCCTAGATGGTGTACTCAACTATGGAATAATAACCATACAATAACAATGAAAATCCCTTCCTTTCCTAGTGGCCTAATATTTAACATAGTCTAATAGTCATATAGGGTTAGGGTTAGGTTTTTTTCATGCTTAAAAACTAGTTAATGTTAGGGTTTGGACACTATAATATTCTTGAAAATCCACATGTGACTAGCTCCACATGTGTGAGTAATGAAAGTTCATATGGCATCCACTCGATACCATATTAACATGATAAGTCATCTTGTGGGAGGCATAATGTTGTTGGAAATTCACCTCAATGTGTAGAAGAACGTTGAGAGGCTAAGAGATAATCTTGCAAATTTTTTATCTCCAAAATGACTATACAAGGTCTCAAAGGGACTCTAGAAGGTTTTGGACCCAAAATCACCAAAGAGGGGTATGCCCATAAAATGGGTCATACAAGCCAATAGCTCCAATTTTTCCACCAAAAAAGTACCAAATTAGATGTTAAATTATATAATTCTATTGTGGATCATACCTCCCCATTTAGGGAGGATTTTGGTTAGCAAAATATTTAACTAAAGAAGGTGAGGAAAATTTCCCTCTACTTTCTCCCTAGAGTAGAGTACCATTTGGCCTTACCTAGAAGTTTCCTTTTCAACTCATCCTACCAAAGCTTATACTAATCCCAACTAATTATTCTAGACTTCTTCTATAAAATTTATGTTCTACTAAATCTACTTGAACTATAGGAGATAAGTCCTCTATGGTAGGTAGGACTTGCTAATTAGTTTATTGGTCCAACATGGAAGGCTCATAGAGTTTAGATTCTCCACATTCACTACTAAGTAAATATGCATATATGGGGGAAGACTAAGTTCAAAGGAATCATCACCCACCTTTTTTAACACTTCAAGAGTACCATATTGTAGAGCCTTAATCTTCTTATTAGGACCCTACATCCTTTATTTATTTAGATTCAACGACACTCTATCTCCCACCTTGATTTTTTTCTCAATTTTGTGTTGATCATGTCCAGTCTTGTACTTTCCCTGTGACTTCTTCAATGACAATTGTACAAGTAAATGGATTTGCTTGATCTTATCAATGAACTTTTCTTCCTTCAATGCTTCTCCTATGGTGTCTTCCCTCACTCCTCCTTTTTGTTCATATACAAAATGTAAGCATGAAGGTGGAAAATACTCAAAGCAAGTCTCAAAAGGGGAATAATTACTAGTAGAAGTATAAGGGTGTTGAATATAAACCAAATTTTCATCTCAGTTCATTGGATGTTGTTGATTGTAACCCCTCAAATATCGAACCAATGTCTTGTTCATTAATTTTGTCTACCCATCTATATATGGATGGAAAGTTGTATATCTTTTCAATTTAGTGGCCATCTTCTCTCAAATATTAGCCCAAAAGGCACTGAGAAATCTAGTATCTCCATCTAAGATTATGCTCCTTAGTATCCCAAAATGCACTGAAAACTTTTCAAAGAACATGTTTGTTGCATTTTTTGCTTGGATGGTATTTTTAAAAGGCATGGGAATGCACATCTTTTTAAACCTATTAATTACCACAAATAGGTATTCATGTCCCTTACTTGTTATTAGAAAATCACACATGAAATATGTGGATATGCTCTCCCATGCTCTAGTATATAGAGATAGGAAATGGTAGAACCCTTGCTTTCTAGTATTGGGTTTGTTGGTAGAGAAAAGTACACATCCTCTAATAACTAAGCTACATCTTCTTGCATTCTACGCAAATACACATACCTTTGTAAGTTGGAAATTATATTCCGAGCACTGAAATTCCCTACAACTTTGGAGTCAAGAGCCTTTGTGATAAGCTGCAATATTTCATCCTTAGGAACACAGAGTTTGTCTACCTTGTAGAGCAACCCATCCTAAAGATAATATTCATCCTTAATTGTCACCTTCTTCTACATGAACTTGATCTTGTACTTGTTGAAACACCTCTATATAGTCCTCATCTTTTGTGTTTGCCTCTTTGTATGCATCATGGATGAAAGGTTACTTATGCATAAGAGTTCCTAAAGCTATGATCTTGGATTCGGTTGGTTTTGATAGCATGACTACAAACATATAGTGTTTCCCTTCTTATATTCGATCATTTGATGAAATTGTTGTAAAAAACCCATCCACTTGTAGTGTTTGGTTTGTTGAAGCTTATTTTGGGCCTGCAAATACTATAGTGGTCGATGATCAATGTGGCTGATGGTTTCGTTACCCATCAGATAGTTCTTCCACTTCTTAACACCTTGAACCACAACATAGAGTTCATTTTCATATCTAGGGTAGTTCAAGACTCCACTATGAAACATTTTAAAAAGATAGCATATCGTCTTACCTCCCTCCATTGATATATGTCCCATAGCATACCTACTTGCAACATTCTCCACTTCAAAAGGATTCTACAAATTAAGCAATGCAAGAGTTGGTGCTTGATTGATCTTTCATTTCAACTCTTCAAAATATTTCTATTGATTATTTCTCCAATAGAAACTCTACTTGATAGTTATTATGGCTTGGAGTTGTGTAGCCACAATAGAAAAGGATGGTATAAACTTCCATAGGTATTGTGCTACCCCAACAAATATCCTAACCTCAATGATATTAGTAGGATTTGGCCAGTTCAAGATGACCTCCATTTTCTTGGGATTTATCTTGGATTCTCCTCCACCAATCACATACTGATAATAGCATTTAAGGTAGGGACGTGTCTACACTTAATTGACTATCTTACTGTGAAGTGGTGAGTTTCAACGTCAGAAATGAATAATTATCTAACATTTCCTAATATCTTAAACCAATTATCTAGCATTTCCTAAGATCTTAAACCATTATAAATTCAAACTAAACTTGAGAAGAAAAACTTAAACTCATGAATGTAAGGAAAATTGAATTGTTTCATTAAGAAGAAAAGATACTTACATACAATATTGCTTGAGATGCATCCATCCTCCCTTGCTTTGAGCTATCCTTCTCCATCCTTGACTTTGATGAAGATGAGCTTTCCAATCTCGAAATCTCCCCAGAATTCCTTTGCTCTCCCTTTGTCCTTTTCTACCATGCCCCAAATTCCTTTGTTTTATAGTATTGGGAAATGGGATCTCAAGTTTAAACTTTCAATGTCGGATAATCCATTTTCTTGATTTTTTATTCTTTTTACTCAAAAACCCACTTTCCATAGTATTTTCAGGCTTTTTTCACAAGTTCAGAATTCTCAAGCACAATTAATGCAATCTTGTGCATTTATTCTCATTGTTGACTGGTGGAGACTATATTTGAACCTTGAATTGAGGAGTTCAATCACTGAACCTTGTCTCCTTAGGATACCTCTTTCTTCACTAAATCATTTCGATCATGGAAGTAGTGATTAGATAAGAGAGGAATGTTCTCTTATGTACTTGTCTTTCGTCTTCATGTTGCAGGCGCATAGTAAAATGTGCTTCTTCCTTACACTTTGTTAAGGGTGTTAATTTGATTGCTAACATATGCCCCCTAATGTGTGAGTCCTGAAGCAGAGTTAAGGGACGAAATACATTATCGAAACTGATACTCTTTATTGATCAAATAAAGGATGAAAAAAGGATTAGCTCATGGGCACAGGATTCGGGAGAACACCTGGAAGTCAAACATAACAATTTTTCAAATATACAATATCTTCCCAAGGAAGGAATACCATGCTCAGCAGTAAACAAGCATGGCCATGAACAATACACAATGGATCCATGTCAAAAGTAAATTTTTCAGAAGTGTAAACATGCACTTTGATGAGTGCAAGAACAAGGTCTTCATTGAACTTCTGACATGGTAGTCTAATCTTATGCAACTCGGGAAGTGAATCGATGAGTAATACAACTATTTTTCCCAAGGTCTTCAATACAAATCGACGATAGTACGATTTTATATCATGCGAATAAATGAACAGATGTCGAATATAATAAAACACCATATGATTACCCGTCATTGATGTATACCGTTAATAGATGCGAAGAGACCCACCGATAATGATGATGGACTCTAAGGTACTGATTACAAACTAGCAAGCGTGAAATAGATGTTCTGAAGTCGAACACTTGTAGAATCAAATAATCAGGGGTCATTGATATATACCCACTGTCATTTGCGAGGAAAATTGCCACTAATGACTGCAAGATCCAAGGTACAAGATACAAGGTACTCCGAGGTTTCTAGATCCATTTCCTAGATCATGATTTAGTGTCAATAGGAATAGATCCATCGGAAGGAAGGCATTAATGCATCCCACATAAACCGATACGAAACAAAGATCAACAGTCTAATATAATTTGGTAGAACTGCGAGATCCAACATTGTATACTGACACAAGGAAGGCCGACATCATTGGTCAAGAATATTTGAGGAATTGTCGACATAGTTTGAACTTACCTTGAACACATAACATGACGCATAATGGACACCTAGAAACATAGGACTTGAGTAACCGAACTTAATGAAATCTGCCAATTCCAGATGCATTAACGAAAGCTCCATTGGTGATGGGAAGGATAACCCATCGGTGGAGATCTGTTCAAAATACTGGTACAGTTTCCTAAAGAAAATGTGGATGGTGTGCTAACGGCGGATACCAAATTATGTGTCGTTTTCAAGGGAAACAAGGACTGACTATTGCCATTTTCTTCAAGGATATAATATGAAATTATTCAATTCTCCCTCTTTTTTGGATTTTTTTGTTTTCCAAATTTTAACCTTTTTCATTTATTAGCTTGAAAAAAGAATAAAGCATGTTATGATACATTAGAGGAAACAAGTGTCTCAAGGGCATGTGCCTATATTTCAAGAGCATGGGTTAGGCCAAGGAAAAGATATATATTGCAAAAAAGGGATGAGCTAGTTATGTACACTCTTATGGGTGTTTTCTCCATGGGTATAGGTCAAATATACAGAAGTAATGGTTTATAGGCATCATGTAAGAAAAAGTGACTGCAAAGGAAAATACGCAACATATGCAATAAGCAACAAAGTAGTTGGCACAGATTTTCAAGTGGATATTTTAACACATGCTTATGTAAAATGAAAAAAAAAGGGAGCCCATCAAGATATTGTCAGGAATGTATGAAAGAGAAATATGCAGTCTCAACCTCCAAGTCATGACGAGACTAATAGGACTCCTAATCCTATGAGAATAACTCATCATGGGCACCAAAACGAAAATGGGGTGCTGACTAGGGTGTCCCATGTTCGGTAGGATTTTCTGTCGAAATGATGGAAAATAAAAATATGATTGGGTAACCCACCAATTTCCAACAGGTTCGATCCTAAGGAAAATTTGAGTTTGAAAAGGTTCAAATGCATCTTTACAGAGGGATAATATAAACCTATATGCAAGTTTACAAATATACCTGATCAGATCAAGGAACATGCAAAGAATGCTCCTATGCTTGGGTAGATTTAAACCAAGTATGCTCCCAGTGGCCCCACAAAAGATGTCCTTAGGTGGGTGCAACCAAATTTTCATGACTTCAAGGATAGCTTCATCTTCTGATAAAATGTAATGCAAGAAATCATGTGAGCTGGGAGATCTCACAGCCCAAATGGGCCAAGTAACCGAATCATATTCCTCCATCAAGGGAAGATTTTGATCTAAATCTGCCGAAGCTATTGGAGCAGCTTGGTATGAAACTTCTACGGCAGATAGGAGTGATCCAAATGCTTTCCAACATTTAAATGGAATTACACAAGCCGAGGTCCCTTCATATACTATGGTTCGAAAAAATTTCTTACCATGAGTCGTTACTTTAATCTGAAAAGCAACTTCGGAAAGGATCCGGCATATTGAATGTTCTATATCTGATGTGATCGAAGTCACATCAGTTGGATCAACAACGCCAATTGTAGACAATATTTCCTTTCTTTACGCAGGACGACATTGCAATACCTCCAAGGCTGACATGGCACATGGTACTTGAGCTAGGTCCTCAAGAACATTACCGTTCTGAGCAGCTCGTGTGTTAGGATTATGCATTTTTCTATGTAGAACACCTTTGGGGGGGTCTGGTACTAAGTCTATGGTTGGTTTCTCAATGGAGAGAGAACCACTTGGATGTGATACCGATTGATCCGATGTGCTAGGAGAGACATCATAATAATAAATTCTTGTTTGAATGTTAACCTCATGATCACACATGAATACGTTGGCATTGGGATCATTGCCCCCTTACGGGGGGGTTGGCTGGTTTCCCCCTAGAGGGGGTACCGGTGTCAAAATAGTGAGTTGTTGTTTCCCACCGCATTGAATCATGTTTGGTGCATCTCTTTTCCCGTAGTTATCATTGTGCTTACTCTTGTATTTCTTCTTCGTTTCCCTAAGGTCTTCAGATTGGACTATAAGGATTTCAGAATTCTGGGAAGGATCAACACTTTGATTACCCTTATACTTCTTCTTCTTTCCTCTAAGGTCTATGGATGAGACTATGAAGATGTCAGAAGTGTTGGAAGGATTAGCAGGTTTCTGCATTCCCTAGCTAGCTGTGGGTTGTGAAGTTTGAATAGAAACTTGTCCCAAATATTGGGTAATCTACTCAAGTTCATTAACGAAATCCATCATACCATTGGCATGAGGTCCATGTGGTGGCCTAGCTAGATCAAACACAGTTTTTGCAGTTTGGTTCCAAAAATATTGGTTACTTCCTAGAACTTGACCACTCCATTGTGGAATGGGGTTAATTGTTGGATTTCCCCCTTGCGAGGTTAGGCCCCAAAAAGACTGGTTACTTTCTAGAACTTGACCACTCCATTGATGTGGTCCTTGGGTGTGATAAGAATTCCAAGGTGGGTTTCCCCTTTGCGGAGAATGACCCAAGAAGATTGGGTACTTCCTGGGACATGACTAATGGGTGGATTGCCTCCTTGCGGAGGTGGGGCCCAAGAAGATTGGTTACTTCCTAGATCCTAACCACACCATGTCAGTTGTACTTGGGATTTAAAATCATTCCAAGTTTGATTTCCTCCTTGCGGAGGTTGTATCCAAAAATATTGGTTACTTCTTGAATGTTTTTCATTCTATGGTGGAACATGATGGATGGATGGATGGATTCCCCCCTTGCGTAGGTAGGCCGCAAAAATATTGATTACTTTTCAGAACCTGACCATTCCATTGATTATTTCCTTGGTTTAGATAAGTGTTCCAAGGTTGATTTCCTCCTTGCGGAGGTGGGCCCCAAGAAGATTAGATACTCCCTGAAACCTTCCCACTCCATTTTGGAATGGGCTTGACAGGTGGATTTCCCCTAGGAATTGTGCTAGGATAATTCAGAGGATAATCCCCTTGGGAATTTCCACTAATCTGAGGAGCATGACCCCAATTGGCATAAATGTTCCATGGTTCATTGCTTCCGCCAGGAATATTATGATTCCATGGTGAAGTGTTGCCCCCATATGTAGAATTTGGACAAGTGTTAGGTATACCAAGAGGATTTGGTTTACTCCTTGTGTGTTTTGACCTTGCTTATCCAAACCATATGGAAGACCCATGTTTGGTAAGGCACACCCTTCAGTAGAGATTCATGTGGACGAAGTGGATGTACTTCCGAGATTTGAACCCGAAACTGTACCAACTGGAACTGAAGTGTTGGTTGAAATTGTGCTAATAACATGTATACTAACTGTTGGGATTGATGTAGAGGCCAAATTGGAAGTATTGCTACCTCCAGCAACTGTTTGAGGTTGCGATGATACAGTCCCTTATGCTCCCGATGAAGCCATGTAATACCCCAATTTTGACCCTTATGAAATATTGGCTTTTAATGTAAATATTGTATACTGCGATGTATGTTTCCCTAGTATGGAGATCAAGGCCAAGGCCCCGCTAGTGTATGATCGGATTTTATTTAGAAAGGCAAGTATTTGATATTTTATTACCCATGAGCTATTAAGCCATGGAATATTGTAAATGATGTAAATATTTGATATTGCAATAAAATACCAAAACTGGCTATGGAAACAACGAATGAGAAGTGGCCATGTGTATCCACTAAGGAGTGGTGAGGGGGTTGTGGGGATGAATCATATGCTGCCAAATGTCATTGTGAGAACCCATTTGACTTTCCTTGCTGACATTTAATTCTGTTGTAAGGAAGTTGTTGAAGAATTCAGTCCATGGCTTCAATGGAGCATGGGCAGCCCAGAAATTCGTATGGCAGGGTATGGGCTCTGTTTACTTTACCCACAAGTGACTCTACCTCATGGGAAGGGGTTATTCCTCATTCCCATTCCATTGTTGAAGACCCCAACATCATTTTTCATCCATTACGAAATCCCAACAGTGAGCAAAACCAGAAATCGCAACTTTGCAAGAACCCATGTTTTGAAGAGCCATAAACTCCCAGAATTGAGTATTGACAGTGAAATCCAATGGGGATCCATATATATGAACCTTGGGGAGAAATAGAGAGTATTAGATACCCTGAAATACAATGGAAAACCCAGTTTTTATAGCCTAGAAATCCAGTGACAGGATTGAGTTATTTGATGACAGAATTGTGAGAAATCCAAGTATGAATGACTGAGCAAAGATTGAGTTTGTCTGATAAACCTAGTGAAGGATAGAATCTCAAGGAATTAGCAGCTCGACCTTTCTATGCCCACCCTGAAGAGCATTGAAGGGAAGGGACGCGTGAGGTACTGTGCAGTAGAGAAGGGGGCCTCCCTTGTGTTTTGTTTGGTAGGTATTGTGGGTGCCTTGACTATTGAATTATCTTGAGATGCATGTAGCTCTGTGGATGAGCTCACTGGCTTAGCATTTCCCTCCTTTGCCTTTTGTATGCTTGATAAACCCAACTGTGTGTTGGCTTAGCATAGTTGTTGAGTGAGACCATGGCTGTGAGTGAGCCTGTTTAGTTCCTCCTTAGTGGATACACAACCCAGCTCGGGGGTGATCTCTCTACTGAAAGAATATAGGCTGGACAGATATCTATGGTTGGGTGGAACGTTTCTCTCACATAGTCAGTTGTTTGGACAGTTTCATCTTCAAGATAAGTGTTCTATGTGGTTTAAATTATGATCATTATGTGTTATGTTCTGAATGTTCATTGTCCATGTTAATGAAATGAAATGATTACCTTAATGAAGTTGACATGAAGTATGTGCATAGCATGAGAACAAGATTGAATTCTCTGCATGTTGAACCATCATATGCCTGTGATAGATATGCTAGTGCATTGATGTTTGTGTGCTTGCAAATATGATTTAATTCCGTTGTGTTTATATTGAATGTGAATTTGCACACATAAGTTTTTATTTATTATGAATTTCTGAGTAATGTATGGGGCTGAGTTTACCAAATAAGTCCAGTATGTTTGGTCATGTTTCCTTCCTTGCATTGGATTGATGGAAGGGGACGTGACAAGCCATAGGGTCACTTGTTGAATTTTACATGTTATTCAAACTTTCAAAAATAAGGTTGATATTACCTAGTGACTCATGGATAGTAAGTACAACTATTTCTAAAAGACTCATCAAAGGTGGAATTACGTGAGTAATTGTGTTATTTTTTAATAACTCAATTTCAACTAGAGTAAGATCATCAACTATGTCTGTATTCAGTTCGTGATGTGACGATGAATTCTCAGGGTTTGTTTGATGTTGTTCCTCTCAAGTAATATTTAATTGAGTTTAAAATCAGTTATGTTTCCAAGTCATTAGGACATGGTTTTTGTATCTGTCTATGCAATGTATCGGCGCCTTCAATTTTTGGTGACTCGCGAATCAGGAGAGTAGCCGCGTCTAAGAATTTGATAAAAGGATGTGTTTAAAATGATATTCTTAATAAAAGAATAGAATCAAACAATCCTATGGAAATCTAGACTCAAAAAAAAGAAAAAGTGTCCACACAGTAAAAAGTCCTTCCAAAGAACCAAAGCTCAATGAAAAGTTGGATTAGAGGGTCTTTCGAAACTAGTAGTTGCTAAGGGATATCAAGCCTCAAACAATTACTAATAGAAAAGGTATGATAAATAGTTACAATAAACTTTAATCACCAGGGGTGGAAGTATTGGTTCTTCACCAATCACCCTCCCAAGGAGTAAAAGCTTCAAAGTCTATCTCAAGTACTGCAAGTGTCCCCCACTCACAATATATTATGTGATATCCTAGGAATAGAAACTAAAGTCACCACTTCACAATCAACGGTTGAGCGGAACAGTTGTAAGTCTAGGACAACTCTCATAACCAGGTATTCTATAAAAGTGATGTCACCCTGAGGACTTGTCACTTACATAGAATTCTGTGATGAGCTCATGTCCCACTAAACAAGCAAGAGGGGGGAACCACCCTTACTTATCCAGATTGACCTCGTGCTTGATGCATGTGTTAGATGTGCTTTCCAGACAAGTGTTTTTTGCTACTAATGGATTTAGACTCTCAATAATCAACCCTAGTTTCGAAGTTTAGTATCCTGGGAGTGTAAACTCTCCAAACCTAATCCAGGGAACTAGCCTAACCTTGTTAGTGATATGAAAATCAAATCTTGCTTAGTTTTAGATTAAGCACCAATTTTAAGGGTGCTTTGCTTAGTTTCAGGAGTGGATGTGAAATTGGTGGTGTTGACTCGAAAATGTGAACCAAACAATGCAATATGCTCACTACTCTACCTTTTAATTCGATGAATGTTCTAAACTAATGAAAAGTTATAGGTTCATGTGGGTCTTTCAAACATGCAAAATGTTTTGATATATTTTGATATTTAGTAATAGTTCTTCCAAAATATGGATAATGATTGATTTCAAAAATCAATGTAAACCAAACAGATATCTAAGTGAAAATGAATCTAATTCAATTACACGTGATATCTACTTTCGCATTCACAAGATCACTCGAAATCCCAAGTAAAGAGGATACGGTAGCTCAAGAACTGTATGCAAAAATTCAAATCTACTCTGTTACAAGTGAGATCCACTTTCTCATTCACAAGATCGCCCGAAATCCCAAGTGAAGAGGATACGATGTCTCGACAAGAAAATGCTTGAAAAATCAAATCCTAAACTATTACAAATGAGATCCACTTTCTCATTCACAAGATCGCTCGAAATCCCATGTGAAGAGGATATGATAGCTCAAGAAATGTATGCAGAAATTCAAATCTACTATGTTACAAGTGAGATCCACTTTCTCGTTTACGAGCTTGCCCGAAGGCCCAAGCAAAGAGGATACGGTGGCTCGACAAGAAAATGCTTGAAAAATCAAATCCTAAACTATTACAAATGAGATCAACTTTCTCATTCACAAGATCGCTTGAAATCCCAAGTGAAGAGGATACAGTGGATCAGACACAACTAATCACAAGAAAATCAAGATCTGAAGCTACAATTTTCTCTAATTGTGAATAAGCATAATGAAATATTGTAGATCCAAAACAAAATTTGACTAATTAAAGTTTGTATTCGGTTTTGGAGGGAAAATATTTTCAAAATATCTCAAAGTGTAATGTTCAATTTTTTTTTTTCAATGCAAATATCTTTGTGAAATGTGTTCAGGTGATCTTTTCATATGTCATAACTGAGATTTGGTTTCATGTTCCAGATAAGAAGTGTATGAGATTCAAAAATTAAAGGGCCTTAAGGTTCTTTAAACAAATATTTATGTTTTTTCAATTTTCATTATTTGCACACTATGAAATGAATCAAAATTCTCTAGGGATAAAACCTAATCCTATCAAATCAGGGATCTAAAAGCAAAATATGACTTCAAGCAATCAAATCTACAACTAATATAAGAAAATTTTGAAAAAAATGCCAATTTAGGCCATCTTTAAAGGTTTTTGGAGGGAATTTACAAATTTAAAGATCTCAAACCAAATCCTCCCAAAATTTTCCAAATCAGTGGTAAAATGATCCTAAAATGTCTTTAATTCCATGACCAAGTCTGTAAGTACAAAAATGAAGCCTATATGTGGCCCTAAACAGTGAAATATCAAAGCTAGTTCTAGCAATTTTTGCAAATTTGAATCAAGAAAGTTTTAAAAATCTTTAAAAAAATTCCAAATATTTAGCTAAAGAGGATCCAAGTAAGGCCCAAACTCTAATATAAGGGGTTCGCCAGCCAATCCAAGAAGAAAAAAACACAAAAACTGAGACAAAAATGAAGAACCAAGCTCCAAAAATTCAAAAACCAGACGCCGCAACCACAGAAAACGGAGAAGAGCATTGTTCGGGGGGTGACGCACCTTGCACACATGCAGGGTGCATTGGTGACATCTTTTTCTATTGTACAAGGTGTGTCTTTTGGATATAAACGCTTTGTATGCACAGCAAAGTGCGTTGGCCCTGCAAATCAAGAAAGTCGGAGATCTAAGCTCTGTTTTCAAGATTTTTGGCTATTTAAGAGTGGATTAAGGCTGGTTTTGATCTTCTAAGTTTCATTAAGCCTCGAACATAGGTTCTATAAGAGTTTTGAGGCAATCTTTAAGAATATCTGCAAGATTGAAACACAAAAATATTGAATAAATTTTCAAATTAAATCCCCAGTATGGTCTCCAATTTGATAATAGCATTTAAGGTAGGGACTTGTCTATTATACCTCAATGTTACACACTAAACCCTAGTGTCCCATCCTTACACCAAGTGACCTAAACGACACTTCCCCTTAATGATCATTATACATTACTGGTACCCTCCTTGGTCTCATTTGGACACCCAGGAGTGAAGTCTATTGCCTGAATACCGAAGACAACATCTTATCTACCACGTGTCACCCAATCTGCATACATTGTCGCGCTTTGCACATCTATTGGGTAGCAATAATTAGGGTTGTTGTGCTATGCTCAGACCCTAGGGCGCAGAAATGTCGCGTTATGCTCACACCCAGGGGTGCGACAATCCTCTTTTATCCTTTTTACCATGGATCTTGGATCTCACCCTTCGAGAGATTTTCTTGGGATTGCCAACTTTGATTCGATCCCAACTCCTCTCTTTGTTTACTGGGCCTAATCCCCTAAACACTCATTAGATCCATTTTACTCTCCCTTTGGTTAACCCTTCCAAATACTATAAAGGAGAGGCTTTCCATGGGCCAAGGGGAGGACTTTTGGGGCATCCAACCTATGATCTTGAGACTTTTGCAGAGATAGATAAAGGAAGGACTTGGAGCTAAAAGTTGGCTTGGACATCAAGCAACCATTGTACGCATCTTCAAGTTGTAATAAAGTTAACTTGTCTTGTTTCCCAATTCATGTATGTTGATTGTGTTTCAATTTCATGATTTGTATCTAGCTAGATTTGGATTCTAACTTGTGATTCAAAGATCTTGTAGAATTGTATATGCTTGTGCATTGTCTAATCTTAACAGGTTCATCGCAAGGACTTCGAGATCTGAACGACGAGCGGGACAAACATCAAGAGCGAAAGGTGAGTTGCTTTCCCTCACTATATTCAATACAGAAACTCTGAAATACTTGTTTAATCTAGGATTCAAGATCGAATTTGTTTCATTTTTGTCTTAGTATAGAGTCAATATATCCTGCTTTATCCTAAGAGGGCAACTTTCTATCCGTAGGAATAAATCTCTACAACAAAAACTGGCGACTCCACTAGTTTGAACCCCTTTTGTTTTGAGTTCTTTTACTTTCATTCATCTTTGATTGTGAATTTGCTCTTCTTACAAACCAGTTGTGAAAATTGATCTCTTTGTCCTCCACTCACCCCTCTCCCCTCTGCATCAGACCTATGTCAATGATCAGTGAGTCCTCTGGGTTGGAAAACCCTTGAAGAGTCAACAACTTTTCTCAAATTCCCGCCCTTTTCCTCTTTCTGAGATTTGTCATGCCCCTACCATTGCTTGCAGAGAGACAATTACCAGTTTGTCGCCACCTATACTCTTTCCAGAATGCGATAATTCATAATTATCGCACATGGGCTGATTATAGCCACGTGGAAATCTCTGTAAAAAAGGATTTTTTCCCAGTTTGCTTGGTTACTTTTGGTCAATTTTTGACTTCTCTACTTTTGGTTGTTGCTCTGATATTTATCAGACCTTTGTAACCTGCTCATCTGCAGTACATTGCTTGCATTTCATTTTTTGAAGTTTTGTAGACACCTTGGACATCTTTGGGTTCGTGGTCATTGTTATTACCATACCTACTTACTCCTTACCTGTTGCCTCTTGTCTACATACCTTCTCACTTTTTCAAAAAGTTGCAAGGTTTTTGTGGTTTGATTTTATTTGTTTCGAGCTTGGATTTCTTGAGTTAGTGGCACTATACCCCATCCTGATCACCTCCTTATTATTTTCACATTTTCTTGGTTCTTTCTTGATAATCAAGTTTCGCTACTATTTACCTTTCCTTGATTATATGCTTTTCAAGACTACATTGTTCTTACAGCAATAACTTTCCATACTTGTTATCAAAATCAATATTGGAAGATCTCTTTTGGAACATTGTCTTGCTTTTGTTGAAAAGATCAAGTTTATCATTTTTCATATTAGGAAGTGAATCGCTTACCATTGCTTGCCACATAATTTAACTCATTTTTGAAGTACCATTAGTTGTAGATCAGTTGCATTTTGAAAGTATTTTCCATTAGTTTGGCTTATTCAAAAAAGAAAACAAATGTTTTTGGAGTGGTTTTTTCATTTCTTTTGAAAAAGTTCATGCATTGTAATCGAAGAACTCTCCCTTTACTTTAGCTAGCTTTCATCGAACAGAAAGGATCATTTCGATTCATCTTCATTTGCATGGTTTGAGTCATCATAACACCACAAGTTTCACTTCCATTACCCGATTGAGTAATACAACCATTAAAATTTACACTCCCTAACTCAACACACTATAACCTCACTTGAGGAGAAAAAGAATTTGTTATTTAGGTAGGACACCGGGGATAGGCATCCAAATAATTCCCCCTTGTCATTTTCATTTGAGACATAGTTTTTTTCCTCTAGGGTGCTAAAATCCTCTTGTAGTTGTTGACACGGTCATCGACTAGTTTGTGGAGAGGGCCTCCTGTCATTTCAGGGGTAAGCCGCGAGGATTGGTTCCGGATGGACTTTGTGGAATGCTGCACTCCACTTAGCGCCTAAGGCATATCAATCCATTGTCTTCCTTGTACTCTACCATATAGGTGATACAAGGGTGATAAGGAAAAAGTGCCAGTATCCTTCTCCGACGTGTCATGAACAATGTAGCTTAGTGACTTTTCTTCTAGGGCTCTTTTACCCGGGATCCCTTTCGGTAGAGGGATATCCTTCCATTATCAGTCTCTCATTTTGTATTGTTCAACTTGGATTTCATCACCTTGGTAGGGATAAAACTTGTTGAGGTCTCCAGCTCTTAGTTAGGAGGTTTTTCTTGCTATTTCATCTTCTTAGATGGTCATTTTTCTTTTTAGTGTTTCTTGTTGGCATTCTAGCCACCTTTGTTTTAGCTCGCTTACTGTGATGCCAGTCTCGGTATAGTCTTTTGAGCTTGCTTTTTTGGCCTATGAGCCTTGCCCTTTTTCTAGCTCCCCTTTTGCACACTCGGCTGCTTTAGGGTTTTTGAGTTCTTTTCTACAATATTGTCCCTGAAACTTGTATTCCCATCATTATGGTTGGTCAACGAAGATCACGGAAGATACAGGGATGAAGCCCTGAACCACCACCACCACCACAGAATTATGGTCTGCTTGCATCACCTATTATTTTCCCTGCTAGCCATGGAGCTTGCCGGGGGAATGTTCCACCACCTATCCGTACTACATATTCAGTTCCTTATGTACCTATAACCCACGACACTGTCTCAAAATCTATTACAGTTCCTGCAACCAGTAATATACCTGAGATTTCGGCTATCCCACAACCCACTGTTATTCCATAAACTTTTACCACAGTGGACACCACATTAGCTGTTGAAGTTAGTACTCCACCTGATGCTATACTGGAGGTCATCATCCTCCTAGAGGCTAGCACTACCTCACCAACAGACACTTTCTACGATGTTCCTGAAGGATCTGTTGGAACTATTGAAGGATCCGACGAAGACACATCCGATTTGATTCGAGTCCCGGACGGATACGTTGAAATTATTGAAGAAACTGAACTACCTACCACACTGTTTCAACCTGAGTTTGACTTTTTTACCTCCAAGGAGGAAACTCCACCTGCCACCACGACACCATTAGGTGTTCACAGTCATGAAACAGGTTCTTCTAGCAATATATCATTCACCATATCCCTCCCTGATCTCCCCTCAGGACAAGAGATTATGACGTCTATCTAATCCAGCATGGTTAGTCTGGCTAATTCACCTTAGCATTAGAACAGTTCAAATGTGATACGGAGCAAATGCTCTCATCTGCTTCCCAATACCCCCTACCACCCGTCCTCCTGATTACCGAGCTCCCCATATTCTGTCTAGCACAAAGTTTCATCACTCCTATGCTGATGGATCCGGACCCTCAGATTTCACTATACCCGACCTCTTTCTGGACCCTGATCGGACAACTCATATTTTTAACCCCGCCTCCACCTTATGGGATACAAATCTAGGCCAAGCCCTCGATGATCTTCATACTGTTCAAGTCCCCATGGACGTGACGCTTGATACCCCTTGATTATATTCCCCAAACCTAATGTCGCACAATATGTTCGACATACCTTCAAGGGATACACCCCTTATGAGGGATAACCCGGTGTTCTCACCGTCACCACTTGAAACGTACGGAAGACCCTCCCCCCCCCCCACAAATCGGCACCTTTGATGCTATTGGCCAATCGACACTACCCCACATTTCTAGTATTGGAAGAACATCCATTCATACTGTTGGATCATCCATGTTGATCGGAGGTTCATCTTTGGCCACCATCTATACCATTTCCGGAGGTGCACAACTGGCTACTGGAACCATTGATCCCAACAACCAACTCCCTCTGGGAGGACCATCAAACCCGCCTGCAGGAGGACAACCATCTCTTGGGAACACTGGTCCCAGTCACCAACCTCCTCCAACTGGACCATCCAATCCACCTACTAGAGGGAAACCTCTTGGTGCCATCCAAAGCGGGGCTACTCAACAAACACCTCCATTCTTTCCATCGGCCCAATAAGGCCCACAACTTACACCATTTGGAGGAATACCACTTGTTAACGCCCCCACTAGTACCATTCAACAACCCTCTCCATCAGCATCATCTGCTCAGTTAGGCACATACAATTCACCTGGAAGTGGACAACCTCATGTTGGTATCCCAACCGGGACCAATTTCCAACATCCCTCGTCAGGAAAAGTTCCTTCTTGGGGACCTTACATCCCACAGAGTGGGGGGGTACTCCCTTTTTGGAAACTGGAATCAAGCTGGGGGGAAACCTACTCAACCTTTCATACCCTCCAACTTGAACTCTGGAATTCCTTATCCTTCGGCCGCGAATACTCCATGGAACCCACCTCTTCAGCCTCCACCTCTTCATCAGGGTGGAACCAATATTCCATGGACACCATTCTTTCAGGAATCCCCTAACCCTGGTATAGGCAATCCTCCACCCAATCAAGGTGTTGGAAACATTCCCAGGACGCAAAAATCCCAGGGAACTATACCCCAACAAGGAATAGGAAACATTCCTCGGACGCAACAACCCCAGGTTACTATACCCGTCATCCCTACTCAACAGAATGTTCAACAACCGGCTACTACTGTGATTCTGAATCAGACAATAAATCCCATGATTTCGAACACACAACCGGTTAACCAGGTGGTTTACTATCCTTAGAACTTCCAAAGGTATCCCGCGGGAAACATGTATGGGTACAATACGCAACATTATGCTATGCAGGGTCCTACGAGCATCCCTACACCATACAATTACTACTCATACCCACAACCCAATCGCCAACTTCCCTTCTTGGCCACGCTAAACCTGCCCGATTTGTCCCGACTTATTAGCGATCCCATATGGCATGAACCACATTGGCCACCCATCCCAGCCAAACTACCATTAGACATTCCCAAGTTCGATGCCAAACCCGGGGAAGACCCCAAAAACCACGTAATGACCTTCCATCTTTGGTGTTCTTCGAACTCACTGATGGACGACTCCATTCGATTATGGATCTCCAGCATACGCTTACCAGTACAGCAGCAAAATGGTATATCAAGCTGCCACAACACTACTTTCACGATTTCAATACCTTGGCCATGTAGTTTCTGACATAATTACTCGTTGATTGGTTCACTAAGTCATTTCTTCCTACCATCGCCAGGGATATTGCCATGGGCAGACCAGTCACGGAGGACCAAGCAATCGCTCGCGCGCAGTATATGGATTTGGTGTATACCCAATCCAGAACTTTATATGAGCTTCTCTCCCACGCCACCCATACCACTACTGATTCAACCAAACCTACTACTGAACCCCCCATTGACGGTATCGTCGATTCAGTTAAGGCTCAGCTTACACCCAAACCAAGTGGGAAACAAGCTACTGTTACCCCCTCTCCACCCCAGGCTTCTCCCAAAGCTTCTACCTCTCCTGCTCCCTCCTTCGAGGTGAACGCGGTTCAATCCATGTCACAACAATCCGGGGGCAAGAAGAATAATAACTGTAGAAAATCCAAGTAAATTTCTAACCAACAAGAGAACCCCAAGCCACAACCAACCAACAACGATCCCAAACCACGTCGAAAAGCAAAGTTTCCCTGCCTTATTTTTCAGGAATATCACTACACACGAGACTATCCTTACAAGGACGAAGTCAACAAATTTGTTAAAGGATCCTCCCTCCTGGCAATGTTAACCGATCCTTTCCCCAAATAGTAGCAACAGATGGTTACTCATGATCCCCCGCAAGGGGGCAATCCGAACAACCCACCTCGTGGAGAAACGTCCGCAAACCGTGAGGTTTTGATGATGACTAACGAAGAGATTCAAAAATATCCACTCGAGCAAGGACATACGATACCCCTCCAAGTTCAAACAAACCGGAGACAGTCAATGGCAATTCCCCTTCTGAAGATCCTTCTATCATCCCTCCCCCCAATGGTCATCTCCACATTGAGAGACCTGTCATAGACACAGTGCTACACCCACCCAAGGGTACCATCTGAAAGGCGACATTTAACCCTAATGTGCAAGCAGCCCAAAATTACAATATTGTTGAGGACCTAACTCAAGCACCATGCGCGATGTCAACTCCCGAGGTTCTCCAACACTGCCCGTTGCTCGTGTTATGGTGAACAATATAGTTCTCATCGGGAGCTCTATCACATCCTTGATGACCACTTTCCCACTTTTCTTTGAAGAACCCTGTCGGTAGTAACGAACAATCAAGTCACTTGTACTCTCTTCTGAGGCCCTATGCCCCGTCAGGTTCACCCGAGCCCCTCTCTTAGAGAGGCCAGTGAAAAAGTAGATATCCTCGAGCTCAATCTTGAGAGTATGCTCCCGACTTGGAAAGCCTGAATGTCACTATCCTACATTTGTATTATGTGAGTCAGAATTTTTCCCTATTTTCAGATACCCTTGGTTTTAAAGAACTTGAGCAACCCACATGCCTGTAGCACATTTAGTGTCATTTCGTCATTTGCAGCCAACTGATCATCAGCTTCATGTTCCCTTTCCTTCCAATCAACCATTTTGCCTCAAATGACATGCAAACTCTTGTAAAAATCCAAATAAAGCATTCATGAGAAACTGGGAGTCTGATTTCATGCCCAACATGAGGAAACATCAAGAAAAAATTTCATTTTTTCATGATTATCATGCCTGGGCCTTGTCGAGCTGCGAGGAAACTGTGAATTTCCGCGCCCCTGAAGAAGGCCACATCGCGATAATTAGGAAATTTCCATGCTTCTCGATAGAGGAGGGGCACGGAAATTCCAGGCACAGAAAAAGCACCCTAGGGCTTCCTCAAAAAATTACAAAACTGATGTGAAATCAAAAAATAAGAACATGAATTGAAAGAGGAGCTTAAGATCTCTTACCTAGTGCATACAGCTGTCGGAATGGTGCCTCGGATCTCTGGGTATGGTCACTTGAAGTTTTGCCCTTCAATAGGTAAAAATTCCTCTATGTGCAAAAATAGCCAAGTTAAAATGGTAACTTTCTATTTTTACCTCTTGCTTATATAAGTTGCATGACTATATTTTTGCTCATTATTTTATTTAAAATATATTTTTTAGGTCAAATTTTTCACACTACTAATATCCTTTTTTCCAAGGTCTCATAAACCATTTTTGACAGGATCTCCATACTTTGTTCACCCTTGCGATATATCACTATTTTGACCTTCATTTGAGCTGACTTTATCTTTTTCGTGCTCTGGATTAAAACCTGAAAAAGATTCCAAGTGCTTTTTCACACCCGTGTTGTGCTTGTTAAAATTAAGTAAATGATGTCGAGCTTAGTCGACTTTACTCGTGCTCATAAAACGATGAGGAAAGTATCATTTTGGTATTATTTTATTCTTTTTTCGGACCGAAATGATTAAAAAATTACAAAAAAGACTAGACCATCAGAGTTCTCTTTAAGCTCTTTTGAGACTCCCTTGTTATGAAAAGATTGCCAAGTGCACTTGTCTATTTCACACTTGTAAAAGTATTTGAAAGGACGTCTATTCGGTGATAGGTTACCCCTTTTTCGGCCCGTCTAGACTATTTACGAGAAAGGTATACCTCAGTCAACTTTTGACTGGGAGAGTTCTCTCAGGAATTGTTTTACACTTTTTCGGGACTGAGGGACTAAATTTAAGAAAAAGTACATTCTGGACCCTTCTTTAAGTTTTTTAGGCTCTCTAAATGTGAAAAACTACCAAGTTTTCCTTCCGTGGACTCGTTAAAATTCAACATCAAAGGGCCCGTTTTGGGATGAACCCCTCCTTTCTCAGGTTCGTAAAACATGTGAGATCGGACTCATCTATGAGATGAACTATACCGAGCATTTTTTATCCTCTTCAAGCTCGTAAAACAACAAAGAGGTACTCGTCCATCATGTCGAGGGAAAATGGGAAATGAGTCGAGTTTTTCTTGTTGGCAGCTTGTCAGTCGTCACCTTTGAACATGGCATGCGTCTGTCTCTTGTCTCCTTTTGGGTATTTATCTGTTCTTGCCGAGTTATGGTCATCATCTCGAGTCATCTCTTTGGCCACGAGCCTATTCATCAGGTGCTTGTTCTCTGCTATATATAACCCCTGCTGCCAAGTTCTGCTTCATGCAGTTATATGTTCAAAGGGTTTGCGTTGCTCTAAGTCGTCCACTATGTCAAGTCTTTCGTTGTGTTAGTACATGTCCTCTTGTTCCATTGTTACATACTATCTCTCGTTCTGATTTCATGTCGATGATGTGGGAATCATTATGGCCCACCTTCTATGAGTCTATTCCTATCGACGCCAAATCACTATCCAAGAATTAGGCTTAGGACTCAACCATCAGTACATTGGTACCTGCATGCCTCAATGGCAGGTTTCCTTGTATTTGACAATAGGTTTCCATCATTGAACTCTGATCGAATAATCTCATGAGTGCTTGACATCAACTCATCTATTCGCATCTCATTGAGATGTACTACATATACTTTGGGGATCATTGTCATCATTGGTGATTTCCCTCGCATTTGTTAACGGTTCACATCATTGACCAGTAATCAAATGGTTTCTACCATGTTCGACTTCAACACCTTGTAATCACATGGCTAGATTCGTATCATTTGGGATCGGGTAGAAGACCCTGGACACCTTTTTATATATCGATTACATCCAGGCTGCAATGGATATTTTTTATCAGGTTTCCACCTAGTCATTACGTGGAAGACCTCACTCTTGTATTGTCACACAAATCCACTTATGTATTGGTCGTGGCTGTGTCATTATTGTCTAATGGATCTGCGATTGTTCACAGTAGCCATGATTTGTCTACAGTCTATATCATCTCAGTGCTCATGGATCTGCAATGTATTGGTCGGCAGCCATGCTTTGAGTCAGTTGTTTCCGGGCATGGGTATGCCCGCCTCGGTGGTATTTTGACATTTTGTTTCTGTTTCAGCTCCTCGTTGCTCCCCTCGATGCTATCTCCATAAAGTATTTGTAAATTTTTTCGGCCATCAGTCTCTTCTGACCTCACACTTTAGGGGGCATCTGTTATACCTCAATGTTACACACTAAGCCCTAGTGTCGCATCCTTACACCAAGTGACCTAAACGACACTTCCCCTTAATGATCATTATACATTACTGGTACCCTCCTTGGTCTCATCTAGACACCCAGGAGTGAAGTCTATTGCCTGAATACCGAAGACAACATCTTATCTGCCACGTGTCACCCAATCTGCATACATTGTCATGCTTTGCACATCTACTGGGTAGCGATAATTAGGGTTGCCGCGCTATGCTCAGACCTTGGGGCGTGGAAATGTCGCATTATGCTCAGACCCAGGGGTGTGACAATCCTCTTTTAGCCCTTTTTTCCATGGATCTTGGATCTCACCCTTCAAGAGATTTTCTTGGGATTACCAACTTTGATTCGATCCCAACTCCTCTCTCTGTTTAGTAGGCCTGGTCCACTAAACACTCATTAGATCCATTTTAATCTCCTTTTGGTTAACCCTTCCAAATACTATAAAGGAGATGCTTTCCATGGGCCAAGGGGAGGACTTTTGGGGCATCCAACCTATGGTCTTGAGACTTTTGCAGAGATAGCTAGAGGAAGGACTTGGAGCTGAAAGTTGGCTTGGACATCAAGCAACCATTGTAAGCATCTTCAAGTTGTAATAAAGTTAACTTGTGTTGTTTACCAATTCATGTGTGTTGATTGTGTTTCAATTTCATGATTTATATCTAGCTAGATTTGGATTCTAACTTGTGATTCAGATATCTTGGAGAATTATATATGTTTGTGCATTGTCTAATCTTAATAGGTTCATTGCGAGGACTTCGAGATCTGGACGACGAGCCCTACAAACATCAAGAGAGAAAGGTGAGTTGCTTTCCCTCACTATCTTCAATACAGAAACTCTGAAATACTTGTTTAATATAGGATTCAAGATCTCATTTGTTTCATTTCCGTCTTAGTATAGAGTCAGTCTATCCTGCTTTATCCTAAGAGGGATTCTTTCTATTGGTAGGAAGAAATCTCTACAACAGTGTCTACACTTAATTGACTATATTACTATGAAGTGGTGAGGTTCAACGTCAGAAATGAAAGATTATCTAACATTTCCTAAGATCTTAAGCCAATTATCTATCATTTCCTAAGATCTTAAACCATTATGAATTCAAACTAAACATGAGAAGAAAAACTTAAACTCATGAATGGAAGGAAAATTGAATTGTTTCATTTAATATCAAAGAAGAAAGGATACTTACATACAATATTGCTTGAGATGCATCCATCCTCCCTTGATTTGATCTATTCTTCTCCATCCTTGCCTTTGATGAAGATGAGCTTTCCATTCTCGAAATCTCCCCAGCATGCCTTTGCTTTCCCTTTGTCATTTTCTACCATTCCCCAAATTTCTTTGTTTTATAGTATTGGGAAATGGGATCTCAAGTTTCAACTTTCAATGTGGGATAATCCCTTTTCTTGATTTGTGATTCTTTTTACTCAAAAACCCACTTTCCATAGTACTTTAAGGCTTTTTTCACAAATTCGGAATTCTCAAGCACAATTAATGCAATCTTGTGCATTTATTCTCAACATTGAATGGTGAAGACTAGATTTGAGCCTTCAGTTCAATCACTGAACCTTGTTTCCTTAGGATACCTCTTTCTTCACTCAATCCTTCTGATCATGGAAGTAATATGGAATATATTACTTATACAAGTATCTGTTGTCAACAATTATTGCAGTGAATAACTTGTTGGATATTGTGTAGTTATTCTAGTATAAGTTGGGCATTCCATGAGCTTATGCTTTTCATC
Organism: Larix kaempferi; assembly: GCA_027924585.1. Taxonomy (NCBI): domain Eukaryota; kingdom Viridiplantae; phylum Streptophyta; class Pinopsida; order Pinales; family Pinaceae; genus Larix; species Larix kaempferi. The sequence goes on from BSBM01000727.1 coordinate 10,343,581, forward strand.
TTGATTTGTGTTTTTATTGTAAATTGTATGTCCTTTCCCCAAACTATATGGTTGTATTTACTTTCCCCAAACACATGAACTAGTTTCTATTTTAACGATACCTGGGTCCTTCCAGTTAAAAGAAATATCTATGCTACATATTGATCTTTCCTTGAAACTAGCTTTATTTCCAAGTAGTAATTTCAATCCCTAGGGTCCCACATGGCGTATTGTAATAGGAAACATGTTATTCCTAATTTGCAGGCCACTCTTTTTTTTCCTTCCTTAGTCCAACACTATAGTAAACAATTTTACTCTAGATTTTCTTACGGGGCAGTCACTAGATTTTGTTCACATCATATTTTACTAGCTTTTATGTTTTACAATATAAAATGAAATAGGGGTTCCTCATAATGGTTCATATTCCATAGTTTGTACCATCCAAACGGATGTGCACCTCTAGATACATTAAAGAAACCATCCATATTCTTGAGGTAGTGAGATCCTAGAGTAGATATGACAACATGCACCTTTGACAAGGCAATCCTTTCCATGAGGATGTAGCCCAGTTTGGTGCATCCCAACAGCTATAACCCTAGAAATATATCAAATCCATTAATTTTTAAAAAGAAGTTGATCAGACAATGAGGCCTCCTCGAGAGAACCTGTATGGCTTTTTTTCCATTGTTCTTAACAAGGGAGGCTCCACCTATAATATTTAGGCTATGCTCATGGAGTTCAATGGAGGAAACAAAAAGAGGATCATAGAGATTACTACAAATAGAGATTAATCCAAATTGTTTCTTAATGACTTTGATTAGAATGGTATTCTGTGAGTAGTTAAATTGTGCAAATGCAGTTTGTCGGGGAGTGCTTGCATTGGTATTTGTCACTTGTTTATATTTCCTGCCAGGCTATATGGGAGAGTTGGAGCTATTTTATGATCATGGAGCAAGTAAAATTGTTATAGAGATGAATGGAAAGCTCAACAAGTGTGGAGTAATCAGTCCTTGTTTTAATATTTGTGTAGAAAAAATAGTCATAGACTGCCATGCAACTCCACGACTATACTATTGAGTGCTAATTATGTGTACTAACTTGTCCTTTTCAGTTTTCATCCATTCTTCAACTGAGTCTTCGGGAGGGAACTATAAGGAATGATGCACATTTGTACCCTTTTATGGTGTACCTTTATAAATAATTTAAAATTTACCTTGTTCTATCTAGATGTGGAAGGTATATAACAGATATGGGCTTGCATTCTTGGAGGAAACATATACCTATTTATATCAACATGCCTCCCTTTCCCTTCTAGATCCTCCAATGATGAATAACATCGGATTCTCTTCAGCTATGCAGTTTCCCAGTGCCTTCAATAGGAATCATCGATGTAGAACTAACATAGGGCTCTATAAATTTCACAAGCATCAAACCGCATAATCATAAATGGTGGAACAAAAATCCATATAACTTGAGGTATATGTTCTGAACAACTAATGGAATCCTAGACCTTCAGTGATTAGTATTTCTATAGAATCATAGCTCTATATGATACTCGAATGCTCAGTTGAGACAGAGAAGTCTGCATTAAATGCAATTATAGGGTATATGCACTTGAATTGGCCTAAATCCATAGCAAAATGATGATATAACCACCAGGTTTAGTCTATATGTCCTTCATCGAAAAACAATAAGGTTTGAGATTGGGTAGGAATCATCTTGCAAATCAGAGAATGAAAGTACTTGCAACTCCAAAGCAACAAAAGATACCACTGAAGCAGGGTCACTTCCATGTCAACCCAAGAATATATTTCAATAGCAATTGCAACAAATACCTCTGCAACTTGATTATGCAAGAAAAAATTGACCAATGATCTCTTGTTAATATTGACCAATGACTAAGCATGAACATGAAAATGTTGTTGACAATTCTTGTGTAAATGTAATCTTAAAACCTCGTAAGTAAACCATCACTACTAAAGAGAGGTAAACTATTCTTCAAAAATATGGAGACACATTTTGGGTGTACAATAGAAAACATATTTATTCTGCTAAACAAAAGGATCCATTTATATTAGATCAATGGGAAATGTACATAAGATTACAAAATGGTGGGATCCTTTTAGTTTGGTGGGAGGATCCCAAACATCCAGATTAATGATACAACATGTTCCTTCTATTCAATCTCCTCCTCAAAGTCATTGTAAATTCCTCGTGAATTGACCCACTCTACAGCATAAACGTTTTTCAAATATTCTTATATATGTTCTTCCACGGACGATATGCAAACACCAGCAAAAAAATACCATTGGAATTAAACCAGCAGATGGAAGAAAGAGGGGTCGTCTTTGTGCTACTACTTCCTAGAGAATAGTATATGAAGTTGCCAGACTTGAGAACCATGCATTTTCACAGCGTTTTCATGCAAAGACACGCCCAGATTACTTGGAAATGTTGTATCAACACCTTTATATTTTCCAAGTAAACTCCACAAATTTGTTGCAACAATTACTGGTAGTTGCTTACTGTTGATTTTTCCTCAAACAGATGCTCAAATTTACTTGAGTGTGACCAGGATTCATAGTTTTTTCCATAGGGTTGTTATTGTTGTTGTTGTACTATTGTAGGTGACTACTAGTAACCAAACCTGATCTTTATGACCCTCCTAATCACTGTTAGAGTTCCCAGGTTGTTGTTCTTGGATTTTACAGTGGCTAGGATGATGCAAACATAGCCCAAAGTTGTTGAAGGAGTGTGCAATAAATCCAATGGTGGAAACCTACCATGGGAATACCAAAAATTCAAAACTCATTACATTGAATCTTTTTGTACAAATTCAATCTTTTATTATAATAAAAAAAATGTGTTCTAACTTTTAATCAATTCATTTGTGTTATCCAACCTATAGATATGTAAATACATTGAACAAGGGTTACGCCTTTCGTAAACTCAAATGTTAGTTGGAGGGGAGTTTTTTTGCTAAGGTCACACCATACAAGTTAAACAAATAATTACAATAGTGCATTCAAGGCATAATTTAAGTTTGTACCAAGGAAGAAATATTCTCGAGGTTTTCAAGTGCCCTGGGCTCCAACTACCAATCGAGAATACATGGCATAGCCATTGAGACATTGGAACCTTGTCTTACATGTTTAGGACATTGGCAGGGCATCCAGAGCATTATGTTGAGGAATTGTAAAATGAGCAGGTGACTAAGGAGAGAAGTATAAGGCTAGCTGGAACAAGGAAAAGCCAGAATCTGTGGGATGGATTTTTAAGAGTTTTGAAGGAGAAGTATAACATATTGTTGTTGTAAGAGTTTTGATAAAATAATGGTGTTGTAAGAGTTCATCATTTAGGGAAGGATTTTTTCCAACTGCTGGCACAAGGATGTCATTAAACTTGTATACTTCTTCCTTAATGGTTTTTCTTGATAAGGCTAGCTGGAACAAGGAAAAGCCAAAATCTGTGGTTAAGATCCAGACAAGGTGGGCTACAAAAAGGGGATTGAGTTTTATAAAATATTGGTGTTGTAAGAATATTGAAATGGACCATGAACGATACGAAAGTGAGTGAATTGGAATTGATGAAGTGCATGGGTGACTTTGGTAATAATTCCCTAGGAAATCTATCTGAAACATGTTTGGTGGCTTAGATTGATGAAGTGATCTTGGATCCATTCACATAAGTCTGCACTACGTGATTAGTTTGAGAAAACATTTGGTTTAATGTGTAGTGGGATCCACATGTTGATTAAGTGCACTAGTTGTTCTAACCATGGTATATATGAATTGGACATCCAAAAATAACCTTGCAAAGTCAATGTTAAATCCCCTCTGGAATCCCCTTCAAGATGGAGGAATCACATTAAAAAGCGGCATGAAAGTTTGATCCTTTGAAAATGTGTCATCTTAGTAGTTGATCGGACTTGGATCCATCATGGATGGAACCTTGAGCCTACAAAAAAACCTAACATTAAGAAACCATAGACGTCACCAGACATGATCCATATCTTGTCCATATGAAGTCAAATTTTGGAGAATTAAGGAATCCTTGAAATATGTTGGTGATCAATACAAGGAATATGCTTACAACAAGAGAATTAGTTGAAATTGATAACCATTCATGAGATATGTAAAATTGTGTTTCTTTCAATCATAAAAAATAAAGAGTGAGGTTTTTATTGAGCCCAATATTTATATTTCTTTGCAACTCCACCATATTCAGTCTCAACTCATGACCAAATCCAATGTTGAGAGACCTCACCACATGCCCACGGTGGTATATAATGTCCACAATGCTTTGATATAACAAAGAAACACACATGTATATAAAAAAAAATTAGGCATCCCCATAATCAATGTGGGATAACGATATAAAGGGCATCCAAGGAAATATGAGGTCTAAATATTAATGTGTATCAGAAAGTAAAAAATATGTATCTTGGTGGTAGGATAAGTAGCAATGTTTCAAAGATGCAGCGAGAAGAGGTGACAATGTCTTATCCTCCAGGTGCCCTAATGGTTGATATTGTGATGGAGAATCATGCACTAGAGTATTGTTCATTGTTGACCAGATCTAATCTACCCTATATAATTTTATTGTAATCATGCTACAACTACCAATTGAGAATTCATGGCATATCCATTGAGACATTGCCACCTTGTCTGACATGTTTATGACATTGGTAGGGCATCCAGAGCATGATTTTGAGGAATTGTAAAACAGGTGACTAAGGAGAGAAGTATAAGGCTAGCTGGCACAAGGAAAATCCAAAATCCATGGGATTGAGTTTTAAGAGTTTTGAAGAAGAAGTATAACATATTGGTGTTGTAAGAGTTTTGATCAAATAATGGTGTTGTAAGAGTTCATCATTTAGGGAAGGATTTTTTCCAACTGTTGGCACAAGGATGCCATTAAACTTGTAGACTTCTTCCTTAATGGTTTTTCCTTGATAAGGCTAGATGGCACAAGGAAAATCCATAATCTGTGGTTAAGATCCAGACAAGGTGTGCTACAAAAAGGGGATTGAGCTTTATAAATATTGGTGTTGTAAGAGTTTTGATCAAATAATGGTGTTGTAAGAGTTCATCATTTAGGGAAGGATTTTTAAGGTTTTGTTGCAAGGGTTGATTTTTGAGATATGTCAAGTGTCACATGAGATGACTATTATGAGATTTTGATACATCACCTAAGTAAGGTCATGGATCTATGTGATACATCACATATTTTAAGGATTTGATACGCCAAAGTGTTGGCCATTTCGAGTTTCAAGAGCTAACGCCATGTTGCATGGTGGAAGTCTTTGTGTCACTGTGAAAAGAGAGAGACTTACAATGAAGAGAAAGCCTCAAAACATGTTGCAAAGGGGAATTTTTCAATACATAGACATTTTTTGTCGAAACTGGGCTAATGCAACAAAATATGAATGGACATAAAATGAACATAGGAGTAAATGTACTTGGAACATATACATACAAACCAATAGCATACTTGCTTTCCCTATGATGGTGTTTTGAGAGATAAGTTGCTCAACACATATAAGATAAAATCAGAGAAGGATAAACTACTGAAGTGAAAGAAATATGCAGTCAAAAAGTCATCCATAAATTTTAAGTCATCCATGCCTTTAGTTAAACTATTTTCTATGACAATTTGTCCTAAAAGAACAAGGTGGTACCTTATTTGTTGAATGATGTAGTATCTTTGTTCTGCCAAAACGTTGTTGAAATACATCACAAGGACACAAGAATCATCAAATTGATGCACACAGAGCTGTGATAGTTGGGTGTATCTTTTTCCATCTAGACAACTTTTTCCAAAAATTCTGATTGGAGGATAGGATAGGGCTAAAACATGCCCAAATTTGCTTCTGAGGACTGCTTGGAGAGAAATTTGTTGTCATTAATGACTGTTAGATTCTTAGAATTGCTATTAAAACACCCATAACTGAATTTTGTCCCTTCTGCAGCATGAAGATGAAAAGGGATTGATTTGGCATGCTAGGCACACCCTCTTAGGGATGATTGCTGATCATCACATTCTAGGGCTGAAATCAACCCAAAATTCGACCACAACTTACTAGGCCTGATCTACATATCTTTATGATCATTCGACAAACCGTACGTTTTCCTTCCATTCAACTTTAGCAAGGAAAAAATAACCCTTGAAGAGTGTGATTGAGATTCACACGTGTACACCTTCACAAAATGGGGGGTAACACTTTTGTTGATTATTGACAACATCCCAATGATAATTGTTTGAATTCCAACCACTGATGAAAGTATTGCAACTCTTAGTATTGGCCATTGTACAAGCTCTGCAGATTATTTATACAATATTATATAATTTGATTCATTTTTTCAAAATAAAGACATTTTTCTGCCTAAAATGAGCTAATGCAAAAAAATATGAATAAACATATAATGAACATAGAAGTAAATGTACCTGGAACATACACATACAAACCAATAGCATAGTTGTTCCCCCGTAATGGTGTTTTGAGAGATAAGTTGCTTGACTCATATAAGATAAAATCAAAAAAGGATGAACAACAAAAGTGAAAGCAAACTGCAGTTAAACAGACATCCATAACTTGTTAGTCATCCATGCTTTTAGATCAACTATTTTCTATGAAAAATTGTCCTTAAAGTGTTAAATTTTTGGTAGAGTTAAGGTTTTATGCAGAAGAATAAAATTCAATATACTTTAATGCAAAAAATGCATTTAATAAACAAGTACTGAAACTAAATAGTACAATAGTAACAAAACGTAATTTTCATCACTTTCAACTTTTCCACTTTAACACTACTAGTTGGGTCACTGTGTTGAATTAATCTTCAGTAACATGTAATTACTAACAATAGTTAATCAACATTAACATAAGTAAAGGATACAAGTTTAGGGTACTTAACTGGAATGTAGAACCTTCATGTTTTATACTCAGAATTATTACTTCCAGACAAGGATGTGCCTCTCAAAGGCCAACCAACACTAGGAACCAACTAACCCTACTAAAGGGTAAGTACAAACCAGAGAGAGAGAGAGAGAGGGTTGAGTTACAGTTAAATAAGTACAGTCAATCACAATCAAAACACAGTGACAGTCTCAGGATAATAAACCAGACTTCAAACCAAAAGTCTCAGTACTTAGGTCTAATCACAAGCAAGATTTCAACACAGGGTAAAGATCACAGGGAAGTCTCAGTGTTCTGATCTGATCAATGTAAAGGATCATCATACAACATACCCAAATAAAAAATAAAATTAATAAGAAAATTTGGTTCGCAGAGGTCACAGTATTTACATAAATATCAAGGTCAAATTATATAACCTCCACATGTTTGTACAATAAGCAGAGAGAACCCTTAATAGGATCTCAGATCTTATCTTTCCAAGTCTCACAGTTAGGTCATTGACTCATAGTATATAGAAAAAGGTCATAATATAATTTATGCTAGCATATCGGACCCTTTCTTAGACCAAGCGAACCTCACAGCAGTTGACCTAACCTCATCAAACCTTCAATAAAAAAATGGGATCTCAAACAGAAGTAGATCGGGTTGGAATTCAGTCAAGGAGGCAGATCATATTTCATAATAGTAGGTATGGGCGTAATAAACCCTCGGCTGAGATAGAATAAATCTTCCAGGGCTCACGGTTATATCATAAGGGACAGATCGGATCCTCCCACAAGCAGATCTAACTTCAACCAACCTCAACAAGTGAATCGGATTCCAATCAGACTCTTCATGGCTTAGTAAGGTTCATGGCCTTGTCTCAAATAGCAGCAACAAATAAATCGGATCAGTGTTGAGTGAGAGAGCAAGTGGAAGCCCTAGACAAGTGAGTGAGTAGCAATATGCAAACTTGGAACCCTCGATATCATCTTCAAGAGAAATCAGAGTTGATATATAATGAAGATAGAAAGATCATAATGAGATAATAGGACTTCATTAAATAGACTTTTGATATCTTCTAGAAGCATCATAATTAAATTCTTTGATTTAGCTGGGGTTCCAATAGACCGCTCTACAATGGATGATGTGATCATGTGGTCCTCTAGACCGCTCCTAAGGTCAAATTTTAGTGGCTTCATCAAGGGGTGGTTATTCCCTTGAGAATACCATCTAACTCAACCATCTCAAAGACCTAGGAGAAGAGGACATCACACATCATCATCTTGGTAACTGACCAAGAACCTCCATTCTCAATGAATGTCTCTCAGCCCAAAGTTGAGCTTCAGTCCCATACTGAATCATGTTGATCAACCCTCTTATCCTTGACTAGGTCCTCCATTATCCCAGACTGAATGTTGATCAACCACCTGTAGCACCTACTTGGTCCTTGAACAAGAATTTGTCATCTTCTAGACTAAGATGTCTCTATCTCAACTTGCAGGATCTGCTTGGTCCTCATTACCAAGAAACTATCGTGTCCCGGACCAGAATACCCTAGTGACAAATAGGGGCCCTAGCCACATGCTAGGGACTTTGCAATGGCATCAACCTGCGTGGTCTACGAACAAGAACCCCAGGAGACAACTGGGGGCCCTAGGGTACCTTCTAGGGTCTTACTCTTTACTTTTCTTGGTTAACATAACCAAGAACCCTAGTTAACTGACTAGGGTACCATTCTCTATGAGAATGGGTCTCGCAGGTGCACTAAAAATTAACATAAAGAACAAGGTGGAACCTTATTTGTTGTATGTCAATATCATTGTTCTGCCAAAAATTCATCATTAAATACATCATGAGGATTAAAAAGAGAAACTGTCCGAGGATCAAAACAATAATATTCAGATGCGTCTCAACACTTAAAAAAATAAGATACATATCAAAAATAGTATTCCAATGCAATTTCAACACTTAAAAATAACATAATAGATATCAAACATACCATGGCGGAATATGTACTTACCATATATAGATTTAAAGTAATTCTTGAGCAATATCTTCTTACACAACCCATTTTTTACCCTTCCTTATTCTTTTTGAACTCCATTATGTACAAGCATTTCTACCTTTATATTGTTCCCATTTTTCACATTTTTGTCTTATATGTGCATCCCTTATCCATAATTCTTCAACTTAGTCTTAACTAGAATTGTCTACTTCCTGAGTAAACCTTGATATAATGCACCTATAAAACCAGTGAAACATTTGAACAAGTGGATTTAAAAGAGTTGAGCCACCTCCATGTTGAATACTTTTATGATATACCACCCTTGCTTTCTTATGATACTTTTCCATTCCTTGGGTATTCCAAATTCCTAAGCTACCATAATCCTTAGCAAACCATGGTGCGTGGGCATAAAGTATGTGCTTCCAACATAAAAACAATCAATTAAATTTGGTAATCAAAACTACATAATAAAGAGTATCGAACATGATGCAGGGAGAATAAAAAAATGAGACCTACCATGTAATGTGTGATCTCATTTTGTCCCCATGCCTCAATCATTTCTTTTGTAAAATGAGTAACTTCTTTAGTGAAGGCCATATCATCCCCCTTTTCAAATTTCTCCTTATCCATTAATGGAAACAATGCAAAGAGTGCCATCCAAACTTTTTTTTTCTTAATGCAGATCTGTCATTATCAATTCCATCATCCTCTACATTAATAAGGTCCTTATAAATTTCCCACTTACATTTTCTTGATGGTTTGAAATCTGTTATAAAGTGTCTTACTTTAACCCCACCCATGGATGGTCTAGAAGGAACATTACCTCGAGCCCCTGACAATTTTGTATCTTTACAAATTTTTACATTACCACCATGTAAACCAACATTAGAACCTTCTCAATTGTTTCAATTGAAGTTTGAGCAATTTCTTGTGGCCTCTTATTCCAAGCAAAAATAATAGAAAGGTACACTAATTTATCAACAATTCTCACAAGCCCATGTAGTGTACATATATGTACTCTTGTAGGTGGTATAGGTAGTATGGGATCCATATTTTTATCCATCTCATCTCGATTTGGAATGATGTCCTGTTTACAACTCATAATCCCATTTGACCACCCACCACTTGGCAATTTTTCTTTTTTCCTTGTGTGCATACATTAAATGCAACTATGTTTTTCATTAGCACCATGGCCAACATTATACATACACTTTAATGTTTTTAAATTAGCTGCTAGATGCCATTCAACTTCATATGAACCATAACCATCAACCTCAAGCTTTTCTCCCATTCTATGTGAAGCGATTGTTGTGGGTATTGAAGTTTGATAATAAAAAAAAACCATTTTAATGTTTCATGAGTCTCCTTAGAAATGCAAAACAACCCCAACCACCATATGTGATTCTCAGATTGGACAGAAAAAATATTTTTTATCAATTACTTCAATATTAGGATCCATGTCCCTATTCATTAATGTAACATAAATTCTTTCATATTTCTCATTATTGATGAGTTCCATCTCATCCAATTTAATGACAAAAATCAATTTTCCTTTTGCTTCTGTCATAGAAATATCATAGAATTTTACCATAGTTTGTAAAGTTTTTTCTAGATCTAACCATATGTTGTTTTTTGGATTTAATATAGCAATTTCATTTTGACTATTTTTTCCCACCCTTTTGTTTTATCTCCTTCTTTGCTTCTATAAAATACATGTCACCCATGAGGTCAACAAATTTTCTATTACTTATTGTACGAGCATTTGCTACATGAAAAGGACAAGGAATGACAACTTTAGTGATTCTTGCGTTTATTAATCCTTCTCGTAATCATTTGAAGAGTGTTTGATAACCTTGTTTACTGATCTCGGTATCATCACAAACACTTTGGACTTTATCTACATTCATGGACTCTGTTATCTAATTTATCACTTGATCAACAAGGGTTTTTCTAAGGGAACTAAAACGAGGTTGTCCAATCATAGAGATTATTTCATCTTTATTGAAAATGTACTTCAATATATAAGACAAGTTTTCACTATCATCGATCTCTTTTGTCTTGTTTGGCTTCATGAGACATTTTATAGCATGTACCCTCTTTTTCATAGCACCCCCCGTGGATATCAAAGAAGAAATGCTAGTAAAAATTGTAACCCTATTTCTTCCTCCAAACAGTGTTTTCTTAATTGTTTTCAAACTGTGTGTTAAAATAGCAACCTTAGATTTTAAGTTGTCCACCTCTTTACTAACACATTGTCTCTCTTTGACAACTCTGGATTTTTTTTAAGGTTGTTCACAATATTTTGATTGTTCAAAGAGATGGTTTGTCGTAAACTCATATTTTCATTATTTGCAACCAAATTCATATTTTGAATTTGATTAATGCTTTCAACCAACTTGTAGTTTTTGTACTCCAAATCGTAGATTGTTTTGTGCAAATTATTGACTTTCTCCTCAAGGTGTTTAAAATTTCCTTCTATATTTTCATAATATCCTAGCTTTCCATTACACAAAAACTTCACTAGTTATGTTACATTTTAAAAGTTTGGGTGAGAATTTGTTATAGGATCTATTGGAAATAGTTCTCCCTTTTCCCATAAGTCAATGTTTTTCCCCCTTCTATTCTTCTTTTGTTTTCATCTACACCATATATTTTAGGACTATTTTTCTTTTGTAATGGTGCCATATTTTGATCCACATGAATCATAATAGTGTATTTCTTTCCTTCATCTGATATTTTTTCTAGATTTTTCATTTACCACAAAACTAGACCTGCAGTTACAAGTAGAATGAAACAATAAATTAGGAAAAACATATAAAATATAAAAACATAACAATTTAAATACTAAATCTGCAATGAGATTTAACATGGTAATTTGAGCATTTGAGTACTAATTCTAGAAAATGATGATTTCAATGTTTTTATGTCAACTAACATCTATTTAACATGGTGGGGAGTGCACTTGTTGATATGTATGCCAAAAATGGAAGCATATAGAATGCAAAACAAGTGTTTGAAAAAATGGTTGAATGAAATGTTGTATCCTGGAATGTAATCATTACAGCAACTGCACATAATGGTTTCAATGAAGACACCCTAAAGTTGTTTTGTCTGATCGTGCCGAATGAAGAATGGTAACCACAAAAACCTCACAAAGGTGGATGGTTGCTCACAAAACCCACACAGTAGTGGATGAATTCAAGGAAATACCTAACAGAGGGAAACGATGTCACACAAGGAAGTGTCACCCTCAAACAGACTTCAGCAGGGTAGAGACAGTCTCCAACGTGACCCTAACAAGTAGCAGGACCCTCAACAAGGAAGCGACATCCATCAAACATCCTTAGGAGTCTAGGACAGACCCTGATGCAGACGACATCCAAAAACAGGAATTGGCAGCCTTAACACCAAATTCAACACCCTCAGAACAGTCCAAAAGAGGTAGTGGTACCCACAAGCATGCAGCAATAGCCCCTGGACAAATCTCGGCCCCTTCAATACAATCAACACTATGGAAAGAAGCCTCTAAACAGCTAAAGAAACACTCAGATAGTATGTGGCAGCCCTAGGTATGTGGTTCAGGCCTAAAAATGGACTTTGTCATCCAACATACAAGGTAGGGGCATTAGCACCTAGGACCAACAAAGGTCAACACAATACAAGGCTAACACAAGGCTATGGACTTACACTGACCAAGAACCCTAGTTAACTGACTAGGGTGTCATCCTCCCAAAGAATGGATCTCACAGCTGCATTATCTTTAACATGTGTTGGTTATGAAGCTCTAGAACAGGTAGAGAGTCCATGTCAATGCCATCAAAATTGGATTAGGATTGGATGCCATTAAGGAAGAAGTCTACTTTGAGCGGCCAGAGGGTTTTTAATTTTGTGATTCATGGGAAGGAATCCCATGTGTGCGAACTGGAGAAGGATGTAGGGTTGGTGTGTTCTTGTGTGGCTAGGATATCATTGCAGTCTGGATCTTCATAACATCACCTCAACATACTAGAAGACCTTTACTGAATCCACCAAGATTCTTCTTGCTCTGGCATCATTCTTTTTCCATTGAGACTTGTCATCTTCTACTTCTAGTTCTGGGACCTTCTTATGATGAACTTAAAAATATCATTTTCTTCTAATATGTGAAGAACCCTAGACTTCCAAGAAATTAAATTTGGAAGCCCCATCAATTCGATCTTCAACCTTCATTCCAATTATCTTGACTGCAAAATGGGATCAGAAACCCTAGCAGGAGCTAGGTCAAAAAATAAAGTTTGGAATCTTGTAAAACTAACTCCACAGGAAAATGTGTCCTAGCAAGGCAACTGAGAGAAGGTAGGATCAAGCCAAATCTATGGAGGGAACAACACAAAACGTGAAACCCTAATTTCTACAATAACTGCAGCAGCTGCAAAATTAGGTCAAAATTGAAAATTATCAAAACTGAAATTTTCTTCCACCAAATTATGCACCTTCCCTAGGGAGAAATTCCTTACATTCAACACATCATCTCTCTCTCTCAGGTTTGTACTAACCCTTAAGTAAGGGTCAGATTGTTCCAATTGATTGACTTTCCTTTGAAAGGAACAGTGTTAAAGAAATGTAACTGCGGAAGATATTCTAAATGTATTTGTCTATTGTATTATTGTATTCCTCCTTCGTGAGATGTCATTGATGTAATTGATAATGTAAGAGTCATTAAAAGAGTCAATGTAAAACCCTAACTAATTAGGTCAACCTAGAAATATCTAGAATGAATATTTTATTTCATGCTCATGCAGCCGAAGATAGTGAGTATGATGACAAAGTCAAAACCAAAGAAGATGAGAACTCCAGTGAAGAATATGTACTAATCCCAGCCCTCACTAGTTCGGTATCTCATGGAAGTGATACTTGGCTAGTGGAAAATGGAGCCTCAAAACACATGACAGCATATAAGGAGTCTCTTTCACATCTCATGCGGAAATACTCTCCACACAAAGTAAATCTTGGAGATGATTATCAATACCCTATCAAAGGGATGGGAGAAGCCTCTTACAAGTTGGAATCCGGAATGTCCATGAATATGAAGGAAGTGCTATATGTTCCGGGTTTGAAGAAGAACCTTCTATATATTTTATCATTAGATAAGAAAGGTATTAGAATTGAATTTGTAGATGGCAAATTTCTCATGTGGCCAAAGGGTAAGACTATCAATGATGCAATTGTTATTGGAGTAGAAGGAGGAGGACTTTATGAACTTAAGGGTCATGCGGATTCAGCATTGATGACTAGTACAATGAGCCTCTGTAAACTATGGCATAGAAGACCAGCTTATGTACATTACAAAGCCGTACCAATAGTAAGTAAGGTGGTGACTAGACTACTAGAAATCCAGGTTGATCATGGAGTGTGCAAAGAATGTGCACAAGGAAAAAGTATGAAGGAACAATTTCCAAGCAATGATAGCAAATCTAAATACATATTGGACATTATTAATTCCTACATTTGTGTACCTATGTCTACCACTGCATTAAGAGGGTAAGTTTTCTATGCTTCTTTTATTGATGATTACTCCCGCAAAACATGGATTTATTTTCTAAAGAGTAAAGATGAAGTTTTTGGAAAGTTTAAAGAGTTCAAGGATCTTGTGCAAAACCTCTCTGAAAAGAGGATCAAGATTCTAAGGACAGATAATGGAGGGGAATACACTTCAGGTAATTTCAAATATTTTTGTAGACAAGCAGGGATTAAGAGGGAGCTTACCATTCCCTATAATCCACAGCAAAATGGTGTAGCTAAAAGGAAGAACAGAACTACCATGGAAGAAGTAAAGGCCATGATCTATGATCAAGACCTACCATGCATTTATGGGACTAGTATAGTGAGCAATCAAAGGCTTACTGTATATACATCCCAGGATACCATCATATTGAGCTTAGAAGGGATGTTACTTTTGATGAAGACACAACTTTCAACAATTCCAAGAAGAGTCTTGAATATGAAGAGGAGCATGAAGCTCCTAGAGTTACAGAAACCAATAATGTACCCGAAAAAAATATTGAAGAGGAACCTATTCCAGATGATCATTAAATGAAAAAAAATCAGAGACCTAAGGAGACACCTCATGAAGAAAATCCACGAAAGAGAAGACCAGCTTGGGCATGAGAAATAATACAAGATGCAAGAATTTATGGTTCCCCAGAAGGAAGCAAGAAACCAAGGCCATATTCCAGTTATGTAGCCTTGATGTGTAACCTTGTTGAAGAAGAACCTACATGTTTTGAAGATGTAGTAAAGAAGAAGGATTGGTTGGATTCTATGAATGAAGAATACCAATCCATCATTAAGAATGATGTGTGGGATGTGGTACCAAGACTGAAGGACTAGTCAATTGTTTCGTCAAAATGGATTTTCAAAACAAAATACTCAATAGATGGAAGCATTGAAAGTACAAGGCAACGTTCGTAGATCGGGGGTTCTCTCAGAAGGAAGGAATTGATTATGAAGAAACCTTTTCCCATGTGGCTAGATATACCTCAATTAGAACCATTCTTGCCTTGGCGGCTAAGATGAAATGGAAGTTACATCAGATGGATGTAAAGATAGCTTTCCTGAATTCCAATAGTAACGCAAATTCTAATCTGGATTCCTGATGATGCACTATTTTCTGGGTCTTGAAGTATGGCAGTTCCCAGATGAGATTTTACTGAGTCAAGGAAAATATACTATTGATATCCTAAAGAACTTTGGGATTTTGTATTGTAAGGCCACGACTACTCCAATGGTGACGAACTTGAAGCTCTTGAAGGATGCTTCATCAAAAATAGTAGATGTCACGGTGTACAAACAAATTATTGGGTCATTGATGTACTTGACCAATATTAGACCATACATATGTTTTGTTGTGAATACCTTGAGCCATTATATGGTAGAGCCCAGACATGTTCACCTGATTGTAGCAAAACATGTGATGAGGTACCTAAAGGTACGATAGACTATGGATTCAGATATGCTTCTAATAGTGAATTCAGATTGTATGGATATACAGACTCAGATTGGGATGGAAGTGCCGATGATTATTAAAAGCACTTTAGGATGTTTCTTTAGTTTGGGATCAGGTATGATCTCATGGATCAGTAGAAAGAAGCCCTATGTTGCTCTCAGTACAGCAGAAGTTGAATACATAACATCATGTTCGGCTTGTAACGAAACAGTGTGGCTCTGCAAGATCTTAGCAGGATTGCTCGATGCAGAGATAGATGTGATTGATATTCTCTGTGACAATCAGAGTTGTATCAAGATGATAGAGAATCCAATGTTCCACTACAGATTGAGGCACATTGAGATCAAGTTTCACTATATCTGGGATATGGTGCAGAAGGGAGTTGTAAAACTCAAGTATGTTACATGTCTTTGTTGTGCTTGTATTTCTTTCAGTGATTAGATTGTTTAATGTTATTATGCTAAACAAGTAAGAAACCTAACACATAGTTTGTTCTGAAAGTTTAATTTCTGAGTTTAAGGAAGGTCAAAACCCTCCAGGTAAGTAATCAAATGTGTTCCTCTTATTGTGGGTTAGATATATTATTGTTGTTATAACTTTGTTTACTACTGTTGTTGATTACATGTTACTGTATGTTTCAACTTTAACACAGGGACCTCTTTAGGAGTGTTAAAGTTGAAAGAGATGAAAATTATGTTTTAATTTTATCTTAGTTTGTTACAATTGTACTATTCTGCTTTCAGTACTAGTTTAGAAGTTTATTTTTTGCATTAAAGCATAAATCTTTTTTTATTTTCTACTACAAACCCTAACCTAACCCTAAATAACCTATGAATAAGAAAGGGTTGTTGGGTTTTTCCCGAGTTTGGGTTTTCCTAGGGTAAACTATTGTGTCTCTATTTTTATTTTGTGCATAGTTATCTTTCAGTGATCCTATATTTGTTTCTAGCTTGAAATAAATGAAAATCATACTGTTGTTATTGAAAATCTAACAAGATATGCAATGTCGATTTAGTGGAAGAGTATCCATTTGTACGTTCTTTTTAATTACAAGTTAGTGAACTGGTATTTAAAAATAAAAATAAGTGTAAATTCCCTAAAAGGCCTAACGTCCTTCCTCTCAAATGTAACTGGGCCTTCCAAAAGCACAATTGATGGTGACAGTCGGACTCACACACCAATTGACTAGTGAAGGCAATAAAGAGCCAGTTATACTGATGATGGGGATATGTTCCGAAAGAACTGGAAACACTTCCCAACGGTAATATCTGACTTTAGGAGTCAATTGATCCTTGAAGATGACCTAAGTTTGGCCACTAATATAACTTGCATCAAGTGTGGATAAGTGGTTCTGCCTGGGTGGTATAGTGTCGCCTCCACAAAAAGCTGAGTGGCTCTTTGGAGAGGGCAGGGAAACTATACCTCGGATTTGACCTCCTTGGGCACGACACACTTCTTATCTGGGTTTTATTTTAACACTTGCTGATAGCAGTATTTTGACACTACCCTATAAGTCAACAATGATATGTTTCAAACACCTAATGAAACTAGATTGGTGGGCATTAATGGATGCTTGGCCCAATCAATCCTACCTGACTAAAATATTGTTTTGTGACCTCCTTGGATCTGTTGAGGATGTCTTCGGTCTTATATGAATTCCGACATATCTCCATAAGAAAGGCAAGGCTGATATATCTTTCATGTAGTGACATCGGTGCCAGAAAATGTTAATTCATGTTTGTGGAGGTCATATCTCTCAAATAAAATTAAAACAAATTCAATATTTCTTTGGACCCTGTTACAAAGGCACAAAGTAAAGTATCTCTTATTCAAAATTAAAAAGGTCAGAGAAGAGGGATAATTTTCTTAATGGAATCAAAACAATAAATAACCACAACTATTCTCTCACGGGATATGAGCTAAGCAATAATGCTCCTTCACTTCCCCGTCCTATTCTTTCAGTAAGTATTAAATGCTTAATAATAGGAATAAATTTATGGTGATTGTTAAAGTTTTAGGGTTTTTTCATAGAATTTGGCAAACTTGTACTTTAATGCAAATTTAAACTATAAAATAGAACTGAAATAAAAAATACAATGAAATTAGAATTCTACTAATGAACTTCATTTGGAGCAGGTTGAATACAAGGATGAGATTGTCATTGCTAGAGTCCCACTTTTTGAGGTTTTCTGGATTTCATCCTCTAAAGCCTTTATAAGATTTATGGTCGTTTTCTTGGGATGTCTAATAGGTTAGAGGTACACTAAGAGAAAGGAGGCCCTCTTTGATGTAGAAAGAATTAAATCAACACTTTGCCACTATGATGATTCTAAGTTTATGCTAGATTTGTCTCCAAATCCTATACTATGTTAATGGAAAGGGCGTGATAAGTGTTGCAAAGGTTTATAAGAGCCAAGCATAATCATAATGGCTCAAAAAACCTAATTTCAAAAATAAAAAACCTTATTTCAAAAATAATCCAATATAGGCATAGTGTGAAACCATAAGCTAAGCCATAAGCATATGCAGCGTGCAACTTATTTCTTAGATTCCACTATCATAAAGAGAAAGAGATATTTCTTATATTCCAGTATCATAATTGAAAGTTGCTAATAGATATAAATCAAATGAGTAAGGATAGTATGATGAAAGTGTACTTGCTTAAGGATATATTTATATACATTTATAGCATTAAGAGTGGTATGCAATCAAGTGGTTGATGGGGAATTTGTTGATGAGAAGATCATTGAAGTTGTTCGATCATGCCCTAGTAGGGATACCATGGAGTTGTTGAAGCCCTAGCAGGGATTCCATAAAAGTAATCAAGCCCTATAGGGATTCCACTTATTGTTTGTAGCTTGCCAAGGTATGTTCCAATCATCCGAGGGTTTGACCATTGCCTAGTAGGGATACCGTGGAGTTGTTGAATCCCTAGCAGGGATGCCATAACAATAATCAGGCCCTAGAGTGTTGCCACTAGTTGTTTGAAGGTTGACATCACCAATTTCATCAAGGATCAACGCTGCCATTATTTTATTAAGGGATGATAAAGGGTTTATGCCATCAATATCAGGGATGACGTCATCTCAGGGCTTGCATCTAGGGATGCTTTCACCTATATCAGTCTTCAATGGGATGCTTTTTGATTTCAGTGAGTTCTTGTTGTTTCTCTTGGCATGTAACAAGCCCTAGGGGCTTCATTGTAAAGTCTGCTCCAATTCTGGTCATGTAAAATTCAGTCATATCATATTTATGTAATATTATTCTTGTTGGGGTTTTATTCCTTAACAGGTTTCCCCGGGGTAAAAATATTGTGCTTATTGTGTTGATTGATAAATGGTGAATGTTTTAGTCTTCAAGTGTATTTGTTAAAATTTAAAATCAGTATATTGTTCTGCTACATAACTATATCAGATTTGCAAAAATATAAAAATTTAACAAAAACCAATTATGACAAGAGATGCTCGCTATATGGCATGATTTGATTATGTGTGAGAGTATTTGATGGGACACAGATTCATGGTGAAATCTGACCATAACAAAGTTTATTATTTCAATGTCCTTGTAACCAAAATGGGTATTCACTACCACTACAGCAAATACTGAGAATATTTAATGTTAAGACTGTATAGAGACCATGATATCATAAATATAGGAAAAACTACTCACAGTCACGCAATATGCACATAAGAGTTGGGGGCACCTGCACATCCAAGTTGGAATGCACCTACAATTCTTAATGTAGATCTTAAATTGGAGATGTTGGGTAGGGATATCAAGGTGTATGGGAAATCATTTGCCCAACAAATCTCTCAAGTGAATTCTAGGGTCAAAGATGAAATGTTAATTTTCAGTAGGAGCCTCCATGGGATTGAAACTAACCAATGCTTGAATGGAACTTGTGTTATCTCCTAAAATAACCAGTCAGTTTTTCATTATTTTAGGTGATAGGTTTGAATCCAAAAATTTATTTTTAAATTTGTTAGAGTCCATAAGGAGGTCCTCATTCTTATTACTGGGTCAAAATTCCGATTTATTTGGTTCTTGGTTTCAAATTTGGAAAGACAACTTTCGGTAGCTAACTTTGTTTTGCAGAGGCCAGTTAACTGTCGAAAGGGCTCACTTTCGGCAGCTGAAGGATTAACTGAAATTACTAAGTCGTGTTAGCTGCCGAAAATGATCTTATCAGAAAATTAAAAAGGGAGAGTACGTGTCCGTACCCAACTTCACATCAAGAGAGCCTGTGTGTTTGGCCGCCGAAAAGGAAGAGCGGAATGCATCTCATATGACCATCATGAGTTTTAATGGCGGTAAGCTGCCGAAGGCGAGTCATTAAACCCCCACATCATTGATTACGCAGGGTAACACAGGACTTCACATCAAGAGAGCCTGTATGTTTTGCCGCCGAAGGGAAGATCAGAACGCATCTCACATGACCATCATGAGGTTTAATGGCGGTAAGCTGCCGAAGGCAAGTCATTAAAACACCCACATCATTGAGTGCGCAGGGTAAGACAGGAGCTCTTAATGCATATCTGAGGATCATTCGCAGCTGATCGCTTCATAATTTCACACGATCTAAACGATATCATAAGTGATCACTCGCTCGGCTCAGATGGAGGGCATCTTTTTCCCAAAACGCTGTAAGCAGGGCCATGGTCATGGGGTTTTCCATTCTATCACTCAGTTGAAGCTTTTATTTCGTTCAGACAGTTTTTATCAGAGCCGATCATTTATCCGGGGACGCCCCTATCAGGACGAGACTCCAGCACAAGGTCTTTTTAATCTTCTACTGCAGAAAACGAAGGGCTTGACTCATGGCGAAAACAAATCTGCCACTCAGGACAGAACTAGACGGGGTCTGGTATCTCGAGTCCCACCCACAAGTGGCCGAGTTTTTCAAGTCTGCAGAAGTTTTTGACTACTGTGAGAGACTCACTAGTTTCATCCAGCCACTTGCTGAGGCGTTTGCTCTGAGCTACGACGGGAGAACAGTGAAGTTTGGCAGAGAAGAATTTCATGTGGATGAGGCAGCCATAGCCGAATGTACGGGTCTTCCCAGAACAGGACAGAGTTGGTTTAAGACCACTAAGGTTTCGGACATTGAATTCAGGTCATACCTCCTACCAGCTCATAAGGAAATCAGATGGAGAAAGGATATTCCCATCACCTTTCTCGAACCTCAATGGCAGGCTCTTGTAAAGGCCATCATCGTTTACATAACTTGTGAAGGCCGTTATCACAGGGTGCTGCACTACCATTTCAAATTGTTAAATCATTTCACAGGGAGAGAAAAGATAAATCTGCCATACTTCTTCCATAAGACCCTCACTAAAATGGCAAAGCAAGTCCAGGCTAAGCCGAGCAAGATTGCAGGCAGGATCTCTCACCAGGGTCTCATAACGTTAATAATCAAGGAGCTTCTGAAGAAGAGAGGTATGAACTGGAATCACTTTTTATTCTGGCACGAGTTTCCCACAGAGCTTGTAAATGAAGAGGCAGTTGAGCAGGGCAAGGGCGAGAAGAGCAGCACTCCCAAAATCGGCAAGAGAAGGAGGAGAGCCATCTCTCCTCAAGCCCAAATGGAATCCCCTTCCTCATCCAGCAAAAGGAGAAGGTCAAAGAAAAAATTGGTGTTTGAACAAGCTGAAGGAACTCCTCAAGGAAAAAACCCACTAAATCTCCCCTACTCAGGATCAGAATCTGAAGACGAAGAAAAACAAGGAGCAGAGCAGCCCATGGAGAGTGAGAAAGGTAAAGACCCTCCCTTGACTGATGCACCAGGTCCCAAACCTTCCACACCAGAGACCAACAAGGTCAATGAGCTGCTACAGGAACTTTCCCAGGCAAGATATAATGTGGAACAGGTTAAGTTGCACAACGCCAAGTTAATTGAAAAGAATATGGCAATGCATGATCGGAGCAAGGAACTCTTCGAAAAACTCCAGAAAACCACCGAGAGGAACGCATTGCTGATAAAAGACAACATCAAACTTTACCGTAACCTCAGGATGCTCAGGTTAAAGATGAAGGAATCGTCGGGGACAAAATTCCAACCAGCGATGACAGGAGCACAACCATCTGGTCTAAACACGTTGGCTGAGGTGGCCACGATCCCTGAGGAAGTAACACCTGTGGAAGCTCAGGAAGTAACACCTGGGAAAGCTCAGAAAGAACAG
The DNA here is from genome assembly GCA_027924585.1 of Larix kaempferi. Classification (NCBI taxonomy): domain Eukaryota; kingdom Viridiplantae; phylum Streptophyta; class Pinopsida; order Pinales; family Pinaceae; genus Larix; species Larix kaempferi. The sequence goes on from BSBM01000727.1 coordinate 10,365,627, forward strand.
CCTGTGGAAGCTCAGAAAGAACAACCTGTGGAAGCTCAGCAAGAACAGCAGGAGAAGGTTCAGCAAAGACAGACTAAACGAGTGACCAGAGGGAAAAGAGCAGTTTCAAAGAAGTCCTAGTGATTGGTCACGAACATGCAGGAAAGCAGCGTTTTGGGGTCTTAATTTTTGTGAGACAGTTTTCGGCAGCTTAGGCGAGCCCCACAGAGCTCATTAGCTGCCGAAGAATCTGACTTCCGGCGGCTAAGGTATATAATCAATTAAGCAGTGTTTGGGTTTAATTTTGTGAAACAGTTTTCGGCAGCTTAGGCGAGCCCTACAGAGCTCATTAGCTGCCGAAGAATCTGATTTCCGGCGGCTAAGGCATAAGCAGTTAAGCAGTGATTTGTGAAATAGCTTTCGGCAGCTTAGGCGAGCCCCGCAGAGCTCATTAGCTGCCGAAGAATCTGACTTCCGGCGGTTAAGGCGCAGAATCAGTTACGCAGCGTTTGGGTGTGATTTTGTGAAACAGTTACGACTTTCGGCAGCTTAGGCGAGCCCCCCAAAGCTCATTAGCTGCCGAAAGGTCCGACTTCCGGCAGCTAAGGCACGAAATCAGCAGGATAGGTAGCTGCCGAAAGCCTGTTTTTGCAAAGGTCGACTACCATATCATGAAAATCAAATCTACAGCGCACCCAACCCAGTTCACCGAGCCTTGGAAGGCTGCTTCACTTCACCAACCATCGAGTCGTTGAAGAAGATCTCCATATCTGAATGCCCATGATTTTAGGGATTAGTCCCTATCTTTTTGTTTTAACTTTCAGTTAGTACTTTAGTTCATTAAAAACAGATCCATGCTTTTAGGATTTGTTCACATTTTGTAAAGGCTATAAAGCCACAGAGCCAAGACTGTTAAATGGTTCGATTTTGGATGGAATAATTAGCTACTTTATTCAGTTTTCTCATGCTAATATAGATCACAGGTTCCCCTCAGTTTCAATATCAGTTGTCATCTTCTATTTCACTGTATCAGTTTGTCTAGCTTTGAATGTGAATGTTTCTTTACATTGTTTAGCTCACAGCTTGATTTCAGTTCTTTGAATGTATCTCAAGCCTTACTTCGTATTGGTTGGGTTACATGTTTTCTTCATCCACCTTTGATATTATACATTTGCTGATCAATCGTTTCTTGAGGGCACTGTTTCATCTGTTTACATGTTGAATGTCTAAATACTGCACTTTGATTTAGTCATCCCATTGATCCACCTTTGTTTTAAAAGACACAAAAACATATTTTCTGAAGTTACCAGGCATACCTAGTTTATAACCCTAGGTAGTTTCCTGGAGAGCTAACAACTTGTATTAAGAAAATAGAGGGAAATGTAAACACTAACCCCCTCACCTTGCTTTTTGGTATCCCTTTTCGATCAGATCAATTTAATACCTCTGTTTTTCATTTTATGAATAGGTCCCAGTTACAGAAAGGAAGCCACATTGTAATATCTTATGTTAAAATATGGAAATTGTATGGTGACAGTACATTTATAACCCCCAATACCTACACTAACACAATGCATATAGCCCCTAGGAAAGATGCATTGCTTCTCTATCTTCAGATTTTCCTATTTTTTGTTGATCTGCATAGACTGCTTGTAGGTCTCATTCTATCTAACAAATCATTTTTTCTACTCTGTAATTCAATTTAGAAAATCATTGTAGAAAAATAAATATCCCCTTAGGGAGAAAATCCATGGGAACCAGACTCTAAAAATTTAAATCTACTTATGCCCAAGGGGGAAAGAACTCCAAACCTTGCCTTCAAAAACTATCGAGCAGAAAGAGTTCAGTTGTATCCTTTTTTTCTAGCCAAAAGAACTAGCATTGGTGCGTAATTTATGGTTGGGTGTATAATTTATGCTAGTCCTTCTTAATAAGGGATTTTGTATTTATTATAGCTTAATAAATAGATTTCAAGAAAGAAAGCTTTAAATAAAAAATAACCAAAGGCAGGATAAGATAAGATATTTTTATTAAAATCCACATAAGATTAAAACATTAGGTCTATGTGATTCAAAAGTACAATCCAGTAGTGATGAACAATTCAAAGCATCTCCTAGAAGCTAAATGGTAAAGTAAAATTAAAATATGCTAAACTACTAAATGATAAAATTAGTAAAAAGCATAATCCTAGATAGGTGCAGAATGAGGAGGAGATGAAGTCTTAGTAACCACATAAAAAAATAAGATAAAGACGTCCTTTTTGTTCCATCTTGCATCAACAACAAAGAAGGAGTTGATACATTGTTTAATGATGTCCTCAGGGAAGAATCTAGGGTTGAGAGGACCTAACTATGAAACCCTGAGAGGGGATTTGGTCTGATCTACTGAGACTCTCCTAATAGTTGAGGCTTTTGAAAAGTGCTTGGTGATGATAGACTGGTTTCCCAAAGGGTGGATCGAGCAAGTAACCTCTTCTAAGAGCTCATCACTATCAAAGCTACGTAGTGTCTTAGCTGAGGGTAAGTCAACTATTCTTATTGCAGGAGCAGTAATGTTTAGAAGAAATATTTTATCAAGGTGTCATTTTCTTTATTAAAAATGAAGATTTTAATCTTTCAAATGTTATTATAATATGTACTCTAAAATTAGTTCAAAATATTAACCCTATTAAGTTGGCTTGTTTTCAATGAAATGCAGTATTGTTCAGTTTAGAAGACGTAAATCTTGGCTTTGACATCAAGTTAACATGAAAAAATATATAGCAGAGGATGTTCTAAACGATTGACTGTATAGAAAGAGGGAAATCTAAGGGATTGAAACCCATCATTTTACATCATTCAATGGGATGATCAGAGAGTTAGTATGATGTAAAAGTTTAATTTCCAATCAATTTGTAAATTGCTAGTAAATTTCATGAAAAAGATCCACGTCTTTTGTCTTACAAGTCCAAACTAAGTGGGACTCTAGGTTCCTCTACAGATCAAGCTGGAGCAACCTGCAGCATGCAACGTAATAGAAACTCATTTTGATAGAAAATCATGGTCTGTACCCAAAGGAAAAGTAAACGCCTAAGTCAGGAGGAACGTGGTCACAGTTCTTTGCTTTAAATTATTTGCTGGTTAATAGCATGAGGAAAAGTTTCAAAGTCATTTTGGGTTAAATTATGAACTAACAGTAATTCCATTTGATGGATCTTTGTGGATTGTAAATTCATTAGAATTTGGATGGATCGTAAACAATTGAAAGCTTGTTTTATAGTTGAAACGATTCATAAGCATAGCACGAGGGAAATGTGAGTGTGTTTCTGATCATTAAAATATGTGTTTTGACAGAGACCAATCGTTCCCAGACTTGTGGTCAATGGGGTCATGACTCGAATACATTCAACTAGCAAAATGATGGTGATCGGGTTAGAAAATAGCTGGTAAGTCATGAATTCTAATTGATATATTGTAAGTCTTGTTTTACACTACATCAGATGGAATAAAGCATAAATACCTGGAACGAAGAGCCCTGCTCCTCTTCTTTTTCTTTTGGATTGCAATGCAATTTGTGATTCTTTGAAACAAACCCTCAGTATTGATTCGATTCTTCTTCAAATTATGAACATATTTTCTTGTGATTCTACTAGCCATCTCTTCGCCAAGTCTTCTATTTATTGGAGTCCTATTTGAAAAATCGATTCCCCCTAAAATTTCGATTGCCCCTTTTTTATTGCTCAACAGCACGCCCTCTCTTTGAAATATATGGAAGGATTCACAATATGGAATGATTGTACTGTAAGTAAAATCATACCATTAATGCAATCCATCCTTCACATTAATGAACCCAAATCTAGGGAGATGGAATAATAGCCGGAGCTGGAAATGAAGAAAAAAATCGTGGGAGTGTGAAAAGTAATAGAGAAAACATCAATGGATGTGAATCTCTGTTGTTGCGTGTCCCAAAATTTATGATGATCCAGTACACATGGCTACAAATGGTAGGGGTTGCGGCTCTTCCCCTCCAGAATGATTGATGGGAAGATTTATCTTCCCTTGTTCACCGGCTCAGAAAAATCTGGGACAGTTCTAAATGAGTTTTAGGAGTATTAACACAGATGGTAGGAGAAGGCAGAAAAGGGGTGTTCGTTCGATAATCAAATTCATTCTATGGAATATGATGGGCCTACGTGGTTGCAAGCCCCTATTGATTCAGTGGATATCCCCCGCCACTTGTTATTGCTTGGGCATATACATTTTCCATTATAAGGGTAGGGTAGGTATTAAGGTGATTTATTTTTTCCATTTTTTACTTTCCCTATCTATATAGGGGTTATCTTGTGCTCTACAGGAGTGGGGTTGAAATTTGATGGGAATTTTTCTTGTCACATGCATTTTGCCCCACGTACTCCTGAAAATTTTAAGAGATTGTTCGATGGAATCAGTAAACATTTTCCCAAGCGTATTTTAGAGGTTTGGAAATTTTGATAAGCTATTATTAGTTTTTTATTAGGGTTAGTCCATTCGAATAATTGTGTATACATTGTGTCACAGTTTAGTGTTACATGGGAAACTCAACATTGAACAGTGACTGATGGATTATGGTTTGCTTCTTTGATTCATTCCAGAATTGGATCTAGAGCCTGAACTGGAGGGTCAGAGGCTTAACTTTGAAGCCCATTTATGAATCCAAAAATTTAATTGCCAAATCATGGATGCTTTACATACAATTGCTATGTGCAATGTTGTAGTTGTACTGGTAGGTGAGTAGTTAATGTTGGAATTAACTCCAGGCAAGGTGCCACCTATTGCAATATTGTTTCCTCAGTCACTCCTTCTCCTCCATTATTTGGCTTATTATGTTTCGCTGCCCCATTGAATTTCAAACCTTCCAGTATTAAATACAGTCCCTTTCGTTGTGCTATATTCAATTTCTTGCTAAAGGAATATGATTATGTTATCTCTTTCAGGAGTAGGCAATGATATACAACTAGGGGTTAGTATGTTTTTAAGGCCAAAGAAATTCAAAGACTTATCGAGCCTTACAATGCAATCTTTTAGGATTCTTCTTTTGATAAATTTGACAAAGATTGACTGAGAAGGGAATTGTGTTTCTAGTGATTACTGAATTAAAACAAAAGATACTCCGAGAAATTCCAAATGATGTTGTAAGAAAATACATGATCCTAGATATTTAAGGATATTTGTTTACATGATTCAACATTTCAACTTTCTTTAGTTAGCCTTGGTTATGTGGTTGGGAATATGCTTTAGCTTGATTTTTTATAAGGGAAAGGGATGTTTATGAAAGAGTCATGATAATGAGCTATACTTAGCCAGATTTCCTTGACATGATTGGTCATTCGTGAAACTATCCCTATAAAGTTGGCCTTGTTTGGTGCAGTGTCCTATTTTTTATTGATTCAAGCTTCCAGTCAACATGAGTAAACATCAACTCCTCTATTTTAGATTTAACACTCGTACAAAAACATGATTCCATGCTATGAAATTCTTGTTTGACTGAGTGAGGGTATCTATTCCACAAACGTCATCTAGGGCTTGCACCAGGTCCCACCTGGGTTTTCAAGCATATGCACACACAAGCATAACCATTTCATTGTATAGACTTGAACGGAGGTGAGGATGAAAGAACCATTTTTCTATAACTGACTTGTAAATCCACTGTAATGAAGAGGGTCAATATTTTGATGCTTTTCAATAGCAGAAAATGGCATCCATGGCCTATTATGGAACTCTGACTATTGCGGCTACTTGATCACTGTCAGTGATATGGATCTAACTAAACTAGCTTACCTATCTATGCATAACAATAATATATCAACAATAAGTACAAAAAGTGAACAAGAGAAAAGAGTACACCAGATATACGTGGTTCACCCAATTGGGATACGTCCATGGGAAGGTAGTCTTCTATTATCTCCATAATATCTCCCTCAAGCTTACAAGAGAGCAATGCCAATAACCCCAATACAATATAGAAATACTTGTGTGAATAAGTAAAGATCATGTGTGTGATGTGACACCCTTGAGTTTATTATATACTAAGAGATGAGGAGGAATTACTCTCACATATTACATGTGGGATAATATAATTCTCTATAATAACATCTCTTTATATAATAATGAATATCAAGAGTATATTTTACCATAATGAATATGAGATATAATGTATTACTCTTTTACATAAGATTGTGGATATCTTTCGACATAATACAAAGACATTATTACCTTCCAAGGAATATAAAATATTCCAACACTCCCCCTTAATAATGGCTTGGAGAAAATGCCACTAACAAAGGAAGGAAGGAGTCATTAATGCTCCCCCTTGATGACAACTTCCCTCATCCGAAGTAAGCAACAAATATGCACATACTTTGTTGTTGTTAAGGATTTGGTGAAGATATCGTTTGCCTGCTGCTCTATAGGACAATACTCAAAAGAAAGAACACCATCTGTGACGATACCTCGAATGTAATGAGCATCAAGATTGAGATGCTTTGTCTTGGAGTGATATACTAGATTATAAGCAAGCTGAATTGCACCATGATTGTCACACTTCAATAGAGTGGACAATTTCGGAACCAAACCAAGCTTAGTGAGAACATGCCGTAACCAAACTGCTTCTTTTGCTGCTTCTTTGGCTGCTCTATACTCTGCTTCACACGAAGATAAAGAAAGAGTCTTCACCTTTTTGCTGGACCAAGAAATTAGACCTGAACCAAGTTGAAATATATAACCAATAGTTGACCGTCGATCAAAAGTGTCACCTGCCCAGTCAAAATCTGTATAACCAGAAAGTGAAACTGTAGTATTGCTCGAATAAAAAACACCATAGTACAATATCCCCTGTAAATATCTTAGAATTCGCTTTTTTGCTTGCCAATGACTTTCATGAGTTTGCTGCATGAACCGTGAAACCATACTGACGACGAAAGAGAGATCTGGTCTTTTGTGAGTTAAATATATCAAACTGTCAACTAGCTAACGATAAAGAGTAGCATCAACAAGAGGAGTAGTACACTCAACAGTTAAATTTACACCAGACTGAAAAGGCGTAGGAGCAGGTTTACAATAACTCATATGGAAATGAGCCAATAAATCTGTAGTATACTTTGATTGAGAGAGAAAAATACCATCTCCTAGATGCCAAATTTGAAGACCCAAGAAATAGTGCAATATACCGAGATCATTAATTTCAAACTGCTTTTGAAGATCACTTTTCATACTTTGAATGAGAACAGGTTGGCTTCCAGTGATAATAAGATCATCCACATATAAAACAATAACAATGATATTATCATCAACATGCTTAACATACAAGTTAGGATCAGATATAAAATGCTTAAAACCATTATTCAAGAAATATGTATCAATTTTATCATACCAAGCCCTAGGTGCTTGTTTAAAACCATATAAAGACTTGTGTAATTTACATACTAAACTTGATTATTCAACATTAATAAAACTAGGGGGTTGTTGCATATAAATGTATTCATTAAGATCACCATTTAAAAATGCACTTTTAACATCCATTTGGTGTATTTCCCATTTATAAGATGCAGCAATAGATAAAATGGTTCTTATTGTATTCATTTTAGCAACAAGAGCAAAAGTTTCATTATAATATATACCTTCAAGTTGATTAAAACTTTTTGCAACTAATCTAGCTTTATATTTTTCAATCTATCCTTCTGCAGTAAATTTAATTTTATAAACCCATTTACAACCAACTAAATATTGATGTATATGTAAATTCGGAATGTATTTCATCTGTATATTTTATATATATTTATTGTACCCTTATAAGAGATGTGTTATTCCTCTATAAGGAAGTGTCGTCATGTGGATTGACAAGTGTCGCAAGTGTGTGTACTTGCCGATGGGTTATTAGACCACCATGTGGGGTCGGCCTTGATTTATATATATTATAATGTGGATGTATCTAAGTAGACAAGTCGGCCCCATAAGGTCACTGGGCAAAAAGGTGAGTATAAATAGAGATAGGAGATCTCTATTTTACTCACTCGAAAAAGTAACTCACTCTCACTCTCAAAAGTGGCGCACTAGTGAGGAGGAGGAGGATCATCTGCTAGGAGACTATCTTAATGTTATTTGGTTGTATTTTGGTTGAGCCATTGCTCTCTCTATCTCTGAGGAAGTTGTGGGGTTTTTCACCTTAGGGTTTTCCCCACGGAAACTCTGTGTCTCTTGTCTCTATGCTTTTGATTCTTGTGATGCTTGTGATGCTTGTCATATTATGATTGTCATGCATTGATATACTGTAGATTGTATTCTCTCAGCAAAGATCCTTTAGTATTGTGAATTAATACTCAAAATTTAACATGGTATCAGAGCTAACCTGAGAAGAAGACATTTTGCAGTGACGGAAGCTTGAAGTTCCTTGTTTATTAGGTTTCTCTCCACAGATTTTTTAAAATAAGTATAGTAGATTGACTCTACTCATCAAAGCGCATCTATCTGTCCAATCAGAACTCAGTTCCGAGCATTTTCAGTTTTGGCCCTAAAAATTAGGGTTTCCACAAAAATAGGAATTTCTGGAATCTGAAGGCACAGCTGGAAGCTCCTTGCAAAAATCGAAGTTTAGAGCTTTGGATCGAGATTTTTGGTTGGGTAGATCTCCGGGAAACTCAAACCCTAATTCAGGGCTCTCCTTAGTGAACCCGGGAGGACAAAAAGGCAATTTTGAAGGGCAAGACTTTGCTGATCTCAAATTCTGAATGTACCAAGCTGATCAGCTTACCAAGGCGCATCTTTCTATCCTTTCGGAAATTTGAAATTCACATTTTGAATTTTTAGGGTTTCTCTGACAAACCCTAATCCGGGACCAGATCCAGTTTTCAGCACTTCAAGTGGTAAGTCCTAAATCTTTTCTATTTCCATTTGAAGTACTCTTAAAGATGTCTCTCCACACCAAGCTTGAGGATAAGCTTGAAGGGGATGATAACTTCCGAGCCTGGAAGTATAGGATTGGGTTAATCCTGGAAGAGAATGAGTTGGACTCATATGTGAAAGAAGACATCCATATCCCAGAGGATGAAGAGGCCAAGGCATTGCACAAGAAGAACTTGGTCAAGGAAAATAGAATCATTGCTGATTCTATCAAAGACCATCTCATACCCCATGTGTCTTCTCTTAAGACACCCAAGGAGATGTTTGACTCCTTGACCAAGCTGTTTGAAGGAAAGAACATAAACCGGAAGATGACCCTGCGGAACCAATTGAAAGGAGTAAAGTTTCAGAATGGAGAAACCATTCAATCCTATTTTTCAAGGGTCTCCCAGATCAAGGAACAACTAGAAGCAGTGGATGAAATGGTGGATAATGGTGAAGTGGTGATGACCACTCTAAATGGCCTACCCAGGTCATGGGATTCCTTTATCCAAGGAATTTGTGCAAGGAAGAAGTTGATCTCTTTCAGTAGACTATGGGAAGAATGCTCACAAGAAGAAGCAAGGCTTGTGGCACGAGAAGAAAAGATGGGGAATGAAGATCAAGCTCTCACAACTCACACCAGGAAAGGAAAGTCCAAGAGAGAGCCATCTCACTCCAAGAGATCTTCACATCACTTCAAAGAAAGAAGAATATGCTTCACCTGTAATGAGAAAGGACATATTGCCATAAATTGTCCCAAGAACAAGAAGGACAATAACATCCCCAACAAGAAGAAGGAGGGTAGCAAAAGAAGGTTTCATGCTCATGCTGCTGAAGATGATGAACCCCCAAAGAAGAAGGCTAGGGCAGAAAGTGATAGTAATGATGACTCATCAAGTGAAGAAGAGTATGTTCTGATATCTGCTCTCACAGGTACCATCTCCCATGGTTGTAATGATTGGTTGATTGATAGTGGGGCTTCCAAACACATGACTGGGTTTAAGGAATCTTTTGTGAACCTATCTAAACATGAATCACCCCATAAGGTGAAACTTGGGGATGATTATCAATACCCAATCAAAGGAAGTGGTGAAGCCTCCTACAACCTAGATTCTGGAAAATATTTGAAGATGAAAGAAGTCCTTTATGTACCTGGGCTCAAGAAGAACTTACTCTCCATCTCTGCATTGGATGTAAAAGGTATGAGGGTTGCATTTGTGGATGGTCAAGTCCTAATGTGGCCAAAGGGAAAGAACATAGATGATGCAGTAGTGATTGGAGAGCAAGAGGGAGGTTTGTATAAATTGAAGGGACAACCTGAACATGCCATGGTGCATGAATCCATGGAGCCAAGTGAACTTTGGCATAGAAGACTTGCTCACATGCACTATAGAGCACTTCCAATTGCAAGCAAGGCAGTAGAGGGTCTTCCTGAAATCAAGACCAAACATGAAGGTGTTTGCAAAGGATGTGCAAAAGGTAAGAACATTAAAAAGGCTTTCCCAAGCAGTGAAAGCAAGGCAAAAGACATCCTGGAAATCATCCACTCAGATGTATGTGGCCCTATGTCATCCAGTTCCCTGAGTGGGTATATTTACTATGTCTCATTTATTGATGAATTCTCCAGGAAGACTTGGGTATACTTCTTGAAGGGCAAAGATGAGGTGCTTGATAAATTCAAGGAATTCAAAATCTTGATGGAGAATCAAATTGACAAGAAGATCAAAACATTCAGATCCGACAATGGTGGAGAATTCACCTCAAGTGAATTCAAGAAGCTTTGTAGTGATTCAGGGATTAAGAGGGAGTTGACTGCTCCTTATAATCCTCAACAGAATGGTGTTGCAGAAAGGAAGAACAGAACTATCATGGAAGCAGCAAGGGCAATGTTGCATGACCAGGATCTTCCTATGCATCTATGGGCAGAAGCAGCTAGAACAACTGTATATGTGCAGAACAGAACACCCCACAAGATATTGGGCAACAAGACACCAGAAGAGGTCTTTTCTGGTAAGAAACCTGAAGTCAGTCATCTTAGAATATTTGGTTGTCCAGTATACACTCATGACCCAAAGGAAAAGAGGACTAAACTAGATCCTTCAGGAAGGAAGGGTATCTTTGTGGGTTACAGTGAAAGCTCGAAGGCTTATAGAATATACTTTCCAGGGTTCAAGAAGATTGATGTCAGCAGGGATGTAACATTTGATGAAAACTCAGCATTCATCAAATCAAGGAAGGAACCTACCGAAGTTTATGAAGAACCTAAGGAAACAAGATTTCAGGACACTACCATGACTGAAGTAGTTCCAGAAGCTGTTCGTGAGTTTGAAGATCCACAAGAACCTGTAGATCCACCCCGTGAGGATAACTCTCACAAGAGGAAACCTGTATGGGCTAGAGAGCTCATTCAAGATGCAGAAAGATTTGGAATTCCAGAAGAAGAACACAGAGCAAAGAAGAGAACCAGATCACAGACCAGCTATGTTGCTTTACTCTGTGACATTATGAACAAAGAGCCTTCCAGTTATGAAGAGGCAGCGGAAAAGAAAGAATGGAAGGATGCCATGGTTGAGGAATACCAATCAATAATGAAGAATGATGTTTGGGATGTTGTCCCAAGACCTAAAGAGAAGTCTGTTGTGACTTCTAAATGGATCTTCAAAATCAAGCATGCTGCAGATGGCAGTGTGGAGAAATACAAAGCAATATTTGTAGCTCGTGGCTTCTCTCAGAAAGAGGGAATAGATTATGAAGAAACTTTTGCACCTGTAGCCAGGTATACTTCCATCAGAACAGTACTTGCCCTAGCTGCAGCAATGAAATGGAAAATACACTAGATGGATGTCAAGACTGCTTTCTTGAATGGTGTAGTTGAAGAGGAAGTATATGTGGAACAGCCACTTGGTTTTGAAATACATGACAAGGAGTCATATGTGTAGCCAAATTGAAGAAAGCCTTGTATGGCTTGAAGCAAACTCCCAGAACTTGGTATGGTAGGATGGACAGTTTCCTATCTAGTTTGGGCTTTACCAAGAGTAAAGCGGATTCCAACCTTTACTACAAGGTTGAGGAAGGGAATCCTGTAATTCTACTCCTGTATGAGGATGACTTATTTGTAACAGGAGATGACAGACTAATTGCAGATACTAAGAGGAAGCTTGCCGCTGAATTCGATATGAAAGATTTGGGAATGATGCACTATTTCCTAGGTATGGAGGTGTGGCAGAATGCAGGTGGGATCTTCCTTGGTCAAGGGAAGTACACAGTAGATATCCTGAAGAGATTCGGGATGATGGATTGTAAGGCCATGGCCACACCTATGGCATCGAATCTGAAGCTTCTATGTGATGCTTCATCTGAGCTGGTTGATGTCTCCATGTATCGTCAGATGATTGGGTCCTTGATGTACCTGATGAACACGAGACCAGATATTTGCTTTGCTGTGAACACATTGAGCCAGTTCCTGACGGATCCGAGGAGTGTTCACCTGGTTGCTGTAAAGCATGTTCTGAGGTACCTGAAGGGTACAGTGGATTATGGGCTCAATTATGAAGCGAATCAAAAGTTTAACCTGCAGGGTTATGTTGATTCAGATTGGGCTGGCAGTGCTGCAGATAGGAAGAGCACATCTGGGTCCTGCTTCAGTATGGGATCAGGTGTGATCTCATGGTTTAGCAGGAAGCAGTCCTGCGTAGCACTGAGTATAGCTGAGGCAGAGTATGTTGCAGCCTATTCAACTAGTTGTGAGGCAGTATGGCTACAGAAGCTACTGTCTGAGTTATTTGATCTCCCGTTGGATGCTACTGGTATCTTCTGTGATAACCAGAGTTGTGTGAAGCTGTCCGAGAACCCAGTGTTTCATGACAGGTCGAAACACATAGAGATCAAATATCACTATATCAGGGATATGGTGCAGAGAGGAGTAGTGAAGCTCCTGTATGTTGCGACGGATGAGCAGATTGCAGATGTGCTGATGAAGCCACTAGCCAGAGTGAAGTTTGAGTACTTCAGAGAGAGGCTTGGCATTCTTCAGATCGAGGATACTTCGAGGAAGAAGTGATGGACACATTTGCTGAAGCCATTCCAAGCATGTTGGAAGGGGAATCCTTCACATGGCTGTGGATGTAAGCGCTGGATGATGAGCATCAGGATGATGTTCTGGTTTCTGCTTGGATATGATCAGTTGGATCATTATATGTATGTATGTATGCATCATGTTGGATGCTGGATATGATCAGTTGGATCATTATATGTATGTATGTATGCATCATGTTGGATGCTGGATATGATCGGTTGGATCATGTGTATGTATTTTGTATACGCATCATGTTGGATGTTGGATATGATCGGATGGATCATGTGTATGTATTTTGTATGTACGCATCATGTTGGACGATGATGGATACATTATGTGGATCATGTATCTTTGTATGATCAGGCAGATCATGTATGTTGATGGATACATTGTGTGGATCATGTATCTTTGTATGATCAGGTAGATCATGTATGCTGATGGATACATTGTGTGGATCATGTATCTATGTATGTATCAGGTGGATACTTGGTGTGCATCAGATGGATGCATTGTATGATCAGGATGATCGTGGATGACGAGCTTCTCCAGATGACATGCAGCAGGATGTTGCAGTGATGATGATCAGGATGATCATGTGTACATCAGGATGATGTTTGATGAGTATCAGATGATACTTTGTGGCTGTGGATCAGGTTGTGCAGGAAAGCATGTAATTTGTGCCCTGGGAGATTTGCAGATGGTCTTTCGAGGTTTTGCCTATGGCATGTAATTCGGTGCCCTGGGACATCTGGCAAATGCTCTTGCGAGGTTTTGCTTGGGAGGACATGTAATTTGTGCCCTGGGAGATCTGCAGATAGTCTTTCGAGGTTTTGCCTATGGCATGTAATTCGGTGCCCTGGGATATCTGGCAGATGCTCTTGCGAGGTTTTGTCCTATGGGATGTAATTTGCTCCTGGGAGATTTGGACAGGATGAAAAAGGCCTCAGATGCTTCAGCCAGGTTTTGCCATGACCACATGTAATTTGCTCCTGGGAGATCTGGACAGGATGAAAAAGGCCTCAGATGCTTCAGCCAGGTTTTGTGGTGAGATCACATGTAATGTGCTCCTGGGAGATCCGACAGGTAGAGCCGCGTGCTCGTAACAGCGTAGGATGCTTCAGCCAGGTTTTGTGATGGGTCACATGTAATGTGCTCCTAGGAGATCGTACAGGTAGAGCTGTGTGCTCGTAATAGCCTGGGATGCTGCAGCCAGGTTTTGTGATGCACGTAATAAGTTCTGAGGATTCCACAGTATGGCCAGTGATGATGAAGACCTGCAGATGGCGGGCCTACATCCAGTATGAAAAAGGACTGGCTCTGTAGAACTTCCTATGACGAGTAGAGTCAGAGATTGGTTGAGATAGCAGCAGCAGTGACGATGATGATGACGATGCATCGATGACGATGATCCAAAGAAGAAGACTTGTCTAGCAGATCTGTGTCGAGAAATACCTTCCTAGTTAAGAGGGAGTATTGATGTATATGTAACTTCGGAATGTATTTCATCTGTATATTTTATATATATTTATTGTACCCTTATAAGAGATGTGTTATTCCTCTATAAGGAAGTGTCGTCATGTGGATTGACAAGTGTCACAAGTGTGTGTACTTGCCGATGGGTTATTAGACCACCATGTGTGGTCGGCCCTGATTTATATATATTATAATGTGGATGTATCTAAGTAGACAAGTCAGCCCCATAAGGTCACTGGGCAAAAAGGTGAATATAAATAGAGATAGGAGATCTCTATTTTACTCACTCGGAAAAGTAACTCACTCTCACTCTCAAAAGTGGCGCACTAGTGAGGAGGAGGAGGATCATCTGCTAGGAGACTATCGCAGTGTTATTTGGTTGTATTTTGGTTGAGCCATTGCTCTCTCTAGCTCTGAGGAAGTTGTGGGGTTTTTCACCTTAGGGTTTTCCCCACGGAAACTCTGTGTCTCTTGTCTCTATGCTTTTGATTCTTGTGATGCTTGTGATTCTTGTCATATTATGATTTTCATGCATTGATATACTGTAGATGTTATTCTCTCAGCAAAGATCCTTTAGTATTGTGAATTAATACTCAAAATTTAACACTAAATTCTTTCCTGAAGGAAGAGGAACAAGAGACCAAGTCTTGTTCTTCATAAGAGAATCATACTCAGCAAACATAACTTGTTCCCAATGAGGTTTACCCTTAGCTTGATCATAAGTAGTAGGATCATCTGTGGCCAAAACTTTGGTCATAAGAGAAAAGTTAGATCTAGTTCTACGACTTTCAGAAGGGATTAAGATATCACTTCCTATAGATTCAAGAGTTTTATGGGTCCAAACATGAAGGTTAGAAGGGACAGAAGTCATTTCAGGAGCTTCGATACAATCATGTGGAATACTTGAAGAAGAAGAAGAAGGTGAATTAAGACCAGTCACAGAACTGGAAGGATTAATCATGATAGGAGTAACAGGTGATAAGGGAATATTCATAGTAACATGAGGTTCAACAGACTTAGGTGGTGGAGAGACTTCAATAATTTGAACATCTCTTCTAATGATGACACTTTGATTAGAAGGATCAAACAACGTATAAGCCTTAGAATCCTCAGAATAACCAATGAATATACACTTGTGAGACTTGGGTTCTAACTTTTTTCGTTTTTCATCAAGAATATGAGCCCAATATTCACAACCAAACACTTTAAAGTTACTAATATCAGGTTTTCTACCATTCCATTTTTCCTCACGGGTAACATGCTTAACAACTTTTGTAGGAACTCTATTTAAAATAAAGTTAGCACAACTTATGGCTTCAACCCAAAATTTCTTGTGTAATCCTTTAGAATAAAGCATACATCTAGCCATTTCAACTAAAGTTTTGTTTTTCCTTTCAGCAATACCATTTTGTTGAGGTGTGTAAGGAACAGTCTTTTGATGTCAAATGCCATGTTTAGATAAAAATGCTTCAAATTCTTTCTTAATGAATTCCCCCCCATTATCAGTTCTTAAAGTCTTAATCTATTTACCAAAATCATTTTCAACCAAGGATTTAAATACTTGAAATTTAGAAAAATTGTCACTTTTATGTTTCAAAAAATAAACCCATGATTTTCTACTAAAGTCATCAATAAAGGTAAGAAAATAGACTGCATGTGATATAGAAGGAACTTCAAAAGGACCACAAATGTCACTATGAATTAATTGCAAAGGTTCTTTAGCACTCCAAGCTTTACCTTTATCAAACATTTCTCTATGATGTTTACCAAGAACACAACCTTCACAAACACCGTTAGTAGACGAAATATGAGGTAAGCCATGTACCATTTTAGTTAACATTTGCATTTTACCATAATTCAAATGACCTAATATTTCATGCCATAATTTACTTAGTTCATCAGCATGAGCAACATAGGAATAAAAAGGTTGTCTTTTAGTTGAATTAAAACCAACAAATTTATATAAACTAGCAGTATGATCAACAGGACCAGAAAAAACTACTTTGAAATTTTGATTGATATCTTTAAGAACATATTTATCAGGCCAAGTTTCAAATTTAAATAATTTTGACATGCACGATAAATAGAAAGTAAGTTGATGGGCATATTTTCAACATGAAAAACATCTTCCAATTGACCATTAGAAACATTAACATTACTAGAACCAATTACGGAAATTTGTTTACCATCACCTATAGATACTTTCTGAGATGTGCTATTATTATTGTCATATGATGTAAATAAAGAAGCATTACCATTCAAATGTTTAGAAGCACCAGAATACATTATCCATTCCACATTAGAAAAAGAATTACTAGAAGAAACAACATATGCACATAAAGCTACTTGTGATTCATTAGAACCATTATTTTTAGCCTTAGACATTAAATGTTTCAATTTAAAGCAATTCTTTTTAGGATGATTAGTTTTACCACAATGCTTACAAGGATCATACACTTTCTTCTTCTTACTAGATTCATGATGTGCATTAGAAGCATTACCATAATTATTAGTAGGTTTTGAAGTGTGTGAACAAGAACCTTTAGCATTATTAAAAATTCTTTTAGGATTCTTATTATGTGCCATTAGAGCTTTATTAGGTGAGAGTTGTCCTAAAACAATTAACCTTTATTGATCATTAATCAACCCTTTACAAAAAATCTTCAAAAGTAGGTTTCGTGGTATTTGAAGATAATTCAAGAGCTCTATTCCTAGTTTGAATGAACATAGCAAAACAAGATGGCAATTTTTGTTCTACAAGAATTATAAGAGCAGTGTCTGTTTTCTTGTAATCTTTACCACAATTATTTAATTTTTCATTTAAGGTTTTCACTTTAGAAAGATATAATTCTACTCTTTCAAAGTTAGTAGGATCTAGCTCAAAAATCTTATTTTCAAGGTAATAAGTAGAAACATCATCAGATTTATCAAATAAAGAAGCAAGAATTTTTCATACCTCAACGGGGCTGTCTTTTGCCTCTATACTTACCTGAAGACTATCGGAAATTGTTTGACCAATGAGCCCTCTTGCTTGATCACATTTGTCTTCCCATATAGCCAAAGCTTGAGCATCAATAGGTTTCGTGTGTTCACCATTAACAATCCTCCATATATTCTTACTCCTGAGAACATCAATCATTTTTCTCTTCCATGCAAGATAGTTAGGACCAAAAAGTTCAGGAACAAAAGCTACTTATGAAGTCATAATGGTAGAAAAATAAAACCCAAATGCTAGAAATGACAAGAGAAAAAAAGTGAATAAATGGAAAATTGAAATACTTTACCGTACCGATCTAAATCTGCAGAAACACGGTTAGAAAAAACAGTAAAGGAAATAAACTTTTACTTACATCCCTTGTGAAAAGTGCCGAGAAAAGTCACTCGCGGGTTTGCTAACAGGATACTAGTGAATAAACACTAATACTTGTGGGATCTGCATGGCAAGAGTCACGGTTACTCGCGGGTTTACAGTAGAGTCAACCGCGGGTTCGCGGGTCTGTAAAGGAAAATGTCGCGGTTACTCGCAGGTTGCTGTGTAATGGAGTCACGGCTACTTGCGGGTCTCTGTACTGTAAGTTCGCAGGCCTACCGAAGCATTCACGAGCTCAGAACAGGAAGGGTTGCGAATAGACTGGAGTAAACGCGGGTTTGGAAGTGGACCAGTCGCGAGTATGTCAAAGCATACGCGGGTCTGCGCACTAACAAGCCGCGATTATGCAGTGTACTCACAAGTTCACAGTAAGAACAGTCGCGGTTAAATGCGGGTCTCTGGGAAGAAAAGTTGTGAGTTTCCAGTTTAAGGCCGAAAATAGTGTCGAATCTGTTGAAGACGGAAACCTGCACAAAGTCTACCAAACTTGGACGAAAATTTCCATTTTGACAACCGAAAGATAGATCTCCTTGAGGAGAATCCAGATCTACAAAAATAACATTAAGAAACCCTTGAAAAATTTCTGCAAAAACAAAAAATCTTTACAACAAGGTTAGAGTTAGACAAAAAACTGCAGAAACATGCCCAGATTTGAAGAGAAGCCTAATGGCTACCAAATAGAAAGAAAATATACAAAATAAACAATGCCCAAATTATAAAATATTGTTTTGAAAGCAATAGAAGGTGCTAGATCATAGCAACAAGATCTAATACCATGTCAGAGATATGGATCTAACTAAGCTAGCTTACATATCTATGCATAACAATAATATATAAACAATAAGTACAGAAAGATAACAAGAGAAAAGAGTACACCAGATATACGTGGTTCACCCAATTGGGCTACGTCCACGGGAAGGTAGTATTCTATTATCTCCAGAATATCTCCCTCAAGCTTACAAGAGAGCAATGCCAATAACTCCAATACAATATAGCAATACTTGTGTGAATAATTAAAGATCATGTGTGTGATTTGACGCCCTTGACTTTATTATATACTAAGAGATGAGGAGGAATTACTCTCACATATTACATGTGGGATAATATAATTCTCCATAATAACATCTCTTTATATAATAATGAATATCAAGAGTATATTTTACCATAATGAATATGGGATATAATGTATTACTCTTTTACATAAGATTGTGGATATCTTCCGACATAATACAAAGACATTATTACCTTCCAAGGAATATAAAATATTCCAACAATCACATCATAGGCTTAATTGCAATTTGATTTCAATGATCAGAAACATCGTGCCAAGCCACTCTAATTTTGCCATTATAAGTCCTATAGCCATTATCAATCCCATAGTTCAGTTCATATTTGGTAGTACAAAATTATATTTGGTATATTTCAATCAAGTTTAGTTCAGTTATAATGATCATGGCATGATGTGTTATCTTATCCTCTTGTAGAGTTACATCAATAATTGGCTATTTTCTTTGTCTTCCCTTGGCATGTTATACCTTTTCATGGTTTGGACCTACTTTCTAAAAGACATTTTATGGGTGCAAATAAAGATTGGATCTACCCTCCAACAACAACCTATTGACATATTTCTTAAAATTGATTAGATTTTTTGTTGAACAAACTAATATAAAATTGGTTGTTGTTAGTTTGAAGTTGATTGAGTTGAATAAGATAGTTAGTACAAGCCTCCAAGAGTGATCCATGTCTTGGAATATTCTACACATGCAGCTCCAATTTCTTATAAGACAACACTTGACTACATATCCAATACAATGAGACACACACACACACACACAACCATAAATATTTATCAATGATGCAATTTAGTAGAAATACCCTAGTTCCTTTAGAATGGATAATACGCCCCTTTCCCTACTTGTAATGGAACCTCCCTTAATATTGTAGGATTTAAATGCCCAACGTATGAATGGAACTATGCCAATAATATGCCCTGGGGTAAATCAAACAAGCCTTCAAAGTTGGTGCCAACATAATTACAAGAGGTTCCTAAAGAGTTGTTAGATATTTCAGCTTCAGGCCTCCCAAGTGCATGGTGGATGCGGATGATTGAGATGTACTAATTATCCAAGTGTTTACGAAACAAATAGGGTTTCAAAGGTAGAATATTCCAAGAGTTCTTCATAAACTTGACAAATATAAATTGAATGGTATAAATAGGAAATGAAAAGACCTCAAGATATAGGTGTACATTAGGTTCTAAGTCATTGGAAGGGTCAAGTCGAAAAAATAGTTACCATGAGTATTGGCTTAGTATCCCATGTTTTGTAAAATGATACCATGGGTTTTTAGTCTCATCCACCTTGATGCACACAGGTTGTGGAATATAGAGGCAATATCCTTTTAGGAAATTATGGAACGCTTTATACCTAGCATTTAAATCATTTTAAGGATATTTGACTAATTTTGACTCCATAAATTCCAAAACTAAGTACGTATGAATATTTTTTTAAGATGCCAAAATTAGTAAAAATATAAGTCATTAGTAATCATCTTAACAACATAACACTGTTCTATATTTTTTAGTAATAACATGGACAATTATTAAACTTTGAATATATTTTATTAAAATGCAAATTTTCGCTTACCATTTCTATCATCTGACCCAATTATGAATACCTTTGTAGATTGCTTTGAAGTCTTTTATGGTGTCCAACATGACTAAAAGTTATTACATTCTTTTCTCCTTGTCATTTTTTTCATTAATGTTTTTATAATTAAATTTATAACACAATTGTAAAAGTATGTCTAAAATAGTAATGCCTATAAATCTAGTAGTCTCTTGCTTTCTATTGGCACAATAAAAAAGATGCAATCAATGCTCTAGGGATAACTTTGTCCTAGAAAACACCATTGCCAAGTTTTTCCTTTGTGTGTGCTCTTTTATTGGCTTTGGAAGATGCTAAGAAGATCCACAATGGTAGAACAATGAGTGTATTCAAATATGATGTTGTTTTTGGCTCTACAACTGTTTTTTTACTGGTAGGAAAGCTAGCGCTCACTAGTTTTCCTTCAAAAAGAAGCAAAATGACGCAATCACAATGTTTTTGAGCAAATTAGAAAAGTGAGATTCTTGTCCAATTTCGAATTTTATAATTTGTTGGGTTTTATTTGGAAGTGTATATCCTTAGTGTACATATCATTGGATTCAAATGGGACTAAGTCTCTCTAATTCGAAATTGATGCAATCAATTCTTTAGGGGCATCTTTGTCCTGAAAATCACCTAGGTCGATGTTTTGCCTCTATGTGTTCCCATTTATTAGCTCATGAACAAGATGAAACATCTGCAATTTGTAACAATAAATGTATTCAAGTTTGATGTAAGCTTGATTCTTTGATAATTCATTATTGTGGATTTGTTTTAAAAATAAATATAAATATGTGTGATTTACTTTGATTTTGAATAATTAGGCATTATAAGTTTAGCCTAAATTCTGAAATATATTTGATTTTATTTATAATTGTGAAAAAAAAAATTCTAAAATATATTTGATTTATATTTTTAATTTAAAAAAAATAAAAAATAGTGTTTTATTTTAATTTATGTAAAATAAAATTATAAAACATAAAAAAATGTCAATTTCTATAATAAATTTCATTTTTTATAAAAAAAATCATAACAATTATGTTCAGTATAATTGTTGTTAAAGATACTTTTAAATCTCATATAAGTCACACATTTATTCATTATTGATAATATTATAATAAAAAAAAAAACAACAAAAACAAAGGGAATTATCAAACACTAAATTAATCACATCAAACAAATACATAAATTATGTTAAAAACCAAAACATGTAAGTTATAATAAAAAATTAAGAAAATGCATATGTTATCTTAAATTTTAATTTTCAAACCCTAAATCAAGCATATTATAAAAATAAATAAATTATATTAAAAAACAAAATAAGATAAATTTAAAAAAAAATGCATATAAGATTTATCTTAAATATGAATTTTCAATATATTAAAGAAAAGATTTGATTGCATTTTCATTTTGTCAATATTTTTATTAAAATTTATTTGATTGTCTTTTCATTATGTCTATATTTTATTATTAAAGAAGATTTGGTTGTTTTTTCATTGTCTCTATATTTTATTATTAAAAGTGATCTCGAAGTTCAAGGATATGAATGCATTTAAGTACCACACATTTTTGAGAAATTAAAATTCACTTTTAATCACTTCAAGAGAACGTTTTTTATTACTTTTATCTCTAGTATGTAACTCAACCATGGTTATCTAGATTGTACATTGATTGTAGTGGAAATGTGAGTTGTCAAGTATACCTTCCCCATAAAAATCCTAGTTCATAATTTTTTAATATCTCTTATGAGGCCCATTTTTTACCTCAAAATTCCCCTAATGAGATTGGTAAGCGAATATTAAATATGAAGCATATAATTTACTACCAAAACATGTAAATTTTGGTGAATATTATGATAAAAATATATTTTATGTAAATACAGGCGATATTAGAGACTAAAAATGACTAAATAATGAATTTATTTTTTGAAAAAAAAAACCCAAAAAATAGCCAATTGGCGAAATTTCGCCCCTAAATATTTCCCTGAACACGGAATACCAGTCATCAAACTCCAACCCACGTTATTTTACAAGGTATTATCTATGTGCCGACAAGGAAGAAGAGACAGTCCTCAAGGGGCAAGAAGACATGGAGATGGACCAACAACTTCCTCAAGCAAAACCTCTGAATAAAAAAGATGACAGTAATAAAAATAATCCTCCTTAAAAATTTTGATATGTATTGTCAATTCCTGTTTTTGTAGGCGTGTTTTATTGAATTTATACTTATAGAACAACTGGGAAATACTTTGAGAAGGATAATTTTTGGTACCTTGCAAGTATTCTAAAGATTCGACCTCCTTTGGCTTCCAAACTCTGTTAAATATTGAAAAATCATTTAATCGACTTGGTTGAATATATTTTAGATCATAAAATGGAAGGAACTTAATTGTTGAAATGACTTTTATATATTGAGTCAAGTCCTGTGGAATAATAGCTAAAATTTTATCTACTTGCCACTTTTATGAATAGTTTGTTCATAATGTTATTTCATTTAAATTTACAATCGATTTGGTTAAATATATTTTAGATCATAAAATGGAAGGAACTTAATTGTAGAAATGACTTTTATATATTGAGTCAAGTCCTGTGGAATAATAGCTAAAATTTTATCTAGTTGCCACTTATATGAATAGTTTGTTTATAATGTTATTTCATTTAAATTTGTATCTTTAAGAATCAAATATCATATGTAAAAGACATACATCCTATGTGAGGTTTGAATTATATGATATATAAGACTATAAAAATCATGTTTTTGATGTTTTGAAGTGTTTTCCTAATAAGCATTGTATGTTCTATCATACTTTCATATGAATGTGTAATGAACAAAGATATAATATGCATGTGATGCTTTAGTAATCAACATGTCATCAATTTTGATTATGAAATGGATATAAGATATAGAGAAAGTGACTTTAGCTTAATTGTTATTGATTATACACAGTAAATTTTCATTAATTATATGATAGATAAGATTTACAAAATAAATAAAAAAGAATAGATACAAAAATTATGTTATTGATGTTCTGAAGTGTTTTCCTCATACAGATTGTACATTATTGTATTATACTTTCATATGAATATGCAATGAAGAGAAATGTATTATGCATGGAATGCTTTAATAACCAACATGTCTTGCATTTTTATGGAATTGATATTAGGATATACAGAAAATGACCTCTACTTAATTGTCATTGATTTTATACACATTACACATGGACAACCATAATCATTATATATATATATATATATAATGATTGAACATATGTGTGTAGTTTGATTGGTTGCAAAGAAAATTTGTTACCTTCTTTATCTGGGTTCAATCCCACTTTCTCTCATGTTTGATATGTAAAAGTCGATTGTTGATAAGCTATTAATGATCTATGCTTGAGTTGTTGACTTGGGCTTGTGTCCTCTAGAATCCAAGTTTTAACATAGGTACCATCTTCAGAATGAAAAGAAGTGCTTGAAAAATCTCCCCAGGGTTATGTTACTTGGAAATGTGTGTGTACATACATTTTGGTTAATTATGAACTTAGTTAACATAGTACAAAGGCAAACTAGAAATCTACTTATAATATTGCATAATATTGCAAGGGAGAAACTACAAGAAAAAAAAAATTAGGTTATGACTTTCTTCAATTTGCTTAACTTCAGTGCAACAAAATATATAGAGAGAGAGATGAAAAAATGGCCTCGAGAGCTCTTGATCCAAGGGAGAGCAAGGGTTTTAATTTTCCTCTAGATTTTCATGTTGTTGACATGACCCTGACACATCTATCCTCAAATCTTGTATTATTTCTTGTACATCCCTATTTTCATCATCATGATCTTTCTTCATTGGGCCAAGGCCATCACTGCCACTGAAAACCTGCATACCCCACCCACTCACATTAATCTCCTAGACAGCTTCTCACCTACCAAACCCTCGACGACCCACTCCTATCAAAACACGGTTCACTCCCCTCCTCGCTCACAACTACATACCCACCCCTGGTGGACCCCACTTTCCCAAACCCTGGAAAACAACCTCACAAGCGTTGATCATGGTGTATTAAAATAGTAAAGGATGAATTGAAGGTTGTGATCAATCCTAGATTAAAAAACTACAAGGTTCTTCTGTATACCAAACAAGCACTCATTGGATGTTTTCATGCCAGACGATTCACAAAGCTTGAGCTTTTGAAATGGACGTCAAGAACTTGGGAGCAGATTCTAGGGTATACCCCAATGGTGCACGCAGGAGCTAGGGGATACATAACTTTCATCTTCAACACAACAGAGGATAGATTGAAAATCGCCATGGAGGGTCCATGGTTATGGGGATCCACAACTCTCACACTGTTCAGATGGAACGTCGGTTTCGACCATATTCGGGAATGAATACATACAATGGATCTGTGGGTGAAACTTCCATGCCTACCTCTGGAGTACTGGGAACCCCTAATTTTCAAGATAATCAGGGATACCCTAAGGAAATATCTTAGAACATCTATAGAAAACAGAAAATAAGATTTCCACTTCGGTAGACCAAATCTATGTGGAGATGGATATCTCACTAGGGCTACCGAATAGGGTGTTAATTGAATCAGGCGATAGACACTTCATACAAATCTTATATTATAAAAATGTGCCTTTTAGATGCACATAATGTTGATCCCATGGTCACCTTAAAATCAACTTCCCTTTTTATCAAATATGGTGAAGAGATAGGTGGAATGCATTTGGTTATAAGCCTATCTGACTATGGCACAAAACCACTGTTTGAAGATGACAAGGGAAAAATAAAGTTGGATGACACAGAACTTGAATAGGATGCTCTTCAAAAGGTTCATGCTTGCATAGATGAGGAGATTGTGAGGGTAAGTTCTCATCTCTCAGCAAGGTTTGTAGGTGGAAGCTAATCTCAAAAAGGCTAGACTAGATCTAGAAAAGGTCATGGAACTCTCAATTCCTACTGCTCATAGCTCTCCAAGAAAGTATAGCACACCCAGTAAAGATTCTATTCCATCATCTGTGTCAGGAAAATACACGCCACCAAAAAAGGATCAACCTTCTTCTAGCATTCAGTCTTCTCCATCTCAGACATAAGGTATTATACACGATCTCAATCCAAACTAGCTACTACACAATTGAGTGGGATCTGCATGTCAATGCACCCACTAAATCAGTCAGCCAGAGGAAGGATCTTCTTGATATCTATGGCTAGACTCATGATAGAAATGGTTTCTAGGAGGACCTTGGCCGCTCCCCGCTCATCTCCCTCCCTAATATGATAATTGGTGGAGATCTCAACTTCATCATCTACAACAACGAATTTTGGGGATCCACTTCCTATCGATTCCCTCCCAAGCTTTTTTGAGTCTTTTTTATGCAATCATCAATTAGTTGACATTGAGCCCATCAATCTCTGCCCAACCTAGACAATTCATTTTGTTGGCTCAGACCACATAACCAAATGACTTGATCATTTTTTTATTAAAGACTCCTTTTTCCTTTCTCTGCATGCATACAAATCGTCCACTCTCATATTCGGTCACTCTGACCACTGGCCTATTTCTCTTGATATCCTCTCGAATTCTTCCAAGCCCCCGTCCCCTTTCAAGTTTAACCCCCATTTGTTACAATACAATGAATTCAACACTATTGTCTCAACCCACTAGGTTCCTTTTTCTTCACAACCTGACTCTATGGCAATGGAGTCCATGCACATAAACCTTATCAACATCAAGACCTGGGCTCACAATATGTTCAAAGATGATGAACAAGAACTATTATCCATTGAAGCAAAGATTGAAAACAACTTGAACTCAGCTATAGGCCCCATGCTGGACAATGATACAATATCAGAACTTCAACTGTTGGAATCATAAAAATTGAGACCATTGGCTTGGAAGGAATCCAAATGGTGGATGAAGATTTGGGCCACATGGTTAGCAGAAAGTGACAACAACACGGATTTTTTTCACAGACATGCAAATGGAAGGATGGCGGTAAATACTATATGGAAGATCAGGAACAATCTCAGACATAAATGTTTAGAAATTCTCACCATATCCAAGGCAGTTGTTCAGCACTATAAGGGACACTTTAAGAACCCCCTAGAGAGAGTATTAGAGATATTCTGGCTATTTCAACCTTCTTTGACAGATGGCTGTCTATTTCGTTGTTCAGAAATTAGTTACAAAGGATGAGGTACACGACGCTCTTGTCACTTTTTAGGTTGGGAAATCACCCTGATCAAATGGATGGACTACGGAATTTTTCAAGCACTTTTGGGTTCTTATGGTTGACGACATCACTGCAATGGTGGAAGAATCACGATGAGTAGGTAAAATCCACCCTCCTTTCAACTCAACTTTTATAGCAAACATCCCAAAGAACGATGATCCATCAAGTTTTGATCATTGTCACCCAATATCTCTTTGCAACTACACATATAAACTGATTGTGAAGGTTATCAATCGTAGGATTAAGCCGATCCTCTCTGCTCATATTCCCCCTGAACAGTTTGGATTCTTGGATAACCGCAATATCCATGATGTTATTGGCATAGCTCAAGAAGCCCTCCACACGATCAAAACTAAATCTCAGCCTGCCTTCATGATCACTATTGATTTATCTAAAGCTTTTGGTAAGGTTAACGTGCTATACTTGGGTCTCATCCTTACACAAATTGGTTTCCCCCATGCTCTTATCAACTGGATAAAGGACTGCTACCAATTAGTGACCTATGTTGCTCTTGTCAATGGCTCAACTTCTACCTTCTTCAAGCCCTCATGTGGGATCCGCCAATGCTTCCCACTATCACCCCTGCTCTTCCTCATTGTAGCTGACTCTCTCAGTCGTTACATAAATCATGAATTAGCTTCTGGAGGACTCAAAGGTGTAAATATTACAGGTTCTCATTATGTTTCCTAGATTTTGTTCGTGGATGATATTCTTATTTCCAGGAATGCCTCCATTTCCGAATCCAAGTGCCTCAATCGCATAATCAAGCTTTTTACTTCAGCCACCAATATGGAATTGAGCATCGACAAATCCTCTATATTCCTTTTTCATATGCCTATATCCATTCGTCCTTTCATTCTCAAACCCCTGCCTTTCTTGATTGAACCATATGACTCTTATTTTAAATATATAGGCTTTCTATATGCCTTTTTCATGTGCCTATATCCATTCGTCCTTTCATTCTCAAACCCCTACCTTTCTTGATTGAACCATATGACTCTTATTTTAACTATATAGGCTTTCTATTGAAGGATAACGACTATAAAATCCAAGATTGGACTTGGGTCATAGACAAGATTAGGAAAATTCTGGGACTCTGGTACCACCGATGGATATCCATGGCAGGGAGGCTCACTCTCATAAAGAGTGTCATCGAGGCATTACCGGTTTATTTGATGTATCTGGCTCTTATTCCCAAATCAATCTTAAATCAAATCAAGAAGATATGCACTACATACCTTTGGTGTGGCAATATGGAGGAACACAGCCCACGGCTATGCCGATGGAACTTAATTTGTAATCCCAAAGGAATCAGAGGCTGGGGTCTAAAGCTACTACAAGCATTATTCACAAGCATTATTCAGCCTATTGCAGGTCATTTAATGCGGCGGCAGCAGGTTTGTTGGCCGTACTTGAAATTCAACGGCCAACAAGCCTGCTGCCACCGCATTAAATGACCTGTAGCAAGCTGAATAATGCTCGCACTACCGGTTCTTCTCTCGGGCACTAGCAGCAAAAAGTATATGGTGACTAATAACGCTTAAAGGCCCTTGGAAGGACTGCATTATACATAGATAGATAGCACCGGTATCTATCATCTCTTGGATCTGTTCCCCGAGAAGAACAAAATAAAGGGGCTCCCTCTTCTGGATGGAAATCAATAAAGCATTCTCACTCATCGGGGGTAATATTGCATGGGATCCTAGAAATGGGCAATCCATTATGATCGATTAAGGCCCTATTATCATATTAGACACAAAATCTCTCCTCCCTGGGGACATTATCCCTCTCCTTCATTCGAGGAACATTAGACACATGCATGACATCTATGAAGAGAATCTAGTTGAAATATGGAATTGCATTTTGCGCACAGCGGATAGCATTGGACTGTCAAATTTATATGCAGGCTTCTGGAATCGTTCCATTGATGGATTAAAGAAATTAAAGAAAGACCGGGACTCTATTCTATAGAGTAAAAACCCGGTCAGGGCTTCTTACCAGGTAAAATTGGGCTACAAGGTATTAACAAATGAACACTCTACAAGCGGTATATGGTGGTGGATGAGAATCTGGAAGATCCATGCCCCCCTCCCTCAGAAATCCATACTTTTCTTCTCACTTGCTCTTAATAACAAGATTCTAACGTGGGACAACTTGTTAAAGATAGGAAAATCGAGGCCTGGAATATGCTCTCTCTACAAAGCAAATGATGAGTCTGTCAACCACTTGTTGGTTCAATGCCCATTCACGCAAGAGATTTACCCGACCATCCTCTACACATTCTTGGACACCATGGGAAGGTAACTCTCTTACTGATGTTTGGGACAATTGGAAAGACACTTTCAAAAACCCAGACTGGTTCCATGCTCCCCTTATTGTCGAATGGGGTATCTGAATTACTCGTAATCAGGTCATTTTCAACAGCAGGAAGGCTTCATTGGTGGGGTCAATGCTCATAATCAAATATGCTACAGTAGGCCCACAGCTACCCAAAGGATCTAAAACAAGAATAGTCACCCCTCTCATATTGAACAGGATAAATCCTCATTGTTTCAACCCTGAGAATAGTGGAGCTAGAGGCATTTTTTTTACGAGATCAAGAAATTGAATTCAAAAGAGGCACATGAATAAATTCCAATAGCTTCGTAGAATTCACGAGTGTCCAAACTGACAATCGAAAACAACATACAAAAGCTAGAAATACTCTCCGACTATAAGATAGTCATTGATTGGATAAACGGGAACAACTCTTGCACAAACTTGATTCTAGCAAACATTCTAAAAAAAATATTCAACTAATGGCAGTAGGATTCTCCAACATTGTCTTCAAGCATATAACATTGTCTTCAAGCATATAGAGAGAACATAACTCAAAGGCAGAAGAAGTGTGCCAGTTACGGGATGGGTATCTCACGCTTCAACACAAAGATCACATAGGCCACCTCTCCATCCGAGAGATTGCACTTGGATAAGGAAAATATATGTAAAGAAGCCTCTCAGTATTCACTGATTATGGCCTTTAATTAAATGACAGCTATGTCAAATACTAAAATAAATATTCTCTCTCAGTATTCACTGATTATGGCCTTTAATTAAATGACAGCTATGTCAAATACTAAAATAAATATTCTGACTATGTAACTGGGTGAGAACACTCCCCATAAAAATGCAGTTTTGCATTAATAGCCACAAGCTAATGATAAATGTATCTTTTAAATTTATTTTTAAGGAATAAAGATATCCACTTTTTTCTTGAAGAATATATATATATATATATGAATGAGAACTTGGTTAACTTGGTACAAAGTCACAATAAAAATCTAATCTTAATATTGCAAGGGAAAAACTACTACAAGACAAATTGTTAGGTTATGACTTGCTTCAATTCCCTTAACTACAAGACAAATTGTTAGGTTATGACTTGCTTCAATTTCCTTAACTTGAGTGTAACAAATTTTATCAGTCCATGAAAGTTCAAAGTATTAATCAATTTTATTCTTGTAATACTATAGGATCTCTAGTTGCAAGGGAAAAACTACTATAAGACAAATTGTTAGGTTATGACTTGCTTTAATTCCCTTAACTACAAGACAAATTGTTAGGTTATGACTTGCTTCAATTCCCTTAACTTCAGTGTAACAAATTTTATGAGTCCATGAAAGTACAAAGTATTAATCAATTTTATTCTTGTAATACTATAGGATCTCTAATGCATTATTTCCTTTCATTTAAATTAAACTTTAATCTTCATGGATGGCAATAAACAAAAATATACAATTTTAATCAACCAGTGACTCAAGGTTGATTGCAATTTCTCATACTAATGGAAAGAAAAAAATAGAATCAAGAAGTTCTTACTCTCTTCCTAACTCTATTTCTAGTTGCAAAATAAAATAAGTTTAATCTTTAATGCATTTATGGTTCCAATTTCATTTAGGGTTTTTTTCTTCAATTTAGTGTAAGAACCTTAAAAGTAATTAATGTACCAAAGCAAGCACAACAAATTTATTTCTTCTCAATACTAATTCCCGTCTTAACATTAAACAATCAATTACTATGTCTACAACTATCAACCAATGACCAGGAGGTAGCTTTAGAAATTGGGGGATTTGATACCAATTGTAACAACTCGTTCTAGCAAGGATGCCATGAGCTTGTTACAGAGGGCCTTTTCTAACCAAAATTTAATGAAAATCATAATTTAATTCTCTCTTAATAAGGAGAGAATCAATTTAATTAATTGTTAATAAGTAGAGAATCAAGCAAGCACTATTTAACTTAAGCAATCAAGCATTTTCAATCGTCGAGAAACCATTTAAAAGAAGCATAAGTTAAAAAAAGAAAAACAAATACTCAATTGTTCAACTGTGGCTATAGAATTCTCCACCTTGGTGCAAACCAAGCTTTCATTTTTTAATCAATGTCAATAGTTATTGGGAAAAACACTCTTCCAAGTGGTTTTCCACCCAATCAACAAACAACCCAAGATGATGAAAGTACCCCCGCATAGGGTCCTCAAGCTCAAAACCTAGAACTTAGGTTTCTATCCCACGACTCCTAGAAAGTTATCAATCTCAATAATCAAGGTCAAGTCTAGAAACAAGTCACGCACATAAACCAACAAACAACAAGCCAATGTTTAAAGAATATTGGTTATTGAATCAATACTTTCCAGTAGGGATATCATGTGATATGGGTTCAACACTCTCCCCATAAAGCTATTGTGCTCCCAACTTCATAACCATATTAGGGCTCTTCACTCTCTCCACATGGCTATTGTTATCCCTTATTTATTGGTACAACAATCTAGAACACCAATGTAAAGTTGTGTTATGTCCCAAATTGTATGCAAAATACCAACCCTTCCCTTCCACACCTAAAAAGAAAACACTAGGCTTTTGTTTTGACTCAACATAAATTCTAATGTGCCCTTGAGATCACACCAAAAATAACATAAATAATGATTAGCACAATTCCTAGTAATCTCATACCCCAAAAGAAAAATCCCCCACATCCCAAATAGGAGCTACCTAAAGTAGGATCATAGATGATCAGGGTTAGATCCCTCAGTCCCAATTCTATGGGAATCCCTCCTCTAGGTTGCATCACTAGCCTGAGGGATGAAATCCCTAAAAGGTAATTTACATCAAGTAAGTAAATTTTCCATATTTAAACCCATCCAAAGTCCTCACTTGGGGTACTCTAGGTTTATGTAAGTATGGACATCTAGGTTTGAGCACGAGGTCCCTTTCTGGAAGATTACTATCCACAACTACTATATATCATTCGCTTTGGTCTTGAGAAAAGGTAACTAAACATACTGACATATTATTATTATCCACATAGATTTAAAAATCCTATTTTTGTGTAGGTCCCAAGAATGGATCAAACAAAGGTACCTTTGTATACCTTCATCATAATCATTACTAAGCACATGCATTAATTTGAAATAATAACACAATCACATAACAAGATTAGCTCATGTGTGTGTGTGTGTTGTCCCTCAAACTCTCTTCATGTGGAATATATCATGGAGGGATTAGATCAATTAACGTTGATTGGGTATTTTTCAAGGCCAAAATACTATAGCTCAAAGTTGGCTCTGGAATATTGTGGGCGTTTGTAGCAAAAGAGAAGGTTTGTATTTCTCTACTTCAGAAAGGGTTCTATACATTTCTTTTTGAAATTACAATTGATAGGGAAGATGTTATGAGTTGAGGTCTCTAGCTCTATAACAAATTGGGGCTTATGCTTTTAGCTTTGAAAATCTCTCCTTTGACTCATCTCGTGGATTGTTATTACTTTACTCATCCACCATGGCTAGGGTTTTTAGACTTATGTTTTACACCAATAGTCGGATACTACAACCTCCCACAAAAATCAAAATAAAATTCCTTTGATGCCAATATGATCTGCAAATTGCCTTGGATATTCCATTGGAACAATTCACAATAGCATGTCTTGCGATATTATGAAAATTGTTATTATGCAATGCATTACTTTAACTTCATATTTAATATTACTACAAAATGCTAAAACTAGACTAAATTGGAATGAAATAAGTAATCAAATAACACACCATCCTCACAATGAACACATGATGTACACTAGGAAAACCTAATACAGGAAAAACCTGTTAGACGGTGAGGCATGCACTCTTTCTCTTTTCTTCTCATTTAAGAAATGTAAGCGCAAAGAAAGTTCACTCACTATGAATTTACCATGGAAACTATGGCCTGAATGAATGTTACTGGATCTACTTCCTTTATATGGTTCAATATCCCAATCCTAGATGATGTACTCAACTATGGAACAATAACCATACAATAACAATGAAATCCCTTCCTTTCCTAGTGGCCTAATATTTAACATAGTCTGATGGTCATCTAGGTTTAGGGTTAGGTTTTTTGCATGCCTAAACACTAGTTAATGTTAGGGTTTGGAAACTCTATAATCTTCTTGAAAATCCACATGTGACTAGCTCGACATGTGTGAGTAATGGAAGTCGATATGGCATCCACTCGATACCATATTAACATAATAAGTCATCTTGCAGGAGGCATAATGTTGTTGGAAAGTCACCTCAATGTGGAGAAGAACGTTGAGAGGCTAAGAGATAATCTTGCAAATTTTTTATCCCCAAAATAACTATATAAGGTGTCAAAGGGACTCTAGAAGGTTTTGGACCCAAAATCACCAAAGAGAGGTATACCCATAAAATGTGTCATACAAGACAATAGCTCCAATTCTTCCACCAAAAAAGTACCAAATTAGGTGCTAAATTATATAATTCCATTTTGGATCATACCTCCCCAAATTGATCATACATCCCCATTTAGGGAGGATTTTGGTCAGCAAAATATTTAACTAAAGGACGTCAGGAAAATTTCCCTCTACTTTCTCCCTAGAGCAGAGTACCATTTGGCCTTACCTAGAAGTTGTCTTTTCAACCCATCCTACCAAAGCTTATACTGATCCCAACTAATTATTCTAGACTTATTCTATAAAATTGATCTTCTACTAACTCTACTTGAGATATAGGAGATAAGTCCTCTATGGTAGGTAGGACTTGCTAATTAGTTTATTGGTCCAACATGGAAGGCTCATAGAGTTTAGATTCTCCACATTCACTATTGATTAAATATGCATATATGGGTGTAGACTAAGTTCGAAGGAATCATCACCCACCTTTTTTAACACTTCAATAGGACCATATTGTAGAGCCTTGATCTTCTTATTAGGACCCTACATGCTTTATTTCTTTAGATGCAACGGCGATCTATCTCCCACCTTGAATTTTTTCTCAATTTTGTGTTGATCATGTCCAGTCTTGTACTTTTCATGTGACTTCTTCAATGTCAACTGTACAAGTAAATCGATTCGCTTGATCTTATCATTGAAATTTTCATCCTTCAATGCTTCTCCTATGGTGTCTTCCCTCACTCCTCCTTTTGTTCATATACAACATGTAAGCATGAAGGTGGAAAATACTCAAATCAAGTCTCAAAAGGGGAATAGTTACTAGTAGAAGTATGGAGTGCTCAATTATAAGGGTGTTGAATATAAACCAAATTTTCATCTCATGTCATTGGATGTTGTTGATTGTAACCCCTCAAACATCGAACCAATGTCTTGTTCATTAATTTTGTCTACCCATCTATATATGGATGGAAAGTTGTATATCTTTTCAATTTAGTGGCCATCTTCTCTCAAATATTAGCCCAAAAGGCACTAAGAAATCTAGTATCTCCATCTAAGATTATGCTTCTTAGTATCCCAAAATGCATTGAAAACTTTTCAAAGAACATGTTTGTTTCATTTTTTGCTTCGATGGTCTTTTTACAAGGCATGAGAATGCACATCTTGTTAAACCTATTAATTACCACAAATAGGTATTCATGTCCCTTACTTGTTCTTAGAAAATCACATGTGAAATATGTGGATATGCTCTCCCATGCTCTAGTAGATTGAGATAAGAAATGGTATAACCCTTGCTTTCTATTACTAGGCTTGCTGGTAGTGAAAAGTATGCATCCTATAATAAACTAAGCTACATCTTCTTGCATTCTAGGCAGATACACATACCTTTGTAAGTTCACAATTATATTCCCGACACCGAAATTCCCTACAACTTTGGAGTCAAGAGCCTTTGTAATAAGCTGCAATATTTCATCTTTAGGAACACAAAGTTTTTCTACCTTGTAGAGCAACCCAACCTGAAGATAATATTCATCCTTAATTGTCACCTTCTTCTACATGAACTTGACCTTGTACTTGTTGAAACACCTCTATATAGTCCTCATCTTTTTTGTATGCCTCTTTGTATGCATCATGGATGAAAGGTTCCTTATGCATAAGAGTTCCTAAAGCTATGAACTTGGATTCGGTTGGTTTTGATTGCATGACTACGAACATATTAGTGTTTCCCTTCTTATATTCAATAATTTGATGAAATTCTTGTAAAGAACCCATCCACTTGTAGTGTTTGGTTTGTTGAAGCTTATTCTGGGCTTGCAAATACTATAGTGGTTGATGATCGGCGTGGATGATGGTTTCGTTACCCATCAGATAGTTCTTCCACTCCTTAACACCTTGAACCACAACATAGAGTTCATTTTCATATGTAGGGTAGTTCAAGACTCCACTATGAAACATTTTAAAAAGATATCATATCGGCTTACCTCCCTCCATTGATATATCTCCCATATCATACCTACTTGCAACATTCTCCACTTCAAAAGGATTCTACAAATTAAGCAATGTAGGAGTTGGTGCTTGATTGATCTTTCATTTCAACTCATCAAAAGCTTTCTATTGATTCTTTCTCCAATAGAAACTCTAGTTGCTAATTCTTATGGCTTGGAGTTGTGTAGCCACGATAGAAAAGGATGCTATAAACTTCCATAGGTATTGTGCTACCCCAACAAATCTCCTAACCTCAATGATATTAGTAGGATTTGTCCAGTTCAAGATGACCTCCATTTTCATGGGATTTATCTTGGATTCTCCTCCACCAATCACATACCCCAACCCAAGTACACCAACGATTGCTCGAGAAATTCAAATTTCTTAAAGTTTTCCAACAGTTGATGTTTTTTCAAGATCTTTAATACCTTCATGATATGTGAGATATGCTCTTCCTAGGTAGAGATATACAACAATATATATTCCAAGTACATTATTACAAATGAATTTAGAAAGGGATGCAATACGCCATTTATCAAACACATAAATGTATATGGCGCATTACATAAATAAAAAGGCATTACAAGCCATTTATATAAGCCTTGCCTTGTTTTGAAGGTGGTCTTCCAAATTTATTCTTCAACTCACACCTAGTGGTATCTTGATTCGAGATATAACTTGGTGGAGTACTTAGCATGTTGCAACTAATATTGCAAGTCATCGATCCTAGGTAATTGATATTGATTCTTGAGGGTGATCTTATTCAAATCTATGTATTCTATACACGATCTCCAAGTCCTATCCTTCTTGGGTACTATAATGATAGGTGACCCACAAGGTGAGGTGCTTGGTCCAAATGCTCCTTGCTCCAATAGTTGTTGCAACTATTTTTTCACTTCATGTATTTCTAGGATGGATTATTTATACAGCCCAATGTTTGGTAATGGGGAATCAAGCAACATATGTATCTCATGCTCCACTTCAATCTTGGGTGATAACCCTTTAAGCCTACTCGAAAACTACTTTGTATGCCTGCAAAAGCTCCTCTAATTGGCGTTTGTTCTCTTTAGTACATCCCTCCAAAGATGCCTTTACTTTTACCAATTCCTCTCCTAACTTATTATCTCTTGAGAAGAGTAATACAAACTTCCTAATTTAATTGAACAATTTCTCGTCTTGGTTAGC
This sequence comes from Larix kaempferi, assembly GCA_027924585.1. Lineage (NCBI taxonomy): Eukaryota > Viridiplantae > Streptophyta > Pinopsida > Pinales > Pinaceae > Larix > Larix kaempferi. Next base: position 10,402,166 of record BSBM01000727.1, read on the forward strand.
ACCTAACAAATATATCTTGGATTTACTATTGTGTGCATTAATGATGGACTTCCCATCGTTGATCATGCGGTATTGGTTCACTCTCCTCATGAACATTACATCCCGCATGTACATGTAGGGGCTTCCAAACACTACACCACACACATCAAGCAGTACTACTTCTACCTCCATTTCATCAATATAGTTTGCACTTGTAGCAAATTTGATATTACACTGCTTAGAGACCCTAATCTCCGCATCCTTATTTACCCAACCCAATGGATATGGGTGACGATGGTCATGAAATTCCAATCCAAGCTTGCTTACCGGATCTTCTACTAGGAAGTTGGTCTACGAATCAAAATCAAATAGAGCATCCACCTTTGTCTTCTTAACATGGATCTCTATATGGAAGAGTTTAGTCATATCCTTCTCTTCCTTAGGATGGAGGCTACTCAGGTTCACCTCCTTCTGCACTATAGTGCAGAAAATATTTTCATCTATGTCTGAGTTTCTCTCTACCCAATTGTTCAAATCTATGACTAGCGTATCCTTCTTCATGTCATCCTTCTATGACTGCAACATGTATATCATACAATATTAATAAAAGAATAATCCCCAGTGAAGCAACAAAATTGCAAAAAACATCAATATATTAAACTCTAAATTACCATATATAATCATCATCCTAAGTAACTCTAAATTGAAACATATAACCATCATCCTAAGTAAGGTGTAAGCAAGAATGTGTGTGAAGTTTAACTCCTATATAGTTTTTTATTACTAAGGACATTTCCAGGAAAATCTTGAACAATAAACATACAAATCCCACAATTATCAAATCATTATGAGAAGATTAGCAACAATTGCAAGGCCATAGTGGAAAGTTTGTTACAATGCAATCACATAAAAAGTATGGTATAACATTGGCATGCAATAAAGAGCCATGAGTTTGACAAACTCAAAAATAAATAAATTGCCAAGAGTTTTATCGATAAATAATATAGAGAAAAACATTGGGTTTCACCTGATTAACAGGGAAAATCAACGATCATTTGAAAAGTTCACCCTATGCAACATCAAGTGTTCATGATATTATTCGCCTAAATCTCAGTTGCTAAATGGAGTGCCAATTGTGGTAGCAAAAAAGAAAGAACTTGTCATTTGCATTTTGTAGTCATTAAAGAATATGCAAATTATGAAGATTTCACAACCCTTCTCCTCTAGTTTCCTATAAATAAGTAGTGGGACAAGTTGGTTAATAATTGTTCCCAACTCCAAACATCCCTCCACCTCCAACAAATCCTATAAAGGATACACAATTAGATAAAAGAAACATAACTAGAGCATCAATATCAAGAGAAGGCTCATAGCTATCGTGGCACGTGAAAATTGATTACAATTTAATAGGTATATCATCAAATGAGAGAATATTTGTTTATTTGAAAACAAATTAAAGCCACATTTTAAATTTTAAATTGCTAAAAATGTGAATTATGATATCACAAACAATTTACTTGGTCTCCTCCTTGTTGAGGAGGTATTGTTGCCATGTAAATTAAAAATGAAAACATGGCACCATTTTGCAAAATTTCAAAACAATCCAAGTCCATTGGCGAAGTGAAGGAAATGAGGAATCCAACAACATGGTAGTAATGATAACGAGACAATCATAAATGGATGGTGGGCACTCGTGCTTGTATGGTTTGTAGCACTAAAGGAATGTTAGAATGAAATCATGATTTAGTAATTTTTTTATCTTACCTAACTCAATGCACCTGATAGTAAGACACATCAGTGTGACGTATCCTCAAGGTGCACTGCTAAGTTTTTCAATTTATATATCATTGAACCATATGCTCATACATGTTGTTGCATGTCAAAATTATTAAGCACATGGTTTTGTTTTTGTAATTTGTTTCACTAAAAATTGATGTTTTATAACAAAATGTGTAAAACTTATTCATTGCTTCTTACATAGAGATGCATCAGTGCACTTAGGGTGTAAAACACACTAGTTAGATTATTTTTTACAATGTGTTGATATCATCAGTGCACCAATACACCCTATCTAGGAGTGCATCAATATGTTTTTTTTATTTCTAAAAATAAAACTAATATTGTATAATTAAATGACTAAACCTTATGTGGTATGTCTTATATCAGGTTGCACCATTGAATTTAGGGTTTAGAAATGCACCGATTAGAAGAAAAAAAATGCACTAATAATGAAATGCACCAATGTGCCACTTATGTAAGCATACCAATGAGTAATGAGCTTTATCACAAAATAATAAAATGAAATTTGGTGCACCTAGAGAAGGATCACACTAATACTTCGATAGGAGCATACTTATAAGCTTTTGTATTTTTTTAAATAAAAACCGATATTGTATAACAAAATGTCTAAATCTCATTTGGCCCATTTTATAAAGTGGCACACCAATGTGCTAACTATTTTTAGACAGACTGATTAAAGTATGTTTAAAGTTTATTTAAATCGAAAATTCATTATAGAATAATATTAATGACCTATGGTTCACCTATTCCTAAAACTCACCAATGTGCTTGATATGCAAGCACAATACGGTGTCCATTGGATGTAGCTTGGGTTTGGGAGGAATGATTGTTACCATCTCCACCCAAGTTCAATTCCTTGCAAGTGACATGTTGAGACCTTAAATGGGTCTATAAGATGCTCTTGTTGTTGATCCCCTCCCACTATACGAAAATGCTCGGCCACCCCTTGTTCTCTCGCGGATTTCGGGGAGGTTTTCCCTAGACATAGTGAGCACTGATATCTGGTGTCGTGAACCACATGAAAAAAAATGCAAGCACAATAGGGTGCCTAATATGATTTTAAGTGCAAAAACCAAAATCCCTATGGTGGTAAGACCTTCAGCCACCCACCTCGACTAGCAACCTTGACTATAAACTAAAGGGAGATATTTCTGGGGGAGGTTTTGTAAAAGCCTATGCTAGAAAGTGTGTTCCTTATAGTGATAGTTAGAGGAAATAACCTAAGTATATGACTTTGCATTCGAGTTCATATGATAGCTCAACTTTAATTGTGATCGATGTGACATTTATTATGGTTTTTGAATGTGTTTTCTCTTTTTTTAATGCACAATACATTTCTTGGGGAAAACCATTAAGAACTTCCCCTCATTTCAAGGATTGTACCCAGGGTAAACCAATTCAGTAAAAACACGAAGCTTTGCAAACTATATACTCATTTAAGAGCTCAACATGTCACTTGCGAAAATTAAACATAGGTAGGGAGGATAACAGTCCTATCAGCAACTTGAGCTAGACCCAATTGGCATAATAGGTTGTATCTCATAAAAAGAACCAACAAGCTAGAATAAGAATCTTTGTAACATGCATGAAATGAAAAATCATTCAAACAACTTGGTTGAATATATTTTAGATTCTAAAATGGAAGGAACTTAATTGTAGAGATGTCTTTTATATTTGAATTAAGTCCTACGAAATAATAATTGAAAAGTTGTGTACTTCCACTTATATGAATAATTTGTTTATAATGTTATTTCATTTAAATTTATATTTGTAAGGATCAAATATCACATGTAAAATACTTATATCATATGTAAGTTTTGAATAATGTAATAAATTGAGGTTTGAATTATGTAATAGATTTAAAAATGAATAGGTATAAAAATTAGTTATTGATTTTATAATTTGTTTATAATGTTATTTCATTTAAATTTATATTTTTAAGGATCAAATATCACATGTAAAATACTTACATCATATGTGAGTTTTGAATTAGGTAATAGATTGAGGTTTGAATTATGTAATAGATTTAAAGAATGAATAGGTATAAAAAATAGTTATTGATTTTATGAATTGTTTTCCTAATAAGAATGGTATGTTCTATCATATTAATATGATTACGTAAGGAACACAGATATATTATGCATGTGATGTTTTAAGGAACACATATATGTTATGCGTGTGATGTTTTAAGGAACATATATATTATGCATGTGATGTTTTAGTAACCAACATGTCTTTCAATTCTCGATGAAATGGATATCGAGAAAGTGATCTCTACTTAGTTATAGAGAAAGTGACTTCTACTTTATATATATGAGTGAGATACACCTAATTGTTATTAATTATATGATAGAGAATGAAGAGGTACACGAATTATTTTCTGAGTGTTTTCCAAGTAAAATTGTACACTCTATTTATAATTCTATATGAATAGGCAATGAAGAGAGAAATAGATTATGGATGGGATGCTTTAGTAACCAACATGTTTTGCATTATGATGGAATGGATATTAAGATATGAAGAAAGTGACCTCTCCGTAATTGTTATTGATTTTATACATATCTCCTTCTCTATATATATTCAATAATTGTGATCATCCATATGTAGTTTGAGAGGTCAAAGTGATAAAAAGTTGTAGACTAGTGTCATGATCCATAAATAGATTGTTGATATCATATAGGTGTGTAAATAAATGGATGTATAAATAAGTGTTGAGGGTATGTTACACAAATATTAATTCCCATCCTCACATTAATCAATAAATTATTAAGTTTATAACTATCAATTAACGACCAAGAAGCACTCAACTTTGGAACTTGGGGGATATGATACCAACTGTAACAACTCAATCTAGCAAGGATGCCATGGGCTTGTTATAGAGGTTCTTTTCTAATCAAAACTTAATGAAAGTGATAATTTAATTATCTCTTAATAAGTAGAGAATCACATTTAATTAATTGTTAATAAGTAGATAATGAAGCAAGGAATAATTAACCTAAGCAATTAATCATTTTCAATAGTTAAGCAACCATTTAAAAGAAGTGGATGTTAAACAAAGCAAAATAAATACTCAATTGTTCAACCGTGGTTATATAATTCTTCACCTTGGTGCAAACCAAGCTTTCATTTTTTATGCAATGCCAATAATTGTTGGGCAAAACACTCTTCCAAGCACTTTTCCACCCAATCAACACACAAACCGAGATGTTGAAAGTACCCCCCATGCAAGGTCCTCAAGTTCAAAACCTAGGACCAAGGTTTTGCTCCCACAACCTCTAGAAAGTTATCAACCTCGACAACCAAGGACAAGTCTAGAAACAAGTCACACGCATCAACCAACAACCAACTGACCAATGGATAAAGAATCTTGGATGTTAAATCAATGCTTTCCCTGTAAGCATGTTATGTGATATGGGTTCAACAATTTCCCCCAAAAGCTATTGTGTTCCCAACTTCATAACCATATCAAGGATATGCACTCTCCCCACGTGGTTATTGTTACCCCCTCTTTATTGGTCCATCGATCTAGAACACCAATGTAAACTTGTGGTATGTCCCAAAGTGTAGCCAAAATACCAACCATGTTCCCCTCCACACTTAAAAGAAAAATCTAAGTTTCTTTTTTGACTCAACACAAATTCCCATGCACCCCAAATCTCACACCAAAGATAACATAAAACAATGATTAGCACAATTCCTAGTAATCCCATCATCAATAATAAAAAGATCACACATCCCATATAGGAGCTATCTAAAATAGGATCTTAGATTATTTGGGTTAGATCCCTAGGTCCTAATTATATGGTAAGCCCTCCTCTAAGTAGCATCACCATCCCAAGGTATAAAATCCCTCAAAGGTAGTTTACATCAATTAAGTCAATTTTCCATAGTTAAACCCACCCAAAGTCCTTAGTTGGGGTAATCTAGGGTTTATGTAATTATGGACATGTAGGTTTGATCATGAGGTCCCTTTTGGATTATCAATATCCATGATAGCTATATATTATTCAGGTTTATTTGTACATCTAATTAAAGTCATTAGCATTGTTTACAAGAATAGATCACTCAAAAGTAACTCAATATATTGGAATCTTATTATTAGTATCCACATAAATAAATAAAATCATAATAACACCATTCGAGTTGCTCTCATCATCTGACTAATTTTAGTGTAGGTCCCAATAATGGATCAAACAAAGGTACCTCTCTATACCTGCATCCCAAATATTAGTAACCATGTGTATTAAAGTTCAAGATTAACACAACCACATAATAAGATCAACTCAAATGTATAATTTGTGTGTGCGTGTGTGTTCTTGATTCTACCTTACACACCTTACACATAGTCGTGTGTGTGTGTGTGTGTTTGTTCTTGATTCTACCTTACACATAGCCATCTATAAGGATTGAACGTTATGAGAGGAAATGTTTAGAAAAGGGAAAAGATAGAGAGAGGTTTGAGGGAGGATCCCATGGAATATTGCTAGCGATGTAATACTTCAAGGTCATATATATATATATATATTCATTCCAGAGAAAATTCAAATACAATGCTCATGATGCTAGAAAGTACGTTTTCCAATGCTACATCTGCACAACCATTTTCCCAGAAAGCTACACACAAACTATTTTATAAGGTCCTCATTTAAAGAACCTTTCAACAACAATAAAACCACATAGCCCTTCACTATAGACAAAATTGGCATACTTAGAACAGAGGAAACAATGGACATATAATAGTAGAGATAGTTCAGAGTATACACATAGGTACATCAACCACCCATAAATGCTAAAAATCCTAGAAGAAACTAGGGACCCTCCTAGAAATTCATCTTTAGAGATATGATGTGGAGGCATATGAAGCCCCTCTTTGGAAAGAGAATTAGCTTTAATATTTAGTTCCCTGGAAAAGTGAGAAAACGTTATCTCCTGAAACTGACTAAACTAACTAGATAGTTCCTTCACATGTAGAGCCAAGGAATGAAGACCAGTGTTGTGTATTTGGAGCCATTCATCCATCCATCTTATAGTAAGAATTGAGTTCCCATAGACCTGTAGTCTTCATATACCTTCATTTAAAGAAGATTTCATGAGATAGAGAAGTGCCTTGAACTCACCAACATTGTTTGTCCTAGGTCCTATATTTTCCTTAGCAATAAAGTAGTGTGACTCTAATAGATAAAAAACAAATCCAAAAGCACACACATGTCCAAGGACTTCACATGACTCATAAAAAGAACTCCATGAATATGACTTATCAATGGGAAGATCACCCATAATCCTTTGAATTTTTGTATTAGCAATGGTATAAAAACTGGAGAGCAAAGATATTACCCGAGTTGTGACCTATAAGGAAGGAATTTGTTTTTCTTCAAAAACACAAGTGTTCCTCACTAGCCAAAATCCCCAAATGGCTAAGTATGGGAGATCTCTGAAGTTTTTGAGATCCCTTCAAGTGAACTTTTCCTTGAAATCTCATCCACAAATCCCTTCAACCACAAATTTAGGAGACCCAAATGACTTGCCACCTCTTTCCAAACCTGTACCAAAAAGGAACAATCCATGAAAAGGTATCAAGTATTCTATTCATGGGATTTACACAAAGAACGACAACCAATGTCGCCCGACTTTACTTCTTTTTTGGAGTAACTCTAGGTCAACACTCTATTTATCAGCAGGAACTTGTGGGGGAAGATAGCCTAATTTAGTTGTTTAATCTCCCCCTACATTGTTCAAATGCTAACAAAGTTCATATGGAGCATCCTTAAGTCTAATATGATATTTCCTTAGCTCAACCATAAAAACCTCCCAAAACTATCCCATGTGGGCTTCCATCCATATATCTTGGTAAGAAAGCCACCCTTGAATCCATAAGGTACTATCATGAGGCCGATCAATCTTGTTGAGCATGCATCTTCCCATCTCATCTAGATAATCAACACCTTCTTATAAGAGAAAAAAATCCTACCCATATCCCAAAACGACATCAGTACCAATGCTAATATGGAACCCATTATCAACCTTCGAAGCCAAATAATTCCTAATCACAACTAAAGCTAAGGACATAGATTTCCATTGATTGGAAACGTTGTGCACACTCTTCATTTCCATCTAAATCTAATCAAGTAAAGAGTTTGGAGCAAAATATTTATGGATTATAATTCATCTCCTCATACTATCTTTGGAAATCAGTTTCCAGAGACACTTTGTTGCAAGAGAGTGCCCAAAGAGATGAATGTCTTTAAGATCTCAACCCCCTTGGTTCTTGGGGGTAGCAATTAATTTCCATGTAGCCAAAAGGGATCCCAAATAGTCGCTACCACCCTTCCAAAGATAATTAAAACAACACTTCCACATTTTTTCCAGAATCCCCTTTGGGATAAGAGCTAGTGTATGCCGAGAGATGTGCGTCGATAGTTTAGGTTTTTTTGTGAATTTTTGCAAGATTGTGTTTCAGAAGGCGACGAGGGTTCCCTACAAGGCACTTGGAGTGGAATATACCATGACCAGGGTAGCGGGGGGTGGGGGGGGGCAGTTAACACCTCCCCAAAAACTCATCAGGTAGGGAAAGAAATGGAATCGGGTAGCTTCCCATTGACTGGGATGGGAGGAGAGGGATCATCCCAGACGACGACGATGCATACTAGTGAGGGGGGAGGGCGAAGACTTGGGGGATGCATCCCCAAAACCTCATATATCCCAACTATGCAAATCAAATATGGAAAACTGAGAGAAATAATCTAGTACATGAAAGATCATGCTATAATAGGCAAGTTTTTAGGGATTTGGCCTACGAAGAAATCCCTAATCTGGTCGATCAATACTACTTGAAGGCCGGAAGGTCACTATGATTTGCAGCTTGGGTCGAAAGGATTTTTTACGATCAATTTCTTCAATTTAGGGGATCGGAATCATATCTTCGACGGGGGGCCTTATTTCTTTTATTCAACAGGATTATTTCTAAGCCCTTGGAGGGAACGATTTAATCCAGGCAAGGAATATCTCTTGATCGCACTGGTCTAGATTCAATTGTATTCGTTACCCACATATTACTGGGATTTTGAGATCCTGAAGGATATATGGAATGCGCTGGCAGACTTTGTCAAAATATTTGAGATAACAAAGGCCAAGCATTATACCTCATATGGTAGCATATGTGTCTATATCAATATTTCTGAGGATCTCCCGGAAGCGATCAATCTTACGTGGGATGACGAGAACTTGGTTCAGACGTTCAACTATGAACATGTTCCATTTCAGTGACGGAGGTGTCATGAGCATGGACACTTGTTTCACAATTTCCTTCTGAACAAACCTCCCCCGGTTCTGAAGCATAAAGAAGAAACGGATGAGGAAGGATTTGCGAAGGTTAACAATAGGAAGTGATAGGGGAAAAATAATGTAGCTCTAAATCAAGGGAAGGCCCCTTCAACAACCAACAGATTCGAGGCCCTATCAATGGTATCAAACAATGATACTGAAACTCAAAGTGAGAAGTAGGGGGGGAACTCTAGAGGTAAAATGCCATATCTGGAAATGCATTCAGGAAATCAAGAGCAAAAACTTGCTTTCACATTCAACAATCAGAAAGGATAAGGTCATGAGAGGAGGTTGATGAAGATATGGAAACCAGAGACTTGGATTTGGATGATATTGAGGCGGCCTGTCCTAAATGGGTCGAACTTCTTCAAGAAGCGATCATGTGATCTAAAGCCTCAATCTCGCCGGGAGTCATAGTCGGAGGCCCGAATGAGAACAAAAGGAAATTCGGGGAAACTAGGGGAAAATGGGGACGACGAAGCAATAGACAATAGATAGTAGAAATTAGAGCTAAGTTCGTAGATTCGGGGCAATATCCTACTCTAAAAGTGGCCTTAGTCACAGTGTCCAATTCTAAGTAATGAAGCTTTTGTCTTGGAATATAAGAGGACTTAACAGTCCCCAGAAGATCATAATCCCGAGGAAAAAGATAAGGAATGAAAAGCGAGTAATGATCTTTCTCCAAGAAACCAAGTGTTCAGAAGAAAGGATGAAGAGTATAGGGGGGAAAGTTTGGAGAAAAAGTGAGGTAATTGCAGTTGATGCTAAAGGGACGAAGAGGGAATTAACAATTCCATGCTATCCTGACAAAGTTGCGTTGTCTAACTTTCTTTCCACCCATATAAATATTTTGGCATAGTTTAGGGTTCTTGGTTCTGCGATGGTTCGCGTAAACACCAATGTTTATGGCCCCTTTTCTCTTGGCCAAAAGGTAGGGTTTATGGCTAATTTAGAGAGACTTCATCTTTGGGTTGGTTAGAGGCATTGGGTAGTTGGGGGAGACTTCAATATGATTCGCTCTCTATCAGAAAAGAAAGGGGTTGTAGGAGATTGAACACAAGTAACTAGGCATTTGAATATCTAATAGAGAGATTAAACCTTGTGGATATAATTACAGGCAATAGTCTATTTACCTAGAATAACAAAAGGAGCAGTGATAGGGACATTGCCTGAATAATTGATAGATTTATGGCTTCTAACTCCATCCCCGTGAGTGGAGGGGAGATTTCTTCCCTGGTGCTTCTATCGGCTAGCTCGGATCACTGGCCAATTACTATACTATGGAGTAGTATTGGAATTCGAACGAAACAACCTTTTTGTTTCGAACAGTTTTGGCTCTCTCACCCAAGTTTCAAAGATCTTGTTCATCAATGGTGGGAAGAGATAGAGATCACGACATGATCATGTATGTATAGATTTTAGCAAAAATGAAAGATGCTCCAAAATAAGATTAAGGTCTGGAATAAGGAAGTCTTTGGAAATATTTATGAAGACAAAAGACAGCTCGAAGGAAGACTACAGGAAATCCAGTTGAAAGGCATGCAAGAAGGATATAACGAGGGGCTGAAAATGGATGAGGCTAATCTCATAGCCCAAATTTCTCAAAGAGAAAAACAGGAGATTCTTTGGAAACAAAAATCTCAGAATCAATGGTTAAAAGAGGGGGAAATAAACACTAGCTTTTTCCATAGATCCACCATGCAAAATAGACAAAGGAACAAAATTCACTTGCTAAAAAGGGAAGATGGATAAAGAATGGAGACTCATGAGAAAATTGAGAAGGAATTATTTCAATACTTCAAAGGATCGATGGGAGATCCATGGCAGAATCACGCCGAGGATATTGAACAAATTACTTGTCATATCCCGCATTTCGTTACGCAAGCCCAAAATGAATTATTAATGAGACCAGTGGAAGATAGCAAGGTAGAGGAAGCAGTGTGGTAGATGGAATATGGAAAATATCCAAGCCTAGATAATTTCACTGCAAACTTCTTCCATTTATTTTGGGGTCTGGTCAAGGATGATGTCGTGAGGATTGTTGAAAGCTCATGAGTTATGGGTGAAGTCCTAGCGACCTTCAATGCAACCTTCTTGACTCTAATCCCAAAAGTTGAAGGGGTGGATATGCTTGTTAAGTTTCAACCTATCTCCTTATGCAATATTATCTATAAGATCATAACTAAGGTTATTGCAAATAGACGAAAACCTCTCCTCCCAAACCTCATCTCCCCGGAGCAATTGAGGTTTGTGGAGGGAAGGAAGATTCTGGATGGAATTATTCTTGTTCATGAGGTTATACTCGCTTAAGATATCAAGGAAACTTGGGATGCTAACAAAATTTGATCTTTCCAAGGCTTATGATAAACCAAGTTGGAAATTCACGGGACAAAATGCTTCTTGCTTTTGGTTTCAATGAGGCATGGACAAGATGGATTATTAACTTGGTCACTTCTGCATTTTTCTCTATTCTGGTGAATGGGTCCCCTTCAGAGACTTTTAAACCAACAAGGGGTATAAGGCAAAGTGATCCCCTTTCACCATTCTTGTTTGTGCTTATGGCAGAAGGACTTGGGAGAATGATAAATAAAATGGTGGAAACTGAGGAAATACGGGGTTTAGCTCTCCACCCTCGTGCCCCCAAATAGTGCCACCAATAGTTTGGGGACGATACTATGCTTATGGGCCACGCTTCAGTGTTGGAGGCCCTCACTATTAAGAAGGCTCTTCAGCTCTTTTCCAATTATTTAGGCCTATCGGTGAATGAGGAGAAATCTTAGGTGTTTTTCTTCAACACCCCAGTTGTTACCCAATGAAACATCCTTCGAATTTTGGGGTTTTAGAAGAGCTCCTTTCGTCCAAATATTAGGGGGATCCCCTCTCAGACTCGACCATCAAGAAAATAACCTGGGAAAATATTCTGGATAGGATGAAGCAAAAACTAGCTAGATGGGTTTTTCACCCGTTAAATCTAGCTAGCCGATTGGTTTTAGTAAAAACTATGCTCCACGCCATGCCCATTTGTCTGTTTTCGGTGATGGCATCTCCAAAAGCGATTCTAAAGGAAACTTGCAATTTGAAAATGAGATTCCTATGGGGGGTCTCTCTGGAAAGGAAAAAATGGGCTCTGGTCAGTCGAAATTATCTATTTCTTCCCAAGCTTTAGGGTGGATTGGGCCTTAGAGATCCGAAGATAATTAGCAAAGTCCTTGGGGCTAAAATATGGTGGTCTTGGGTAACTCATGAAAATGAGCCTTGGGCTTAATTATGGCATTGTAAATATAGTCCAGATTGGGATAAGACTAATCCCATCTGTTATAATGGGGATAGTGCAGGGTCCCATATATGGAATATTGTTAAGTAAGGGAGAAGCCTCATCGAGGATCATAGTTTCTGGGAAGTTAGAAATGCGGAGAAGGCATACTTTTGGAGAGATTCATGGTAGCAATTACCTCCATTAGGCTGTCATATTATCAATCTAGCGATCCAAAATCTTTGCATGGAAGATGGTGGACGATGGTTAAGGACTTTTGGAAAATAGAACAAGGCAATGGGGATTTCAGACGATGGTGCCCTCTGGAACGGTGGCAAACCTTCTACCATGGGGAGGAAGCGAAGGATATTGATAACAAGATTCAGAATAGACAAATCTGAATCCACGGTGGAAAAGATAAGCTCAGATGGGGATATCAGGCAAAGGATGTTTTCAATATTAAAGAAGTTTATCTTATTGAACTAGGATTGTCAGTTGATTGTAACCAAAAATGAGTGGAAGCATATATGGGGAGCCAATCTCTAGCTGAAAGTTGCAACCTTCCTATGGTTGGTGTTCAAAAGGCGCATCCTAACTGGGGAGAACCTTAAGAAACATGGCATTTTAGGCCCCTCCCTTTGTTTCTTGTGTTCCGAAAAAGAAGAGGAAATGGACCATCTTCTTGATCAATGCAACATTGCATCGGCATTATGGAATAGAGGCGCCACCATCTTCCGTCGGTCATCAAGGGTGAGAAATAAACCAGAAAATTCTATCAAGGAATGCAGTATCGATCCCTTCCAGAATATTATTCTGAATAGAATTTGGCAACTCTTCCCTGGTTTCTTGCGATAGGAAATCTGGAAAGAACAAAACCAAGGCATTTTTAGGGACAAGTTGAACACTGAAGATATGGTTTGGAAAAGGATTCAAAGGCACATTCAAGAAACTCTCAAACTTAATTCCTATTGTGATCAAGACTTACAGGTCAATGATCAAGAACAAAATATTCAGTAGGCATGGGGCATCTCTAACCTTCCTCAATGGCTTGGTGGTTCTCAATCAGCTCAAATACACAATCCTAGTTCTAATTGGTGGGTAGTGCCTCCATTAGAAAGTTTCAAATTAAACTTCGATGGGGTGTCTAAAGGAAATCTAAGGCCCTATTTGGATTCAGAGGTGTCTTCCATAATAGTTTGGGGGAAGTGGTCAGAGTGTTTCGGGGTTTTCTTGGAATGGAAACCAACAATGTGGCTAAATTAGAAGGGCTCATTCATGGCATATCTTATGCTTGTCATAACAGAATTGAACCCTTGGTGGTGGAAGGGGACTCTAAGATCATCCCAAGTTTGGCGAAACAGGTGCAGAATGGGTAGTCAGTAACCAAAGTCTCTTCGCACTGGAATCTGGAATTTAGATTGGAAAAATTGGCCTATTGGCTACAACAAGTTTGGGATCTGATGTTTTGCCACATTCACAGAAAAGGAAATAAAGTGGTAGAATTTCTAGCAAATACTAGGATCTTGACAAGGATGTTGTTTCAAGATGGCACAATGGACTTTCTAGAAGATCAAAACCTTATCACTCAAGGCCAAGCTTTGGCTTCCACGGATTTGGAGACCCTGAATGTAGGTGATGATGAAGAACAAGTGGAATGCATGGAGACCGAGACAAGGCACGTGGCTTGGACACACAGGTTGTTGAGTCATGGTCTAGAAATTTTATTAATGGGTAACTGGAGATATGATGGTGGTGATTCAATGTTTCAATGTATGAGTAGGTACGAGTTTGGGGATAGCATTCATAACATTGCATGGGGAATAATGATCCTGCAAGGTGGTGAACTTCCAGTGCGAGAGATGGTCTGCTCATGGGAAGGTCTCATCTCGCAATAATGGTGCAGATAGTTTATAAGCCGATAACCTAGAAAGATAACACAGTGGATTGGGTCGACTTAGTAAGGATTGGGCTACGGGAGATTTGGGCCTACACCTAGTTATTGAGGTCTTGTTTGGCCACACCAAGAAACTATCATGGAAACCAAGGGTTGTTGAGCAAAGGGTAGGGGGAAGGGGAAGGCTAGAGAGGTTGCTCCCCAGATTTCAAGAGAGCAATCATGACCGCAGATGCTGCTAACTTTTTTCAAAATTGCATTCCGATGGAAATTCAATCAGAGATTGCAGAGGCAGAACAAGATCTCTGCGATGAGATGGAAAATGAGAAACCTCTTGAAGAATTCAAAGTGTTAGCAAAGTGTGTGCAAGACCCTGGTACCACGAGAGGTAGGCTGGTGCTGCATGAACGAACTATGGCTCTCTTCTAAGTTATGAAGGGTCTATTGGCTAGAGTTGTAATGGACAAAAGAGCAAAAGAGAAGGGTGATGAAGAGTCGGTGAGGGCTTGGAAATACCACAATGAAGATTGTTGGCTAATGCATCAAAAGATAGATGCAATTGGAAGCAAAATCAGAGTCCGTTTTCCCCCTCCTCCTCCCATGGAAGTGGGTCATGGTGCTCTGGTGCAAATGCCTTCGCAGATGGTGGTTCCAACTACAAGCACATGAGGTCTGGGACCGACGATGGAGACTTGTTACCTCTTGTCTTATGTTTTGTTTTTGCGTCAATATAACAATCAATTGTTTTGTATTGGATAGGGTCTATGCTATAAAAAGGGGTTGTGGGTTTGTTATTAGTCAAACTGATATCTTCAGTTCAGTCTTCAGCTCTGCAACAAGTTTTGTGATGAATTCGGTTTATGATGTTCCAATATGTCTACGGTATGTCATAAGTTGGATAGAAGGGGAGATTATGGTTAGTATAAATGTTGGATCTATAAGCAAAATTTTCCCACTAGCGGTGGATGGATTTGGATAAGAGAAGGTAGGGTCTAGTCTATTATTTCTTCAGTCTGCTCTAATGGCCCAGGAAACCTTGCTACGCTTGGATGATGTAGACTTTTTTCTGTTAATATAATTTTGTCTTATTTACAAAAAAAAAGAGCTAGTGTACGCCAAAAAACAAGGATTGCTTCAAGAACATATTTAATTAGAACTAACCTACAATATTTGGATAGCCATATATTGCACCAGAAAGCAATCCTTTGTTCAATTCTAGATAGAAGGCACCTCCAATCATATTTTGCATAATTATTAGGTTTTAAAGTAAAACTGAGGTACTTAAAACCCTTGTCCAACCCTAGATGTTGAAAGGGAAAGATCCTTTCAAACCTTACCAACAAAAAATCATCCAAGTCATAAGAGTACATAGCAAATTTGTTCATATTGAAAACCATCTGAGTGGAAGAACCGTATAATTCTAAAATGTAGCCTAAGTATTGAGCTTCCATCAAATTGCCAAAGCAGGAAAGTAATACATCATCAACAAAAAGAAGGCGAGTTAGTGATTCCCCTCTTCCCACAAGAATACCCTGAAGTTGTCTAAGTCTTTGAGCTTTGAGGATTGCCCTACTAAGGCCTTCTACCACCAATAAAAATAGATAAGGGGACAAAGGGCATCCTTGTTTAAGCCCTTTGGATGGCTTGATAAAAGGAGAGGTAGACCCATTTGTTAAGACAAAAAAGGTAGCAGAGGTGACACAATCCATAATCCACTTCACCAAGGAAAGAGAGGAACCTAGATGAATCAATAGGGGTCTTAAATACAACCAGGAAACCCTATTGTAGGGTTTTGACAAGTCAAGCATGATAACAATGGTTAGAGAATGAGAATTCTTAATGGAGTGTAGGCCCTCCTTAGCAGTGCCTATAGCTTCATGAATCAACCTCCCCTCTAGAAAACCAAATTGTTATAGGGAGATTAATCTAGACAAAAGGGCTTAAAAGTCTCAGGGCTATGATCTCAAACCTGATTTTATAAACACCATTTCATAAGGAAATGGGCCTATGACCATCAAAATTATTCTAAAAAATCTTAGGTGTTTTTCTTCAACACCCCAGTTGTTACCCAATGAAACATCCTTCGGATTTTGGTGTTTTAGAAGAGCTCCTTTCGTCCAAATATTACGGGGCACCCCTCTCAGACTCGACCATCAAGAAAATAACTTGGGCAAATCTTCTGGATAGGATGAAGCATAAACTAGCTAGATGGTTTTTTCACCCCTTAAATCTGGCTAGTCGATTGGTTTTAGTTAAAACTATGCTCCAAGCCATGCCCATTTGTCTGTTTTCAGTGATGGCGGCTCCAAAAGCGATTCAAAAGGAAACTTGCAATTTGCAAAGGAGATTCTTATGGGGGTCTCTCTGTAAAGGCAAAAATGGGCTTTGGTCAATCGAAATTCTCTATTTCTTCCCAAAATTTAGTGCGGATTGGGCCTTAGAGATCCGGAGATAATTAGCAAAGTCCTTGGGGCTAAAATATGGTGGTGTTGGGTAACTCATGAAAATGATCCTTGGGCTTAATTATGGCATAATTGTAAATATAGTCCAGATTGGGATAAGACTAATCTCATCCGTTATAATGGGGATAGTGCAGGGTCCCATATATGGAATATTGTTAAGTAAGGGAGAAGCCTCATCGAGGATCATAGTTTTTGGGAAGTTAGAAATGGGGAGAAAGGCATACTTTTGGAGAGATTCACTGTAGCAATTACCTCCATTAGGCCGTAGTATTATCAATCTAGCGATCCAAAATCTTTGCATGGAAGATGGTGGATGATGGATAAGGACTTTTGGAAAATAGAACAGGGCAACGAGGATTTCAAACAATGGTGCCCTTTGGAACGGTGGCAAACCTTCTACCAGGGGCGAAAGCGAAGGATATTGATAACAAGCTTCAGAATAGACAAATTTGAATCCACAGTGGAAAAGATAAGCTCAAATGGGGATATCAGGCAAATGATGTTTTCAATATTAAAGAATTTTATCTTATTGAATTAGGATTGTTAGTTGATGGTAACCAAAAAGGAGTGGAAGAAGATCTGGGGAGCCAATCTCTAGCTGAAAGTTGCAACCTTCCTATGGCTGGTGGTCAAAAGGCGCATCCTAATTGGGGAGAACCTTAAGAAACGAGGCATTTTAGGCCCCTCCCTTTGTTTCCTGTGTTCCAAAAAAGAAGAGGAAATGGACCATCTTCTCGATCAATGCAACATTGCATCAACATAATGGGATAGAGGCGCCACCATCTTCCGTCGGTCATCAAGGGTGAGAAATAAACCAGACAATTCTATCAAGGAATGCAGTATTGATCCCTTTCAGAATGCTATTCTAAATAGAATTTGGCAACTCTTCCCTGGTTTCTTGTGATAGGAAATATGGAAAGAACAAAACCAGTGGATTTTTAGGGACAAGTTGAACACTGAAGATATGGTTTGGAAAAATATTCAAAGGCGTATTCAGGAAACTCTCAAACTTAATTCCTGGTGTGATCAAGACTTACAAGTCAATGATCAAGAACGAAAGATTCAACAGGAATGGGGAATCTCTAACCTTCCTCAATGGTTTGGTGGTTCTCAATCAGCTCGGATACACAACCTTAGTCTTGATTGGTGGGTAGTGCCTCCATTAGGAAGTTTCAAATTAAACTTCGATGGGGTGTCTAAAGGAAATCCAAGGATGGTTGGATTCAGAGGTGTCTTCCATAATAGTTTGGGGGAAGTGGTTAGAGTGTTTACGGGTTTTCTTGGAATGGAAACCAACAATGTGGCTAAATTAGAAGGGCTCATTCATGGCATATCTTATGCCTGTCATCATGGAATTGAACCCCTGGTGGTGGAAGGGGACTCTGAGATCTTCCTGATTTTGGCGAAACATCTGCAGAATGGGTAGTTGGTAACCAAAGTCTCTTCGCACTGGAATTTGGAATTTAGATTGGAAAAACTGGCCTATTGGCTACAACAAGTTTGGGTTTGATGTTTTGCCACATTCACAGAAAAGGAAATAAAGTGGCAGACTTTCTAGCAAATACTAGGATCTTGATAAGGATGTTGTTTCAAGATGGCACCATGGACTTTCTAGAAGATCAAAACCTTATCACTCAAGGCCAAGCTCTGGTTTCCCAGGATTTGGAGACCCTGAATGCGGGTGATGATGAAGAACAAGTGGAATGGATGGAGACTGAGACAGGGCACGTGGCTTGGACACAGAGGTTGTTGAGTCATGGTCTAGAAATTTTATTAATGGGTAACTGGATATATGATGGCGATGATTCAATGTTTCAGAGTATGAGTAGGTACGAGTTTGGGGATAACATTCATAACATTACATGGGGAATAATGATCCTACAGGTGGTGAACTTCCTGGGAGTGCGAGAGATGGTCTGCTCATGGGAAGGTCTCATCTCGCAATAATGGTGTAGATAGTTTATAAGCCAATAACGTAGAAATAGAACACAGTGGATTGGGTTGACTTAGTAAGGCTTGGGCTACGGGAGATTTGGGCCTACACCTGGTTAATTGGGGTCTTGTTTGGACACACCAAGTGCCTACGCCAGGAAACTATCATGGAAACCGAGGGTTGTCGAGCAAAGAGTAGGGGGAAGGGGAAGGGGAAGGCTAGAGCGGCTATTCCCCGTATTTCAAGATAGCAATCACGAGCCGCAGATGCTGCTAACGTTTTTTAGAATTTCATTCCGATGGAAATCCAATCAGATATTGCAGAGGCAAAACAAGGTCTCTGGGCTGACATGGAAAATGAGAAACCTCTTGAAAAATTCAAAGTGTTAGCAAAGTGGGTATAAGACCCTGGTTACACGAGAGGCAGGCTGGCGCTGCATGAACGAACGATGGCTCTCTTCTAAGTTATGAAGGGTTTATTAGATAGAGTTCTAATGGACAAAAGAGAAAAAGAGAAGGGTGACGAAGAGTCGGTGAGGGCTTGGAAAGACCATAATGCAGATTGTTGGCTAATGCATCAAAATATAGATTTAATTGCAAGCAAAATCAGAGTATGTTTCGCCCCTCCTCCTCCCATGGTAGTGGGTTATGGTGCTCTGGTGCAAATGCCTTCACAAATGGTGGTTCGAGCTGCAAGCACATGAGGTCTGGGACCGGTGATGGAGAACGTTCTGAAAGATGGAGACTTGTTACCTCTTGTATTATGTTTTGTTTTTGTGTCAATGTAACAATCAATTGTTTTGTATTGGATAGGGTCTATGCTATAAAAAGGGGTTGTGGGTTTGTTATTAGTCGAATTGATATCTTCAGTTCAGTCTTAAGCTCTGCAACAAGTTTTGTGATGAACTCGTTTTATGATGTTCCAAGATGTCTAAAGTTGGATAGAAGGGAACATTATGGTTAGTATCGGTGTTGGATCTATAAGCAAAATTTTCCCACTAGCGGTGGATGGATTTGGATAAGAGAAGGTAGGGTTTGGTCTGTTATTTCTTCAGTCTGCGCCAATGGCCCAAGAAACCTTGCTACACTTGGATGATGTAGCCTTTTTATGTTAATATAATTTTGTCTTATTTACAAAAAAAGAACTAGTGTATGCCAAAAAACAAGGATTGCTTCAAGAACATATTTAATCAAAACTAACCTACAATATTTGGATATCCATCTATTACACCATAAAGCAATCCTTTGTTCAATTCTAGATAGAAGGCACCTCCAATCCTATTTTCCATAATTATTAGGTTTTAAAGTAAAACTGAGGTACTTAAAACCCTCGTCCAACCTTAGATGTTGAAAGGGAAAGATCCTTTCAAACCTTACCAACAAAAAATCATCCAATCCATAAGAGTAGATAGCAAATTTGTTCATATTGAAAACCATCTAAGTGGAAGAACCGTATAATTCTAAAATGTGGCCTGAGTATTGAGCTTCCACCAAATTGCCAAAGCAGGAAAGTAATACATCATCAACAAAAAGAATGCGAGTTAGTGATTCCCCTCTTCCCACAAGAATACCCTGAAGTTGTCTAAGTCTTTGAGCTTTGAGGATTTCCCTACTAAGGCCTTCTACCACCAATAAAAATAGATAAGGGGACAAGGGGGATCCTTGTTTAAGCCCTTTGGATGGCTTGATAAAAGGAGAGGTAGACCCATTTGTCAAGACAAAAAAGGTGGCAGAGGTGACACAATCCATAATCCACTTCACCAAGGAAAGAGAGAAACCTAGATGAATCAACATAAGTTTTAAATACAACCAGGAAACCCTATTGTAGGGTTCTGACAGGTCAAGCTTGATAATAATGGTTAGAGAATGAGAAATCTTAATGGAGTGTAGGCCCTCCTTAGTAGTGCCTATAGCTTCATGAATCAACCTCCCCTCTAAAAAACCAAAATGTTCTAGGGAGATTAATCTAGACAAAAGGGGCTTAAAAGTCTCAGCGCTATGATCTCAAACATGATTTTATAAACACCATTTCATAAGGAAATGGGCCCAAAACCATCGAAATTATCCATGCAATCCTGTTTAGGAATTAAGGCTATGAAAGTGGAATTAAAGTTCCCAAGAACCTTACCAGAAAGTGTTACCTCTTTAACAACCATATATATATATATATATAACCAACAAAAAGTCACATCTAATATCAAGCTTAGAATTGGACTCAACACATGAGGCAACATTAAAAAAACCTACAATGTCCAAAAGGGGTGCTAAAAATAGTGTTAAGGAAATTGTAAAATCTATTTTTCCTGCAACATGTTTATCATACATGCAAATGCTTGATCCATGATACATATCAATTGAAAAAGAATCCTCATTGAAGCAATAAAATTGCAAAAGACATATCAATATATTAAACTCTAAATTAAAATATATAATCATCATCCTAAGTGTCTCTAAATTAAAATATATAATCATCATCCTAAGTAAGGTGTAAGCAAGAACACATGAGAAGTACAACTCCTATATAGTTTTTTCTTACTAATGACATTGCTATGGAAAGCTTGGACAATAAACATACAAATGCCACAATTATCAAATTATCATGAAAAGATTAGCAACAATTGCAAGGCCATAACGGAAAGTTGTCGCAATGCAATCACATCAAAAGTATGGTATAACAATGGCATGCAATAAAGGGCCTTAAGTTTGAAAAACTAAAAAATAAAAAAATCAACAAATTGTTGAGAATTCTATCAATAAAGAATTTGGAGAAAATCCTTGGGTTTCACCTAATTAGCAAAGAAAATGACCCCCATTTGGAAATGTTATTCCATGCAACACCAAGTGTTCGTGGTATTATTAGCCTAAATCTCAATTGCTAAATGGAGTGTCAATTGTTGTAGCAAAACAAAAAACTCACCTCTAGTGTTTCGCAGTCATTGAAGATTATGCACCTTGTGAAGATTTCACAACCCTTGAAGATACCTAAAATGTGGAAACATTCAATTAGCATTTGAATAATCTTGCTCTTTGGTTTCCTACAAAGAAGTAGTGGGACAACCTGGTTAATAATTATTCCCAACCCCAAACATCCCTTTTCCTTCAACAAAGCCTATAGAGGTTCCACAACTAGATAAAATAAACACACCTAGGGCACAATATCAAGAGAAGGCTCATAACTATTGTCGCTGGTGAAAATTGATTATACTTAAATAGATAGATCATCAAACGAGTGGTATATGTAAGGAAAATTTTAGGGGCGAAATTTAGCCCATGAGTTAATTTTCCAAGTTTTTTCCTAAAAAAAAATTAGCCTTATCTCCATTTTTTTCTAAAATGATTTGCCCCAATTCCACATGATAAAAATATTTTACTATAAACATCACCAAAATTGTCTATTATAAACTTCTTAGAAATTTGAACATTTAGACAAAAATATTGTCAAATATTTTATGGTTAAAAATTTAAGAATAATTAATATTCACAAAAGTTTTCACACTTTTTAAATCCTTAAAATTTTCCTTCAAACATATATATACAAACATATATATACAAATTTGAGGATGAAAAAAATTTCAAGAAATATAAATTCCTTTAAAAACACCTCGAACTCTAAAATAAAATTAATAAGAATAAAAACACACCCAAAATCTAAAATAAAATTAAAATAAAAACACTAAAAAATAATAATGTCCCCGTCCAATAATTATTCATATTATGATTGGAGAAGCCATTGCGAAATACGAAATACCCTTCATCCTTTTTACCATAATTCCACATAAAATAAAAATATATTAATTTTTTACTTCATGTGAATTGTGATAACATTAAAATTTCGAAACTATTGATGTTAGTGGTTTCATTTATTTAAAAACCACCAAATCAATAAATATGGACAAAGTTAGAAAACAAGATTTTTTTTCAACTATTAAAAAAAAAATACACTTAATGTCTCTAGGTTTGTGGTTGTTTTTTCTTTATTTAAAATATTCATAAATTTTGCAACTATCATCACTAAAGTATCTCCCCCAAAAATTATAGTTATAAAAAAACATTTATTTAAAAAAAATGTGAAAGAAAACTTTACAAAGTTCTCATCAATTTAATATTGTGTGGACTAACATGCTTATATTATAACCCTGGGTTTTGGTGGTATTATGTCTATTAATCTAATCCAAATTCGGTTGAGAAACTGCAATTTCAACAAATGTGTTATTTTATACTAATTCTATATCTCCAAATCTACCTAAATCGTTGAAATGAATGACGATTTAGACACAACAAATGATGATTTCAACAATTCAAGGTCTATCGGATTGTCATAGATACAAGGTGATTCGAGTGCCTCCCATTAAATGCCCTATAAAATTGTGTTATCTTAAATCTAACTCAAATGCACATCCAATAATGTCATGTTGATGGCATGTTTTTTTTGGCTCTAGGAAATTATATTACTTTAAACAAAATATACAAAAAATATCAGTTTAGGTCTCCCAAGGGAAACCTGACCAAAGATAAAATAACAAACTATCATTTGTTATCCAGAGAGTTTTACTATGTCTTAGGCAGTGACTGAACAAAACTCTGACTAGATCTAAAAGAATCTATTGTGCCTAGAACATACTTGTGATAGCTACTGAACAAAAAAACAGACTTTAGAAAACCTGGACTAATCTGCAGCTTCATCATCAAAGATAGCAATATGGAGCACGTCTTGCCCATGAGAGGACTGGAGAACTGTAGCAAGGCCTGAAGCAAGAACTAAGGCAAGGCTTGTTGTAGCAAATTCCAGTTCGGTAATGGCTTTAATAATTATATTATTCCTTTCCATCACATGTCTTATATGATCTTGAATTTCATCCATTTGGAGCAGAATTTCATTTCTTTCCTCTTAACTTTCCATTGGGACCTTGCCAAGCAGTGACTTGATTTGCCAATAGAGGGTGAGGGTTTAGTAAAATTTTGTCTCCCTTGTCGTGGAATAACCAGATTCCCTTACCTATGATTTCATTTCCTTAATAATCTTCTCATAACTAATGTCTTCCTTCTCAAACTTGACCTAGACTTTGTCCTTGGAGAGTCGGTCCTTCACATCACTCGAGATTTGCTTCTCGCACATCCTATTACACTTGAGATAGGGAGGAGTTGCATCGTCCTCTTTGTGGCCTACGACCTCTTCCTTGGCCCACCATCCCTTTCTGTATAACTGACAGCAAGAAACTACCATTGGGGAGGAGAACCCCAACTCGACTAAATCGCCACGAAACAAGGGACCCAACCCATAAATAATAAAACCACCAATTCCATAGAAGGACAAAGTTGGGAGAAGCTTTAGTTAGAGGGTGAACATCCAATTGTTGGTCAAACCATCCCCAAATAGTTTACACCATCCAATTAAGAATGATGCTAACAAAAAGCATATGGTTTAAATTCTTACCCAATGATTCTTTAACCCTTCCAACAATCTTGCATTTGGAGAATGCCTCCACCAGGTCCTATCAACCTTCTCTCTCGCACTCAAATTCCACCTGCCAGCATGAGCACCTTTACTCCTAGCCATCACCATAGGATCTAGAGCAACCACCTCCCATCGAGCCTACAACTTATCACCCATCCCATCCAACCTCCTCTCCTGCATGTGAAGGTTATAGAGGATTTTCCATAGGATGATGGAGTGGTACTCCCTCCATGTTATCTCTTGGCCACAAGAGTGCCATCTGGACAACATACTCGCTACCATTAGGCCTCTCTGACACCCCATCCGGGGAAGGTTGATGTCATGTTTTCAAAGATGAAATTAAAAATTTGAAAAAACACATAAGACAAGTTCCACAAGTTCAACAATGATTGATGTTTTATTCATTATGAAATCATGTCTTTCAAAGTTTTACCCAATTCCAAATCAACCTGGTTCGTCGAAAAAATATTCAGTTTCCTTTATCATCAAATTCCAACCACCAAAGAAAAGTTTACAACCTTAAATCACTCCCATTACGACCTTTTAGTGTTTATAAATGAATTAAAACAAAAAATGTGTGATTCTAAACGTTTGTTGGCATTGAGAGCGATATTTGTCGATAAGCATACATTGTGTGGAGTGGGGCGTGTCCATGTCATCCGAAGGCCCATCCTATCCTTTGTTAGATATATATCTTTTCCAAGATCTTTCGTTGGTTGATACTATCTTTTCGATGACTCGGCATTACATATCCGTATCAAATTGAAGTGGTGACCTATTATAAGCAAAGCCATTCGTTCTAAAGCGGGGACACAAATAAGATAAGACAATTCACTTTTGTCCGAAGGGGTAGCTTTAAACTTTTCTCCAAAGCAAAGGGGTAGGTATCTAGTCATACGGATGATTAGAAAAAGGGGTAAATATTTGTCAGATAAATAAAAGATAATAAATTCTTTGTCGATTGTGATTACACATAATAATTACTAAAGACAAAAGAGCATTTTACGGTGTAATTACTGCAGACCATCAGTAAATCGTTTCATCTGTCAGCATCTTTCCTCAGTGAAATGATCAAAAGCAGGCTCCCGGGTACGGGGCCACGTCATAATTTTTATCGAGAAGCCGCCTCATAATTGAGGGCCAGAAATACCAACCGCCACGTGTTAAAAGTCCTTTAACGGCAGCCCATACCACCGCAACAGCCGGTCGCCACTCCGCACGGTTGGGGCGGGGCCGGGGGCGTGGGCGCGTTGAACGGAGATGGAGGAAAACCACAGAATCCCTCTGCCAGCGTGGCGGAATGAGGTAAAGGTGTGCCTCATATTTGATCTTGCTGGCCACGTGCACCCGCTCTCCGCCGCGATCTTGATTTGCCATTGCTTTCTACCTTGTCACGTCGCGGTATTGATGGTCCGCATTGAACGGAATTCGGCGCTTCTGGGCCGCCACGTTATGTCCTTTCTCGGATTCACGGCATCGCATTTCTCAAGAATTGCAGGCGTATGTTTGGCCGGGAGCTGTTGGTAGGCAACTGTGTCTGGTCGCTCTTTCAAACCCCTGGATTTGCTTTTCGTTTTACCTTAGCACGCAGATTTTTAAGCGTCGCAGCCATTCAATGGCTTAAAGGTGTGGCTAGACGACGGTGGATGATTGATGTCGGGACAAATCCTGCTTCTTCTCGTTATTATCTTCCTATCGATACCTTCAAGCTCGAATTTGGTCAGCTTAAAGTCCAGATCCCGCTGTAGTCTTTGTTTGTATTTTTTCTTTCCTGGTTGAGCATTCGAATCCCGTGAAATGGTAGACTGCGTGGATAATTTAGGCTCTTGAGGCTAAATGCGGTTTCTTTACGAGAAGAGGATTTGATTTAGCTACGATTTGTCCGTCTTGGTCACACGGAGTTTGATTATTGAGACCGTTCTTATTTGGATAAAGAATTTCTTTACTGCAGTTCGTGGATTTTTAGTGCCCTGCAGAGCAAATCTTGGTATTTATTGGTAGGGGAATTTGTCCGAGGTCCGGTTTGCTTGAAGAATTGGAGTTTCTGAAATGGTAATGTCGCACGTGAGGGGAATTCCTTCTTATTCTATCTGCTTTCCATCTTATTAAGGTTTAGTTCGAGGTCGAATACAGTAGTGTGGTGCTAGAGCCCTTCTTGTTTGATATTGTTTCACTTTGTACGTAAAAGTTTGTGAAACAGTAATGTCGACGATATATATTTACAAATGAGAGCAAATCATTCTTCCTGCTGCACGTAATAGCTTTGACAATCCTGTAAGAGATCTTATTGCTGGTGATAAATCCTTTACACTTGTGGTTTCTTGCTGGTGATACTGGTTTTGCTCAAAGCATCTATTATTTACCTCCTGTATTCTTTTCTAATCTGCAGATGTTTTGTTGTAAAACAAATTTCAACAAATCTGCAGAGGTTTTGATGAAAAGCAAATTTCAGCAAATCTGCAGAGGTTTTGATGAAAAGCAAATTTCAGCAAATCTGCAGACTTGGTCTAGTTTTCTCAACAGATGACTTGGTCTAGTTTAAGAGCGACATTTCAGCAAAGTGTGAGAATATTTCCAAGGATAGAAACAGTTGCAGTGGATTCCTAAGAAGAGTGGATGGATAAAAGGCCTCTCCATTTCGGTCGAATGACTTGGCCTCCCGTCGCTCTTTCAGGGTCCGGTCCGAGCTTTGGAGGTACAGAGCTTTTGTTATTTGTATGAGACAGGGTTTGCAAGTTAAGATCTGAAGGCCAAGGCGGCTGCACTTTCTCGCTGTAAGATAAAAATAGCAGTTAACAAATCTTCGGAGCCCGCCATTAATATTGTAGCAGAAATGAAAGTTGTATATTTGGACATCAGAGACTTATGTGGTGTGGTACAACGCAGCGGTGGGCTAGGTCATGTAATTGATAGTACTCTGGTATACATCAGAAATAGGGCAAATGTTAGAAGTGGAGCAGTTAGGGTCAACTCAGCTAAGAGAAAGTGAGCCCTCCGAACTGAAAATATGCAGATTAGACTGGAATGTGAGCAAGGCTATTGCAAGGTAGAGCAAAATGATCAAGATGACGAGGCTGAAAACCACATACGAGAATTATCTGAGAAACGTAAACTGCAAAATACTGATGTGTTTGGAAATGTTATTGGAGGAGATGGTCATCCACCAAAGGTGGACATAAACTGGGATGGACAACTTAAACTAAAGGACCAACATCAACAGCTTAGAATTTGCTGGGAAAGGTCTCTTTCACAGCGTTGCCTGAAAGTGCTGTTAGTAGAGGATGACGAATCAACTCGTAAAGTGGTAACAGCACTTCTATGCCATTGCAGATATGAAGGTAATTACCAACCTAACTTCGTCTTCTGTTTGAAAATTATCTATTCGTTTTTCTTTTAATGTGAATGGAAAAATTGTCAAAAAGAGTAATTTTATGCACAGAATTTAGGTCCAAGGTTTTCAGTATGGACATTGTTACTTGTGTCATGACTAATTGTATGCTTATGTTTTTGTCTATAATGCTCATGATTTTTTTAAGTCCTTTTTCAATTGTTATTTAGACTCGATATTAGTGGCACGGATGAGATTCCTTTTTCTTTTTACATGTGATTGTAATTACTAGCTGATGCTTATTCTGGCATCCTAGAATATGTGATTTGTTACTTTGTAGTTTTTGTGAATTGTGTTTAGTATCGAGAGTTCAAAAGTTTTGTTCAAACAATTCCTTTTAGAGGTTGAAAATCTATTCACAGGTGTTGCTCCTTTTCTAGATGGTATTATATTTCTTTTGTAGCATTGTCACAGTGTCAAGCTTAACTGTTTGCCCATGGCCTTGAGATAGGATTATATTTTATATCATGTTTTTTTTATCAACGTCGAAGGATTATTTGTAATGATTACTTATCCTAGTATGCTTTCGATTGATGTGACTTTGTCACAATGTTTAATTTAATTATACTCCTATGTAAAAGACATGTTGCTGATTATAATAATAGAGAGCTTTTAACCTGTGTTGCTTCTTTATATGATAAAATGCTTTCTTTAACTATTAAAATAACAATATGTAGAAGGCATTACAAAAAAAGAAAGGCAAATTGCTATATGCAACCACGAAGAGCACAGAGTCCAAAAAGAGCCAAAACTCCTAAGAAACTAACAACCTGTCATACATAGTACGACAAAATTCCTAAATGGCTATAGCCAACACTACCAAGAGGTTACATCAAATGAAACTCCAAAAGTGGGCCAACTGGCCAAGATGTGATGAGCAGAAAATCATGCAGCAATAGGAACAGTACTCGGACATGGTGGCGGGACATCCTTGGGAGGTGGTGGCCTCCAACCTTCGAAAGCAGGCTCTGCAACCAGGATAATAGGCTCCCGTCCATCAATCCCTTGTTGAGGTTTTGGAGGCTTCTCCACTTCTCAGATGGGAAGGGGAAACAGAGGAAAATTATCATCATTGAATTGAGGACAAGCAGCCCAGTTGAGTTGCTGCTCCCTACATTCCTGAACCAACTGATCTGCATGATGTCTTGGACGATGAGAGCGATGAGACTGAGCAGATAAGGTAGGGGTCTCGGCAGGAGCCTGCCTTCTCATCGTGCATGGAGTTGCACCTCAATAATCAATTAGATGATGTAAATGGTCCATCTCAACATGCACTGTTTGGAATTGTGCTAAAATCTGCAGGTGCAAATCAATGCACCATCTAACCAAGTGAACCTCTTCTCATGCTTAACACCCTTAACATTTATTTCTTCGTTTCCAAATTAAAAATAAAATTTCAACATGAAGAAGCGCCACCAGGCTGCTTGAAATTCAATGGCCCAAAGAAGCCTTACCTAGGAGGGCTTATCTCTAGGAAAATTGGGGAGGGAGAATTTGACTACACAACATGTAAACTCAACCACAAGCAAAAACACAGAACAAAAGCATATGCTTAAGGATTTCATTCTTTTCACAGGGAGGGCATTGGCTAAGAAATTCGCAAGTGCTGCAGTTTGTGGTCAACTTCAAGAGTATGGCCTCCCATCATGAGGGGCCAGACAAAGTGGGGCTTCTTTGGCTCAATGAAAGGCTTCCACAGTGAAGAGATTTAGAACAACCAGGTTCTTTGCTTAGATTTGAGGTGCCAACTCTTGTCAAGCCTAGCATTAATGTTTGGTTTCACACATAATCAGTAATAGTAGCCATCTGCAGGTTTCCACTTTTCGAAGGCCTTGGAAAAGTTCCAACCTCAGTCCCTCGACCAGGCCAAGGTACTCTGCAACCCGATTTTAATGAATGAATAAACTGTCTGGAATAAGGATTTTTTCTCATTCCAGGATCCACCTGTAAAGAGTGGTAACCCAAATTCCACTCTCAGCAAAGGACAATTCTTCCAATCTTTGGTCTGGGTATCAAAAGAATCGGTAATCTTTTGAACAATCATTTGATTGAGAACCAAGTCGACTCTGCTAAAGTCATGTTATTATAAAGCACCATAGGTAACCACCATAACATAAGATCATTAAAAGAAATCCCTGATCTAAGAGGGTTGTTTCTCCATTTGAGCCAGGTTTGATGGCTTCCCAAGCTTTTTAAATGCTCTTACCTAGAAAGGTATTTGCAATCTCTACATGAGATGGGGTAACAAGTAAAGTTTGCAGATTAAGTTTCCTCCAAGCTTTGATTCCAAGGGGGGCTTCCTGACAATGCAGTTTCAAAGAAGAGTTTTCCAAGCTTCATTATGCTCAACAACCTGAATGATCCATTTTGCACAAAGGGCCTGCACCTGAGTATATGAATAGAGGATCCCGAAACCACTCTAGTCCTTGGCAAGCAATAAGGTTCCAGTTTACCTGATGGAAGTCCATTTTACCTTGAGCATTTGCTCAGAGAAAGTTCTTGCGAAGCTTTTCCTATCTTTGGTAGGCACTTTGAGAAGCCCCCCAACATGAATAATATACCCTATTACAAAGATCCTTAGGTGAAGTCTGAAAGCCAAATGGTGTAAGCTTCACTTTCAACCACAACTGACCTTATATTGTAGCCATTATTATATATCTAGGTTTGGCTAAGGCTGGCCTTATACACATAGGCATATAACGGTAACCCCTTGGGGAAAGTGCTCTATCTTGAGTTGTGTATAGATATAGATACACAAAGCTCATTTGTAATTTATTCAATTGATTCATTCATTCTCAATAAAAGTGATTCGCCTAAGGGCATCATCAAGTTGTGCACTATGTTTCTTTCTCTCTATAATGCACTTGTTCTTGGGTTTTTTCTGTCTCCACGGTTGCATATTAAGCTATATTGTGACATTACATTTCTATTACTATATTAGTGTTGTCTTTATTTGTAAGGTAGGACCTTAATTGTAATTATACCCTTTGTCTCCTATGTATGCCAAGGACTAGTCTTAGAGATCATCTCGTATTGTGCATTTGATATTGTAAAAGGAGGTTGCCACCTCAAAGAGGGTTCTTATTCATTCTCCTTATTTCATTTTCAAGGCTTGGGAGTTACTCTTTCTTTCTATCTTTATGCTATCTTAGGAAATTGGTTCATAATATTGCACTCTTCTTGGGTGATTTCACTTCAAGTGTTGTGTTGTCCTAGTGTTGGTTTATTTTTCTCTTTTATTGTAGAATTCGTGTTTATGTTGGTTCTATTCAATTTTATTACTATCTCTTGTGAATCCAAAAATGGTATCAGAGCGACTGTGAATCTCCTTTACTCAAGTCAATAGCTGATCTAAATACTTTTGGTTAGTGGCATCACTTGAGGCTTCTTTGCCGCTACAGAACTGGGGTTTTTGGATCATCTCTTTTTCTAGGGCTTCCTAAGCTTTTTCTTGGAGTTTAAACTTGATCATCTCTTTCTTCGGGTTTCTTAGGCTTTAAACCCTAATTCAAGTGTTTAGACCCTACTTCAAGGCCATCACACTTTTCCTAGGTTTTCCTAGGGTTTAAATCCTCTTTCAAGGTCAACACACTTTTCTTTAGGGTTTCCTAGGGTTTAAACTCTCCTTCAAGGCCAATGCTCTCTTTCTTCTTTTGTTATGCAGCCAAAGGTGGCACACCACAATTTTTTTCCAAAAGATGTTGGTACCTCTCTCTCTTGGGCCTATCAAGGTGAACTTTCGAAGACTTTAAGGATGCTTATTCTTTGCATTAATATTGAACTTGATGGACTCATCTTATAATGCACATCTAGTTGTGCTCTCTACATATGGCCCTTCCTCTAGGATTATCGATGGGTTATAAAGGACATGCATGATGGTTTTAAACTGGTTTCCTTAGGTTATTGTGATGCAAGGTATGCTTTTGAGCCTCTTATGTTGGTTCATATTTACATTTATGGGAATATGACCACTTATTGTCTCTAGGGAGCCAAGTACTTCCTTACCTTCTCTAATGAAGTTTCTACTCATAGTCCACTAGGATATTTTCCATTGCTTATTGCAGAGAATTCTCCCTTCTTCAAATTATGATATTGATCCTCCTAGAATGAATAGTAAGACTGATGATGATGATGAGGACCTTATTGATGTCTTATCTAGACCCTATCCTACAAAAGTCTCTGGTTCTATACTTGTGCCAAAGGTCGCCTTCACTAGCTTGTGGAATTGTCATTGTGGGCGATATGGTGTTCAAGGGAGATAATATGCAATGTTTTCTATATGTGGTCCCTGTTCACTATTAAGGGGAGCTGTAAACCTTGTGATGTAATGCTTTATCTTTGTGGCCCCTTAATCATATTAAAGGGTCATGTTCAAAATAGGGGTGTAATCTTCATTTTCGACCATGACCAACCTTATATTGAGCTAGGTGTTCTCATTTATATTTTGGCAATGATCAACCTTATATTGAATTGGGTAGATATACACCCACTATCATTTGTATTTCAATCACAATTGACCTTATATCAAGTTAGGTATCTATACACCCACTATCATTTGTATTTCAATCACAATTGACCTTATATCAAGTTGGGTATTGATACACCCACTTTCATTTGTATTTATCATTTTTTCTCTGTGGCCCACCTTGATCAAGTTAAGGAGGGATGTTGAAAATGTTGTAAGCTTCACTTTCATTCACAACCAACCTTATATTTGTTAAAGTTTATAACAGCATAACCGGGATCACTAAAAGAATGGCAAAGCACATAAACAAAATGAGTGTATAGCTCATTTAACCATGATGATAAGAACAATCATCTCCTAACCATAGACAAAGCTATTTGTCTGCCTCGAGCTTAGACATTCCAATAGAGAACAATGTACATCCAGATAATAGTAGCGCAAACCCAAGAAAATAAGAGAGAAACTTCTCCAATAGTGGAGAACACCAAAAAATCAATCTCCTAGCTGCAATAACGAACCTCTCTTGACTAGAGTGAACTTGCTTGAGTGAATGAACAAATGAGAGGTCGAACACTCTATTTATACACATCAAAAGGTGACTTTTTCCCTTACTGGTCTGACCTAACTTTCCCCAACTGGGCCAACCTGATTGGGGCAGTTCTGCCCATTGTTTGGGACAAACTGCCCACCGTTTTGGGGCAATTTACCCACTGGGCCAACTTGTCTTGGGGGAATACAAAAAAATACATTTAATAAATCTTTTCTTTGTGATTTCACCCCAAGGTTTACATTGATTCTTTCAAGGGTTTTACATGATCAAATACATTGACATCTTGTCTCGTAGGAGGTACAATAACAAGATGAAATACAATAAGAATAGCTTCTGAAGTTACATTATTTCCAACACTCCCTCTCCACAAGGAAGGTATTCTTCGGACACTGTATTCTAATCTTATTCTTTCTTTGGTCGACCTATGAGGTGATGCCCCACGAAGCTACTACTCCAACACTCCCTCTTAGCCAAGGAGTCATCATCAGTATTATCATACTAGAACACATTTGGATATCATCTGTACATCACGGTTATCTCTAACCTCTCTATATCATAAGGAAGGTCTTCCAACACAATCTCAGTCCTTAAAGAAGTGCCAACAAATCAATCTCCGTGCATCATCTCAATCCAGTCCATCGGAGAACATGCACTAGCTCCACGACTCTTCCCTATCCATAGGGGAGTAACTCGTGCCTCAGCTCAACAACTCTGCAGTCCATCGGAGAGTCGATCATGCATCAATATAATGTGCCTCAGCTCAACCAGTCCATCGAGTGCCTACATCATCAACACTCCCTCTTAGCTAGAGAGGTCTCATCACGTCGAAACACATCTTGTTATCATAAGAAGGTCCATTACCACATAGGGATACACTCCACAAAGGAGTACTCTCCACAAAGGAGAACATTCCACAAAGGAACCATCCACAAAGAAGCACGTTCCACAAAGGAACCATCCCACAAAGGAGCACATTCCACAAAGGAACCATCCCACAAGGGGACACACTCCACAAAGGAGAATGTTCCACAAAGGGACCATCCCACAAAGAAGCACGTTCCACAAAGGAACCATCCACAAAGAAGCATGTTCCACAAAGGGACACACTCCATAAAGTAGCATGTTCCACAAAGGAACCATCCCACAAAGGGACACACTCCACAAAGGAGCACGTTCCACAAAGGAACCATCCCACAAAGGTGTTAAATTAATGTAACTTCAAAGAATATTCTACTTGTACTTTATTATTGTAACTTCGTCGGGGATGTCATTATTATATTTGGTCATGAGGTTAAACCTCCATTGTAAGTCAGGTCGTTAGCACCCAAGTGAATGTAATATAAGTGGTAATTGAGTCTCCCTAGAGAAGTCGGCTCACTTGGGGTTATTGAGGCCGACCTGGCCGAGTTAAAGGTTAAGTGAAAAGTAAAGTATAAATAGAGGGAGAGCTTCCCTCATTTATTCACTCACTCACTCACTTATGCAATTCGCATTAGAGGAGAAAGAGAGAGATCTGCGAAGGAGGAGTGGCTTGAGTCCAAAGTTAGGTATTTTTGTCTCTCTTATTTGTGAGACATATTTTTGGGGCATTGTACTTGATCATCTATATTGAGGAAGTTCTTGCTAGGTTTTCTTCCCCTTGAAGGTTTCCCAGGAAAAATTGTTTTGTGCTTTGTAAATTGTGATTGCGCATATTTCAGAGATCCTTATTATGCTGCTATTGTGAATAATGTATTGAATGCTAATGAATTTGCAATCTAATCTATGGTAGCATATAATCTTAACATGGTATCAGAGCTAGCCTGAAAAGAGCAACTTTCACAAGGTAAAACTCTCTCTCTCTCTCTCCGGAAGTGAAAATTTAGGGCTTCCCACAAATTTGAATTTTTGGAGTGCAATTGGCATAGGAAGGTGCGCCTCTCCAAGATTGAAATTTTGGTACCAAGATCGAAATTTTTGAGTGGATAAAACTCCCGAAAAGTCAAACCCTAGTTTGACTTTGGACCAGAAACTGCAGAAAACCAGAAAATCAAAAAAATCCAGAAACTGCAGTTCAGAATTTCTCAAGTGTACCAGCATACTCGCCTTAGTCAAGCGCATCTTTTGGTGAGTTCAATTTTTTATTTTAAGAAATTTTTATTTTTTGTTATTCTCTGCTCCCCGGGTTGAGATGGCACCAAGCACAAAGCTTGATGACAAGTTGGAAGGTATAGAGAACTTCCGTGCTTGGAAGTATAAGATTGGACTCATTCTGGAAGAGAATGATCTTACCAAGTTTGATAAAGAAGTTGTACCTGAACCCGAAGAAGCTGAAGCTAAGGAGATGCAAAAGAAGGATATGATTAGGGCTATTATGAGGATCATAGCAGACTCCATAAAAGATCACTTGATTCCTCAAGTGTCCTCCAAGAAGACTCCAAAGGAGATGTTTGATGCCCGAACAAGAATGTATGAAGGAAGAAACATAAATCGGAAGATGAATTTGAGAGCTCAACTCAAAAGCACAAAGATAAGCCAAGAAGTATCGTACAACGATCACCTACAAATGAAGAATGATGAGACTTGTTCCATAGAACAAGTGACAATGGTTCAACTATAACTTATGAAATCAAGTAGAGGAAGTCAACTATGACATGATGTTGCTCTAGTAGCCAGACTCATGGTGTGATCAAGATATCGAGCAACCTGCAGGACTTAGAAAACGACATGTGTGTAGATTGAAGAAGGCCTTCTACGGAATAGAATGATCACCTAGAGTGATGAGACATACACCTTTGCTATAAGGTTGAAGATGAGAAACTCATAGATAGGTGCAAGAGAGAACTTGCAACAGAGTTTGAGATATTTGGTTGTCCAATGTTTGTTCATATTACAAAAGAGAAAAGGACCAAGTTGGATCCTTCCGGAAATGAAGGAATCATTGTTGGATACTGTGAGGTCTCCAAGGCCTTCATGATCTATATACCAGGTTATCATCACATGGAGATTAACAAAGATGTCTTAAATAATTGTGTTGGGATCGATCGTCCCTAGACAGAGATGTCTTAAATGATTGTTTTGGGATCGATCGTCCCTAGACAGAGATGTCTTAAATGATTGTGTTGGGATCGATTGTCCCTAGACAGAGATGTCTTAAATGATTGTGGTAGGATTGATCATCCCTAGATAAATATCCCGAGTTTTGAAAGGAAGGATAGTCTTAAATGTTGATCCTTAGATTGAATCCCAAGTTTCGAAAGGAAGGATTGTCTATGAGTGTTGGAATTAATCCCTGGTTCCGAAAGGAAGGATTGTCCATGATCCCTAGTTCCGAAAGGAAGGATCATATGTGTGCTGTAGATGTTGATGCTCCTGATGATGTCCCAATACTGTAGATGAGGATGCTCCAGTGTTGCAAATGATGATGCTCTAGTACGGAAGATGATGTTGCTCCAGTGCTGCAGATGATGATGTTCCAGTACTGAAGATGAGGATGCTCCAATGCTGCAGATGACAATACTTCAGCTCTGTACTGAAGATGATGTTGATGATGTTACATCAGTTGTTCCAGTTGCAGATGATGATGTTGAAGAACTTCCAATGATTTATAGATGTATCAAATGATGTTGTTGATGCCCTCCTCTCTTCGATGATGTTGTGTAGAGTTACACATGCATTTTTTTTTGTCAGTAGAATACCCTTCTTGTTAAGGGGGAGTGTTAAATTAATGTAACTTCAAAGAATATTCTACTTGTACTTTATTATTGTAACTCCGTCGGGGATGTTTTACCTCTGTCGGGGATGTCATTATTATATTTGGTCATGTAAAGGTCATGAAGTTAAACCTCCATTGTAAGTTGGGTCATTAGCACCCAAGTGAATGTAATATAAGTGGTAATTGAGTCTCCCTAGAGAAGTCGGCCTAGTTAGGGTTATTAAGGCCGACCTAGTTGAGTTAAAGGTTAAGTGAAAAGTAAAGTATAAATAGAGGGAGAGCCTCCCTCATTTATTCACTCACTCACTTGTGCAATTCGCATTAGAGGAGAAAGAGAGAGATCTGCGAAGGAGAAGGAGGAGTGGCTTGAGTCCAGAGTTTGGTATTTTTGTCTCTCTTATTTGTGAGACATATTTTTGGGGCATTGTACTTGATCATCTATATTGAGGAAGTTCTTGTTGGGTTTTCTTCCCCTTGAGGGTTTCCCAGGATAAATTGTTTTGTGCTTTGTGATTGTGCATCTTTCAAAGATCTTTATTATGCTGTTATTGTGAGTAATGTATTGAATGCTAATGAATTTGCAATCTAGTCTATGGTAGCATATAATCTTAACAAAAGGGACTATATCATATTTTCAAAGAAGATATCTGATCTACCTGATCAGCTTGGTCATTCGAAAGGAGGCTACACTCCCCAGGAAGACACTTCTTCCAAGCACTTTGTTGATCTCAAATCGAAAGGAGGATACACTCCCCAGGAAGACACTTCTTCCAATTTACCAGTCATTACAAATGGAAGGCGGTGATAATTGCAGCTAGTTCACCCCTCTGGGCCCACACTCCATACAGGAGCACTCTCCACACAAGAGATAGTTCCACAAAGGAACCATCCCACAAAGGGACACACTCCACAAAGGAGTTCGTTCCACAAAGGAACCATCCCACACAGGGACACACTCCATAAAAGAGTGAGACACAAGTCTCGACTTGTGCCTCATCAACAACCACACTAGTCATCAATCTCCCTTCTTGAGGAAGGGAATCTTCACCACTCCAAGCCGTCATTCTTGACAAGGGCTTGGTAAGGATATCTACAATCTGCTCATCTGTAGAGATATACTAGAGCTTCAATGCTCCCTTCTGTCACAGAATATCGCTATCACATCAAGCTCATGACCATACATAGCTGCAAGCAGCTTCCGAAGCCATATTGCTTCCTTACTAGCTGCACTGGACGTGATGTACTCTGCCTCGACTGTACTGAGTGCCACAAAAGTCTGTTTCTTGCTGATTCAAGAAACCATAGCCGATCTCAAGCTAAAACAACACCCAAAGATGCTCCTTCTGTCAACTCCACTACAAGCCCAATCTGAATCTATGAAGCCTACTAGTTTCACTCCATTTTCTGAGGCATATCTCAATCCATAACCAATAGTACTGCGAAGGTATCTCAGCACATGCATAGCTGCTACCCAATGTACTTGTCTCACTTGACCATGTGTTGACTCAGCGTGTTTACTACATGACAAATATCTGGCCTGGTATTAACCAGGTACAACAAGGAGCCAATCAACTGACGGTACATGGTGGGATCTACTAAATATGAAGATATGGAAGAAGCAAGTAAGTTCTTCAGATTTGCTTCCATAGGTGTAGCCATGGACTTACAGTCCATCATACCAAATCTGCGTAAGATCTCAATGGTATACTTCCCTTGTCTAAGGAAGATCTCATCAGGTCCTTGCCACACCTCTAAGCCCAAAAATAATGCATCAACCCCCAGGTCTCTCATTTCAAATTCACGGATCATCTCCCTCTTGCACTTTGCAATCATACTCTCGTCCCCTGTAAGAAAGAGATCATCAACACAAAGTACCAAGATCAAGGGACGACCATCATCAACCTTATAATAAAAGTTCTGATTTGCTTCACTTCTGGTGAAGCCTAGCTTTGTCAGGTAACTGTCAATCCTGGAGTACTAGGCCCGGGGTGCCTGCTTAAGCCCATAAAGAGCTTTCTTCAACCTGATAATAGCATGCATGGCAACTAGAGCAAGTGTCTCATCATAATCTATTCCCTTTGTGCTGTAGACTCCCTTTGCAACACTGCATCTAGTACACTCAGTACGTTGGAGCCTCTTGCTCTCAATCGTCAATCTCCATATGAGATCATTTGGACCTGTGGGTTATGGGTCCACATATGACTGAATGTGCATCGATAATCATCACTTGTTCTTTGGAACAAGTCTCATCATCCTTCTCTTATAGGTCATAGCACATGATCTTTCCTACAAGTCTGATTTAGTCAAATAGTGTTAGTAAATATTGCATGATCATGAAATTCAATCAACTGGTATTGACATTTTAATGTGTTAGGATATTTTAATACTCCATCCTTGTCCTACCTAGCATTATTTATTTTTCCTAGTTGTTGATGATGTCATTTGCCCCCTAGTGCTGTGCAGATGTCATCCAAGATCCATCTACCACCTTTTGAGCCCTGCATGCATCATTTTAGGACCACTTCAGTCAGTTCCCTATTTTATAGGAACCAACTGAGTGTTCCAGTGCAGTACACCTGAGTTAGCTGACTCTTGTGGGGGGTTAGAGCTCCGGATGCCACTGATTGTGGCCTCATGCCCTCATTTCTAATTGACATGCATGACAAACTCACTATTGCGCCCTCCTTAGTCAGTTAACTGATTGTGACTTCAGTTAGCTGAGTTTAGGTTCAGTTCAGTTGAGTTTGAGTCTTCCGGAGCACTCCAGTGGTGATAATCCCTATGCTAGACCAACTGAGGTTCGAATTCTCCTGTGTGATTCGAATTCTCTCCATTGTAACATCATTGTTGATTATATTGATTATTGGATCATGAGACATTATTCTGCTCCTATCTGAGTTCTACTGCATAATTATTTCTCTGCTTTTTTTTATTGCAGTTTTCACTCTTATTCAACTTTTATGCTCATTCTTTCTCTGTGAGGTATACTCAGTTAGATCTGCTGTGACATAGAATTTCACATGGTATCAGAGCCATTGAACGAATAGGTTGAGCAACTACTTTCGGTAGTGCACCAGAAGCCTTTGGATTTCCACAGCAAATCTTGGTGCCATTGCATTGAATTCATTGGAGAAATCCAATGAGGTCTAGCCAGGGGTGAAGGATCCGGATAAAAGTGCCTACTGTCCTAAAGCAATGCTTAGTAGTAGTCTACCTCCATTATTGAGAGTTTTTTTGCAGGTTATTCAAAGTTTTTGAGTACAATAGCAGTTTTCTGCACTTGCACAAGTGTTTCTGCACCTGTTTTTTTCTGCACCAGTGTTTCTGTACCTGTGTTTCTGCACTCAATTTGCTTAGCAACAGTTTCACCTTTTATTCACTCCAGCAGTTGTAATGAACAATTCAAACTCTCCTCTCTCTCCTAGGATCCTGACACCCTTCAATTACCTTGATTGGAGGGCTGATATGCAGATGGTATTGCGCAACAAATCACTGTACAGGGTAACAATGGGGAAGGATCCCAAACCACAATCAGCTGTGGAGAAAACCAAGTATCTGAATAGATTTGATGAAGCATTTGGTTTCATGTGTATTCATATTTCCAGAGATCTACTCTTCCACATCGAAGGATTGAAGACTCCAAGAGAGTTATGGTTGAAGTTAGACACCATCTTCGGTAAACAAGATGAGCTAAGAGGCCATATTCTGGAAAATGAGTTGATTGCTCTTCAACCTAGCAGTTTCGAGACCATCCAACAATTCTTTTCAAAATTCAAATTTCTGGTTATGCAATGCAAGCAGTGTGGCATTGAGAAGAAGGATGAGCAGTTGGTGCTATCCATTCTGAGCAAGCTAGGTCCTGAGTTCTCCATCTTTGTCTCTACCTTCCATTTTAGGCGAATATCAATTCCCTGGTTGGAAGATGCCCTCCTTTGATGTTTTCACTGAATCTCTCATCCAAGAACAAGAGAGGTTGATCTAGATGGGCGCCTTAATGGCCTCCAAAAATCAAGCTCTGTTGGCAAGAGAACCAAAAAGTGCAAATGGGAAGGGGAAGCACAAAGGCAAGGATAAGAGGCCATCTGAACCCAAGCAGAATGCCAAGTCAAGTCCATCAGAAGGAGCCTCCAGCTCTAAGAAGGACAAACAAAAGGGATTTGAGAAATCCAAGTGTTCCTATTGCAAGAAAGGAAACCACCTAGAGAGATCTTGCATGCAAAAGAAGATAGATCAGATGACCAAGCTTCTTGAACAACACAACATTGCCCTCCCAAAAGGTGCAAGAGAGACTGATTCTGGAAGTGAGTCTGATGGTCATGAGAGATGCCATGCACTGAAGGCTAGATTTTCAAAATCACAAGCCCTCCTCATAGATTCAGGAGCCTCCAACCACATGGTTGCCTCCAGAGAATCGTTTTCTTCTCTAGATCTCAAAGATGGTCCGATTATTCACATGGGAAACAACTCTCAGATCTCTGTTGAAGGGAAGGACACAATCCATATGGAGCACAGTAAGTTAAAAAATGTTCTTTTTGTGCTTTCTTTGTCAGCGAATTTGTTGTTTGTATATCAAACGACTCACACAGGTTCACTGAAGAA
Source organism: Larix kaempferi (assembly GCA_027924585.1). Lineage (NCBI taxonomy): Eukaryota > Viridiplantae > Streptophyta > Pinopsida > Pinales > Pinaceae > Larix > Larix kaempferi. The sequence goes on from BSBM01000727.1 coordinate 10,442,957, forward strand.
AGTGGTCTTTGGTCCTTACACAGTTGAGATTGTAGAGATCTTTATTGGGAAGATTATAGCGAAAGGGTTTGCGAACCATGCCTCCAAGGCATATGAATTCTCACATTTTTTGCCATACTCTCTACCTACCCCATTGGAATATGATGAAGATTAGAGATATCTCTTCTAATGAAGATGAGGATCAAGATCTTGATGTTGAGAATAAAGTTCAAGGAGATTCAGATTCAGATCCAGATCAAACACCTGCTCTCAATCCATGGCCAAGGCTAATATGGGATCACAAAGTCCTTGTAGTTGCTAGGAACACAGTTGGGGATCCATCTTACCATAGAACCACCAGATCTCAATATCATGAAAACTTGCACTATGTCATGTAGATCCTCTCAGAGAGGTGCTACATAATGGTGGGTTTTGATCCACAATCTCTTGGAGAGACTTGCCATGGGGGATCTATAACCAAGCAACAATCTTGGTTGTCTGACAAAAAGTACTCAAAGGTTCATGATTTGGACCACAATGAGCCATTCACTCCAGTAGCAAGAAGGGTTCCTAAAAGACTTGTTTTGACAAATACAACTTCTACACAATGGGAGGTACATCGGAGGAGCAGATCCAAATCTAGCACCTGCATTGCTATCCTACAGAGAAGCAACTTGCCAATATTTTTGCAAAGGCTTTCACTGAGGAAAGTTTTTTCCTTCTCTACTTAGTATGAAAGGTTCTTTGAGTTCCCTACTGTTGTTCCTTTGATGGGGGGTATTTTTCCCATGAGGTTTTTCCCCATTTCCTTGGTTAATGGACAATTCTTTATTTTTATCATTTATTTGAGACAATTCTTTATTTTTATCATTTATTTGATTGTATGGGTGACCTTTGGTCTTAGTAACCAGGGCCCATGATGCAAAAGTATGGATGAAGGGGGGGGTGTTAGGATATTTTAATACTCCATCCTTGTCCTACCTAGCATTATTTATTTTTCCTAGTTGTTGATGTCATTTGCCCCCTATTGGTGTGCAGATGTCATCCAAGATCCATCTACCACCTTCTAAGCCCTGCATGCATCATTTTAGGACCACTTCAGTCAGTTCCCTATTTTATAGGAACCAACTGAGTGTTCCAGTGCAGTCCACCCGAGTTAGTTGACTCTTGTGGGGGGTTAGAGCTCCGGATGCCACTGATTGTGGCTTCATGCGCTCATTTCTGATTGACATGCATGACAAACTCACTGTTGCGCCTTCCTTAGTCAATTAACTGATTGTGACTTCAGTTAGCTGAGTTTAGGTTCAGTTCAGTTGAGTTTGAGTCTTCCAAAGCACTCCAATGGTGATAATCCCTATCCTAGACCAACTAAGGTTCGAATTCTCCCGTGTGATTCGAATTCTCTCCATTGTAACATCATTGTTGATTATACTAATTATTGGATCATGTGACATTATTCTGTTCATATCTGAGTTCTGCTGCATAATTATTTTTTTGCTCTTTTTTACTGCAGTTCTCACTCTTATTCAACTTTTCTTCTCATTCTTTCTCTGTGAGGTATACTCAGCTCTTAGATCTGCTGTGACATAGAATTTCACATAATGTAATGACAATTTCTTATGCACAGTTATGTAACTGTTATCACACCATAGTAGCAGGGCTACTATTCTTGTACAGCAGATATCTGCACATTCCAGAGCTTCCTTTATTCCAGAGCATGGCTATATATTTTGGATCACTCATGATCAGAGCAGTACATTATTCAGATTTTATGACCTTGTGTCAAGGCTGAGCCTTGAGAGTTCGGATTTGATGACTGATGTGACCACTTATCCCATTACAGTTTCAGTTCAGTGCCTAGAGATGTATTTCAGCAGTGTTTCAGATGATGCATGATGATGATTATTATGATGATGTTGTATGATCTATGGATATGTTCTCACTGACTGTAGATTATTATCTTGTTGATTTAGTCATGATCATGGCATGTGCTTGGTATATTATTCCTGATGTGGCAAACTATTTAAAATGAACTGTAAATCATAAAATGGACAATTGCTTGCACTTTTAGGTCATTTAACAAAACTTACTGGTATTTCACCTTACATAGACATGGTCTTTTCCCGACACCAGTTGTCTGCTAGTGTAGGCTCCATATTCACTTGTCTCCATCCATACATGACCTTCCTGTTTGACTTTAAACCCTGACTCGTCTCATTTGACTTTCTGATACTGAGGACTTCCCCATTTTTTTACCTCTGTGTTTGGACCGCATCCCTGTTTATTTGGTGTCTCGGCTCTGAGTTGGTGACAGAACTTGCCTTTGGTGAGTTGGATTGTAGGCCTAAATCATTCTGGTCGGTTGTCCCGATGTTTGGCATTGGCTCGAACTCCCCCTAGTCACTTGAGATGTTGTTGGCTAAAACTGAAAGCTCATGTTCTACCTGTGGAAACTAAATAAATTCGCCCATGGAAACAAAAAGGGCAAGAGCAATGAAAAGCTAAAAATACTCCTCGAAGAGTATAAGAAAGGTCCAAAAAGCAATGATTCTTAAAAGCTATATCTAAACAATTGCTGACCTTGTATAAATATATGAAAAACATGCCCTGGATGCAAGCTGCAACTAGTTGTGCTTCTCAGCACATCTGAAATCCGAAGGGTTATGTAGGCCAAAAAGGCCATGGAAATAAAATTGAATGATCCTAATGAACCTGGATCAACTTGATGTAGACATGATGCCTAAGTTGAATAAGCACTCTCTAAACAACTTATCCATTTGTGAGGCACAGCCATCCCCCGTGTTCTTTTGTCCAGCACAGAGTTTGTAGCTTCCCCCTTCTCCCAGTCCAAAGTATTTTTGAGTTAAGTTAGACAAGTCAAACCCTTGGCCCAACCTTGCTCCTAGCCTTCATCCTTCACTAGTAGTTTGACCATGTCCAATGGGTGAGTTTGTCATTTGAACTATTGTGCAAGTAATTTTATATAACAATGGAATATGTTAAACTGATTAATGCCACTGAATGGAATTTATACTTTGAGCTTAGCTGTGAGAATGATTAGAGAAGCATTGTCTTAGTCTATTGATGTGATTTATCCTTGATTTTATATTCTTGGGATCCGTGATGATGTGGACCATGTATGGATGATTATTGATGATGATTTATGGGCCCACATGTTTGATGATGATATCATGTGATGGACATATGATGCAGATGATGTTTGATCCAGTTCAGCAGGTTTATTATTACTTCAGATCAGCAGATTATACATTGTCCATATATGGTGGACCCTACAGCAGGCCCATTAGGGCAACCCAAGGTGTATGAGTACTCATTCCTAGTGGATTTGGGTCTTCTAGATCCATTGAGACACTTATCTTTCAGTTCCGGGCACTTCTGACAGTGATTGATGCAGTTTTACACTTGTTGACCAGATTTGGGGCTGATTTCCCAGCCTGAGCAGCAGGGGCCCCGAGAGGCCAGTTCACCTAGGGCGCTGATGATGGAGGGGGTGGTCCAGCCACTTGTTATTACCATTTATCCCCCCTTCCGGAGAGCCTGGTGGGCTCAGATGGACAGCGCTAGCACCCTAGGAGGCAGTTTTGGCACTTTCACAGTTCCCGAGGCAGTTAAAAAATGGGGTAAAGTGGTCACTGAGGAAATCGATTTGGGCAATTGAGGCAAGGTTTTGGCATTTGGTCTTCACAGAGGTCTTCCAGGATGGCATCACTATCTTCCAGTCAGTTTTCACCATGTGGGTATGGCTGGATTGATCACAGGAGGCCATTTACTGCTTGATTGTCATGGATTCTGAGGACAGTTTTGGTCATTTTTATTATATTGGACATATTTTATTATTTTATTGTGCCTTGGGGATGAGCTAGTAAGGATTGATGCCTCCTAGCCCCACCATGTGCTTATTTTATCATGTCCTAGTCATCATGAGGTGGATTATTGTACTTTTTACCCCTCCATTGTACCATTTAGTGAGGGCGCTTTTGTTATTTTGAGTGATCCATGTGATATATTGTTATGGGTCATCTTAGCCATTGATTGTATGATGAGATCTTATAATCTCAACCACTCATTTGATGTAGTATTATGAAGTGGTATAGGGTTTTGGTCTTTATTATCCTATATAAGGAGGAGACCCCCCATTGTAAAGCTCACCTTTGGAGCTCTGGAATATTGGAATAGAAGATTTTTTTGTGGAGCACATCTCTCTTGCATTGTGGATTCTCTTGCATATTGAATATACAGTATCTCTTCTATGTATCATTGTGGATTTTGGTGCTTTTGCTAACCTTTTGACAGGAAAGTCGAATTGGAGAGAGGAGGGCGACTTCATGAGGGTTATTGTTGGAGGGATCCACATATTCTCTCTTGGGTTGATCTTGTGACAGGGAGTATCATTATTGTATCTTCGTGACATAGTTGATGCTTTCTATTACATCTTTCTACCATTTTCATAATCATCTTGCTTGACTTGTTTCTTTGATCTTGTCTTGTAGGAGGAGGACGATTTGGCTATCTTGGAGAAGGGCGATTTGGTTGGAGCACTTGGATCTCACTCTTGAATATACACATAGGAGAATGCTATCAACTTGCAAGGTGGCCATAAGCAATTGAGGTAAGATCTACAAGGTATGTGCCTCTTTCATCCATTCTATCTTCATTGGTCATAAAACCCTAATTAAATCAAAACCCCAATTTTGGTATTTCCTAGATCTACTTAGATCTAGCCTTGCAATTGAAAAGATATTAAAAACCCACCTCTATAGGATCCACCCCTAGTTGGATCTATAGTTTGGTGGTGATTGGCTAAAAATTGACACACTTTTCAATGCAAAAAGCCTTCTTGAACCTAAATCGATTTTCCTAAGAGAAGCTTGTTGGGTTAGATCTAGCACATGGGTAGGTGAGATCCCACTTGATTTGACATCTAGACACTTGATAACCTATACCCATATCTTTACTTTGGTGAAAACTACCTTGTGGACATCTCTCCATGTTTTAAGGGGTTGAAACCCCCTTTTGACCTTCTTGGCATCTTAAAACTTAGATCTACTAAGATCTAGCCATTGGATTTACTTGAAACTTTGAAGGAACATAGATCGGGGTACTAACATCCCGGATCTACATTTTGGTGGCCATTGGACTTGATTTGGTCCACCAAAACCCATTTTTGGACCCTCCTTGAGCAAGTCGCACCCCCTTGATTTTTTGAGTTGGTCCACTTCTAGGAAGTGGGTGTTGGAGATTTTCGTGGATTTGGAATGCCCATGCCTTGAAACCTAGGTCTATACTGTCCTCTTGTCAAGATCCGCCTTGGGGATTGCATTCCTTGTTTTAAGGGATTGTGGTCCACTTTTGGTCATCATTTAAAAACCTAGATCTACTAAGATCCAACCATTGAATCTCATTCAATCCACTTGACTTGGCTTCTATGTGTCCCGATCTACAATTTGACATACCTTTTGACCCCATTAGCCCACTTAACAAGGCACTAGTCCATCACCAAGCAAGTCGCACTCCTTGGGATTCGTGTCAAAACCTAGATCTAGTACATGGGTATCATTATAATTAACTTAAACTCGTAGATCTAGCCTATACCTAACCTATAGTACCTACGTCACACCTAACTTCACCTTGTGGGCCTATCTAGAATCACTTCACACTTCCCAAGAAAACTAGACCCACTTGTGTAAACACTTGGTACTATACCTTGTCATCATACCCCATCATGTGGCCTAAACCATACATAGGTTGAAACATTATTAATCTCTTATACCTCCCTCAACCATACCTTAAACCTTAGGTCCACTTAGCCTTGCATTGGTTTCCGTAACTCACTACTTACCTACCCTTAGAAACCGTTGTTTGGGTCCAATCAACTGTGATTGGGGTATAGGGTCTCCCCCTTGGTCTAATTACACATTGACCTAAAGCGAAGAGTGCCTCGGTTGACGTGACTCCCACCTGCATTGGGAACCGTGGCATCTCTTGGGTCACCTCTTTAGTTGCCTGACTCCTCTACAGTCCCGGATGGGATACCACTAGGGGCAACTACAAGTTGTGTGATAACAGTAACCAACTTAGCCAATGCTTCAATCACAACACCCATCCAACGGGATGTTGTGCAACATTATAGTCTACTTATTCATCATATGCATGATATGCTCTACATGAGCTTACAACTTTGTCAATCATATATAGATGCATAATAGAAAACTATATAAGTGTAATGCACAATTTCATAATCATATGACAAAGACTTAAAAAAGCCATTAAATACTTATCTTTTGTTTGTTTTGTGGACTCACACTTGATATCTGACTCCTTGTAGTGATCACTGAAGTCCTCAAGAACACTTTGACCTTCAAGTTCTGAACTTTAAAACACTCTCTGAAGTATTCATGTATAGATTCAAGTATTCCATCAACGGAAGCATTCTTCTGCATTCTTTGGCCTTTCCTATGAAGACTCTTCATCAACATCAACAATTGAGACATGCTGCTTTCTCTTCTTGGATGTAAGGGCATCATGCTTTTTTTTTTTTCCTTTCTTCCAACATTTTGCGGCAAAGTGACCTAACTTGCCACATTTGTAACATTGAAGCTTGGATTTATCTTTCTTGATCTTTGGATTTTGGATTGACAAGATCCCTTTCTTCCCCTTGTTCCACTTTCCTCTCTTCCTTCCAATTTTGGCTGCAAGAACTAGTTCTTTTTTTTCTTTTTTCTTTGAGGTAGAGGCAAGCTCCCTTGTTTCCACTTGGACACATTCTGACCAAACTTGATCAAAACTAGGTACCTGACCACGAGCACATGTCCCTTTCACAAATGGCTTCCATTCTGGAGGAAGTCCACTCACAGATGTCAACACAAGATCTCTGTCAGGGACACTTTCACCAACAGATGCTAGTTGATCTCTGATTTGGGCAATCTTAAAGAAATAAGAAGAAACTGAATCATCTTTTGTAAACTTCACTTGACGAAGTTGATCTTTTAGAGATAAAATTCTGCTAGGATTCTCATTCTCATATAGATTCTTCAAGGCATCATGCATCATGCATCTTCTTGGTTGAATCCTAGCTTGCAATGAGAGGTACAAGATGATCTTTTACTGAGTCCATCAATATCCTCATAATTGTGGCTTCATTCTTCTTGAATCTTGATTTCTCTCTGGCTCCCTCTGGCTTTGGAGTATTTTTGCGTATATGATCCTTGAGATCATGTTCATTTAGGAGCATGAGCATTCTGCTTTTCCAAGATCGGAAGTTTGAGATTCCCTCTAATCTATCTTCTACTCTGAGTCCAACAACCATCTTGACTAAACACTGAAAAACTGAAACCTTTTTTAGAAACTCTAGCAGAAGAGGGTCGAAAAATGAAGTTTGGAAGATGAAAAATCTGATTTCACAGATGAATGTTTCCTTCCAAGGCAAGTTGAGTAATACTCATTTTCTTCTGAATCTGTGGACAGAATAGCTCACAAACTGAAACCCTAATTTCCTGAATCTGCTAGAGAATATCAAAAATGAAAGTTGTTGGATCTAGAATCTGACTCCACATAAAGATTTGCCTTCCTAGAGCGACTTGAATAGCCCTTCTTTTCTTCTAATTTTGTGGACAAGATGCTAAAAAAAATGAAACCCTAGTTTCTTGTCCCCAATAGAAATTAGGTTAGATTTGAAAATTCTCTGAATGAAAATCTTCTTCCATAGATAATTGCGCCTTCCCAGGGCAAATTGAGTAGAGGTCTTTCCGGATCAATTCTGTGGTTGGAAACCCTAAATTCGGGAAGCCCTAGTTTCTGGCACTTGTCTTTCAACATTGCTCTGATACCATGTTAAAGTTTATAGTAGCATAACCAGGATCACTAAAAGAATGGCAAAGCACAGAAACAAAATGAGTGTGGAGCTTGTTTAAGCATGACGATAAGAACTATCATCTCCCAACCATAAACAAAGCTATTTGTTTCCCCCGAGCTCAGACCTTCCAATAGAGAACAATGTACATCTAGATAGTAGTAGCGCAAACCCAAGAAAATAAGAGAGAAACTTCTCCAATAGTGGAGAACCCCAAAAAATCAGTCTCCTAGCTGCAATAGCGAACCTCTCTTGACTAGAGCGAACTTGCTTGAGTGAATGACCAATTGAGAGGTCGAACTCTCTATTTATACACATCAAAAGGTGACTTTTTCCCTTACTGAGCCGACCTAACTTTCCCTAACTGGGCCGACTTGACTGGGGCAGTTCTGCCCATTGTTTGGGGCAAACTGCTCACTGTTTTGGGATAGTTTACCCACTGGGCTGACTTATCTTGGGGAAATACAAAAAATTATATTTAATAAATCTTTTCTTTGTGATTTCACCCCAAGGTTTACATTGATTCTTTCAAGTGTTTTACTCGATCAAATACATCGACATCTTGTCCCGTAGGAGGTACAATAACAAGATGAAATACAATAAGAATAACTTCTGAAGTTGCACTATTTCCAACAATATTGTGATTCAAAATGGATCATTATATAATTTGTTATCTACTTTGGTACTATATGGGTGGAAAAAATGTATATATTGGCTTGTAGGGCCCATTTTATGGGTAGGTCACATGTTGATGATTTGGGGTCCAAAACCTTTTGGAGCCCATTTGAGGCCTTGAACAATTGTTTTGGGGGTCAAAACTTGGCAAGCTTAGTGCTTAGCCTCTCAATGTTGTTCTACACCTCAAGAGCTTTCCAACAATGCAAAAATAAACACAATTGGAGTTTGTATGTGGAAGTTATGCCTCCTATAAGTTGATCTATCTTATTGACCACCATGGTATCAAGTGGATGCCACATCAACCTCCATTACTCACACATGTTGAACTAGTTATGTGTGGAATTTCAAGAAGATTCTAGAGGGTCCAAACTTTAACACTAATTAGGGGTTGAGGAATGCAAAAAAAAACCCTAACCCTAAACAACTATCAGACAATGTTAAATATTGGGTCACTAAGAAAGGAAGGTTTTTTTTCTTATTGTATGGTTATTCTTTCATATTTGAGTAGAGCATCTGGGAGTGGGATATTGAAGCATAACATAGGAACTAGAAGACCCTATAGTAGTCGTTTAGGTCATAGTGTTCATGGTAGCTCCATAGTGAGTGCACTTCCTTTGTATTTTCATTTTATAACTGAAAAGAAAAGAGCAGGAATGTAGGCCTCACCTTCTAGTGGGGTTTTTCACGGAAGTTGGATCAAACAAAAAATCTAGAGCGAATGAAGACCCATAAAAGGAGTCCAAAAAGGAGCCCAAGAAAGAGAGATTAAGTTCTATTGCCATCCCTTCTTCTCAATCTATATTTTAAGTGAAAGCAAAAGATACATCAAACCCTATAAAGGTGAGATTGATGTTAAGTTGAATCAATGGTTGCAACAATTAGAAGTTTATTTCAATGTTTGTAATATAGGAGAAGAGCTAAGTATTTCATTTTCCCAAATGAAGTTTGAGGGCCATGCCCAAACATGGTGGGAAAGTCACATAGAGACACTTAGGTTGGAGGGTGATTTCCCAGTAACTATGTGGGAGGTGTTTAAAACCCTTATTAAGTCCTAGTTCTACATTATTGGGTACAAAAAGGATCAGTGGATCCATTGGCATTATTTCCAATGAAAGCAAGGGTAGAGTGTGTACGAGTACACCACCAAGTTTAGAAAAATGGTTGTTATGTTGGGTATGTTTCTCAAGAACCCATATGTACTCAAGTATCTTGGTGGTCTACACAGTCATTTATGGAGGCAAGTGATGCTCTTCAAACCTAGCGAAATTGATGAGGCCTGTGTGCAAGTACAATATCTGGAAAATATGGGTAGGACTAAAGGGAAACCAAGTGGTTCCAAGTAAAAAGATCCCCAAGATGCGTCCAAGGAGGGAAGAAAGAAGTGGTAATGAAAGGATAAGAAGACAACAACCATTGCACACTAGTGCAAGGATCCAAACAACCACTACAACCATTATAATATGATGGTCACTCCAATTATGATTGTTGGAAGTTACATCCGGAGTTGAATCCAAAGAACCACATGAAGGATTCCATGAAGAAGAACATGCTAGTTGTAGATTTGAACAACCAAGTAGAGAGCAACTCAAATGTAGATGAAAAGATTGTTTGCACTATAGTGCAGAAGGAGGTGAATTTGAGTAGCTTGCATCCTAAGGAAGAAATAGAGATGACCAAACTCTTCCATATTAAGCTCTAGGTTAAGAAGACAAAGGTGGATGCTTTATTTGATTTTGATTCCTAAGCCAACTTCCTTGCAGAAGATTTGGTCAACAAGCTTGTATTGGAAGTTCATGACCATCATCACCATATGGGTTAGGCAAATAAGGATGTAAAGATTAGGATTACTAAGCAGTGTATGACCAAATTTGCTACAAGTGCAAACTATCTTGATGAAATGGAGGTAGACGTAGTACCACTTGATGTGTGTGGTGTAGTGTTTGGAGGCCCCCACATGTACACGAGGGATGCAATCTTCACGAGGAGAGCAGGCTAGTACCACATGATCAAGGATAGGAAGTCCATCATCAATGCACAAAAAGGTAAATCCAAGATCTTTTTAGTAAGTAATCAAGCCAAGAAATTGATCAGTTCAAGTAGGAAGTTTGTATTGTTATTCTTCAGAGGGAATTAGTGAGGAGATTAATCGGTAAAAGTAAAGGCATATCTGGAGGGATCTACTAAAGAGAAGAAACACCAATTGGAAGAGCTTTTGTAGCCATACATAGTAGTTTCCAAGAGCCTTAAAAGTTACCACCCAAGGATGAAGTGGACTATGAGATATAGATGTTGCGTGACTCCCCATTGCCAAACATTGGGTTTTACAGATAGTCCATCTTGGAAGTACCTGAAGTGAAAAAATAGTTGCAACAACTATTGGAGCAAGGAGTAATTCAACCAAGCACCTCACCTTGTGGGTCACCTATCATTATAGTACCCCAGAAGGATGGGACTTGGAGAATGTGTATCAACTACAGAGATTTGAGATAGATCACCCTCAAGAATGAATACTCATTTCCCAAGATTGATGACTTGCTAGATTAGTTGCAGCATGCTAAGTACTTCACCAAGTTGAATCTCAAATTGGGATAACAATAGGTGCGAGTTAAAGAATAATGCATTTGGAAGGCCACCTTCAAAAGAAGGCAAGGTCTATATGAATGATTGGTAATGCCTTTTGATTTATGTAATGCACCATCTACATTATGTGTTTGATAAATTATGTATTGCATCCCTTTCTAGACTCATTTGTAATAAAGTACTTAGAATATATATTGGTTTATACTTTATAGTTCTACCCAAAAATCAATTGTTGGCAAACCTTATGAAATGTGAATTTACCCAAAAATCATTGGTGTTTTTGGGGTATGTGATTGGTGGAGGGAAACTCAAGATAACTCCCATGAAAATGGAGACCATTCTGAAGTGGCCAACTCCTACTAATGTCATTGAGATTAGAAGCTTTGTTGGGGTAGCACAGTACCTATGGAAGTTTATACCATCATTTTCAATTGTGGCTACACCACTCGATGCCATAACAACCAGTGGCAAGAGTTTCTAGTAGAAAAAGAATCAATAGAAAGCTTTTGATGAGTTGAAATGAAAGATCAATCAAGCACCAAATCTTGTGTTGCCTAATTTGCAGAAGCCTTTCAAAGTGGAGACTAATGCAAGTGAGTATGCCATGGGAGCGATATTGATGCAAGGAGATAAGTCAATATGGTATCATTCTAAAATGTTTCATAGTGGATTCCTAATCTACCCTACATATGACAAGGAACTCTATGCTCTAGTTTGAGCTGTTAAGAAATGGAAGCATTATTTGACAGACAAGGAGACCATCATCCACATAGATCGAAAGCAATTATAGAATTTGCAGGTCCAAAGTAAGCTTCAACAAACTAGACACTACAAGTGGATGGATTTTTTATAGCAATTTCATCAAATCACCAAATATAAGAAGGGCAACACTAATATGTTGGCAAACATGCTTTCGATACCAACCACATCTAAGATCATAGCTTCAGGAACTCTTAACTCTTATGCACATGGAGCCTTTCACCCATGAAGCATACAAAGTGGCATACATAGAAGATGAGGACTATAGAGACTTGTTTCAACAAGTACAATCAAGTTCATGTTGAAGAAGGTGACAATAAGGATGACTATCATCTCTAGGATGGGTTGCTCTACAAGCTAGACCAACACTGTGTTCCTAAAGCTAAAAGATTGCAGCTTATCAGAAAGGCTCACAACTCCAAAGTTGTAGGGCATTTTGGTGTTAGGAAGACAATTGCTAACTTACAAAGGTATGTGTATTGGCCTAGAATGCAAGAAGATGTAGCTTGGTTTATTAAAGGTTGCATACTTTGCTTCACTAACAAACCTGTTATCACATTTATTGTAGCTAGGAGCTATTCATCATTTTGGCAAAGCAAACCGCAGTCATGAGCCTAGTCTTTACACTTGAGGTAGTGTTTTATCAAAGGATGACAATGGTTGGATAACATACATCATATTTGAGCAATGAGATCATACAGGGGCATAGCAGCAAAGGGTTTACCTAGGTCATTATTGAGCCCTCTTCATTGGTTTCCCTCAACATACTTTTCAAACCTTGGTTCAGTGGGCATTTAGGAGCAGCGCTATTCAACTGGGTCTTATCTTTCCTTGTTATTCAGAGTCAGTACAAATGGATTACATGTTGCATCTACAACTCATAGCAAGTATATGGCAAAGGTATAATATGGATTTCATGACATTTATTGATAGACTAACTATGCTAGACTTTGTTACGCATTGGTGATCACATTGTTTGTTCAAGTTATTATTAGTAGGGCTTGTACTCAAAGTGATATAGGTGCATTAGTGGTGGTTTCATATACATGCTCTTGTTTGGGTTAATTGCATATGTAAAATATATATTAGTTCCCTTTCTCCTGGTCCCATGCTTAGACTTTTCCATCACCTGTCTCATCCATTGGTTGTTTGAAAATCCTTTGACTTGGACTTGATTGATTAACTCAAGGATCTCCCCCTCTGTGACCTCTTTGATTGGATGACCCCCATGTTTTTGTTAAAGTTACAGCATCATGAGTCATTCTCCAAGTCAATCTTGTGCGCCAGGATTGAGCCTCGTGTGTCAAGGTAGTGCCTTAGGGAGCCTGAGTTGGACTCAGGAAACTTGGAGTAGATTCTTGAGTCGGACTCAAGAATAGCTAAGCCTTATGTATAAAGTTTAAGCCTCATATGTTGAGTTAAGTGCTTTGTATGTGAAAGTGATGATGTTGTACAGTCTTGCTTGTCAAGGCTAAGGTCTTGTGTGTCAAGATGGATCCTCATGTGTTGAGGTAATGCTTTGTATGTCGAAGCGTGAATGGTGTGTGATGTACTACTAACCATGGTTGAGCTATTAAGTCTCCTCTAGAGACTGGCCACCTCTAGAGTGAATTACTTTAGCATATAACCACTTGGAATGATAGTAGAACAAGATGATCACATCATTGGAAAAATATCCTTAGTATATTTGATATGATAAATAAAGTAAAGATGACACAAGTGGATCATGTAGATAAGACAAGAGATAAAGACAAGATATGTTAAGATAAGAGAGAACTTGAATTGTTCACTTCAATGATCAAGAAAGACTTCAGTAAATTAAGAGAGAACTCAAATTGTTTACTTCAGTGATGTTAACAAGAAAGACTTCAGTTTAAAGAGTTAACTAAGTGTTGGCATGATGACACTTGAGTTAACTAAGTATTTGCATGACGACACTTGAGTGGTCTAGCATCCAGTTGAAGGGCGAGTTCATCCTGAAATAGAAGATCTAATTAACTAAGTGTTTGCATGATGACACTCAAGTTACGACACTTGAGTTAGTAACCTAACTAAGTGACCTAGCATGCAGTTGGAAGGTGAGTTCATCTTGAAGTCAGAAGGCTATAAATTAAGCCAAGAATGAGATGTATGATACACTTGTAATGCATTCTTTGATGAGATCAAGGTGAGCAGCGAATCTCTCTTGAAGGAAGTGTGGATGTGACCAAAACTGTGAATTGGTCTTAGTGCAGAATCAACTGCTAGGTTCGTCTATTATTCTCTCTTCTCTCTTGCTTTGTGATTGCACTAGGGGTGCTTGGTATTTCTCTTTGATAATATACCAGGGGTGCTTGATGTAATCTGCTCATTATAAAGACATTCTCTGTTATCTATCAATATTCTAAGGAAGATTTTGCTAGGGTTTTCTCCGTCAAGTAGTAGAGGGTTTCCCTAGGGTAAATATTGTGTCTCATGTGAATGCTTATGCTTTTAATTATTCATTGACTTCAAGTTCTACTATAATTCCGCATTAAGATAAAAAATTTAACATGGTATCAGAGCTCAGCGCGTGAATGAGCTAAGTTTTGCAGTCAAGCTTGAGCCTACGTTGATCCCGAGTGGCAAAAGTTGAGCACAACACTTGAAGAATAATGGCTTCAATCTCAGTAAGACTAGAAGATCGACTTGAAGGAACTTCGAACTTCAATACTTGGAAGGCCAGGATTCTAAATATCCTGGAAGAGCATGATCTAGATGGATACATATCCAATGTTGTTGAAGAGCCTACTTCTAATGCTGGTCGCATTGCTTTCAAGAAGAATCAAGCCAAAGCAAAGAGAATCATTTATGATTCTGTGAAAGACAATGTGATGTCGGTGATTACTCCATTGAAGACTGCAAAGGAGTGCTTCATCACCTTGACAAATCTTTATGAGAAGAAGGCTCCCAATTAGAAGAGAGCCCTAAAGAACAAGCTTCGTAATCTGAAGATGGAGAAGGAAGAAACTATTGCTTCCTTCTTCACAAATATCTCTCAAGTAAGAGATCAACTCATGAGCATTGGAGTTACTGTCGATAACAATGATCTTATTCAAACTGCCGTTGATGGTCTTCCATCCTCATGGGAGACGACCTTCGCTGCTGTTAATGGTCGAGAAGTGCAACCAAACTTTGAAAGATTGTGGCATGGTTGCCTTCAAGAAAAGGGCGAATTCAAAGAAAAAATGCTTCCTCCAAAGAAGAGAACCTTGCTCTTCCGGCAAGGACAAAGAGAAGAAAGAAACCCTTTTCTCAGAAGAAGTTTCCTCATCAAAAAGAAAAAGAATACGTCTAGAAATTTGATAAGTCTAAAGTCAAATGCTTCAACTGCAATAAGAAGGGCCACTTTGCAAGAGACTGTCGTGCAAAGCAAAGAGGAAAATTCAAGGGTAGATTTCATGCTTCCATTGCTACAGAAGATGAACCTACAAGAAAGAATTCTTCCAATGATCAAGGGACAAGGAATGAGTACTATATTGTCTCAACTCTAGCTGGATCCATTACCACTAGTGTTGAGACATGGCTAGTGGATAGAGGCGCGTCATAACACATGACTGGATATAGGAGCGCTATCACAGATCTGAAGGAAAAGAAGTTCTCCTATCAAGTGGAGCTTGGAGATAATACCACCTATTAGATCCAAGGAGTTGGATCCACTTCCTTTCAGTTGAATTCAAGTGATGTACTCCATGTTGATGATATTTTGTATGTTCCTGGTCTAAAGAAAAACCTCTTGTCTATTTCAGTTCTAGAAGATAAAGGTTTGAGAGTAATGTTTATGGACAACAAAGTGCTCTTGTGGCCTAAGAATTCAGACTTGAATTTTGCAGCTGTGATTGGAGTTAGAGAGGGAGGTCTTTACAAAGTTCCTGGAAAATTCATTAAAGCTATGATCCATGACACAGTCATCCTTGTGAACTGTGGCATATGAGGCTTGGTCATCTTCATTTCAAAGTGCTACTTGGCTTACAGAAGATGGTAAAAGGTATGCATGTACTTCAATCTGAGCATGATGTTATTTGTAGAGGTTGTCCTCTTGGTAAGAACATCAAGAAAAGCTTTCCAAACAGTACTAAAAGATTTAAAGGGATCTTGGACTTGATCCATTTAGATCTATGTGGTCCCATGTCTGCACCATCCTTGAGTGGTTATTTGTACTATGGTGCTTTTCATTGGTGACTTCTCTCACAAGTCATGGATCTATTTTCTAAAGGCAAAGGGTGAAACTTTGAACAATTTTCAAGAGTTTAAAGCATTTGCTGAGAATCAGACAGGAAAGCACATTCGTGCTTTGAGATTTAATAATGGAGGAGGATTCATGTCTCATGAGTTTAATGACTTCTGTCGAGAGGCAGGGATAAGAAGATAATTGATTGTACCTTACAACCCCCAGTAGAATGAGGTGGCCGAAAGAAAGAATTGGACAATCTGTGAGGCTGCAAAAGCTATGATGTGTGATCAGGATTTTCCCACCTCCTTATGGGAAGAAGCCTCTAGCACTGCTGTTTATATTTAGAACCGAAGCCCGCATGCTATCCTGGGAGAAAAGACTCCTAAAGAAGTTTTCATTGGTGAAAAAACAGATGTTGGACACTTGAAGATTTTCGGTTGTCCCGTCTACATCCATGTGCCAAAAGAGAAGAGGACAAAGATGGAGCCGTCCAGAAAGAAAGGCACATTTGTTGGATATAGCAAATGCTCCAAAGCTTATAGAATCTTTGTTCCAGGTCAAAGGCACATTGAAGTTAGCAGAGATGTAACATGTCATGAAGAGGCTGCCCTCAAGTGCTCAAAAGAACTTCAATGTGATTCAGATATGGAGAAGCATGAGACTCCCATGATGGAGGATCTAGGTTCTGGTTCTCCTCTTTTCAGATGTTGAGAGGGAGAATCCAGAAGAGTCCTTAGATCTGCTTGATCTTGAAGAGCCAATAGAACTGGTAGAAAGAACACTTGATGAACCTCTTGCTAATAGCAGATCTGCTTGGTGTTGATACAATTTGCAAGAGGCAAAAAAGCATGGAGCACCATCAGGCACATCCAAAGAGCAAAGGAGACCTGAAAGATATTCAAGATATGTAGCACAGATGAGTCACATTAGTGATTTAGAACCAACCACCTATGAGGAAGCTACTAAGCAGCAAGTATGGAAAGATGCCATGGTGGAAGAATTCAAATCCATCACGAAGAATGATGTGCGTGAAGTGGTTTCTAAACTTGAAGGTAAGTCAATAGTGACTTCCAAGTGGCTTTATAAAATCAAACATGTAGCTGATGGCAATATTGAAAAATATAAAGCAATATTTGTGGCTCCTGGTTTCTCACAGAAAGAAGGAATAGACTATGATGAGACATTCGCTCTTGTGGCCAGGTACATTACTATTTGAGCCATGATTTCACTTGCCTAAGTTTTGGGGTGGAAGCTTCACCATATGGATGTGAAAACTGCCTTTCTCAATGGTGAAGTTGAGGAAGAAGTATACATACAACAACCTGAGGGGTTTGTAGTTCGTGGGAAGGAGTCCCATGTATGCAAACTTAAGAAAGCCTTGTATGGGCTTAAGCAGGCCCTAAGGGCTTGGTATTCAAGGATTGACAACTATCTTCAGAGCTTGGGCTTCTCCAAAAGCGAAGCTGACCCCAACATTTACTTCAAGGTTGTGAAGAACCAACCATTGATCTTGGTTCTCTATGTTGATGACTTGTCCCTTACTGGAGAGGAAAAACAGTTAGCTTGATGCAAGAGGGAGCTCACTTCTAAGTTCAAAATGAAAGACTTAGGTCTTATGCACTACTTTCTTGGTCTGGAAGTTTGGCAAAGGAAAGATGAGATCTTTCTTTCATAAGGAAAGTACATAGTTGATGTGTTGCGTAGGTTTGGTATGATGGATTGTAAATCCATGTCTACACCAATGGTTTCTAATATGAAGAAATTACATGAGTCAGATTCTGGATCGGATCTAGTGAATCCTACCATGTATAGATAGCTCATTGGTTCCTTGATGTATTTGATACATAGTAGACCAGACATATGTTATGTAGTGAGTATCTTGAGTCATTTCATGTCCGAGCCAAGACATAGACATTGGGTTGTTGCCAAGCATGTGCTTAGATACCTTTGAGGTACTATTGCTTATGGACTTAGATATGCTTCCAGTGGAGGAGTGATGCTACTTGGTTATGTTGACTCTGACTGGGTGGTAGTATTGTGGACAGAAAGAGTACATTCGGATTTTGTTTTAGCTTGGGATCAACTATGATCCCTTGGTCTAGCAGAAAGCAGGGCTCCGTAGCCGAGAGTACTACAAAAGCAGAGTATATGGCAGCTAGTACCGCCGGCCGAGAAGCTGTGTATCTTAGGAAGCTACTTGTTGGGTTGTTGAGTGAGAAGCTTGAGACTAAGGTTATTTGCTCTGACAATTAGAGTTGCATTAAGCTCTCAGAAAACCCCGTGTTTCATGACCAATTGAAGCACAT
The DNA here is from genome assembly GCA_027924585.1 of Larix kaempferi. Taxonomy (NCBI): domain Eukaryota; kingdom Viridiplantae; phylum Streptophyta; class Pinopsida; order Pinales; family Pinaceae; genus Larix; species Larix kaempferi. The sequence goes on from BSBM01000727.1 coordinate 10,461,321, forward strand.
TGAGATAAAATACCACTACATCAGAGACATGGTCCAAAGAGGTGCCGTAAGACTTCAGTACATTGCTACTAATGGGAAAATAACATATATGTTGACTAAGCCTCTGTCCTTGATGAAGTATAGGTACTTCCGAGATAAGATTGGTATGGCAGAGAATGCCTCCCTCGCTGAGAGGGAGTGTTAAAGTTACAACATCATGAGTCATTCTCCAAGTCAATCTTGTGCGCCAGGATTGAGCTTCGTGTGTCGAGATAGTGCCTTAGGGAGCCTGAATTGGACTTAGGAAACTTGGAGTAGATTCTTGAGTTGGACTCAAGAATGACTAAGCCTTGTGTGTAAAGGTTAAGCCTCATATGTTGAGGTAAGTGCTTTGTATGTCAAAGTGATGATATTGTATAGTCATGCTTGTCAACGCCAAGGTCTTGTGTGTCAAGACAGATCCTCATGTGTTGACGTGGTGCCTCATGTGTAGAGGTGATGCTTTGCATGTCGAAGCATGAATGGTGTGTGATGTACTACTAACCATGGTTGAGCTATTAAGTCTTCTCTAGAGACTGGCTACCTCTAGAGTGAATTACTTTAGCATATAACCACTTGGAATGATAGTAGAACAAGATGATCACATCATTGGAAAAATCTCCTAAGTATATTTGATATGATAAATAAAATAAAGATGGCACAAGTGGATCATGTAGATAAGACAAGAGATAAAGATAAGATATGTTAAGATAAGAGAGAACTTGAATTGTTCACTTCAGTGATCAAAAAAGACTTCAGTCAATTAAGAGAGAACTCAAATTGTTTACTTCAATGATGTTAACAAGAAAGAATTCAGTTAAAAGAGTTAACTAAGTGATAACAAAGAAGATCTAGTTAACTAAGTGTTTGCATGATAACACTTGAGTTAACTAAGTATTTGCATGATGACACTTGAGTTAAACTAAAAGACAACACTTGAGTGGTGTAGCATCCAGTTGAAGGGCGAGTTCATCTTGAAGTAGAAGATCTAATTAACTAAGTGCTTGCATGACAACACTTAAGTTACGACACTTGAGTTAGTAACCTAAGTAAGTGACCTAGCATGCAGTTGGAAGGCGAGTTCATCTTGAAGTCAGAAGGCTATAAATTAAGCTAAGAATGAGATGTATGATACACTTGTAATGCAGTCTTTGATTGGATCAAGGTGAAGAGCGAATCTCTCTTGAAGGAGGTGTGCATGTGACCAAAACTACGAATTGGCCTTAGTGCAGAATCAGCTGTTGGGTTCTTCTATTATTCTATCTTCTCTCTTGATCTGTGATTGCACCAAGGGTGCTTGGTATTTCTCTCTGATAATGCACCATGGATGCTTGATGTAATCTGCTCATTGTAAAGACATTCTCTTCTATCTATCAATATTCTAAGGAAGATTTTGCTGGGGTTTTCTCCCTCAATTACTAGAGGGTTTCCCTAGGGTAAATACTGTGTCTCTTGTGAATGCTTATGCTTTTGATCATTCATTGATTTCAAGTTCTACTATAATTCCGCATTAAGATAAAAAAATTAACAGTTTTCCCTTGGTGTCTTGGCTCTAGAGAGTGTGGCAAAGTCTATAGACTTGTTGATCTTTTCCTTCTTATAGCTCATGCGGATTGAGTGTTATTAGGTAGGCTTAGTCACCAGAAGTGTATCCCCTAGATTTGGAACAAGTACTCCCATCCTTGAAATTAGTTAGTGGCTAAAGGGGTAGGTACTCCTCCTTTGTATGAGGTTCAACATATTTGCCCCTAAAAAGACATTACTGTGGGAACTCTGTCGGGGCTATGGACGCTCAATGGAAGTGGAGCTAAGGTCGTGGCATAATTAGGGCCTAGAAGGCTATCCAGGTCCGATACCTTTTAGCCATTAGCTAACTAAAGGAATGCAAAAATGAAATGTGCTTCAATGATATATTCGAAGAAAAAAAGTAAAAATCAAAATAAAAAAGCAAGTATGAAATGTAAATGCAAAGTTGTAAAGTTGTGAAATAAAGGGGGGCTTGCTAGAGCCGAAAGCGTTTCTTCTAAGCACTTCATCCATTTGTGAGAAACTGTGTTTCCCTAGTGTTCGTCACTCCACTAATGTCACAAAGGCCCTTGAAATCCTTGTTCTCTACAAAGGTAAATTAAGTCTATCCTAAAGTCAACCCTCACTTTGACCAAATCCCATGATTGTCACTTACCCCAAGAGGGTGAAGATTGATCTATTCATTGAATTTGTAATTAATTTGAGTAGGAGTATGTATGTAAAACTGGTTGCTCTTGTCCTATATTGCACTAGGTAATTGTCTTACTCTTGTTGTTTTGAATTCATCACCATTGTATTAGTATAACTTTGAATTTAGTTGGTTATCAATTGATGTTATGAAATGTGCACTAACACCTCTTGTAGGCATCATACATGTTTATTGGATTAGCTTGAGCTATGGTCAAATTTACCAAAGTTTGACTTTTTTGACTTCGTCAAACCTTGGCCTGACTTGGTCAATGGGTCAAGTCAGCAATGGGATCTCACTATCATGTATTAGTAATCATATCTTTGCCATTGAAGCCCAATCAGACCCCTCCAAGTATTAGTTGTGGATTAATAGGCTTAATTAATTAATTAATTAAGCTTATTTATTAAAAATATTTGGAGATTTCTTCATAGCGATCACATCAGATTGGCTATGTGCATACGAGTAGTGGATCTTATGGTTTTTGTAGTCTACAAATCCATCATTGTAGTCAAATTATCATTCCAGGCAAGGGAAGATCCAGATTTGAGCAGTTTCATGGATTATTATTATTTTCCAACTGAAAATAAAAAATTAAAAGATGACCAAGGCTTGTGATGTATGATTTGGGATAAGTGAGTGGTGAAATATGATTTGGGTTATGTTATGATGGTCCCCTAGATACTTTTGGCCACTTTTCCTAGCATTCTATCATGTTATCACTTGGCACATGTGTTCATCTCCATGGTGGGGTCACCTTTCTCCTTGGGAGGGCGACTTTCTCATCTAGTGCCTTATATCTTGAGCTAGGCATTGATGTAAAAGTGGACTATGATCACCTAGGGGTGAATTGAGCCCCTTGGGATATTATTTGATGTATCTCTATTGTATTTTGATCATTATAATTTGGGCGTTGGAGGTAATTCACCCCCCTCCACTAGACAAACATTTCTAGCTTAGAGGAAAAGATAAAAGTGAGATTTAATCCCCACCATTGATCATATATTTTGTATCTTTTAATCTCAGCCATCCACATAAGGATTGGTTAGGGATTTTGCTCTTCTCTTGGCTATAAAAGAGAGAAAGCTCATCATTTGTAAATGTCTCTTGGCTCACTTTAGAAGCAATAATATCAAATATTTTTGTGGTGCAAATTCCTCATGTCTTGAATGAAATGGAATGATTTTCTTTCTTGCTAAGCCTCTTCTACTAATAGATCTTGCTTTTCTCTAGCCGTGGATTTTTCGTGGTGATTTTACTTACAGAGAAAATGAGAGTGATTTCACCTAGGGCGACTTGAGGACGACTTGGGCGTTTTGGGCAACTCTCTCTCTAACAGGGGGTTTACTTAGTGAAAGAAATCGATTTGCATTACCTATCTATTTCTTGCTATTTTCCCTTTGTCTCTTATGTTTGTTATTTCGATTTGGAAAGCAATGGATTTGTATATTAGTTAATGTGATTAATCTCTCTAATTTCTCTCTCAGTTGTTTTGCAGATTGACTTCACTGGATCTACGAAGACGAGATTTATTTGGTGATGTTGGGCAAAGAGAACGAACTCCATCCAATTCTCTAGATCAAGGCAAGTACCCAAAACGTTTTCATACAAACCCTCTGAAAACGATTTTTCAATTAAATTAAAATTCCTCTCTTGTTACGCCCCAAATTCTTTGCAGCACACCCTAGGTGGGTGTCTGGTGCACCTTGGGATGGATCCATTAGGACACATGGCCCAGGGCTCCTAGCCACACTTATGTGTTATGCTTTGTAGAGGTGATTGCGCTTGTAAGGGTTGCCATACCTACCTTAACACACCTCATTCTTACCTCCTTGGACCTTATCTTGTTGTATCATCCTTCCCTCTTGGTCATCTTGGTCTTGAAGATAAAATCATCCACCATCCAAGCAAGCTTGAAGAGGTCGTACCAACCTAAGAAGGAGGGCGTTGAGGGCAAAAGACAAATGTTGGGGTTAGATGGGGCATGACGTCATCCTTCAAAGCTCAATTCATCATCAAGTTGAAGCATTTTCATCATTTTTATTCATTATTTTATGTTTTATGAGGTTTCGGATTGAGGGTGAGAAACCCTAAAAAATCATTAAAAGTCTTTTTAAAGACAAATTAGGTAGGTTGGCTTAAAGGAGGATTAACTTAACTTAGCCTTTCTTCATATAAATAAGGCACCTCCTCTTCATTTGTAATCAAGATCATGGGATCAAAATTTAAAATAAGACTATTTCTTTTTCTTCTTGTGTACATGAGCTTTCAAGTGGTGTGCACCTCTTTTCTTGGCAAGTTCTAGGGTTTCAACTTTTCAAGATTCAAGGTCGATGCACGAGGTTTCTTTACTATCTTTCAAGGCTTGTCTAAGGTGGAAGGATTCTTGAGACGTTAATCACTTATCATTTTCTCCTCAATTGTGGTAAGATCTCCAAGTCTCTTGTCTTGCACTACTGGATGCATCCAAGGTAAGAGTAACCTAGGGTTTTTATGCATAATAGTATTGTCTTGTAAGTGAGACATCCCTCTTGAAGGGATTCTCTTGTTTGGGACTTGGCATCTTTCTTTGCCCTAACTAGGTCAAAGCTAACACAACCTAGGGTTCATTCAAATATTGAATTGCCAATTCTTAGGAAAGACGATGACCTCTGCCCAGAAGGAATAAGACTTAGGTTTAATTCCCTATTCTTCACCAAAAATCTCTTTTTAAAAAAATCCTTGTATTATATATTGGAAAAATACTATATATATATAACCCTAAAAATCAAATATTTCAAAAAAATCAAAAAATATATATATTTTGTTGTTGCAATTCTTTCACTTATTCAATTCTGAAATAATTACTGCTGTTGTAAAATTCTAAAGTTATATCACTGAAAAATTCATGAAAAGGTAAAAAATTCATAAACAATTGTTTTGCAGCTCAAAAAGGCCCTAATTTAGGGTGACGTCAGCCCTAGGGAGGTTGACGTCACTCTCTAAAGGCTGCTGCAGCCTTGTTGCAGATCTGGTATAAGTGTTCTGCACGTTCATTTTGAGAAGAAGATCAAATCCTAATGATTGGAAAGGGTCCCTACATTGTCTCCAAGTCTTGGTAGTTGACTCTGGCTAGTTTTGAAGTTTCAAATCAAGCCTTTCAGCAATTACTGCAAGTTATTACTGATTTGAATGTGAAATCGGTCCCAAACTATAGTATTCATCTCTGTCAAAACAAGTGTGCCCTAGGGGGGACTGAGTCTCCTTTGGTTGGTGATCGCCGAGAGGTACTATTTGTGGCATTTTCACAATCTATTTTGAGTATCCTTACAAGTTTAAGGTGTTGTTTTTTACTTGTAATATCCCAAACTGATATTTTTTCTTTTTTTGTGTGTTGTAGATGGCTAGTAGGCTTATATCTCAACAAAATATGAAAGTAAACCCTGATCCCTGCATGCATGCAATTGCATGCAGAATTGTGCCCTAGAAAATATAGGAATGCTATAAAGTAGGAGAATTTAATGCATGCACATACCCCTATGTAGATTTGTTAATACTGATGATGATGAACCCCACATGCATGAAGAATGATGGATCAATAAGGAGATAAGGCAAATCGTCCTCCTAGGGATAAGTGCGCCCTCCTCCAAGCTCTGAATGCTCCAGAATAATAAATACTCGGCTGAATAAGACCCTGATGAGGTGTGCTAGGGTTATAGTGCCCTTCTAGAGATGATGGAGACTGCATGCATAGACTCTAATGGCTTCCAAGCCTAAAACGTGAAGATCCCTCCTAAGGAATGCGACCTCAATGATGCTCACGTTCTCCAATGGTCAAGAATGATGATAACTCCTTCAAGAGTCTGACAAAGAAGCCCTTCTTCCAGGGGAAAGGTAATATGGGGGCTCTGAGAAGAATGAGAGCTGCATGCACAAGTTCTGCCCTTTGTATACTCTAATGCGAATAGGAGGCTATCTAAGGAATGCGCCCATGCAAGGAAGAGCGAGCCCTGAATATGATATAAAATAGAACTCCACTGATGCTGAAAGATGATAATACCTGATGATAATAATGTTGAACTTGGATGATCCAACCTGATGATGAACTAGGGCAGATAGCTTTCACTGTCGAAATACACCAGTTAGCTGAGTACAAGCCTCAACCCCAACTTAGCTCGCTGAGCTTCTTCAAATCGAGATCATAAATCAATAATCAATAATGGTGCCTTCTCCATTCGCTTTATCTTCTTTTATAACATTCAACTGCTCAAATCCCTAATTTCACCCTAATTAGGTCACTTTATCTTCTAATTTGCAGTTGACTTGCATGCAGGTGCCTGGAGACTCAATAAGGTGCATGCATCATCAAATAATGCTCGGATGTCATGCATGTAGGTGGCCTTTGGCTCAGATGGCCCCTGTCTATCTAATGATGATATAAAATCTATACCCTAGATATTTTGATATGGCATAAGTCCTCAGTTGATCCCCTGACTGTCAGTGCCCGCTCAAACCTATGGGAATCAAATAGGTTAGCGGGATGGTCCTCTATGCCTAAGTAGAAGAGGACATTACATTACTGCAGAAAATTGTTTCATCTTAATGTCCAATTAGTAGCAAGTTTTATTGCCCCTAAACCTTCCTAGTCATCAAGCGTTTATTGAATATCTTGTTGACTCCATTAAGGCATTGGTCTACTAACCTAATAGGAAGATCTTGTTAGCGATAACGTTGTTCTTGTTGCATACTTCATAGGGCTATTTCTCTCCATATTTGGGAAGCCTCTCGTGGCCAGAGCAGCAGGCCTAAAGAGAAAGGAGAGTGCACTAAGGTGACAGTGGGTGCATCTCCTAAGAAGTTGCCAATCTTAGCACTAGCCCTTGTGACCTAATCAGAAGGGTGCTAATTTGTGAGGTAACACTCTTGAAGCATTCTTGAGGTGCTCCTCGAGCCTTTAAAAACACTCCTCAAGCCTTAAATACGAATAAGAGGATAAGATAAGGGTCAAATTGAATATTCTCCTAGTAGGGCACACTTTCCCAAGCTTTGAATAGAACATTGGTTGACATAAAAGCCAACCTAGAATGATCATATCAAAAATTTAAAGTAAAAGTTTCTATTTCCTTATAATATAAAAGAATGGAAATTTTTACTTAAATATTTTATATTATCATTAATTGTTTCATGGTATTGAGAGGGGTTCCAACCTCATTAGAGCTCATCTAAAGATAATAGAATTTCATATGCCATCCAAAATTCAGTAGACTTAATTGTTTTCAAGACTACAACAGTCTGAATTGCACCAAACCAAATGTCACTAGACTCTTCTTCCACATGCCACCTACTTAAAATAGCAGTGGCCTCCTCAAATATAGGAACTGTGAAAACTTAAGTTCACCACCTTGCCCAAATATGGACAAAACCACGGACAGCTAACATGCATGGCCTCCCAACACAATACCTACTAAAAATAGAAATTTACTTAAATAATAAATTTTCCAACTGAATCCGGAATACAGAAATACAACCTGTGGGAACACTTACTATAAATAGCACATCTAAAAAGAGATGCTGCGAAAAATAGCACCACCTCACAGGTCCTCCAAAACAGCCTCATCCGACTCATATTGTGCCGAGGAACAAGAATATGTTGACTATTTTCCCATCTGAGCTCCCTAACTCCAACTACTAAAAATACCAATCTTCCAAAACATCTTGCACGTCAATAAACATGGTCTCCATTTACTCATATGGAAACAAGGAACATGGATATATCATCAAACACTGCATGCAACCTTTGGAAGCATGAACTGTAAACCTGCTAAAAATAGCACAATCCTATACTATCCCCACCAGGAAACACTGATATCTGAAACTCAAACCCTATAATGTAATTGAAACCTTGGAAACTGTAATCTAACAACTCTAGTATAAAGGATCATGGCCATAAAACCCATTGAGAATGTTTCCACGAACCGTCGATGCCAAACAATCAAGATGGACCAAGGAGAAGTCCAATCTAATCCCGAATATGTTAATGAAGGTAACACTTGAATTCACCAATTCACCAAGGGTGAATTCAATGTTAACAATTATGGCTTATATTGTAAACATTATATCAGAGTTTAAGTTTGAAGTTTGAACCTACCTTTAATGATTGAATTGTTCACTGCATATTGCAACTCTTTGGTAATGGATATGATGCTCTGTTTTATTTCGTGGCTCATGTTATTTGTTACAGTTTGCTGAGGACAAATGTTATATGTTGAAACTTGATGGTTGATGTTATGGTTGATCATTTGATTACAATGTTATAACTGCTAGATGATTGATGTTATATATTTATTAAATAGCTGATGCTTTAATGATTATCATTAATCCAGTGGTTGAATCTATGTTTTCATGTTTTCTACAACTAATTCGACATTCTACATGTCTTTTTTTAACATATATGCATCAAAATATACTAAATATATACTATATGAAAAATGCTTCCAAAATACTTCAGTCCTAGCAGCTTTTGAAAATTGGCGCCTCCCGCTCTTGCTCCCAACAGCCTTGTGTTTAAGGTTAACATCTATTTGTTACTAATGATGAACCAAAATTGTGCAGTTCGAAACGTTGAATCAAATGCTATGTATGCTGTCTTTATGTTTTCAAAGCAATCAAAAGCTTGTGATTTCAATTTGAAGAAACAAATACATTTTTTCTTGAATAATCAATCATCTATGGAAATCAAAGATATTTTGCTCCTCCAATAGACTTGCTTTCATAGGATTGCAAAGATCATTGTGAATAAGTTCATGCATGTGGTTTACTCAAGTTGTGTATTCAAATTTCACTGTGTTGCATACCTCGTTTTTCTTGAATTTTTTGCAAACCTTGAACCACTCTCTTCTTGTTAAGTATATTGAGATAAAATAAATTATCTCTTGTGCCATAGCTAATTCTCAGAGTTTTTAGTTGAGAGTAAACCCTGTTCTTTTTCTGCTATACCTTCAAATCTATAGAAATCCTTTGTTTATCACTTTTTTTAAATTCTTGTCTTTGATAAGACAGATTTATATCGAAGACAATTTACATGATATTTATTTGCATTCTGACTTATTAGAAGTAATTTTTTTGGTATGCTAGTTACATAAAGTACATATTATTTCCTAACTCTATTGCCTGAAAGTTTCATAGGTACTACACCTTTAGGCTTTACCTTCTACATTTAAAAAAAAATTATTCTTAGGTAAACTTCCCAAGGCAAACCTTGTGGGCACTTCCCCTTATTTCGAGGATGGTATCCAAAGTAAGCCCTCGATTCTTTAAGGCACAAGGCCAAGTCAACAACAAAGCTTGAAGCCGATGCAACAATATACTCATCATGAGCTCATCATGTCACTTATAGAAATAGAACCTGGGTGGGAAGGATAACACTGCATCCCACAACCACTCGGTCTACACCCAATTGACTTTGCCTTCCACCTTATGTAAACTGTCATCTTTAAATGCAAAATTGTTAACATTACAACAATATACTCATCATGAGCTCATCATGTCACTTATAGAAATAGAACCTGGGTGGGAAGGATAACACTGCATCCCACAACCACTTGGTCTACACCCAATTGACTCTGCCTTCCACCTTATGTAAACTGTCATCTTTAAATGCAAGATTGTTAACATTACAACTTTTAATTTTGGAGAACCACTACTTCTTCCTGCATCTGCATACCAAACACCTTGGGATCATTGAATGAGTACTCAAAAATTGAAAATCAATCTCTTCTTCTTCAATGAAATTATACCCTATTGCTTCCACTACCTCTTCTTCTTTTTGTGTTTGTATTTCTTTGATTCCTTTGTTAATCTATTAGACTATTTGTAACATTTATCTTAGTGTGACCACATCATACACAAAAATTGCAATGTTTTTGTGCATTATTTTGATTCGCACTGAAACTGGCACGAGATATACCTTGTATAGGGAGATTATTACTTCATACTCTGTCATGTCCAGTTGTCCACCTATCTTCTGCCTATCCCTCTACCACGACCTCTCTCTCTGAATTGGAAAGCTCTATTTGTTGGCTGTTTTCTCCTGCATTTAATTTTCATCCCACCTGTTGAAGCATCCCTACAAGTTTTTCACACAAAGGAAAATTTGTCTTCGAGGACACACAATGTGATCGCAAACGTTGCAAATGGCTTGTTTGGACTTCTAATTAGCATGGTTGTATAACCATAATCTAGTTTTTGAATCCAATAGTATTAAGCTGCATTAGAATTTCCTCAAGCCTTTTGACATAGTCAAGTACTGTATCTGTGTCTGTGTACACTTTGTGGGCCAATAATTCTTCTCAGTTAACTTGTGAGAGTCAGAGATCATTATGTTCTAGAAACTAGATATTTTTGCCAAAAATGTCTCAACCTACTAAAAACTCCAAAATGGGATTTTATCCAAACATGAAATGAACGCCTTCCTCCAACAAATTGATTTACGTATTGCCCTGGAAAAAAAACCCTTAAATTTCAGACATATTTCTAAGTAAATTCCTATACTTATTTCTCCTAAACTTCTTCAATAATTTTACTGACGTAAAACAAGTATATTTTTACATACATTGGAACAAACGTCATGCCCCTTTTTCCAGTCTTAAACTTTCTGTTGTGGATGCCTATAACTGTCTCTGTAAGTTCGAATTTAAAACAGAGACAGTTGCCCTAATTTCTGCAGCTACATTTCTGCTAGACTATATGAATATGGGTTGTCTGCCTGCAAACTAGGATACTCTTCAGATGATTTATGCTTAAAAAATAACATGCAGACACCTGAAGCTGACAAAGTGGATCCATCACGTCTCAGGCAACCACACACAAAATAAATAAATAAATCTTTTCTTTTTCTGCACGCTAATTTAGAAGAGCGAGAACAAATTGGAAGCAAACCTGATTTCTCTGAGTGTCACGGTCACTGACATTTTTGAAAAACCCTGGCGGCCACATGGTTGCAGCTGAAAACAACATCAATGTTCTGTTCACAACGCTTTGCAGTTTCTACATTAAACAACAAACGCCACGGTTCTGGTCAGAATACTATGTTGCTTCTGTGTGCAGCAGGAAACAATACCACAGTTATTTTTATTGCCATTTCTTTCGAGCATGTATGTATCTGGAATTTGCATCTGCGTCAGCAGTTCACAGTGGTGAGAAGGTCTCCTACTTTATGTTGGGTTTCTTTGAATGTTGTTATTGTGTGTATGTATATGCTGTTTCGTAATATTTGAGGACTAAATTTCTCCATTCGAGTGTGCGTTTCTGGATTCCTGTTGTATGCATCTCGAATTTCTGTCAGTGAATTCGCTATGTATCCACTAAATTTCTCCACTCGAGTGTGCGTTTCTGGATTCTTATGCATTTCGAATTTCCGTCCGTCAATTCGCTATAGGTGTAAGCTAAACGTCCTGTGTATGGTACCTCGAAGTTCTGTCAGGTTCATGCCGTCCGATTATGTTGTAGGTTCATGTGCGTTTCTGGATTCTTATGCATTTCGAATTTCCGTCCGTCAATTCGCTATAGGTGTAAGCTAAACGTCCTGTGTATGGTAACTCGAAGTTCTGTCAGGTTCATGCCGTCCGATTATGTTGTAGGTTCATGTGCGTTTCTGGATTCTTATGCATTTCGAATTTCCGTCCGTCAATTCGCTATAGGTGTAAGCTAAACGTCCTGTGTATGGTAACTCGAAGTTCTGTCAGGTTCATGCCGTCCGATTATGTTGTAGACTAACGTCTTAGGAGTGTATCCTTGTCAGTTCGATTTTTAGCTGAGTCCTGTCCCTGTTTCTTTGTCCATACATTTTCCGTCCGTCCTTAGGCGGTTCGTCTGTCGGTACCGGTGGCGTCGGGTTTATTCATACATGTGGCTTTAGGTTCTTTCACATGTTTCCTTCATCAAACGAAGGAAATGCATTTTGGAGGAAGGAGATATTTTATTTCAATACCAACGATTCTATGTACATGTTAACTTCAATCCCTAAGCTACACCTTGTAACTTTCAATAATACCCTTAAAATATTACGCCTTTGCCTTTGCTTTTCTGTAGAGGAACCACCATTTTAAACAAAGTTACATAGTAGCATATATCTGCCGCCGTTATAAAGGCTACTTCTGCTTGATTGACAATGCTGACTAACTAGATTGATAAGTATTAAATTGCAAATGGGGATGTATTATAAGGTTATAGATTCCAACCCAAGTTCAAAGCAAACAATCTGAAAACTACAAGAATAGAGAAGGCATGCACATCTTATTCAACTATCTATTTGAAAAGTTCAATCGTCGTTATAAAGACTACAAGTCTACAACTGCTTGATTGACAAATGTTGACTAACAAGATTGACAAGTATTAAATGACAAATGGTAATGCATTTTAAGGCTATAGATTCCCACCCAAATTTTATCAAGGTCAAAGCAAACAATTTGAAAACCACAAGAATATAAAAGGCATGCATCCCACTTGACTTTCGATTTGAAAAGTTGAGAAGTACAACCACTCCATAAATGTGCCTCATGTAGGATAAACAAGGTATATTTAATTATATCTCATTTAAGAATCGATCATAATTATCAATGATATTCTAGTAAAGCGAATAAAACAATCATCTATGTGTTTCATTCAAGCAACAGTTGATATTGTCCGTATTCCATTGATTGAATATAGGAATATATATACAATTCCACCAACAAAGTTGATTCAGGCATGCCTTCCATGCATCTTGGCCATGTGGCATCACTTGTACAAAACAACGTGACAAGCGACATCAAAATTTACATGATCATAAGACAAGTTGACCCACATTCATGCCCACAAACCTAGATAACCTAGACCTCACGTAAAATATAATGCAAAAGGGAATAAGTATGTGGAGAGACAGTCGCGTCCTTGTCCAATAATTGACAAGGACATGTGCTCATACATCAAAGAGAAGGAATGTGGATATATGCATCCATTGGACTAAGAGATTAACCCCTATGTGTGGAGGAGGTGAGTAATGAATGACTTTATAGTTTCTGGAGCCGATTAAACCCTATCCTAGTTGTTATCAAGAAACCCTTGTAAATCTATTGATGTGCAATCAATTCAAGAGAGTAATGATGGTAATAGTGAAATTTGGAAGGATATTTAAATCATCAATGATTAGAAATGCAACACTCTCTTTCACGTACCTTGCAAAGCTCTAAGAATTAGCAAGAGGAAAGGATGGGAGATGATTAACTAACACCACTTCAACCTTTATTTATTTACCACAGGTGCATTTATGCCTTGCGTAGGTACTAATTTGGTGCTTTATGCAACTGTTGCTAGCGATGGGGCATTCATAGTAGGAATGAGGAATCCTAGAATACTGTAGCATGAGAGTGCGAATTTGAAGGCTTTGGAGTCAAAATTTTGTCCATTAATCAACATGGTTGGATTGGTTCTCTTTAGATCAATCAAATGAAGTTTGTTTTGGCCATGATATTACAAGGTATGTGCAAAATTCTCTATTCGTAGCAGTGGGAAATAATTCTGATTGCAAGGATTGGCCTTCCGTTCTGAAATATGATCACACAAGTAGATTCAATAGAGGAAGTGAGACTCTAATACTTGGGTGTTCTCCCAAATCGCAGTGTTGAGGGCAACATTTTTCCTTTCTAGTTTATATGAATACACCAAGGAAATTGCAGGAGCATTGAAGCCTGACGTCGATACAATGAACCGGAGGGTGAAAGCTATGCTTGGCTATATCTATCTCAAATTTGAAGGAAAATGTTTTGAGCTTCTACATTTCATTAATAGGAAGTTATGCATTGTTGTCTATATTAGAAATATTGTTCGTAGTTTTTTGTTTTTTTCTAAATCTCTAGCAATGTCGTATAGTATGTAACAAAGCATACTAAACCCATAGTAGTGAGCCACACCTATTTTGATTCATCAACTTCATACATTCAAGCCCTAACAATGTCAATAGCACTTTCATATGAAATATATATTAAGGGTAAGGAATCCCCTCTTAGCTCTTATTTGATACTCAAAGAATAAGGATTTTTTAATTTAAGATATAAGTCTTTTATGCATTTTTTGCACAAATGTAGCATAAAAAGAGCTTAATTTAAGACACCAACACATAGTTCACAATCACGTAAAGAAATGGCGAGGAAGTTAGTGATTCTCTTCTACAAATTTGTTACTGGGATTTCACATCTTTAAAAAGAACTAATTGACAATATTAGTGATTCTCCTCTACATAAATCAAAAGTATTAGTAATTCATTATAATATTGATAAATATATTTAAACATATTTCTTATCGATCTTTTGTTGAGCTTTACAAGAACTAGCAATATTAGCACATCCATCTACTTCAAGTTTGGGTTGGGCATAGCCAAATTGTCCTTCTCAGGGAACTCAAAATGATGTTCCACAATTTTGTGGATATACAAGTCAGTGTGGGTGGGGAAGCAAGCGGTAGTAGTGAGGTGAAGTGGCGATGGCGGTGAAGCAATGCTAGGGCAATACAAAAATACTTATGAAAGTGTCTACAATAGTAAATGCTTTTGCTCTAAAACTTTGTCAGAGTAAGTTAGTAAATGCTTCTTCTTTGCAACTGTCAGAGGCCAGCTATGCATTCATCCAAGTAACTTAGGAGAAACCCAGGGAAATCAAAATGTGAAAAAGGAGTTGGTTTTATGAGGTTGTCTAGACCAAATCAATGCACTAAGATAAAGTGGGGTGAATTAAATGTTTATTCAACACATTGGCACAAAAAACGAGCATCTCGTCGTTGCCACCAGAATAAGAGATGAAACTGAAGATGGATAAAAACTTTGGATAGCATGCTTTCATGAAATCATGAAATTTATGAAACTTTGTTTTAAAGGTGCAAACTAATAGCCAATCAAAGCAACTAATTGTGGGTCAATGTTGAACTCATTACAATATACACTGCCTGTCGACATGTATAATAATCCTCTTTTAGAGCATATTACAAATTTACCTGGCTTTGTTTTTTAGTATAAGAACTATTATTTGTCTCCTTGAACTCTTCTCAATCTTCTAAACTTGGTCTCACATGATCATTTGAACATTAGTTGCCACTGGCTAGAAATAATGCAACATAGATATTACTTTTATAAAACTCACAATATTTTATTGTGGGAAAAAATACATGAAGGTAATATTGCATACTCGGGTTAAATGAGCTAGTGGAAATCCTATTCAAGTAGTGCATACTCATGTCAAATAACCAAATAAGACGAAATCCTTATTTGTAAGTATGACAAGTTATATATTGATTATTCTTCGAAAGAGACATTACCAATTTTTAAGATCAATAGTAAATAATAATGTAATAGTAACTATTTAGTTTTTTTCTTTTAGATAATCAAAAAATAACCACTCAAATAATCAACATCAACATATGACAATAAATACCTATACATAATTAAATCTAGAAATCATTGTTCATATCTCCCCTCTGATGCATGGGAGCGCCCCCCACCCCCTCGCTCCCGCTCCTGAAGCTCGCTTCCTTCGGAATCTTGCCCCCAAAACGCTCCCAGTTTTGGGAGCACGCTCCCAAGGCACTTCCGAGGCGCTCCCTACCTCTCCAATACTAAACGCTCCTATACTAGGTTGATCATTTGATGACAATGTTATGGTACCTCCCTTCATTGCCAAGCTCATATAAAAGTAGTTATGGTTGATAATTTGATGATAATGTTATAAGGTATAACTACAAGATGATTGATTTTAGATGGTTTAATCCATGTTTTCTATAGCTAATTCAACATCCTACATATTTTTAGATATAAATCCATCAAAATATATACTATATAAAAAATGCCCCCAGAATGCTCCCAAAACGGGAGCTTTTGAAAATTTCGCTTTTTGCTCCGCTCCGCGCTCCCACTTATCGCTCCCAACAGCATAGTATCTCCCCAAATGAAAACCATAAATAAAATTATAAACAATCTTATTTTTACGCAATCCCAACATGCAATTAAATTAGGTAGTGTATCACAGTAACAAATTTGGCATTAGATTAAAAGTGATAGCCAAAGCAAGCAATGGATAGAAAATATCAAAGAGTTGGCAATGAATAATATAGGTAGGAGCTCCCCCAATGTTTCAAAACTATGAAAAATGAAAAAAAAATGGTAATCATGCCTCACAAGGGTAAGATACAATGGTTTGTTTTCATGGACAAAATAGTGCTTCTAGCAAACCAACAAACCACCGTTGCAAATAGTAGAAGAGGTTTAAAAATGTTTAGAGAGAAATGTTCTAATTTTCTTAACCAATCTCTCATGCAATCTTTATATATATATATATATATATATATATATATATATATATGCTAACTAGAAAGATTGCATGTAAGGCTTGTTGCCGCCGGATTGCGCACCTGGTTAACGCAGCAGAAATTTATGCTACTGCTCGATGTGCCCTTGGGGGCAAGTCTCAAGTCAAGGTTGTCACCTAATCTTGACTCCTCCGTTTAGGCAAAACTCCTAACGAAGCCAAGGGGGGTAGTCCCTAAGGAAAGTTTCTAAGGTATTTAGAGTTTCCAGTGAAATGGTTAAAGGTGTTTGTATTTTAGGAGTAATTTGAAGAGTGTTGATTAAAAATGTTCCAAGGTAACTTGCAAAAGTAAGTTATAGAATGCTTTCACCAGCAAAATTTGAAATGACTACCAACAGAAAAGCACAATAGTGATATGGTATTGAGCAAATAGAATGTATAGTAAACCATTACCTTATGGAGTCAATATATCAGATAAATAACGCTGCTGAAAGTGAAAGTGTTTTTGCAAATGCCTCTTGGTTGCTTTTAGATTATTATGGTTTGAAATTTATTGGGGAAAAAGAGGACTCCCAAGATACCGTGAGGTACAGGGAGGAATGTCCAGAAATTAAAGTTTGGTGGCTCCTCACGAGAATGTGTGGGCTAGAATGGAGTCTCTAAGGCGGTGTTCAACACTATACCAAACTAGGGTATAGCCTAACTATGCCTTGAGGTCGCCTCCCAGTTGTTCCCGCTTCCTCTGAAGAATTTCCCCACACAAATATTAATGCTAAGTGTTGGATTTTCACTTATGTGGATGGGGAGTTACTTTTATTAACTGAGTTGTTAGTTTAGGTGTGTAAAATTAGAAAGTGGCTACAATTGCTTCTGATTTCCCACAAGCCCAGGCAAAGTGCCCGCAAAGGGAAAGAGCATAGTCCGATTATAAACCAAATATTAATTCCAATTGAAGAATGTGATTGTAGAACAATTGTACAATAATTACAAGGAAAGAAAAAGAGCACAAACCTATGTGTCACTTTCTGATCATCCACAACTAATCATCAAAGCCTTTGTGTGGTGGTGAGAGCATACTTCGTGGCAACGAGGTTGTGTTATTTCTAATTTTATGCTTGCGATGAGATAAAATTAATTAAGAAAACAAAATAAAGTATACACCCTGCAATATTGAAGTGTGTGTGTGCTTCTTGTGTTAGAAAAATTTATGCACAAAATTCACACAAGTACAAATCCTCCCAGGGGGGATGACGCGTGGACGTTGGGTATCCCACTGCTCTCGTTTAAAGATTTAAAATATTACTCAAAAGAATGCCTCTTTAGTCCATGTTACATGGATCTAAGGGCTTACAATAAACTAGAAATGAGAAACTGGGGAAAGGAGGTCCACAGAAGGTCTTTTATGGTACTTTCTGGCAGAAAATGGCTAGAATTTCCTTCTGTAAATCCTTGGACCTGCTAAAAACCAGCAAGCAAATCTAGTTAGAATATGATGGTAAACATAAATAAAAATAAAAAAATTCGTAATTTTGTACTGGGAAAATATTTTGGAAAAATAGCTAAGTGTAAGTACAAATTTCTAATCTAGATCTAGTAAGACATGAAAGCCTTTCAAAGTATTTAGATCTAGATATTCACAATGTGCTGAAATAATATAGATCTAAATGATGAATTATATTAAAAATGGATCTACTTCTCAAGCACTTAGTAGAACAAAGAAAAAGGGAAAGATAAAGGTTCTTTGATTGAAAGAGATGGATGAAGCCTTTCAAGTCGAAGCTTGATCTTTGATAGTGTTCTTTGGAAGCTCCTGTAAACAAAATATTAGCTTTGAAATTGAGTTGAAGAGGAGAGAAGAGACAACCAAGTTCAAATCCCTCTTCAAGCTTGTGATCTGCACAACTAAGACAACTTCTTGCATATAATGAGTTGGATCTAGTGTGTTTGATAAGGAAAAACCGAAAGAGCCTAAATACAACCTAGTATAATTGGCTACTTCCTAATCTTTCAAAAGCAATATACAAATAAATAATTTAACAACATCAAATGCTTACTCCATGAACATTCAAGCTAGATCTACCAACATAAATAAAACAAAAAGAGCTAAATCAGAACAATATCACCTCATACAGTAGCATGCATCAAAATTGTACAACAATGGACCTCCAAAATCTTCACTTGCATTAAAAAATATTCAAGATTATAATGGGAGAGGTTCTATGCATCCATCTCTAACAATGGAGCAAGACCCTGCCTTTATAGCTTTTCAAGAGGAGAGGGCGAATCGTTTAAGGAGAGAACACATTCATGGAGTGAGGGCATCGAATCCCTTTGATTGAGCTTTGATTGAGGCTTGAAAGGGGGGATTGAGGGTGATGTGGCTGCCACATAAGGAAGGTGCCTCCCTCAATCCTTTGGAAACTCCTCCAACCATCTACGCATTGCCACATGCTCAAGCTTAAACGTCATCCTTCACGTGGGGCGCTCTCAAAACTCAAAACAATTCGCAATCCTAAGCTGGGTTAGTAACATGTGCTTTATTCCATTAAGGTGGGTCACACTTCAGTAATAATTTAATTAGCCACCCTTTCCAAATCATTTTTTAATAAATTTTTTGACTTTTCAACCTTTGTCCACTAGTGCAATTTGTGGCATTTTAGCATTAAAATGCCATTTTGTCGCATCTTTAATGAAAATGCTCCCAGCGGCGACGTAATCGCCCAAAACATGGAGAAAGTGGGTCCCTAGGGTAAAGAGGACGCTCTGAGCGTCAAAACGAGCATCCCCACGCCAAATTCTGCCTCCAGACCCCACTCCTTTATTACAATTTGAAATTTTCCAATTAAACCATTAAAAAATGACCTAATTTTACGGGAAAATTTCTTTTTGCTGGAATGAACTCAAACTCAAACTCCTAGGGGGACCTAGTGCATGTCCATACGACTTATTAGAGATGGCTAGCATGTTTAAAATACATAAACACATAGGCATTAATAACCTCCTAAGATTCGACCACCATGGAAAATAATCCAGCTTTGGAGGTGTAAGTGAAAAACTCAGGAATTATACGCCACTGAAACGCAACACATAATTCCCAAGGAAAAAACACTCTAGAGTATCCCCTTGATAGCTAAACCTAATGTAGGCCAAACCTTTTACAAAAGTATCATGCTTAGACCAACTTATTACAATTCTGGACATGCAAAAATTACAAAGGGCCAAAAATTTGGCCTGATGGACTTCTGAACTCTGGCAACGAACAATGTAAGTTGTTCAAGTCTTCTGAGGTTCACAGGGAATCCACTAAGTGCAATTTAGTGGATAACAAGGCTCAAAAGGAGTCCATGCAACTAGTTGGATTTGTGCAATCTTTATACTTATTTATATGTTAGATCATACTTTATCACATCATAACACTTTATATGTACTACTTTTTCCACTATAGTAATGAGAAAATTTTAAGGAGGCAAGATGGCTTTAGAAAGATGACATTGTTTTAGGTAGGACACTTAGTTAAGTTAAAATAGAATCTCTCTAATGAAAAACATAGAATCTCTCTAAGGCATGCAACAACAATGGTGGGTAGAACAACCACTTAATTATAAGCCTTTTTTTGACCCCTTATCTCGATGAAATGTTAATAGACCAGGGATGTGTCAACGACTATGGAAATAACCATGCGAGCTTGGTTTCCTCTACAAATCAATAATATCCCATAACTTATCATTCATATTGCATTCACAAACACCAATTCAAGGAATTGTCAAGGGAAACAACAACTTGCCTCAAATTTGTGGCTCGATAAGGAGTAATAATCACCAAAAACACAAATAAAAATAGTAGCTCCAATTTTGTTGATCCCAACAAATTAAGGTCATAAAACACTATATTGTTTTGTCATGCAATTGGACTCAATATACTGTGCTGGAAATAATATTTTACCTCGTTTACGTCAAATAAATCAATATCATCAATTTCTAGCCCAATAGCCTTCAATGTCATTTGGATTGCAACAACTGAGCCAATTTATATAATTGCTAGGTCAACCCCAACAATGGTAAAACTCATATGGCAAGGGCCAATAGGAAGCAATCAATTTAGGAAAATTATAATGGAATAGTTTTATTCCATAACAAAAAGAAAAGCACGTTCAAAGTTCAAACTTGAATACACCCAAAATAGTCTTCGGATTTAAATGAGCATACATAATAATGAGAGAACAACCATAATCATAACCATAGCAACACCAACATTGAAAACAACCATTTAACCTGGAAAACCCCAGGAGGGGTAAAACCAACCAATGAAGATCTTCGTTAGCTTGGCCAAAACTAGCCAACTAGGCCAAGTGAACTCACCTGCTCACCTCCAAGCCACATTACAATGGAGTATGCCAAGCCCCTTAGAAGCTTCATTACATGCAATACCTTGGGCCAATACCATGGGCCACCAGATACCATGGGACACCAAATATTATTGGCCACCAAATGCCATTTTATTTGACACAAACCAAGATTAGCTCAATGACTCATTCACCGAGTCAAGGCCAACCTAACAATCCCGCCTTTAAACTTGACTTGGAGTAATGACCAACCCCCCTCACATGAGGAATCTCACATGCCCCCGTTATCACCTAGGTCTACATAACTTTACCAGTGAGTTACCAAGGGTACCCATGCCTAACCAGGTCTTACAGTCGTATGCCTATTTACATGTAATACAATTTTCAACTCCATTATAATAATATTTTTTTTTTGTTCATGTGTCTCATGGTGACTTTACCATCACCATCCGTTACTACATACTCTCACTTTTCCATGCTCGTCATCTTCCATGCCTCCTTTTGTACCTTCATAAAAACTTGCCATTGACGTCCATATAAAAAGAATCCATCTACCAGATTACATGGATCCTTAGCCGCTGTAACTGCTAATTCTCTAGGAATTCTCTTTAGCTACATGGTTCATCAATGTAATATCCCAAACTGATATTTTTCAACTTTTATGGAGTGGTTGTTGTTTGTTTAATCTCTTGATACCCAAAACTCAACGATAATATAATTGCATGAACAAAACTATGATTGCATGATATTGCATGAGTATTGCATGGGGTTGCATGAACCCTACAACCTAAGTAATAAGATCTACACTAAAAACAAGTTCGAAAGTGATGTATGTACATACAAATAGATTGTGCTTGCGGTAGAGAATATGATAGAGTTGACATGCAAGACATGCATTTAGTTTAGATCCAGTTTCGGGAAGCTGATCCTTGAGGTAATTCGCCTATGCAAAGGCCAGGACCTCTTCTGTCTTCACATCAATAAGGAGTGCTCCAAAAAGATGATGTAGGCTCCATGAATCAACAATAAGGCTTATGGTAGCCTTCTCAACAAGATGGAAGAAGCATGCAATCCATGCATCAACATTAGGTCAAGTTGTGAATGTGGATCTCTATGACAATTCACCCATGCAAAGAAGATGCACCCTCCTTAACTTCAATTCAATGTATAATGCTCCAGAAAGATGATATAAGTCCAATAATAAGCAGTAAGGCTTATAGTAGCCCTCTCAATAGTGTAGAATAGAAATGCAGGCCATGCATTAGTATTAGGTCAAGGTATGAACTCACTCCAATGTGTGTAATTCGCCCATTCAAGGAAAGGCGCCTTCTAATTGGTTAGATCTCTGGAAATGACCCGTGAATTGGTTGAATGGATCCAATAAGTAGCTGGAAGGATCAATAGCAATGTATCCAGTGAATAATAAGAATGATAGAGTCTGAATGTCGTAGATGAATGCGCCCTCAGTGATCCAAGAATATATGAAGCGCCCTCTCAAATCCTTTAGCTCGAATCTCTGTGAAGAATGTTGAATCTGATAAAATGATGAAGATTAATGGTAGATCTGGATGATCTACCCCTGGAAGTGATTAGGGCAGATATATTTCGCTGCCAAAATGCACTAGTTGGTTAAGGAATGCTCCCTCAACCCTAGATTGGCTCTTAGAGCTCTGAATACGAATTCTCAATGATAAAAAATAACATATGCATGCTGAGCAACTTGTTTTTCCTTCTTTTATTGTGTTGAGGTTTCATGCCCTTACTCATTTTCCTTCTTTTATTGAGTTGAGGTTGCATGCACTCACTTTTGTATGCACGCATGCATGCAATTTAATTAACTCCTATCACATGCACTATGAATTTGGCCCGCATGTTATGCATGTCAGTTGCTACTTACTTCGGTGGCCCTCTTTTACACACTAATGACTTAATATCGTTGTTCAAGGTCTTCTTTTATCTCGGTGGCATCAGTCATTCGTTAATTCCCCAACTTGTAAAAAAGAGACATTACAGTCCTCCCCCGCCAAAGATTGTTTGTCCTCAAGCAATGCCAACACAACTCCATAATCAATCAAACTGAACCAGCTGAATCTAGGGAAGATCATCCTAGGAGATCTGTAGCCCCTTCTACTCAAAGTATTGTCCTGCGACGTACCATCACAAGAGACCTCCTAAAAGCATCTTGTAATTAGAGTAATCAACCACAATGTAAGCCCGACCAGCTCCTCAAAAAATCCCTCTACTAAAACTTCCATTCCTTGTACCTGGAAATAAATATTGGTCCTCTCACCTCTAACAACCACTAAACTGCCAGTCACTAAAATCCTGGGGTCTCAAATCCATTTGAGAACTACAGAGTACCTACTGCATCCACTGCTACCCTACGTAGTATCATCACAAGGAGCATCCTGTAGACTCCCAAACAGCCAAGCCAGTAAACACTGTATCCATTCCTCATAAGGTCTCCCACCTAGGAAACTAATTAATTGCTTCATATGGATAGGCTCCTAGAAGTGATAACTGACTCTCTCCTCCATGTCAATTACTGTATTGTCCACTACTGCAATTCCCGGATCCAAGGATAACCTCAAAAGAAGACCATCATGTGGTCGGTGTGCCTCCCTGATCATCACTAGGTGTTTGTCGTGCCATGTCAACATCCACCTCTCCTCAAGATCCAAGCGAAAATACATGTAAGATATGACCCCATTGCTATGAAAGGGGGAGTGCATAAGCAACCAGGTGAAGTCTACAAATCTGCTGTCACACTTGATCTTAAATATTGGCAAAGGAATTCAGCTCTGATCACTGGTAACGACCCTGGGCCGCTCATGAGCTCTAATCATCTCCTAAAGAGATAGCTCTATCACCTGTATTGCCCTATACTCCGAGGAAATCACCGAAACGTGCAAGAACTCTGATAACAGGTGAATCTCTGCACATATATACTTTGCGCCTTGCATCCTCAGTATACTTGTGGTGCAACCTAACAATATGCTTCCCCGAGGTTGCTTCGAAATGGTCGAAGGTTGCATCAATGCTGTTGAATGAGTGGGTCCCGAACTGCCATGCTAACCAGATGTAATCTCTACTAAGTTTCTCCATGTGAGCCTACCTCGAATCTGCCTGTAAAAGGTAAAGTCACCTGGGTCCCCCATTAGCCTGTATGATGTGAAGCACCCTCTACCCCGAGCGTTGGTTTGCCTAGTTCTAACACCAGGATCCATTTGACTGCCCCTAATGATCCAAGCAATCGTAAGCTGCAAAAACTTCTTAGAAGACTGCTTTGTCATGCCTCCAAACCTAAGCATCCCACGAATAAACTCCTGAAAGCGAAGACTAGCCATCTCCTCCATAGCAGCTCCACTGTTAATCTCAATCCTGAATACTAAGGAAGAAATCCTGTAGTTCCATAAAGAAGAAGTCTCAACCTCTCCTCCATGGACATCCCAAAAATGTAGCAAATTGATTACTGTCACAACTCTGTCGATCCTCTCTACCATCTGAAACAATCCATTGCTCGAATGAATGCCCAGATCCCACCACCAAATGGGGAGTGCACCAAACCCAACTCCTACGGGCTGCTGTTGTGCCATGCTGATAATCATCAGAGTCTTAATGAACTAAGCCCTCGAGATGCCATCCTCTTGTGGAAGCCAAGTACCAAGAATCGACTATGGGCTTTCCAATATGTTCGATTCCTGCCAACTGCATTGAGAGATCTACTAGCCCACTCATCGTCTATGTGCTCAAAGAAACCATGGAGTCTAAGCCTCTCTCTGGAGAATAGGTCTGCCACCTACGGTGCCTCATACTCATGTAGATACCAAAAATAATCTACCAACCACGAATCCCGCATAGCCCTCGTGATATTCTCCTCAAGTGAGGACTCAGGGTCTGTACATGGGAAATCTCTATAGGAGATGATATCATCCCCTACTTTATCAGTTACAATCCATGCAAACCAATCTAATCTCCCTTGTGTACTCGGTGTATCAATCCCATGGTCAAATTGAAAGATCTCCATTGTGGCCAAGATGCCACTCAGCTCATCTAACAGTCTCAGGTGAACCTCCCAAGCCTTGTTGTGTAACAACGATACATAGCTCTACCCCTACCATGTGTGACTGGGAAGTAACTAGTGTGTTGGTCAACCCCAAGGGCATGACCAAAATCCCAAAATGAGACCTAGAAGTAGACCAGTGAGCATCATGCTCTATGACCCCCATTGGATGATATCTCAATTGAGATAGGCCATCGAGGGACCTCTATTAGGTGGTCTCCCATGAGGAGACACTCCAAAACTCCACGGGACCTCACCGTGTGTCACTATGTACCCCTGTAGACTCTTGCATGCTCATGTACCTTCCTGAGCCATCGAGTATCTTGTATAAGCTATTGTAGCCAATACTCCACTGATATCAATGGAGCCTGTAACCCAGTGTGTCTCAATATCCACCATATATCTATCCACCCAATCTTTGTATGCATATATTTCCTTGTTGGCATATCCATAGGAAACGTGCTCAACTATCTCCTCCAGGGTTAAACCTCTTTCCAACAGAGGTGTTTCATGATCCCATGCCTAATCCAAACCCTCTGTGTCATATCTCTCCTCAGTCACTTGCAACTCTAAGCACTCCTCATGCATGATCATCATTGAAGGCTCTCCCCTCAAACCATGAGTGCCACTCATGCCCTTGTGTATCACAATTGTCATGTATCCTGTGTGGGCTGTGGTATCCTCTTGTGCACTCACTCTATTGGTGTCACCTGAACCTAGATCCCACACATTTGTACTATACTCATCTCGAAAGACAAGGGATGCATCCATCCACAAGAGGTGACTCATAACCCCCATACTGCCCAACAAGTATAGAGTCAACCATCTCCGAATCACGCCTCTCCTCCCGTACCTATAAATTTAAATGAGGCTCCTTCCTCACATCACAAATACTATTAGATTCCTGCTATATATGATGAAGAGTGTACCAACCAGTGTTGCACATATCAACGATATATCGGAAATATCGGATATATCGCCGAGATTTTCTCTTGTCCGATATATTGGATTGAAAATATCGCGACATTTCCGATATATTGAATCTATTGCGACACAATCTCGAGATTTCCGATATATTCGAAAAAATCGCGAGTTAAAGGTATATATCGGATTGCTGAAAAATATTGCAAAAAAATCACCCAAAATTGTATTTTAAGTCCGCGAGTTGGGTTTTTGGGGTTCATTGTTTGATTTCAAAAGTGTGAGAGAGCTAGAGAAGTACCCTCGACGGTGGTTAATAGAGACAACTACCCACAAATTTGAAGGCAATCATTTGGAGTGTTGTTTAATTTAATCTTTGAATACTATGCTTCCTGTGTAATTCAATTGAATGGTGGCTTGATTGGAAACTGTGACTGCTGTAATGGAGAGATGTAGGGAATATTACAACAATGGCAACATGCTGTAGTGTATGCATCAAAATAGATAACAACGAATGCTAAATTGACACACAAAACCATTGAATAAGAGGAACAAACCCTAAGAAAATTGGCAAGTATCCTTCCATGACCCTTTTTTATGGTCAATGATCTGTGTTTAGAATTGTGGCTCTGAGACCTACACTCAAACCCATCTTTATTATATTGTAGTTAGTGGTTCCTAGCGTTTGATGATTTTATATGGTGGTGCAATGAATATATGAACCCAGTTAGAGCTTTCACTTTAATCTCACCCCGCGTACCTCCACAACCACCTACTACTTCTAGAGGAAGAGTGGTGCCCTTTACCTATAAAAGGGGTTGAGGGAATCGATGATTCAGATTCCTATGATCTATCATTTTCATTGTATCATGTACTCTTTAGTTTCTAGATGCCTCATGATGATTCATCTCATAAGACACATTTATTTTGAGCATTTGATGTGATTTTGTATCATCCTATCATGAACATGTTTCACAATTTTCAGTTTAGTAACGATATGTGATCACTTGACATCTTATATATCTTATTTACTAGTTGTATCATCATATTTATGTAGAAATGTGTCTATTTGATGTTGTTGTTGCTTTAGATGCTTAAAAATTTGAAAAAAAATGAATATTTTTGTATTTTTTGAGGTCTTGCGACATTTTCCGAGATTTTCTGCCGATACCACCGAGAAGTTATATTCCGGACCCTCGCCGATACTTTCCCCGAGACAATATATGCAACATTGGTACCAACTCCAACTCACCACACAACCTGTCGACATGCATCGGATTCCTGAAGAGCCATCTGAGTGCTATTCACGGAATCTCTAGTAACCATACGCTCATAGGTGGCATCCTCTTCTTCTTCTTCAATGTCCTGTATGCCCAAATCACTCAATATCAAATCCATGTCACATCTAGTTACTAACATCCCTTGATCCTCACAAGCATCTCTACTAAGGTGAGATGATGATCAAATAACTACATCACATGTGCTATCCTCCTTATGTGAGATGATGAATCCTCACCATTGGATGATCAAAAAACTACATCACATGTGCTATCATCCTTATGTACTGTCAACTCCATATCAAGTTCACCATTAACCTGTACTTCATGCTCATCTTTTTCTACTCCCCGCACTATGCTTTTAAGGAGATCCTCATCCAAATCCTTGGATTGTCTTCCGTACTCAATGTTATAATAGTCTTGAAAGGGAATGCTGCACATACCTCATCCCATAAGGCTAGATATTTCTGATACTGAGGCAAGTGTTGAAGTGCTACTAACCACTCCACATTTTCAGCCAAGATCCTTCTCATTGCCTTCACGTTCTCATAAGCTGGCAAGAAACCTGGCAAGTGTTGAAGTGCTACTAACCACTCCACATTTTCCGCCAAGATCCTTCTCATTGCTTTCACGTTCTCATAAGCTGGCAAGAAACCTGTGCTCTAGCATGCACTTCACCAAAATTGACATGCATTGATATATCACCTAAATAAAAACCTCTTCGATAGCCCTTGATATATCCAACGAATTTTTCATCAACCTTAAAACCTATATTCCACACTAAGAACCCATGACCGAAACCCACAACACTATCCATCCAGAATCTGTCAACATAGCGACGATTTGAGAGTTAGAATTTTAAATGCCATCTCAAATTGTTAAAATTAGCCATTGCAATGCAAAACTACATACAGCCAAATCAACATATCTACATCTACACGGGGTCCAAATTTAAGCACTATTTATTCAAAGGAAAAACAAAACTCAACAGAAACATTAACGATGAAAGTTGCAGAGAACGATACAGATGAAGATAGTTTTTTCCCGATGTTGAATTACGCAACGGAATGAATTTAAGGCTAGCAGATATTTGGAGAATACTAGCTACTTAACTAAAACTGAACCAGTAAACCCATAAACATTTTCCTTGGTAAAGAAAACTCACCACCCTTTTTCCAAAAACGGACCAGACCTATAAACTCCTCTATTCCAGACTTGCCCAACGCCCCTGAAGCTCTCGAGCTTCTGAGTATCCTTGCACTGGCTTTTTCTAACCAAGGAATCGTCTGGAAGTTTTCTTCCACATGATAGCATTTCAGAAGACCCCGATCCCTTGCGATTACCATCTTCATCTCTTCCAGTTAAAGAAGACCCAGATGCCTTCACCGTCGAACCGCTGTATCGGGCACATGAAGCACCTTCATTCCCATTTGCCAGAAGTTCTCTTTCACCGAACCTTGCGCTCAGCGGCATCCTTACACAATTGTGCAACTGCAGCATTATTCTGCCCATTTTGAACTAACAGGGAAAAGGCACTATGGGATCAGATACTCAGCTACAGGCCACCTGACCAATATCATGATATTCGATTTCTGAGCGAGGTGTAGTCACCTGGTTGCCCCTCTCCCAATGTGACACCACCCCAGGCAGCATTTAATGCTCTCCCGCGGGGTTGTTAATGTTCGCCATATCCGATTCTCTCATCTCCGAGATACCCAGTGCCCACGGTCAGGTTGACTCTAAAAACGGTACCAGGACGGGCTGCTCATCAACAACACCAGTGAACGACGCGACATGGTCTAGGGCCTTCAAGCATGAAGCACCACTTGCAGCGAGCCTTTTCTTCTGAGCTACAATGCCATGTACCTCAGCAGCAATCAGGAATGCTATCGGCGATCACTAATCAGGAATCCGAAATGCCACTCAAATTACGATATTGAAATCTAGCTTTCCATTTTTTTTTTTCAAGTATTAGAAGTTAAAATTATTAGTGAGATGAGATATAGAGTCCGAATTTCTTTGTATTGGTATTTCCTTTGACCTTTCATGGGGAGAGAATCTTCTTCGTTTTATAACTTACCCATGTGCTCTATTCATAATTGAAAAGAATTTGAGCTATGTGCTCTATTCATAATTGGAAAGAATTTGAAAGGACCTTCATAGACAAATTTGGGCATTATCTATAAATTCACCAAATTGAAAATTCATCCTAAGAAACGAAGTTGTTGTCCCGCATCGGGGCAGTAGCGTTTAGCTCTTTATGACATCTAACCTAGAATATATAATATAATAGAATAGAATATACATAGAATATAATATATTATATTATATGCAGAACTGGCCTGGTTGATTAAGAGGAGTTAGACATAAAGATAAAGATGTAAGTTTTTATTAGATTAGAAGAAGTCATTTGGTAGAATATTGATATCCTTAAAAATATTAAGGAAAAATTGTGGTGTAATAAAAAATTACTATTAGAGAATAAAAAAATTTAGATATCATAAAAAAGGTCATTCACCTTAATATAGAAGATTAAAAGTATCTCTATGTTATGACTAGTTTAAAGAAGAAAATTAACATTGTTAAAACTAGGTTCATATAGAAAACAATGAAATGACGCATTGAACAATTCTTATAACACAATTAGATGAAATAATTTGTTATCTTTGTGATACTAAGAAGGTAAAGGATAAAAACCTTAAAACTTGTAAGTATGATCACATTAGATCTTAATTTCAAAATATTTGTAACAATATCTACCTTCTTAATATGTTAACTCATCAAATCTATGGAAATTAAAAAAAAAATCTCTAATTTTTTTCAAAATAAAAATAAAATTTTGAAGTTGAATCCTTAAAATTTGTCTTAAAATACAATAAATCAACATTAATCGTTAAAATTTTTCTTAAGATCTAATAAATCAACATTCATCTTAATGAAAGAATAATAATCATCCTCTTTTTCATCATTACATTATTACATTATAATACATAAGAATTTTTTTGAAAAATTATGAAAAACATTGACTGTGCTTCTGATTTTAGCATCCATTATCTTTCTCAATAATAAGGTTTGCTCACCTCTCTGGTTTTATTATCCTTGGTAAATGTTACTGAACATGTCACACGGCTGGGAGGGTGCACCTCAATCCTCTGTTGTGAAGAGCATCCTTCCCTGTCATAGTAAACTGAGATTCAAAATGCTTCCATGTAAAACATTTTCTATCAGACATTTATATTATATTTTGAGCTTATTTTGTCAGATAGATTTGGCTGACTATTATTGCTGTTTAGAATTTCAAGTAGTCTCTTATGCAGGTTATGTGTGCATGACTTGTAAATCACTTGGCATCCCCTTTTGTCTTATGGGATGTTCATATAATTTTCTATCGGACATTTATATTATATTTTGAGCTTATTTTGTCAGATAGATTTGGCTGGCTATTATTGCTGTTTAGAATTTCAAGTAGTCTCTTATGCAGGTTATGTGTGCATGACTTGTAAATCACTTGGCATCCCCTTTTGTCTTATGGGATGTTCATAGACATAGCTAGGTTGAATTCTCCTCTTCTCGTTCACCGAATGTATCTAGTAGACAGCTAAGACTTTATGGTTGTGCGGGATCTCGTCATTGTTAATGCCTAATACTTGTATTTTGATCACTGTTTTTTTTCTCGCTTTCAGAGAAAATAATTTTGCAGTTTTTTATTTATCCAAGACCAAAAGAGAAATGCCAACTAAGTTTTGGATTTCAATAGATCTATTATTTTTCTTAAAAGCTCAGCAAATTTAATCACCAAAAACATTATTGTTTGCAGTCCTCGAGGCCTGTTGCTAAAACGCTGTATTAGCAACACGATATTTCTCAATAGTTGAGTACATTCCCTATGATTTGAACTCGGATGATAAGTTTTGGGATTCGTGTGAGTCATGGCCAATCAAGCATAGAAAGACCTACAATGTCTTGGATGAAAAACATAAGAGATTTAATGTTTTGAGGGATAAAGTGTGTTATATTGATAAGCAAAATCGAAGGAACATGTCATACTGGCTTTTGGTTTCAACGAGTGTGCAGATCTCAGCCACCAAAATTTCAAGGCTATGTATCTGGTCCAATGTTTGATGTTACTAGGCGTTTGCGGAAGTCTCATTGCCCTAGATACCAGTACACTGTACTGATGGTTTGCCAGAATTTGTGGACTGGAGAAAGAAAGGTACATTTATGAAAGTAAAGAATCAAGCCGCTTGCGGAAGTTTTCAGGATTTCTGGACAATTTTGGTGGTGGAAGATATAAATCAAGGTGACAAATAAATTGATCAGTCTGTTTGAACAGAAGTCGGTGTGTGCATTTTTTTTCTCCACAGCCTACAAAAGAACGATTGACTCCATGAATAGAACTGAATTTCATTCGTTGCAAGATTCAAATGGGCTATGGCACGCCCGCTACTTCCACCACCGCAAGCTGATACATTTACAGACCCGGCAGGTGTACGCTACAATTTTCAACCATTTCTGTCCTCTCAATACTTAGCTCATCGGGATTATCCAGGGGAGTTTATTATCCCTCCGAGAAAAGGGAAGCTCGCGAACTTGGAATGCAAACCTGTCGAAATTGAGAGCCGGTTCATTTTATTGAAGACGCTATTTCTAATTATCGGATTTCGAGTACCGGCAGGTTTTTCCAAGGAATAATGAGTGATTCCGTTGGGATGATTAACAATATGATATTAATGGGTGCATCTCACTCAATTTTTTTTTCAAACTTTGCATTGCTTAACTATGATACTAATCTTGATGAGGCACTGTGAAAGTGAGTTGGTGATATTTTATTTTATATCTGGTTTCTTCAGTGTAGCGTGAACGTATCCAGTTTAAAGAAAACAACTTTGTCCTTGACAAGTGTGAAAACAATTTGATATAATTTGGGAAAATAACTGTACTGCGGAACAAAGTCATATGTCAGTGAACCGGTGACCAGGAGCCTATTAACTCAAACTCAAAGTGCTTCTGATCGTTGATGGTCATATCGAAACAAGTCGTGTCCATGTTCTAAACAGAAGAGGAACTTATGTGCAAAAGAGCTAAGTTAAGCTGAAAAGATAGTCATGAGGTTATTGTATACGACTAGGAGATAACCAGAAAGTGGCTGAAGTCCTGTTAAGAGTTTTATGCTTGTTTCATGCTCGTTTAAACCCTGATTTCAGTCAGATTTAAGGAACAAATGAATTAATATTTCAAAACATTGTTATGATGAAAATTCAAGATATGATTCTTGGAGAAAAAACAAACCGTTTGTGTCTATTATAGCATGAGGGTTACGCCATAGGGTAATGATAAGTTACTGCTTAGTTTGGCCTCGATCTCATTAATGCCTACATTTGATTGCTTGTTTGGCTTAACATCCAGATGGTTTGTTTTCTAGAGTTTGTGGGATATTATCACCACGGAGGGAATATGCCTGTAGGTTATAGGCATAGGAATGCATGGTTGCATCCATCATAGATATGATGATGCAGAGCCAAAACAACGTAAAATTTGGAATATACTAGTGCCACTGATAAAATCGATGAAGGTTATAATAGAAGATTATGGCTAAAGGCTTTTCTGAATATGTGGAGATATTTAGAGGTGTAGACTTCTTTGATGGTATGGTTAAGAGGTTTAGTAACACGTGGGTACTAGTTGGACAAGATGACAGGTCTAAATTTTTTAAAGATTGCAACTCTATATAAATTAATAGGTAGTGGCATTGTATATGAATATGTGGAGATATTTAGAGGTGTAGACTACTTTGATGGTATGGTTAAGAGGTTTAGTAACATGTGGGTACTAGTTGGACAAGATACATGACAGGTCTAAATTTTTTAAAGATTGCAACTCTATATAAATTAATAGGTAGTGGCATTGAACTCTCGTTGAAATTTTTATGCTGGACTATAATATTTAGAACTTATTTGGGTATGATATTTATTAATGAAATTTGCTTGATAATGATTTTATTCGGTGGGTGATTATATGTTTGTGTGATAATGATTTTTTTGGTAAGTGATTATACGGTATCAAAGCAATGATGCTATTGGTAAGTGATTACATGGTATCAAAGCAATGATGCTATTAGATGATATTGGGTTTTTATTTTTATTTTTTGGAAACACGGATGGACATAGATCGTGAATTTTTATTATTAATGTACATTATTGTACTTTCTACTAAAATTAGGTCGATGACATTATTTGTATATATATCTAGTTATAAGTTTTGAAAAGGTCATATAGAATTGAGATTGATTTCATGTGGTGTCATTTAAGGTGTTTGTTATTGGCCCAAGCATGTCGTTTACAAGGTTATGGTTACTCTCCTAAAAGAATAGGATACACAGTGGTTTCTATTGTGTATACATAGTTCATTGCAAATGGTGCGATGAGTATCAAGATAAATTGAAGTTTTGTTTTGGAACTTTGTGTTGATTAATAATTGCTTGACCTATATCGATTTTGGTTTTGTCACAGTAAGCTGGTTGGGAGAAGAACCCATGTATGTTTGTTGGGCATTATCCTATTCAAAGTGTTGAACTCAAAGTTATCTATCACCTTCACATAGCCATCTCGTATTATTAACTGTAGTCGGAGAGCATTGGAGAATGTTTTATACTGCCAATGTATGTTTGTGGTAAAAAAGTGGTATTCCTACAAAATAATAATTAAAGTCATGGATGTATAAAGCAAGGTCGATAGAGATGGTGATACAAAATTCAAATAAGAATTTTTTAAGATATTTTCACTCATTTTTTTTTATAGATGCTTGGAGTCGAAAGTGGCATAGATATTTTAACATTGCCCCTTTAAATATGACAGATTAAATAGGACATCACATATAAGAGAAAACCTTGCTATAACAAGTTCAACATCCTCCATACCCTTGTTATCAAACATATCAATAAGTGGACATGTCAAAGTTCTCATCTTATGGGGTGAGCTCTATGATGCATAAATTTGGAAGCAATGTAATTTGTATGGACCTTCAAATAAAATTATTTTTATTATTAACGACATCTTGGATTGTAATAGAGAATGAGGCTACAATTATTGTCAATTCATATCAATATGAAAAATTGGCAGGGTTGTAAACCCTAAACTTTCTTGCAACCTAATTGTATTTAATTTCTCTTCTTCTAGAGAATGTAAGGTCTCACTCCTTTGTCTCATAAAATGGGCTTGAACCTTTGTGTAACTACCACTCCAATTAATGTCACATATTGCAAACAACTTTGGCAAACCTCCTAAACCCTTGCCACCCCTTTATCACTAAATTTCCAAAAAGGAGTGCTAGATTTCCTCAAGCTTGAAATGATTGGAAATAGAAAATGAAATTAGAAAATCAGAAATTTAAAGACCCTTTGAAAAATATGCTCTCATATCTTGTTGTCAAAGCCTCCTCTTTAGAGAAAGTACTCTCTTGCTATGAATTATCTTCTCCTTAGCTTTTGGGCTTAGGTAGTTGTTGAGTACTATGTTCTCTCTATAGCTCCTCTACATTGAAAAGGTGGTGTGTCATGTGTTCAAGGACAAGTGGATGATTGGGTAGGTTGGTAGGGTTATATTGGATGATTGGGTAAGTAGGTAGAGCTAGATTGAAAAGGTGGTGTGTCGTGTGTTCAAGGACAAGTGGAAGGACAAGTGGATGATTGGGTAGGTTGGTAGGGTTATATTGGATGATTGGGTAGGTTGGTAGGGTTATATTGGATATTTGGTTAAGTAGTTAGGGTTATATGGAATGTCATTCATCTGAGAGACATATCCTTCTGAGCAATTTTTTTGTAGGGTTATATGCGATGTGATTAATCTGATAGACATATCTTTTTGAGCAAATTTTCATGTACTAATGATTCATCTTGGAAGAATTTGCTATTATTAGATTAGTATCTAGATTTGGCTATCCAGTTTTCATCTTGAGTTACCATTTTCAAAACAGATATAGATAATATTCAAGTGGAGTTCAAAATACATATACTACTTTGCTGTCCAAACTTGCCACCAAAACTAAAATGGTCATCACATGCTACAAAATATCATTTCTTGTTATCCAAACTTGCAAAACATTGAGAATGGTTGTCCAAACTTGCAAAACACCGAGAATGAGAGCAACCAAATGCAAACAAGTTAAAAATCAAACAATGGAGGCCACTTTAAATGTGATATCTAATTGGGGATATTAATCCCTTCATTTTTAATGTTTTTTCAACTATTTCTTGGAGAATTATGATTATCTCTTGGAAGTCACTTTAAGTTTAATATGTGATTATGTTATTGAGGAAGGTATCAATTTTTTTCTTTAATGTTTTTGCAATTATTGTTTGAAATATCCCTTGATTGCCATCAACGGATAAGGAAATGCCTCTTGATATAGGTTGAAGGGCACACCTATATCACAGGCCATTCAGTGACCATCTTAATTAATTAACTCTAATAATGATATATGCAAATGGATACATATTATATGTTGTTTTCTAAAAATGATATAATAATCAAAATAGAGAGAATACTGGATGGAAAGTTACTGATGAAAAATGAATTAATATGTTGATATAATGATCAAAATAGAGAAGAGAATACTTGATGGGAAGCTACAGGATGAACTTATAAAGACAAAATCTGTCTAATCAAATTTAAGCTATTGTCAGAATATAGGACCTGTTTAGGAGAGTTAGAAATGCAAAACATGAAAATATTTAATAAAGTTACGATTTTTTTTCCTTTTATAATAAAAAAAATATTCGAATCCATCTTTCTATCAACAAAAAATATAGGACCTGTTTAGGAGAATCTGAGAATTCTGATATTTTTTCCTCTTAAAATAAAATAAAAAATATTCGAAGCCATCTTTCTATTAACAAAAATATATCATACGACATATAGCATGTATGAAATCAAACTACACGACAGTTGACTACATTTCAAATGGCCATGATTTTCTCATGGAGCATGTCCTCGAGGTCCAGAGTTCATTTGTTTCAGATGAACTGAAGATCCCCAAGACAATATGAAAATCAAAGCTAAATATATTATTCCATGCCTCGAGGAAAAAAATATTATTCCATGCCATATTCAAGCTAAAAATGTTATTCCATGTCTTGTTTAGGTTTGATCATGAGTGTTCATGGTTCTCAATTATCTTTATCTTACATTTATCTAGTGTCCATAAGCTTACGAAATACTAGACTATTAGCCTTCTACCAGTGCTGATCATGTTAGAATTCATCAGCATGAGAAGAATTTATAAACCTGTTAACCTTTTACCCAGTCCTGATGTTGTTGGAATTCATCAGCATGAGAAGAATTCGTAAACCCATTAGAATCAGAATATTACTTTCAGAAACCCTAAAATTATATTAGGAGAACCTCTTTAAGTGGTCTAGACTCCCTGAATGAAAACCATGAATTTAAAACCCAAATCTGCAAATCACTTTGGCTTCAGATATTTGGTAGCAGGCGGGCCGACGAATGAAGCCACTGAAAGGGAAAAAACTAAACATTATCATCTCTTTTCCGACCTGTAGTAAGATAGGGCGCTGGCTTGACATTGTACAGGATAGGAATTTGTTGTGAAATCATCCTTCTACTGCAACAATCTTCTAATTTCGCTCTCCAGCCTTCCCACCAATTTTTTACACTTCAGCATTCCCAGCTAAGAGAAAATGATAATTCATTAGACCGCCTACTCCCCTTTCCTGGGCTACCAGGTTCCATGGATCAATAGCCTAACTCAAAAGAATGCCGGAAGAGGTACATGAAAGTGGAAGAGAATAGTGGGCACAAGTAGTCCTTCTTGACCTTAAACTGAAAATACAAGTCTTGTGTGTCACGTACTTGTGTAAATTTCTGTCACAGCAGTTTTTTACCGTTCTTTTTTTATTTTTAAAATCTCCTTAGCAAATATAATGGATGGAGACCAACAAACCTGTTTATATGGTGCCTTGGGCTTTTATGCGTCTATTCTTTCTTTTTCGGCAATTTGCAAAGCATTCATTTTCTCTCCAGTGACATTATATTCGCATTGTTCATCTAAATGATTCTTTTTGCTGGCTTTGGCATTATTCCAGTAACTGCTGTTGCAAATGGTTTGCAAGCATGGGATATGCTAGAAGATACGAGGAACCATTTCAACTTGGTCTTGACAGAAATGATGACGCCTTCTCTCTCAGGCATTGGCCTTCTGAGCAAAATCATGAGTCACCGAACCTACAAACACATTCCTGTAATAAGTATGTTTTCGAATTTGAACAGTTTCTCTTTGTTTTCTTTGCAGAGTCTGACACTCATGTCATCTTCTTGTTATGATGTTTCAACTAATAATGTTTTGGCCTGTACAGTGATGTCCTCTCATGATTCTATGGTTTTAATTTTCAAATGTCTGAGTATGGGTGCCGTGGACTTCCTTATCAAGCCTCTTAGGAAGAATGAGCTAAAGAATATATGGAAGCATGTTTGGAAGAGACACCAGAATGTATGTACTCTCTTCTTTCCTTTAAGAAATTTATGGAGCTTTTTTGGTCACCTTTTGCAAGACACGTACAATTTGGATGTTAACGATAGTTGACGTTATTCTTGATTCAAAAACTCAAGTTTGCATTCATGAAAATCCCCCTTAAAACTCAAGTTTGCATAATGAAAATCCCCCTTAATTTCTGTAATATATTTTCCTTATGAGATTTCACAGTAATGATAAGCAAATGCCTTCAAATAGTTTGACATTTTTTCTGTGGTTGGAAATAAGAATTTTATCATAAGAGGTTTGTAAAATGACTAGTTCTCTGTTTCAGTCAAGTGCCAGTTGCTGTGGCGGTATCAGTAGTAGCCAAACTCAAAAAGTTCTGAGGCTACAAAATGCAGCGGACCCAGAGAACAATGCTGACAGCAAAGAGGAAAGCAATGATACAGTCCTTGCTAGACTGGCCCACAAGGCTGTGAGGCTGCAGGGTGCAACTGTCCCTGCTAACAGTACAGGTAGTGATGAGAAAAATAACAATGCTGGCAGTGACTTGAAAATCATTGATCGGAGTGACGAAGGAATTGGTGCACAAGTGAGTTTCTACTGTAGCATGCGGAAGGATTCCGATGTTTTGCACTCTATTTTCCAGTAACATATTAGGAGATAAATATCGCTGGTACTTAACATGAATCTCAATAAGTTAATACTAATAGTGTTTTAGTCTCTTATTACTCGGGACATCTGAATATATTTTTAATTCTGTTTTATGCAGTTCATAACAATTCGGATATTACTGAAGTTTGTTGTGTTTACATGCCTGGTTATTATTAATAGCTTCACTATAACAATTTCCTAGATTGGAAAAATTACCTGCTTTACAGCAAGAATGGATAGATGTTGTGGAAAAGAAAGGATAGAGGAGAAAGGGAAAATCCAGCAGAAGGTGCACTTACTCAAATGGTTAATCCTTGACGCAACATAACACTAAAGAATCTGGACATGCAGGTTGCAACCAAGGCTTCCGCAATAAACCAGAGGTCATCAGGTCTTTACACATTGATTACCAAGCAGCAAGCCTATATATAATCAACAATAGATCAAGCTCAAATATATAATCCTCAATAGACCCTGTTTCTGAAGCACAGCCCATGAAATTGGCCCTATGCTGTGCCCCTAGCACGAAAATCTCTCTGTGGACTGGGGCCTGATGCAGCTCATTTTGTTGCAAAACTCAGCTGTGAATCAAAACTGAAGAAGCAATCAATACGATGGTCTCTACCAGACTCTACATATGATCTGGAGGTGTTTCCCATCTCATAGATGCTAGCTGCGTAGCTATTAACCACTCCATAAGAGGGTAGTATAGTACAAATTCATGCTCTGACTTGGTGAATTATACGTCAATATCTGTAGTCAGTCCTCCATCAATAGAGGTGCTGAGATAACCATAATTAAGCATATCTATTCTGACTGGCATTCCTTGATGTATGTACACTTCTGGTTAAAACTCTTCCAAAGCTGTACATGCCCTACTTGAGGAAATACAATTATTTTCACTAAATACTTGTTCTAAAAAGACCACAGAAAAAATGATCCACTTCATTTCTTCATACTCAGGCTGCAGATAACCAAGGGACAACCAACATCGAGGAAACTCAATCCTTGTTTATTGCCATATTCTGCATCACCACCTAAGGAACCTCCTTGAAACTCAATCTCATATAGTCAGAATGAATGTGTACATAGGCCTATAGACTTGTAGTGGTACACCTGTTTTTGATATCCGACTCCTTTACTGTCCAGTTTGTACTGGGAGACCATAATTTGGACAATAACTGACAGGCAGGATGATATTCAGTACCAAATAACTAACCGTATATACAAAGCCATTCTAGCTCATGGATTTTCCTAAAAGTAATTGTTATCCATGCTTCGATTTAATTCTAGAAATTTTTAGCACTATATCTTTCTTGAGAAGTCCAGAAATAGCATGGAGTAATTTATTTCATGTGTGCGGAATATTTTGACAGGCTCGGGATAAAGATTCTCAACTGAGAGGTGAGTATGAGCTAGATCAGTATCTTAATGTGGCAACCTCAGCTCATCTAATCAAGGCAAAGAAAGAGCAGTGTCAAAATGAGTGCATGCAGCTGTTTGGGGTTTCCAGAGTTTGCCAGGACAAAACAGTTTCTGGTAATCAGATTTAATAACATATTGTGCTTTTCCTCATCTTTACATATCTTGTTTTCTGAAGTCCTGCAATCAGGCCTAATATTTACTGGGTAAACTTTGTATGACGAGTTTTTTGTTTTCTTTGCAGATAGTGAAATGGGTCAGAAATTAGAGATAGCCATCCAAACAGAAACAGTTCCAGATCTTCCATGTGTACGGGAAGAGAAGATTTTTTATCAAGCTTGTGCCAGGAAGGAAGGCATACATTCATCAAACAGTGAAGGTGGTGGTCAAATAGGTGATACACTTGCAATAGCCTGTGAATGTGCAGAGCCTCGCCAAGAAGCTATTGACTTGATAGGTTCCATAGCCAGAAAACCTATAGAGGCAAATAACAAGGCAGAAGATTATCAGAGGACAGCACTTGAGGATAAGCAAGAAAATCGTTTGCAAGTGAATGATGAAACCATATGTGATTCTAATTTTACACCTTTATTAGAGCTCACACTAAAGAGACCTCACTCCATTTTGGATGGAGAAGGTGTGCATGAACCTCGTCATGTTTTAAGGCATTCAGGGGCCTCAGCATTTTCAAGGTAGACAGATTGATCTTCGGATTCCTAACTGTTTTTTTTTTCAAATAACTCTCATGGCGCCATATTTCTCATTATTTTTAAGTGGGCAAGTGTCTCCATGGTCACAATTTTTAACAACGATTTGTATGGTCTGTAGGTCTAATCATGTAGAGTTGTTAAAGCTAAATATATTCTTTTCTGGTAGCTCATTGCGTTGAGAGGTGCTCTACAGCCCAGTATGGGAGAGATCTTGTAACGTGATGTAATGTTAGTAACGTTAGTAACATGTCGGCCAAAAATAATAGTGATAGTGAATATTATGGGAGAGATCTTGTAACGTGATGTAACATTAGTAACATTTGTAACATTAAAGTAAAAAGAAGTAAAGTAAAAAGAAGTAAGGTAAAGTGAAGTAAAGTAAAAAGAAGTAAAGTAAAGTAAGTATGAGGGAGATGTTGTAACATTTGTTACTAACAAAATAATTTAAAAAATTCATGTCGACTCATAAAATAAAAAATTATGGAAAGTATTTTAAAAAAATCCATGTTGGTTCATAAAATAAAATATTATGAAAAGTAATTAAAAAATAGATGTTCGTTTATAAAATAAAAATTTAAAACTTAAACCCGGATCTATCAATCAAGAGAGATCAAATTTCTTGAGTTTAAATTTTAAAAAAGAAATGCACCTCAAGAAATTGGATCCCTCTCGGTGCTTGATAGGTACGGGTTTAAGATGGATCTATGCTGGTTTAATTGCAGTGTTGGGTTATGGATCGATATTTTGATGCTGTTCCTTTCCATCTAAGATTATGCTCATTGTTTAGCTTTCTTGCCGTGTTACTGTACCCACCACCCTAGTGTGTAGGATCCACAGATCCAATCCAGAACCACCAAGATCAACCAATCCCCTCAAAAATTGTTTTTTAATGAAAATCTTCCAAAACCCAACACCTAAAAGCTGAAACCTTAAACCCCATTCCTGTTTAAGGTCTGATCTATACTTATGTCAAGATCTGCTCTCGAACTCTGATCTATCAAGGTCTTCTGTCAAGGTTTTTGTTTGATCTATATTTATATTCAAGGTCGGCCATCAAGAGCTGATCCAGCCTTATGTACTACGTTGTTGTTCACTTCACCCACACTGTTAATAGTACTGCCAAGCCTTCAAGAAAACTACTTTATTCAGTGCTGATATGGATATGTGGGTGTGACCCTCAAATACGCTGTTATGACCTGCTTCATGTTCATGCTGAAATGGTCTTCAAAATTATCAATATCAATCATGGTTATAACTTATCAAATTATCAGTTATGGTATATGAATGGCTAATAGTAATATGCATGAAAACTCTATTTTTTTGACAATAACTTATAATTCTACTCTTGTGTTTCATGAATAGTTTTGATTCTTCGCTCTATTTTTTATTTATTATAAAAATGTTTTTATTCTTATTTTTTGTACTTACTGTTGCCCGCCCTCCCCTCCCCGCGTATTTGGATCCCGGCTTTTAAGAAATCTGGTGAATCTGGATCTGAATCCAAATCCATATCCTGGTAACTTAGCTTTCTAGTGATGACATTATGTTTGGCATTCCAAATTTTTAATTTATTGAGCTTTCCAATGTTTCACTGCTCTGTGCAGGTACAACACAAAATGCAATCATATTCCACATCCATCAGGTGACACCTTTCCACTTAATAAACATTCATTTCCTAAAGGCTATAAACATTGTTGCACAAGTTCCGGTACTCTGGGAACCGAACATAAAATGGCGCCACATTTTGTGGTTCCATTTGAGAGAATGAACTCTTCAAATGGAAGTGGCATCGATGTCTCATTGCATGCCAGTAAGCAACCTCAAACTTCACATGATAGCGGCAATCATCAAGATATGGACTCTGCTGTGGGTGCTTCGGGCAAAGATATGGCAGCCTCACTTGCACACTCTCATGTGGAAATACCTACTTCTGTACCTATACTCTACAGTGGTGTGCCTGTTCAGTACGGTGCTGCATTTCCTTCCATGTTTCATCCCCAAACCTGTGCACTGTCAAGAAGTTCAGCCACAGAACACGTGACAGAGAGACAAGATGTGCATGATTTTTCTTCTCATTATAAACAATTGATTATGCCTCCTCAAACATTGCAGCCATCTTACCAAAATAATAATCATCATTACTACCACATTTTGCATCATAAGCCTCATGAAGACAAACAATCACATCAATATTTAGAAAAAGGTGAACATAGTATGAATACCTTGGCAATGACGACAGTTTCGAAATGTGATTTGTCTAGCATTGTTACTTTTGATTGTAATCAAGGGGAAATTGGAAGTAATGGCACTGGTAGTGTCAATAAAGCTTCATCTATGGATGATAGTGAGAGCAATCGTAAAAATGACCATTACAATCATCTCCAACACAACTGTGTACTTCACCACCAGTCTCATGAAGATCATCATTCCAAACAGGATAAACAGATAATTAAGAACTCTGGGTCAACGCCTCTATGTGGCTCATGCCAGATTGGACAGAGTGGAAGTAGTAATGGCTATGAAAGTGTCAATGCAAGTGAACATGAAAGTAATAATAGGATAAATGGGCAAGCTGGACATAGTAGTGGTCAGAGCAGTGGTGCCCTTGTCACAGGAATGAATGGGGAAAATGGGACTGTCAATGGGGTTATGAGGAGCACTGGTACAAGTGGAGGTGGAGTGGACCAAAACCAATCTGCTCGACGTGAGGCAGCACTGAACAAATTTCGCCTGAAGAGGAAAGAAAGATGCTTTGAAAAGAAGGTAGTCTAGTAGTAGTGCTTTCTTGGACGTGGAAGTCTATGAACTATCTTTATTGCAGGCATGAATCAAACAAATGAAATAAGTCTTGTCTGGAATCTGGATTAATACTTCTG
Source organism: Larix kaempferi (assembly GCA_027924585.1). Classification (NCBI taxonomy): domain Eukaryota; kingdom Viridiplantae; phylum Streptophyta; class Pinopsida; order Pinales; family Pinaceae; genus Larix; species Larix kaempferi. The sequence goes on from BSBM01000727.1 coordinate 10,504,616, forward strand.
ATATTCTTTTGCAGGTTCGATACCAAAGTAGAAAAAGGCTTGCCGAACAACGTCCACGTATCAGAGGCCAATTTGTGCGTCAGGCAGTATGCGAATCAAGAGCAACTTGTGAAGTGGATTGACCAATATCCTTTGAAGTTGAAATTGTACATTTCTCCATCATGCATACATCTCCAAAGGAATCTGTGTCAACTCTACTGCTAATGAGATAGTCTTTGGTATGTAACTGAAACTAGTCTGCACAACTCATTGGGCTTCTGTATCTGCAAGTGATGCAAAGCTAGGGAGATCCAACCATTCGCCAATTGCTGGATGAGAGAGGTACAGATTGACACAAATCAAAATCTTTTTGTTAAGAAGATTAAGGTAGTACTGTAGTAGATTATGGTGTTCGTTGTTTATAGTTTTGCTAGTTCATTTTATTGGGCTCCCAGTTAAGACTGCACAATTTAAAATGTATGGCCAAACTAAACGATATCCAATTTGTCTTCCTTCAGAGTTTTCTTTAGCTTGATGTATATAATTACAATAATATTCTCGGTGGCACTTGAAAAGCTTGATGTACATAAATTACAATCAATATCCTCAGTGGCACTTGAAAGGGTCTCAAAGTTTTAAGCTAACCGTCTTGGTTATGGTTATTACAGTTTTGGCCGAATGAGTAATGTTTGCCTGTAGCAGTTTGCATTGCTGTTGCATCTTGCAGGGAACTCATATGAATATTATCGCTTATCATGGCTTCTGACAAATCATAAGTGTCTTTTAGTTAACCTGAAAGGAATTTTCAATAAAAATGAGTTTCAGGTTGTTGAAATTGTAGTAAGCTACCTTCCTTGTGCAGGTCATTTTTTTGTGAAAAGGAAAGATCCAATTTAATAGCAAAAAATGAGTATAGCTTGATTGAATTGTGCCGGGAATAATGACCTAAAGGTCCAGAAATCCTTCAAGTTAGATGCCATTATAAAAATGCATGATCCTGATATGGAAAATGCAGCACTTGAATTCTAGTACTTAAAAAGATCTTATCAAGATTCAAGCCAATGCCAAACTTATGATGGTACCATGATGTTTCTTGCGCACTTGCATCTATGACAACTTCTCGTGTAATTGAAACCGAAGAGACTCCAAATTTAGTCTTTTGAGGCTAGAGCCGTGTTCAATCCCACCTTGATTGTTGTCTTTCTCAAAGCTACATGGGGAAAGCATTGCACTCTGCTCCCTACTTAGAGACCCTTTAATAGAGAAAATATCATTATGATGATTTTTTATTTCCTGCCGAAGTTCCCACAATTGCAAAATGGGGCCTTTAAACTATCTCACAGAACCATTTTCCTAGCTGAATATGGTGAAGATCACACTTCTTCCATGAAGAAACTTGCTATATATGTGTATTTATTGGTTTCAATAAGGATCTCTTTCAGAAATATGGTTAAACCTCAACATTTCTCTAGAATGAATTTCCATGTTCAGTTCTCTTCCCTCACTTCATTAGATGGATTTTTTTTCAGAGGCAATATCTTTGCTTATGTTGTTTCTCCACTTTGTTCTTTGATCTTTATTCATGTCACATCCCCTCCCATCCATCTGACGCAAGGGAGAAGACATGACACTAAACTGGACTGTTTCTGCTTCTCAGCCCCATGATTTAATGTATAAATTCATACAAACATAATGCATATATGTGTGCAGATGTATGATTAAATTTGACACAGCGGAATAAAATTACACTACACATCTAGCATGCATTCAACATATTCACGATGGTCATCAAATAAAGACATTGCAAAATTAACACAAAATAGTACTTATCTTGAAACAAAGTAGTCCCGAGCAACTTGCTATGCAACTGCAACGTTCCACCCAACCATAGGCCAGTGGTGCTCATCAATCTCTCAACACAACTGCCACCCCCGAGCTGGGAATGATTTCTACAAGGGAAAATGGAACAACAGACTCACACATAGCCAAATATACACCAAAATCAACCAAGCCAATCCACAGTTGGGTTTATCAGGCTACTAAGGCAATGGAAGGGAATGAATTGCTAAGCTAGTGAACTCAACCACGGAGCTATGGATACCTCTACAAGATCTATCTGGCTTGGTACCCACAATACCTACACACCCAACACAAGGAAGTATTCTCTTCACTGCTGCATAGTCCCTCAAGCCATACCCTCCCTTCTAGTGCTCTCCAGGGTGTGCATAGAAGAGTAGCCAAGGCTCTTTTGATCTTTTTGTGAGGTTACTCTCTTCACTAGGTTTATCAAGCCAATTCTAATCCTCTTCCACTCCTAATTTCTTACTCACAAGTTCAAACCAAAATAGGGATGCACATAACAGCAAAACACAAGTGTTGGATATGAAGAAAAACGTTTGACTATGGGATGCTCAAAATGGGGTTTCCATGAGTTTCCAAAATCGTGGGCACCCAAAAATGGACTGTTAGAGGGGGAGTAAACCCTTGGAGAGCAAAATCGATTTCACCAGTCCATTTTTTGGCATTCAAGGGGTAGAAACGACCTCTATAAACCCCCAAATAGTGACTCTCTTCCTCCCAGCCAGTCTGCAACACAAAAACGAATTCCTAGCTATGGAAAATGAAGGAAAAAGATGGAAAACGTGAATGAAAAACACCCCAGCTAGCTTAGACTACGTGAGGGAGCAAAGACCATGGGTGAATAATGGCTTGGGCACAATTTCGTGGGTGTTTTCTTGTCATGGAAGCCAAAATACGATTTCCCAAATTGATGGCTTGCTCATACACGAAATTGGACAACCATACCTCTCCATTCCCAATGCATTAACTACCTCAACCAACTCTTGGAAGAATTAAATGATTGGGTGCATAAGTCAAAATGGGTAGTTGAGGGTTTATGGATTCTTCATTGACATTTGACTTAACACTATTGGCTCAAAGGTTTGAATATTTTCCCTCCCTATTCCTTGTAAAAAGCATGTCCCCATCTCTTGTTGCATTGCATAGCTAGTTGTGGGTATTTCATTAAAATTCATATTTACATGATGTCTTAATTTCTATTGTGTGTGGCTAGCACAAGAACCATATGCATCGATTTTTAATTGTCGATACATAAAACGCTAAATCGATGGTGGGGCCTTGGCCTTAAGCTCCTCACCATGATTTAATAACGATATTTACACCATTTACAATTTTAATGCAATAGGGTCAAAATCGGGATATTACAATTCATATCCAAAAAATATGCTTCGGGATATTAAAATCGGGATATTATATAGGGTAAATGCATGAAAAATGTTTTCGATAGTCAGCAACGGAGAATGGACCACCAGGACAATGTTAAACCATCTACTATTAGATGTGCCTTATTTAATTCGAAAGGCTGTTTGAATGCCGTGTTTCATTGTTGAAGCAGCTGCATTGCTGATCATCTGCATTATTCTTCATCCAGCATTACATGCCACTGATCTATATGTATTATATACTGACATATTTGCTCCCCGTTTCTCCAATCAAAGTGATTTTTATCTATGATCATTGCTGGGGTCTTTATGTATTATATACTGAAACATATTTGCTCCCCATTTCCACCTTAATTTGCTTCAGTGCCTTAATAAGAAACAATATTGGTAACCATCCATTGGAATGCCTAATGGTGAATGGTTGTTATCATGCTCTCAGAAATCAGAATGCTCTGTACAAATTTTGCAATGATTTTTTTCCTGGAACATCAGTGGTGGAAGCTGTTCTTCAAATTTTCTCGGGGTTTTGAGATTGGCCATAGGACTGAGTCTCTGTCTTTCCATTTGTTCCATCGCTAGACATGCTAGAGTGTGCCTTGGCTTGAGATTTTTTTAATGACCTTAACACTTAATGAGTTTCTAGCACAATACTTCAGACATGTGTGCCCAACTGCTACATATTTGAAGTTTGAGCCATACCATGGCAAACTGAGCTTCTTCGTATCTGAAGATATCATTGTTGCGATCTTTAACACACAGCATTCATTTTATTTTATATTTTTATTTTTCATCTAATCTCGTTGTCTTTGAGTTTATTCCCAGGCTATCACTATTTCACATCTTTCAAAAGATTCACGATCAATGGAGGACTAGCAGTTGGTAATTGTGTGTACGATATCTTGTCAAATCTGTTAATCCGGCTCCATTTAATGACCACACAATTTGTAATTAGTAAGTTTTTTTTTAAACCAGTGAAACCAAATAGTAAGAAGAAGAGCTGCTTAATTCCGGCCTTCAAAACAAATTATAATTACCAAATATTGGTTATAAAGACACAAATAAAATATAATTTCATTATAATTTTTTTTTAATAAATTAATAGAATATATATATATATATATATATATAGTTTGGATGGTTGGGAGGAATGATTGTTACCCTCACCCAAGTTTAATTTTTGTAAGTGACATGATGATCTTGCTGAGCCCCTATGTAATGAATGAATGTATTATGTAATCTTGGCTATATCTTAATTCTCTGGAATAGCAAATGTTAGCGTATTTCCCGAGGGATGTATGGTGAACCACCATTGAAAAAAAAAATATATATATATATATATATATCCACCACATTTGTTCTATTTTACATGTAATACCACCCTCCAACTTGTAAAAGGAATGACTCACAAAAAAACTTTCATCAATATATATATATATATATATATATATATATATATATATATCCACCACATTTGTTCTATTTTACATGTAATACCACCCTCCAACTTGTAAAAGGAATGATTCACAAAAAACTTTAATCAATATTTGTTCATTAAGAATAAATATGTAACAAGTATAAGATAAGATAATTTTATTAATGTCCGAGTCAATGGGAATCTTCAGTACAATGATGTCTTTACAAAGTAGGAGCACCAAAATGTCTCCTATAGAAGGCAAAGTGCAAAAAGTAAAGTAAAGCAAAATGAAGTACAATGTGGAATATGTGCTGGAACATGAAAAACCCTCGACCTCGACCTCATGAAGTTGAGCGAGAATGGAGATGTATAGGAGGAAGAGATCCATAAATGAGAGAACCCAAAAGTAATAAAGTGGGTCTGTCATGGAATAGACCCATCTCTCCTTACTTTCAAGGTCGAATGAAGGAAACTCAATATAGAATGGTGTCTAGAGGATGAATCAATGGATGGTCTAGACCACCTACTGCATTGTTGTTTGGAGGATGAAGCTCGCTGCTAAGGCTTGGGGGATCCCATTTCCTTTTGATGAAGGGGTTTGGTTTGGTCATGCCGTTGGGATCTCGGGGGATGGGGAAAGTCCCATGTGTCCACATTGATCTAGAGGTTGATTTTGTGTTGATATCAATCTGTCTCTTAGTGCCCCTCCCTAAGGGTAGCACCATGAAAAAGGAAGTGATCAGTTGGGTAGGATATAGTCTGATAGAAGGCTAAAGAAAATGGGCTTGAAGCAAAGCTTCCTACATGTATAAGGTCAGGCATCTCTGATCAAGGTATCTGAAGAAATTGGTGAGGGTTTGGGTCTGCCTGAATAAGCAATAGTACCACCGTCCATGGATCTCATAGTAGATGGGGCAATGAAAGATGAAGTGTTCCTCAATCTCTATCTCCCGAAGGTGACACAACTGACAAATCCTGTCAGCTCGTGTAGTCTAGTGATCTATCTCGACCCAAAGTCTATGTGAACCAACTTGGAACTAGCTCAAAGGGATACAAAGAGAGTGCGGCCAATGATGAGAAATGTACGAGGGTTGGATAATGAGCTCGTTCCTCACCTCCATAAAGTGCTCCACGTAGAAGGCCATCTTTGGACGTAATCCTCCCTAGGGATTGTGTAAATAACTTGCATAAAATGCATTAAAACATAATTTAAAGATTACTACATAAAAATTACGATGAATTAAAATTAATTTTGATCTATTCAATCTATGAAAAAATTAAATTATTAATTTTTTATTAAATAATTTAGTCTATTTTATTATTAAATTAAAAAAATTAATAACTTATAAATATTATTAATTAAAAATTATAAAAAAATAAAATTCATAACTAAATCCATTTTCAAATATAAAACCATCTTAGTAAATTAAATGTAATAGTTGTATTAAGTACTTTATAATATTATAAAAATATATTTAACAAGTATTCAAATTTAAAGTTGAAATATAACAAGTAATAATAATATTTTTTATTTTAAATTTGGATTATTAAAATAAAATTGTTTATATTAAATTATTATTAATATTCATTTTGTTTATGCTAATTCAATAATATTTAATTGTTGTTGTGTTTTATAAATTTAATTGTATGATATCTGTACTTTATTTTCAAATGGTTGAATAGGTATTAAAAATATATATATATATATATATACTTGATTTATATTGTAAAAATTAAAAATTATATATTTTTAATAATATTTTAATATTTTTTGTAATTTAGTAATGAAAAATAAGTAATATTAAATTTTTTATCTAATTATTTGAATTTTAAAAAAAATTTAAAAAAATCCTAAATTAATTTTTTTTTTAACTCATAAATAACTGAAAAAACAATAATCATTAAATAAACAAAAATTATCAAATCCAAAACTCCCATGACATAATAAAAATATATATCCATTAAATTTAAAAACCACATGATATCACTACTTAATTTACAATTTCTAACAAATAACCAATGACAACTTTGATGCTAAATAGAATATTACATAGCAATAACTCAAAAGGCACATTACCCCTCATATATATTATGATTTTCAAATTCTTACCATTGAGGCAAAACTAAAATCTTTTAACATTGAGGCAATACTAAAACCTTTAACTAACAATTATATACATTGTGATTCAATAAGCTTGTAATTAAGAATATCACGGAGACATTTCTATTTCTAATTGACGTATATTGTAAAGCAGATCACAACGTTTAAACTTGCACCTAAAGTTAAATACAATGGTGAAAGATGTTCAAACATAATCCACTTGATCAAATGTATGGTGTATAGTAGGCATGACATGGTATTAAAAAATTCTATCTTGAATATACAATCATGATAACATGCACCTTTACCAGAGTTCATATTCTTTAATATTTTTTAGATTGTTTAGTACAAATTAAACATGGTTATAATTTTTATATCAATTTTAAAAAAAATGGAATTTTGTTATATAATTTAAATTATTTACATTATGGAATGAAATTTATCATAGTTTTAATAGTATATATTTATAATTATTATATTTATTAAATATACATTTAATATGAAGAACTTTAATATATCATTACATCTCGACTAAAGCTATAAAGTAGATTGTTTTAGTTTTTTATTTGGCATGTTTTTATCTCATTTTATCCCATACACTATTGAAGTTTATATAATTTATATATATTTATAATTTTTATATTTATTAAATATACATTTAATATGAAGAACTTTAATACATCATTACATCTAGACTAAAGCTATAAAGTAGATTGTTTTAGTTTATTTTTTTGGCATGTTTTTATCCCATACACTATTGAAGTTTATATAATTTATATATATTTATAATTTTTATATTTATTAAATATACATTTAATATGAAGAACTTTAATACATCATTACATTTAGACTAAAGCTATAAAGTAGATTGTTTTTGTTTATTTTTCTGGCATGTTTTTATTCCATATTATACCATATACTATTGAAGTTTATATACTATTATATGTTATGTTTTTCTAAGCTTCGAGGGTTAACTCAAGTGGTTATGAGCTAGACATGATATTTCTCTCCTTAAAGTCGGAGATATTACTCATTTGACTTTCTTGATCCCCTCAGGGTTTGGATTCATGATCAAGGTTGAGTATCATGTAGACATAATTTCTAAGTGAAATATATTGCAAAGAAAATAAACTTTTTAAATAGTAATATATCAACGAGAGAAAATGTTATCATAATGTTTAGACTTACACTTTAAAATCAAATACAATTGTGAAAGATATTCAAATATAAATTCACTTGATAAAGTCTATGGTGCATATTTTAACATGAGATTTTTTTTTTCCTTGAGAAAAAGTTTGCAGTTAATTTGTGTTGATAAATAAACCACCTTGTACATATGCCAATGGCCTTACTTCCATGTAGAGTTATCATAAAAAGACATAGACATAAGTTATAAGCACAAAAACTATAATATGTATCTTATACATTCATTAAACCATTCAGATGACCAATGCCAGATCTATTTCAACTTCCTTATGCATAAATCATATGAGCAGCAGAAAACCATCATTCTTCAACCAAAATTTGTGACCTCATAATCAGGTCCTCTTGTGCCCCTTTTGACATTACCCCGGATGTGTTCCAATATCATATTCTATCGAAGTATCATTCTCCATCTCCCAACAATTCCAAATACCCACTCCTACTTATAGTCTAGTATATGACAATTGATATGCCAGATGATTCCTTTCTCGAAAAATATGCTCACTTTTATTTCTTGAAAGAGGCCAACCAGTCTATATATTTTTTCATAAATGCGCATAAGAAGAATGTTTCTAATTGGTCTCCTCAATCTCATCCAGTCAATAACTATTTTGGAGTTCCTGAAGTCCTGCAATTTATGTACGCCCTTCAAATTTGCCCAACCCAAAGAAAGCTTTAAAGCCATAACTCTGCTCTGTTGTTAGTGCTATCCCCAGTCCAATATAGAACTGATATAGTGAGAATCAAATATATAAAGAATGCCTCCTGCCCCACCCTGAGCTGGAGTACCTTGTGAAGCATCGTCAAAGTATAACCAACAACCAAATCTATCAATTATTTCCTCCACTATCCTCATTTCTTTATGATTCTCTTCACCCTGAGGAAAGTGAGTTAGAATAACAAGACCTTTCAAAGCATATATTGTAGCGGATATATATATATCCTCAAAGATGGCTTTATTTATGGAGAGCCAAACCCCCCATATGAATATGATAGGTAATGGCATATGATCCTTAGAGGCCACATTGTTTATCCAAGTCTCCATAGCTCCTTTAAGATACTGCCATGTCCATATAAATTGTATAACACAGTCCTGTGAAGTAAAGTCCCACATCTTTCTAATATAAGAACAAAAATTAAATAAAAGATTAATATTCTCAACATTGTCTTTCCGGAGAGGACATAATTTTTTAAGCTTGATATCCCAAACAAAGACCTTTTTCTGAAAAAACCAACCATAAGAAATTTTTTACTTGAAATATCTTTTCATTTCGAGGCCATACTTGGATAAGCTTTGAATATACATTCAAGGTAACACACCTTTATAAATGAGCTCATATTCTTCAACAAAATTCAATTTCTTTTTCAAATTAATAAACACAAATTTAATATTATTATAACTTTGACATCAATTTTAAAAACATGAGATTTTGTTATAACATTTACATTATTTGATAGAATGAAACTTATCTTAGATTTAATGGCATATATTTGTATTGTTCATATTTATTAAATTTACATTTAATATTAATAACTTTAATACATCATCACAAGCAAACAATCACCAAATGCGAGTATCCATGAAATAGAGTATCCATGAAATACTAAAAGTGATTTTTATCGTCTTTATTTGAAATATTGTTTAGAAATAAATCCAAATCCAACATCTCATCTCAACATTTGGGCTTAAATTTATAGAGTATGTGTTTTAGTTGATTTTTTGTCATGTTTTTACCTTATAGTATCCTATCTATTATTGAAGTTTATATATTATTATATGTTTTGATTCACTCCAAGCCCTGATCAGTTATGAGTCAGTTATGAGATCTTTTTCCCTAAAGTTGAGAAGGTCATGGGGGTTTGACTCTCTTGATCCTCTCGTGGTTAGAATCCATAATTAGGGTTGATGGTTTACTCCATTTACCATCCATGAATTATGGGGAAATACTAAAAGGTTTTTTCACCAGGTTTTTCCTTGGAAAAGGAATGTTTTGTTTCTTTGAACAATGCTACTCATAATGGGAATCCTAGTAAATTGTTGTAATTCAATATATTTCTCATTTGCTTTTTTAAAATATAATGAAAATCTTATTTGCATGATAACCGCTATTGGCATCCCCAAAACTATATTCATGTCATTTTGATGTTTTGGGGAGCTTGGAAACGGGCATGAAATGTCCCCAATTGGATGGAAACCGTTCTAGGAACTTGGGATCTTTTTGGGAGCCTCAAAATCAAGTTAATGGGAGCTCGAGAACTTTTTAAATGGAATTTCTAAGACAAGGAGCTTGTAGAAGTTTCCTATTTGACAAGAACATCCCATAAGCGCCCAATCTTGTGGGCTCCAAATTGGTGCTTCCTTGACACGTTTTCTCACTATTTTAGTGCCAATCTCTTGATGTTCCCCCTGAAAACCATAACATGACTTAAACAACTCTAATGTCTACCTATAAAATAACTTTCGAATCATGAAGAATACACATTTTTTGGCATTTGGCATCATGTTGCATTATGATCGTTGTGTGAGTGATTAGTATTGTGAATCTTATGTGTGGAGGGCCAATGTGTATTGAGTATGATTGAGAGAGCTGAGGAACATTGAAGAGTCAAGGGTGAGTGAGGTGCATTGAGGAGCATTGTGAGAAACAGTGTGAGGTGTCTTGCTAGCATTTGGTCATCTCAACATTGTGAGCAATTATTAGCATTTGTCACTTATGCAAACTAACATTTTATAGGTGTGATTGCCCAATAAATTTTGTTGTGTGATTTCTTGTAGTGTTGTAAGCTTGTTGCATGGTTTCCTAAATCATGCTATGTTGTTTTATTATTTTAAGTACCTATGAAGTATGCAAAAGCCTAATAGGAATAACTTATGACATGGCATATTTGAAGTTTTTTTCTAGGATATAGTTATAGAGAACAATGGCTTAGTTTTGTTACTTGTAACTTCTTGAACAATTAAATATACTAAAGTAATAAAATCTAATATACTATAATATATACTATATAGCAATTCCAACGAATAGTAGGAGCAAAGTTGTCTAGGATTGGCCTCCAATTTGATGGAAATAAAATTTTAATACAAAAAATTGAGGTATTACTAGGAAGAAAAAGAAATCAAGAATGGATTACATTTTGATTGAAATAAATACAAAAGTCTAAGTATTGCTAGGAGGTAGAACATTTTACTATTGACATTATCTTGCAACTCTCAATTTAGCCAAATGTGTGGTGTATTCATGTACCACGAATGTAATATGAACACTGTCAAGTAGTATCTTCAAGTAATTTATAAATTAAAATATAGTATATATCAACACATCATTCATCATAGTCTTGTAACCTATATGTATCATTATTTGGATACATTGTAATATAGAATATTTTTTATACTTTTTTAATATAAATATTGCCGCTTCCAATTTAATGTTATCCTTGTTCTCAACAATCCCACATTCTAGAAACTCATGCAACAAAGATAAAATTCATATAAATGCACACTACTATTAGTTATAATTTTAGCTATTAATTAAAATTAGAGTTGTTAAAAATTTGGTGATGCATCATAAATCACTATAAAATGTTTTCCACATACCATTTGTAGAATGAATGCACTAGTATATTAATAATCATAATAATATTTTAAATTGAGAAATAATATTTCCAACATTATATTTACTATTACTATTACATTTTAAACATTTTAAAAAATTTATTAAAAGATGGAAAATTATGAAAATATTTGTTATATGAATATAATGTCTTTTTAAATAAAATAAAAATAATAATTTAATTGCATTATTGTAATAAATTTGATTATACATTTAAAAATATTATTGTTAAAATTTTGACTGTACATTTAAAACAATTGTTACTTTTACCTTTCATATAGATTTAATCATTTAAAACCATTGTTACCTTTACCTCTCATATAGATTTAATAAACATTTGTTAAAGTTTACTAAATATAAGAAAAATAGGAAAAATTGTATATATTTTTTTTGTTATTAATCTTTGAGAGAATCAAAGTTACAGCACATGTTCAATATAGGCTATTAAGAGCAACATACTTTATGTGAAGAAAAAATGTATATTGATATAATGTATTTTTTACAATGATTTTTTTTCTTAGTTGTAGTATTGTTAAATAATTAATTATATATTTTAATAATTGCTTTTTTCACTTGTTAAATAGATTTAATAAATAAATTTTTATTACTTTAAAATATGTATTTTTCTTAATTTAGATTTTTTTAGAAAGGCATCGAGTTTTAAAGATATATATTTTTAAAATTATTTTAAAAAAAAGTGGTTTTATCAAAACATTTTTTATATAAATAATTTTTTTTGTTATATATGTATTAAAATATTTTGTAAGGATATAAATATTATATTTAATTATAGTATTTTACGTAAAATTATTTTAAATTGAATAAATCATATATACAATTATGTAAGTGAATATTTAATAAAAATATACAATTTATTATTAAAACTTGTAAATTTTAGAGAAGGTTTTTTTTTAACAGAAACACGAAAAACGTATTATATTAAACAAAGAATAATTTACAAAATTCTCTTCCTTGAAGGGTTAACCATAGCCTGGGAATTGAGTCTTCCAGGATTGAAAAAATAAGCTGTTCAGACTTGGATATTGTTTCTTCTAACTGTTCATAGCTACTACCTTTTACCAAGTAAATCCTAACAAACTGGTTATATAAGCGCAAAAAAAAATATAACAAAACAAAAACAGGGAGAGTATGCATCATCATTCCTGAAAATGAGCAGGAGGAATTCCTTCATGCAACAACGAGTCGTCTTCCATCAGGGAGCTGTCGTCGCGCTGAGTTTCTGGGCTCACTAGCTCGGGCTGCTTCCCAATTTCTTCCTTCAGGTCGCTTAATAAGTCTTCCAAATGAACCAGACAAGCCTCAATTTTGTCATTTCCACTTTGCAAAGTATCCAATAACTGCTCTTTCAAAGTGAACAAGAACTGCTTAAGACCTTCGAAGTTGGCCTGTTGGTGGTCTTTTATACCCTTGACATCTTTCTGCAATTCTGCAAGCTCACCGACATAGACACGAACATTAGTTTCCACATCCTCCAATATTGAATCCATCCGGTTTAGGTCCAGACCAATTTGTCTACTTTCGTCCATAGCAGATTTGCATACTTCAAAGGCGCTGTGGGTGTTAATCTCTCGAAGCTCCTTCATCATATTATCCATATTCATTCTCCTCTTAGCTGAGAGAGACCATGAAGGAATTCGCAGGCCGGTTCTGAGATACAATGCGTCGCAAGTGAAGGATTCGATACTAAACACAACCATATGAAACACTGTACTTTATCCCAGATAAGAATCATGCGAGTGAGAGCCTCGAGGGGTCGACATAACTTCACATGCTTCCATTTGCATGCCATAACTACCTCCATTAATGCGAGAGAGGGTCCGAGGATGGGATTTAAAGCCATAACTATAATGGAATCCACTTGTCCAGATTAGGAGAGGGTGCCTATCCATGTTCACCCCCAAAGAGTGGGTGGAAGGATTAATAAAAAACAAGGGGACCATTTAATATGGGGGGGGTCTTGATTCAAAACAATGAACCCTTCTCTTATCCTAGCTCCTTGGTTTTCCATGGTATCATCCTCCACATTATTGTGCCTTAGGATGTGAAAAAACCGGATCTTGGAGATGTCGTGAATGATAGAAGCAATTCTTTTTTGAATTCTATTCAGATTCTTATCATGGCCTTTTTGAATGTTTATCATTTCGTGGATAACAATCTTAGAGTCTCCGAAGATAGAATATTGTTCTATGTGTAGGTAAACCATTATTTCGACCCCCTAGAGAAGGGCCACCCATTCAACTTGGTTGTTAGTTCTCCTTCCTAATCCCCACGCATACTAAAATAAATTATTACCTCCAAGGTCATAAACAACCCCTCCTTCACCTGCCACCCCTGGATTGCCTTTCGACGCTCCATCGAAGAAGAGAACACACTGAGAATGCTTTTTCTTCCAAACAAGAAAGTAATTTTGGGACAAATTTAGGGCCCAAAAGGGCCTTGGAGATATTTTGGATTGAAGAGAGCTAAAAAATAATAAGTTTGAGACCCACAAATATTCGAAAGAAGAAAGAGCTTCCTGCTTGGGATGCCAATCCATAAATTATTTTAACTGAGAAGTGATGTTCCTTACCGTTTTTCCCACATCCGGTTGTTTCCTTTCGAAAATGTCCTTATTTCTGGTAAAGTGTTCCAAATATTGGTGAAAAGTGTTTTATTGGTTGTGATCCTCGGATAGTAATGTCCCCACCCTTTTCAGAAGCCACTTATATGGTTGGGGAGAGTGATATCAATCCTTAGGTCCTTAACCATTTCTGCACAGACTTGAAGCGTGAAACTACAGTTCAAAAACAAATGTGGCACCGATTCTTCTTGGCTTTTACAGAGAACGCATCTGCTTGGTCTTGCTATTCCCCTTTTTCTTAGGTTCTCTGCGGTTAAGCTTTTATGCTGATAAAGGAGCCAGGAAAAGGCACAAAGTTTGGGGGGGAAATCACATTGCCAGACTCTCTTCCATTTTCGATCCAAAGGGGGGCCTGGAGAGTTTTCTAGGAGAATATTATAACCATCCTTCACTCTGTAAATTCCTCTTTCCCCCCATCCCCTCAAATATTTCTCACGAATATTTTGTGGGGCCCTCCCATTGAGAGCATAGTGGAGCTCTTGCAGTTTTCCACAAAGACCTATGGGCGGATCAAGGGCCTTCCAACCCGTCCATTGCCCCTTTTTCGTCCCAGGATGAGAGATCATGAAGTTTCGTAATGTTTTTATCCTGTAGCCACTGCCTGAGGCCACTAAGGAACTCATTGTTTTTCAAAGGAGGGTAACCCATTATATTTTCTTCCCAAATATTGATTATTTTCCCACTACCAGGGATCCAAAAAATATTCTTTATGATTATAGAGACTGAAGCTTTGTAGAGATTCCATATCTTTGTTCCAACCCCTGTAAATTCTTGGTCGATACATTGAAGCCTGCTCTTTCTGATATATTTTTTGACTAAGATCTCCTTCCATCATTCATTCTTACATGTTACAATCCTCCACAAAATTTTGTCACCCATGGCTATATTGTTTAATCTAGGTTCCCTTATTGTCAGCCCCCCTCTATTCTTCTCAAATATGACAGTCTCCCACTTTACAAGATGGAATTTCTTCTCTCCATTAAGGCCTCCTTTCCCTAAGAACTTCCTAATTTATTTGCTTATCTCACTCATTATTCCCATGGGATCAAGAAGCATGGAGATAATGTAGATGGGAATGGAGTTAAGCACCGAATTAATGAGAATTATCCTACCTGCAATATTCAACCACTTGGCCCCCCGGGATTGAACCTTGTTCTTGATTTTAATTATTATCTCTCCCCAACCTTCAGTTATGCCCTTCAGTGTGATGGTTATACCCAAATACTTGAAGGAGTTCCATTTCCCAATCACTTTGAAGTCCAGAGTCCTAGATATGATTGTGTTCATATTATTGGTGCAATTCCAAGTGTAGATACAACATTTCCTTTTGTTGATTCCCCCCTGTGAGATAGCTAGGAAATCAAAGAGGATTTTTTAGAAGAGGTTGGTGACTTCAATGTTGGCCTTTCCCAACAAGATGGTATCATCCGCGAATTACACATGATTGAATGGCCTTACTCCCCTTACAATATTTAATCCAAGTAGAACACCAGAACCCACAAAGCTATTGAATTTTTTGCTAAAGGATTCGGCTGTGATAATGTAAAAGAAGGAGGATAACGAACACCCCTACCAAAGGCCTTTTGTTGCCTTAAAAAAACCAATAGGTATCCCATTGAAAAGAGGAGAGATCCACAATCCTCCAATTCAGGCCCTGATCCAATTTATAATGGTAGAAAAAAAACCAAAAGCTTGTAAAACTTTAAAAAGAAAACGATGTCTTATTCTGTCAAAAGCATTGGCCAGATCTAGTTTGATAGCCATCCCTATTTTTTTCTTGTTGTAGCTTGAGTGGATAGCCTCTTGTACAACTATGATGTTGTCCGTTATCTGTCTACCCGACAAAAACCCTCCTTGATTTTCGGAAATAAGATTCAAGAGGATTCTTTTTAACCTTCCTGAGATTATTTTGGTAAGAATTTTATAAGAAGTGTTACAAAGAGAGATAAGTCGATACCTGTCCAGAGAGGTTGGATTCCTGTCTTTAGGGATGAGAGCGATAAAGGACGAGTTGGTTGCTCCTCCAATTTTATTCCTGCCCATAGAACAATTCAACATTCTGCATAGGTCTCTTTTAATGATATGCCAGAAGTACCTATAGAAGCTGATAGGAAAACCATCCGGTTCAGGGGATTTATCTGGGTGCAAAGACCAAATAGCCTTTTTGACCTCTTCCTCCGTGATGCTTTGGGTCAAGATCTCATTTTTTTTGTTGTTAACAAGATTTGGGATGCTCAAGCAAAAAAATTCTGAAAGCGGTTCCGCCAATTCTTCATCTTCCTTGTAGAGATTTTGGTAGTAATTGAAGATTGCATTTTTTATTTGTGGACCTGAGTTATAACCCCTTCCTCTTTGTTATCTAGCTCAAAGATGGTGTTTCGTCTCTTTCTTTCTTTATGTTGGTTGTGGAAGAATTTGGTATTCTGATCTCCATCCTTAAGCCAAAGACTTTTGGACCTTATCCTCCATCCCTCCTCATCTTTCCTTTCATAATAATGCACTTTCTCCTACAGCTCTTGTTCGCTTTTTAAAAGGGAATCGGTTATTCCACACGTCTCCATTGAGTCTTGAAGATACTTAAGATACTTTTGAGCAGTAGCCTTCAAGTGCCCAGTCGAGGGTCTATTATTTTCCCATTCCTTGAGAGCTATTTCCGTAGCCTTTAGTTTGGATTCCCAAATGAAGCCAGGGGATCCTCAAACAAAGACTTTCCAAGCATGAGAGACCAGATTTTACACTTCTTCTTCTCTCGTCTATGAAAATTTAAAAGGAATAGGACCTAGATTTAAGGGAAGAATAAATTCCAGCAAAATAGGCCTATGATCAGACACAACAGAGGTTA
The DNA here is from genome assembly GCA_027924585.1 of Larix kaempferi. Classification (NCBI taxonomy): domain Eukaryota; kingdom Viridiplantae; phylum Streptophyta; class Pinopsida; order Pinales; family Pinaceae; genus Larix; species Larix kaempferi. Next base: position 10,521,649 of record BSBM01000727.1, read on the forward strand.
CCATTCTAGAGGAAGGGATAGAAGAGTTGTGAAAAAAGAGATTGTTTACCAAAAATATGTCAGGTCACGCTGCTATGTGGCTAGGACCCACTCTTCGATTGTTTCACACAAAAATGCCTTTTTTTGGTTTGATGTCTGTGAGATCCCAAGAGGCCATCAAGTCTTGGAGGTGATCCCTGAAGGGGTCTCTTACATTGGAGCCTCCCCGCATTTCTTCCCCTGAGATAGTTGCGTTGAAGTCTCCAACAATTATTGTTTGTAAATGTAAATTTTGTCTTCTGATATCTTCAAGCGAGAGCCAAAAATCAATATTTTTATTGTATATAGTGGGACCATAACAATTTAGGATTCCAAACTGCTTATCCTCTTCCTTCTCATTATCCAGTTAGAGTGTCTCCATTCAACAATAGGTCTAAATCTGTTCTTGTTCCACCATATAGAAATTCCTCCAGAGTTCCCTGTAGCTCCTACGGGGGCTCCGTCACTATTTTTCCATATTTTTCTCATACATGTTAGATTTTCTTCTTCTGACATATTAGTCTCCTGGATTAAAACGATGGAGAGTTTTTCATTCTTGATCATAAACTTCACTGCTTCCGATTTTGACTTACCTCCTAATCCTCTGCAATTCCAGGAGACTACCCGCATTATTTTTTGAATTGAATAGGGCCGGACTTGACATTCAGGTTCTCGCATGTCGCCTCTGTTTTCTTGACTAGGGGTCTTAAATGCTGATCTATACAAGTTTGCTTCCCTTCTGCCTTTTCCTTTCAACCTACTCTTCTCTGTGTGTTCTGTTTGGCTTTCTTCCCTCTTTCCAGCTGGCTCCTTTTCTTCTTCTTTGTAATATGAGGAGTCCTCTTGTGCAATCCAAAGGTGCATTGCGCACATAGGTCAGATGACTAGTTAGGCCCACTATTGTGGATAAATTACATATTGTTCACCAGATAACCATCACCATGTCACTATCCAAAACAAAAAGAAAATCATGCTATCAGTCCTTTTACAGATTCACCAAAAAATTTAGTCCACAATACATAGCTTAATTATAATTCAGGGTTGGACCCACTCATCATAAATAAAAAATAGATCTTCTAATGTGAGTGGTCCCCGGACCATCATGAAAGTTAGTTAGAAATAGATTACCTCTATCCAAATGAAATGCTTCTTTTGATAGGGATTCAACATGGGAATTGAGTTACCTATAGATATGGATGAAAGTGGCTTCTAGAAAAAGAGGAGCAATCTCCTTCAATTGACGTGCAATTCATATCAGTCCCACACTCACTACTTGAATACTGTCATTCCTCTAATTAGTGACCAAGGATGAGTCCCCATATACCTAAATCTGCTCCACGTTCTTATCCTTAGCACCCTTTAGTAAGCCAGATAATGCTTTAAAATCTCAAACGTTGTTTTTGCATTTACCAAAATTTGCAATTCTTGTCGAAAAGTGGTTGTATAACAAATGAAGGACAAAACATGAGCCTACAACATGTTCTCCCTTCTAACAAGCCTTGTCAAAAAAAACCTAGGGCAAGTCTTTATTAATATCCAACAATGGAATTTATCCAACCAACTTTAATTTTTTGTTTGGTCAATAAAAAGGAAGCAGTCCTAGGGCCTACTAAGAAATGTGATGAGAAGGGGACATCCTCCCTTCAAAATCACAATCATTTCTTACCAACCAAATTCCCCAAGAGACTAATAGAGGAAGGGCCCAAAAGTCTCTCAAGGTAGCCTACACAAAGAAAATTTTGAAACTATCCTCTAGACAAGTCTGATTCCACAAAAGCCCCGTACCCAAATGACTTTCAATTTATAGCCAAACCTTTTCAGGTGTTCAATTGTTTTAGTGGCTTCATGGCATAATATGCATATAGTAGGGCCCAAATAGCCTTTCTTGTGTATACGGTCCCAAGTTAAAGCCCATTTTTTGAGAATCAACCAAAATAATATCATAGCTTTAGGTGAGGATTTAATATTCCAAATATGATTGGACCACCAGGTGTCCTCCACCACTCTTGGGTTATAAAGGGATAGATATCCCAATTATGTAGTATATGACACCTTGAGTTACCATAATTCCAAACCATATCATCTAGATCGTGTTTAAATCCTAACACAATGATATTCCAGAAGATCAAACACAATCTCATCATCTAGATCATGTTTAAATCCTGAAATAGTGATATTCCAGAAGATCAAACACAATATCATCATCTAGATCGTGTTTAAATACCGACACAGTGATATTTTAGAAGATCAAACACAATCTCATCATCTTCCCCCCTTATCCTGATGTGTCTCGATTTAAGCTCAAATAGAAAAAGGTTCCACCTCTCAACCCATGGACCTTCAAAGTCCAGATACTACACCTACAACCACCCTTGTGACCATATCGTAGTAGAGGTAGGGTCTAATATTTTGTCCAAGGTACGTTTTCCTCCTTGTAGAAGTGCAACCATTTCACCTGAGAGAATGATATTTTCTTGATAGCCAACAATAACATCCAAGCCAATTCTAACTTGAGACCCTGAACCTATTTTCCATGCTATGAAGTGACTAGAGGTAGGGAATTATATGGTTAAGCATTTCCATTGATTGGAAACATTGGCTATCTTCTTGTTTCTTCCTCTGATTCAATCCAAGATTGAGTCAGTCTCGATATATTTTGCCATTAGAATCCTTCTCCATAAGCTATCTTTCATATAAACCACCACAAATACCTAGCTTCCAGTGCCTTTCCAAATAAATGGATATGTTTTAGCCCCCAACCCCCTTGTATTTTAGGCCTAACTAGAACATGCCAACTTACCAGGTGTGAGCCCATGAACTACTCACTCCCTTTCCATAGGTGGTTAAAGAAGACTTTTTTGATCTTGTCCGGAATACCTTTTGGAATATCTGTCATTAGGTTCCAATAGACCAAAATGGCATCAAGTACATATTTAATTAGTAGAAGTCTTCCTCCCCTTGAAGTCAACCATTACACCAAAAATTTATCCAGTTTTTATTTTTATTTTGGAAAGGAGCTATTTCCAGTCTTCAATACCATACCCCTTTGGTTTAAGTTTAAAATCCATATATTTAAATCCAATCTGTTGGTCAAAAGTTTGAAAGGAAAAAAACATTAGTTATCGCCTCTTAGACCTGATCATCAATCGCAAGGAAATAAATAATAGACTTTTCAATATTGATCAACATTCCCGTAGTTGCACATAACTCATCTAAAATTTCTTTTATCTGATGGCCAGCATATGTTGAGAAATAATAGAATAATAGGAGATAATCCACAAATAATAAGTGGGTAAGTTGCTCCCACCCTATTTTCAATCATTTGATCATGTTCTATCTTCTCGCTTCTAGGACTTCCCTGTTGAGTCCTTTTGCTACCAAAAAGAATAGGTAAGGTGAGAGAGGGCATCCCTGACATAAACCACAAGAAGAAGAGAAGAAATTTGACCTAGAGCAATTAATTAAAACTACAAAACATTCCAAAGTAACACAACCCATGACCCTTTTATCAATGGCAGGAAAAAACCCATATGGAGCATGACTAATCTAAGGCATAACCAACAAACTCAATCATATGGTTTTGAAAGGTCTAGTTTTAAGATCGTAGCTAGGCAGTTTTTGGATTTCATAGAGTGTATCCCTTCATGCGCTAAGCCATTTGCAACATGAATTAGTCTTCCTTTGAGGAACTCGAATTGTTCACAGGAGATGACCTTGGACATAATAGGCTTCAACCTAATAACAATCACCTTCGCTAGAATTTTATACAAGAAATTGGTTTAAAATCATCAAAATAAGTAGGGAGGTAAAATTTCAAAATTAGAGCAATGAAAGTGGAATTAAAATTGTGTGGAAACCTCTTTGTTTGGCAAAATTATTCAACAACATTGAGTAGATCCTCACCAATTATGTTAAAAAAATATTTAAAAAACTCTACAATCTAGCCATCCGGTTCTTTTCCTTTTTAAAGGATTGAATGACAATGAGCATATCATCCTTTGAAATTTCCTTGAACATAATTTCATTACCCTCCTCTTCTATTAGCCTAGGGAAGAGTCCCACCAATTTAAGTATTTTGTCAATTTCCAAACAAGTCAGTTCTTTGAATAGTTCCTTGAAGTGAGAGACCCTCAAATTAGCTATATCAACAAGACCTCTTATCACATTTCCATCTAAATTCATGAGCTCCTAGATGGTATTCTATTTCTTTCCTATGGTTTGCAAAATTTTGCAAAATTTTGGTGTTGTTTCCCCTGCATCAATCTAGGTAGCATGACTCTTCAATCTCCAGCCTCGGCTTGTGTCACCTTCCCCTCTTGAGTTGAAACATAGTGGGCCTTTATGCTTTTCTTTGTCTGTTTAAGAGCCTCACTAATTTTATTTTTCCTATATATGTCCCGTCCAATAACCTTTACTCTTAATGATTTTAGTGCTTCGAGTAGTTGTATACAGGCTGGCACATCTATAGATCTGTTAACATGGATCCACTTTTCCTTCACCAACACTTAAAAATCATCCTCTTCGAACCAATGAGGGTGTATTTGAAAGGGGCCCATGAATTTTTGTCCACCTTTCCTATTTCTAAGAAGAGAGGCAAATGAACTAAAAATCTCACTGATCCTACACATGCCTTGAATTTCTCCAACTTAATCAACAATGCTTGATGGGATAGGAAGCGGTCCAATTTTTCAGAGATTCTACTAGACCCCACTCTATTATTCCACCATGTAGGATTCATTTGAATAGGCTCCAGATCAACCCAACCTATAGATTCAAGTTTATCCACAAAGAAATTTGGTAGTATATCTTTCCTAGCATTTGCCCCCCAAATTTCGTCACCACTAATAGTCAAATTGAGATCCCTGCCAATTATTAATCTTTTATACTGAATAATTGATAACGAGTAGAGATTGTCCCCAAATTGTTCCCTTCCAAGGTAGGGAGCATACATGTTTAACATGATGATAGGAATACCCAATTCCTTGCCGTGTACTTCTATACAAATCCCAAAAACCATAGCAAAGACATTTAGCAATGTACAATTAGTATTAAAACCTGTAATTACTCTCCTAGAAAATCTTGATGAGTCAAGACCGACGAAATCCCATCCAAGGAAGAGTTTTCTCAAATTATCTATCAGACCATCACAAGAGACCATCATACCATCTCTTGTAAAAATAGTGGATTAGGATTTTCTAGATCCATAAGTATTTTGAGCGAAAATTTCTTAGCCCTCCCCCTAGGCCGCAAACATCTACTGATAAGATCTTCATGTAGAACCCCCATCAAGGGATGATCTTACTCAAGAACCCCAAAACTTAGACGTAGCTTACCCTAGCATACTTCTCTTGAAGCCTTCTCATGAGCTTTTGTCAAGGTAGATTTGAAGCTCACCTTATTCAATCCTTCCATGGGAATATCACTACCTAGACCTCCCAGAACCGTAGGGTGGGGTATAATGCTTCTTGATCGGAGTAGATAAGGATCTCTACCACTCGATGAAGAAAGTGACCCTGAATAGTGAGAGATTCTAACCCCATTATCCTGAGGGGTACACAACATATCGACACCAATGGGATTTATAGGGAGAGACGGTTCACAAGTTGGATAGACAATAAGAATTTTCATTGGGAAACTATCCCTACCCTCAAGAAGAATTGAAAATAGGGGGATGTTTGCCGAAATTTGTGGATTACATGAGCATATAGTATGAGAGAGGTCAGAAGACTTACCTGGATGAGCATATGGTGAGGAATCCTTTCTCAACAAATTCTTTGTGCTATGCCATTGTGCCTAAGTAATTTCCCATTCCTTTAGTATTTGTTCTCCTAACATACAACTTGCTCCTTGTCTCTGAGTTTCTGTGATGAGAGGAATTATGTGATGAGAGGAATTGCCATATCGCTAATTAGTAAATTTGGAGGCTTATGTGAAAGAATATCACTTGTACTGCCCAAATATTTGATAACGACCTGTGCTTGGCCCAACTTCTTGCTCCTACTATATGACCTAGACTGAAAATTTTTCAAGTAATGGGGAAGAAGTCCCCTTATGATCTAGTTCCCCCACCATCTCTTTTTTACCCAGAAAAAGTACAAATATTTTCTCCTATTAACCCCCAAACTTCTTAGTAAACTTTAGGGCACAATCTTCCACTACATTCCCGACTTCATGGCAATAGACACATCAGAATGGAATATTAATATGATCCAGCACTTGCACATAATTCTTGTCTTCCCATACAAAGTCAAGGGTTTCACATAGAACTTGATGAACATCAAGTTCCACAAGAATGCACGCAACTAACCGGGCCTAACTGTATTTTGTAGCTTTCATCCACCACAGTAAAACGATTGAGAGAATTCCCAATTGCATGGAGAGGAGGCATCGAGGAGAGGTTGCCAGGGATTGAGCACCATCAAATATGTTTGCCAAAACCACAAACCCTGCAAAACATTCTAGGCATCCTCAGTGTTGAAAATGAATCCCATCCAACCTCGCGCTGGGAAACAAGTAACAAGCCTGTAACCAATGAAAGGAACCCACTTTTGTTGCATCGAAGTATTTAGAGTGTCCATCGAACCCTGTTGATGTCAAACTTCCCAACTAAGGTTCTACCCTCGAATTCAACAATATGGTTGACCCTTGAATCTTCTCCAACCAGAGGAGTAACCCCGCAACTTTTAGAACTAATAGTATTCCTTTTCTTACACGCCTTCAACCTTGATATAATCTTTGCAGAGGCACCCTCAAGTTCTCCAAGATCCATATTTCTCCCCACAGAACTTGAGCCCTCAAGAATGGTGACAATAGGTAAAACTGGAGGTAGATTTGAGCAACGAGAGACTCGAAGGAAGAACATAGTAGTACAGGAGTAGTTACGTTAGCCATAGTTGGTACATGAAAGACAACTACCATAGTCTCTTCCTCAAGCCTAGAATCCACCACCTGGAAATAATTTAATGTTTTATCGTTCAATCCAGGGCCATGTGATCAAGTCACTAAGGAACGAACACGGTTGAAACTAATATCACCCCCGTGAATAAGTCACAACCCTCTGATCATATGCAATCAAGGGTCCAGATTGAGTGATTGAAGATTTCCCGTTAGCCAACTGTCCAAACAATAAGTTGATAGAACCTCAATCTAATAGTTAAAAATTATCTCATGGGGAATGAAGCGAAATGAATGATGGCCACACGGTCTAATAAAGATCAATGGAGCAGAAAAATCCCGAGACCTAACTCCCAAAGCAATTCCATTGGGTAACCCCAAGCGGGGAAATCTAGGACCGTGAGATCAAGACACCGAGGAATGGACACGATTGAAACTTAAATCACTCCCATGAATTAGTCATAGCCCTCGGATTAGATGCACTCAAAGGACCAGATCGATCGTTAGAATAAATTCCAACCAACAAAGTTGTCAAAAAGATTTCCACAGGAGAACTAGCGAAAATAATCACTACTCTCTAATCTAACTTTTTGTCCCATTTTCCTATTTCTAAGATTATAGGGAAATGATCTGGAAATATCACTAATCCTACCTAGCTCCTAAATTTCTCCAACTTAATCAATAATGTTTGATGGGATAGGAAGTAGTCCAATCTTTTAGAGATTCAGCCAAGTAGGATTCATTTGAATAGGCTTTAGATCAATCCAACCTACAGATTCAAATTTATCCACATAGAAATTTGATAGTATATCTTCCCTGTCATTTCCCCCCCAAATTTCATCACGATTGACAATGAAATTAAGATTCCCACCAATTGTTAATCTTTCAGACTAAATAATTGATAAGGATTAGTGATTGTCCTATAATTGTTCTCTTCCAAGGTAGGGACCATATAGGTTTAGCATGATGATGGGGAGACCCAATTCCTTGATGTGTACTTATATATGGATCCCAGAAACCATAGCAAAGACATTTAGCAAAGTACAATTAGTATTAAAACTTATAATTTCTCTTCGAGAAAATCCTAGCGATTTAAGACCAACGAAATCCAATCCAAGGAAGAGTTTTCTCAAATTAGCTATCAAATCATCACAAGATACCATCAAACCATCTCTTGTAAAAAGAGTATATTGGGATTTTCTAGATCCGTAAGTCTTTTAAGGGAAAGTTTCTTGGCCCTCGCCCCAGGCCTTAAACATTTACTTATAAGATCTTCATGTAGAACCCCAATTAAGGGATGACCTTGCTCTAAGAACCCCAGAACTTAGACGTTGCTTACCTCAACGTCCTTCTCTTGAAGCCTTCTCATGAGATTTTCGCAAGGTAAATTTGCAGCCCACCTTATTCAGTGCTTCCATGGGAATATCACTACCTAGACCTCTCGGAACCCTAGGGTGGGGTATAGTGCTTCTTGATTGGAGTAGATAAGGCTCTCTACCACTAGATAAAGAAAATGACTCTGAATAGTGCGATATCCCAACCCCATTATCCTGAGAGGTACACAACATATCGACACCAATAGGATATATAGGGAGAGACGGTACACAAGCTAGACAAGCAATAGGACTTTTCATTGGGAAACCATCCCTAGCCTCAAGAAGAAATTTAAAATAGGGGGATGTTTGCAAAAATTTACATGCAATACATGAACGTATAGTATGAGAGTGGTCATAAGACTTACCTGGATGAGCAGATGGTGAGGACCCCTTTCTCCACAAATTCTCCATGTTATGCCATTGTGCTTCAGTAATTGCCCATTCATTTAGTATTTGTTCTTCAAACATACAACTTGATCCTTGTCTCTGAGTTTATGTGATGAGAGGAATTAACATATCCCCAATTAGTATGTTTGGATGCTTATGTGAAGGAATATCACTTGTACCGCCCAAATCTTTGTTATCGGCCTATGCCTGGACCAAATTCTTGCTCATACTATCTGACCCAGACTGGAACTTCTCATGTAATGGGGCATAAGTCCCCTGGTGATCCAGTGCCCCCACCATCTCTTTCTGGCTAGGAAAAAGTCCGAGGATTTTCTCTTCTTAACCCCCAAACTTGTTAGTAAACTTTAGAGCAAAATCTTCCACTACATGACCGATTTTGTGGCAATGTACACATCTTCTGATACCAAGTCACGGGTTTCAAAATTCAAATAGGCCTTGATGAACATCAAGTTCCACAAGAATGCATGCAACTGACTAGGCCTAGCTCTTTTTGTAGCTTTCATCCACCACAATAAAACAACTAAGAGAATTCCCAATTGCTTGGAGACACGAGTTTGTCCATAATTCAATGGGGAAGTTTGGGAGTTTTATCCACACCAGCGAGCGGGATTCCACTTATTCCCTGGCATTAAAGAGAGGGTGCTAGGGATTAAGCACCAAGCTTATAACCAATGAAAGGAACCCATGTTTATTGCATCCATGTATTTAGAGTGTTCATCGAACCCTAATGACCTGCAAAATTACCAACTAAGGTTCTACCCTCCAATTCAACAATTTGATTGACCCTTAAATCTTCTCCAACCATAAGAGTAACCCCGCCACCTTTAGAACTAATAGTTTTACTTTTTCTTATGTACCTTCGACCTTGATTTCTCCCCACAAAACTTGAGCCCCCTAGAATGGTGACAACATGTAAAACTGGAGGGCGATTTGAGCAATGCATAGACTCAGACGAAGAACATAGTATAGGAGTAGTTACGTTATCCAGAGTTGGTACATGAGAGACACCTACCAAAGTCTCTTCCTCAAGCCGACAATCTACCATTCAGAAAGAATTAAAAAATCGCACCACACTATCCTAAATGAATGAAAGAAGTGACTTTGAGGACGTATGGACTGCTATCTAGGCCCTGTACACGTGGAATCAAGAAATTTTGGACTCCGACAAATCGTCGTAGGAATACTCAACAAATGGGACATAATAATCCATTTGTCCACTCTTTAGAAAGTTTGAAGCATTGCCACCAAATAGTAGAGTATTGCCAAACTACCAATAAAAAATCATGGATCATGACCGTCAATGCAAACCCAATCCAACCATTAATACTTAACCCACGGGATGACCATATGATCTAAATCAGATCAATAGAGAAGAAAAACCTTGGGACCAAACTCCCAAAATAACTCCACTGGGACTCCTCAAGTAGGGCAATCCAGTGCCAAGAGATCAAGTCACACGATTGAAACTAGTATCAAATATATGCATTGGTCCTTGAAAATAGATCCACCCAACAATACTCGAACCCAACTAAAAGAAAATGATGGAGAAACCCTAACCCAATGTCCTCCTGTTAGAAAGTACCCCGGGAAGAGGGCTCTCCAATCATTTAAATATAACCCAAAAGGCTCGACCCTAGAAATAAGGGACCGAAAGAGCTCATTAGTGCCGACAAGGCCTCCGAACCCTAGAGGCTCCCAATACGGCTACTAGAAACCATAATAATGCTACCAATAATATCGCTACTTGAACTAGTTCTCATATAGAATAAACCCTAAAACAAGAAAACAAATAGGAAGGAAGATCACCTGAGGCTTTGAAAGGAAGTACCGCAGGAATAAGAAGCAAACCAGGGATTAGGAAACCCTAGAACGCGTGCTTGAAACCCCATCCAACGTTCGGAAGATACACTAATTTATTCTATAAGATGAACCATTTCTAAAAAATCAGATCATTGTGAAAAATTAATTGTAGTCCTCCTTCTCTTTTAGCAGAATCTTTGTGATCAACTTCATCTCATGGTTATCTACAAACTCATGTGCTCTAAAATTTGTTTGTAAATCTACCAATGACTAATTAATGCTTTGTTAAGTTTTTACTTTGTTTAGCATAATAACATTAAACAGTAGGTTCATTGAAATAAGGACAAGCATGACAACACAAAGAACACAAAATTTCTCTCGGGGAAACCACAAGGGAGAAAAATCCGACAAAACTTCCTCAATATAGAATTCACCAAGATAATATAAAAGCCCCAAGACAAAACAACTTCTCTCCTTCAGCAACGAACTTATCTCTCTCTCCTATGCGAACTTGAGTGAGTGAATGAGTGGTACAAATGACAAACTCGACCTCTTTATTTATATTGTTTAGTTGGGTGACTTTTTACCCCAACTGGGCTGACCTCTCCTAGTTTGCCGGGTCGACCTATCAATTACATAATAAACTTTTTGTTTTTTTTTGGATTCTTCGAGGCCAACACAACTTCTAGGGTTTGCATTGAATCTTTCAATGACTCTTACATGACCAATTACATCAATGACATCTCCCGAAGGAGGAATAATAATAATACAATTAGACTATCTTCCACAATTACATTGCTTTAACACTCCCTCTTAACTAGGAAGGTATTCTACATACATCAACATCAACATCAACATCGACAACTGTACAACTGATTGGTGAAACTTTGTATGTCATAGGAATTTTTTGGAACATCATCATATATCTTGGGCATCATCAACATCATCTGCTGGAATATCATCATCAACATCATTGTCAACAAGGAATTGCTGGAACATCAACATCATCATCATCAACAAGGAACTGCTGGAACATCAACATCATCATCATCAGCAAGGAACTGCTGGAACATCAACATCATCATCGTCAGCAAGGAACTATTGGAACATCAACATCATCAGTATCAACAAGGAATTGATGGAACAACAACATCGTCATCCGTATGCAAATACTGGAACAACAACATCATCAGTCATTAGTACATGGATACTGAAATCAACAACAACATCAATTATCAGTAAGTAAACACTGGAACAACATCAAACAACATCAATCATCAGTAAGTAAATACTGGAACAACAACATCAACCATCAATAAGTAAATATTGGAACAACAACATCATCAACATGTAAATGTTGGAACCATCAATATATAAATACTGGAAAATCATCAACAACATGTAAATGCTGGAACCATCAGTATATAAATACTGAAACATCATCATCATCAGCATGTGAATGTTGGAACCATCAGTATATAAATACCAGAACAACAACATCATCAGCACGTGAATGCTGAAACCATTAGTATATAAATACTAGAACAACATCATCATTAGCATGTGAATGCTGGAACCATCAGTATATAAATACTGGAATAACATCATCATCAACATGTGAATGATAGAACCATCAATATATAAATACTGGAACAACACCATCATCAGCATGTGAATGTTGGAACCATCAGTATATAAATACTGGAACAACACCATCATCAGCATGTGAATGTTGGAACCATCAGTATATAAATACTGGAACAACATCATCATCAACATGTGAATGCTGGAACCATCAGTATATAAATACTGGAACAACATCATCATCAACATGTAAATGTTGGAACCATCAATATATAAATACTGGAACAACATCATCATCAACATGTAAATGATGGAACCATCAATATATACATACTGGAAGAACATCATCATTATCTGGAATATGCACTGTGGTGGGCAATTTGGTAGATGATGCTGACTTACTAATTCTTTCAGACCAAACAATCCTAGTCAAACATACCAATCTACCTGGGTATCAAACAAGCCTTGTCTGGATTACTAATCCTTTCGGACCAAACAAGCCTAGCTAGACATACCAATCCCCCTAGGATCTATCCATGCTGACATACCAATCCTTTCGAATCAACCAAGCCTTGTCAAGCTGGCGTACCAATCCTAGACTGAGCTTCCATACCAAGGCTCCAAGAAACTACTCCCTCTTTCGAGGGTGATCCTTTCGAAACCATCATCATCATTCCTTCTTTCGAAGGAGGTTCTTTCGGACTCATCATCATCATCAGTCCTTATTTCAAAGGAGGTCATTTCGTACTCATCATCGTCATCACTCCTTCTTTCTAAGGAGGTCCTTTCAGACTCATCATCATCATCACTCCAGGTGATCATCCTATCCCATGGGTGCCTTCTGAGCCCGTACAAAGTCTTCTTCAATCTGCACACATGCGGTTCTCTGTAGAGAGTCCCAAATCCTGGAGGTTGCTTTATATACACTTCTACTTCGATTACACCATCTATATAGTGTAATATCCTTTGTTGAGGAAGTGTGTCTGGCCACTAGAGCAACGCCTCATCATATTCGACTCCCTCTTTCTGAGAGAACCCTCGCTTTGTACTTATATAGTATGCTTGATTTCATAAATCTTCTTGAATGTCATAGCTGAACCATTGTCACTTGTTTTACAGCACAAGTACCATCATTATTCTCTTGCATGTGATGGTACACGATATTTCCTACAAGTCAAATTTAGTTGCATGATTAGAAACATTTCATAATATTCAAAACAAATTCTTATGCATAAAGACATAGGTCATATAGTCATGCAACTATCTTAGCCAATGCTTCAACACAATATTCATCCATTTCCCGCATTCATACAGTAACTTTCTAGATGCCTTCCATCTCTACCAAAACATTATTAAGAGCATGCACTACTCCCAACATGTCAGCAAAGAGGTCTCATTCTAGATAATTAGCAATGGAATGTTGTATAGCACCATAGGCCACTTACCCATCACATGCATATTAGTAGTATTCAGTTCATTAATGCAAACTCTCTAACATGCATAATACACATCGTAAATCTAGGAACATAAATATGTACACAATTGAACAATATCATTTAAGTAATTTGATATACAGAAAATGACTATTCAAATACTTATCTTTGTTTGTGCTATACCCATCACATGCATATTAGTAGTATTATGTTCATTAATGCAAACTCTCTAACATGCATAATACACATCCTAAATATAGGAACATAAATATGTACACAATTGAACAATATCATTTAAGTAGTTTGATATACTGAAAATGACTATTCAAATACTTATCTTTGTTTGTTTGGTAGGATCTCTCTTGATCCTTGTCTTCTTGTAAAAATTACTGGAGTCTTTGACAGTGTGCTCTACTCCATATTCGGATTTTGAGGACCTGTTCCTTTCTTTCTTATGATCGACAATGATGAACAAGTATTCTATACCAAAACTCACAAGGACTCATGGCTTCTTTTTCAGATTCTGAGGACCTGTTCCTTTCTTTCTTACGATCGACAATGATGAACAAGTATTCTATACCAAAACTCACAAGGACTCATGGTCCTAGATATTAGGGTTGAGTCTGCATGTCCCTTCAATTTTTAGAGTCCTCCTTCTTCAATTCCAATCACAACTGCATCCCTTCTTATCCAATGCTGAGATAGATAAGAGGTTCTTATATATTCCTGGTTTGGATTAAAGTATATATTCCTCATCATTAGAGGCATCTTCTTTGGCCTTCATTTCATCATCATGTTCATCTTATTCAGCTGCATGGGCATGAAATCTTTTATTCTGCTTCTTGAAATTTTTAGCTCTGAGAGGACAATTTCTTGCAATGTGTCCCATCTCGTGACAAGTAAAACATTCAAAGGAGAAGTATTTCTTGATCCTTTTGTTCCTTTGAAATATTTGAGATATTCTAGGAGAGTGGTCATGAGAATGTTCATGATTCTTTCTTTTGTTCCTTCCTTTGGCATGGGCTGCCAAAGCTTGATCTTCATTATCATTTAACTTCTCTTCTCTTACTGCTATCATTTCTTCTTCTTGCACACAGTCTTCCCATAGTTGTATGAACTTGATCAATTTCTTCCTAGAGCATATTCCATGAACGAAAGGTTCCCAATCCCTTGGGAGACTATTCAAGGTGGTCATCACAACTTCTGCTTCTTCTATCATGTCTCAAGTGGCTTCTAATTGTTCTTTGATCTTAGATACTCTAGTGAAGTATAACTGCATGCTATTTGACTTTTGAATCTTCACACCCTTGAGTTGATTTCTCAAGGTCATCTTTCTATTGATGTTCTTTCCTTCAAATAGATTAGACAATGCATCAAACATTTCCTTTGGGGTCTTCTTTGAAGACACTTGAGGAATCAAGTGATATTTGATAGAGTAAACAATGATCCTCTTGGCCTTGATCATACCCTTCTTGTACTTTGATTTGGCCTCATCTCCCTGTGGTTCTTTAACTTCTTCTTTTATGAATCCTTGTAGGTCATGTTATTCAATAATGAGCATGACCCTATATTTCCATTCCCTAAAGTTCTCAGCTCCCTCAAGCTTCTCATCAAGCTTGGTAGTGTTTTTCATTTTAATAATATGAGAACCTTAAATGGAAATAGAATGGAGATATCACTTACTTGTGAAACTGCTTCTCCAAGAACTACTTCTGGCTTGACCTAGGGTTTGACAGAGAAACCCTAATTTTCAACTTTGAGATCTTGAGAAACTTATTGGAGGAAAAGATGCGCCTCCCCAAGGCGAGTGAAAAAAAGTAATCCTTTTCCCAAATATGTAGGCAGGACTGCAAAATATTTGATGCCCTAGTTTCTTCAATTTCTTCTACAGATTTGTCCGATCTTAATTCTGATGTATCTCATAAATTTATGCTCCTCAAGGTCTAAAAATTCGTTTTGTGATAGTATGATTTGTCCTCTATCCAACCCCACACATTAGAGAAGTATTGGATTCACTAAGTCGAACTTATGCTAAGTTTTCCAAGATGACCTGTTTATGGACTATTTCGATATATCAAACTTTTACGGACTGCTACATGTTACTATTTCATCTTCAGGTACTGAAACTCACACCAAAGAAAATATAGTCCGTGGAATTTCTGGAACATATTAGGAAATTTGATTTGTATATTCCTATCCTGATATATAACATTTCTCCCCAGGTCACCTTTTTAAAACTGAATTCTGTAGGAGGATGGAACCCTAATTTAAATGGATCATATATCCTAAATTACATATAAAATGAGTCTGAAACTCGTAAAAAAGGTACATGAACATTTAATCTTTGTACTTTCCAAGTTTCAGATCCTGAACCTTCTCCAAAAGCTATTTATAGCAAAAAGGCCAAGATGACTAGTTCCCGGAAATGGAAACCCTAGGAAACAACTGTACAATGTTCTCTTTCAGGCCTGCTTTGAAAACATGTTAACTTTTTACTTTTTTTAGCATAATAAAATTAAAAAATAGGATAATTGAAAGAAATAGCACCTCAACACAAAGGACACAAAATTTCTCTCGGGGAAACCATAAGGGAGAAAACCCCGACAAAACTTCCTCAATATAGAATTCACCAAGACAGTATAAAATCTCCAAGAGGAAACAACTTATCTCCTTCACCAACAAACTTCTCTCTCTCTCCTATCAGAGCTTGAGTGAGTGAATGAGTGGTACAAATGAAAAAATCGACCTCTCTATTTATATTGTTCAATTGAGTGACCTTTTACCCTAACTGGGCCGACCTATCAATTACATAATATTTTTTTTTTTTTTTTGTGAATTTTTACCCTAAATGGGCCGACCTATCAATTACATAATAATTTTTTTTTTTGGTGACTTTTTACCCTAACTGGGCCGACCTATCAATTACATAATAATTGTTTTTTTTTTTTTATTCTTCTAGGTTGACACAACTTCTAGGGTTTACATTGACTCTTTCAATGGCTCTTACATGACCAATTACATCAATGACATATCCCGAAGGAGGAATAATAATACTACAATAAACAAGTACAATTACAATATCTTTCACAGTTACATTTCTTTAACATGTTTTACTTGTAAAAATGATACCTACGTAGTTAGCTAATGAATCAACCACTGTGTTTAATTGCCTTGGTATGTGTTCGTATAAAATATAATCAAATGATATTTTCAGGAGGTGTATCCTTCGATATAAGTGAAGTAATATGGGATCGCGAATGGTCTAAATGCGATTTAGTTGAGATACCACGATTTGAGAATCCAAGTAAACTATGAGATGGTGAATTCCAAGAGAGGACGCTTTAGTTAGAATCCCAATTACTGCATGGTATTCCGCTATGTTATTTGTTGCATGACCTAAGTAAATTCCACCTGAGGATATCAACTCGTCAGTAGGGGAATACAGTACCCATGCTGCAGAAGTGAGACTCTGGGTATGTTGACTAGCACCGTCCACAAATCTGAAATACACCGACATCTGCACATCAAATCCCAAATCGGGATAAATAGTCTTGAACGAGACAAGATCCTGGCACACAAAAAGAAATCGAAATCACACCATAAATACACTATGTACAAAGTGTTCATGCAGGATGTTCCTATGCATAGAATCTCTTCAGGAATATCCCATTACGAGGCTCTCCCAAAGGTATGCCATCACAATCAACTTGCTCATAGGCTCCTTTCTCTAGAACGCGTTTGACAATGTAGGGACCATACTACATGGATTCCAACTTGCCTTTTCCTAGTTTGTCATGCATTTGATCATAAGTCAAGACTAGGTCACCTTCATTAAAATCACGAGGTTGGACGGATTTGTCATATTGAGCCTTAATTCTCTTTATGTGAGCCTCATTAGCGAGTGCAGTGTTGTGACGAGTTTCATCAAGCTTGGTTAAATATAGGAATCGTTCTTCCTCAACAGAAGTGTCTGGAAAGAGTTCAACGGCCAGTTTGAGGGATGGGATTTCACATTCATTCGGGAGGATAGCTTCTAGACCATAGACCAATTGAAATTGCATGAACCCGATCGCACTTTTTATGGAGTTCATATAGGCTCATAGAGACGAGAATAGTGCTAAGTGCCAATTTTATTTATGGGTCCCCACCATGCATTAGATCATTTTTTCGAGACTTTGTTGATTTCCTCTACTTGTCCATTTTCCTGGGGGTAATAGGGGGATGGGTTTTCGTGTAATAGGGGGATGATTTTTCATGACGAAATCCCAATTTGGTACTTAGTTCAACCATCATATGATTCTTTAAATGGAAACCATGATCAGTTGCAATGGCTTGAGGGACTCCAAACCTTGCAATAATATGATTGAATACGAAGAATGCTGTCATTTTTCTGTCTTCAACATATGTAGGCATACCTTCAGCCCACTTGGTAAAATAGTCAACTGCTATGATGACATAACCATTCCCCCTGGCTGAGGTAGGCTTACAATGCATAAAATCGATACCCCGTTTCGAAAAGGGACCGACAACAATCACGGGATGCAGTGGAGTTGGATGGGAGCGCTTCTTGGAGTGAAAGAATTGACATAGGGGGAACTTCTTGACCGTTTCAATGAAATATTTGAATACAGATGGATAGAAGTATCCTGCGTGCAAAATATTATGGGTTGTAGACATCCTAGAGAGGTGACCTCCACAAGCTCCGGAGTGACAGTCATTAAGTACACGTTCGACTTCATCTAGAGTTAAGCATCGACGCAGGATGGAATCGATACCACGATGATAAAAAGTATCACTAATGATTAAGTAATATTTGGCGTGGTGTTGGATGCGATGTCGCTCATCGCTATTGAGATCAGACTGAAAGCATTGGGTTTGGAGATATAAAACAATGTCTCCATACCAAGGATCAGTCATGCCAATGAGGAACAATGACTCATCGGGAAGAGATCCAATGGGATTAGATGATTCATTGACACGGGGAAGAGCACATATCAGCTCAACAAAGACCAAAGAGTTTTTGGATTTAGCTTTCGCAAACTCCAAATCGAATTCATGAAGAACAAAACTCCAACAGGAGTATTCCCATCCCAGCACTTGATGTGTTAGGATATAGTACATGGGATTGAATTTTGCAATAACTATGCTCTTGCGGAGCAATATATAATGTCAAAATCTTTGGACAATAAAAGCACTTTCTAGTGCCAGTTTCTCCACATGTGAATAGAGCATTTCCGAACTGATAAGACTTTTACTGAGATAATATCACATGTTCATGACCACTATCGTCTTCCTACACTAACACCATTCCAATAGTGGAAGTAGAGGTTGCGAGATATAAGATATAATCTTGTGTATAGTTGGCGGGTTGTAACACAAGAGCATTAGTCAGGGCCTTTTTCAAGTTGTCAAAAGATAGCTGAGATTCATTATCCCAAATGAATGGTACATTCTTTTTTAGTAGTCTCATATAGCCCTGGGTGACCTCAGTGAAATTGCAGACGAGGCAGCATAAAAATTTTGCGTTCCCTTGCAAACTTTGGAGTTCTGGAATATCAGTGGGTGAAGGTAAGGCTAAGATAGCTTCAACCTTTAGTGGGTCGATGCGATTACCATATTTGGAGACTATGAAACCTAATAATCTGTTGGCTTCAACACATAATACACATTTGTGACGATTCAAGCGGATGTTGTAGTGACGACACCGTAAAAATATGGCACTAAGGTGCTCTGGATGGTCTTCTCGCAAAGTAGAATGAGTGGGTAAGTCACCCAGTTAAGGATCCACAATATGCTTGATATCGTGAAATGCATAAGACATGGCCCATTGAAAAGTATCCCCAACATTTTTAAGGATAAATGGTAACTTTCGGTATGTGAAGGTTCCCCATGGGAAGATGAAAGTTGTTTTATGTTGGTCAGCTAAGAGTATCTCTATTTTATTATAGCCATAGAATCCATCCACAATGAAAATATGACACTCCCGATATAGTTATCAATGATTTGGTCGATGAAGGAGGTAGGATAGTTGTCCTTAGGACAAGCCTTGTTCAGATCCCTATAATCAACGCAAACTCTAATCATGCCTTGTTTCTTAGCTACAGGAACGATGTTAGACACCCAGTCTATCAATGGGATAAGATAAATAAAACTAGCTTGAAGGAGCTTTTCAACTTCTGCCTTAATGGATGCAATTTTTCTGGGGTGAACGGGTCGTATTTTCTACCGAACAGGTCTTGCACCAGGATAAATGTTGATTTCATGGACCATAATAGAAGCTTCAATTCCCGACATTTCTTCATAACTCCACGCAAAAACATCGCATAACTATTTAACGAAGGTTGTGTAAAATTCCACCTCAGTGGGTTTACAAGTTTTTCCTAGGTGGATGTGTTCGACGACACCAAGTTTCATTGATATGTCTATAGGAAAAATTTCCATAATATTAGATAAATTTCCCTCTGAAAACACTTTGTGAGTGAGGATGGGAGTTTGAGTATTTTGGACAACATCATGTGAAATGATGGATTTGATATTGGTTTCTACCCTTTGGATCTTGGGAAAGAAAGATGATCGATGATGGTGATCTTTCCACGGAGGTTCATCGATGCTCATTATTTCCATGATAGACTCATCTGAGGGAAACGTCTGTAGAAGGGAATCAAAAGATGGAAAGGATGAATCGATCCAAGATTGGTGCCATTGGATGGTGGTCAGTAGAACCTATACAATATGAAGCAGATTGAATCACGTGATAGGTTGCGTCATTTAAGTTAAAAGGCATGTAGTTTCCAGTGAATTCTAGAAGGTGGATAAGGTGGATCTCTATACCTAACATGTAGGTGAGCTGTCCTATAGTTCCCTAACCTCAAGGGAGGATCCCTTAGTCCTCTCTCCATGATCCTCAACCTACTCTATCCACTTGGTCCTATAAATATGAAGCTCCTCTCCATTCCAAAGAGGGGAAAGTCTATAGCACTTACATGCTAGTGGAATTAACCTAGGTGATCCCTATCCATCTCTTGGGAGGCATACATTTCCTTTAGAGGCATTGGATTGGCTTGTTGGAGGAAGATTGCAGCATTAAGGCTTGGGTTGTAATCATCACTCTTCTATGTATTTCCCACTTATTTACAGCGATACAATCTCTTTCCATAAATGTCTTTGTGTTAATGATATTTATATCTCACTTCCTTAACTGTTTGCTTAGATCAGTTAGTGTTTAGATGTGATTTTACTCCTCGTTTGTTTCTATGTGCATTGACAAGTTTTGCAGCTACGGATCTAACAACCACGAAGCTTAGAGAAATAAAGGGGAGAAGGATTCGTGAATCTGAAGGTATGACATCTATCTACCTTGATCTCTAATTGATCTAGGAAAGTAGTTTTATATTCTGTTTCCATTTGTTCTAGATCCAGTTGGACTAGGGAGGTCATGCTCGCGTCCGCTCGAGTAGATTGTCCAAAAACAAATCTAGTGACCATACTGGGGAGTACTTTGTTTTGATTTCAATTTGAATGTGTTGTTCATTGATTTCTTAGTGAGCCATTTCTTTGCCTCTTGATCCTCTGTTCACCATCAGATTTTATTCTTAAAGAGTTTGCTGACCTTCTCTGATTCTGTTTGGGTTATTATGAGACCATTTAATTATTCATTGTTTGGAGATTTTCACTTCTTGCATTGGTTCATTCACCCAACGCACCTGGGTAGTGTATCCAGTGCGTCGTTCCTTCTTGAGCACTTTTTTCCTTTGAGCATCCTGCGCCTTCAACGGTTTTTCCTTTTTTACATCGTGCACGGCTGGCGCTTTAGTTCTGTATATTGTTTGCGCCGGGCGCTCTGAGCCTGACCACAGACTGCACCAACCCTTCAAGCTTGGTGCTTGGTCTATCCTCTCTCCAAATTTTGATTTTGATCTGACCAACAGGCTTCTCTGTGCTGTACCTTCCAATCAGAGACTTCTTTATTCAACATTGATTGTGTTTGGTTTGCTTGTGTTGATGTTTGGGTCCTATTTGGTCAAGTGAGAGTTTCAATGGTGGTGGGTAATTTCAATCCTCCACGGTCATCCGCTCGATCTTGCATTCCCTTATCACCTTACGAGGTCTATTCAGCATGCTATATATGATTTCCAAAACCTTCTTTCACTTAGCCATTTAGTTTTGCTTGCATTTGATCGATTTTGAGTGACTTGAGTGCCTTTGGGTTCATTTGAGTGCTTGTCATTTTTCTTTGAGAATTTCTAAGTTACTAGGGTGCTGCGATTATTTTCTTATTTTCTGCTATTACATCTGAAAAGCATACTTATTATTAGATCTTGTTTTGATATACACATTGGAAAAATCGAAAGTGTCTCATTCTTTTGTTTTCAAAGTCATTTGTAAGTTTTGGTAGGATTGTTTCATGCATTGGAATTCATTATTTATCAATCTTTGAGAAGTTTGAAAAGGAAATCAATTGATTTTATTTTTTGTTAACTATGAGTTATTCATCTTTTGGAAAGAACCAAGTGAATTCAAGCTTTCACAAAGTAGATTCCAAGTTTGAAGCATTCTATGCACTTTTGGTCTTTTTATGCTTTTAGTTCATTATCGCGAAAATTAAGAGTTAGTGCATCCTAGGTAGAAGTTCTCCTTTTCATCATTACTTAGTTTTATTCTAGTTGGAAAAGAAAGAAAGAAAAAAAGTTTTGATTTGATGTGTTGTTGATTTTTGTGTTTTGTTCGCAAAATAGAAAAGAGTGCTTTCATCATCTTTGGTAGATTTTGAACTTTTGGGAACTTTGTCTTATTGAGGTCATTGGAAAAATAAATTTCTCCTTCCTTTACATAGATTTCATCAAAATAAAAACTGCATTTTCATGTAGTTAGGGTTGCATTATGTTTAAATTCTTGTCTTCACCTCATGCATCCACCTAACTGTCCAGATAAAATTTATCGATAGAACTAGGTTAAAATTTACCAATAACTTGTGTGTTAAGTTAGTGACATGTTCCAACGTCGTAAAACGTGGCAGCTACAGTTATTTTCCTGCACTGCATCTCAGTGGCACTGTAGCTCTTCCACATACCAACCGGTATATAGAAGGCTCTTTCACATACCTTAGGGTATATTGAAAGGCACTTCACGTACTCGATAGTATATCAAAAGGATCTTTTCGTACGGTTGTGCATTAGACAACACCACTACGGATTTGAGCTCCCACATACCTTGTGTATATAGGGAGACACTCCCAGGATTCCTGAAACCAATAGAGCTAACCATTTGGCCGCCTTGGCAGAGAAATACACCGAGAAAAACACTCAAGGAGCTACTATGCACGTACTATCAGGTAGTCGGGTTATATGGTCAGGGGTACGGTCCTAATCCTCCCTGGTTAGTGCTCTGAAATATTGGGCTGAGTATAAATGTTGGACCCTGGAGTATATCGTGAGTTGAGAAGCCTTGGCATCTTGTGAGGTTCGATACTTTTGAATCCACGCCTATCACATAAGTTTGCTTGCGGCCTTAGTTTGTGTAGATTTTTCTGGATTGCTTTTCTTTTGTATAGAAGGAACTTAGGAGAAATTCTGGTTCGGTCATTCTGGCTGAACAACCTTTGAGAAGGTCTCGTAGAATTTTAAACTTTCCATCCGAATATACCCTTAACCCAAAGGTACTTTCGAGGGAAAGCATGGATCCACCAACTATTGTCATATCACCTGAAGCAGAAAAATCCATCATGGAGTTAGGAGTGAACTTTTTGATTCCTTTGAGTCCACCAGCCACTGACCCTCCAAGGTATGCGACCATGGAACCGTCTACTTCACGAGACACATCCTTCCACCATTCGATGAAAGGAGAACTTGGGACACCACTCTAGGGGAACAATGGGCTCATTTTTCCATCTCACCTCCCAGTTGGGATTCCAATGAATAGATTATGGCACCCTTTCGTGACCGCCTTAACCGACTACGTACAGTCGACAAAGAACTTAGAAGAAAAATCCTTTCATGAAGGAATTGGGACCCAGAGGTACCCATATTTAGACATACCCCATTTCGTTCTTTATCTTATGATTCACCGGAAACACCAACACCCAATGTGACCACTTATGAACCCGGTCAACCCTCATTTCCTGTGAGCACACCTCTCAATTAGGAGACCAGTTCCATACCTTAGATGACCCAAAACATTGAAGGACAATTGTCCAACACCCCACTTACTACTACGGTAACACTACCTCCTCCCCCACCCCAAAATTAAAGGGGAGGATACTCTTTACCTCCTAATTTAATCACAAGTATTTTTCCTCCACTAGTAAGTTACCATCAACCTATTGTGAGTCAACCATCAACCAGTGGTCAAAACATTGTTACTGGGGGGAAACCCCTGTTCTCTAGCCATAATACGAGTGGAGGAATTTCAATTGGCCATTCCGTTGGAAGCTCCTTACCCGTTGTGGGATCCACCATGGGATTACATCATGGTGGGGGACCATCCAACCCAACTCAAACACCATGGAGTCACGCTTATCTAGGTCATTTTGACCATGTGTCAGGATAATTCAATCCCAGAAACGTACTCCACGGGATACCTTATCCCGAAAACCCATACACTCCATGGGGACATTACACTGTTGCACCAATTGGACCCCCACCAACGTTTCCTCGTGTCCCACCACCCCCACCACCGTTTGGTCCACCTCCACCTCCTTCGGGAGGCGGTGGACCCCCACCTCATTCCATAGGGGGTGGACCTCCACCTTCTGGTGGAGGTGGAGGGAACTCCACCTTCTTGTGAGGCGGACCCCCACATTTTGGAGGAGGCCCACCTTATTCTAGAGGCGATGGACCACCTTATTCCTATGGTAGAGGCGACGACCCACCCTATTCCGGTGGCGGAGGTGGCGTAACCCCTTATTCCGGCGGTGGAGGAGGACCCCCACCTTCTGGAGAGGGCCCACCTTATTCTGACAGCGGAGGACCCCCACCTTCCGGTGACGGACCACCCTATTATGGCGGTAGGCCACCATTTGGCCCCCCACCCCAACCCAGGAGGCCCACCCCCTTATGGCCAATTCCCTATGGGAGTACCTTATAATCAATCGATTCAAGGTCCTACTGGTATGCAAATGCCATATAAATAGTTCCAATATCCGCAATCGAACCAACAACTATATCTGCTAGATTTGTCTCTGTTGATGATGATCCCATCTTACACGGTTATAACTGGACACCCATTCCAGTCAAATTGCCATATGATATTCCAAAGTTTGACGGCAAGCCTGGTGAGGACCCGAAGAACCACGTGATGACTTACCATCTATGGTGCTCATCCAATTCCTTGATGGACGATTCAATCCGTCTAAGGCTATTTCAATGAACCCTCACTGGTACAGCTGCCAAGTGGTATATTGAATTACCACTGCACTCATTTCCTGATTTTCGCTCTCTTTCTATGTCCTTCCTGACTCATTTCCAGTTATCCATACACTACGAAACTACTGACTTCGCTCTGCCAAACCACTGCAGCTCATATATCTGACCATATCCATGAGTGGCGGAGGAGACGATGTCTCATTAAGGCTCCCATTCCAGACCAATTGTTAGCTAACTGGTTCAAAAAGTCTCTTTTACCCACCGTAGCTTGAGACTTGGCCATGGGTGGGGCCATCACAGAGGAACAAGTTATTTCTCGTGCCCAGGATTTATACCTTGTCTATGCTCAATCTGGCACATTGTATGACATTGTTTCGGACGCCCCCCGCCCTACATACAATCCTGTAAAACCACCCAAGGGACCTCAGGATGATGACATTATCGGTTCCCTTAACTCCCAGCCTTCTACTCAAACCGGTGGATCGTCGAACCACCATGGTTCTTCCCCACCCTCACCATAGGCTGGCAGCAGCACCACCAAGTCACCCACTCCTGCTCCCACCGAGGAGGTGAATTATGTTCAGTCAGCTTCGCCTTAGAAATTCGGTGGCAAGAAGAATACCAAAGGTAAACCCAAGAATCCTTCCAACCTGCAGGAACATAAGAACTCTCCTGAATACACAAAACATAAATGAAAGGTCAAGTATCCTTTTTTACTATGTGGTGGTGACCATTTATCCAAAGAGTGCTCACACAGAGACGAAGTACAAAAGTTTCTTAAGGGAAACTCCACACCCGCAGTTCTCAATGATCCCTTCCCCACCTAAAACCAACAAATGATCACTTAACCCTCTCCTTCTCAAGGAGAAACATCCTCCACTGCGCATGTTCTCATGATGCGTAGTGAAACGGTTAACCTGAATACACGATCACGATCATACGACTCAGTCCCTCCAAAGGAACCCGTTGGAAGTAATACTGAAAAAGATTGCGCTTCTACCTTAGATATTTCCACGCCGCAAGGTTCTCTCACCATAGAGAAACCTTCATTCTATTCAGTGTTGCGTCCGCCCAGGGGCACGAATCGAAAAGCAGTTTTCAATCCCAATGCTTAGGTGTTAACACCCAAAAAGTGTTCACTAGCTCATTCCCTTATTCACATGACCCATTTGTCTACTTTTTCCACCATTTGAGCCTCTAAAACCTTCAAAAGGTTACCAAAAAGACCATAATACACCTTTTTCCCCATCAAAATATGTATTTTTCCTCAAAAAACCCTCAAAAAGGGTAAAAAATTCCCAAAAATCAATTAAAAGGGAATAATATTCAAAAAAGGAAAAAAGAGGGAAAAGAAACCTAAACCATGTTGGTCAATACCATTGGTTTCCTTAAACCATAATGATATTCCCCATCACCAAAAAACTATAAAAAGGTGATAGGGGCTCCTCATTATTCACTCCATATTCATCCTATCCTCATGCTGACAAAATCCATCTTGAGCTTTTCCCAACCATTAAAGCATTGGAGAAGAAGAGACCATTGGACATTGGAGCATCTCAACCTTGGAGCTGCCCAAAACTCACTATCCTCACCATTTGAGGTAATACAAAAGTTTTAATTTTTATTTACATGCTTATGAATCAATTTTGTTCATTGTTATCAATCTAGAATTCTTTATTTTACTGTTTACTGCCATCAATCTATAGTTTATATTTGCATATTTACATTGCTTTATTTGAGACTGCTGCTACAAGTTAGCAGGTGCACCATTTGCACATGCTTGAGAGAAATCCCAAGCAACAATTTTTGGCGACTTCGCTGGTTTTCGAACTTTAAAGCTTTGCTTTAGATCTTTATTTTAGTCGTTTTTTCCATTTAAAACTGTAGATCTGCCATACTAGTCAGCTTCTTGATAGTTGCCCTAGCCATTGGCCCTTTCTGCAACCCAAAACAACCCAAAATTTCAATTTTTGGGTTCATTTTTCGCTGGCCGATTTTCGTTCGTACATCGTGACTTTTGGCACCCACAGTCGCACGGTCCATCGCGGCTGTGCGCCTTTTTTCCGCGCAGTCCATTACGGCTCCGAGCCTTTTTTCCGCTCGGCGCATCGCGCCCGTGCGACTTTTTTCCGCACAGCCCATCGCGGCTGGGAATCCTTTTCCCGCGCGGCTCATCGCGAATTTTTGGCATTTTTCTGCGCGGCTCATCATGAATTTTCAACATTTTTCTACGCGGCTCATCGCGACTTTTTCCCACCGCGCCATGATTCACATCGCGGCTTTCACCCACATCGCCGTGCAGCTCATCGCGGCTTTTGACCTTACAGCCGCGATATTTCCTGTTTCGGTTCGGCCAATTTTTTCCAGAAATTTTTGCCCAATCAACCCATTTTTTTTCCAGCATTAATTTATGCAGTTTTTTACAGCCTACTGTGTCATTATTGCATCATTATTAATTGATATTCGGTTATATGCTGCACTTATCTTTTTGAAAATTTTCAGTTAATTAAAAGAAAGATTTGTTAAGTATTTATGAGGTTGTAAGTTTCATACATTGCAAGGTTAGAACCATATTTTTAAATTGCTCAATATTTTTCCCAAGAAAGACTTTAGAAATCCATTTATTTTTACATATGTTATTTGCTTTACCTTACAAATTTTTTTAAAGAATCCATATTTTTTGAAAAGATTATTAATCCATTTACATTTGAAACGTCTTTCATTTTTCGCAAATTGGAATCATTTTTTTAGTTTCTGATTAAATCGCCCATGCGAGGCAAATTGCTTTGGTATACACCCACACCATCACACAATCTATCACAATAATTACAATTGAGCCTTAAAATCCTCTCAACTAAACAAACATTCTAACCCCACATGGGGAACACCAAAAGAATTTTGTAGCTAGGTAGGACTGAGGGGATAAGTATCCAAATAACACCCCTCACTCATTTTTCATGTTGAGACATAGTGGTTGACATTTAGGGTACCGAAATCCCTTATTATTTGTTGACACGGTTTAAAACCAATTCGCCGGGAAGGCCTCTCCCTTAGGAGAGTTGAAGTAGCCAGACTGGTTCTGGAGGCCTGAGTGGAATACCGCAATCCATTCAGTCACTGAAGGATACCTACTCGTTGTTCTCATTGTACCACCCTTGTGGGAGTACAACGATGATAGAACAAGAGTTGTAGATTCACCCAACCGAACGTGTCATGAACGGGGTATCTTAGTGGCCAATTTTCTAGGATTGACTATCCGGTATCCCTCCCGGTAGGGGGATATCTAGCCTTTGATTCTACAATTTATATTGTCTGACTTGGATTTCATCACCTTGCAGAGGATATATATTGTTGATTCATAATACTTTTTAGCAAGGTGTTTGCATGCTCCATTACCTCCCTTTGGTCAGTAAGTACACCTTTTTCTATTTTTAGGAGCTGTTTGCATGTTGGTTTTCTCACCACATTTTTTTATTACTCCACTTACTATAGCACAACTGTTATAGTAGGTGTTTTGAGGTTGGTTGTTGGCCTGAGTGCCATTATTTTTTACGCTCCCCTCTTGCACGCACGGTTGCATTAGGGCTTTAGAGCTTTCCACTCACCACCACCTAGTAGATTTAATTCACAACTATCACCATTGAGTCCCCGAGATGTTCTCAACATTTTCGGGGTGAACCCCCACAATATGGTTCACTTGACACCACTCGTCATAGACGAAGAGCACTGTCATTTGACTCTACACGTCATCGACATAGAGCCCTGTCCTCCGATTCTGATGCACCTCATTTCACATCTGACTTTGAGGAAGAATCCGAACATCGTACATACACAGCACCCACTAGCCCCATGCCTGTGTCACATTTTGACTCCTTCTTCATAGGAACTATTGGTGGAACATCCACCACACCCTCCACCACAATGGCCACCACATTGGCCACTACTACAACAACTCTCGTAGGTATTCCTAACGTGGGACCCTTCCCAATACAGGACCCACACCTAACCTAGGCATGCCCACTGTGGGAACTATACCTACTATCCCCACTACCACTTAGATTCCAACACCTCTTGGACATCTTCCCAAACCATATGTAACTCCCGTTGCACTTGGTGGTGCGGGCCCCTCCCACACTCCTTTGGGTGGAGGGCACATACCTCCCATGGCTAATATCCCCCTAGGGGTCAGTGGCCAAATACATAATTCTACCACTAGCACTTATGCCCCCATGACAACGTCATACCCCTCCGCTATTTTTCCATGTATGGCTAGCCTTAACCTACCCGACTTGGCAAGGCTAACAAATGATCCCATTAGACATGACCCTACTTGGCCCCCCATGCCCACAAAGCTCCCGTCAGACATCCCAAAGTTTGAAGGGAAGGTTGGGGAAGACCCCCAAAACCATATCATGTCGTTTCACCTATGGTGTTCCTCAAACTCCATAGTCGATGATTCTATTCGACTCCGACTTCTACAAAGAACTTTCACTGGCTCGACAGCCAAATGGTATATTGAGCAGCCACATGGGACGCATCCCACGTTTACATCCCTCGCCTCAAATTTCCTACAGTTCTTTCAACTACCCGTACGCTATGATGTAGGAGTAGAAATCCTACTGTCTTGTAGACAGAATACGACCACCCATATCACAGATCATATCCATGAGTGGCATAAACATCGTAATCTCTGCAAGATTAAGCTAAATGACCGTATCTTCCTGGATTGGTTCCTGAAATCACTCCTTCCTCTCATAGCCAAGGACGTGGCTTCTGAATGACCCCAGTCGGAAGAAGAAACAATTCTAAAAGCACAACAATTTGATTTGATCTATGCCCAGTGTGGCTACTTGTATACCATTTTACCTGACGCTCCCCGCGGTGATTCCTCCTGGGCTGACCCGCCGGGGGAATCCCACCCTGCCGACAACATCATTGGACAAGTTGCGTCCCACAACAAACCCTTTCCATTATGCACAATAATACCGGCCCTGATCTTTCGTGGGCCACATCTCACTCCGGAGCTACAAATTCGTATGCTCCCATGGCCCACCCCCACCATACTCATGGACCCTCATGTACACCACAGTGTTATGGTCATGCACCTTCAGCCTATCCACCTCCGGTTGCACCCCCTATGTATTACCATCAGCAGGCCACACATGCTCCTTTTCACTCACAAGCCCCAACGGCTTATTACCCACTACAGGCAGCACTTGCTGCACCACAACCTCCAGTCGCTCATACTTATCCTCCAAACAACAACAATGCTGCCCCCGCTAACCAAAACACTGATCGACCAATGAAACAGGGTAAGAACCCCAATTTACGAACAAACCACACATGTTCCATATGGGGGGTATACAGCCATTACACACACACTTGCCCCCATTTGGAGCGAGTGCTCCAACTGTGAACTTATGACGCCCAACGCCAAGGGAACGTGGCACAACCAGCGCCACCTCCTCAACCACAACCCATGGTGTTGCAAAATCCTTTTCCCACACAAGGAGTGGCGAACACTCATCCATTGGATCCTCCTCAAGGAACCAAAACACCACAACAACAAATCACATACGTTGCACACACAAACCAACCGATGGATTCAATTAATCATCAACTCCTTATGATGTCATCGACTGACATGAATCTCCAAATGCATCGAAACCAATACGCCCCCGTTGCACCTAAAAATGTTCTCCCTATGATTGAACAACCCGTTTAGAGTGCACCCACATTGTTCGTCTCCTCAGTCGGACCCAAGATATATTCAGATACTCCCATGACCTCCACGTTCCAATCTATCCCACCCCCTTTGTGAATAACTGAAGTATCTGATTTATGCACCCTTTTGCACAACACACAACCACCAACTCAACAGCCCCCATTACTGCCGCAACCATCCAAAGTGCCTAGTCACGTCGGGGCAACACCGATCCACACTATCCCATTCTTATTTCCTCCTTTAGGAGTCATCAGCTAACCAGTAATGGCCACGCTCAATCTCCCAGGATTAAATTTAGGACTACTCGTATGGTACCTACCTGCCCTAACTCTTCCCCCAACACCAAATGTCATTTTACAATCAGTGCAACCTATCAATACCTCCAATCACCCACCCCCCGGTGTCACAAAATTCCAAAACAGACCACCCCCAACTGTGGCCACCACATCAACATCTAGTTATACTCCTCCACCACTCTGCAACAATGGAGGCAGAGGCCCACAAACCTATACCACTGAACCCACAACCCGCACAGCCCCATTGAATCCAAAGTTGGCAAAGAATCCCCCAACAATCCGTGCTCCCCCCAAATGCTCTTTGTGCGACGATATAGGCCATGCTACCCATCAATGTCCACAATTACTAGCACTTCAAGAACACATGCAAATGTTGGATGATGACACTAACATCCCAATTGTCAAACTAGAACTGCCCCCTCAACCTCACAATAAATCGTTGCGTACCAACCACCCTTCTGCGATATGCGACATTTATGGCCATTACTCACATCACTACCCTGATCTCCCAGATTATAGAGCAGCTCTATACGAACTGAATAATGGCGATCTAGAAACATCAGCTCCTACCATTGAGGAAATTCATCCCCCGCCATCTTCCTCCTCGGAAGAAATTGACACCATTTACACGGTTTCCACTGGATACCCCTCTATTCAGCCCTTTCCATTGATCCCTTTGACACACATGTTCAACCCTTTCAAATCGACGAGGAAACCACATGTCCACAACATGGGGGCAGGCCCAAAATCTTGCTTACTCATCATCATCGTGATTCTCATCGGAGATACTGGGGGCATCCACCCTGCAAGGGGAATCCCCCATCATCATATCATCACTCCAGTATGCCACCACGGCCCACAGCCTCATGGTACACCCCCCCTCCAGTAGTTGCTCAATGCCCTATTGATCCCTCTTTGAGACAACATCTGCACCACATTGACACCTCTAAGTTAGGGGGCATAATAGATTACCTCGACCCTGGGATAGGGGGAATGATCAATCATTTTGAACCTTCCCCATCACATCTATCTCAGTATTTCAATGACCCCATTGTTCAAACCAACACATATGTGATCCACAATCATACACCCCATGCACATAGCATGGGGGCAGGTCATTAACCCTGCTCATTTTTTCACATTCATGATCTCAACCATTTTTGAATTCACGTGTCACTTGTATATTTGAGTTGATTTGATACACATAGTATTTCTCCCCCGCGGGTCATCATTTCTCCCCACTAATGCATCCTTGGCTTGGTAGGCTCACCTTTATTTATAACCATTTTTTAACCTTGTTTTTTCTTTTGACCATTCCAAAGTCATTTGACCTCCGTTTTTCACACCCTTTGCACCGCCGGATTCAAATTTTCGTGCCCATGATGATGGCTGAGATTATTTCTCGCTCTCACCACCATATTGTGAAGGCATTTTTTCCATGTCCCTCATTGCCTCGGTTTGTGTGCCACATCGGCCATTACCGATTTTTAAAACATTTTTCATATCACCGGATTCTGTTTTCCGCGCTCGTGACGATGCTTGAGATCACTTCTCACTCTCACCAATATCTTCTTGTTTGGTATAATTTTATCCCTTTTTCGGGCCGAGCAATTCCTTTACGAAAAAGGTACTTAGGGAGTTCCTGTTAAGCTCTTTTCTGACTCCTAAAACAATGAAAAGATCGCCGAGCAATCTTGCTTCCTTTTATGCTCGCTAAAAGTATCTGAAAGGGCATCTACCTGGTATAATTTTACCCATTTTCCGGACCTTGTAGACTAATTATGAAAAAGGAATACTCTAGTCACATCGGCTAGAAGAGTTTTCCATTTGCATCATTTTATGTTTTTTCGGGCCTTGGAGACTAACATACGAAAAAGAACACCAATGGAGTCTACTTACCGCTTTCAGACTCTCTAAAATTGAAAGCAACCACGAGCAATTACCATCTTGGGCTCGTACAAATCCACAGGACGGTACTCCTCCACCAATTCAGAGTCTTCTTATCGTTTTCAGACTCCTTAAAAATGAAAGCACTCACGAGCATGAACAGTCCTAGGTTCGAATAAATCCACAAGACAGTACCAT
Organism: Larix kaempferi; assembly: GCA_027924585.1. Classification (NCBI taxonomy): domain Eukaryota; kingdom Viridiplantae; phylum Streptophyta; class Pinopsida; order Pinales; family Pinaceae; genus Larix; species Larix kaempferi. The sequence continues at coordinate 10,554,628 of BSBM01000727.1, forward strand.
TTTAGATCAAACTTTTATCCCTTCTTAGAGCTCATTAAAACTATGAAGAAGGACCCAACGGTGCTTTTCGGTGCCACAACAGATCATGTGTACTCATATGGTAGCTTTCGTATTATGGTCTCCTTTGTTCAGAGTATTCTGTAGTATGTCACCCCAAGAGTCTCCCAATAGGATCCATTAGCTTGTCCCCACAGAGTCACTCCAATTTGCAATACATACCCCCGATCCCTTAAGATGCGAACCTCACACCTAAAAGTCAGTTTCCTACGCTTCCAGGTCAACCATGTCATCATGCTCTGAACAAAGGAAGTTTGAGTCCACCCACTCTATGACCCCAGTTATTCCCCATCCCCACAGTATGTCAGTCCTACCATCAGTACTATCACACTTTAGTTGTACACCTCGTGCTCCTATCAAGGAAACATCATTGCCTTGGTAGTTGCTAGTCTCCCTTTGTCAACGCCAACCAAAACTATTCCAGAGGATAGACCTAGAGGTCCCTGTGCCTTGGACTCATCACCATTAGTGATGAGTGCCTACGGATCATTTTGAAAGGAGTCTTCAGTGCCTCTTCAAATGATTGTCTCTCACATGCTCGACTTCAACACCTTGATCGCATCGTTGAGACTCATACAGGGTATCGGCCCTTTCAGTTATTTGTTGAAAACCCCGGATATCACCTGACTCTACCACATTTGAGAGTCTAATTGAGAAAACAACCAATTACACATTCCTGTGGATATCTGGGTTGCGCTTGGTGACAGTTTTTAGATGTACCCCATTTCTATACTCCCTCGAGTATACAGTTACATATACTCCTCAGAAGTTGACTCATTTACTGACTCTAACACATTTGAGAATCTAATTGAGTCCCTACAGATGTTGGACACCTTCAGCTCTAACAGTTCATCAACCCTTCTGAAACCTTATTCAGAATGGTTGGTGCTCTTTTCCAATGTATCAGTTATTGAAATCTATTATGGTATGACCACGAGTACGTCCCAGCATTATGTCCCCTCTGGACCATTATGATGTACCAACAAATTTTTATGTATGATTCAGGTCCCCCTTCTTGGGCCTAATTGTTATGTATATATCTTGATATGAGCATGGGTATGCCCGCCTCGTCCATCATCAGAGATTATTCTTCATTCATTTTTAGGCCATGTATTTTTTTAGTTTTTGCAGCTTCCAAGGGGTCGTTGTTCCAGTCTCCAATCGGTCTCTTCTCTTCTCCAAGCCCCATGAAAAAGACAAAAGAACTATGATGTCTATCGACCATACGATAAGCTCCTGCCCTCACACATAAGGGGGCAATCTGTTAACACCCAAAAAGTGTTCACTAGCTCATTCCCTTATTCACATGACCCATTTGTCCACTTTTTCCACCATTTGAGCCTCTAAAACCTTCAAAAGGTCACCAAAAAGACCATAATACACCTTTTCCCCCATCAAAATATGTATTTTTCCTCAAAAAACCCTCAAAAAGGGTCCAAAATTCCCAAAAATCAATTAAAATGGAATAATATTCAAAAAAGGAAAAAAGAGGGAAAAAGAAACCTAAACCATGTTGGTCAATACCATTGGTTTCCTTAAACCATAATGGTATTCCCCATCACCAAAAAACTATAAAAAAGTGATAGGGGCTCCTCATTATTCACTCCATATTCATCCTATCCTCATGCTGCCAAAATCCATCTTGAGCTTTGACCATCTTTTGAGCTTTGCCCAACCATTGAAGCATTGGAGAAGAAGAGACCATTGGACATTGGAGCTACCCAAAACTCACTATCCTCACCATTTGAGGTAATACAAAAGTTATAATTTTTATTTACATGCTTATGAATCAATTTTGTTCATTGTTATCAATCTAGAATTCTTTATTTTACTGTTTACTGCCATCAATCTATAGTTTATATTTGCTTATTTACATTACTTTATTTGAGACTACTGCTACAAGTTAGCAGGTGCACCATTTGCACATGCTTGGGAGAAATCCCAAGCAACATCGGGAAGCTACGAATTATAACATTGTAGAGGACTTGGCACAACATCCTTGTGCCATGTCGACGCTAGAAGTGTTGCAGAACTGTACCAATCAAAGCAAGACACTCCTCGTTGCGATCGGTGCTGTAGACCCGTATTCCTAAAATAAAATCATGTTTAAACTTGAGTACTTTAAACCAAGGCTTTCCCATTAGCTGGAATTCCAAGTTGCCATGAAGGTTGCTGGGAAGACAATCCATCGTACTGTGTTAGACGAAGGTGCTTCCACCTCGGTCATGTCATTATCCTATTGGCGAGCCATCGACTCTCCTTATTTAAATAGTTCTCCCACCACCTTGAAAGCATTCGACGGTCGTGGATTTCAACCTCATGGGCTCTTAGAAGCCTTAGCAGTAGAGTTGGGGGGCAAGACCGCAACCATTAACGTGGAAGTCGTCGCTGCCCCTTTGGATTATAATCTCTTGCTTGGTTTTAATTGGTTTTATGCCATGACTGTGGTCGTGTCATCCATATTTCGCATTGTGCAATTCCCCCATCAAGGCCGAATTGTCACTGCCGACCAATTGGAATTCTGTACACCAGACACCGCCACTCATCCCGGCGATAATGTCCCTCTGCTAGGACAATATTCATAGTTATATGAGAGTGTGGGGGTCAGCCTCATAAAAGGATCATCTCTTATGGGTGTCTTTCCAACCCCGGATCCCCCTAACCATGTTTCCATGATGAACATGATCTCCTCCATGATTCCATCATCTTCCACCTCTCCATATCCATGGCTCGTACCCGATGAGGATACCATGCATTTGATTGGAGACACCATGCCTCTCTCACCAGCTGAAGCTACTTATGAGGCTATCCAGTCATCCCCTGAGGACCACTTGGCTGTGGCCTCTACATCTTGTTCTCTACAACGGATGTCATCCTATCCAGACCCTCTACTCTGGACTTTTCATTCCGACGAGTCCATTATGGAGATTATGAGTGTGGATGACCCCCCGTGGGAAGACCTCCACCATCGATCGTCTTTCCTATCCCGATTAGACTCTGTGGAGAACAACATTACAACCATTTTACACTAGATGTCTATCCTTTCCTGCAGTCTCCGATCCTCACTTGCGACGGTCACTGAAGGAAACTTGGAAAACATCGAGCCCACCATTCCGATTGACATCTTGGTTACCCTTGGTGTCGTGGAACATATTCGTTTAGGCCAGAACTATTCTCTTGAAGAGATCACCACATACACGACCTTATTCAAACAGTTCCGCGACGTGTTCACATGGACCTATGAGGAAATTCCCGGGATAGATCGTGCCATTGTTGTGCATGAGATCCAAACCTATCCTGACGCTAAACCAGTCCGCCAAAAGTTACGACCAGTTCACCCTTGAAAAAATGCGGAAATTAAAGCTGAGATTGAAAATCTCTTGAAGGCCGGCTTCATCTACCCTGTTCCTTTAACAAAATGGGTCTCCAATGTCATCCCTGTGGCCAAGAATAAGGGAAATATTAGAGTCTACGTTGATTATAGGGATATGAACAAGGCTTGTCCTAAGGACAATTACCCTACTCCCTTCATCGATTAGATGATTGAAAATTGCGCTAGGAGTGTCATCTTATCGTTTATGGATGGATTTTCCGGTTATAATTGAATTGAGATCCACCTAGACGACCAACACAAGACCGCTTTCATATGCCCCTGAGGTACGTTTGCTTATCGTAAAATCCCTTTTGGCCTAAAATATGATGGTGCTACATTCCAACGGGCCATGTCGTATGCTTTTCGTGATGTGAAGGAATTTGTGGAGCCCTATCTGGATGATCTCCCTGCTCACTCCCAGCATCGTGAGTTCCACATTGATCATCTGACGGCAGTCTTCCTCAGATGCAAGCAGTATAACATCCATCTGAATCCCCACAAGTGCATATTACGTGTCGAATCAGGACACCTCCTAGGATTCATCGTTTCAAAGGATGGGATCCGCATTGATCCCTTGAAGGTGGAATCCATTGTTGCTCTCCCACCTCCTACCGATATCACAGAACTACAAAGTTTGCAAGGGAAGGAAAATTACTTATGACGTTTTGTCTATAATTTCTCCTAAAAGACACAAGGCTATATGCGTTTGCTAAAGAAGGACGTCCCTTTCATTTGGGACGACCAAGATCAACAATCCTTTGACAACTTAAAATATGCCATCACCCACGCCCCTGTGCTCCAACCACCCAATTACTATAAGGATTATATCCTTTATCTTGCTGCTTTCGCCACCACAATCACCATGTTCTTGGTCTAGGAAGATGATAACACCCAGCAACATGTGATCTATTACTTAAGTAAGGGTCTTATTGACTCTGAAACCCGTTATTCGCATGTCGAGAAGCTTGCTCTCGCGGCATTCATTGTTGTCCAAAGGTTTCATCACTACATACTACTCCGCACCACTACCATCATTTCCGACTCAAACCCCATGTACCACGTCCTTACACGTCAGGTGCTCGGGGGAAAGCATTCAGGTTGGATCGTGATACTTCAGGAATTCAATGTCCTCTTCGAGAAGGCCAAGTCAAATAAACCATTGGTTTTTGCGGAGCTCATTTGTGATATTCCCCGTTTTGATTCAGGATTTGAGCCCATCGACTCTCTAGATGAGTAGTTTTTTCTCATCAGCACGTCAAACCCATGGTATGGAGATATCACCTTATATCTTCAAACCCAACGGTTCAACCCCCAACTATCTCATGAGGATGGCCATCGTATACGCCACCACACCAAGTACTACTTAATAATGGGCGATACCCTATATCGCCGTGGTGTTGATTCCATTATTCGACATTGTCTAACACACAAGGAGGTTGAATACATACTAAATGAATGTCACTCCGGGGCTTGTGGTGGTCATCTTTCTAGGATGGTTACGGCCCAGAAAATACTACACGCGAGATACTACTGGCCTTCGATCTTCAAGGACTGCATTGAGTCCGTTAAGAAGTGTCCCGCATGCCAACACTTTCAATTCAAAAAGCGCTCCCATCCAGCCCCTTTACATCCAGTTATTGTCGTCGGCCCCTTCTCTAAGTGGGGCATCGATTTCATGCACTGTAATCCTACCTCAGCCGAGGGGCATGGTTACGTCATTGTAGCCATTGACTATTTCAGTAAATGGGTTGAGGCTATACCTACGTACATTGAAGACAGAAAAACCGTTGCACTCTTCATGTTTAATCATGTCATTGCGCGTTTCGGAGTTCCACAAGCCATAGTCACCGATCATGGATCTCATTTCCAAAATAGTACGGTGGACGAATTGAGCGCTAGACTAGGTTTTCGCCATGAAAACTCAACTCCATACTACCCACAGTCCAACGAGAAATTAGAGGCTATCAACAAGGTCTTGAAAACCATGACTCAGCGCATGGTGGGTACACACAAATCAAATTGGCACAACAGGCTCTTTTCTTCCCTATGGGCATGCCGAACCTCCATTAAGACTGCCACTGGATTCACGTTTCAACTAGTATACGGATTAGAGGCAGTTCTACCAATAGAGTATGAGATTCCATCTCTCAAACTTGCAGTTGAACTCATCCCGAACACTACTGCTGAGGAAGAACGTTTCCTTCACTTGGAAAAACTCGACGATACCCGCCATGATGCTGCTCTTGCCAATGAAGCGCATAAGAAACGCATCAAATCCTAGTATGATAAGTCAGTCAAACCTCGTGTCTTCAACGAGGGGGATTTATTCCTCACATATGACCAAAAGCACGATAAGTTGGGGGCAAGTAATTTTGAGTCCATGTGACATGGGCCATACATCGTAAAACATGTTATGGAGAAGGGATCATACGAGTTAGAAGATTATGATGGAATATCTCTAAGGGAGCTTCGCAATGGGATTTACCTAAAGAGATACTATGCCCGATTCTTTCATGCATTAGTACCTTGTATATACTGTACATGATGTGTGTTTTGTGTGGTGTGATGTTTTGCTTTAAGTGTGTTAGGATCTTGGTTTTTCTACGCTTATCTCACGTCTTGCCTACGTGTGCAGATGGAAACCTGCTTTGGATTCGTAGACGGCGCTAGCAGGGATACCCGCAACCTCGCTTCGACAGCATGGGTACTATATTCCCCTACTGGTGAACTCATCAGTTCGGGAGGGAGTTGTTTAGGGTACACAACCAACAAAGCCGTTGAGTCACGCGGTGATTGGAGTCTTAACTGACGCTCTTTCCCTAGGTATGGACCACATTGTCGTCCACCTTGACTCGCAATTGGTGGTCTCCTATATCAACTGAGTCTACGCCATCTGTGATCCCATGCTACTCCTTATTTTCAGACGAGTATGTCTCTTGGAGAGGTATTTTGAATATGTTCAGTACCTGCACATCACAAGAGACATAAACACAGTTGCTGACTCCATGGCCAATTTCATCTTGGATTGGTACATTATGCATACGTGAAACAATCATAAATATAGAAAATGGCATGACATGTACATCATGCATAAATAAACACATAGATAAGATCCCACATTCGTCCATAAGAACACAACATGTATAAATCCGTCAATAGAGTATGTATAATATCAAGTCGGTGCAAAATACAAAATGTAGTGTTGATACAAAATCTGAAGCTCATGGCTTTCAGTATATAGACATATACACGATTCTAGTCTCCATGACGCTCGTAGTAATAGATGATAGCCCTCACTACATTTTTAAGCAGTGAGCCAAAACGCCCGGACACACCAACTGTGTGTCGTTGATAGTTGCGGGGTAGGTCATGGACTCACGAATCTGGAATGTCTAGTGTCAGCCGATGAAGGTTCTCCTCTACCTACTCCATCTCCTCAATATCATCATGTGTTGCGGGATCTATCTCCCATACTGCTCCTCTCCATGCAATCCGAGAGACTCCGACCGGTCGCGACGGGCCCACATCTGCATTAAACATCTGTCAATTATCAACACTACTCCAAAAAAATCTAAAATATATAAAATGAAAACACAGTCAAGTTATTGTTCTTACCAATGTCACCCCACGATGCCCCCTCGGGAAGCTCTAGGTCAGGATCTCCTCTAAAGTCGATCCATTCGTAGGGGAAATCCTCAACCACGAGGAGTTGACTGCTCAACCATCTGAAGAAAACTGGACTGAAACCGATGATGGGACCCCCGCCACCATGGCGAGCCATCACCTCTGACCATTGGATCATGTGAGGGTCCTGTGGATGCAGGTGCAGTACCCGCTTCAGAAAGAATGAGACCACCACAAAACCATAACCAAATTGCGTCAGCGCCCCACGCCGACATTTGGTCAGCTGATCTCGCAAAATGGTGAGAATCCCCTCACAACAGTTGAACACTGTCGGGGCCATGCACTCCTTGGAATACATCATCTGGGACTTTCTCTCTAGATGAGCGGATCTACTTCCGACCACTCTCACAATAGTAAACAGGACTGTGCGGAGAGGTCAATCTCTAACCTCTTTGATGGGAATTTTCCCACCCACCATCTGTGTGCCATCATGGCACCACTGGTCTATGAGAGCCTCCACAGTGCGATCACCTCCTCGTGATCCTAATAATGACATGGGATTTTTTCGTCAAGCTAGCCCCGTCAAGAAATAGATATCCTCGATATCTATGGTCAAAGTGTGCATGCAAATATGAAAATGTTGTTGCACTAGATCCCAACATTGGATTAGGTACTCCAACAATGGAACTTGGGCCCTCTTGCCCAGAACCTGGAAGTACTTCAGTAATCCGCAATTCCTCAATGCAGCCACATTTTCCGCTTGGGAATCATTGAGCTCATGCTCGCATTCGCGCCATTCAATCATTTTGATCACTCCAACCCTGTCCAAAAGCTCATAAAAAAATATTAGGATCCTTCCCAACGATCAAAACTTTTCATTTTTGCTTAGATTTTGGGTTTGCGTCGGCACAGACCAACCTTTCGGACAGGGGCCACCGACGCAAAACATCCTTTCGATATTTGTGCCGGTGCGACCTCGGCACAGTTCCCGAAAGGGGGGATTGCGTTGGTATGTGGGCGCAATATCCCCCACTTAGAAAGTCCAAAACCCCACAAAATGAAAGAAAATACAAAAAGTAATCCATTGGAAAGGAAGAGGGCTAAGTTTAGGGTTACCTGACACTGATGGCGCTGCAAATGGTCGATCGTAGCTCCTAGAATCAACACTGAAAAAACAACTCCAAATGGTACTTCTCACCTCTCCAACCTAGTAAAAACAAATAGTAATTGATTTTTACTATTTACCCCTTTTTATATAAAAAAAGAGCATATACCTTTTTTAATTTTATTCCATTGTGGGTTATTTTTCTATAGTTGCGATTATTTCTATGTTTTGAATGCTCAATTGATCATTCTGACCTAGTTTCGAAGCTTGCAGGTGAAGTTAAGTACCGTATTAATACTATTTTTCGCGATTGTGGTCATCTCATGCGTGTTATCAGGTATGAACGACTCGCTGATCGTTTTTATGTCATTATTCCACTCATTAAATTCAATTATTAACGACGCCGAGATAACTCTTTGTTCTTTCTCGTGCTCGTAAAACGATGAGAATAAGTCACCGAGTTATAGTTTATCAATTTTTCGGGCTCGTTAAACTCGCACAAAAAAGGAGCCCCTCGGAGTCTTTCTTTAAGCTCTTTTCAGGCTCTCAAAATACGAAAAGATCGCCAAGCGAACTTGATGCGCTCACACTTGTAAAAGAATTTGAACGATCATCTTTCTGGTGATATTTTACCCCTCTTTCGGACCAGGAGGCACTATTTATGGAAAATGAATACTCCAGCCAATCATGACTGGAAGAGTTCTCTCTCGCGTTGTTTTACCCTTTTCCGGGCGAAGAGACTAATTGTACGAAAAAGGACCTTTGGAGTCTTCTTTAGTTCTTTTCAGACTCTCTAAATATGAAATGGCATTGAGTTTACCTTCTATGGACTTGTTAAAATTTAACATTGAAGGGCCTATCATGGGATGAAACCCTCCTATCCTAGGTTCGTAAAACATTTGGGATTGGACTCGTCCATGGGATGAGCTATACCGAGCATCTGTTTACCCTCCTCAAGATCGTTAAAAACAAAAGAGGCACTCATCAATCATGATGGGGAAAAGGAAATATTTTTTGTTACACTATAATTTACGGCAGTACATAGTCACTCTTGAACATGGCACTCAGTTGCATTTGCATTCAGTACTTGGGTTATCTGTTTGTCCTTGAGTCCTGCTGACTCCATGAGTCATGTCACTCCTTTGGGTCATACAAATAATGCTTTCATCATCAGTTACATTGGGGGTCGGTATTATTCTCGTCGTGTCAATACTGCCAAGTCATGCCATGCCCATGTTCAAGAGATGTTCGTTACTCATCATCTGCAATCAGTACACCTTCCATCATGTTGGTCTACCCTGAGTTAGTATTGCACATTACTCTACCGTCTGATCTAATATAAGCATCTGTTGTCGAGTTTCGTGTCGATGATGGGCGATTCATCATGGACCTCCTTCGATGGAATCATCCTCATTGAATTCAACACATCATTTGGGGATCGAATCTAGAAACCAGTCAAGTACCTTGGGCCTGCATGCCTCAATGGTAGGTTACCTCTCTTTCAACATGAGTTTACATCATTGACTCTTGATGAAATATTTCATTGAGCATTCGACGTCAACTCATTGATTCATGCTCGGTGATATGTATGTACTATGATACCTTGGGGATCATTAACATCAATGGTGATTTACCTCGCGCTTGTTAACGGTATACATCAATGACCAGTAATCAAGTGGTTTCTACCATGTTAGACTCCAAGACATTGTAATAACATGGATATATTCGTATCATTGCAGGTTCGGCTTGAAGACCCTGGGGAAATCATGTCTTACCTAGGTTGCGATGGAGATTGTTTGAGTCATATTACACGGATCCACTCTGTATTGGTCATGGTTGTGTTATAATCTCATCATGGATCTACGATTGTGTCTAGTAGCCATGATTGTGTTCAGTCGATCTTTACTACCGTGGATCTGCATTGTATTGGTCGACAACCATGTTGTGAGTCATGTGAGACTTGGATCTTAGAGTCAGTTGCATTGCAGCAACATCTCCGACCAACAAGTCCTTGCCATCTATCTTTCAAAGCATATCACTTGTTCAGTTTACCAGCTTGATGCTTTTGGGAGCATTCTGTTACACCTAAATCTCGTCATCATGAGTCCTGTGTCAACTCAGTGCCTTGATATCTGAAGTTTCCCTGACCAGAAATCATCCAGAGTAAGTTGTTGACCTTTTATCCACAAGTTCTAGTTAGGTCGACACAACTTGTCTTCTAGAAGAAAGCACTTGACTAGGCCCGGCACAGAGTGTCATCTGATAGCCTACGCTGGTGGATCATATTTCCCTTGTACAACCTGCGCTACCCCTTTCTAGCGCATGTTGCCCTCATGAAGCATGCACCGGAGTTGGTTAAATTGGATAAATAGAACCTTCGAACGAATTATCGAAGGTGGATGAGGTGGATATGTATCCCTAACATGTAGGTGATCTGTCCTACGGTTTCCTAACCTCAAGGGAGGATCCCTTAGTCCTCTCCCCATGATCCTCAACCTACTCTATCCACTTGATCCTATAAATATGAAGATCCTCTCCATTCCAAAGAGAGTAAAGTCTAGATCACTTACATGCTGTTGGAATTAACGTAGGTGATCCCTATCCATCTCTTGGGAGGCATACATTTCCTTTGGAGGCATTGGCTTGGATTGTTGGATGAATATTGCAACGTTAAGGCTTGGGTTGTAATCATCACTCTTCTATGTATTTCCCACTTATTTACAGCAATATAATCTCTTTCCATAAATGTCTTTGTGTTAATGATATTTAGAGCTCACTTCCTTAACTGTTTGCTTAGATTAGTTAGTGTTTAGATGTGCTTTTATTGCTCGTTTGTCTCTATGTGATTTGACAAGTTTTGCAGCTATGGATCTGACAACCACAAAGCTTGGAGAAACAAAGGGGAGAAGGATTCGTGAATCTGAAGGTATGACATCTATCTACCTTGATCTCTAATTGATCTAGGAAGTAGTTTTATATTATGTTTCCATTTGTTCTAGATCCAGTTGGACTAGGGATATCATGCTCGCGTCTGCTCGAGTAGATTTACCGAAAAACACTCGCGCACTCGGATTGAATGTCTCTTTTCGAGTGGTGGATTTTGGAGGGTGAAACACAGTGTTAGAAATAGGCCTTTCGATGTGAAAGAGGGCCAGTAGGTGGAGGAGTGGAGGGAGAATCTTCCAAAGGATATTTATCTTTCGAACTCCCATTTTTGTTCGAATTTGGAACAAAGTCATAAGTTTTTGTCTTGGTGTATAAATGAACAGTCTTGTTACTCATCATGAGGATATCTCGGGTAGCAGATGACTCTGGTTGATTGGATTCATTTGTAGTGACCCCCTGCGGAGGAGTTTGTGTGATCATTTGATGTTGTTGATATGGGAAAGGGTTAGTTAGCACCGTTGGGCGGGAAGAACCTTTCACAAATTTGTTGACTTCCTCACGGTAAGGACAGTATTTTGTATTACGGTATTCCTCAAAAATTAGGCATGAGAACTTAGCTTTCCTCTTGTATTTATTTTCAACATTAGTTTGTTTGGGTATTTTATTTTCCTACTGAGGAGAAGGTTTCTTGGATTTCCCTTTATTGTTCTTCTTTTTCCATCCGGATCGTTGTGACAAGGATTGAACTACATTCACCTCGAAGGTATGAGTAGGAGAAGTATTGTTTTTGAAGTGGATTTGAAGTGTTCTGTTGTCCACTAGTTTTTATGTAGGTTGGGCCTTCACAGAACCAACTATGACATCGATAGGAGGTTCAGTACCAGGCCTGGATGGATCGTTGGTGGGGCGAGGAGAATGAGGTATCAATTCATACAAAGTTCCAGATTAGGAGTAAACCAAGTCCATATATTGAGCGCGATTGATCACATGCTCTTCTGTAACGACCCCTCCCATTGCAACATCCCTAGCAATAGGTGGTAGTAATGAGTTTGTAAACCAATCAGCTAATAATTGATTAGGGATAGGAGCATTAATCAACCTTCAACACCTCCTCCACTCATAAATATGATCTAAGATGTGAGTAGAGGTGAATTTTCGTAGCGAAGTTAATAGGTCCATGCCAGTTTCATACCGAATGGGTAGTTGAAAATGCGTAAGAAATTGCATTGCAAGGGAGTTGAAATCTCAAAATGAATGTTGTGGCAGCTCAATATACCATTTAGTTGTCGTCCTAGTGAGTGTGCATTGAAAGATCCACAATCGTATGGAATCATCCATCAATGAGTTCGAAGAACACCAAAGATGGAATGTCATAACATGATTTTTTGGGTCTTCCCCTGGTTTCGCATTGAATTTTGGGATATCTAATGGTAATTTGGCAGGGATAGGTGGCCAGTGTGGTTCATGCCAAATGGGATTGTTAATTAATCTTGACAAATTGGGCAAGTCCAATGTTTCCAGAAAGGGAAGTTGCCTGTTTGGTTGCGGGTAAGAATAGTATTGATGGGGTGCTAGAACACTCGTAGGGCCCTACACTAAAGGATGTTGTGTATTATACCCATATACGTTTCCCGCAGGGTACTGTTGGAAGTTTTGTGGGTTGGGGACCATAGGGTTAACTGATTGTTGATTCAAAATCATGGAATTTACTGGGTGATTTGGAATCATAGGATAAACTGGTTGTTGTAAGTCCTGCGTTATGGGGTTAAATGGTGGAGGTACAAGGGGTGGTGGGACCCATGTATTGTTTACAAATCCTTGATTAAGGGTATTGACCATACTTTTATTAAGGGGATGTGTCAGAGGAGGTGTAACCCATTAATATTTGTTGAACCTTGATTAAGAGGCGGTGTCGGGGGAGGTGGGATCCATTAATTATTCGCGACGCCAGGGTAAGGTGACCCATGATACAAATTAGGGTTGGGGGGGTTGAAGGGTTGAAATTGATTTTTTCCCCCCCAGAAAGATTCTGGTTACCTACTGTATGTTTCCCCCCAGTAGGTGGTATTTGTTGTCCCCATGAAGCTGATGGTCCTAGAGATGGAGGTTGACCACTGGCCTCGTTTGGGGCACCAATGAAAGGTTTGCCTCCATAAATGGTGTAAATTGTGGCTAAAGATTGACTTTCAGTCACAACTCACGTTCCAACAGAGGGAATAGATGATCTTCCAACTGAAACACTAGAAGAGATTGATCGTGCAGTTTGGGTGATTGCGGCAGTAGTACCGACTTGCGAAGATGAATGTGTACCAACTCTATAGTTTATAGGTAACAGAGGGATGTTATGATTCATCCCTCGACTAGGAAATTCCCTAAAGAATGACCAAGAATTTCACTTGGTAGGATAAGTGGGAAGGGTCGAAGGGGATTTTAGGGGGTTAACTGCATAGGTGCTGGAAAAGTGAGAAAATCGTTGATGGATTGGCCCAAAGTCGTGTTCCACAATGATGATGATGGATCAAAAACATTTTCTATTCCTGAGTCTCCAGGTAGAGGTTGGGAAAATAACCAATATGTGGGTGTAGATCAACCTACAAACGATATACCATAGGTCGAATCACGGGAAGTGTATTGGGGAATTCTCGAATTATAAGGGTCTACCACTTTAGATGTAGAAGGTAATGAAAATTCTCAATTTGGGGGAACCATATTTTGTGCATCATCACGTCTAAACGTGTTTGTTGCCACACGTTCGTGAGATAAATTAATGATTTCCGCTCGTATATATGCCATAATTTCTTGCCCCGTAGGAATTTCATAGGTTGGCATTCCTAGTGTTCTTCTACTATAGGATTCTGATTGATAGTTGCGCATAGAGGTATTAGCGATAACAAGTGGTTTTGTCAACTGTATAAATGGTTGGTTAAAATTATCAGCTAATTGAATAGTCGTAGAAGGGAAAGGATCAGATTCCTCAATAACTTCAATATACCCTTCGGTAAGGTCATCTTATGATGGCATCTCGAGGGCTACACTAGCTTCTGAAGCGATATTAACCTCCGGTGCGACGTCAGCTTCTAGTGTGATACTACTTTTTGGTACGATGCTAACCTCAGGTGCTACACTAACTTATGGTGCTACAGGAACCTGTGGTATTGTAGAAACTGGTGGTGTTGTACTGGTTTGTCCTGAGACAACCTCCCGACCAGTTGGTCTGCTAGTAGGGGATCTTGGGCATGTGGAGGTGGTGGTCGACTAACTCTAGGTGCAGATGGTTCGGTACTCATCCCTTCTTGTCTCTAGGATTTCCTTGGATCCTCCATGGAACAAGACTAAATGATGTGGGATAAGTCTCGCGAAAAGAGCTCAAAAACCCTAAGGAAACCAAGCATGCAAAAGGGGAGCTAGAATAAAAAGAGGCACACAAGCCAAAAAGAAATCTAAAAAAACTTTACTATAACCGATGCCACAACAAGAGAGTTATAACAAAGAGGCCATAAAGCCAACAAGAATCACTAAAGTAAAAATACCTTCTACAAGGTAAACGAGAAAGCAACCTTCTATCTAAGATCTGGAGACCTCAATAGACAATATCTTCCGCAAGGTGATGAAATCCAAGTCGGACAATACGAAATGAGATACCAATATAGATGAAGGGATATCCATTTACCGAAAGGGATCCCAGGTAAAAGATCCCTAGAAGAATGGTCACTAGGATACCTCATTCATGACACGTATGGGAAGGTTTTCTGAAGTTTCTTCCTTTTGGCCCTTGTACCACCAGTATAGAGGCCGTAAAATACAAGGAAGACAATGGATTGATGTCCTTAGGTGCCAAGTGGAGTGCAGTATTCCACAAATTCCATTCGTAACTAGTCCTCGTTGCTTACCCCCGTGGAACAAGAGGCCCCCAACAAATCGGCTTATAACCGTGTCAACAAATACCAGAATATTTTAGCTCCCTAAGAGGAAAAAACTATGTTTCAAATGTAAAATGACAAGGGGAAATTATTTGGATTCCTATCCCTGATGCCCAACCCAACTATACTATTCTTTTATTTCCTCAAAGGAGGTTAATGTGTGTTTAGTTAGGGTATTTAATTTTAGAGGTTGTTGTTTACTCAAGGGGAGCAGAAGTGAAACTCGGTGGTGTGTAGACTTAACTCAAACCATGCAAATTTGGATGAATTATGCAAGTCTTTTTCTTCAAAGAACTTCTAGCTAAGTAAGGAAGATTTCTTTTCGTTCCCAAATGCAAAAACACAAATGCAATTTTTCTAAAAAAGAAAATATCCACTTTTTACTTTTCTTTTTCAAATCACATGCCAAATCAATCCATGAAACTCTTTCACACCAAACAAATCCATTTTTTTTTAACAAATCCAAAAACAATTTCTTTTTGTTTTCTTTTTTCTTCACATGATCCTAAAATGACAACTTAAGGGAAAGAAACTTCTTTTAATTGCAAATTTTTTTAATATCAAGCAAAGAAGTAAAGGAAAAAATATCTTGAAATTTTTCCAAGCAATTTTCAAAGCTCAACAAAGCATAGATTCTTCACAATCAAAGTAATGATTCTTTTGAATATGGAAGAGCAAGTCTTGATTTCCAATAATATTTTTAAATATGCAGTGAGTGTGCAATAATTTCCTTTGTTTCTAACAAAATGCAAGAAAATAATTATTTTTGCAATATTCAAATCAAGAAGCTAAGTAGAGGATCAAATCCTTCTTGTCACTTTTACTCAAAAATCCAAACCAAATAAGTGTAAAATCAAGCAAACCAAGCAACCTTTCAGACCTTCAAACTGGGAGTAGAGGAGATCGTAAGCTGTCAGACCAAACTAAAAGGTTTGAGAAGGTGATGATATGATAGGGGAAGCTATGACGATTCTCCAATTTACAACACACTTATAACACTTACAAATTCACTCCAAACAC
The DNA here is from genome assembly GCA_027924585.1 of Larix kaempferi. Taxonomy (NCBI): domain Eukaryota; kingdom Viridiplantae; phylum Streptophyta; class Pinopsida; order Pinales; family Pinaceae; genus Larix; species Larix kaempferi. The sequence continues at coordinate 10,570,613 of BSBM01000727.1, forward strand.
TAAATGAGGGCTAAAAGGGACCAAAATGTAAAGATCAAAATGGAATCACACACAACTGATCAATATCAGATGGCATAAACAAGCTAAAAGCAAAATCCAAACACCAATCAAGCAAAAACCAAGCACTAGGGAAAGTTATAGGGAATTTCCTCTCCCTAGCAGACTAATTAGGCGCGAAAATTAAAATTTTTCGCACTCTAGACTATTGTGGGGGCACAAAAGTTTCTAAATTTTCGCTCTGTAATACACAGTGGGGGCGCAAAAATATCCTGTAGAGTGGGAAGGGCGAAGGTCTGAGATCAAATTTTCCAATATATTAGGTCTAAGACTTAAAGAGCCTAGCAGTGAAGAACAGGATGATAAGGCAAGTCAAGACTAAGTAGTTTGCAGAGGAAAAAGATCCAAATCTCAAAGATTCAATGGCTAAACAAACAAGGGAAAGTCCCCAGTATGGTCACCAGTTTCTGTGGTGAGATTTTCTTCCTACGGGTAAGATAAAAATCCCTTGGATAACAAAGTGGCTCCTTTAAACCAAATCCAAGACAGAAAGAAAACAAATAGAATCCTAAACTCCTAGATCAAGCATACACAAGTATTCAAATATGAAAATGAAAGGAAAAGATAAGTCTCTTACCTTCTGATTTGGAGATTGTCTAAGCTCCGGCTCCAAGCTTGATGTCCAAGGCTTGTGTACCTGCAACATAAGATAGAAACCAACCTTCCAAACATAAGTGAATCAACTAGATCTAATATAACATATCATATGTCAATGGAAGAGTCATGACATGGGAGAATAGACTAAGTTATTATTAAGAAAGCTAAAGAAGAAGTAGTACAATACAGAATTATACCTGAGGTAAATTCGACTGCATCTCCTCCTAAACCTTTCAACAAGCCACCTTTGAGAACCTTGAGAACATAAGGACTCCTTCACAAATGGATATGCAACTATACTTCAAACTCAGCCTCTTTGTGTCTAATCTCAAAACCAAATATTAATTTCCTTGATATAGGGTGAGAAAGCCCAAACACCATGGAGAAGAGTGTGGATCAAGAGAGGATATCATCGATCTCATATCTCCCAACATTCTTCATAAGGAAAAACAAGATTGGATCTCGAAGGGATGATGAGATTATCGAGATTAGGGATCCTAGATCTAAGTCACAACAAGCTAACCAAAATTATCGCGCCCTAGACACTGAGCAAAACGCAACATATTTGTAATTTTCACGCCCCCATAGTTCAAAAGAGCGCGTAAATTTGGTATTTTCGTGCCTCCATAGTTCAACAAGGCACGGAAATTCCTCCATGAATGGTTGGAAGTGGTTAGGTGAGGTGGGATTTGGCTCCAAGAAATTGGGTGACTTCTCCATCTTAGGTGTATAATGACTTTATCATACGAAAATGGGTTTAACACACTTAGGAGGTCATGTAATGTACACTTTCCATGGTGGTAAAGCATACATGACCAAAAATGGCAAAATGAGGTACAACAATCTGGTTTTACTTTTCATTATTGACCAATGTACATACCGTGGCGTGCATTTTACTAATCCCATTTTAGCAAATTCACACCTTTTTTTTACACAACAGTGTAAAACTATTTTAATTTTGATTTCTCTTTTTTACACAATGTGCAAAGTTTGTGAAGCCCAACAACAATTTATATAGATGTACAACAAGGTGGAAAATAGTAGTCCACACCACTTGCAATTAAAATCACTCAAAAATACCTGATAAGGAGGGTTGGGCGTGCATTTTATCCAAGTGGGTAAAGATGGGTCCAAAAATGTCAAATTGTCATCTTGGCAGATTGATTTCGAGCAAATGAAACAACATTTTAGGAATCTGAAAGAGGCCCTTGTGAAAAATGGAACTATATATAGGAATGTGGTTTTACTTCCAATTATTGATCAATGTACATACTGTGGCGTGCTTTTTACTAAGCCCATTTTTCCAAATTTACACTTAGTTTTTTACACAACACTGTGTAAATATTTTATTTGTGTTTTGTCTTTTTGACACAATGTGAAAAGGTTGTGAAGCCCAACAAAATATATAGATGTACAACAAGGTGTAAAATATAAATCCACACCATTTCCAATTTAAATCACTGAAAAAGACCCAATAAACAAAAATGAAAATTGCCATCTTGGCATAATGATTTCTAGCAAATTATACATCAATTTAGGAATCTGAAAGAGATACTTGAGAATAATGCAACTGTCTTCAGGAATCTGGTTTTAATTTTCATTATTGACCAATGTACATACCGTGGTGTGCATTTTAGTAATATTAGTTTAGCAAATTTACACTTTTTTTTTACACAACACTGTGTAAATCTATTTTAATTTTGATTTCTCTTTTTTACACAATGTGCAAAGTTTGTGAAGCTCAACAACAATTTATATAGATGTACAAGAAGGTGGAAAATAGTAGTCCACACCACTTGCAATTGAAATCACTCAAAAAGACCCAATAAGGAGGGTTGGGCGTGCATTTTATCCAAGTGGGTAAATATGGGTCCAAAAATGTCAAATTGCCATCTTGGTAGATTGATTTCGAGCAAATGAAACAACATTTTAGGAATCTGAAAGAGGTTCTTGTGAAAAATGGAACTATCTCCAGGAATGTGGTTTTACTTCCAATTATTGATCAATGTACATATTGTGGCGTGCATTTTACTAAGCCCATTTTATCAAATTTAGAATATTTTTTAGACAACACCATGTAAATCTATTTTAGTTTTGCTTTGTCTTTTTGAGACAATGTGCAAAGGTTGTAAAACCCAACAAAAATATATAGAGATGCAAAAGATGGTGGAAAATAGTAATTTACACCACTTGCAATTAAAATCACTGAAAAAGACCCCATAATGAGGGTTAGATGTGCATTTTATCCAAGTGGGTGAAAATGGGTCAAAAAATGAAAACTTAATTGCCATCTTGGCAAATTGATTTATAGCAAAATATACATCAATTTAGGAATATGAAAGAGGTTCTTGAGAAAAATGCAACTGTCTTCAGAAATCTGGTTTTACTTTTCATTATTGACCAATGTACATACCGTGGCATGCATTTTACTAATCCCATTTTAGCAAATTTACACTTTGTTTTTTACACAACACTGTGTAAATCTATTTTAATTTTGATTTCTCTTTTTTACACAATGTGCAAAGTTTGTGAAGCCCAACAACATTTTAGATAGATGTACAAGAAGGTGGAAAATAGTAATCCACACCACTTGCAATTAAAATCACTCAAAAATACCCGATAAGGATGGTTTGGTGTGCATTTCATCCAAGTGGGTAAAGATGGGTCCAAAAATGTCAAATTGTCATCGAGCAAATGAAACAACATTTTAGGAATCTGAAAGAGGTTCTTGTGAACAATGGAACTATCTCCAGGAATGTGGTTTTACTTCCAATTATTGATCAATGTACATACTATGGCATGCATTTTACTAAGCACATTTTATCAAATTTACACTATTTTTTAGACAACACCGTGTAAATCTATTTTAGTTTTGCTTTGTCTTTTTGAGACAATGTGCAAAGGTTGTAAAACCCAACAAAATATATATAGATGCACAAGATGGTGGAAAATAGTAATCCACACCACTTGCAATTAAAATCACTGAAAAATACCCCGTAATGAGGGTTAGATGTGCATTTTATCCAAGTGGGTGAAAATGGGTCCAAAAATGAAAACTTGCCATCTTGGCAAATTGATTTCTAGCAAATTATACATCAATTTAGGAATCTGAAAGAGGTTCTTGAGAGCAATGCATTTGTCTTCATAAATCTGGTTTTACTTTTCATTATTGACCAATGTACATACCGTGGCGTGCATTTTACTAATCCCATTTTAGCAAATTTACACTTTGTTTTTTACACAACACTGTGTAAATCTATTTTAATTTTGATTTCTCTTCTTTACACAATGTGCAAAGTTTGTGAAGACCAACAACAATTTATATAGATGTACAAGAAGGTGGAAAATAGTAATCCACACCACTTGCAATTAAAATCACTCAAAAAGACCCGATAAGGATGGTTGGGCGTGCATTTTATCCAAGTGGGTAAAGATGGGTCCAAAAATGTCAAATTGTCATCTTGGCGGTTTGATTTCATGCAAATGAAACAACATTTTAGGAATATGAAAGAGGTTCTTGTGAACAATGGAACTATCTTCAGGTTTGTGGTTTTACTTTTGATTATTGACCAATGTACATATTGTGGTGTGCATTTTACTAAGCCCATTTTAGTAATTTCACACTTTGTTTTTAACACAACACTATGTAAATCTATTTAAATTTTGATTTCTCTTTTTAATTTTTTTTTAAATGATTTATTTGATATATGTTAAAACTTAGTAACATTTTATTATTCTTGTAGTCTTAGTAATTGGTTGAAACAATTACTTTTACTCATGGGAAAAGAAGCTTCTAAACAATTTTGAAGTTGAAAGTAGTTTCTTCTTATCCATTTATAGGTGAGGGAAAGTGAATGGTGCAAAGAAGAAAGCAAGAACCATGAACCGGTTGGTACAAATTTTGACTCTCCCCCACTAAAACACATTGAGAATTAAATTGAACCCCATGGTTTTCAATTTCAATGGAAAAATGCATCACACTAGTGGCTCTATATTAGTAAAACTTGTGTCCAAAAAAGAATTCTTACCGTAAGAATTTTTATATATTCAATTACTATGTCTAATTAAATATAAGTTTACATTATTCTATTTTTATAAAATTAAAATAAAATTAATTGCCTAGCTATATTAGAAAACTAAATGCTTTCAGTTATGAATGAAGAAAAACAATTTTTTTATTATTATCAAATTCTCATCAAAGTGCATCATGGATAGTACATAGAAAACTCCACTTTTGTAAAAGATTTTTTGTTGTTTGGTATGTGTAAGTTCACGTGCAATAATAGTTGAGGAATAAAAAATAGTCCATTCCTTGGAAAAATAGACTTATTAAACTTCTTTTGACAAAGGAAGGAGAGAACAACATAGTACAATCTCGACTGCAATGTGTTTGTTTAATGAATTGCCTCTACAAAGGGCATATTATATTTATCCGGCCTTTTAAATTAAGTCCATTGGAATAATTTTTGTTTGTTTGTTATGAGTAAGATAAAACCATATATTATTGAATAAAGATAAAATATGTACAAAATATTACAAAAGGTCTGTCTATGAAATAGAGCAGACATGGCTGTAAATTCCATCAGCCTGCAGAGGTAGAACAGTGACTGCATAACCACTAAATACTTCAACAAGTGATAAAGACTAAAAAAAATATAGCGTATCCAAAATATCCTACAACTAGGGCCTTAGAAACAACCCGTTGTGCCTTACTACAAAATATAACAGGTCCAGGGACGAACACAAGCCATAGAGGATAAAGACCAAAATATGAGCAAAACCAACTGATGGTCTACCTAGAGCCTCCTGGCATGGTCTTTGGTGAGCTCGAGCTGCTGGGCATTTCTTTAGAAGTGGGTGTCTGTTGCCTCTCCTCCTGCGCTGCCCCCCTGTCCTTTTCCTTTGTGTTCATCGCCACATACTATCTGGCCTCATGCTTGAACGATGGTTCTACTACCTTAAGGATAGATTCCATGGATTTAATCTCATGGAGCATCATGCATCGCAGCCTTCCCATCACTTCCCCCACCATCTCCCCAAAATTCTCATGTTCCATCATTTCCCTTGAAAGTAGGGTGCAAACAATCCAATACGGAGTTGCTATCGACATCGTCCTGTATTCCTTCTCACACTTCTGAATTTCCTCACTCTCCCTTCCCAAGATGTGATGTGATGGGGGGTGGAATCCATATATATTTGGCGCCATTTGATATTAGTCAGAGGCTAAGCTTCATGCCCTTTGTCGCCACCCCTACGATTTCATCGCATACGCTATCTCGGATCCATCCTAGTAGACCCAAGCACTCTTACTCTCATCCCTCAACTAAATTGGTGAGGGATTTCTACAAATCATGCTTAGTCGTGATGGTCTCCCTATCGATTCCAGTCTCCCTTATATAGCCATAACCTCCCTTTTGTGTGGAGGGATTCTCATTAACTCTCCTCCTCCACAATGTCGTCGTCACACATTCGAAAATCGTGTAAAAAATATACATCCTCGTTCCTCATCCTGGTCCTGTCAGGCGCATAATGAACTCTGTACTCCTCCAATGCGTCCTTGAATTTTGCAGCTCCTCTTATCTCTCAATGGGTTTGGTCATGGTGTTAATGAGATAAGTCCTGAATTATGTCTCCTGTCACATGTACTTAATTTCTCCTGCCTGGTACTATACCTTCCCACCAGTGGTTTTAAACATCGTTCTTCAAGTAGCCTCCACTCACGGCCCAAATTTGTTGACGTAATGGGTGCTCGATATGCTCTTTCGCGCACATGAATTTTAATCACTTGGTGCGAAGAATGGTGTACAACATTGTCAAATTGAATTTGAATGCGCTTACCCGGAATTGAAATTCAGGGATAAGAATGGTTGATATACGCCGATCAAAGTATATAAGACATATTAATTAATTAATATGGCTTGCTAGTAAAATTATAATTGATTGACAACTACATGTCAGAAGCTGTCAAATGTTACTGATGTGTGTCAGTTTTAGTACGTTTGGTCAGAGAACTTCCAATTATTGATCAATGTAAATATTTTTAGCAAATTTTAGTCCATTTTAGCAAATTTTATCAAATTTACACTTTGTTTTTTACACAACACTGTAAATATCTTTTAATTTTGCTTTGTCTTTTTGACACAATGTGCAAAGGTTGTGAAGCCCAAAAAAAACATATAGATGTACATGAAAGTGTAAAATATTAATCCATACCATTCCTATATAAATAACTGAAAAAGATCCAATAATGAGGGCTAGGCATGCATTTTATCCAAGTGGGTAAAAATGAGTCCAAAAATGAAAAATTGTCATATTGGCAGATTGATTTCTAGCAAATGAAACATCAATTTACGAATATGAAAGAGGTTCTGGTGATGAATGGAACTATCTTCATGGATGTGGTTTTAATTTTGATTATTTACCAATTTACATACTATGGTGTGCATTTTACTAAGCCCATTTTAGCAAATTTACACTTTGTTTTTTACACAACACTGTAAATATATTTTAATTTTGCTTTTTCTTTTTTACACAATGTGCAAAGTTTGTGAAGCCCCAAAAAATATATAGATGTACAGGAAGGTGTAAAATATTAATCTACACCATTTCCAATTTAAATCACTTAAAAAGACTCAATAAGGAGGGTTAGACGTGCATTTTATCTAAGTGGGTAAAAATGGGTCCAAAAATTAAAAAAATGTCATCTTGGTAGATTGATTTCTAGCAAATGAAACATCAATTTAGGAATCTGAAATAGGTTCTGGTGAGGAATGGAACTATCTTCAGGGTTGTGGTTTTAATTTTGATTATTGACCAATGTACATACTGTGGCGTTCATTTTACTAAGACCATTTTAGCAAATTTACACTTTGTTTTTTACACAAGAATGTGTAAATCTATTTTAATTTTGATTTATCTTTTTTATACAATGTGCAAAGTTTACGAATTCCAACAACAATTTATATAGATGTACAAGAAGGTGGAAAATATTAATCCACACCACTTGCAATTAAAATCACTCAAAAAGACCTGATAACGAGGGCTGGGCATGCATTTTATCCAAGTGGGTAAAGATGGGTCCACAAATGAAAAATTGCCGTCTTGGCAGATTGATTTCTAGCAAATGAAACAACATTTTAGTAATATGAAAGAGAATCTTGTGAAAAATGGAACTATCTTCAGGATTTTGGTTTTGCTTTCAATTATTGATCAATGTACATACTGTGGCATGCATTTTACTAAGCCCATTTTTCCAAATTTACACTTAGTTGTTTACATAACACTGTGTAAATATTTTATTTTTGTTTTGTCTTTTTGACACAATGTGCATAGGTTGTGAAGCCCAACAAAAATATATAGATGTAAAATAAGTTTTAAAATATAAATCCAAACCATTTCCAATTTAAATCAGTAAAAAACACCCAATAATGAGGGTTAGGTGTGCATTTTATCCAAGTGGGTAAAAATGGGTGCAAAAATGAAAAATTGCCATCGTGGCAGATTTATTTCTAGCAAATTGTACATCAATTTAGGAATATGAAAGAGGTTTTTGTGGACAATGCAACTTTCATCAAGACTCTAGTTTTACTTTTGATTTCATACCAATGTACATACTATGGCGTGCATTTTACTAAGCACATTTGAGCAAATTTACACCTTTTTTTTTACACAACACTGTGTAAATCTATTTTAATTTTGATTTCTCTTTTTCACACAATGTGCAAAGTTTGTGAAGCACAACAAAAATATATATAGATGTACATGAAGGTGGAAAATAGTAATCCACACCATTTTCAATTAAAATCACTAAAAAAGACCCGATAATGAGGGTTGGGCGTGCATTTTATCCAAGTGGGTAAAGATGGGTTCAAAAATTAAAAATTGACATCTTGGCAGATTGATTTCTAGCAAATGAAACATCATTTTAGGAATCTGAAATAGGTTCTTGTGAAAAATGCAATTATCTTTAGGTCTGTGGTTTTAGTTTTGATTATTGGCCAATGTACGTACCGTGGCGTGCATTTTACTAATCCCATTTTAGCAAATTTACACTTTGTTTTTTACACCACTTTGTAAATCCATTTTAATTTTGATTTCTCTTTTTTACACAATGTGCAAAGGTTGTTGGGCATGCATTTTATCCAAGTAGGTAAAGATGGGTCCAAAAATGAAAACTTGTCATCTTGGCAGATTGATTTCGAGCAAATGAAACATCAATTTAGGAATCTAAAAGAGGTTCTTGTGAACAATGCAAATCTCTTCGGGACTCTAGTTTTACTTTTCATTATTGACCAATGCACATACCATATCATACATTTTACTAAGCCCATTTTGGAAAATTAACACTTTTTTTTACATAACCCTGTGTAAATCTATTTTAATTTTGATTTATCTCTTTTACATAATGTGTAAAGTTTATGAATCCCAACAAATATATATATATATATATATATAAGAAGGTGGAAAATGGTAATCCACACCACTTGCAATTAAAATTACTCAAAAAGACCCGATAATGAGGGTTGGGTGTGCATTTTATCCAAGTGGGTAAAGATGGGTCCAAAAATGAAAAATAATCATCTTGGTAGATTGATTCAATTCAGCCACACATTTGATTCAATTCAAATGAATACTTAAAAAAATCAAACTTTATATGAGATTTGCGTTCATGTTTTTTTTCAGGTAGAAAAAAAACAATAGTTTTGTTATTCTTCCAAATCAAGAAGTACAATCTAGCAAGAATAGTATCAGTCCTAGCTGAATGATCATAATGTCCAAAAGAAACAGAGTACTCAAATTAATACATAGACAACAAATAGCCACAGCTCCAAAAAGGAAATTCACTTCAGGACGCACAATAAATGAAATAGATTTAAAAAATTCATTTGGCTTGCATTGGTCTTTGTGCATAACTTAGCGTTCCTTAGTGTGCATTCCACCCCTGTGTGCAAAATCTGTACTGAACGATATTTTGCATGAATTCAGTTTGGAACTTAGACAACCATGGCCGCATATGACTCAAGGTGTCCTCTTCCACTGCTGCAGTTGAAACAAGGGCGTGCTCTACCATAGCCATAGTTGAAACAGGGTCCTTCACAGAAAAAATATTCAAGGAGTGTGCCGGTACATGGGGAGATGAAAACACATGGCCACCAGGTATGCAAAATATCCTCATGAAACCTGAAGTGTATGTTTTTTGTTTGGACAGTTCGATTATGTTATCGAGGAGATAGATGAAGCCATTTTTAATTATGATGTCGGGGCCAGGGAATTGAATATATTTGGGAAGAGGGTATATTTGGACCCTGATTTGTTTTCCAAAGCAACCAAAATTCCGTGCAGAGGGGGAGCCATGTTTAACTCTAGGAAAACACCAAACAGGAGAAGAAGGAGATGGAAAATAAAATTTGTGGGTAAAATGTATTTGTTCCTAGGAACGGTTTAAAAATGAAGGATGTCCCCCCCAGACTATACAAAACATTGATTCATATTTTCCTTAGGACCATTATGAATCATCACAAGCAGGATATTTCCGGTGAGTGTATGAGGCTAGTCATACATTGGGTTGAATACAAACTGTAACATACCTCTAATTACGCCTATTATTTTGATAAAAATGTATCTGAGTACTTGTTTCTAGTGAGGAGCTCAAGGCCAAGGCCCCACCAGTAAACCCTGGAACCATTGTTATTTATTTCCTAAGCTGTAATTGAGGATTATATACCTAGGATACTGAAGGTTATGACGCAACTAATTGATGGGGCAATTAAATCCACTAGGTGGAGAGGCGAAAGGGCTAGGGATCCACGGGTTGAAGATGAGCATCATCTTGGTGCCATGAGAACTTGAAGAAAAGGGAACTGGGATGTTCACTTGATAACCTTAAGCTTAAGTGTCATCTTAGGTTAAGATAACCTAGAGTTAACTTTCAGTCCTACGTAGGATTACCGAAAGAGTTATTATTCGTCGCAGGGTATTAAAGAGCTCTTACAAACCTATATATTAGCATAAACACTGATTAAAATTTAATGACCTTGAGTAAAACTAATTATTAATAAATGATATGATGCAAGGCAAAGGATTCTCCTAGATAATCTGATTATTTTAACTCCAACGAAAATAAAATCTAGGAGATCATTCTATAAATATATATATTTTATAGTAACGAATATTTGTAGTTATTATAATAATCAAAATATGATAGAAAAAGGTGTATTAAGATTTATGTTATATACATATATAGATGCAAGAGGGAGAGACATAGACCTTGCATCTTAAGCTAAAAAGTGAGGAGAATACCTTTTTATATATATATCGATATATATATATATATATATATATATATAGAGAGAGAGAGAGAGAGAGAGAGAGAGAGAGAGCGCGCTTTCTTTCAAAAATGGAGTTAAGGTTGTGGGAGTGGCGGCCTCCTTAAAAGAAGCCGAGCCTCAACCCGAAATGATGGGTGGGGTAAATGAAAATGTGGAGGGGAATCTTAATATTTCCTCAGGTATTTGTCCCCTTGATGAGCGAATAAAAGTCCCCTTAAATTGTCATATGGCAGTGCCTTGTTCCAATTTTTGTTTTGGTTTGACCTCCATGTGGATCCTCGCTATCTAGGCAGGATTTCCAAGAGAAGTGAGGAACCATGCTCTCTTTTATATATACATTTTTTTCCATTTGTCTCCATAGTGGAGTGTGGAGGTTTACTACTGACATTTGTTAGTCTCGTGGATAGAAGGCTATCGCTTATAAGAGTATCAAGGCTCGGCTAGTAGGGGGGGCGAAAATTGGAAATCCTTTCCTATTGATGATTTGGCCAATGTACATGATCGCAATTAGGGAAAAAATTTGTTGTAGCCAGGCGTCAGTTCCAAAGGAATATTTTTATTCATTTGATGGAGGAAGGAAAGAGGAATGAGGCTAGTAGAAAACTCTGCGAACCGAAAGAATATCTCTGTGATATCCGAGAGAATATCTTTGTGTTATGAGCTAGTAGAAAAATCTGCAATCCGAGAGAAGACCTCTGTGATATGAGCTAGTAGAAAACTATGCATTAAGGGATATCAAAATGGAAATGGAATGGAGATGATCCTTGTGGTAAGAGCAAGTGATCCATGTTAAATTGGTAAGAGTCACTGCAATGAAGGCTTGCAAACTGAATCCTTGCAAGAAGATTGGTAAGGGATCTCTACATTTTAATTAATAGAGTTATCACTTTCTTATGAATAGTTATTCTCATATTTGGATCATTGTATAGTAAATATACATACATTGTATTGTTATAGATAGACTAGATCGCTATATGTCATATATATTATCTCTAACGGTTGGAGCAATCACGGACTTGATCACTATATGTTATATACCCCATCTCTAACCAGCAGTCGATCAAAGGTTTGATTTCAAGTTCATCGCTATATGTTCTATATATGATCTCTAAATATCAAGCGATCGAAGGGTTGATCGCTAGGTGGATCGAATTCAAGTTGATCATTGTAGTATTTGAGCTTGATCACAGCTTTTGTTCACTGCATATTTTATATCCTGCATATTTATATAGTATGCAATCTTTGTACATTTTTTTCACTATAATAGGTTCATTGATTTACAGATTTAATTTCACACCACAACTCTTCAATGGCATGACCCATTTTTTGACAAAGTGTAAATGGTACCCACATCACTTTCTGTAAAAAGGGAAATCCACTATTTTGACAGAGTTATCCATTATATCGATTCCTATAAAGTGCGATCTTTGTGCCATTTATTGTTGAGATATTACTCTACATATATTGTAATCCCTAGCTATAGAAACACGATTTGTTCTTCGTATTTGAAGTTAGCCTATGCGAATTGCACTTATGCGATCTCTCTCTCTCTAGAGAAGAATTGATCAAAGCTCGCACCAGGTCTGCGTTTAAGTTCGTTAGTGAATCACAAGAGCCAAGCTCAGCTTGTGCCAGGTTTTCGTTTTGGTTTGTTAGTTTATCACAAGAGATGGGTTCAACCTAGGATCACTCCATGCTTGTGTTTAAGTACGTTAACTGAGTATACTAGCTGGGCTCAACCCAACACATATCCTCACTATGTATATTAGTTGGATTAATTTAGTTATATAACAATGGTTTATGATCTTAGATTGACTTTGGATGTGTATATTAATATATACAGAGGGTTGCTACAAATAAATAAATGTTGTAGAGGATGTAAAGTCCTCTCAGCCTTGGAAGTAAGAAGGGATTTGACACCCTCACCCTTAATCCATTTTTATTCCTATGTGAAGTATACTTGTGGGGGGGTGTGACTAGGGATTGTTTTAGGCTCTTGAATCACAAAATAGTGAGAAATATTATGGTTATGTCAAACTCCTACCTAGTGGATTCGTTTCCAGCTCGGGGGTGGCCTCTCGGTGGTAGAAATATACACCGGACAGAGAGACAATTTGGTTGGGAATAAATTTGCAGTCATACCTTTAGTTGCCTGAGTCTAATAGACCAGATAAGTATCTCCTTATGGTATTGTTAATTGAATATGTCAAGTTTATAAATTAAATTCATCATGGGTTGCTATTAACTGATTTCACCCACGTAAATGGATGCTCGTTATCTTATTGTGACATATAGATAGTTGTTGAAGTGGTCTTTTATATTTAGTGGATGCTGAGTATAAAATGATTGTGATAAAGGATACTACACATGATTTACTTTCAATGTGTCAAGTTATTGAAGTCTGCTATATTTATTGTTATGCTCCTATAGTTATTAGTAATGAATATCATTGTTAATAAATTGATGTTATGTTGTTGTTACACAACAAGTGGTACTTTGGATATTGGAATATTGTGATAAAGACATTTCAAGTAAATATCATACTCTATGAATGATGAAATAAGATATAAGAAGGATAATATGAGTCACATAGTTGACTAGTTGATGTGTTGATAGTATCCTTAGTATTTAAGCTAGTTTAGAAATATGGATATAATGCAATCATATTGTAAAGTATAATTCTACCTTGTCACATAAGTAAATGCTTTACAAGATGTGTTAATAATATCAAGAGTTTGTAAGTTATTGGGTAAGAGGTATTTGAAATCTTGAATATAAGTTGAGGGAAACAATCTTTTTATTTGATCACTTGAAACGTTAGCTTAGCCTTAGCTCAGCCTTACTATGTAAGTGGAAAGATAATTGAGTAACTAAAAGGGAAATAACTACTTATTAGTAATTACCATGGTATCTTAACTAAGTCCCACATGGTAGGTAGGATAGATATATTTATGGATAAGTCCATGTCATAATTATTGTATTCCTTTAATGTGAATGTGTACTAAATCGGTTTTTGTTTCTATGTTTCCTTAAAGGTTCATATGCAAGCAATCATCTGTTTGCATCATATTATTGATGATTTTGGAGTATCTTGTTTGCATAGTCATGATTGGAAAAAAAGTTTACTCCCCATCTCCTCCAAATTGCACCAAGTATTTCGGTTGTGTTACAAGTGGTATCAGAGCTAAAGTTATAGCACTTGGGCCTGTATGGGCTTAACATGAGGTAAGAAAATATGAATTTGGTTGAACTAACAATTTGATTTTTTTTATATGCGCATATGAGGAATGGACGAAGGAATGAATTAGAGGAACTAATCCTCAAATTTATCCAAGAGGTAACCAATGAGAAAGGGGGATTGAATTCTATGACAAAGTAGTCTGTGAGTTTACAAGTAAGTACTTTCATTATGTTTTATTTTTGAAGCAATATGTTTATAAAATGATTAATGGAGTTCGGATTAAAAGTGTATTCTGCAAGAAGTACATATGTTGTTTTAGAATTATTGTAGATAAGGGTGTCTAGACGATAGGATCATAATCTTATGATGTTATGAAAATGTAAGATAAGATGTGAATTGTTGAATAGAATAGCCATTGCAAATTGACATTATACAAAATATTGTAGACTTATCATGAGATAAAGTACTAAAGTCCATGAGAAAAGTGTAATGATATTGCGTGTGATCGATCCTATAAGAGGATAAGTAGTTATATTCAGTTGAATAAAAAGATGAATAGTTATATTCGGATGAGTAAAACATAATGATAGTATGTATGTGCATTGTACCAATGTTGTATTTCATGCGAAGGAATTGTGTGTGAATTAAAAAGAATAGTACCTGGTCATGGCAATAAATAATAAAGCCACGATGAGAAACCAAGTTCATGTGTTGCATGTTGTGATTGACAGCAAATGCAGACCAAAAATGATATGATCATTATTAATGGGTCATAAAACGGAGAAAGACAATTTCAACACCAAGTGGTAAAATTGATGATCCAGCTCTACTTTGCTAAAATAATTTCCTAGACTCAAGCAAGAGAGCTTGAGTGGAAAATTTTCCTATACTCAAGCAAGAGAGCTTGAGTGGGAAAATTTCCTATACTCAAGCAAGAGAGCTTGAGTGGAAAAATTTCCTATACTCAAGCAAGAGAGCTTAAGTGGAAAAGAAATGCCTGGACTCAAGCAAGGGAGCTTGAGTGGAAGAGAGAAAGAGCCGGTGATCATCAATGGCAAGACCTCGACTCACAATTTTAACATCTGGAAGACAAGACATTGTTTCATATTTTTTTAGAAGGAAATTTTTTTGACTAGCAATCAAAAGAGGAGTAATCTCAAAAGCTTAAAGCCCGTAAGACCACGCGTAAATTGTTGACAGGTCTCAAGGGAGAGTTATGTGTTCAACAGAGTGTTGTTGAAGTCCCCAAAACTCAAGGGATATTTTTGTGCTCAACAAAGTGTTGTTGAAGTCTTTCATATCCATGATATAACAATGGAACATAGGGTGAGAGCTGCCGATTAAATGGGCTATTAGCTTCCCTAATGTTTTAGTATAATGTATGAAAATAATACCATAGGTAATGTGAAATTAATCCAAGAATGAGGACGAATGTCAAGTTGAAGTTTATTACTTGAAAAATATATGATATAAATGCTACTAACTTGTGAATGAAGGTAATGTCTGTCGAAGTTAAGGACTAGCTAAGAGTCCGAGAATTGGAAGTAAAGGATATCCTCCAAAGGATAAGTAAATTATTGCTTTACCTATGCATTATTTTTGTAATATTGACAAATAATCATATATTATGTTGATTTATTGGGAAAGGATCACAAATTTCAATGAAAAGACTAGAAAAAATTCCATGAAAAGCAACAATAGTGTGTTGCAAAAGAACTGATTGCTTTTGTTCTGATTAAAATTGAAAAATGTTGGTATATTTATGTTATACCTAAAAAATTTGGAAGACCTTGTATGGGATTGTAAGTGCAGGTTAGGAAAGGAATATGAGCAATGGAAACCTGTAGGAAGCGTAGAAGTCGAAGACGATTACAAGTAGAAGATAAAGAAATAAAATATTTCCAACACCGAGGACGGTGTTATTTTCAAGGGGGGGAGGATGTAACATCCCTCTAATTACCCCTATTCTTTTGTAAATAAAAATGTAACTAAGTACTTGTTTCTGGTGAGGAGCTCAAGTCCAAGGCCCCACCAGTAAACCTTGTAAGCATTGTTATTTATTTCCTAATTTTTATTTGAGGATTATAGACCTAGGATACTGAAGGTTATGACGCAACTAATCGATGGGGCAATTGAATCCACTAGGGGAAGAGGTGAAAGGGATAGGGATCCATGCGTTGATGATGGGAATCATCTTGGTGCCATGAGAAGTTGAAGAAAAGGGAACTGGGATGTTCACTTGATAACCTTAAGCTTAAGTGTCATCTTAGGTTAAGATAACCTAGAATTAACTTTTAGTCCTAAGTAGGATTACAGAAAGAGTTATTATTCGTCGCAGGGTATTAAAGAGCTCTTAAAAACATATCTATTAGCATAAACGCTGATTAAAATTTAATGACCTTGAGTAAAAATAATTATTAATAAATGATCCTATGCAAGGCAAAGGATCCTCTTGGATAATTTGATTATTTTAACTCCAACAAAAATAAAAGGTAGGAGATCATTATATATATATATTATAGTAACAAATATTTGTTGTTATTATAATAATCAAAATATGATAGAAAAATGTGTAATCATATTTATGTTATATACATATATATAGATGCAAGAGGGAGAGACATAGAGCTTACATCTTAAGCTAAAAAGTGAGGGGAATACCTTTATATGTATGTATGTATGTATGCATAGGTTTATAGACCTTTCTTTCAAAAAGGGAGTTAAAGTTGTGGGAGTGGCAGCCTCCTTAAAAGAAGTTGTTAGTAATTACCATGGTATGTTAACTAAGTCCCACATGGTAGGTAGGATAGATATATTTATGGATAAGACCATGTCATAATTATTCGATTCCTTTAATGTGAATGTGTACTAAATCAGTTTTTGTTTCTATGTTTCCTTAAAGGTTCATATGCAAGTAATCATCTGTTTGCATCATATTATTGATGATTTTGGAGTATCGTGTTTGCATAGTTATGATTGGAAAAAAAAATTACTCCCCATTTCCTCCAAATTACACCGAGTATTTCGGGTGTGTTACACAAACCCATAGATTTTCCTCATCTATTGGCTAAGAAAATGCATTATGCCTTATAAGAGATCCAATTGAAGAAGATTAAGTTCAGTTTCCATGGCACATTGCAGCAAATTATTGTTCTATATCGACCAAAACCACTTGTTTCTAAAACATACTTCAGGAAACGTATTGGGAAGGGAAACAATGAGGAAGTGCCATTACAGTCTCCTAAGCACAATGAGGGAATGCTAGTACAGTCTCCTAAGCACAATGAGGGAGTGCCAGTACAGTCTCTTGAGCACTACGAGGTTGGTTTGGGCATATCCAATGACAGTTTGGGAAATGATTTTGTCACTCATGATGAAGTTGTTGCTGCTACAAATTTAAATGAGCTAAATGAAAATAAATTTGAAGCTCAAGGATAGGAACCGATGGACAGTGACATGGAAGCAAGTAATGATGCCTTTTTCTCTCTCCCGTCGAGAGTATTTTTCATAGAATTCGTCCAAAACAGTTGGAACATGAGTACAATCTCAGTCCATGTTACAATTTTGATGGTAGATTTGTGTTTTTCCTTTATGATAAAATGGTGCATTTCAAACAATAAGCTTCAATGGATGTTGAGTCCTCTTCTATAGAGAAATTGGAGGAAATGCGCCAGGTAAAGGATAGGAATATTGCAGAATTCCTTAGGGAGATTGCATAGTTGCAAAATACAATTGTGCACAATCAAATGAAGGTGGAAACCATTATAAATGCAAAAAGTTGCCACTATTCCATCATTATCAACCCCGATTGATAAAATTGTTGAAGATGCTAGAAAGGATATTGAAAAACTGAATGATAGCTTTCAAAAGGCTTTGGAACAATTTGAAAAAGAAAATGCCAGGCTTGCAAAAGAGTTGGAAAAAAGACCAGTTGTTTTGAATATATCACCATTAAAAACAAACTGTGGTACGGTAGACAAGTTGGAGAAGAAATTGAAAGAAAGTGAAGAATTAATAACAGAATATGTTTTGAAGTTGACATCAAAGCGTGTAGATCATTCACAAAAAATTGCACAAACAGATTCAATAATTTCCAAATTGAAGAAAATCATTGATATACAAGGTAAAAGGTTGCTACGGAACATGTTTCAAGCGATCTCTATATATTTGGAGCTTAAAGAAAGAAAGAAAGAAAAATTTATCGATAGTACATAAGGTGGAAATGATATTCATAGTTACTTGAAATAGCAAGAGAAGAGCTTAAAAATTCGAGAGAAGCATTTACAGGAATGCCTCGCAACAAAGAGTGTTGGAGGTGATGTTTTTGGTTCATCACCAAGATACGAGGCATTAAAATAGAACATAGTTGAAAAAGAAGCAGAGATTAGAGAGTTGAATAAAAAACTTTCGGAGGGTAAAAAAGCACAGCATTTGGGATGCGATGAGGAAATTTGAAAAATGAAATCCACAATTGCAAATTTGTAGGGGAAATTACAGATGCACAATATTGACTACATGGAGGCAATTCCTATCCCCGCAAATGAGAAATATATGGGGGACAAAGAGCTAGAGAAGGAAGTATAGAAAATGAAATCTGAATTGGTTGAAGTTAAAAATCAATTAAAGAAAAGCAAAAAAGATCTTGAATTGAAGGAAAAACAAAACACAGAGAGTCATAAGAAAAATGTGGAATTGTTGAATAGGCCGATGAGCAAAAAAAGTACTTTGTATAACAATTTACATACTTGTTCCCGAAAATGCAAAGATCTTGAAAGAAAATTACAACAAGAGCCTCCTATAGCTATTGAAGAATCTGAGTTTTCTGAGAAAGGAAAGAGACCATGTACATAAATTTCTTCTTCTTAGGAGGAGCATTTGCAGAAATCTCATAAACAAGCTAGACTTGTATAAAACATTGTATATATTTAATTTTCAGAAATTAATGGAAAATGCATTTTTTTGCATTGAGTTACTAAATTCTAGCTCATTTATAGTTCTCTTTATTTCACTCTTAATGTACATTAGTGACTAGTAAAAAATGAATTCCACTTTTTATACACTCAGGGCGGATTATTCTTGAAGATTCCAGGTAAATGCTATTATTAAAATATCTAATTTATTTAGAGAATTTGCATCTGTCCATGAGTTTTTAATTTCCTATCCTTATGTTGACGATGATGACTAGGTCAATTTCAGCAGTAACAATAGATACTTGTGTTCGATTAGATTTCTATGAAATAGAAAATATATTATTCTTTTATCGGGAAAAAAATAATAACTACACATGTAACAAATGTGATCACAATAGAATGAATTTCCAATATGACAAAATCTCAGCAAATGCTTAGCACATCATATGATTTTTTCACCATTTCACATACAATGTTGCTTTACATTCATCATGTACTTTTTTATTTTTTTCTTGTCTCTTACTTGTTTTACCAGCAATATTTTTTGTATGATTTTTAGTTTCCATCGTTTGGATGGCAACAATTGTCCCCTAGATTATTTTCTTTTGAGCACTTTGGACTGCCCCATTTTTTGAGGATGAAACACACATTATGTTGTGAACCATAGTTCCCATCATTGGCACATCAACATTAGTTGCTACATTTACTTCTTGTGTTTTACCAATCCTCCCTGTCTCATCTCTTTGGGATGAAACACCAATTTCAATGCAATTTTCAGCTACCATCATGGGTATGTCAACAATGACTTCCAATTGAATTTCTTGTGTTTGACTGGTCTTCAATGCCTCTTCTCTTGAGGATGAAACACCCAATTTTTTATAATTGTTAATGTCATCAAGAACCATTGGGGTATCATAAACAACTTCCCCCCACATTTGTTGTGATTGATCACTCAACGAGATTGAGAAAGTTATAGCTCAAGCATAAGATGTACCTTTCACAAATCAACTAGATTGACAAAGACATAATGATATATAATAAATTGAATGAACATAACACTCACTAGTGGAGGGAAAACCATGTTGTTGCTATTTTGTTTTAGCACCATTTTTTGCCTTGCGCTTTCCCAAGTGATGTGATTCATGATAGGCCTCTTCACCATATTTGTTGATTGGCCTTGATATCGGAAGATAGTTATTGAACTATGAGTAAATATCAATAATTAAGCATAGATATTTTGACTCCTCACACTAAAAAATGAAAATTGAACGATATACCATTTAAAATTAGGATGCCAACGATATATAGTTGTGCAATTAATGATTTCTTAAATTGTTTTACCCATGAGTCAAAGAGTTGTTTCACTTGTTTTGAAGTGACATCAGGGAAATGGGATGCCAACTGTGTTGTAGTTTCCTCATTCAATTGAGTTCTTGACTTCTCATATTCAACACAAAGTTGAATTCTAATATTTGATGGCAAGAATCTTCTTTGTCTAAAATTTTGGAAAGTACCTTTTGATCTCATAACAAGCTTGAAAAATTGTTCTCTCATCTCATTTACAAGACACGTCCTATCATGTTAAAATGTGCTTCAATACTCCTTAGTAACTCCTTTCCCTCCTCCTTGGTTGCTATTCAAATTTTTCATTTCTTGATGCTTATGTTGCATTACTTCGTTCCTTAACCGTCCCAAAGTATATTGATGAATATTACGAGTCATCTAAAGAGCATGGGCCCCTTGGACATGCATATAAGGAACCATCTCATCTCCTAAACAACAATAACACAACCAAAGCCACTCATTTGCAAGGATGCCAATCCTGCAATGTCAATGGTTCAAAATGTTATCACAAGTGAAACAATACCACCATTTTGAAAAAGATAATATGATGAAACTATCATAAATTGACATACCTTTTCTCATATGCATATGCATCGTCCCCTCTACACCCTTGCAGTTGCAACATGTGGAATTATTTATAGCACTTCCACATCCTCACCAACTTTTTATACTTCTCTTCATCTGGTAGGCATTCAATAATCTATAAATAAGACATGTCAATGCATATGATTAAATAGTAAAACACTAAGTTTTATGTTCAATTTGAATAACACCGAGAGCCATTCATCGTTACTCAAAACATAATAACATCATCATTTATTATTAGTCAATACCCACATAAAAATTATTTGATATGTTAGCATAATCATTAAACTACCTTTAAAAATCCCTCATGTCGAATGAGGATCTTGTTTGATGCCGATCCATCTGATTTCCCATAGTTAAGATCATTGTACTCTTGGCTTTTATGATGGTATGGATCTCCAGGCTTACATGCAACCCCTATATTCTCCATCTCCTCCCAAATTTAGACAAATTTGGTTTTCTCA
Source organism: Larix kaempferi (assembly GCA_027924585.1). Taxonomy (NCBI): domain Eukaryota; kingdom Viridiplantae; phylum Streptophyta; class Pinopsida; order Pinales; family Pinaceae; genus Larix; species Larix kaempferi. Next base: position 10,592,079 of record BSBM01000727.1, read on the forward strand.
AGGCCTCTAGTTGGATGAACCTTGTCATAATCTTGTGCGATTCTTTCAATTTCACAAAACATCTTCAAAACAGTTCTAATTCCATCATGGAGAGAACAATATACAATCTTAGACATTGAGCAAGGAGTCAATTGTAATTGGAAGCACATGTTTCACTAGGTATGAGATAATTAAAAACCAAGAAGCTCAATTTATATTTAGGAATTAATTATTAAAGTGTATACCTTTTCATAATTTCTTCTATCCATGGGAGAGTTCTTCAGAACATTCATTTGTCTACCAAATAAGGTTGGTTGGATGTCTATAATACGATCATCTAACTTTTCTTCCCATCCTTTGCTTGGTTCCAAAGCAGGATTCAACTCCTAATGTTTTATAACATAGTAAGATTAAGAAAGCAATTGCAAGATATATGATATAAACATAGCCCTGAAACTTGTAATAAATGTGCATAGCTTACTAGGAGTAAGTTTGGTGACATCGCATAAAATTCAAAAACACTACGGATAGTATATCCTTCTCCAATTTTGATTTCATATGTAACCATGTGTATATATTTTTTATGGCATGTACACCAAGGGAATAAATTAGTACCCATTGGAGAAACATTATTTTTGCATACTAAACTGCATATGGCCACTAGATCATGTCACTCGAACAAATACATCTTCACTACCCTTCCATCCCCCATATGTATCCCATCTTGTGAAAGATTGTTTAACTATTTCATTAAGTTATCCTCACTTTCAAGATCAACAACGTGTGATAAAACTTGTTTATATTCTTCTTTTCAATCCCATTTTCCAAGGCTTACACAAGACATCAACCCAATGTCTTTTAATAACTCAAATAATATCTCACATACCTTCCCACCTCGATCATAATGTACACGAGAATCAATACCAAGTTTGAAAGAGACTTCTTTGACTGTATTTCCAGACCTCTTTTCATATGATTCAACCATAAAGGAAGCATATGACTTTACTTGCTTGAATCTAACTCCACATGTGAAACCATCAGTTCTCTCCCAACCCATATCAATATCCTCAGCTTATTTGCTCCACTTTTTCATTTCCTTACAAACTGATGATGGATTAACCCCCTTTAGTACACCATGAGAGTCAATCCGCTTCAAACATTTCAAAGCCTTATGAGTTATGCTTGATTCAATAAATACATAAGCCATGTTCCTAGGCATAAAATCGTTACGATTCTCTTTCACAACAATAGATCGAATTTTATTAAGCATTCCATCTAGGTGTTCAAGAACATCCTTGATTTTAGACTCTGCACTATAGTTTTTTTCTCTTGAAGAACCCAATTCCAGCAACAATTCCATTTTCATCTATATCTCGAAGTCGTTTACCAAAAACCATCTTTCAATTTCCTTAAAACATTTCTTCCCCTCGTTTAGTCTGTGGTTATACCATCCTGACCGCTTATTAAGATGCAATGAGGATTTCCATAAGCGTCTTCGTATTGGCCTTCTGGTAGCATGTGTAGTTTGATTTGTTGAACACCCTTCACGAATTTCTGCTTAAGCTTCTAGAATTGCAGAATTTTGATTTTCTATATTTGCATGTTCAGATGGCTGCCCATTGGGTTCTACACTTCCATTCCGTGCAACTATAATTGGATTCAAAGGCTCTGTAGTTTGTTGAGCAACATGAACTTCAACACTCTGATCAGTTTGATTTGTAATAGCAGCAACACCGATCTCTAACCTATGAGGGAAAATTAGGGACTCATTTTGTAAAACAAAGTTCATTTTGTGGTACATATTTGTATTCTATACATTTCCATTCTCTTTAGTTGTAACTGGAGACAAATGTTGCCCTTGTTGTTGAGAAACACATCCTTCTATACTTTGAAAAGATTGATTTGTAATGGCCACATGAATCAAATATGTTCTTTGAGGGAAATTTGGGACCACGGTATGTGAAACAGAGTTAATTCTATGGTAAATATTTCTATCTTGTACATTTCCATTCCATGCAACTATAATTGGAGTCAAAGGCTCTGTAGTTTGTTGAGCAACATGAACTTCAACACTTTGATTAGTTTGATTTGTAATCGTAGAAGCACCAATCGCTAACCTATGAGGGAAAACTGGGGACTCTTTCTGTAAAACAAATTTCATTCTGTGGTACATATATGTATTTGGTACATTTCCATTCTCTTTATTTGTATTTGGAGACAAATGTTTCCCTTGTTGTTGAGAAATACAACCTTAAATACTTCAATAAGATTGATTTGTAATGGCCACATGAATAAAATCTGTTCTTCGAGGGAAATTTGGGACCACGGTATGTGAAACAAAGTTAATTCTATGGTAAATACTTCTATCTTGTACATTTCAATTCCCTGCAACTATAATTGGAGTCAAAGGCTCTATAGTTTGTTGAGCAACACAAACTTCACCAATTTTATCAAATTGATTTGTAATGGCAGCAACACCAATAGCTTATATATGAGGGAAAATTGGGGCCCCATTCTGCAAAATAGAGTCCATTCTGTGATACATATTTTTATTTTGCACATTGTCACTCCCTTCACTTGTAATTGGAGACAAAGGTTGCCCTTGTCGTTGAGAAATGCATCCTTCTATACTTTGATCAGCTTGATTTGTAATGGCAGCAGGAATAAAATTTGTTCTTTGAGGGAATGTTGGGACCACATTATGTGAAACTGAATTAATTCTATGGTAAATACCTCTATCAATTAGATTGTCGTTCCCTGCAACTATAATTGGTGAGAAAGTGACTACCTTTTTTGTTGGGAAACACATCCTTCTATAATTCAATCAAATTTATTTGTAGTGGAAGAAGAATTTATGGCCGATATTTGAGTGAAACACGGAAAAAAAAATTGTGAGATAGATTTAACTCTGTTGTAAAGATTTTCATTTTGTACATTAACATTCCCTTCAATTGCAATTGGAGAAAAAGGTTGCCTGTGTTGTCCACCAACAGTGTTGTTTATCGAAGATTGATTACATAGAGGACAATGATTTTGAACAATGGCTGCATGATTGCTTGATGTTTCAGGGAATCTTATAGTCCCATTCTGTGGTATTGAGTTATGATCTCTAAATCCTCCACATTGTCCATGAGCAGCAGGCTTAGTGGTGTTTTTGGGTCTAGAATGAGTGAATTGAAGGACAATGTCACACGGTGGAAAAGTTGGAATATTAGAAAGATCTACATCCTTACATCGACCTTTTTTTCAAGGAATATTTTGTTTAGATGGCTCATTTGAGTGATCCATTGATGATTTTCTCTACAAATTCCACAAAAGCTAGCAACATTTGCATTAGAAGTTAGATTGAATTTATTTAATAAAAAGAAGTGAAATTGATCATAAATGTTCCTATAAAAAACATAGTAAATCCATTCCTGAAGGGCTCTGACATAATACTATCAAGTAAACTACCGTTAATTGTCCTCATACATGCACACCAATGGAAAATTATGCATGCTTAAGGAAATCTAGATGTCATGTACCCACCTGCTGACCCAATGCAAGGCAGGAAACATGATGCCGCACTCAGGGCTTTACATGATCTCAGCCCAATACTAGATTCATATAATTAATAAGTGGGTGTGCAGATGTAAACAATCAGTTATGCACAGCGGAAACAATATCCATGCAATCTTCATATGCATTCAAGATTTCAGGCATTAATAAAAGCATTTCATAAATAAATACATAGACAGAAACACTTATCTTCATTTCAATTGTCCCAAGCAACTAGCTATGTCGCTGCAACGTTCCACCCAACCATAGGCTCTTCGACAGCTTATACTGGGTCCGTCCGAAGGCCACCCCCGAGCTGGGCATGATTCCCACAAGGACAAAGGGGACATTCACGCTCACATTCGGTCCATTAACCATTTTTATTTTAGCCAAGCCAGTCTAACTGGGTTTATCAGGCTACACTTGCACAATGGGTGCTCACTCTCAAGCTCAAGCCAGAACAATGGATTACCCCTCACCCATACCCATCATACTCTTCTTTCTCACAGCAAAAACGATTATTGACAGGGTTACACATTTACAACAGAGGTGTTCACAAAACAGGGTCCACATTGGTTCCCCTAGCTCGTGGTTCACCCAATGAACTGTGGAATTTCGATTTCAACCCCAGGGAGCAAAACCGATTTCTCTCCACGGGTTAGGATCCCTTCCAATGGCCTAAATGACCCCCAGGAAGACCCAAAACGTTCTGCTTTCTTTCCCCATGGGTAACCAACACAAAAACGCCCCTTCCCAGCTAAAAGATGAAGGGAGACACAGAAAAACGAGGGAGGAAAACGCCCAGGCAGCTTGAGCTGCGTGAGAGAGCAAGGCCATGGTGAATAATAGCCTAGGGAGAAATTTCGTGGCTCTATTTCTGCCCAAGGAGACCCACACGTTTTTCCATGAAGGGTGGCTTGCCCATACCCGATTTTGGACAGCCATACCTTCCCATTCCCAAGGCATTAAATTCCCCAACCAACTCTTGGGAGAAATCAATGGTTGGGTACAAAAGTCAACATGGGTAGTTGAGGGTTTTATGGGCTCTCTTATTGACACTTGGCTTGAATCTAGTGGCTCAAGGGTTTGAATGTTTCCCCCCCCCCAATTCCTTGTGAAATCATGCCCCCATCTCTTTGTTGCATTGCATAGCTAGTTGTGGGTATTTTTATTAAAATGCATATTACATGATATTTGAATTTCCAATGTGCATTGCTAGCACGCAACCCATATGCATCACTAAATCGATGGCGGGGCCTTGGCCTTGAGCTCCTCACCATGATTTCATAACACTATTACATCATTTATAGTGTTAATGCCATGGGGCCAAACTGGGGACATTACATTCCCCTCCCCTTGGAATAACACCGTCCTCGGTGTTCCAACACTTAGGTATGAATACCCACTTTACACATGATTCAAAATTCACAAAATGTGACAGGTCTGTTCTGCGTTTTACCCCTTTACTTTGAACTTTCAGGATCAATTCCTCTAGCTTCCACCAGCGACTCCTGCCAGCTTTGGTCTTCCAGCTTTTACAAGTGGGCATTGCTCCAGCGCAATCCCTTCCATTTGTTTATCTTCCAGCTGGTCTATAAATCTGGAATTTCATGGATGCCATCTTTCTTGTTGTCCCAGCAACTATCTGTGAGACTTATCATGGCAATTCCTGTTAGGACAAGCATAACACAATAATAAAATTAGTCAATTATTTTCCTAATTGACTTAGAACGTCCATGCTTTACTCATGAGACTTCCACACATTTCATGCTTTCCCACACACACATGAACTCACTCATGTTCATCCTTTCACAAGAAAATAACCATTTCAACATTCTCAATTCATTTCAAGCAACGAAACACAATTTGGTTTCATTTATGACATGCACTCAACAATCCTTTGTTTCTAAGATGCATCAGTCAAAGAAAGAGAAGAGTAAGAGTTTTCCCCCTCTTAGTCTTGTTCCAATCCGGAGCCACACCATCATTGGTGGTTCTATGCTCCTTGGCCTCTTTCACTTCAATATGAATGCTTGACTTGTCCTTTCTTGGCTATGACACTTTAGTGTCTAAGGTATGTCTAATGCCTTTCAACTAGGGATCCCTTCCCCATTGTTGCTTATAGAACCTTTGGCTGCTAGGACCCACACAGTCCCACTAGCACCATCTTTTATTACTGCTCATACTGAGCTCCTTAGTACAGTCATATGTCCACATGCATCCTCCAGATGCTTTTATAGTCCTTGCTTCCAGCAATACCCACACTCAAACATTGAGTCAATTCACATGTTTAGTGTATTTCCATAGGGTTTATTTCCAAATGAGAATTTAAGAAAATCATATACACATGTATATTCATAAGCAGAGTTGCAAGATAACCGAATACTTATCTTTATAGGATGTCTTCACTCTATCCCACAGGATCCTTTTTCGCTTTCCAAGCATTGGATTTCCCGTGGATACAACAATGAATGTTGGGCCAGCACGCAGGCTACTCCACAACCATTCGAACAGGCAATGCCAGGCCAGTATGCTGACTGGTTTTATCAATTGTTTAAGGGAATGTTTGGCCAGCACGCCGGCTGCTCCACAACATCGAGTGGTTAATGTTTCCACCATCTATTCCCTGAATTTTCCAAGAATTTCATAGCGCCCAACCAGTTACTCTCTGGCTCTACCAAGAATTTATGGCTCCAACCAGTTACTCTCTGGCTTTACCAAGCATTTATAGCTCCAACCAGTTACTCTCTGGCTTTACCAAGCATTTATAGCTCCAACCAGTTACTCTCTGGATTTACCAAGCCTTTATAGCTCCAACCAGTTACTCTCTGGATTTACCAAGCATTTATAGCTCTTTCAGGGTCCTTGCTTCCTGCAACGGCCAAGGTTTCCAACAAAGAAACAATAGTGTATTAGCTCAGTTGTCATAAGACTTGTACCCGAAAACTTCATTATTCCAAACAAGAAATAAATGAGAATGAATACTTATCTGTATTGTGCATTTTCCTCGCTACTCCACAGGTTTCCTTCTCTGCTTTACAAGTCTTGGATCACCTGTGGGGTGGATGTTTGGCCAGCATACATGCTGCTCCACAACATCATCCGAATAGGTAATGCCAAGCCAATACGCCGACTGGGTTTATCAGGCATCCCTAAAATCAGTATGCTAAGCCAGTACGCCGACTAGGTTTATCAAGCATTTCAAAAATCAGTATGCTAAGCCAGTACACCGACTGGGTTTATCAAGCATTTCAAAACCAGTATGCTAAGCCAGTACACCGACTGGGTTTATCAAGCATTTCAAAAATCAGTATGCTAAGCCAGTACGCCGACTGGGTTTATCAAGCATTTCAAAAATCAGTATGCTAAGCCAGTACGCCGACTGGGTTTATCAAGCATTTCAAAAATCAGTATGCTAAGCCAGTACGCCGACTGGGTTTATCAAGCATTTCAAAAATCAATATGCTAAGCCAGTACGCCGACTGGGTTTATCAAGCATACAATAACCATTTCCAAGCCAGTTCTCTGACTGGGTTTGTCAGGAAATATCACCCAAATAACCAGTACCTTCACAACATGCAAATATCCAATGCCAAGCCAGTACACCGACTGGGTTTGTCAGGCATTAATTTAACAACATGCCAAGCCAGTACACCGACTGGGTTTATCAGGCATCCAGCAACCTTTCACCACAACTCCCAAATAACCAATGCCAAGCCAGTACGCCGACTGGGTTTATCAGGCATACAACAACCATTGTCAAGCCAGTACATCGACTGGGTTTCTCAGGAAATATGAACAACATAATATGATTACATGGCTCCCTCTCTTGTGCAACCAGCAGTTCCCTCCAGGAACTCCATAGGTGACTCACTTGACTGCAGGCTAGCATGGCCCCACAATACCCACTCACACTACACAAGGATAATACCCCTTTTCTGCAACACAACTCCCTGGGCCTATCCATCCCTTCTAGTGTCCTTTAGTGTGAGCGTAGAAAGGTTACCACTGCCCATACAGTCCTCTTGAGCACCATTTCTTCACTTTGCCTCTTTCGTGCAACACCAAGTTGCATCTGTGTAAGCTGTTAGCACAAGAAGGATAAGCAGGCTCATCAGTATTGTTGCCCAAAAATTGTAATCATATTTCATATCATTCACTATCAAGTATTGAAACACCAGGAATGCGTCCATTCCCTTAGGATGTAGTCAATATTGAAAACCCTATCATGACCCAGCACCAGAAAAGGTGTGCACCCCCTCTCCGATGTGCGCCATGTAGGCCCTAATCATACTCAAGCAGTCTGCAATGATATAAATAAGATGGAGCATGCTCTGCATATTAAATCTAATAACCAGACACGTATATTCTTAGTTAGGGTTACGGAATACTCATTCGCTTCACAGATGTATATTTTCTGCATTTGTGAAGAATGGGGCTCCCTTCTCTGAGTCAATAGTCCTTCGGTTTGCCACCCCAATCTTTTCACGTGCCATAACCCACACATGCCTTCTTGGCATAATTTACTGTCTCACTCACATGCTTTACCAACATGCAGTTTGTCTGAGACATTATCAACATTTACAATGGCGTTTCACCCGAAACCCATTTCCAAAGCATGGGATCCTTCCCATTTAGTTTGGCTTATGCAGGCCATCACACATGATCTTCCTGCAATGTGTCATCCTGGCACACTTTATCACATAGCCAAACAGTCAGCAACATTTAGCAATAAGCTTCAAATATGATTGTTCCATAACCAATCAATAGCATTAATAATTAAATTCAATATGAATTTACAATTCTGTCTACTACAGAAATTGGTTTTCTTATCCATGAGGTTATCCTCATATCGTTTGGCTCCTGTAAGTGACACCACTCTGCCCGTTATGGTCTTATGCCCGCTGCCATACGGGAGCATCCACTTACAGCATGTCCTCCTGACACATTTTCATATAAGCCAAACAGTCATTAGCAATTATTAGCAAAATTTCAAATCCAAAACAATTACAAATCTGATATTTACAACTGTTCTTACTAACAGAACTTAGAGCTCTCAACCATGAGATTCCTCCTCATAAGCTCTAGATCAAATTTCACAGTCATATCATTCATAAACAGCCCATGAAGTGATCCTCGAATTATCATCAGTTCATCATTTCATTCATTATTTATTTGCAATAACATATGCATCATACCTATGCATTCATACAATGCATCACAAGGTTTATAAAATCTCTTAATGCACATCTACTCAATGCTACCTTGCATTGTTTCCTGAGTACCATGCACTCAAGCATATTATGATCGAAACATGACTATCTCATATAACTTGCATTATCATAATCAGGACCACCAATCCTCACTTGCTTTGGTTATTAAGTACATAACCAACATACACATGGCATGATATAAATTCATATGAAAGCATTGAGATTTCTAAACAGTCATAGGGTGTAAGGATCATTTCCTTCACTTACCCACACCTCACCAAGCTTGGTAGGTTAACAGTCCCAATCGGTACCAATATCACATGTAAACTACCTCAACATAGCTCAAACATAGTTGAAGAGATCTTACCAAATCCCTTTTCAACATTCATGCAATTGGGCACTGATAATCATTACCTGCATGGTTACCATTAACATCGCCTGATGTTACCTGATCAGTTGGCCTCTTACCTAGCCTGTTCAGTCCTTTTGCCAATTTTATGATCATAGATTTGTTGCACCATCATTTCCTCATAAGGTTTTTGGGCTTCATGCAACAACATCCTCATCACATTTAGCCACGCTCTTTGTTATCTTTGGTCCTACAACCAATACCAATCATCAATAGTGATCATCAATCACAATATCCTCCATTAGTGGTTCATTGCATATGCAAACTTCATTATTCTACCAATATGCAATATCCAATTTAGGCACAAGCATTTCCATATGCATTATGCAATGTTAAGATGCCATCTAGTGCATATACATCTATGTAATCCCTTACATTTTAACATTTTTATGCCATATGACAATTTCATAATTATAAGTATGATAACGAATAGAGGTTTAAGAAATTCTTCCCTTTTTGATCCCTCATCGTAGCATGGAATTCCTGTTCCATATTATGCAATTATAGAATTTGCCCATATTGACAACAAAATTTGTTTGTCAAAACCGCCGCTGGCACTCTTCTGCACTAAATATCTATGATACATGCAGACCTCATCCAAACTCTGTTCATGTATCATGGTTCCCTACTAGACAAGATTTCCAATGCCTGTCTTCATGCTCCATTCTGACATCAGGTGCGGAAACTGCATCCCTTCAAAAATGACAACTTTCACTCCAGTTTTGCACATTTTACACAGTTGCATTTTGGTCCCGAATGCCAACTTCAGCCACCTGTGGAAGAAAATCTATGAGGAATCACAAAAACTTATCTATCGGGCGAAGTTAGTCCATATAACAAGGAACACTCAGAAATTCACGGATTCTAATTCCGATACAACATTCATCTTCTATGAATTTCTGGGTTTGACTACTTCTCACTTTTCACATTTTCCCAAAATTCCAAATTTTGAGCCAAAAACGGCTATCTCCCAAACGGTGCATTTCTGGAAAATCTTCGTCTAACGGAAACTGTCCATCTTAATGAGAATATGAAATGTCTAGTTCAGTAAAATTTTCGATTCCCACATCTAGGGTCACTTTTACTGTCCACCAGCTTTTCAAAATCCCGAAAAAGTGGCCCGGAACAGTGCTTTTTGGCCTTCTTGATCACCCCGACTCCACATCCTTTGGAGTTTGGCTCCAAGATTCTGAACTTAACATTGTTCCTGCTTCATGACCGCTCCTGATCAATTTCAGCTCAAACCGACCTTCCTTCAAGCCTCGGGATTCCGTCCCTCAAAAGTTACTATTATCCATTTTCTGTCAAATCGGAGTGTAATGGGCCCGGGGTCTTCACTGGTTCTTTCATGGCCTCCGTCAATGGCCTCCGAGCCCCACAGGAATCATCTCATTCCGAGCCCCGATGCTTCCCCTATCCAAAATCAACACAAAAACGCCCCTTCCCAGCTAAAAGATGAAGGGAGACACAGAAAAACGAGGGAGGAAAACGCCCAGGCAGCTTGAGCTGCGTGAGAGACCAAGGCCATGGTGAATAATAGCCTAGGGAGAAATTTCGTGGCTCTATTTCTGCCCAAGGAGACCCACACGTTTTTCCATGAAGGGTGGCTTGCCCATACCCGATTTTGGACAGCCATACCTTCCCATTCCCAAGGCATTAAATTCCCCAACTAACTCTTGGGAGAAATCAATGGTTGGGTACAAAAGTCAACATGGGTAGTTGAGGGTTTTATGGGCTCTCTTATTGACACTTGGCTTGACTCTAGTGGCTCAAGGGTTTGAATGTTTCCCCCCCCCCAATTCCTTGTGAAATCATGCCCCCATCTCTTTGTTGCATTGCATAGCTAGTTGTGGGTATTTTTATTAAAATGCATATTACATGATATTTGAATTTCCAATGTGCATTGCTAGCACACAACCCATATGCATCACTAAATCGATGGTGGGGCCTTGGCCTTGAGCTCCTCACCATGATTTCATAACACTATTACATCATTTATAGTGTTAATGCCATGGGGCCAAACTGGGGACATTACACTAGAGGGCAAACTTTCAAGGCACAAATTGAAAATATTATAATTTAGCAAAGTGAGGAATAAACTCAGAACACTTTCCACTTTTAATCACTTAGATTGACCAATAAATCTGGGTTGGGCGTTCATTTTATCCAAGTGGGTAAAGATGGGTCCAAAAATGAAAAATTGTCAACTTGGCAGATTGATTTCTAGCAAATGAAACATCAATTTAGGAATTTGAAAGAGGTTCTGGTGAGGAATGGAACTATTTTCAGGTATGTGGTTTTAATTTTTATTATTGACCAATGCACATACTATGGCGTGCATTTTACTAAGCCCATTTTAGCAAATTTACAATTTGTTTTTTACACAACACTGTAAATATATTTTAATTTTGCTTTCTCTTTTTTACACAATGTGCACAGTTTGTGAAGCCCAACAAAAATATATAGATGTACAAGAAGGTGTAAAATATTAATCCACTCCATTTCCAATTTAAATGACTGAAAAAGACCCAATAAGAAGGTTAGGTGTGCATTTATGCAAGTGGGTAAAAATGGGTCCAAAAATGAAAAATTGCCATCTTGGCATATTGATATCTAGCAAATGAAACATGAATTTACGAATTTGAAAGAGGTTCTGGTGAGGAATGGAATTATCTGCGTGGTTGTGGTTTTAATTTTTATTATTGACCAATGTACATACTGTGGCGTGTATTTTACTAAGCCCATTTAGCAAATTTACACTTTGTTTTGTACACCACCGTGTAAATCTATTTCAATTATGATTTCTCATTTTTACACAATGTGCAAAGTTTGTGAAGCCCAACAAAAATTTAGATAGATGTAAAAAAAGGTGGAAAATATTAATCCACACCACGTGCAATTAAAACCACTCAAAAAGACCCTATAAGGAGGGTTGGGCGTGCATTTTATCCAAGTGGGTAAAGATGGGTCCAACAATGAACAAATGTCATCTTGGCAGATTGATTTCGAGCAAATGAATTTTGAAACATCAATTTAGGAATCTGAAAGAGGTTCTTGTGAAAAAGGAAACTATATTTAGATATGTGATTTTACATTTGAATATTAGCCGATGTACATACTATGGCGTGCATTTTACTAAGCTCATTTTAGCAAATTTACACTTTGTTTTTAACACAAGACTGTGTAAATCTATTTTAATTTTGATTTATCTTTTTTACACGGTGTGCAAAGGTTGTGAATCCCAACAAATATATATATATATATATATATATATATATAGATGCACAAGATGGTGGAAAATAGTTATCCACACCATTTCCAATTTAAATCACTGAAAAGGACCCAATAAGGAGGGTTAGGCGTGCATTTTACCCAAGTGGGTAAAAATGAGTTCAAAAATGAAAAATTGCCATCTTAGCAGATTGATTTCTAGCAAATTGTACACCAATTTAGGAATATGAAAGAGGTTCTTGGGGACAATGCAAATGTCATCAGGACTATGGTTTTACTTTTTATTATTGGCCAATGTACATACTGTGCATTTTACTAAGCCCATTTTAGCAAATTTACACTTTGTTTTTTACACAAGACTGTGTAAATCTATTTTAATTTTGATTTATATTTTATACACAACGTGCAAAGTTTGTGAAGCCCAACAAAAAATTAGATAGGTGTACAAGAAGGTGGAAAATAGTAATCCACACCACTTGCAATTAAAATCATCAAACCCAATAATGAGGGTTGGGCATGCATTTTATCCAAGTGGGTAAAAATGGGTCCACAAATGAAAAATTGTCATCTTGGCAGATTGATTTCGAGCAAATGAAACATCAATTTAGGAATATAAATAAGGTTCTTGTCAATAATGTAACTATATTCAGGGATCCAATTTTACTTTTGAATATTGACCAATATATATACTATGGCGTGCATTTTACTAAGCCCACTTTTTGAAATTTACACTTGGCTTTTTACACAACACTTAATTTTGCTTTTCCTTTTGGACACAATGTGCAAAGGTTGTGAAGCCCAACAAAATATATATATATGCACAAGAAGGTGGAAAATAGTAATCCACACCACTTGCAATTAAAATCAATGAAAAATACCCCATAATGAAGGTTAAGCATGCATTTTATCCAAGTGGGTGAAAATGGGTCCAAAAATGAAAACTTGCCATCTTGGCAGATTGATTTCTAGCAAATTATACATTAATTTAGGAACCTGAAATAGGTTCTTGTAAACAATGCAACTTACATCGGGACTCTAGTTTTACTTTTCATTATTGACCAATGTACATACTGTGCTGTGCATTTTACTAAGCCCATTTTAGCAAATTTACACTTTGTTTTTTACACAACACTGTGTAAATCTATTTTAATTTTGATTTCTCTTTTTTACACAATGTGCAAAATTTGTGAAGCACAACATATATATATATATATATGTACAAGAAGGTTTAAAATTGTAATACACGCCATTTGCAATTAAAATCACTCAAAAAGACCCGATAATGAGGGTTGGGCGTGCATTTTATCCAAGTGGGAAAGATGGGTCCAAAAATGAAAAAATGTCATGTTGGCAGATTGATTTCTAGCAAATGAAACATCAATTTAGAAATATGAAAGAGGTTCTTGTGAAAAATACAAATATATTTAGGTCTGTGGTTTTAATTTTGAATATTGACCAATGTACATACTATGGCATGCATTTTACTAAGCCCATTTTAGCAAATTTACACTTTGTTTTTAACACAACACTATGCAAATTTATTTTAATTTTGATTTCTCTTTTTTACAAAATGTGCAAAGGTTGTGAAGACCAACAAAAATAGATAGATCTACAATAAGGTGGAAAATAGTTATCCAAACCATTTCCAATTTAAATCACTGAAAAATACCCAATAGTGAGGGTTAGGTGTGCATTTTGTCCTAGTGGGTAAAGATGGGTCCAAAAATGAAAAATTGTCATCTTGGCATATTGATTTCGAGCAAATGAAACATGAATTTAGGAATTTGAAAGAGGTTCTTATAAAAAATGTAACTATATTCAGGGATCTAGTTTTACTTTTGAATATTGACCAATGTACATACTATGGCGTGCATTTTACTAAGCCCACTTTAGGAAATTTACACTTGGCTTTTTACACAACACTTAATTTTGATTTGTATTTTGGACACAATGAGCAAATGTTGTGATTAATCCTAACAAAAATATATAGATCTAAAATAAGGTGGACAATATTAATCCACACCATTTCCAATTTAAATCACTGAAAAAGACCCAATAATGAGGGTTGGGCGTGCATTTTTTCCAAGTGGGTAAAAATGGGTCCAAAAAAAAAAAATAGATGGGACCTAATCCATTAATCCTCCATCAATAAGTGATGAGACATGGATTTTAGGGTGGCGTAGAGACGTCATAGAGATTAAATGTGAAAACTGAAGAGACTAAATGCTATCACAGGCAACCAGACGGATTTATAAAGGAACAATCTAGTCACACGAAGAAGTACTGTACATATTTATAAAGCAACAATCCAAACACATGAAGAAGTTTTGTACAACTAATCCATTAATAAAAGTTATTACTCGACTGTGGTGGATTATGGAAGATCTACGTTACTCCATCATGTAGGAGGAATTCATGTGGTGAAATGCAATTAAATAGAAGAAGTATGGATGCCCGTATTCATAGATTTTTTTGGAAATCTATCTGGATGCAGGTTGCTCTGCTTGAGATAACGATGGTGAAAAACTCACTCTACTCTGTCTGTTAGTCTTGCGACGTAAACATGCAGAGATGGGATGAGAGGAAATGCACAAGGGCCTGCATCTAGCGACAGCTATCGAATTTGGAGGAGGACAACAACAACACTAACATAGACCTGAGAAGACTGGAAATGAGTATTAGATGAGACATGGACAATTTCAAAATGATGTTGCAACAAGAAGAGGAGTAGCGACAACAAGAGAGAGATCAGACCAACCAGAAGTTGTTGGACTTGGAACATGTAATACAATAAGAGAAATCCACGAATGAACAACTAAATGATAAAGTGAAAACCTTAGAATGTTTTCGGGCTATGCTGCTAACTCGTGTACAAAATTTGGAGTCATGAGCTCCTCAAGAAATTGAATCTTTCCTCTGCTCTAGTCCTATGCAAGATGCTAACTACGAATTTGTACCGCAGAGCTACATTCAACAAAATCAAGGATATATGATCCCTTTACTAGAGGATCATCAGGACCCGTAATTCAGGTATTAGCAGCACCCTTTTTTACACAGGTTGACCCAGTTTTGCTAGAAGAGCATGAAATAAGAGCATTTTTGCTTCAGTTAGCTAGCACAGTTTAAGGAATGTGAAATACCAATGTGCAGGAGAAGTAAGATCCAAAAGAGAAGAAGCAGTTACTAAGAACAATTCCAGTGTTCGACGATTCTAAATATAGGTCTCATTGAGGCCTAGTCCTCGAGGACTGGTTGAGCTTAGTTAGACTGCCACCATGGGATGTCCTTCATAGAGTGCCACATGCAGTTATAATTTATAAACTAGCATTTTAGCATTAGAATAGGTCTATTTAAATATTAGTGCCTGGCTAACAAAGCTGGCTAGATTTTGTATAAGCAAAGATATATTTTCATCATTTTGGGAGCATCATAACAATTTTGAGACTTATTATGTTTGATAGTGATTTATAAGTAATGAAGACTTCTTTCATCCTATCTTATTGAGTAAATTAATGTTCCTGTGTTTCCATGGGTTTCCTGAGTTAGATTACATTTATTTTCTTTCGACTAAATGAGATAGGTTAAAATAGACAATGTATATTCATTGCAATTTGTATCCAATTAACAATATGTTTACACAGTAGCACTAAATGGATTATTTATGCGTTTTGAATTCAGTTTGAATTTTTTATTATTTCTGCAATTTCTCAATTCAACATTTATTTTATGAGACGTGGTATCTGATTATATGAGTTTAGTTAAACATGATTTTTACGAGTTTGTTTAATTACTTACTCAAATCTTGATGTCACCTAAAGTTCCTAGAATTAATGTGTAAATCAACTGCATCACCTGGATTTGATCATTACATGTTATACCTTATATGTCGGTGAGACTAAATATCATCAATATAGTGCTCACTGAAGAAGGTCAAAATAATTATCTCTATCACTACAAACAACAGGCTCCAAAAATTAAATATGTAATGGTTGAATATGATTATTTATTTTATGATATGGCTCTATGATATTCCATATTGAATGATGGTATGTTCTATCTATAATCATTAGCTGTAATATTCTATATGAGTCAATGATGCTGTGTACTTTGATATGATATGTGTAATGGGTTTTCTCCTCCATCTTGAATAGAATTTATTGGTATGTAACACTTAATATTATACAAGATATCTGAGTTCCATCCATTATTAAAAAATATATATTCCTTCTGAAAACATGAACCTGGATCCAATTGGCTTTGCAAAAGAGTAGATCCCTCTTATTTTGACATGACAAGTGTTAAAAGGTTCGATCGTAAATCATTAGTAAGTAATATTCTATATGAGTCAGTGATAATGAGTACTTCGATATTTTTTCTCCTCCCGCTTAATATAATTTCTTGGTCTATACTATAACACTTAATATTATACAACATATCTGAGTTCCAAACTTCCAGCAGTTATAAAAATTATATATACCTTATGAAAACATGAACCAGGATCCAATTGGCTTTGCAAAAAAGTAGACCACTCTTAATTTGACATGACAAGTGTTAAA
This sequence comes from Larix kaempferi, assembly GCA_027924585.1. NCBI lineage: Eukaryota > Viridiplantae > Streptophyta > Pinopsida > Pinales > Pinaceae > Larix > Larix kaempferi. The sequence continues at coordinate 10,609,004 of BSBM01000727.1, forward strand.
AAGTTTGAGTGTCATCAATGACGTAAGGTGGTTGATTGATCGTCCATTTCCAGGAAAGTTCGAGCATGCCGGTCGAGGTCATTTAAATGGTGTAGACACTGAAGTTTTCGTCCCCTCGTCTCTTTTCCAAAGCGTTTGGGATTCTGTGAAATATGGCATCACAAGATGTTGGAGAACATTTCATAATTCTTATCTAGGAGAACTTCAACAACTTACCACCCGGGCCAACTATCATAACACACAAATATGCTTGCTAGGTGGGATTGGACTCGCTTTAACGAGGATCTTCACCTACCTTTTTATTGATTCCAAAGGATATCCCTATTGGTTCATTTTCCACAAACAAATCCTACTATGTACATGCAAAGTTTCATCTACTTCCAAAGGACGACATCTACAAGCATGCTTGGGGTCTGAAGATATGGCCTAAAGTTAGTATGTTAATATGGCTCACTTCCCATAATAGAATTCTCACATGGGATAATATTTGCAAGAGGAACTTTATTGGCTTGTATATTTGTCATCACTGTCAAGAAAATGAATAATCCATGGAGCACCTTTTGAATCAATGCAATTATAGCTCTCAAATCTGGGAATTTTTGGCCCAAGTCATGCGCACATCAAATCATGTCAGAGACACCATCCCAACCACTCTTTCCTATTGGAGAGTTTCAACCGTTGAGAATCCCATCCTTAATCGGATCTAGCGGCTACTTCTGAGTCTCTCATTATGGCATATCTGAAAAGAGTGCAATAGGAGAATTTTATGCTCTAACCAGCTTGAATTCCATCTTGTCTAGGAGAAAATAAAAATATTTTTCCTTGAGACTGTCAAAATTGATAAATGGACTATGGAAGACTTTGAATGCCCTCTAGAAGAGTTGTCCATCCTGATGTAATGGTTTTACAATCCCCCAGTGGATTTCATCCTTCCAATGTTTAGATCTCCAAGCTCACATTGTCCTTGTAAATGGAAATTTCCCCCTCAAGGATTCATCAAGATGAATTTTGACAAAGCCTCTAAGGGGAATCCTGTTACAGCGGGATTTTGTGTGGTTTTTAGAGATGACCATGGAAGTATTCTTCAAATTTTGGCGGGGAACATTGGTCATGAAACCAAAAATGTGGCTGAGTTGTGGGCCTTATTCATGGCATCCAATCTATTGTGTTTCACAATCATTTTCAACTCATTGTTGAGGGTGACTCACAAGTAATATCGCACCTTCTCTTTAAGCTAATCAATGGCCCTAGGCCTAAAAAACTCTCCCTGTATTTGGCATATGATTTTCCATCTGGACCTTCTTTAATCACTTCCAAACCCCCATTTGGTGTTGATCCCCTCGCATGTGAAAAGGGAGGCTAATAAAATCGCGTAAAAGCTTGAAAATATTGGAGTAATCAAAACTCTTTTGATCTGGATTGTCTAGCTAATTGCAATCCTAACAATCAACTTCTTTAGGAATGCATTGTTCTTGCAAACCAGATATACCTTTCCCCGGATGGGGTTATAGGAAGCTCATGATGGAGATTACATGGAGGGTGATGGGGATGGGAAGGTGGGAGCGTATTCTCCCTTACATTCTCCTACTGCAGAATTTGTTTAATGCTAGGTTACAACTACATAGATTCAGTTTATTTGGAAATTAGTGATGCTTCCTTTCGCGTTCCTATGTGTTGGTTCAAGGAAGATGAGGTTAATTTCTTCCTTGACAAGTATGAATTTTCCAAATTTGATATGGATTCCACAGCCAAGGTTCATATGTATTCTTTCTCTAGATGTGAAGGCGTACTTATGGCTGGGGAAGCTTGTGTCTTTCACTCATTCTGGCTGGCATCCCAAGCTAGTTATAAATTCTCCAACGGTTATGGGAGGCGATGTTTTCAATTTGTTATGGATTCATAGAATGCCTACTCTTGGGAGGTGTAGGCTCTTTCATCATGGACATGGAGGTAATGCTTGGGCCTTGGGTGCCTTGGATTCTCCATCAATCTTAGGGATCTCCCAAGCTCAACACTCTTCAAAGTATATGGCAAGCAGTAAGGTTGATGATGCTTCTCTAGATAGGGAGGGGACGTCGTATTTGAAATGTTTTTTGGAATGGTTTGATGATTGTTGACATTCGTTGGGATATGAGGACAGTACACCTCTCCTCTTGCCTCAGGAAGGCCTAGCACTCCCAAAGAAGAATCCCTCTGCTCCTCTCTTTATATCTTCTGGAGCAACTCTTTCACTAGATTTTGAGGTGAATTCTATGGTGGTTCATGCTCTTTGTTACATGGTTTTTGATAATCACCACAACATGGAGGACCTTTTTTTTAAGTTGGATCTCATGGACAACAAGATCTCCTCTATCCTTTCTCTTATATCCGTTCAAGATCACGGCTCTCCTTGGATGGACATTGTCAACTATGACACCATTATTTTGTGAGGCGCAACTCCTTGTCCCAATTCGGGAAATAGTGATAAGGTTCAGGTGGAAGACACTCAGTTTACATGATAATTTTGTATCTATGTTGTTTCAGGTTTATTTTAGGTATATTTTATTATTTTGATATGTACTAGGCAATTAGACTTGCTAAGCCTACTATAAGGTCCAATTTTGTAAGTTGTTTTAACAATTGTAAGCTTTTGGGGAATGAGTTCATGTCAGGTTATTGTTATAAAAATAGGATCGTGGAGAAATAACAATAAACAAGATGCTAATATAAATCACATAAACACAATACAAGAGAGACACCAATATAACTTGGTTTACCCAAGATGGGCTACGCCCACACATAAATTTCCATTCCTTATTATTATACCATCCAACAAATGAAGGGATACAACCTGTGCCACATCCATTGCAACTACCTCTTCACTCTCTCATGGTCTCTCTCACACAATCATAGAGATATTTACAGTGCTACAATACTCAACCATATTACAATTCCTTCCTTTTAAAGAGCGAATACCATGGGAAAATACTATGGAACACCCAATACCACGGGCCCATAAATCACCCATTATTGACCAAGACATGACTATGAAATTACAACATTTTACAAGGCATTTTTTTTGAAATTTTCGCTACGGGGGTGTTTCCCCCGAACCCCCACCAGGGAGGGGCTCCCAAACTAGTCGTCGCCCCCCATGGAAACTATTTTGGGGGGTAAATCCCCCCCAAATCCCCTCTTCATGGGATGGGATCCATACACGAACTCTAAATGAGGAAGATCATGCTCCACAACCAACAATATCCCACTTGGAGACTGATCATAGCAACTCCACCGCTACTGCACTTGCTGGACTATGCTCTGAACCTTGGATCTGGAAAATTTCTCATCTTGACCTTCATGCTTGAAGGCCAATTGAAACCAAGTAGGAACTCAGTTTCTCTCTAGTTACCACCTTTGTCAACATGTCTACAGAATTATGGTTAGTGTGTATCTTTTCCAGCTTCAATAGTTCATCTTCTAGAACAAACAGTATGAAATGGTACTTGATATTTATATGTTTAGTCTTAGAATGGAAGGATGATTTCTTTTTAAGATGAATGGCACTCTAGATATCACTATACAACCCGATATTCTCCTGCTTCTTACCCAATTCCTCCATGAACCTCTATAACCAAATCATCTCTTTACTAGCCTTTGTAATAGGAACATACTCTGCTTCTATTGTTGAAAGTGCAACAACCTTTTGTAGTTTCAAAATCCAACGTATTGTTGTTCCACCTACAATAAATACATACCATGTGGTGCCCCCCCTGCTATCTTTATCACCTGCCATATCTGCATCAACATATCCTCGTAGAAAAGTGTCTGAACCTCCAAAACATAATGCATGAGTGGTAGTACCTATCAAATACCTGAGAATCCACTGTACTTCCTTCCAATGTTCTTTACTTGGATTATTCATATACCTGCTCATAACTCCCATTGTGTGTGCAATATCTGGTCTTGTTCACACCATTGCATACATCAAGCTGCCAATTGCTGATGAATAGGGAACCCTGGACATGTAGTCTATCTCTTCATGTGTCTTGGGACACATCTCCTTTCTGAGTTTGAAATGGTTGGCCAAAGGTGTACTAACTGGTTTTTCATTCTGCATTCTAAACCTCCCCAACACCTTTTGTATGTACTCACTCTGAGACAATGTCAAATTACAATTTTGGGCCTATCTCTTGTTATTCTCATACCAAGGATTTGCTTTGCATCACCCAAATCCTTTGTCACAAATGAATTAGCTAAATTCCTTTTGAGCACATTTATATCATGCATGTTAGACTCTGCAACAACCATGTCATCCACATACAATAACAAGATAATATATCTTTCATTATCTAGCCTCTTGAAATATACAAAGTGGTCAGAATGACATTTACTATAACCTTATTATGTCATAAACCTGTAAAATTTCAAATACCACTCTCCTTCAACCCGCATACCAAATTCTCCTTCCCTTTAACCTCATACCCCTGTGGTTGCTGCATATAAATCTCGTCCTCCAAATCCCCATGGAGAAAGGCTATTTTTAAATCTAACTGTTCAAGATGCAAATGTTCTATCGCCACTAGACTTAAAATAGTTCTAGTTGAAGTAATTTTAACAACAGGAAAAAATATTTCATCAAAATCTATACCTTTCTTCTGTGCAAACCCCTTTACAACAAGTATTCCCTTGTACCGCTTCTTTTCTCCATCTTCTTCCTTCAACCTGTAAACCCATTTATTCTGCAATGCTCTTTTACCAGCAAGAAACTGAACCAAATCCCAAGTCTGGTTTCTTACCAATGATTCCATCTCCTCATTCATGCCTTGCTCCCACTTCTTTGTAGTTTCCACCTGCATTTCTTCTTCATAACATTCTGATTCACCATTAATCAGTCATAAATAAATAATACATTGAAGGACAGTATCGTTCAAGGGGTCTACTTAACCTAGTAGATATTCTAACACTTGCAGAAGTTTGAGGTACATGCCGTTGTTCTTGATTTTTCGGCACCTTTGGAACTTCGTTTTATTTTATTTCATCAAGCACTATGTACTATGTGTTTTCCTTTTCCTGTAACTGATCTTTATACATGACCTTTTCATTGAATACCACATCTCTAATCCTAATAATTTTGTTATTTTTATAATCCCATAAGTGACAACCAAAATCTTGTATCCAATAAAGGTACATTTCTTGGATTTAGCCTCAAGCTTTATTCTATGTTCTTTATCAATATGGACAAATGCTTCACAACCAAAAGTTCTCAGAAAATAGTATTTTACATTTTTACATGTCCATGCCTCCTCTAGAATACCATCATCCAAAGCACTTGAAGGCCTTTTGTTTATTAAGTAAACAACAGTATCTACAGCATCTGCCCAAAACTGTAAGGGAAACCCTACATGCAATCTCATACACCTTGCACGCTCCATGATTGTTCTCTTCATCCTTTCTGACACACCATTTTCTTTTGGTGTTCCTGGTACTGTCTTCTCTCTATGAATCCCATGGTATGAACAATAACTATCAAACTCCTTGCCGCGGTATTCACCTCCATTATCAGATCTGAGACACTTCAAACTTTTTCCTGTCTCGTTCTCAACCAAATCTTTCCATTTCTTAAAAGTAGAAAACAATTCAATTTTCTGTCTAATGCAATAAAACCAAGTTTTTCTAGTTGAATCATCAATAAAAGTAACATAACAACGGGAGCCACCAAGAGATTGTACATGAGTCGGTCCCCATACATTTGTATGTACAAGCTCTAACTTTTCACTCTTCTTATGTTTCCCAACCTTGATAAATATGACTCTCTTATGTTTTCCATAAACATAGTTCTCACAGAATTCCAAACTTACCTCCTTTAGATCTGGAAACAACTTCCTTGAGTGGAGAATCTGCATCCCCTTCTCACTCATGTGGCCAAACCTATGATGCCACAATGTTGTATATGTTCATGTGGAAGCTAAAGAGATAGAACAGTCGATATTATGAGGACATAAATACAATATACCTATCTTGTCTCATTTTTCTATCACCATTGATCATTTAGTGATCTTCCACCACGTTTCTCCAAACGTAGATAAACAACCACCATCTCCCAACTGCCCTGTTGAGATCAAATTTATTTTCATAGCAGAAATATTCCTTACATCTTTTAGCAGCCATTCACCATTATTTAACTTTATCTGTACCTTACCCATTCCAACAATTTTACATGGTTCATCATCACCCAATAAAACATGTCCAAAATAGTCTGGAACATAATCATGAAATAATTTCCTATGGGGTGTAGCATGACATGAATCCCTTGAATATACTACCCAGTAATCACTAGTATTATCTAATGCAAGAATCAAAGCATTTTGTAACACATCACCTGCTACATTTGCTTCATGAGTAGTCTCCTACTGTCGATCTCCTTTCTTCTTTAGAGATCTGCAGTATTTCTTCAGATGTCCTTTCTTTCCATAGTTCCAGCACTCTATCTTTCCCAATCTGGACTTGGATATGCCCTTCCTAGACTTGCTGCGATTACCTAGTCTCTTTGCTCTCTCCCTTTTTTTCCCATGCTCTCCATGGTCAATGCATTACCTGATGTTTCATTTGTGCTTTTCCTTATCATTTCCTTAATAATAATAATAACACAAACAACATCATCAAATTTCAAAGTGTTTGAACCATAGACAAATTTACTTAAAGCCATGCCCAAGTTGTTCCAGTTTTCTGGAAATAAACACAACATTAGAAGATCCCTAACCTCATCATCAAAGGTCACTTTTACAGAACTTAGCTGATTTGTAATCGTATTAAATTCATTTAAATGATCAGCAACAAATCCACCTTCTGACATCTTCATATTAAATAAATGCTTCATTAGAAATACCTTGTTGGAGGACGCGGGTTTTTCATAGAGCTTACCCAATGCGCTCATCAGACCCTCCATTGTATTTTATTTTGAAATATTGAAATCCATCGACGAATTCAAGAACAACCGTATTGTTCCCATTCCTTTCTATCGTGAGCCTTCCATTCTTCGTCCTTCATAGTCATTGGTTGTTTTGTTTTTCCTCCCAACTGTAGGAATATATCCTTCTGATACAGATAGTCCTCCATTTGCATCTTCCATAACTGGTAGTTTTGGTCATTAAATTTCCCGACCTTAAACTTTCATTCTTCTGTCATTGCTCCCACTCGAACCAAGAACCCTTATTTCCTACGAGTTTATCTACCAAATAGACCTTTGGCTCTAATACCAATTGTTAAAAAAACATGAACGCGGAGCAATAACAATAAACAAGACGCAAATATAAATCACATAAACACAATACAAGAGAGACACCAATATAAACGGTGGTTCACCCAAGATGGTCTACGTCCACACAGAAATTGCAAGTCCTTATTATTATACCATCCAACAAATGAAGGGATACAACCTGCAACACATCCGCTGCAACTTCCTCTTCACTCTCTCACGATCTCTCTCACACAATCATAGAGATCTTTACAATGCTACAATACCCAGCCGTATTAAAGAGTGAATACCATGGGAAAATACTATGGAACACCCAATACCACGGGCCCATAAATCACCCATTATTGACCAAGTCATGATTATGAAATTACAACATTTTACAAGGCATTTTTTCCAAAATTTTCGCTACGGGGATGCTGCCCCCAACCCCCCCCCCCCCCCTCGTCATGGGCTGGGATCCAGACACGGCTGAAACACGACCTCTAAATAAGGAAGATCTGGCTCCACAACTAACAGTTATCATGGATTCTTCTGTTAACCCTCTCTATGTTGGCCATTGGCCTCTACTTATGCTATGTAATCTTTTTTCCTGATATAATATAATGTTTCCTTACAAAAACAAATATTGGATGGATCACTAAATTTCATCTAATCGATATGTCATAAGTTAATGCAATATGTGTGTACCTAATGTCCCGCATCCTTGATTATGTACTCATTTAATGAAATAAAATAATCTATGTCCATGGATTCCTTTGGCTCCTGTAATACATAATGATAATATTTATTTTTCAATACACGAGTTAAATGATTACCAAAAAAATAGCTAATATTTCTTTGTACAATTTCCTATTTGAATTATTTCTTTCCATGAGGTGCAAAACATCCACAAACAACAATAGTCTCAAATTATTCATCCCATGTAGTATCATCATTGCCAACCTCATATTCAATGCACTTATTTTTTATTGTATTTGTAGACTCCATCGTAGGGGGGGGAATTTGGGGGGGAATTTATCCCATAGGCTAATTTTCAATGTTTTTTTTAAAAAAAAGGCTCACTAATTTCAATTTTTTTCTAAACTTATTCGCCTAAATTCTACAGGATATTTTTTTTTCTCTAAAGATTGCCAAAATTGTCTAGAAACTATATACAATCCCTAGAAATTTAAATATTTTTACAAAAATATTACCAAACATTTTATGGTTAGAAATTTAAGAATTAACAAGATTAGCTAAGGTTTCTACACTTAAAGAAAATTATGGATCCTTATATTTTTCCCTGCCTCATTATCATATCCTCTTCCACCCACTTTCTACTACAACATGTTTTAATAGTAAAAGTACCACCTCCATGTACATGTTTTTGTTGTTTTCTAGTAGAAACCTTCAAATCTACATTTCCTCCAGCTACATTTTTTACCTGAAATAATCAATCACATGCATTAAATTTTTCCAAGATTGAATAAGGAACTATATATTGTGAAAGAGTTTGAATGGATCACTAAATTTCATCTGATTGATATTTCATAAGTTAATGCAATATGTATGTACCTTATTTCCCTCATCATGTCTTATGTATTCATTAGAAATAACTTGATCTGTGCCCATGGCTTCCTCTGGCCCCTGTAATACACAACGTAAGACTAGAGTGAAACAATAACAATTTAAGTAACCCAAAATAACAAAAATTAACAAAATAGAACTCCATTATGTTGAAACATTAAAAATGTGAAACATCTCAAGATGGTTATTCCATCTAGGTTTTGTCACAACAATATGTTTCTCAAAGGTAATATTTTTGTTGAATAAAATAAGATTCATGGGTAATACTAAAAGTCGTAAGAGATTTTTCCAAGATGCAAGTGAGTGGAATTGTGTCTTATATAAGCACGTTTATTGATATACGGATGTTTAGGAACCATGTATTCAAGTGCATTGAATTTCTTCCTATTTTACCTCCACACAAGCAATTGGGTACCAACCTATCACAACACACGTGATTTTTTCCAACCCATCACAAACTAAACATGTCTTCAAAACAACCAAAACCTTAACCAAGGCATTCCCAACTATACCCGGTGTATTGGCATAATGTTCCACTTGGTCAATTTTTACAACCTATGAACAACATGAAAGGTATTCTAAAACCACATTCCCGTCAAACAAACATTATTATGTGTCTCAACCTGACCAAATTAGTTACAAATTCAACATACATTAACCAACCTAAAGCACCCATAAATAATATCTATAATATCCCTAACCGAATTGACTTGAATGTAGCTCAACGCATGACATCCATCCTCTCATATAGTTCAACTTTTAACTCAAGTACAAACCCAACCTATGCAAGCTTCAACAACACACATGGATTTTCAAGACCAAGAAATATCCTTATATGACCTTTGAACATACAATCCTGAGGGAGAACATAAGATGACTCCCATACTTTGTAAGCACGTGGATTCAAACCAATCAACCCAAACTCTATAATCCAATTAAATCCAAGGTCACCCCCCTTATCCAACAATGAGGTGTTTACTCTAACTTGTAGATAATTCATTCCATAATTTCAACATCAATGTGTATTTTAGCATCGTAGTGCTTGGTAGAGAACCTTCTCACAATTTATTTGAAGCAGTTCAAACCATGAGTTTCTTCCTATCCACCATGAAATATCTATGCGATATATCTCACGTCAATATGTCACAAAACATATCAACTCATGCTGCCCTTAAATCCCAACATTCATCCCATTTTCAAGGTGTCAATCCACATTTCCCTAAAGACAACATTTTCCTTCAAGGTCCTCTTTCCCATACTAAAAATTATATATGGCCTCAAATGAAACTTCAATAATGTTAGCAATTCCATGCCTCTCATCATGGCTCTACTCCCAACTCAAAACTTGTTTATTAAGGATTAGGAGATTATTAAGGGTCACAGTTTATGGATTACATGAGTTACCTGTTAGAATTTATAGATATCACATGATAGTGGTTGTAAAGGTTAGGATCGTAGAGTTTAGGTTAGAGATGAGTGATTATGGTTAGTGGTCAAAATGGGTAAGGTTTAAGGGTTATATAGTTATTTTTGATAGTGGGTGGGGGTTACCTTAAGATTACATGTTTATGGAGGTTATGGGTTAATGGATGGGTGTTAGTGTTAAATAGTTTATAGGATATGGTTTTTAGGGGTTATGCGTCATGGATTAAAGTAGCTAGGGGTTACAAGGGATTGATACTATATGGATTATGGATTAGGGTTGATATAGGTAAGGGGTTAGAATTTATATGAGTTAAATGTTAAATAGGCAGGAGGTTATATTGGGTATGAGTTAGTTGTTATATGTTTAGTGTGAAAGGTGTTAGGGGTTAAATATATGTTGGATATTATATAAGTTTCTCATTACAGGTTATAGATGTTAAGGGTTTAGTGTCATAATTAAACACTAACTTCTAAATAATATAAACCCTAATTAGTCACCAGTATAACTTCTAGCTCTCATAATACTTACCCATATCACTTTATATCAATATTTAACCTAACCCTTTCTTACTTTCATCCCTGGGCATTAATCTCTAACCACTATAATCCTTAAAGAGTATAACCCTCATCAACCTTATACCTTAATCTAAAACACTTAATATCTATTTGTTCTTATTATTATCATCTCTAACACTTAAACTCCAAGACTTAACCATTATAATATCTATAAAAAATATATTGTTTCCTTAACTTTGTTTGTATTCACCTTTAACCACTATAACCCTTATAACCAATAACTTGTAGCCAAAATAATCAACTAGTATTTTAAGCATTATTCCTTATAAATCCTAACCACTATCACAAATTATTCCTAATCTCTAAACCACAAGTCTGAACCCATAACCACCATCCACTAATCCTTAACATGAAACTAATAACTAATATAAACCCTAACCATAGTCATCCATAACCCATAGCCCTGATTTCCTTTAACTACGATCACCTTGAATCCCATCATTTAAAACTCTTAATCCCAAACTCAAATCCATGGCCCATAAACCCTTTACATTCTAACATGTATAACCCATAATCATAAATGAATGTGAATCTTATATGTTGACCTTTATTATTTATAACCCCTATCCCCTTACAGATACATAACCCTTAAATATTGTAAATATTCATCACTATAAACCCTAACTAGTAACCTTTATAATACATAACCTTAGTAACCAAACTCTTATAAAACCATACCCATTCTTAACCCTGATACATATCAACCATAAAGCCTAAACTCTCACTCCAAAACCTTAACACCGATATCCCTTAATGAATGAAAATCTTAACCACTTTAATTATTAATTACTAATTAAATGTAATTATAACTCGTAAACCCTATAACCATTAATCTATTTAAATATTAAACCATATTACCTATAAACATTATCTCCTAACCCTCAAACACTAACCTCTAATTTATATAACACACGACCGGTATAACCTGTAACCCATAATTTCTATCAAACATAGCTATTATAAGCATTAACCTCCAAACCCTAATTATTATAACATCTATAACCCATAACCCTTATGCCATCCCATGGATATAAGCCACAACTCATATCCTTATCACCCATAACCCATACCCTTCATGACTCTTAATTCCTAAACCCAACTTGTAATCGTTATCACCCTCACATCATGGTATCCCCATAGTATCCCTAACCCCCATAACTCAACCCATATAACCCTTAACCACTACTATCTACCATAACCCTTAACCCCTTTCACACCTAAACCCTAATCCATATAAAATCTAATCACACTAACCATCCATAACCATTAGATTAATGGCTACCCACTAACACATATAATTCTATAGCTTGTAAACCCTAACATATAAATAATATGACCCCTAACCAATTCTATCACATGTAATCCACAATTGTCAAGCCACTAATCCTAACACACATCCCCTATTACTAAGCCTTACCACCAAAATGCTAAAAAAATCGACCCTTTATGGAAAAATATGATATCTCATAACCCAATTACCCCTAATCCATATCAACCATAAACCCCTCACCATTAACCCTTTATACATAAAATCAAAACCCGTGTTTTAACCCTAAACCCATTTAAGTCTGAATCTATTTAACCATAACTATTAATAACCAATACAACCCTTATATAGCAACACTTATAATGCAAAATCTATAACCATTAATCCCTATTATCCTTGAATCCTAACCAATATATACACTAACCACTATAGCTCTTAACCAATAACCCCTATAACCTTCATATTTATAGATCCTAATCCTTAACCTCAATAAACCCTAAACATATCACTCACAAATTAAAATTATATCTCTAAACCCATAATAATGATATCCCTTGACCAATAATTCATAAATCTATATCTCCTATAAGATTGACATGTAGTATACTAATCCTTAAAAACAATAGACAACTGCTTGACATAATGCATATCATAAATAAACTGGTCTAGCATTCTATCCATACAAGCACCAAATAATCAAATAGTAAGAGTGGGGCAAGAGAAAAAGAGATAGTACACCAGATATACGTGGTAAAACCCCAAATGGGGAAACATCCATAGGAAGGTATAATCTTCTTTATTCTTCATAAATATACACTCTTACAATACATGGCATCCTCACATAAGCATCACATCACTCTCCATCTCCACTCTATGTCACAATGATGTTTCTCAACTTACCCTAAAAGGATATCCTTCACCTCTATTATATAGTTAGAGGTATAGAATATTTACATCCAATAATACATGTGGGATAAATAATTTTCCACCTCTCTTATATAAAGAATGGTAATAAAAGAATTTACTTCATTGTGCATGTGGGATAAATCCTTTTTATAATTTAGAGAGTTATGAAGTATCATGCCTTCTTAGATACAACCAACAACACTATATTAGTCATCATTACATATTCCAACATTCCCCCTTAATGATGACTAGGGAGAAATAATACAAATGGAGGAAATTGGCATTACATTAACACCCCCCTTGATTTCAACTTCCAGAATTCCCAATAAGATGTGAATATCAACACACTTCACCTCATGGATTTAATGAAGATATAAATTGCTTGTCACAGATCATAAAATTGCACCTAAAACAACCTATACAATGAATTATTACCAAACACCACAATAGAGTACAGAAGCCTCAGATGGCCAATACACCAAAAAATGTGGCTAACATATAGTCATCACAACCATAACCCAGTAGATAATTGAAATAAATTTGTAATAGACCTCATCAGGAATACAAGAACCCCAATGGCCTATACATGAAAATGTGTCGCGTAGGTAGTCTTCACAACCAAGCCGAAAGATGCAAGAATTTTGGAGTATACCTCATTTCAATTACGAGAACCCTAGATTGTCTATCCATCGGAAAATGTGTCATGCAGATAATCGTGACTTTACAGAAGAATATGGCCCTTCATTTCATTACATTATAATTGGAAGAAGGTGATATTATATGGTATTTTATTACATTTCATTCCTTCTCAATTACAACTTCAAACATATTGGATAAAGTGGCAAAAGGTTTCAACTTTGTTATTGTCAAGGTTAAGATGTAAGAGGAACAATGTTGTATTCCCAAAGATAACAACATCAATATGCTTAAGATAATAAGGAATGATAGACCAAGTTGTCCCACAACTCTTCACTAAATACCCTTATGGAGAAAGAGAAGTCAACAAAAATCTAATATGCACAAAATAAATTCCAAGTGTAAAGCATATAATTAACATGATAAGCCCATAATGATAAGAAATATGACATGCTATATGAAGGATAGAGAATATGAAATTTATTTTACACAAACAATGGTTAACAACAACATATAGATATCGAGCAAGTCCATTGGACGTAACTTTGGTGGTTGGGAGGAATGATTGTTACCCTCCCCACCTAGGTTCAATCCTCGTAAGTGACATGTTTGAGTCCTTAATGGGCATGTTGGATGCTCTTGTTGAGCCACCTTTGCAGCAACAATATCTGGCCTTCTCACATTCCTTACAGGATGCGGGGGGGGTTTTCCATGGACGTAGCGAGTACCAATCTCTGGTGTCATGAACCACATGAAAAATATATATATTGAGAAAAATAAGAATCAAACAAAAAATTGATATCACTTATATATGTGAAAATATAGCCATCAAGAAACTAAGTCTTTTGCATAGGTTGGTTTCAAGTTGTCACCATGACAAGATGCTAGAGATACATGCCCCTAAAAATATCAAACATCTTCCACACAAGAAAGTTTGTGACAAGTAAAACATGAACAAGATACAACCTCTGCAAATGTGATGAATAAACTAAGAAACTAAATCCTAATGCAAAAAAGACAAGAAGCTAATAACAAGAATCAGAGATGAATAAAACTGAAATTTTTCACTAATGATGAAACCTTGTAGCACCTTACCAATATATATGCAAACCCTTAGTAGAAATATCGAAAAAAATTCAGCTTTCAGTGAATTTTTCGTCTCAAAACTGGTCCCGCGCACTTTCACAATGTCTAGGGCGCATGTGTACACACCTCCTGTGAAGAAAACGAGCATGTGTATGCATCCCCAATGAAGACAAAGGGCGTGTTCCCTTGAAACTATTCACAATTTTAATATTTTGAGTAGTCGTTGTCTAAATGGAAACCTGCAACAAAACACAACCAAAAACATAAAAACAACTAGATCTATTGCAAGAAATATAGATCATTGATAGCAAGTTAGTATACATTGGATTTCAACTCAAATCTATAGAAAAAACCAAGGAAAACTTGAAAACAATCTGAAAAATAAATGGTGAGGTTAGGGTTTTGAGAAAAAAATCTCAAATATGTAGAAATATGGCCATATCTAAAGAAAAACATTAATGGTTTTCCATATTTGATGGAAAATCTACTAGAGAAGGAGGCCCCAAAAAAAATTGAAGAACTCGATGCTTGTAAAAACAATTAACAAAAAATTACTGAAGAAGGTAGATCTTAGTAACTAGCTCTGATAGCATGTTAGAATATTAAGAAATATGCATAAACATATGACAATACATTCACTAACATGTAAATCAATAGTAGTATTAATCAACTAGTCTATTCTCTTATCCATACAAGCACAAAATAATCAAATAGTAAGAGAGGGACAAGAGGAAAAGAGACAGTACACTAAATATACATGGTGAAACCCCAAATGGGGAGACATCCACGGGAAGGTATGATCTTATTTATTCTTCATAAATATCCACTCTTACAATACATGACATCATCACATAGGAATCACATCACTCTCCATCTCCACTATGTCACAGTGATGTTTCTCAACACACCCTAAAAGGATCTCTTTCACCTCTATTGTATATCTAGAGGTATAGAAGATCTACATCCTGTAATACATGTGGGATAAATAGTTTTCCACCTCTCTTATATAAAGAATGGTTATAATAGAATTTTCTTCATGATGCATGTCAGATAACTCCTTTTTATAATTTATGGAGTTATGAAGTATTATTCCTTCTTAGATACAACCAACAACACCATACTACTCATCATTACATATTCCAACAATAATATCACATAATTCTTATGGAAACTTATAGATGGAAGGACTAACAATGAAAAATTTGCTAAAGTTATTAGTGGCATTGAGGAATCCAACTCAATGCAACATTTGACTCATTACTATAGTGACATAAATCCGACCAATCTTCCATGGTTATTAATAAAACAAGAGAGTGATGTTGTAAAATAGGTTATATGGAAGATTAAATTTCCCACCAGTTTTGCTTCAAACATAAATAATATATTAATGAAGCAAGGTGATTTCGGTGAGACTAAAATTTACAACAGGCACACCTTCACTAAGGTTTGAAATTTTATAACATTTATCATCTTATCATATAGACATTATTTATTAGTAATGCATGTTCATTTCTATTCAAAATTAAATGATAATGCATGCTTCGTTATTGCATTATGTTCTACCTATAGCTCTCCTAAATAGCTTTGACAATAATATTAAGCAAGTTATATATGATCTTGGCAAGTATATGAGGTAAGTAAAAGCTTATAATTGAAGTGTTAATTATAGAATTTATTTGTATTTGTATTGTTTTCCTTATATATTTTAATGTTGACACATCTAATTTCTTTGCACTCGTAGGTGGTTGTCATCTAAAGAAACCCATAAAGAAGATGTCAAGTATTGGCATAGATAAATTCTGCATCTAATGTGTGAAATGAAAAAGTATATACTCCAATATTTTTCAATGCACAAGAACACTACCTCATACACCTAGTCGAGGAGATTGAAATATGTGAATCCGTACACACAATATCAGTGTGGTTGGTGGAGAGGCACTTAAAAGAATTAAAGGATTTTGTTAGACAAAGATCACATCCAAAGGGATCAATAGTTAAAGGCTATATGGTATATAAATCCATTGTATATTTTAATAAGTATTCTCCCCAAGTAGTAGGTGATATCAATGTGCCTCTCCTTTGGGATGTCAATTCCACCAACAAATTTAAGGGGAGGTGTTGTAGGGGAAACACTACAAGGAAAAGGACCTATGGTAGAGGTTATAGCGGAGGTTTTTAGTGTTACAAGATTGGTCAAAATTCTCAAAATAACCTCCGCTACAACCTCCTCCAATGGTATCGGATGTTTTAACAGAGGATTTTATGGAAACTTATTATAATTTAAAAAACCTTGGAAGCCAGAGGCTTTAGCAGAGTTTTTTTCATCGGTGTGATTTAATGAAACAAGCACACTGGTTCTAACCAACACAAAATGCACCATTGCGCAACAAAAATTGAAAGCAATATATGCACCAGTGCTTGATAATACATATAGCACCAGTGTGTACCAAAATTTTAAACAAAACATGCATTTATAACAATGTATGCACATGTTTACCCATGATGGGTTCCATATGCCAAGGAAGAGAACATTGGTGCATGGACACTTGGAATAAAAATACGAAGGACTGGGTTGGTGGGTTGGCAGGTGTCCACCCCCACTTAGCTGGGAATCATGTTTTGGAGACCATAATTAACCACCTTAAAGGAATGTACCTACTCATAATCAGACTCTGGTCTGCCATGCGAGGCCCTAATATTTCCCCTATGCGAATGGTCATGGCGATTCATGAGATTTCATGCCATGAAAGCATGGTACTTCGAAGGGTGAACAAGCCAATGACTAAGGAAGGTAGGAACAAAAAATTCTGCCATGTTCTAGTTCTCAGCCGTGACAACTTGGGACATCCCCAGAGCCCAGAGTAAGACTATCTATGTGCTCTTGTATCGTGACCTCATCCTTTGTCACAATGGGAGGGTGGTCAAGTTATGGACGATTCAAAACATCACCATGGTGCACACTAGGACCATGAAGCGGAAGACGATCGCCAATCCCAAGCTCTACCACATGGCAAGGGATCATCAAGAATCGGACAATTTGGGAGGGTATTTTGAAAACAAGTCCATCCCCTCATCCATAGCTTGCATTGTAGGCCTGAAGAGACGGGTGAGGAACTAATGAACATGCCCATATGTTAGCAGAATGGAATATGAATTTGGTGGTCTTGTGGAATAAGCAAGCCTGTCGCATACCGGAGAGACACAACACACCAAAACGTTGTGAATATTTTGGTGCATGAAATCGATGTTTGGCATGGCTATGGAGGATTGCTAAAAAGGCAAGGCATGAGAGGATGTAGGGGGTCTACAAGTGGAAGTTCGTTTGGCGAAGTTGGTGTAAGGTATGAAGTGGATAGCTTGCAACCAAGTGATCTTAGATGCACAAGTTGGATGCTTTGGCATGGGAGCTTACTTGCAAGAGGTTCAGCAAGTTGTCACATGTCATCCAAGGCCATCCGCAGCTAAGGTATCGGTGTTTCCCTGACGTAGTCAATCACATGACCAAAATGGAGAATTCATATCCTACTCCATCCATTATTGTTATCTCTGATGAGGATTAAGTTTAATTTTTGGTGTAGGGTGTTCAACACCGGTCTCCCATGCCACATTTTTTGTCATAACCCCCAAACTATGGGAAATCTTCAGACTTGCTGGAAGTATTTTCCCTTTAGACTCTTAGCTCAGAATCTGTTGCTTTTAGGATTTCTATTTATGGTCCCTAGGATAAACTTTTCATGGCTTTGGTGCTCTTTCTCTGTCATCTGGACACGTCCTATAGATTGAATCTCTGATTATTCTATGTACAGTTATTTTTTATAGTGTAATATAATATCGAATATTACAAAAAAAACAATATATCCATAGGTGCTTTATACTAAATGTAGCACGGGTCCTTATGAACTATTATAAATCATCGGTGCTTACTAACTATTACAAAGCATCGATGTGATAAGTGAAGGAAAACAAACTAGTAAATTTGACTGATACATCGACTTTCACTACATTTTTAAAATTTAATAGTGTATTTAATATACAGTGGCGCACCAGAGCATAATAATGAAAAAAACACTGAGACAGGAAACGACTATTCTGTTGCACCCGAGCTCTATTATTTTAAGCACTAATGCTACATTGTATCAAATGCATCGGTTCTATTAAAATGATCAAAAGCACCAATAATCATTTTCTATTTGGTGAATAATGTGATGTCCCCTTCACTCAATACTATTAATTTGTCCCAGATGTCACTACTCAATCTGGGAACCCTAATATCTCAATGGCCTTGAGTCTTTGTAAGCCAAAACAACCCAAATTCTCTATGCCAGAGAAGATCACATATAAACTAGACTTATAACTGAAACCACTATATATCTCTTAACAATATTGAACAAAATAAGCAATCACACAAAAGACTCACAATTTTACCCTAGAAACCCCAATGGGGAAAACCAGCCTCGATGGGTATTTCTTCTTTCTCGATCCCATATATTATAATAAAGAGAGAATGATTACACACAGAAGTTCAGAATATCTAACAAAACCTTACGGTTATAAAACCCTACATCTACATGCAGTAGCTACTACTACTCTTGGGAAATGCGCCCCTGTTGCCTGCTCTGATATGGGTCTCTAAAGTACTATATCTGCCTATCTCAGGATGTAATAACACCTCTCTCAATCATCTTCCCTAATATTATCTATCAATGAAGAAATTTTGCAACCTCTCAGTGTAGAATGTGCCCCCTCTGCATGGGAAATGTGCCCTCTCTCATTAGTTGCAAGGTCACCCCTACTCATATCTCAATCAATATCTGATGATATCAGCTCATATCTTCTTTAATCATTGAAGAATATCACTCCTGGTAGTCTCGGCTGACATATCCTCAAGCAGAACATCTCTCTAAACAAACGCGTCTTCCCCTCCTTAGGAAGTGCGCCCCTCGGCATCTGGAAATTCGCCCAAGCTCAAAACTATGACATGTCTCCACTTAGATTCTCTCTTTGCATAGAGTAATGATTGTCTGATGCCTACGATCTAGTAAGGATTGATCCCTCTCATATCCCCTCACTATCTCTCTCTACAGTGCCCCCTCTCTTAGGAAGTCGCCCCCTCTGCATGCACAAGTCGCCCTCACCCTCAATTTCCTCTCTCTCTCTAAAGAAACTAATGAGTAAACTCTTCCAGTGACCTCTTTCCTCCTTATAATAACTCACTGATCAATTATGATTTCTAAAACATTAATATGAGTGCTTGCAAAAATACCACTTTTGTATGTTTTTTAATTAAAAATTCTGCATGCAAAAAGTTGCATGCATGAGGAAAATCACCCTGAAAGGTCCACATGCATCCACCGTTGGATTCATTTCATCTGGTAGAGTGCATCTCACCCTATACCTCATCTTGATGCCTATACTGCAAATGTACCTCCATTCTAGGCATCTAAACATGGAGGACATCCCGAGATACCACTATCTCTAACACTCCTTCTTATTGAGGGAAGTCCTACCATTGATGCATGGATACAAAAAATCATATGCTTCTCTAACTAACCCGTCTGTCTTGACTGTGATTGTTGTACTCTGATCTGAAGTAACCTAATCCACCTCCATCAATGTATCCTTGGGAGAATCCTCTCACTCTCTCTTAGAACCTATCATTGATCCCTCATCCAGACTCCCTCTGAATCTCTATTGTAGCCAATCTCTGAGACTGCCATCAAGTGGATCCACTGACTTGTAAGTAATCTCCCTAATCTGAAATGCCTCATCTCCCTCCTGATCTAAATCCAATTATGTCATCTCATACCAACTCAGTCTCTAATTGGTACCTATATGAGCCTTTTTCCCATCCACCTGATATGAGAACTCACTCATTTATGTATCATCGGCACTGTGAGCATATTGATCCTTGTCTGTCTCAGACTTTGATGAAGATGCGATCAACCACCCAGATGTACCTGTCTTGGGATGAATCTGAACCATATACTCACCATCAATACTGTGACCCATCAATATTGGATCATCTCCCTATGGATATGTGAATAGAAGCTCTCTCTGAAATACTACAGAGTAACTGGAAGCATCTAATGCTAATAGTGAGATTATGCTCCCTCTCTTTCCTAGAATGAATGGGACTCCAAACACCTCCAGGAGTTCTCCAAATACTAGGAGAATCCATACCCTACCCACTCCTCTGACCATATGCTCAGCACCCTCAACATCACAGACCATCTGCATAGGAGTATACTCAAGGAAGAGGAATGCCTCTCGCATCCCGGTCATGTGACTCCAATGCTTGAAGTCAATCATCCACCTCTCGTCAGCCTGAACCTCTGGTTGACTTCTATCATGGCCTGAAACAAATAATTCAAGTGAGAACTCCCTCTCAAATCTGGAAGCAAACTCATCTACATCTTATGTTGCAGCTACCTGCTCATCCTTCTCCTTCTTGTTCTTCTTCCTATGAGGGAATTGTCCTACGTAGTTCCCATACTCATTGCATGCAAAGCACTTGAAATTACTCAGGTCCTTATTTTGTTTGAACCTATGCTTTCCTTTAGCTACAAGTTCCGCATCATCCTCCTCAAGGATTATAGAAGAAGAACCCTGAATGTAATCCCTTCAGGTCTTCTCTTGTGTGAAATCATCCCACAGACGATCCTACTTGGGGAGGTTCTCTCTGGCCACAATGGACTCAACAAATATTTCCCATGGCTTAGTCACGCCATTCAAAGCTTGTCGAACTAACTCTCCATCCTCAACCTTCTCCCCCATTTCCCCCGGCTCATCTCTTACCTGTGTTATCTGGGTAAGATATGTGATCATGCTCTCGCCCTTGGCCTTCTTTATGCTCTTTAATTTCTCTCTAGGTATCATCTTTATTTTTGCATTGGAACTTTAGTACAATTTTGTCAAGGCTTCCCACATTTCAAACACGTTATCCTTAGTAGCAGTGTGTGAGAACACATGGTCCTTGATCGCATAAAGAAGGATCCTATGGGATTTGATGTTCTTCTTGTCATAGCCTATTTTTGCAGCTACATATTTCAGCATTGTAACTGTCTTTGTGGTTGTACTCTCCACAATATCCCATAGTTCACTCTCCTTCAGAAGCAACACAATCCTTTCCTTCCATGCACTGAATTTTTAGGCCCCATCCAACCTATCCTCGACTCTCAAACTAGAATCCATACAATATAAACAACTGAGAACTGAAACAAGAGTATCAAAAGAACCAATAACATCCCTTGGTCACAAATCTGGCCTCTACTCGCACATATATGATAAATCTATCCTCCAAAATCACATATCTGATAGATATGACCTCTACAACCACAGATATGAGCTCCACTCTTCAGATCTGGTAGATCTAGTCTCTATCTCACTGATCTGATATCCAAACTGAGTCTCCACACATATCTGGTATGCTAATTGTAGATATAAGTGTGAATGACCCCTCTAACCCTTACTAGGGCTCTAATACCATGTTAATTTGTCCCAAATGTCACTACTCGATCTGGGAACCTTGATATCTCAATGGCCTTGAGTCCCTATAATCCAAAACAACCCATCTTCTCTATGTCAGAGAATATCGCATATAAAATAGAGTTATAATTGAAAGCACTACAAATCTCTTAACAATATTGAACATAATAAGCAATCACACAAAAGACTCACAGTTTTACCCTGGAAACCCTAATGGGGAAAACCATCCTTGATGGGGATTTCTTCTTTCTCGATCCCAAATATTATAATAAAGAGAGAATTATTACACATGTAAGTTCAAAATATCTAACAAAACCTGACAGGTATAAAACCCTAGATCTGCATGCAGTAGCTACTGCTGCTCTTGGGAAATGTGCACGTGTTGTCTTCTCTGATCTAGATCTATGAAGTATTGTCTCTGCCTATATCAGGATGCAGTACCACCTCTCTCAATAATATTCCTTGATATTATTTTTCAACGAAGAAAATTTGCAACCTCTTAGTGTAGAATGAGCCCCCTCTGCATGGGAAATGTTGTCTCTCTCAACAGCTGCAACGTCGCCCCTCCTCATAGATCAATCAATTTTGGATGAGATCAGCTCATATCTTCTTCAATCATTGAAGAAGATCACTCATGTTAGTCTTGGCTCACCTAACCTCAAGCAGAACATCTTTCCATACAGACGTGTCTTCCCCTCCTTAGGAAGTGCACCCCTCTACCTCTAGAAAGTCGCCCAAGATAAAAAAAAATCTGACCTGTCTCCACTCAGATGCTCTCTTTGCGTATAGTAATGATTGGACAGTGCCTACGATCTAGTAAGAACTGGTCCCTCTCATATCCCCTCACTATATCTCTCTACAGATGTTCCCCCTCTCTCAAGAAGTCTCCCCCTCTGCATGCACAAGTCGCTCTCACCCTCAATCTCCTCTCTCGCTGAAGAAACTATTGAGTAATCTCTTTCGATGACCTCCCTCCTCCTTATAATAAATCACTAATCGATTAGGGTTTTTGAAACCCTAATATGAGTGCATGCAAAAATATCGCTTTTCCATGCTTTTTAATTAAAATGTCTACATGCAAAAAGTTGCATGCATAAGGAAAATCACCCTGAAAGGTCCACATGCATCCATCGTTGGATTCATGCCATCTAGTAGAGTGCATCTCACCCTCTACCCCATCCTGATGCCTATACTACAAATGTACCTCCATGCTATGCATTTGAACATGGAGGATATCCTGAGATACCACTATCTCTAACAAATATGACCAACTGGAGGGGATATTAAGTAAATTCTAGCTTCTAAATTTCGCCCCATGGCCATAATACGAATTCATGATTTTTAAAATGTGTGTGCATATGCATAATAAAAATACACAGCATAAATAAAATCCATCCACACACACAACACATGCATTCACGAGCATAATTATCATAGGCATATTAATAAAATCATTGCACATCAAATACAAAGAGAATACTTATCTTTAACAAAGAAGATCCAAGCAACTTGTTGTGTAAGAGTGATTTTCCACCCAACCATATGAACTCTTTCTAGCATATAATATTTCTGCAGAGAAGTCACCCCCAAGCTGGGTTATGAGGCCACTAGGGAAAAGGAAACACCTATAGGCTTCTCTCTCTCATCCCACAACCCGTTTTGATCTCTATGCTTAACTAAATCCTCATATAGAGCTCTACAGATATCTCTCTCATCCATCACAACCATGGCACTCCTTCCAACTTCCCCCCACAACATAAGGAAAGCATTCTCCTTCATTGATCCACAGTTCCCTTAGGAAATCCAACCCTTACAGTGATTACCAGTGCGTGCAGTAAGAATCCAATCTATTGTATGTTGTTGGAGAACCTCTTGTAGCATACATTATGGCTTCTCAAGCATATGTGAGTATCAAAGCTCATTTGTTAAGGGTTCTTATCTTTCCCAACCTCTATGCTCACCTACAACCATCTATTTTCCCTTCAAATCTATAGCTATGTCTCTAAATTTGTTTTTTGGGTTAAACATAGTCTGGTGATGGTCATGAACAACAATAGAAAGCTCTACGTAGTGTGGACATCTGCATGAGAGAAAATGATAGAATGAGTGTTGACTCCAAGGGATATGAGATGATGGTGAAAAGACAGCTGGCGTAGCTTCTGACTATAGAAGAAAATGGATTCTAGCAATTGACATAATTGTCACTACCCACATGATTCAATAACTGCATGAGTTGACATCTCCCACCAACTCACACATGCATTCAATGATTGGGTTTAATATTCAAGTTGAAGTAATAGACTCATTTAAAGCACATGGCAGAATTTGGATGAGTTCTAAGTTTGACACTTGGCAGCAAAGGATTTAGACTCCCATAGGCCCCATCTCCTCTTCCCCTCTAGTGGAATCATAGCCCCTCTAGTGCTCTTTGCACATCCATCATGGACCATTTTATTATTTTCCAACACAATATTTACATATATTTTGAATTGGCATGATAATCCAACCATATTATCCAAATAGAAATATATACATCATGTATGCCTAGCCATTCAGTAGTCGAGCCTTGTCCTTGAGCTCCGCACTAGGAATACATATTAGCATATTTACATCATTTACATAATTTTGATTGAATACATTCCAAGTCAAAACCGGGGGTATTACAAACAATGAGTACTGACATCGCACTGGAATATCCATATTTTATTTTTATTTTGTTTAATTTCATTATTCATCAGAAATTGAAATATTTTTCATAATAGTATTCATATAATTTTAATTTTAATTATTGCGTTTGGATATGATGTTTGGATTAAATTGTTATATCGTAAATTTTTGCATCTATTGTAATATTTAATCATCCATATATTTAATTAGCGATGTAACATTTCACAACGACATTGGAGAATGCAATAGAATAATAAACTTTATTTTATTATATATCAATAAGAGGCCCTTTGTCATACTAAGTGAGACAACATAAAGGTCCACAATAATCAAAATGTCAACAAAATTGTAATTGTTACATTTATTGATAACCCTTTGTATTTCAATTTGGACACTATGTCCAGTACATTATACAAAATGTCTTATTTTCACAGACAATTATTTCAAAATATACAACAGCTTATATTAACATCCAAATATATTGATCATCATTCTTCTCTAGAACTGTTGTAAGTGTTCGATCCACTTGCATGACTTGGGTTATTTGGATGAATATTTTGTTGATTGCCTCGATTGTTTTCCTCCTCTTCAACTTCCATGTACAAACATAAAAATAAATTGTAATGAGTGTATCTGCATTGGTGGGAATGATGAAAATTAAAGTAGATAATATACATGAATGTAAATTGAAAAGCGATTTACCATAGAAAGAATTGAGTCCTAAATGATACGGATTCTATCAAAACCAAATTTGATGCATTCTCTCAACAACTCTTCTATTGGCGTCGGTCCATACTTTGTTTTCTACAAGTTTGTTACCCCATAACAAATCATAGATTTAATATACGGGATTTTTGTTGTTCCATTAATTATAAAATGAGAGAAGTAAAAAACATAGATACTTGCAAATTCCACAATTAATTTTTATACGCCGGCATATAATCACAACCCATACTTAATCCAATGTCAATCTATTCTTGTTATGGTTCTTCTTTGAATGTTAACAACTATTTGAAGACATTCAAGGATGACTATTGTAAGAAATATATATATATATATATATATATATATATATATATATATATAACACAACCAATATGAAATCTTAAGTTGTTATAAATAAACCACAAGTGCTCAAAAACTTTGCTATCAACCCTTTTTTCCTTGTTGTCATGTCTTATGTGTTGAATGGGTTCCATTTTGTTTTCTTTTCTGCAACAAAACAATTGAAAATTAATATGTAATGCTAAATTAATTAATTATGTGTACATAATAGAAAATTTTAATGTGTTCATACATTTGAAGCATATTGTTGGTGAAATGGCTCCTCCGACGATGCAATTATGTCCAATTCCTTGACCATCTCCTTGTACATTTTTTTGGACATTCCTACTAGCATATTTTAGATATCACCACGTTCATCCTTTGGGATTTTCATAATCATCCTGAAAATTTAAAATGACGTTAAATTATTTTTATAATGATATGAAAATTAAATATAGTAGAATTAATATTATTAAATAAATGCTTTGTAGTAGTAGATAAATATTCTATAAAAACATGTCTAGGATAATTACTTTTTGAATGATTTTTTTTGTTGTACATTTTGCTATTGCAAGTTTAACGGGACCCATTGAGCATTGCACTAGAAACACCTCATGTAGTTTAGATATAACCTCATTATTCGAATCATTGGATTGATTGATGTACTACGAGTGGAAAGTACGCCTAATGTTCTTTCCACTATATCCCTCAAAGTTTTATAAAAGTTTTTCCATCTTTAATTAACTTCTAGCACCACTCCAAATGAACTAAGGACCAATTCATCATCATTTACATGTTCCATAAAAAAAAAAATTCATATGATGACATTCCCTTTTGTTGATATCAGTCCCTGCAAAAAAATCAACATATGTTAAATAAATTGTTTGAAACATGTATCGAATATTCTCAAGTACAATAAACTGAAAATTCAAGAAAAAAATCACATTGATTACTTTTTTATTCACCTAATTCATCCATCTACAACTTTTCCATCAATCTTTTACACTTTTTTGCACTTAGATTGCAAAGAATTTTATTGAGATTCATCATTTTTTGGCTTTGCATGACACATGTTAAGCAATACATATTAGTTAAACTTACAGATAATTCAAACATATTGATTTAATTTAGAAATTACAAAGAGCTTTCCTTCTTCACATTTTCAGATGTGCTCCCATCATGTCGATTAGAACAATTTCTCATTGAACTCTTATCACGCATTTTCTATCAATAAACAACCTAGACCATTAAATAGAGAAGATATTAAGTATATTATACAAATAAATTACATAACTTTCAGATAAAAAAGTAGTCTACCATATTAGTGCGCTTAAGGAATTAAACTTCCTGGTGTGTCTACATCGTGAGTGTGTTGGTGCATCAAATCAAAGCACACCATTAACGAAAAATAAATTAATCATATGGCATACACATTTTTCGGCGTGATATATATAATCTAAATCATCGGTGATTACTGGTGCACTTTTATTCCAAACACACTGGTGCGTTATACAAAAACGATCGCACTGAAAATTGCGAAAACATTTTTTGAAGAAAAAATAAAAAAAAAATGACAAGGCTAACAAGGTTTTGGATCCAACACAATAAGTGCTCCAATTCACCCAATTCCTTATATATAAAACCACAAACCCATTAAATCTAAAAGGACTAAAAATAAAAATCCTAATTGTGAAATAATAACGGAGTTAAAACCTAATGTGAAATGTTGCAGCCACCTAAAACGAAAAGAAGCAACAACAAAAAAAAGGTTCGAGCATTGAAGGTAACTATGAAATCTTTTTTTTAAATTTATTTTAAATATTAATACGAAATATCCCATGGGAGGTAGAGCAATTGTTAATGAGTCAATGAGATGAGAATTTATAAATGGAAGGTCACAAGGTCAAATCCCCTTGGGTACTAGCTTACCATATATATATATATATATATATATATATATATATATATATATATATATATATATATATGAAATAAATAAATCATGCATTGTGATCAATGGTAATAATTTACATACTTGAAATTAATACTATGCAGGGATTTGTCTAATCCACCATACCTTACAAATTTCTATATTTATGAATAATCTAGTTGCTTCAACTCCTCCGCTAGTAAGTGTGTCTAGCAAAACGCTCCGCTTGAAATTTCGGCAATTCAATGAAATATTGTTTAGGTTTTTTTCTTTAAAACACTTTATGAAATTAGTTTTCTGGAAAAGAAATCTCTACTCTGTTTTAATTTTATGGGAAAAAGAAAATTGTGGATTTTTTATTTTCGATTTTCCAGGCATCAATGTGCTCATGTATCCAAGCTTTTCGATGTGACTTAACAGACAACGCACTGTTCATATAATTTTAGATTTAATTTTCATGGAAAATCGGTGCGCAAGGATGATATAGATGCACAAGTACATTATAATTTTTATAATGCATCGGATTGGCATACAGATAAAAAATCAAAATTAAGAATAAGCATTCGCTTGTGCATATGATAAATATGATTGAATCGATGCACTTATGTATACTAAGCGCACCAATGTCAATTACATTGAAAAATGTAGAATTAAATATCCGTTATAAAATATAAAGGATATTTTCTTTTGCGGACATTTTTCAAGAAGTTTCACGATGGTGTGTATGTGTTTTAGATGCCCCGGTGTGTTTTGTTATGCAAGACGCACTGGTGTGGTTGTATTTTTTAGGCGCACCAGAGTAATTAAAAATCCCTATGATTGTATGTTTGAACTTAAAATGATATATTCATCTCAAATGTTATTTTTAGATTCATCCACATCAATTATAATACTTCATAGTATACATGTGTTGCTTAAACTCACCTTATTCTTAAAAAACGGTTGCAAAACTATATTGGAAGTTAGATTGTGATATTGTTCTCAAAATGTATTTTAGGACTGTAGACACATATTGATTGTTGATTTGGCTCAAATTCCAGGAGAAAATGTTATAATATCAAATGGCCAATTCTTCAAATTGTAGCTAATTCCATATTGTTCAAAGTTCATCGAGTTCTCCCTATCCATCTCCAATAAGTTCAAATTTTATTTATATTTTGTTTATCTAATTGAATTTATGTTATTTATCAATGTGAATCTAAATTACAATGTATTCAATTATGCATAATCCTGATTTAGGATCGAGCTCATATGCACAAGATATTCCACCAATTGCTAAACCTCTGAAGCTCTTATTAGGAGCAAGATATCGCAAGCAGTTGGTAGATGAAAATGGACAATTGCTTTACCATGCCAATTGTAACATGTCATATTCCAGCCTCAATAATGGGTCATCTACGGTAATTCATCATGAGTTGGATATCTTTTACTACACCCCAATAGTATGTGGTTTATGTCAAGGGTTGAAGGAGAACCCTTGACATGTCACACTCACCCATTATACTGATGATCAAATACCCAATGTTGATGATCTAATACCTCCTACTATAGTAAAAAAATCCAATAGGTGACATAGAAAATACATGTAGGAACACTTCCCTATGCTCATTTGTTGAAAAGTTGGAATCCAAAACAACTATGTTTCATCCTAAATTGACCAACCCTTGTGCTATTGTTCAATCAACTGAAATTTCTAGTGATCCAAAGTATTATCAATACCACCCAAAACATCTCTACTAAGAGATCCAAAAAGTTGAATGAGTTGAGAGCAAAAATGTCCCAAGTACACACCAAGGTCTACCCAATTGTTGGAGGGTATAAATGACTTATCTCTTCCCATGCATTTGCAGATTAAATACCAAACTTGTTACAACCGCAGTGTGTATGGCGCTTGGCCATCTTCTCTTCATGTGCCCAATGTTGGAACCGAATTCTCCTTTTGTGGTAATAATTTTATGATTAGAAAGTATAAGATAGATGTTGCAAATCTTGGGTTGTTTATCCTTTCACATGTATTCATTCATCCCTAACAGTCAGTAGCGCTTATGCCATTTTGCGGTCCTATTTATTGTTGGTCCAATTACTTGAATATAGTTAAATACAAACATAGCATTTCCATATATAGTATGTGCATGAATCATTATGCTTCTCGAAACTTTAACAAGAAGAACCTATTGTATATCGATGGTCGTACACACACTCGTGGGAACATTATAGGGTTCATAAATAGTTCTAGGTGCTCTTTATTTTCTGCAAATTTCATTTGAGGTACACTCCAATGACTAGGATTTATTTACGAAAAAGAAAGCATCCATATTTGTTGTTGTGCATGCAATACGTAGCTTGTATCATGGTGACGAGTTGTTATTAAACTATAACTTTTGTAGACCACCAATCACTCATCAAAGATGCCTTACATTGGGACTACCTTTAGACATCCCCTTGGGGCATAAGAAAAATATCATTGATTAATTGTTTTTTATTATTTTCAATGGGATTAATGTAAATGTATTTCTCAATTTGAACTTTTGTTTTATAATTTGCTTGTGGTTGGACATTTACTACTGCAAAAACATTCCCATGATTTTATAATAATTGTTTGGTATAATGGTTTAACAAACCAATTGCATTGTGCTTACTTGTAATTTTTAAAATTATTGTAGAGAATCAAAGCATGCAAATTCTTTTAAGCAAAATAGAGATTACACCACAGCATTCACACATAATACACAGAGATTTACCCTAGAAACCCTTAACCAGGAAAACCAACAAAACCTAGTGCCACCCCTTTTTATTTTCTCATATTGATTATTATTCACTCACAATACAATATAGGTATTATGTAGCATCCAAAACCCTAATCCGTTAACCCATATTAGAAAATAGACTACAATCTCTTAACCTGGATTAAATTACATAATTTCATAAAGAACCCAAAAATATCCCCCAAAAAATTTGGAACTCACTTCACGGAAGGGGGAGGGCGTCAGCACGCCCCCCCTATAACCCACCCTAATCCAGCGCCACTCGCAGCGCTTGGCGCATAGGCATATCACTATATGGAGGGGATCGTCGTGCACACTCAAAGACGCACCCCCCCCTCCCCTCCACACACACACACTTGCAAAGAATATAACACATACTCAACATTCTCCCACTTGTTTTTTTCTTTACATACAGGGGGTACAATATTTTATTGGATCGGTAATCCAGGGCATGCACACCCATTGCTCCTTTACACCAAGAGAAATTCTCAGTGCTCATAGATTTTGTCAATGAATCTGGAACATTCTTCAAAGTGTCAAATTTCTCAAGTAACACCTTCTCGCTTTCAACCATGTCTCTTACAAAGTGAAATTGCACATCAATATGCTTCATTCTTGATTGACAAGCAGGGTTCTTTTCCAACAATATTGCACTCTAACTGTCACAATCTAACCTTACAACTTGTTGTTCAAACCCAATTTTGAATAACAATATCTGCAACCATACATCCTTTTTACTTACATTAGTGGTTTCCATGTATTCATATTATGTACTTGATAGTGCCACTACAGCATGTCTCTTACTCATCCAACTGATAGCACCTCCAAATAGGTTAAATACATATCCACTTGTAGATATTCTACGATCCATATCTCCAGCCTAGTTAGCATCAACAAATCCATGTACATTCAACACTCTGTCATGTCTAGTTCTTCCTTGATAACCTATTGCACTATCTGTTGTTCCACTCAAATACCTGAACACCCTCTTCACAGTTGTCCTATTCTCCTTTCCTGGTTTTGACATATAGCTTTTCAAAACTCCCATTGCATGGGAAATGTCTGGTCTATTGCATACCATCACATACATCAAACTTCCAACTGCACTAGCATAAGGAACATGGGACATGTCTTCTTTTTCTTCGTAAGTCTCGTAACGTTGTTCTACAGATAATATCACACCTACATGAATAGAAAACTTTATTGGTTTACATTCCTGCATATTAAACTTGTGCAGTATTGTTTCCACTTATTTTCTATGGTTCAACCAAAGTTTCTTTTCTGCATGGTTCCTCTTGATCTCCATCCCTAAGATGAAATTAGCAACACCAATATCCTTCATGTCGAACTTGGAGGATAGTTGTGTTTTCATCTCCTTGATAACCTTCATGTTGTTTCCAACCAACAACATGTCATCCACATAGAACAGTACTACATAAATAAAATGTTCTCCAACCTTCTTGCAGTAGACACAGTGATCAACTTTGCTTCTCACAAATCACAGTCCCAATATGTACGTTTCAAAATTTTGGTACCACATCCTTGGAGACTGTTTTAGACCATAAAGGGACTTCTTCAACTTGCAAACAAGCTCCTTCTTACCCTTTACTGTAAATCCTTTAGGTTGCTTCATGTAGATTTATTCTTCCAGGTCCCCATGTAGGAACATTGTCTTCACATCCATCTGCTCTACTTCAATATAAAAAGTAGCAGAAATAGAAAGAAGGAATCTAATAGAAGTTAATTTTGCAATATGCGAAAATATTTCACCAAAATCAATTCCCTCCACCTGAGAATATTCATTTTCTACCAAGAGGGATTTGTACTTCTCCACTATACCTTCTACATTCAACGTCTTTTTAAACAACCACTTTTTGCCAATGGTTTTCCTCCATTCGGTAACTGAACTAGATCCCAAGCTTCATTTTTGTCCAAGGAATCCATTTCTTCAACCATGGCCTTCTTCTAGAGATCACTATCCTTTGAATCAATAGCTTCCTTCACATTTCTAGGATCATCATTAGTAATAGATAAATCAAAATTAGACCAAAAATCGGGAAGGGAATACCTTTCTAGTTTCCTTCTTTCATGAGATGATCTCCTCAAAACTGGGGTATGAGTTTCTTCTTCTTCTTATTCAGCTTCTTCAATTGAGTCATATTCTTCATCTTCTAACTCATCCTTTATTTTATCTGGTTCCTTTTCCATTGGAGTGACTTCCTATCTAGGAACTTCTTTGATCTCTCTAAAGACAACATCTCGACTATAAACAGTCTTCTTAGTTATAGGATTTGGAAGCTTATAACCTTTCATACCATATTTATAACCGATAAAGATACATTTTTCAACTTTATTATCCAACTTACTTCTTTTTTCCTTTGGAACATGTACATAAGCATCACAACCAAAAAAATTCAAATGTTTAATAAAAGGTCTCTTTCCAGTCCATACCTCATGTGGAGTTTTTTCAACCAATGTTGATGTGGGTGATCGATTTACCAAGTAACATGTAGTATCCACTTCCTATGCCCATAACTGTTATCCTATCCCGACACTGCTGATCATGCTCCTTTACTTTTCCATAAGTGTCCTATTCATCCTTTTTTCAACTCCATTATGTTGAGGTGTGTATGGAGTAGTGCCTTCCTATACTGCACTTCTTACAAAATTCTTCGAATTAATTCCCGTAGAACTCCCCATCGTTATTTGTCCTCAACACCTTTATTTTATTTTCTATTTGATTCTCTACAAGAGCCTGAAATTCTTTAAACTTGGAAAATACTTCATATTTATTTTGAAGGAAATAAATCCATGTGTTCCTTGATAAATCATCTATAAATGAAACATAATACATAGATCTTCCTAATGATTGAACAGGCACAAGTCCAAACACATCACTATGTATTAACTCTAAAATTCCATTTTCTCTTGTAGCACTAGATGCAAATCTTACTCAATTTTGTTTTCCATATATTCAATGTTCACAAAATTCAAAATCTAGAGTGCAATCAGACATACCTTCAACCATACCTTTACTTTGTAATGCTTGAAGTCCCTTTACTCTGATATGCCCCAATCTTTGATGCCATAGCATTGGCTTTCGTCCTGATGCAATTTGGGTTATGTCTTCTTTATCTCCTCCCTCAGGCACAACAGAACTGTTACATTCAACGATGATGGTTCTTCCCAGTAATATATACAAAGTTCCCCTCTGAAATACCCTCATTAAAACCATTGATCCTCGAACCATTTTGCATTTTCCATTTCCACACATAGTCTGTACACCTACAGCATCTATCTTTCCAACAAATATCAAGTTTCTAGCTATATTTGGAATGTGTAGTACTCTGGGGAGAGTTATAATCCTTCCATCCTCGATCTTCAAATTAAATCTTCCATGTCCAATGATATTGGCTAGTGAATCATCTCCCAAGAACACACCTCCTCCATCGCACCTTTCATATTCACAAAACCACTCCCTGTGAGGGGTCATATGACATGACGCACCTGAGTCAATCATCCATATATCACGATATGAACAATTACATGTGGAATCTAGGTACACATCCCCTCCTTCTTATGAGGCGGTATTCGTCTCTACGAAAGGGGTATCCTCATATCCCTTTACTTTCTCAACATTATTAGATCTGCAATCCTTTTTATGGTGCCCAGTTTTACCGCATTTCCAACACTTCCTTATAAATTTTCCTGTGGATTTAGATCTACCCTTAGATTTGGATCTCCCCCCAGATCCATTATTTTTATTTCTCTCATAAGGGAGACCTCTCACAGATAAGGCATCTATGTTATGATTATCCATGGCTTTCCGCCTCATCTCTTCTGACAACTGGGATGATACTATTTCATCAAATTTTAAGGTTTCTTGACAAGCACTACCTATTGCCACAATTAGTTTATTCCAGGAATCTGGCAAGGAACACAATAATGTAATACATTTATCTTCTTCATCCATTTTAATGCCAACATAGGTTATTTGACTTACCATAGTATTGTAGACATTTAGATGCTCTGACACTATGTCATTTTCATCCATTCTGAGGTGATATTGTTTCTTTTCCGTAAACAACTTGTTTACCATGGATTTTGATTGATACAAACTCCCTAGCTTCATCCAAATCTTTATTGCACTATCTTATCCAGATACATTCAACAACATAGTGTCTGATAAGCATAGTCAGATTGTAATCCTCACCCTTCTATCTAATTTCTCCCAATATTCTTTTGATGTTCCAGTGGGTTGTGTACCTGGATCCACAGCAATCCATTGTTATCGATCTACAAGAATATCTTCCATTTTGAGATTCCATAGTTCATAGTTCTGGCCATTAAATTTCTCGATCTCAATTCTTGAACTGCTCTCCATTCTATTTCAATGCACAAATCAACATTGCAAAACTCCCACTGAACCCAGGTTTATCACAGGCCCAAGATCTATCAACTGCGTCAAACCCTCAGCAACAAAGGCGTCCCCCTAAAGCCAATAATCGGGCTCTGATACCACATGTAAGTTGTAAACCTTTTGTAGATAAAAAAAGCATACAAATTATTTTAAGCAAAATACAGATTACAACACAGAATTCACACATGATACAAGGAGATTTACCTGGAAACCCTTAACCGAGAAAACCAACAAAACTTAGAGCCACCCCTCTTATTTTCTCATAGTGATTATTAACCACTCACAATACAATATAGGTATCCTGCAGTATCCAAAACCCTAATCCGTTAACCCATATTAGAAAATAGACTCCAGTCTCTTAACTGGGATTAAATTACATATTCAATCGTCAAGCATGGTCAAAGACACACCCCCCCCCACACACACACACCTGCAAACAATATAACATATACTCAACATTACTAATATCATCGAGGTAATGTTGAATATTTTTGAAATCGTGATTCTGATGATGAGCAACCTGTCTACCATCTTCTGTTTCACCCCACTACAATGTCAAATTGAGAGAAGGCTGCAAAAAGAGTGCAACTCAGAGAGGAAGCATACCAAGCATGTTTGAACCAACCACCTATTCAATTCCCACTATGTCCATACTCACCAATTAGGAATTCCTATAGTAACAGTAGTTCTTCACATGTTGGCAATGGAGGCAATAAAATAGAGGTTGGTACGGATGACTTCTAATGAGATACAGGTGCCATGGACACAATGTTGCTAGAAGCATTCCATGACAATGAGCTAGGGGATGATGCTCATGTCACTGATACTTTATTCAAAATCCCTAAATCAGCTTCCACCACCCCTCTCTTTGGACCTGGCTGGTCGAATTCTAACCAACTAAGGACAACAATGTTACTATACAACTTGAAAGCAATGTATGGCATGTCAAACACGTGTTTCTTGGCACTTTTGAGGTAATTGGCCATTAAATCCCTTATATTTTGAGGAATATTGTCACACAATCAACAATGAAAATGGTCGATTTTATGAATGTTAAATTATATTGTACATTTATATTACCCTCTAATTGCAGTTTATTCAAAGATAAGGTACTTCCGAGTGATGATGTCTTTCTTGGTAGCTTTAAAGAGGCAAAGCAAATGTTGAAAATGTTGGGTGTTGAGTACATATCATATCATGAATGTACGAATGATTGTATTCTATATAGAGGAGAATATGTAGAAAAAGAGATATGTCCAAAATTTTGGCATGACAAGTACCATAACTCAAGAAATAAGGGTAAAGCACATGGTTCTCCTCATAATATATTGAGGCACATGTCTATAATCCCAAGGATTCAAAGGCTCTTTGAATGCAAAGAATTAGATATGCTGCAGGGATGGCATGCCTTACATCGAAGTGAGTCGGGATTTTTGTGAATCCAAATAGATTCAATAGCCATGAATAATTTAGAGGATACATGGACCGATAAATTCAAGGATGAAGTACGGAGGCTTCGATTGAGCATAGTCATGGATGGCATCAACCCATATTCCCTCCAAAACACCAACTATTATGTTTGGCCTGTAGTACTGATCAATAACAATATCCCTCCATGGTTGTCTATGGAGAATGAACATGTTATGCTAGCTCTTATAGTCCTCGTTAGAAGACAAGTGAAGAATATGAATGTTTACCTAAAACCATTTATCGATGAATTGAAGGAATTATTAGAAGGGATACATGTATATGATGTATTAATACTCATCCCAACAAAGAGGAGTTTTACGTTGTATGGCATATGTTTGTACAACACACATGATTATCCAAGATTAGGATTTTGATCTAGTAAACATGTTTTTTTATTTGCTTATATTCATATCAATATTTTTTGGCATATTTAATTCGGTGCAACTGTATTGATATTCAACACTAACGTGATTTGTATACCATAACACCACAGGTCTTATAACAAAAGAGTATCATGGATGTAAATGTTGTAGACCTTCTATGAAGGCTAGGTGGTCCAACCACCTATGAAATCCAGTGTACGACTGCTTGAGGGTATTCCTCCTAGAAGACCACCCTTATAGAAGAAAAACATCTACTTTCAATGGTAAACCAAAGAGAACCCAAAGGCCTGAAATAACGACACTAGCTCATTGTCTTAGAGCATATGACAAAGACAATGAGAAGGAAATTGCAGAAATGTTCAACTCAAATGGGGAACCTAAGTACAATGATCCTGAATTATTATACACCTATGTTGAGAAAATTCCCATTGGGATGAAAAGGAAATCGGTATTTTGTGAGCTCCCATATTGGAGCATATTAAGATTGTCCACTTACTAGATCCCATGCATATATTTAAAAATGTTTCTTCTTCTGTGTGGAGGCTCGTATCATCGAAACAAAGTGACACATTGGTTCTCATGAGAGATCTTATTTCTGCAAATACTAAAAAGAAGCATTGGCCAAGACAAGAAAATAGAGGAGAGGTTGGCCCCTCTTCGTCATTTAAAGAAGGTGATTTCCCATGGATTTTGAAGAAAGATTATCTTTCTTTGGAAAATGAAGTTATATTGGGCGTGAAGGTGCCTTGTTATATGAGTCTACTCTACGGCGCTACTTCAGTATATATGAAAATTTGTCGGCTTTGAAATCACATGACCATCTAAACCTTTTAAGGGTACATATATAATAAAAACAAAATTGTTTTGTCTATTACCCCACAAGTTAAAATGCAATTAAATATTTATATGCTCACTTTGTAGTGTCATTATCCTTTGCCCGTGCATGGGTGTGTGAATCATGACTTTCTCAAGGACCTACATTGTTTCATATATAAACTATTTGTATTTGTACGAAGGATCGCATCAAAGGAAATTCACATGGCTAGGATGGCGTCAAGAGATAGTTGAGATTGTTTAAATGTTTGAGAATGAACTATCGACGAGTTTCATGGACTTGCATGTTCATATTCTAATTCACCTAGTTGATGAGATTGAATTAGCCAGGGTGGTCTCATGTCGTTGGATTCTCTTCTTAAAGAGATACATGAAAAAAATCAAGGAATTTGTTCGATAAAGGGAAAAACCCAAGGGGTCTATGGCAGAGGGGTACATAGTATATGAGTAGTTCTATTATGCCAGTGAATACATCAATCAAATTGACAACACACCAGGCACAATTATTTGGTATGACGAATGCAATGAGGTCAAAATGGAAGGGGATCTACTCCAAACGAAAGGAAAAAGGCGCATGATAACGAGTAAATCACTTATATTTTGTCACATACACACTATGTATATTTTGTAAATCATAATATATATTTGATATCATACACACTAGATGTCGATTCGATTTCATTATTACAGTGGCGATTTCAAAAATGGATGCCATCAATAAATTCATTCTTTACAATGTAGAGGAAACACAACCATAGGTCGCATTATATGAAGAGCAAGAAATTGGACATTGAAAAGAAAGAATTCAGATGGTTGAACGATAGAAGCATGCCTTATCATTATCATTTAAAAGAAAATATGCCAATTATCTATCCCAACACTTGGGTTTCTCACCAAGTCTAAGAGAAATATGGTGCATCTGGTCATTACCCTCCTGCTAAAGAAGATGCACTAAACATAGGGGTTAGGTATAGCAACTCAGTAATAATCTATGTGTACATTTGTAACTTTATTATGCACCTTTGAATTATAACATCTATATTTTATATATTAATAGTCAAGTGATTAGATATATGGCACCGTCATTTGTTCATTTTTTACAAGTGCATTTGTTCCCATCTATGTGGGCATATGGGAATCATTTTTGCATCGAGGATGTCGATGATGGACGTGCAACACAATACTGTGGAGCGAAAGTTGATTTCAAGCAATATAGTCGTGTGGGCCACCGCGATCAAAACCTAATAGGAGGGAGTTGGGTTATGTTAGAAAAATACAATAGATCATTCAAGTGGACCTTTCATCTTTCCAATCTGTTATTTTTAGGTGCAAGTGGTGGGAAAATTTTGACCAGAATAATGTAAAGGAATATTGTGATAGTGGGTTGATATTTATCAAATCTAGAAAGATGTGGGATGAAAATAAGGAGGCCTGTTTTTTCCCAAAACACTGCAACCAAGTGTTTTTTTACCCTGATGTGTTGGATAGGGATTGGTGGTTCGTAATAAGACACGGCCCTAGATCAAAACATATTTTTGAGAGCAACAAAACTATCATGCCAAGCGAGGAAGATAATCAAGGTGATGGAAACGGAGAGTGATATGTACATGTTTTATTTCATCATTTACCGTGTTCATGTATCATTTTATTATTTTTATCTTTAATTATCTAATTATATTGTTTATTTTTCATCTCATGACAGTGGAAATGGAAATTTAATTACCAGATGTTTTTAAACAATTTTAGTTGGTTAACAATCAATATGATGTGAAATGTGTTTGTCTATTGAGTAATTTGTGATTGTATGGAATGATTGATTGAAAAAGAATTTTATTTTACTTGAAGGTATTTATATCTCATTGCATATTTAGTATAAAATATTAGAATTATTTTGGCACCATTATCGTGGCATGTCGATATTGAAAAATGTAGGTCAATGTGTTTCATTTGTGTCACGATATTTAATATGAATTTCTAACAATATGGAAATAGTCATTTTATACTAATTATGTTAATGTTAACTAGTAAGTAATAAATAAATTTTAATCATGGATGCAGGTGTGGTGGATGACCAAGTGTCCCATTAAGGAAACCACATGGTTACAACAGCTCGGAAAGGTAAATGGGAAAAGTGATGCCAGAGGTCGTATTGAAGAGTGGAGGCAGTGTGAAGTTAATTCATAGGAACAGAAACTTGGTAAGTTTTATTACGATGGGATTTATGGTACGGCGCCAGAGGGGTGGAAAATACAAGAAGCTGGAGAACGGTTTATAGGGACGGAAGAAGTGAATGAGGATTCATTGGAATAGAAGGGGAGGCGTCCTAAGGAATGTCCGAAGGAAAGAAAGGGTAAAGAATGATGAGAGCAGGCGTACTAATGGAAATAATAGGAAACTAAATTGTGATAGTAGAAGAGTTAAAGGCAATAATGGTAGCTTTCGTGGGAGATGGACGGGACATTGAAGGAGACCATGGAATCCAGCAGGATAAATAACAAGTAGAGGAAAGAAGCGGAGAAGAATGAGGTGAGAAGGAGAATAGAGTCTCTGGTAAGAAGATGTTATCTAGAAACTATGTTGGCTAAGGTAGTTAGCATGCCCCCCCCGCTATAGGATGAGAAGCAAGCAGGGAGGTAGAAGCAAAAGAAATAAGCATGTTTTGGAAAATGAAGAGGAGAAATGGTACATGAAAGGTGTCTTAAACTACATGAATGATTGTATATATGGAATGGAGGAAGAGGAAATGGAAGAAAGGATGGAATACCAGGAGGCACTAGTGGGGATAAATCCAAACTGGATTCTGTGAAGGATACTGGCAAAAATAATGTTGGAGATGGAAATTTTTTGGAGAAGGATACTGGCAATAATTCCAAAGAGGACTGGGGGAGTAATATCATGGACATGGAAGGGTTCATGGGTCTGGAAAAGGCCCCATACGCTTGTTAGGTGGAGCAAGGGAAACCACCAGGTATTTTTTTGGAGCATCCAACTCAAATCAACGAGGACCGGAAAAAAGAACAATCTAGAAACGAGATGATGGTTCATGAGACTACGGAGCTGCAAAAGGAAGCGGAGAACAAGAAATGGGGGAAGCATGTGGAACACCTGTGGAGGAATCATGGGAGGATACGATGACAAAATTACTCCCCTGAGTAATACTGAAACCCATACAGTATCATTTTTGTAGGAGTGGTAATGTCAACTTTTCTCAATTTTGCTTTGATAAGCCTCATTGTAACCACTGATAAATTAAGAATTTGGGGTACGGCAATAATGGGACAGTATAATGTTGTAATACCAAGCGAGGGGTACGCTTGGGGGGCGTAGATTGGAATGTATTTTTTTGAAATATAGGTTGTAATAGACTGTATTAGGCGTATCTTTAAGTGGGGAACAAAGTCTATAGGGGGAAGGTGGTTTAGCTGGGGTGAAGTTCTCTGTAATTTTTTGAAACATATGTGCAATATGGAAAGTTGTAATGGTGCAAAGTAGGGCAGTGGATATGAAGGGATTAGAAGCAATCAGAGACCTGGGAGGGTCATTTTGTAACTTCGTGTACAGACAGTTTTAAACAGTAATATAATATTTATCTCTTACTCAGAAGAAAAAAAAACGAATTTTAATATTAATTCGAAATGTATAGTTAATTTGAAAATTAAGTACACTTAAAAAGGACATCTATAATGTGTGAAAGAATTTTATCTATTTGTTAAGTAACACTAACACACTCTATCATTATATTTCATTATATTAATGCATTCACTAATCACAAAACCATTTTTAAACTCTAACAATGCAATCACATTAAGGTTTTGCTAAATCAAGTTATTTATAACAATTCACAAACTCATCATCACTAGCATGATTAATTATTTAGTATGACATGAGGGGTATTCATGACCAATCTCCTTGCATATTGAAGGGAAGTGTGCACCTAGAGTCTTGACCCTAATCTATACCCATATCATAGTCTATCATAGGAAAATTCTCTATTGGGTTTCTACATCAAAAATATAGTCAACTCCATTCATCTGGTCAACCTTAATTCATGTTTGGCATTTATCACCACAAAAATACATGCACTCTCCATACTATGCCTTTTTGACAATTCGATGGATAA
The DNA here is from genome assembly GCA_027924585.1 of Larix kaempferi. NCBI lineage: Eukaryota > Viridiplantae > Streptophyta > Pinopsida > Pinales > Pinaceae > Larix > Larix kaempferi. The sequence continues at coordinate 10,650,818 of BSBM01000727.1, forward strand.
TAAACTTGTATCCAAGAAGAGTATACATCCCTATAGCGACTAAGTAATCTCTCCATTCTAGTTATAAATTAATAAAGTCCTCATATCATTTTGAAAACAAACTTTGGCCATAATGACATCACTATTTTATTGAACTAATGATATACTTCTTAAATCCTCATATAACGTTTAAATGTAATAATCAATGGCCAAGTGCACACTAATTGTAATATTTGCATTAAGCAAAGGTACCCTATTCGTAGCATATTTTTTTACATCTATGTTAATAAAATCGAGATATGTTTAAAATAGGATGGGTACATTGAAATTACATTGCCACACTTATTGTCATCCTTCATAGATTACATTATTATTTTTAGCCTTTTAAATCTCTTCATGAATAAGAAACTTAACCTTCTCAATCATTTTACATTTTTTATAAACTTAACATTAAGATGGATAAAATCAATATTATGATGATTAAACCTGAGAGGAAAAAATATCATCTTATTTTCTATGGTGGTAACACCCTACATAGGCATCAATTTAAATTTTCATTTAAAATAGGACAATAGTGAATTCATTAATAAACGGAACATGGATACTACAAAGATTTTTTAAATCCTAAATTTAATGATCAAAACAATTTTTCCAATTTTATGTGCATAAAGAACAAAATTAATACTGTCAAAATTAGGACCAATGGGACTCATAACCTCCATAATGAAACTACTCAATAAACTAACCAAAAACAATAGATTGGGATGATTTATTTTGTAAATTTTGTGATAAATAGGAGGTGAAGAAAGAACATAGTTTTTGTTTCACATGGCCCACATCTAATAATGTAATCGAAAACTTTACTTGTATTTATATATTAGTTTCTCTTTCTTCTTACCAAAAGCACTATGAACTTGGTATTTCCATTTCTTATTGCCCTATGTTTTTTGTTATTGCAAAATTGTAATTGTAAGAGTATTGTGTGACTGTACACTTGTATTTGAAACTGGAATTTGTAAATGTGCAAGTTTGTATTTTTTTAATTTTCATTTTCATTTTTGTAAATTATTTTGTAATTTTGTAATTTAGTAAATTATTTTGTAATTTAGTAAATTATTTTGTAATTTAGTAAATTATTTTGTAATTTAGTAAATTATTTTGTAATTTAGTAAATTATTTTGTAATTTGTAAATGTAATTACAAATTTGTAACTATAATTTGCAAGTTCTGATTTTAACTGTAATTGCAATTTGTGATTGTAAATTTGTAGTTATAATTGTCCGATTTGTAAGTTATAATATGTAAATCTAATTAGTAATTTCCTATTGTAATTGTAATTTTAATTTGTAGTTGTGAAATTGTAATAATGATTGTAAATTGTAATTATAGTTGAGATTGTAACTTGAAATTATAACTGAGATTGTGAACAATCTGTAATTATAATTATAGCTAATGTAAAAGACATCAACATAAATACGTAAATAAATAAAATTGCATCACACACATGATTCATACTCATCGACATAAAAAATAAAATTAAAAAAAAAAAAAAAAAAAAAAAAAAAATTTAAAAAAAAATAAATAAAAAATAAAAAAACATCATACACATGAAGATAAATATCATAAAATAATTTGACAATCTATTCAGTTCATAAAAAATAAGTCTATATTTACATCAATGAAAAATAGTATAATGTGATCATCAAATCAATGGCCACCACCACCATCACCTAACATCATGTAACTTACAATCATCATCATGACCACCTAACAAACATAAACATTATCTTACATAACCATCACACACTTATGACAAACATCATCTAACATACATAGATATCATCACCTATCAAACATAAGCACCATCTTACATACACGTAAAAAAATAGCTAACATAATCTAACATACACATCAACCATCACCTAACATACACATGTAAACATTACCTACCATAATATAACATATACATTTAACATATATAAACATCATCTAACACACAAAACTAATAATAACATCTAACAAAACACAAGTTGCATTATCTGACGTAACCATCATGCACAGATCTAACAAACACCATCTAACATACACATCTATCAAGCACACCAAGAATACATATCTAACCTTACCTAACATACACATCACCATAAACATATAAATAAACATCAACATGAAAAATGAAATATATATAAAACTCATGATACATGCCAAATATACATCTCGAGTCCAATAAATGCTATGAGATATCTATTCCACCTCTAGAACCAAGGCATCACTACCTCTTCCAACAGAGCCATAGGCATCGACACTTCCACTATCAAATCCAGAGGCATCAGTACTTCTGTCAGGAAACAAAGCAGCATGGAGAGAAACATAGTTGATATCTCCTTGATGATGTATCTCACCCAATGCGACCATCGTATCTAGAGACTAGGAGATGGGTGGAGTAGGAGATAGTGTATGGTCAGGTTGATGAGGAGGAGAGGATATTCGGTCGACCTATGTATCATGAGTCAGAGATGGTGGTGGGTTGGATGGGTGTGGAGGATTATATACTATGGTGAGGAGGATGAGGAGGATTTGGATGAGATGTCGAGGCTCCACCATCATGCTGAGAAGGAGGATGAGGAGGGGGAGGGGGAGGATGATTTTTTCCCATTATATGTAGAATCACCATCCCTCCTAGCATCTAAAAGGATGGATGCACCAACGATATGTTACATCAAAATCCTCATATCAAGAGGAACCATCCTCCATAACTCTATCAGGCCAGGGTATTGCATGATCTCCTACACCCTTATAGCGTGGACTTCTCGTCTAGCCAACAATGTGGACAACCTGTCTGCCACATTCTCTTGAAACCTAGAATTTGGCATACATTGTCGGTCGGTTCTAGGAAATGCAGGGAAACTAAGGCTCCTCTATATCCTCATCAACCCAAACATGTGGATCCCCTCCTCATCATATGTGCCAATGTCTACAAAACATATAGTACAAAACAATAATTAAACAATTTCTTTAAACAATTTAAAGTAAATGTTAGAATAAATTTCATTTGCATTAAGTAAGACAATAATATGAAACTAGATTAATTTAAACATAATGCTAATATTACCTCATCATCTGATGGCTCATCCTTGGTGAAAAATATGTTGTGGCATCCTCTCTAGTCCAAACCCAATAAATGGATATGGAAAAAGGTCCAATGTATGGTCTTCCTCGCTGACTAGCATATCCATCAACTCTGATGTGATCCTCGCTAGGAACTCTAGATGGCCCCTATTGGTCAATATCTGTCCCCCAATGCACCTCGATCGTCTCCTTAGGAGGGTGGTGGTCAAATGATGGCCTTGTGGTCGGAAACCTCTAAAAATATAAACAAAAAATATTTGAACCAAAACAGAAGTTGATCCTCCCCTCAAATTGTGCACTACATCGGTCCAGAGGAAAACAAAATTACCGCAAAAAAATGGCATACCACTTAATGCATCTAGGTCTTCGCACTAAATAATATACATAAAATAAAAGAGGGAAACTAGTGTGCTTCCCATTAGTGGTGAGGTGCACGATGGTCGTCACCAACAATGAGAGGAACCTAACCTCCTCTGCACTGAAAGAAGAAATCCATACTTGTCCACCGAAAACTTGGAAATCAACAAGAGAAATGGCATCATCACTGATATATCTCTGAGAGTAAGTGATTTGAATCTCTACTACAACACCAATTGGGACATGAGGGAATCAGGGAAAATCCTCCCATCTCCTGAATATCCCAGTGACAAAGTAAATTTCCTCCTCAGTGGGTTGGAACCACTGATAGGGACCAATATGAAAGGACTATCTACGTTGATCCCAACAACATATCAACTACGTCAACAAAGTTAAGTTCCCCTTGAGGGATGTATCCTCCTAGTAGAAATTCAAGAGACCAAAAACCCTCAAGAGGTATCATGTTTGATCAAGAATGGAGCAAGGGTACAAATCCCTCTCCCTCTCTATCTCCTCCCACTCTCATACAACATTGTATAGTTCAACTCTCTCCTGCTTCTACGGATAGGCCTCTCACCGCTAACATCTCTGATTCACTTATAACATCGATTAGTCTCATAACAGACATAAAAAAATGTTAAATATTTCATTAAATGAGCATGTTCTTTATTAACATCAAACAGTATATTTTTTTCATACTAAATGAATTTAACAAGTGGTGCACCAAAATTACAATAAATCACCAAGCTCAGCTCTCTTGGAAATATAGGTGCACCTCAAATGGTGCACTACAATAACATAAATGCACCGAGTACGTAAATAAAATAAATTTAAATTTAAATCATATGCATGTTCGATGTGTTAAAATTCCAGAATGGATGTAAATGGTGCGCTATGTTGACCCTAGTGCACCGGGTGTTGAATTTTTTATTTAAAAACAAAAACAATGCACTTTTACAGAAAAAAGGACTGGTCATAATGTGCTCTACTAAAGTGAACTGGTAATATTTTATAAATCTTAAAAACGGTTCTTCCAACAATAGGAAGCATCAGTGTAGTGTGAACATGTCAACACACCTCAAATGGTGCTCAAGCATTTTTAGAGTGCTCCATAGTAGGAAAAGCTCTTTCTGAGATTATAATTATATTTGATCGGCATCATGGTGCGCTTGTTAAACGTAAGCGCATTGACTAATCGGTGTGTAATTGTTAACAAGGCACATCGATTAATGTGGTGAATATTTTTTTAAATTTAGTGTGGCATTGCATCTAAAAATATCTCAAGCACCACAAAATGGTGCTCTATTGTTACGAAAAATAATATTAGATTAATTATTTATTACATATTATCTTATAAGAGACATAACCCTTCACATTGAATCGCTCAAGGCATATATAAAGGCGAGCTATTTTGTAATTTAACATCATCTTATCAATAAAAATGTTATTTTTCTCTTCAATCATGGATTTCGGGTTTTAGTTTCCAGCATTTGGTATCAGATCCAAGTTGAATCCTCATACACCGTTGTGTTTCCATCCATCACCTCTCACATCTTCTCCTCGTCCTCCTCTAACCCTTTCTTCGGCACTCTTCCATCTTTATTTTTCACGCTCCCGCCTCCACACTCCATCTCCCCTACATGCCCTTCTCTTCCACACTCTCCCCCAACCTCACACACACTCGGATTCCCTCCCTTCTATCCATATGCCCTGTTGTCCCCCTGCTCTTCTCTTTTACCCTCATGCACTCCTCTCTGCTTAACGCTCACACCTTTCCCACCTGTGTTATCCTCCTCACCTTCTCATGCTTCTTACGGCGAATTTGATCACTCCTCACCTTCTCATGCTTCTTACGATGACTTTGATCACTCCTCCCCATCCTCTCCACTTTACATATCACCCACCTCTTCCCCTACATCTTACTCTTCCCCACACATTTCCATTACTATCCATACCCACCTCCTACACTAACCCTTCCACGTCCTTCCACTACCAAATTCTCTCCCTATCGCAACTCCCACACACTACGCCCTCTTCCCCACCCTCTTGTCTTGTTCTTCCCTTATCACGACCCCCACCTCCCATTTCTGTTGCCATCTTCTCCACCCAATCTCCCTCTACACGCAGCCGTAGTTTTCCTCCACGCCCTATTTTTTTAATAAAAATTATTATTATTTATTAAGATTTATTTTTATTAAAAATTATAAATTCAAATTATAATAAAAATATTTAAATATAATATTTATTATTTTTATTTTACTACATTCAATAATTATAGTAACTATTTTTTTTTTGTAAGCTAGTGAAGAACCTTGTATTGCCAAAAAAGAAAATAATGTTACAAACTCTTTTCCGCTACCTGCCCGAAGGCCAAGTGAGGTGGAAAGGAGAGGCTATCTTCCAAAAGAATATCTAAGAACTCTCAGCCGTATTGGCACAAAAAAAGACTAATTCCAAATCCCATAGTGGGTTCTAGCAGAAAGAAACAGAAAGAAAAGCTATGACATGGATAATACAAAGAAAAAAATCAAAGCCCTGAAATGGGCTAATTCTCAGGTCTTTCCTTTTTTTCCTTGTTTTTTCTTGACTTGTATCCATCCCCCTAAAGCTGGGGACACTAAGGCCAATTGCAGCACGTCCGTGGAATCATGGACGAGTTCCTTATCAGAGTCTGAAAAGGAAGGATCATGATATCTTTTTTTCCCTTGTGGAGGGCCACTTTTCGTGCTTTCATCTTCTTGAAGAGGCATGTGCACCTCAGGAGGAGGTGGAGTGGATCTTTGTTCTTGCTTTGTTGGGGGTGTATCTTTCTCAATCTGGTCATCTGGATTGGCATCTTCATACAAGGACAGCTCGGGTTGCCAGTTTTTGGCTTTGTGTTCCTTCATTGTCCTTTGATGTTGGGGCTTTCTTTGCAGGAAGGCATTAAGGAGGTGTCCCGTGTGTCGACAAATCCGACACCTGAAGGCTGTGTTTTCATAATCCAAATCCTGAGTCCATATGGAGCTGCCTATTTTCAGGTTGATCTTGTCGAGAAGGCCTGAACTGATGTCAATGGTGGCGCTGATGCATGCAAAGGTGAAAAGACCCTGAGCTGAGAGAGTGTCATCAAAGGACAAGAAACAGCCAAGAGCGTTACCTATCTCTTTGAAGATCGATTGAGTCCAGAAATGGATTAGTAAGTTTGGAAGGCATACCCAGATGGGAACCTTCGTCACTACCATAGTTAAAGGATCGAAATCAGGGAACCAGGGGGTTATAAAGAGCCTTGTAGTTCCCTAGAACCAAGGCCCCTTGCTCATAACAGCATGAAGGTCTTCACTAGAAGAAAAAATCACTAAAAAGAACCCTTTAGAGCAAAGTAAAACACAAGCATCTTGGGCCAATTTGAATTTATCCACTCAAGGAGATCCTTTGTTTTTGGCCACAATCCATTGAATCTGTAGATTAGGGTCTTCTCCTTGAACTGGAGAATGTTCTGGCTGAATTTTGGTTGAGAGATCTCCAAAGTGGGAACTTCCTATGTTTTCTCCACTTTGTAGACAGAGTGAGGGATCTGGACCGGATTTTGAGCATGAGAGAGCCCGGCTCACGTTGCATCCTTGAAGGACTTGCTCTGAGAAGCAGAGGGTTTGTTGTTTCCTCCTTGTAAACTTGCCACCAAGGAAATGCATGCATCCTTTAAGATCCCAAGGCTGTGGATTTTTCGGTGGTCAGAGAGTTGCCTACCTGAAAAGATAAGCCTCTACAGTCCTGAAGGGGTTCCTTCTACCTAATGAATCAAGGATTTCAGCTCCAGAACAGAGTTCTGAGGTGTCACTCGCAAGCATAGAGAGACCCCATTAGAGATCTTACAAAAATCAAAAATGAAGTAGGATCTTGAGGAGTCCTGGAAGCAATGGCTCGTCTTGGGTTTGCTAGATCCGTTGAAGCGATCAGTTCTGAAAGAGCTCGATGGGAAGCGAATCTGTGATATTTCTCCTTCAATATCTCTATTCGAGGAGGATGAAAATGCATGGGAGGCAGCAGCCATTTTGCATTGATCACCTACGCAAGGAATTGAGCACACGTAAGAGGGCGAGCTGGGGATCCTTCTTTATTGCATCTCGTAGCTCTCCTGCATATGACGAGAAGATGAAGGGCCATGGATGCTTCTGTCTTGGGGTCTATCCACTCATTCTTCATCCCATTGAAGTTGTCTCCAAGATGCAGCAAATCTCGGATGGGATCAAGGACCGTGGTAAGCTTCACTGGTGAAGGCGATGACTTCCCTGGAAAGATCAGGTGGCCATGAGGCCCTGCAGCAGCATCCACTAGCGCTAGGGTTTTCTGGGAGCAATTCATTCTATTCTCCAAAAAATCTTGTCCCCGACAATATCCATTCATCTTTGAACAATCTTATAGTAACTATTATTACTATAATAACTACTATTAATTTCCCAAATACATTTTCCTTCTCTCACCCCTCATAAACCAAAATTGGGTCTAATTATTCACCACCACACCTAAGAAGTATGACAACAGAATTAAAAGCTCAAATTGAGAAACTAGAGAAGAACATCCAATCTTTCAAGGAAATGATCACCAAGAGCCAGGAGGCACTTAAGAAAGAAATCAAGGAGGAAGTCATTCAAATAATGGAGCAGAAGATGGACAAAAGTTTGACATTATGAGAAAGGAACAAAAAATGTTAGACCAAAAAATGACTGAGACCCAGAAAGATATCGAGGCGATATTAAAAAATATGTAGGATAGTAAGGACAAAAAACATAAACAACTGGGTTCGGATATGTCGATCAATTCATCTCGCAACTCTGAGTCACCAACACGTGACAAGCCGAAAAGTACTCAATACCAGTCGTTCATAATGTACCCACCTAGAGAAAAAATAGAAATGACAAAATATAATGGAGGGGAAGACCAATGCGTTGCTTGGTTGAATCAAGTAGAAGAGTACTTCGACATATATAAAATCACAACAGACGAAGAAAAGGTCAAGTATGCATCAATGCACCTTGAAGGATATGCCTACAACTAGTATATGTGGTGGAAGGGAGACAACTTCTCATACACTTGGAACTTGTTCAAGAATGACTTCTTAAAAAGGTTTCAAGGAATCACTGAGGAAAAATTCTTCTCAAAAATTACCAGGTTACAACAAAGGGGAAGCATCGAAGAGTTCACACACTAGTGGGAATCTCTCACCACCAGAGTGTTTGGGGTATCTGGAAAAAAATGATTAGAAACGTATTTGGGAGTCCTAAAGCCATATATACAAAAGGAATTAAAAATGCATCACATACCAAATATCGAGATGGCAAGACGAAAAGCAAAGGCAGCCGAAGCCAAATTTGACAATTTCGAATCAAATAATGGGAAGTCGTACTTACAAAAGAGCATGCATTCGACAACAAATGTATATAAAAACAAGTACATTCCACCACCTAGAAGAGATGACAGGAAGAGCCTCGAAAATCAATGAATGAAAGAAGGAAAATGTCGACGATGCGGAGACAAGCAGAAACCTAAACACAAGTGTCGCTCAAAGGACAGTTCAAAGAAATTATACACTTGTGAGGTAGAGGAGAATAGTGAATCAGAATAAGAGTTAGAAGAGTCAGAAAGTGAAGAAGAGGATACCCCAAATATTGCATTTGAAATCGACGACACACCTAAAATATCCCTGGCATCCATGAAAGGCATTAGCCAACCACAGACACTTAAGTTAAGAGGACATAAAAAAAATGAAAACGTTACAGTACTAATAGACACCGGAAGCACCCACAATTTCCTTGACATAAGGGTCACAAGAAAACTCAAGTTGTTTGTACATCAAATTCCATACATGAAGGTGATGGTCGCAGATGGCAAGAAAATCGAAAAATTTGGGAAGTGCCACAAAGTGAAACTTGAAATACAAGACTTTAAATTGGAATCAGAACTCTACACCTTACCGTTGGGTGGAGTAGACATTGTTTTAGGATTCCAATGGTTACAAACGTTGGGAACCTATTCCTCCAATTACTAGAAACATTTCATCAAGTTTAAATGGCAGGGACAAAAGTATAAACTACTTGGTTTCGAACCACACGACACACAAGTAATTTCATCTCAGCGGGTGGAAAAACTTATTCGAAAAGGATCATCAGCATATGTAATCCAACGCCATCAAATGGAAGGTCAAGATGTGGAACAAAACGATTCCAAGGAAGTAGAAATCCAAGAATTACTCCAGAAACATGAAAAAATATTTCAAGACCTAACCATGCAGCTACCACGAGAAAGAAATATTGAACACATAATCGAGGTTAAACCTGGATCAAATCCTGTCAAGGTTAAACCATATAGGTATCCCCACCACCACAAAATAGAAATAGAAAGACTATTTCAATACCTATTGAATTGTGGTTTCATCACCAAGAGAAAAATCCCATATGCAGCTCCAGTTGTGTTAGTACAAAAGAAGGATGGATCGTTTATATTATGCATAGATTACAAAGGATTAAAAAAAAACGATCAAGAACAAGTTTCCAATTCCCGTCATAGACAATATGTTGGATGAACTTCATGACGCAAAATATTTTTCAAAACTTGATTTACAGTCAAGGTACTATCAAATAAGGGTTAGATTAGAATATATCGCAAAAACTGCCTTCCAAACTCATGAAGGACACTATGAATTCAAAGTGGTACCTTTCAGATTAACCAATTCCCCTGCCACATTCCAAGCAATTATGAATGAACTATTCCAGCCATACCTCGGGAAATTTGTGTTAGTCTTCTTCGATTATATCCTTATATACAGCAAGCCGTGGAAGGAACATTTGAAGCATCTGAAGAAGGTCATATCCCTTCTAGAGGAAAACCAGTTATGTGCAAAAAGGTCAAAATGCACATTTGGCAAGCAAGAATTAGAGTATCTCGATCATATTATCACAAAGGAAAGAGTCAAGGTAGACCCAAGAAATATCCAGGCGATAAAGGAATGGCCCCAACCAAAGAATGTTTCAAAATTAAGAGGATTTTTGGGATTAACATGATACTATCGAAGGTTCATCAAGAACTATGCTCACATAACAGCTCCGCTAACGAACCTCCTAAAAAAGAATTCCTTTCAATGGGATGATGAAGCAGGAAAATGCTTTGAAACATTGAAACAAATTTAGTCTTCAACCCCTGTTCTAGCAACACTTGATTTTTCAAAACCATTTGTAATTGAATGTGATGCTTTAGCTTTCGGGATAGGAGTTGTGTTAATGCAAGAGGTGTTAATTTTTCGATAATTTCATTCCATTATCATAAGGATCTCTAAGAGAATAACATGTACAGCATATCTCTATAGCATATCAATTATAGACATAAAAACAATCACGCAAGAGACACAGAGTTTCACCTAGGAAAACCGAGAAGGTGAAAAACCCCGCAACTTCCTCAGAGATAAGATAAGCCACAATACAAGATCACAATGATCAAACCCAATAAGATGTCTCTAGCATATGCTCCTCCTCCTCCACTAGTGCGCCAATTTCTCTCTTAGCTACGCGAGCTTGAGAAGTGAGTGAATGAGATAAATGAGAGACACAACCTCTCTATTTATAAACTGACTTGACCTGCCAATAATCCACTGGGGCCGACTTGCTAATCAAGCCTAATAACCCAACCACATGTGCTAACCAGGGACGACCCCACACTGGTGGTCTAATAACCCATCAATACAAATGACGACACTTGTCGATGCACATGACGACACTTCCAATCAGAGGAATAATACATCTCTGTTGGATATACAATAAAGTACAAATGTAATACATAGAAGAATATCTTCCGAAGTTACAAATACATCAACAAGAGGGTCATCCAAATGCTTTTGAAAGCAGGAAGTTCAACAAAAGAGAATACCTACAATCTACTTACAATAAGGAAATGCTTGCCATCATGCATGCATTAACAAAAATGGCGACAATACCTTTTGGGAAGCATGTTCATGATCCGAACAGATCATAACATTTTGAAACACTTATTACAACAAAAAACATTAACAACTAAACAACAAAAGTAGATCGAGAAAATATCTGCCTTCGATATGGAGATCTTACATAAAAATGGAAGCGACAACATAGTAGTTGATTCCCTATCAAGAAAAGATGAAGAAGTACAATTCTATGCCATATCATTGGTGATCCCTGAATTTTTGGATGAAATTCGAACTGAATATGCCAAAAATCTAGAGGTTTTCTCCATAATTAAGGACATAAATCAGTATCCAAATTTTGAATGGAATAATGACCTCTTATGGTACAATAGACGAATTTACTTAAGTTCCAACTCAAGTTTTAAGACCAGAGTACTTAAGGAGTAACATGACTGCCCAACCACAGGACATGTAGGTTTTTTTAAAACCTGCTATAATGCAAGGCAATCATTTTTTTGGAAAGGTATGAATGTTGACATTCAAAAGTATGATGCAGAATGTGACATTTGTCAGAGAAATAAAACCGAGAATATCTCAAGTCTCAGGTTACTCCATCCGCTACATATCCCAAATTAGAAATGGGAGGAAATTTCAATGGATTTTATTGAAGGGTTACCCATGTCGGATGGAAAGGACAAAATATTAGTAGTAGTAGAAAGGTTGACCAAATATGTGCATTTTATAGGGGTGATAAAAACCAACTCTGCAAAAGAAACAGCTGAAGCCTTTTGTAAAAATGTCTACAAGTTACATGGGTTTCCCAAGATTATCGTAAGTGATAGAGATGCCAAGTTTAAGGGAAATATCTAGAGAGAGTTCTGCAAACAATTAGGGACGTCACTTAACATGAGTTCAGCTTACCATTCTTAAACAAATGGAAAGCCAGAATTCGTCACTAAATGCTTAGAAACATACCTTTGTTGCTTTGTAATTGACAAGAAAAACAAGTGGTTCCAATGGCTACATCTTGCTGAATGGTGGTATAATTCTACTTATCATACATCCACGAAAATGAAACCATTTCAAGCCCTCTATAGATATGAACCCCCAAAATGGAAGGATCTCATTGCAAACCAAACAAGAGTCGCATCAGTAAATGACCAATTAGAAGAAAACCAAAAAGGTGTCCAAATACTTAAGGACAATCTTAATGTCACCAAGAATAGAATGAGACAACAAGCAGATCGACATCGAACAGAATGGGAATTTGAAGTTGGATATTGGGTATTTGTAATACTACAACCCTATAAGCAGTTATCACTTAAATGAGGCGGAAATAATAAACTAGCTCCACAATTTTATGGTCCATATCAAATCAATAAGAAGATTACTCGTGTGGCATATGCGTTGGAATTACCAGTTACAAGTCGCATCCACAATGTTTTTCATGTTTTATGCTTGAAAAAGGTGATAGGTCAACACCGGAAGGCACAAACAATACTTCCCTTGTTAGATGAAGAAGGACGAACTATTTCCGAGCCAGAATCTATCATTGCTACCAGAGAGAAGAGATTGAGAACTCAAGTAATTAAAGAGTATCTCATAAAATGGAGAAATCTTCTTGAAGAATATGCAACTTGGGAATCAGAACAATTTTGACAACTACACTCATCACTACCATCGCTTTGAGGACAAATCTCACTTAAAGGGGGTGGCAATGTTACAAAAATTAATATTAGATTAATTATTTATTAGTTATTGGCTTGGAAGGGACATAACCCTTCACATTGAATCGCTCAAGCCATATATAAAGGCGAGCTATTTTGTAATTTAACATCATCTTATCAATAAAAATATTATTTTTCTCTTCAATCATGGATTTTGGGTTTTAGTTTCCAACATCTATGTGTTTACCAACACCAATGTGTTACAATATTATACCACACCACTAACGGTGCGCTATTTCTTTTGAAACGCATTGGTTATCACTGATGTGAAAGATAATTTTAAAATTTTGGTGGTGCATTATAAAATGTATAGCACCCCATGAACGCGGTGCACTACACATTGAAAATGCACCACACACGGTGCACACTATAAATTTACAAGGTGCACCCTATGTCGCGGTGTGAGTCGAATGGCTCGAACACACAACGTAGGTTTTTTAAATTTTAAAAAGAGAAAGGCAAATAAAGCTCAATTTTATTTTTCTATCCGCCAAAAATTTAAATTAGGAGGTAACAAATAGTTTACCTAGTCACTTGTGCATCGGGGAGGCATGGTTTCAATGTACACCAAATTTCAAATTTTTCCCATTGTTTGGAAAAATTCAAATTCCACTCAGCAAGCCACGGAAGAGAGCAATGCCACCATGTGGAGCATTTATGGCAGGGCATATGAATAGGGAAAGTATTGCACTAGTGCTTAGGTGGTCAAAATAATTATAGATGGTAAAAATTGTTTTTTCAATTGGTAATTTTATTATTTTACATTGTTTCAGTGCACTCAAAAACAGAACGCACCAATGCAGTGATTGATTGAAAATGACCACCGGAAATGAAAATTAAAAATAAAAATTACCTTAATTTGGTGCCCTCCACATGATGGACTCACCGATGCTTTTCTAATAAATAAATGAACCAGTTTAAAATATAAAATGACAAAAAACCATTTTTATGTTCGATTTATAACCCTAATTTAGTGTTGTAATTTATGTTACACATTGGTGCGGTGGTAGAAGACAAATGCACCGTTGATGATTACAAAGAGATGAAGCATTTTTCGTCTTGTTGTTTTTTATTTTACCTGATACCGGTTTGTATCTATCAAAACGCACCGGTTTGTTTCGTTTAGGTAAACGCATCACTCATGAATATAAAAATATTTTAAAAATTTCCATTTGGGTTTCTCGTTTACCCTACTTCGGTGCTTTCAAATCTATTGCATCGGAGTAAGTTAAATGCACCGGCTGTAGAATAATATAAGATAATTTTTTCACTAGAAGTTGTTTTCGACCGCGGTGCTACATGATTTATGTCGGCACTGGTGCATACTAGAATTAAGCACATAAATGCATTTGTATGTATAAAAGCATTGAAAAACACATCCGCTAAAACCTTCTCCTTCTCACCTCTTCTAGTGACCTCCACTATAAGCGGATGTTTTGGCTCTTTTTAGAGGAGCATCTGCAAAAATATCTGCTAGAGGGTCTTTTCCTTGTAGTGAAAGGTAGATGGAGAAAGATAAAAGGTAATAAATTGTATTGTATTTACTATCTCCATGCACACTTTTTGAATATTGCTTGGTTCACTAAATATATTGTTTTCCTTCATCTAGGTAGTGGAGAGTGGGATGGAATCCATGTATACATTGAAAATCATTTTAAATGGATGAATATATGGATATAACGATGCAAAAAATTTTACCATATATTATCATGGACTAGGGTGGCATATTTAATTATAAGAGCTTATTTTGATAATGATACAAATATGATTTAGAAGGAAATTGATCTTGCGTATTGTTGGCTCCTTTGTTTTTAGAAAGGACCATAACTGCGGAAGATGGTGCGCAGAATAAGGCAGAAGTTGTGGAAAGCAGTTAGCATCCGCAATCATTTTTGGGTCCATTGTTGCACCTACATAAAGAACACAAGATAGGAAAATGAGAGAAGAATGAGATATGAATGGATGAGAAAGAGACCAAAAGAATAAATACATAGAAGACCGAAGGAAGGTCAGAAGAACATCCTTTTGGTTGATTCTGAGTTTTGGGGAGATGTAATCGGGTCATGGGTTTGTGGTTTCTTGTAGTGTATGCAAGTCTGTGATGGTTCATAATGTGGGCCATTATCTGTTGAGGTTGTAGAGCCCTCAAGATGTATTGTATCAAAGATCTATTGTTGAATATAATTGAATATTATTTGTCCCCTAAAAATTTATGTGTATTTGGTGCATGATGCTTTATGTTATTTTCTTTTTATTTGTTGTGTAACTATTGTAACAACCCTCATGTAAAATAATGAAATTAAAAGGGGTGAAATGATAAAAGGGGGAATATATATAATGAAATGTAAAATATAAATAAAAGGGGTAAATAATATAATGGGGAATATGAAAGAAAAAGGATGGAAAAACAAATTGCATTAAAACAAATTAAGAAATTGGGAGAAGGAGGGGATAAAAGGAGGAGAAGAAGTGAAGAGAAGGGTCTTTTTTTTGTCTTTGGCCATCTTGGAAGAGGAGCTCTGGAGGAGAGGAAAGCAATATATCACTGACATAGGGTTAATTGTTGGGGGCTCGGGGGCCTCAGCCTTTGGCTGGGGGTTGGTTGGGTGGAGAGTTGTCCCCCCACCTTCAGTTGCACTATTGGAGCTATCAAGGTATTGGTAGTTGCTAGGTCATCCATCCAGGTATGGCTCCTTAATTTTTATAGCATATTTTATGTTATTATTGATTAGATCCACTTCCTTTTGTCAGATCTTCTATGCATGTTGTTCTTGTTTGTCTCTGGATTTTATATCATTTTACATGTTATCAGATTCTTGTGTTGGATCATAGATTGCATGCATATTTAATATTAATTTGTCATTTAGTGGGTTTTATGAGTTTTAGGGATATTACAACTATGTTGTGTATATGATTAAGCATGTATAGAAAATGTATGTTGCAGTATAGTGAATAAACAGAAAAAAAAAAACCCTAGTTCATATGTGCAGTTAATCCTCCTCATTTTACACAGGTCTAGGTTATAATTCAGGTGAGACCTTTTCCTTCAGGGGATTGAAAATACCAACACACTAAAATACAATGGTTCCCTTTATTGGATCCGGTGTAAGGACCCTGATATCCATTTTGCGCCAAAAAATGGTTCCCTTGTCGGAACCCAGTTTCTAACATGACGTTGTTAACTGCATGGATTCACAGGTATCAAAGATCCATGTTCAAGATAGGTGGGACAAGAAGTTTGAATATTTTGTAGTACAAGAAGTTTAAGTACGAGGGTGGGTTCCATCGAAACTCATTGAAAATATCATTTGCGTAGGACCGATTTTAGACCAATACAAAGTCCATTGTGTAGAATTCCCTATAGCATTATCTAAGTGGCTACAAATACTTGTGGAAGCTCCAGAATATTGAAATAGACAATGAAGCAATGTGCAGTGGACTCGAAGGGACCTAATAAATTAGGTGAACCGATTGAATACTCTTCTAACTAGGGTTATCAGTTTCTAGATAGAAAACACTTTCATTGGGTGCATGGTAGAAATTGCAGCAGAAAAAAAACCAATATGTGTCTAAAGCTAAAGAAGAGCTCAAGAAGGGAGAAACAGACAAACTATTGAAGGAATTTTTGTTGTGGATTAAGACTTGGATGGTTGAATACATATTTTTTCCATTAAATCAAATTAGAATAGAGGATTAAACCCTTGTGCCACTGGGGTAGTGGTCGAGGCGATGATTTGATGTTGCAGAAAGTAGAGGTTCCACATAACGGGGAGGATATATTAGTGATGCCAAGGATGATCGTCTAGAAAGAAGAGCTGCAATATGTGAAAAGTGGTGGAAAACACACATGATAAAATCAAAGAAGATAAGTGTGCAACTAGAATATGAGTTGTGGAATGGAGAGAGTAGTGAAGAGAGGGAAAATGAGTTGTAGTAGGTTAAGAGATGAGAGGAACTAGACAGTTCATGGTTAAGAGGAAGAGGAATAGAAGTGCAGGATGGCTCAGTGAAGGGAAGTTGAGGAGAAGGGACAAGTGGGGAAAGAGATTGAAAAGTTTAGTTTATGATTAGCAGATTGAGGACTAGTCACCTAAGCTAGCCCAAGAAGAACTTGCAGAACAATAAGAGTTGTCAAGACCTATGGAAAATGACAGAACCCAGAAAGTGAACCCCCCATTGTTGTGGAAGGAGATATTGGAATTAACAATAAAGCACACCTTTGACTACCCCCCAGATGCTCTCACAAAATTTGGTAATTCGTTCTCAGTATTTTTTTTTTCAATTATCTTGATATGATCAAACAATTTCCACTTCTACTAGTTTGTAGGTCGGTAAAATAGCAGGGGGGAGTAGTAACAATTCTTAGCAGAATAGCAGTAACATCGTGGCTCAACCCGGTCCTCAAGGATTTGTGTTGGTGGGACCCCTATTCGCTAGAATGGTTAGAGTACAAGCAGGACCACCTATGAAATGTCCATAATTTTGGGGGAGAGGAGGTGAAGTTGATGCATAACAACATTGGTTTCTTTTTGAAATTATTTGGAAATCCAAAGGTACTCCTCCCGCATCAAAGGTCATTGAATTTCATACCATGTTGCACAGAAGATCCCTACAATGGTATATGGATTTGATCAACAAAGAGATGTAAATGCACCATCCTTCACCCTAGCAGAGGTAAAGAATTTATTCCTTGATGAATTTTCACAACCCAAGTACGAATAGAAAGGGATTGTGGAACTAAGGGAGATACGGTAGATGTAAGGTGAATATGCATAGGATTATGCACAATGATACAAGGATGTGTGATCTAAACTTTCATTTCCTGCACATGACTCACACCACAAGGAATGGATTATTCAAGGGTTATTTCCTCTGACTAGAATTCCCCTATCACAATAGGTTGTGGATTCACCTCGAAGTGCTCTACAATAGGATTTGAATATTGAAGCAATTTTTAATTACCCAACTGGAACCGCAACTAGAACATCATTGTCTACCAGGGATTTATCGCAAGTACAAAGCCAACTTGTTGTTATGACTGCAAGGCTTTAGGAATTGACCATAGCGAAACCAATTTGAACACAATTATGGTGCATAGGATGTATTATAGAAGGCCATCATGTATTAGAATGTCCAAGAATGAGGGGAGGAATAAACCCACCAGGAGGACCTTTTACCGGTGGACCAAGTGAAATTGTTGTGCAAGTTGCTATAGCAAACCCATTTCATTCAATTGGCCATTCCACATATTCAGATCTAAATATCTCTTCTCCAATTGACTACTATGAGATTTGCAAAGCATTTTTCCATTCACCGTGACTCTACCCAATCCTGCAAAAGTATTCTTCAGTGCCAAATACAGTATATTGTGAATTTTTTGAATATGGAATACATAGTACAAATAAATGCAGAGAATTAGATGCATTAACGGAAAGTCTAGAATGCTCCATATATCAGGTAGCATATCAACCACAAGAAAGAGGAGGAGGCAGGGGATGAGGAAGAGGTTTTGGAGTCAAACGAGGAGGAGGTTGTACAGGCCTAATTCGGTGATACAATTGTAATGAGAATGGACATCTAGACCGAGACTATCCTTACCTAAGAGACCATGGTGTAACTATTGTTAGATCAACACTAACACTATTGAAGAATTCCCATCGCTTATTATAATGTGGGAATATCGCATAAGATAATCAGTGAATCTGATCAACGCTGATCCATGAGACGACAATCTGGTAGGATTTGTTGTTACTCAATGAGGAGTAAGAATGAGGGCAGATCAAAACAGGTCGAATTCACCTGTGATAATAAAAGAAGGGGCATGAACGATGAAGTATGACCCAGTACACCAAAAAGAAACCTATGATGATGTTGTTGAAATGTTTAAACAAATTTCTACTCCACCAACTAGATATGTGATAGGACATCTTGGAATATTAGAGTGAACAACACATTAAGAGGTTATGGAAGAGATACAATTCCAAGGAAGGTAAGAGATTATGTCTCTCTATGGTTCACTTTACTATGGGAAATTTTGGATGATGAAAGCGCAACTTACAAGTTATGAAAAACCCTTTGTGAAATGAACGATGTTGTCAATTAAAAGAAACTTGCATTTAATTATTTTCTTCTTAAGGTCAATTATCTTTTGAATTTTCTCATATCCTTGTCTTCTTTCTGCTAAAACCATTTTATCCCTCTGCTCTGCATTGAGTCAAAGAAACTTGCATTTACTTCCCTGGAAAACAAGACACACATCAGTATATGAAAAAACTCGAAAACTTGATTAGCACATAGCACAATGCATTACATGACAAAAAACAAATTCAAGACATCTTGCAAGAAAACAGAAATAAATTAAGTGAAAAATCAAGAAACCACATAAGCAACATTTTGAATTCAAGAAAGAGGCAATCACATGAAAATGAAGCAAGGATGACACGGTACAGCAGATTACATGAAAATGAAACAAGAGTGACACAACAAAGCAGATTCTAACTCTTATAAGGATATGGATGTTTGATAAGAAAAACAAAAAATATTGTTAAATATTTTTCAGCATACCATTCTGGCATTTACTTGCTTTCTTATTAAGGTCAATTATATTTTGAATTTTCTCATTTGTCTTCTTTCTGCTAAAACCATTTTCTCCCTCTACTCAGCATTGAGTAAAAGAAACTTGCATTTACTTCCCTGGGAAACAAGACACGCATCTGTATATGAAAAAATAGGTCTCGAAAACTTGATTAGCACATAGCACAAAGCATTTCATGACAAAAAAACAAATTCAAGACATCTTGCAAGAAAGAATAAATCAATTAAGTGAAAAATCAAGAAACCACTAAAAGAAACATTTTGTATTCAAGAAAGAGGCAATCACATGAAAATGAATCAAGGGTGACACAGTACAGTAGATTACATGAAAATGAAACAAGAATGACACAACAAAGCATATTCTAACTCTTATAAGGATATGGATGTTTGATAAGAACAACAAAAAATACTGTTAAATGTTTTTGAGCATACCATTCTGCCATTTACTTACTTTCTTCTTAAGGTCAATTATCTTTTGAATTTTCTCATCTACTTGTCTTCTTTATGCTAAAACCATTTTCTCCCTTTACTCTCCATTGAGTAAAAGAAACCTGCATTTACTTCCTTGGGAAACAAGACACACATCAGTATATGAAAAAACAAGTCTTGAAAACTTGATTAGCACATAGCACAAAGCATTTCATGACAAAAAAACAAATTCAAGACATCTTGCAAGAAAGCAAAAATCAATTAAGTGAAAAATCAAGAAACCACTAAAAGCAACATTTTGAATTCAAGAGAGAGGCAATCACATGAAAATGAAGAAAGGGTGACACAGTACAGTAGATTACATGAAAATGAAACAAGATTGACACAACAAAGCAGATTCTAACTCTTATAAGGATATGGATGTTTGATAAGAACAACAAAAAATACTATTAAATGTTTTTCAACATACCATTCTAGCATTTACTTACTTTCTTCTTAAGGTCAATTATCCTTTGAATTTTCTCATATACTTGTCTTCTTTCTGCTAAAACCATTTTCTCCCTCTACTCTGCATTGAGTAAAAGAAACTTGCATTTAATTCCCTGGGAAACAAGACACACATCCATATATGAAAAAACAGGTCTCGAAAACTTGATTAGCACATAGCATAAAGCATTTCATGACAAAAAAACGACTTCAAGACATCTTGCAAGAAAACAGAAATCAATTAAGTGAAAAATCAAGAAACCACTAAAAGCAACATTTTGAATTCAAGAAAGAGGAAATCACATGAAAATGATGCAAGGGTGACACAGTACAGTAGATTACATGAAAATGAAACAAGAGTGATACAACAAAGCATATTCTAACTCTTATAAGGATATGGATGTTTGATAAGAAACACAAAAAATACTGTTAAATATTTTTCAGCATACCATTCTGGAATTTACTTACTTTCTTCTTAAGGTCAATTATCTTTTGAATTTTCTCATGTACTGGTCTTCTTTCTGCTAAAACCATTTTCTCCCTCTTCTCTGCATTGAGTAAAATAAACTTGCATTTACTTCCCTAGGAAACAAGACACACATCAATATATGAAAAAACAGGCCTCGAAAACTTGATTAGCACATAGCACAAGGCATTTCATGACAAAAAAAACAAATTCAAGACATCTTGCAAGAAAGCAGAAATCAATTAAGTGAAAAATCAAGAAACCACTAAAAGCAACATTTTGAATTCAAGAAAGAGGCAATCACAAGAAAATGAAGCAAAGGTGACACAGTACAGTAGTTTACATGAAAATGAAACAAGAGTGACACAACAAAGTAGATTCTAACTCTTATAAGGATATGTATGTTTGATAAGAAAAACAAAAAAGATTGTTAAATATTTTTCAGCATACCATTCTGCCATTGATTTCCAGACATTGCTACAAAATATACTCAAGTAATCAAATCAATAATTTTTTGAAGGAAAGCCTTCGGCTAGTTAAAGAAACTATGAACTAGCACAAATTTCTAGGACTATAATGCAAAGAAAATGCACAAAATTGTTCTATGTAACTTATTTGCATAGAATGGGATGATTTAGGTGGAAGTAAAGACCTTTAAAAAAAATAAACCAATTCCCACAGTCAGCAGAACTCCACAGTAAAGTGATATACATAAGTATGATGAGACCTGAAAAGGGAACCCAAACAAATCTGAATAAGGAAAAATACCTCACAAAGCCTATCCTACTTTACAACAAATTAGTTCAAGAAGGAAAACTAGTTCTAATTACATGGAAATTTTGGGTCACCGAAATTTTGGATCACCGCCGGAATAGACATGGAAGGTGTATGGCCTTCCATTCACAAAATCACAAGGGGCAGGGATGGGGCAAGACTTGCAACAACAGAGCTCTGGAAGCCTAACAAGTTATGCTAGTTCATGATTTCTAAGCAAGTTGTTTTTTTCTGGTTGAATTCTTTGCTGGCCACTGGGCATAAGTACACCATTAATGTATATGATATACCTATTCTTGAACCTCAAGATAGAGGCAAAAGTTTTTCTTCTCTACTTCAATCAAAGTTGCAATCAAGGCGATGTTCTCTTGTATTAGTGATGTTATGTTCCTTTTAGAAGCAATTTAGCTTCACTACCATTTTTCCCTTACAAAATTTAATTGTGTTGTATGTGGGCCCCCTTCTAATACAAAGATTCATAGATGTCACCACAAAAAAGAGGATTCGTGTTACAATGGAATGAAACTTGCATTGGTACTGTTTCTAGAAAAAATTTATGAAATGATTATAGATCATCAATACAATTTTCTTTTTGGCAAACTTAATTTGTTGGTGCAATCATCGCTAATTTCTATAGTTTACCAAAGGGTTTCTTCCTTTCAAATTCTGCTCCTCGAAGCCATGCAATGGGGAAATTTTTGAACTATATCTTAGTTTATGTGGATATAGTGACTAATATGGTTGAAATGTTTCATGACCTTTGTTCAATGCCATTCTGATATTCGTTGCTATGCTTATTCTCTTTGGCATAATTCAACTTGCTATGTTGGTTGGCTTGGCTACTATGGTGATTTTGATGGTTATTTGTCTATTCATGGACTCTAAACAACAAAAATATATAAGTGACAATATCATACCTTATAAAATCATACCTGGAAGCAAGAGATAGAGTGCCAAAGAGGCAAAAATAGATGCCACTTGAGTTAACCAATGAGAGCGATGATCAATGCATACACCAGGACGTAGCCCAATACGTTTTGTCAACGCTTTCAAAAAGAAAATTCGAGTAGAAATTAACAAAATGTTGTGATGGGTATTAAAAAATAAAATTATGAGTAAAAAAACTGATATGCCCTAACAATTGTAGGACAAATGAAAAAAAATTGTGCTTTGAACTAGCAATGCTCCAGAACCAAAGTAAATAGTCCCATTATACACATAATCATCACTCTCAAAATACATTCTGTAACTAATTTAAATTGATACAAAAGAGGCTCATTTCCTATCATCATGTAGAAGAATACATAAAAATTGACCCTCAGGCACAACCTAAACAAGATATCTCATTGATAGAGGATCCAATATTAAAGGAAATATTTGGATTCTTACATTTTGAAGAAACCTATGTAATCTATGCTACAAATTTAAGAAAGTTTAATATCTTTGCATTCTTACATTTTGAAGCAACCTATGCAATCTATGCTACAAATTTAAGAAAACTTTCAGTTGATTGTTTAAACATCAAAGAGTACGTCATTTCAAAAATAAAAGAAGAAAAGCAACAGGAGAACCATGAAATGGATCATTTTCCCATGGTTAATGATTTTTGCAGCATGTACCTAGTGTATAAAGTGGTAAAATCTTGAGAGCCTCTGGAAGAATAATTTGTCCAGAGGATGAAGCAGTTGCACAAAATTTGCAATACATATGAAGAATGTTAACAC
Source organism: Larix kaempferi (assembly GCA_027924585.1). Classification (NCBI taxonomy): domain Eukaryota; kingdom Viridiplantae; phylum Streptophyta; class Pinopsida; order Pinales; family Pinaceae; genus Larix; species Larix kaempferi. The sequence goes on from BSBM01000727.1 coordinate 10,674,395, forward strand.
AAAGGCATGTCATTTGTTCTCTTACTTGAACAAGTGGTGTAGCTGAGATTTCATTCCCAGCTACAAAAAATCCAAATACACTAATTAGGTACTTCTCATTCAACAATATCATGGAAAAAACATACATGATTCAAAGGAAAAAATGAAACTAGAAAACATCAAAACAACATATTTGCATGCTTTTGGTAGTGTTGTTTTCTCCTAGCATCAAGTTTCAATGTAAAACACTGCCTAGCAAATATCGTTGTCAAAAATGTTACCAGGCATCTATTTACTTTTAAACACACAAAACCTCATCTTACCTTGTTTCAAGAAATAAGTAAACTTAGCATCTAGGTCATCCCCACGGAAAAGATTGCTTGGCACAGCTCAACACACCAGTACACGGAAGCGAAAGAGTTGTAACCCTTATTCTTCGTTATCCAAACACTGTTGTGTAAAGATCTGCACAATAAAAAAAAGAAATAAATGATTCAAGGTAGTGACTACCATCTATCTCTATAAAGGAACAGGATATAGATATTGCAAAAAAGTTACTCAAGTCCAAAAACATCAAATAAAATAATAATAAAAATATTCCATTTATACCTGGAATCTATGGTTTCTTGTCCATACATCTCCAGAATTAACTTTAACTCTTGTTCATTCTCTCTTAGATATGTGACCTATATCACTTATGACCATCCTACATATTAACAACAAGAAAAATTGCCAACAAACCAATGATCCAAAGAATGAAGAAAAATTTAAGCACTACAATTTTGAAGAAGCGTACCAAAGCTTGCAAGGATTTTATTTTAGTTGCATGGTATGCACATTTATCCGACAGTTTTTTGTATTCAGTTGACTGCATTCCAAACAGTAAATATTTCATTTGAATATGGAATTGTCATGATATTCCAACCCAAACTCAGTTATTCTAGCATCAGCAATTGCAGCTGCCCTCCTTGAAACCTCAGATGATTCACGTTTCAAGTTCATTTCAATCTCACGATGCAAAAGACTATCCTTGTCAGCTTGCAACATAAATTTTTCAAATTACACATTGGAAGGACAAAAACCAAAAACCATAATAAAACTATGGAAACAATAATACAACCAAGTAATTCCACTCACAGCCTATGCGCCCTGCTTCACCAGCTTCCCTGATGAAGACTGTTTCTCATCACATTCAATATCCATGAGTAATTTGTCTACAATTTTTCACAAGACAGAACAAATCACCTTGATTTGAGTTGTTGGTACTTAAAACAACCTACAAACTCGGATTTCTTTTTCTCACAACCAATCAATGGTCCATTTAAACTAATTATAGCTCATGCCTAATGTTAGTAGGAAAGGTAATATGAACACTAGGGCTTTAATATATCTACTTCCATAATATCATATACATGTGAAATGATTTCTCAAGGAAATATACATTATTTTACCAATGCAACAATTACAGCTTATAGCTCAACCTACAGATTACAGCTCAACCTACATATTACAGCTCAACCTACAGATGGGGTTTGTGCAGCAGCCAGACTATAGAGTTTATTTTATAATCAACACAATTCTTTCACACAAACTTTAAGGTATACTGCTAAAAACAAATAGAACAAATATACAATTACTTCACTCGAAATCAAGCATAAACGTTTTAGAACTCAAAACAGAAAGGTGCACTTGGAAAGAAAAGAGGTCTTACTAATTTAAATGGTCTAAATACTATGTAAAGTAGACAGAAATTTTGCAACTGATTCATAAAAAACCACAATAGTCTTAGTTTAAATGGTCTAAATACTATGTGAAGTAGACAAACAGTTTGCAACTGATTCATAAAACACTACAATAGTCTTAGTTTAAATAATCTAAATACTATGTAAAGTAGACATACAGTTTGTAACTGCTTCATAAAACAATCCAGTACAAGTTCTTGACAACATTAATGCAGCACTAGTAGTATTTTCCCAAATACTTCTTTGGCCACCTAATAAACTACTTTCTGTCTCCTTCAAACATTTCAATCCATCAATTGTATCTTCATACGCAAGGGGGATGTTGCTTGAGACATAAATGATGTTTATATTGGAATCTTCAGGACCAAGTTCCACTCCATGGATCATAGAAAGTGATTGAACGCGTCCAGTGCTGAAAATAGCACCGTCGTATGGATCCAAAATGTTAACTTTCTCACCTACCTGGAATTCTGCATGCCCTTTTGGAGTTAATGGGCACTATCAAAATCAAAACAAAAAGTATACATAAATATATACAAAATATTATTACAATTAAATTCGAAAAACATGCACATTTATTGATATAACAAAATTATTATATGCACTCATGGAGTCAATGTTTGAAACAGCAGCAAGAATTGGCAATGATTTGAAATGTTGAATCACATCAATCTTGTCATATTTTCGAGTTTCCAAGACTGCATGTTTTCCTTTAATTACATCCTGTATGTGATCCCATCATGCACAAATCAAATATACCATTAGAACTCAATAATATAGCAGAAAAATAGTAAATATAACATTATAACACTAAAAATCAGAAACCGCTACTAATTTAGTACATACGTTTGTTGCATGTTCGTCAACATTTTTTGAGTCTTTATGAATTCTTTCACGACCCTGATTTCTAGATTTATCCTATGATTGACAGGCATTGCAATTAAAAAAAGAGCCTTCATTAGTGATGTTAAATGGAACCAAATTAAACATCAACAAATTTAAAATTCAAGTGAATAAATGTTTGCAGGGGAATGATAATAAGCTTACTTGATCTGAATCACTAGGAAATCCCTTATTATTCCATGCAGCAACCAGAGGTTGAATGGAGGAGGCTATGGATGACATTGTCTTTGCCAAACCATTTATGGATTCCATTGCATGTTTATAATCCCCATAATGGTTTTCAATACCAGATGTGGTTCCAATATTTTTGGCTTTCCTCGACTACAATAGGTGACAATGATGTTCCTATTGGATTTTTTGCCACATGTTTATGTTTACAATTTTCTAAGTCTATCAATCCACTCACATCCCAATATTTCTTACCTTCATGAGCCTACAAATCATTGTCAACACGACACAATTAGTTGTATTATATATAAGAAAATAAAAATGAATTAACACAATGTACTTACAAATATACTTACAAAAAATCCATACATAATATATTTGGAAAAAAAATATATACTTAAAAACATGTTTTCTTTGGCTCGGAACCCACCCCAACCCAAAATAAATCCATCCTTCACATTATCTCTCGCTTTCTTCCCTTTTGTACTCTTTTCTAACCATTCTTCACCATGCATATTGTCCTTCAAATATTCCCGTGGTTTGGGAGTCGGGCTGCTCTCCTTTTCTTTTCCATCCAATATTGATTGTCTACATTTATGCCTAAAATTATTAATCAACTTTCTCATTCTCTACTTGTAATGTTTGGTGGCAATATTTCCACCTACAGTCTCAAAGGCATTTTCCATTTGTTGGATCACTCGATCCAAATTCCTTGGATCTTGATCTGCAAAATTGGTTTTTGTGACATCCAAATATGGCATTATTCTTGTGCCCAAATCTAAGGCCCACCTTGAAGCATTTGGGCCAGTAGGTTCACCATCCATTACCTCAACTAAATAAGCTTTCTACCCTTCTAATTTTCTTTCTTTGGATTCCCTTTTTGTGATCCTATACAAGCCTTGACTAATTCTTCGTCTTTTTACCAAAGGTGATAAAGCTTCAGAATCAAGATTGGGTGATGCAAAATGAGCACTCATATTTGTGGACACAACGGGTGTTTTTTCTATGGCAGTTGAAGGCCTAATTCGTTCCTCATTGGCCACAACATGTGTGGCACTAGCCATCTCACCAATATGCTCATATGTGCCTTCAAATATTTGTTTAAATTTTAAATAAAGCTCTCACAAATCAGAATCTCCACTATGTACCATTTTCTCACAAAACAAAATTTGAACCCAAAATCCGACGAATTCCAACGAAATTGACTGTGTCGTCGGATTTCACCTTTATAATTATGAATTTTGCTTAAATTGTTTTTAAATTGACCTCTGTAGTTGTTGGATTTTCGACTGCCGTCGAATATCCAACTCTAGCTGTCGTATATCCAACGATATCCGTCAAATATTCGACGTGTAGATTATGGTAACTATGCTAACTTCATCGGATATCCGATGAACTTTTATTTTTAGAAACATTCCAACAGGTTTGCTATACAACCAACGATTTGCGGAAATTATAATCTTCGCACGGACTATTTTTCATACAAAAACCCACAATATTTCAATTATTACTGTGGTTTAAAATAGTGAGGTGTGGAGCTTGATTTGTTAAGATCGATAATCATCAGTCAAGATCTGTATCAGAAAATGTCACATAACAATATTCTTGATCCATACGAACAAAATCAACAATTACTTGCTAAATTGTGGGATGGATTGAAAACAAAGGGTGATGGGAAATGTTATTGTCCATGTAGTCAATGCAAGGGCTTTAAAAGGAGAAGAATAAAGATCACAATAGCCAGAAGGCATTGTAGGGAACATGGACATGCTGAGGGGAGATATGAATATCGTCCATTGGTAATTTTTCATTATATATGTCTTGATATCGATCATTTTTGTAAATGTATATATCATTTTAATATTTCTTATATTAACTAATATCTATTGATGGTTTCATGTAATAATAAAGGAAATACCTCCTACGGCATATCACCCGGAGAATGTGCTTTCAGAACAAGTACTAGAGGAACATGGAGCTATGAATAATGGAGAACAAATTAATGATCATATTGAAGAAGATGATCATACTGATAACATAGTTGAAGATGATGGTACAAATGCATTGATCCATGATACATTTAATGTTAGAATGGATCGGATGATGATCATGATCATGAAAATTATGACTTTGATGGTGTTCATGATTTACCTTTTCTTGAGAAGGCATACGAACCCCTTTATGAGGGCTCCAACACAAATCTTTTGTATGATATATTCATTGATAATGAACTTGAAGGTTATGAATGGTCTTTCAAACACATTAGTCACACGGATGTTAAGGTATGTAATATATTCCATCACATATATATGATCGCGATAAAGCTTATCTTTGTTCCTCTAATAATTTTATAGTTAATTCATTAGTAAAATTAATATGGATGAAATATGTTTCATTAATATTATTTATATATTATATTAACTAGTTTTTATTTTAATTTGTTGTAGCTTGATAGCTGAATTTTTTTTGCCACTGTCAAATATTTTACCTCGCACATATCGAAATTTATCTGCCATCATGAAAGAAATTGGAATGCAGTATGAAGCAATTGATGCATGCCCTGATGACCATGTTATATATTATAATCAACATGAATTTGAAATAGAATGTCTGGAATGTCATATCAGTAGATATCTAACAGATCAAGTAACAAAAAAGGTGTCTCGCAAGGTTCTTCGTTATATTCCCATTATTCCACATTTGCAACGATTGTTCAGGTGCAAAAAACATAGCACAATTTACGGATTACCATGCACGGAACATAAGTCAAGATGACATAATTCGAATGCTTGCAGATGGTTCTGCATATATAAATATGGAGGAAAAATGGACACACTTTAAAGAAGAACCTCGTAATGTTAGGATTTCTCTGGCAGCAGATGGTGTCAATCCATTTGCAGAGATGAGATCTATTTACTCAGTGTGGCCTATTTTTGTTATCAACAATAACATTCCTCCATGGTTTTCAATAAAGAGGGAACACATAATGTTGGCAATGATTATTCCAGGTATGTGTCTACAACAATTTTTTTTTAATGTAGTGGCATCTCATTTGTTGTATTTTGTTGCATAATGTTATATATTTTTTTTTATTTTTCTCTTCTGTATTATTTATATATCTAAATGGTTGTAATAATTATATATTTTATATGTTCAAATCAATCAGGTAAGTACCAAGTTAAAGATATGAATGTATATATCGAACCTCTTATTGACGAGCTACTAAAGCTATGGAATGGCATCACTAAGTATGATGTATCTAGACCAATATGACAAAGGCAATTTCAATTCCATGCAATGCTTGTATGGACAGTACACGATGCCCTAGGGTTAACCCATTTTTGCAATTTGTAATTATAAGTTCCACTTTCATTGTATCTAATTTTATGAACTAGTTGATATATTATGCACGCATGTTTTTTTAAATAATCCATTCATTTTATATAACTATAATTGGCATAGTTAATCCATCTCTTTATGTAGGTCTTCAAACAAAGAAAAAATTTACATGTCCAGTTTGTGGTCCTAAGATCAAATCTCGTCGTTCAAAAATTTTAATGTAACGAACATAAATTATATTAAATATAAAATAAATAACAATATAAATAATCACATAAATAAATAATTAAATAGTGTAAATATTAAAAGAGACGTGACTTTTGAAAGAGTCACTATCAAGCCTATAAAACTAGGCTATCTTATCATTGTAAATCATCATTCAATTTTTATATATATAATATTTTTAGAGATGGATTATCTCCATGTGTAAATCTTGGATTCGGGTTATTCCTACAACACCGGACTCGGTGTAGCATTTGGCATCAGAGAAGAAGAGTACTTCAACATATATAAAATTACAATGGACAAAGAAAAGGCCAAGTATGCATCAATGCACCTTGAAGGATATGCCTACATTTGGTATATGTGGTGGAAGGGAGACAACTTCTCATACACTTGGAACTTGCTCAAGAACGACTTCTCAAAAAGGTTTCAAGGAATCACTGAGGATGAATTCTTCTCAAAACTTATCAGGTTACAACAAAGGGGAAGCGTCGAAGAATTCAAGCACCAGTGGGAATCTCTCGCCACCAGATTGTTTAGGTTATCTGAAAAACAACAACTTGAAACCTATCTAGGAGGATTAAAACCTTATATACAAAAATAGTTAAAGATTCATGAGATACCAAATGTCGAAGTGGCAAGGCGCAAAGCAAAAGCAGCAGAAATCAAACTAGAAGGAATTCCCCAAGGCAAGAGTGGAAAGAGGGGCACAATGCAGATATTGTGGAGACAATTGGTCACTCGGTTGTCAATGCAACCCCTCTCAATCATATAGTTATCAAGTTCAGAAATATTCTGAAACATACATTGGACGCTCTGACAATAATAGGAAGAAGAAGAGGAATAGATGTCATCAATGCAGAGAAGATTGGTTTCCTGTCCATAAATGCCAAACCAATCACACAGCACACTGCAAAATTATTAATGGAAAACAAGTACAAGTACATGCGGAAGAAGACACGTCCAATTCTGATAAAGATACAAGCTCATCTGAAGTATCAATAGCAACCATTACCTGTATTCAACAAACTTATAAGGAAGAATATCTGGAGACACCCAAGAATGTTAACACCCAACAAAAAGAAAATCAGTTAATTATAGGGGGATATATTCCACCTCAGCTAAGAAGTTGAACCAACATTGAAAACAAACAACTCGTATCCCAAGCAACAAAATATACAGGACCAAAGAGGTTACGACTTACAGGGTCTATTAAAGATAAAAATATCACAATTTTAGTCAACTCGGGAAGTACACACAATATAATAGATATCAGCATAGAAAGGAAACTTGATCTTTTTGTGTTTCCCACAAAAGGACTCGGAGCCTCAACTATCGTTGATCAACACATAGAAGAAGTGGGAAAATTCCATAAATTTTTATTGCAAATTCAAAGCTTAAACTTGCAGCTCAATTGTTATGCTTTACCTCTCAAGGAAGTAGACATGATATTAGGTGTTGACCAGTTAACATCATTGGGAACGTACTCTATCAACTTACAAAAACAATACATGGAATTCAGATGGGGAGGAACTAAGCACCTACTGTATGGTTCGAAAGGCTCTAGACCTAAGCAGAAGGAAGCTCAGCACAAAAAGGATCCAGATCTTCCTCACAATAAAGGAGATAAATCCAGATCGCACATATCACATCAGCATCCACAACGATCCAAATAAGAAGGAAATGCTAACAAACTTAGCTTTGAGGACAAAGCTTCCCTTAAATGGGGTGGCAATGTAACGAATATAAATGATATTAAATATAAATATAAATAATCACATAAATAAATAATTAAATAGTGTAAATATTAAAAGAGACGTGACTTTTGAAAGAGTCTCTATCAAGCCTATAAAACTAGGCTATCTTATCATTGTAAATCATCATTCAATTTTTATATATATAATATTTATAGATATGGATTATCTCCCTGTGTAAATATCGGATTTGGGTTATTCCTGCAACACCGGACTCAGTGTAGCATTTAGGAAAGGAGGTGTTTGATGAGTATAGGCACTTCCTCTCTAAGAATCATAGGTATAAAACTACCTAAAAACATATATTCAATGGTAAGAAGGAGACTGCATTAAAACCGCGGAGAATGACACCTCACCTATGGAAGTTGCAATATAATATAAATCATCAAGGTATGTATGGATCAAATTGTCTATCTATCAGCGTATATGAAATGTTTTGAATTGTTTTTATTGTGTGTTGTTTACTGTAATTGACAATGATTTCTTTAATTTGTTTATAAACTATGATTCATGATGGCCGTCGTGATCATGAAGGCATTAATGGGATTCCACGAGGAATGGAAATTTATCCTAAAAAATTCAGTAGGTTTCCCTACTATGAGCACCTACAAATTGCTCATATATTTGATACAATGCATATCGGAAAGAATGTGACTGAAACATTATGGCGAATATTGGATGGAAGGAGTGACAAAGAAAAAATTGTCAAAATTTGCAATGACATTCAGGAAGCCAACCATGCAATGAAAGACATCATTCAATTACATAGCAACGGAGACCGAATTAATATAAACTCACTTCTATGGCTGTTAACGGACCAGCAGAGTAATGTTGTAAAAGAATTCATGCGAAAAATTAAATTTCCCACGGGATTTTGTTCAAACATGAAGAATATCGTAACAAAGAAAGGTGATTTTGCAGGGGTGAAAATACATGATTGGAATATCTTCATCAAGGTAATTATTATGGTATGTATATTGCTATATTTTTTTATTATAGTACATATTGTTGGTAGTTTTTTGTCGACTTTTTGTAAAACAAATTGAACGATTTTTATATTGTTATAGTATGTTCTACTTCTATCTCTCCCAGACAACTTTGACAACAGTTTCAAACAAGTGATATATAATCTTGGAAAATACATGAGGTAAGTAGCGATATTTTGCATGCATAAAGTGTTTGTTTAATTAATTGTAGAACTTATATTTTACATTTGTTTTACTAATTGTATGTAATATAATGTTTATTTTTGTTAAATATCATGATTGGTTTGCATCACTTGTAGATGGTTGTCATCTAAATAAATCCATAAAGAAGATATAAAGTATTGGAGGAGAGAAATTCCTCGTCTCATGTGTGAAATGCAGAAGCATCTACCTTCGGCATTTTTCAATGCACAAGACCACTACCTCATACACCAAGTTGAGGAGATTGAATTGTGTGTACCTGTACACTCAAGGTCCATGTGGATGGTTGAGAGGCACTTGAAATTTTTAAAGGGGTTTGGTTAAACAACGAGCACATCCTGAGGGTTCTATGGTGGAGGGATATATGGTATACCAGAACATGATGTATATTAGTGAATATCTTCCTAAATTAGCGTCAAAGCTCAATTTAGGTCGCATTTTGATCTGGACTCCAATAACAATTTCGAAGGGAAGTACCTGAAGGGGAAAGGTAGATAGAGGAAGGTGAAAGGTAATTATTAGCTAGTGGAGATTAATTATAGTACATTTGACTGTTGATTTTTATGTATATATCATACTTATTTCATTTTTTATATTCAATATGCATCAATTAAAAGTGTATACTGTGTTAAGTGAATATACATTTGTACGTAATTTTAATTTTATTTTCATCAAGCAGTTGGTCGAGAGTGGGATGCTATCAGAACCCAAAATTTCTAAAAAATTTTAAAAAAAAATTAATAGCATGTAATATTATTAAATGCAGTCATTTAACTATTTAATTAGCTTAAGTGATCATAATTATGTCTGAATGATCTTTTGTTATAACTGAATTTTAATATGAGTTTCTTTACAGTTATTGATTGTTTTTCGGTTTTGCGACCACAAGGGGGAATTGCCATGACAGACTGGGCTTACTTAGCTTCCGAGCTAACGCAAAAGGTTTTTCTTTCTCTTACAGATATGCAGGTAATGTTCGGGTTGCTGCAGATAATCTTTAAGGTATTATAAGTCAAAATAGATGTACCAAATCATTCAGTAAAAAGTCTAGCATGCTAAACCTGTTATCAAGTGTTTAAAGGTAGCTTTCATCCTATGACCTCCTTCTAATCTTACGGTTATAGAATTTGAAACTACTACAGAGTATGATGGCTATATTTTCTTGAGAACAATGAATTACCTAACTCTATGGATTATTTGTTCTTGAACGATGTTACCGTAATGCAATTATACTTCATTACTAGTACTGTAAAATACAATGGGGTGACCATACTTGGACCAGTTTTTACGTTCTCATTGTTATCGCATTATATCGAGTTAGAATATATTTGATTTACAACTGCAATTGTAAAGGGTCTGAAGTGGTCAATATATAATTTGCTTATTTCTAGCATTTACCAGATATTCTGTCAGTTACAAGTCTTCTCTTAACAATTCCAGGTTCGTATGGATTGAAAAGATATTTCTATTTCTATGATTGTCCATGAATTTAAAACTATAAGATATCTTAGTTAGACTTATGCACCTTATAGATAACATGAGTCTACTTGTTATCTCAGGGAGTCTGAAACAATTAAGAGATGGTTATTATATTTTAACGTCAATTGAAATGGGCTAGAGTAACTTAATTTTAAAACTGTGGTTTACGTACCTTGAGTGCTACAAGTATGAGTTACATAAAAGATATAATATGACAAGTCTTCCTTATCTGTGCAAGCTGTCGACCATGACACTTTGGTAGAATTTGCAAGCATTTAATCTTAACATCACCCCATTCTCTTATAGATTTTTAAAAGAACAGATATCTCCCTGTTTTGTTCACTTGATACAAAATGATGTGGAAATCATGTTATGAATTTCTTGTATCTGATCAATGTTCCCACGTTCTTGTAACTCTTATAATTAGATATAAAATCCTCTATGTTTCAACACTTCAAAACTAAATCCTTGAATGCTATTGACATACATGGTTTTATGAACACCTTATTATTCCAAAATATACCCAAACCTTACAAGTTAGAATCTATCCACTATATCTATAAATACTCCGAGACTTAATCTTGGAACGCCCTTATGAAGCATGGTTTACTCGTCTATAAAGCAAAGCTTCCATATATATTATGCAAAGTTTATTGTTATGATTCTAACTCCTTGATTGTGTACACATGATAGGTTATGTTATGGTATCGTGTTCATAGAGAATAATCAAACTATGAGTTTGTTTGGGGAACACATAATGGAAACTCTCGTTGTTAAACTATACCACGTTGACCCACTGCATGCAAATTATTAAAATAGTTACGTGGCTACTCCAGGGCCAAGCATTGAGGATATTTAAACGTTGACTAACCCTACCTTATCATTTTTCCCTTTTCCTTCGGGCTTGGTCTCTCGGCGAACCCTCCTGGTCCGGTCTCTGTTGTTACAGTGTGCTAGCAGCTCACATGCTGCCTCAAACCTTCGTATTTGTCCATGGCATCGTTTGGGAGTCATTTGTTTTTACTGTTTGGCAACTGTAGCTTGTCAAGAATCTAGGGTTTGTACTTTTGTTATCCAAAGAATCCCTGTCACAGCGTGATCATAACTCTCGGCTTGGTTTTATTAAGGCTTCCATCGGGGAAGATAACCATTGCTTTTGCCAGCTTAGTCACTCGGTGGCAAGGGTGGGGTTTTTACACATATTGTGTTCGTGGTTATCAGGATATTTACTGTATTTGCAGCCTCCTTCAATACTGGTAAGCTACTGTATTTCTCCTTCCCGTTTGTAGTTACAAGAAAATTATTTTCAAATGAAATAAGGTTTTAACTGATACCACTCTGTCTTTGCAGGTCCTGGCTCCACTTACGTCATGGGTGGCACAAGCTTCAGCAATTGGCGTTTCTGGATAAGCCTGGTTCTTACCATGGCATTTTTCCTCCTTGTGGGTTGTTTGGGCGGTTAGGGTTTGGACTTGGAAAGATCACTTCTGTGACTAAATCCGTTCTGTTTGGTCTTGTAACTGCGTGTTATCACAAATTTTCTTAACAGGTTTAACCCTGTGATGTGAATGAAATGTTATGGCTTCGGTCAAGATTGTAATTTATTCTTCTCGTTTTTGGTAGATAGGGTTTGCTACAGAAGTTTTGATGTATAAAAGGAGAGAAGACAAAGGCTATGAGCCTGTTTTAGATGATGTTACGGCCGTGTAGTTTTAATACTGGGCTTTTAAATTTTACTCAGGGTTTTGCCCAGGGTTTGTTTATATTACGACCTGCTATAGCTTTCTCCTGAAATTTTGAGCTCGTTTAGCGTGCATTTTGTTTGGGCTTTCCCAGGTACAAATGTAACTAGTGTATAACCCTTTTAAATTTATGATACGACTGTAAGTGGAAGCTTTGGCTTCATTATCAGCATTACTTTTACTCGTACATACTGGTCTGTTATGGTTCTACCCAATCTTACAGTTGAAGTATAATTTAAAAGCTTGTTTCATTACTGCGACTATGACTCTGCTGATAAATTAGAGAGCCAAGTGAAAGCTAATAAAATGATGTTGAAGCTCGGCAATGAACTAGAATATTATTCTGCTATTTCTTTGGTTTTTAAACAAACAACTAGGTTATTTAACTGCTGATAAAAGAAAAATTTTGTAGTAAGAATTGGAATGATAGGCTACAATTCGAACTCTACAGTCGTGATTATGTTTTGTTGCTTGATCTTTTGTTATGATTATGACTCTGTTGAGAAAGAGAGTTTAGCGGAAGTTATTCTATGATAATTACACTCAATACTGAGTTAAATATGGGTCTGCTGTTCCTTTTGTTTGTAAACGTTAACTAGGTTATTTAAGCTATTAAAATCTTTAGGTTATGGCGATGCAATCCTGTAAACTGAGAGTTTCTCTCGTTCGTTTAACTAATTTTCGATACAGCCATGGTATAGACTAAGATTTGTAACACCACTGTTAAAAAAACAAACGTTAGAATTTACTTCTACTTGTTGATGGTATTGAGCTTGCTTGTGCTTTCAACACGAAGGTCTGATGAGTTTCCTGTTAGAGTTTTTGCACAATGGTTTAGTTGTCATGAGATGACTGATTTAATTTTAGTTAGGGTTTGTGTATAAATTTCTTTAATAAACTGATATTGGTTAAATTTCTATCTTAGGGTTTGTATCCTGTTATAGATATTCGAACTAAGACTACCATTCCTCTGCAATGTATTGAAAAAGATTTAATACTGTAATTTATCTGGTTTAACTTTATTACTATCTCCTCGGTTTGTTAAATAAATCTTGTAACACACAGTATAAAATTACTTATACGTAGACTTTACTTATTTATTTAATAATTATGATTAAACTAGGTTTATGATTACAATATTACTATTGTACAGCATGTATTAAAATTACCTTATCAGTAGGATAATAATGATATTAAGGAATGCTGAAACACATTAACTATACCAAATCTATCTACTGCTACTCTGATATACTATTTTACTAACTAATTACTCTTCAGACATTTAGAAATAAACTCATCATACATTTATTCAGACTTGACAAACATAAGGAAGTAAATGACAGAACCTGTTTCTGTGGACAACAACAGCAATGGGAGGCTGTTCCTCCCTACCAACTCCTGGAGAGTGCCCAGACAGCACTTCTCAGGACCCCCGAGCTTGCTCTGGTCTCCCTGGCTGGAACTAGGTGCAGCAAAATAATTCACTCAGCCCAAACAGCTATAATGGAACCAAGTTTCTGCAACATTCCTCTCAAACAACTTCCTTACTGTAATTCCCTCTTCCTCAATGGGATTTCTGAATAACATTCACATGAATGCCTTCTCCCTCTAGAACAAATTCGAACCCTCAGCTCAGTTCATTGAGTACTATTTAAAAGATTTCCTAGGCCTTTGTTGGGTTAACTGTCATTAATGAGCCACCTGCTCTGATTCCACTTCCTTGGGGAATCATGACCCCAAATATAGGGAAGTTTCCACCTGCAACTTAGGAAGTGTTTGAGGATGCTGCCACTTGTCTTTTGCCTTTCCACCTAGTTCCATCCACCAGTTTGACCAGTAACCTCTTTTTAACAGCTCTCCCATGTTGTTGTCTCCATAACTTATTTATTAATAATAAAATATTCTGAATTACATTCCATTTCTAGTGACTCTGCTGAGTCATCAATTCCTACTTAGCATTAATTTTAACATAATGTCTCAGGAATATAATGAAATAATTACATAATTTTTACAAAATTGGGGTATGTGACAGATGCACTTCATTATACATCGCAAACAATCTTAATTGAATGAAGACATGGATTGAACGATGTGAACAATCTGATCATGGAATATCATGGGAAGGTGTGGCTTCATTAGTTAAAGCAGTTGATCGCAATGGAGATACCAATATTACACAAAGGGAAATCAATTTAGCATATGGTTTAAAATATAAGCAGGAAAGCATATTAATTATCCATACTATTTAGTTTTTTTGCAAATATATTGATGTAGTACACGTTGATTTTTTTCCCTGCAAAGCATAAACATGCACTTAATCATCAATTCATGATGTAATATTTACGTGTATGGCTTGTTGTAGGTAAAACACCATAAGTTTATGTGATGCAATGGTTGTAAATTTCGCATCAAAAAGTTGGATGAAACAAAGAAAACATCAGATTGTGGGATAACTGTAGTCTTTGAGGTGACCAATGTTTCCTCAAGAAATGACATACAGCCATAACTCTCAGAAAATCGATACTATGGGTATTTGGAAGATATTATTCAATGTGACTTTAACTCCTTCAAGTTAGTTTCGTTCGTTGTCAAATGGTACAGGTTAAGATTGAATCAACATGATCCTGATAGAACTATTATTGAACATGATAATGGATTTACCATGGTTAATACAAGATTGTTTGAGCCAGGAATGGAGCCCTATGTTCTTCCAAGAAAATGTGAACAAGAATTTTACTCAGAGGTTCCATGTAGAGGGGATTGTTCATTTGTTGTGAGACATGATCCAAGGGGAGGGTCAGTAAATTATAATGTAGAGGAAGATATGAAGAGGGTCTTGAAGAAGAAGATGATCATGTTGAGGATGATCAACATGAGTTAGTCGATGATCATGTTCTAGATGAATATGTCGAATATTTATTTGAATCGGATGATGTAGCAGACAATGTCCATGAAGATGATATCGATGATGACATGATGATCGAAACTGACATCGATGACGATGATGATATGGCCAATCCTTATAATGTTGAATCTGGATCGGATGATACAGATGATGACTTGGATGAATATGATGATGAAGTCTATTGAAGTGTATGAGGTATGCCTTAAAATATCTATTCTGTATATTTTTAATTAATATAGCGATAGAATTATTGACTTGTATTGGTACGTATAAGTTAATTTTTTTTAAGTTTTTTTGCCATTTTCATGTATGCTGGTATATGTTACAAGAGACAATATTGCTTCTTAAGTATGACATAACACAATAAATATTTTTTTTGTACATAGATTTTGTCGGGTTATGGGTAATTGAGAGTGACGTGAGGGCCAGGGGGGTCAGATGAGCTTCCGCCTTCACATGTTTGGCCCTGTTTAGTAGAGATTATTAAATTATTCTTGAAATAGAAAGAAGCTCGATAAGGAATAACACATGTGATAAGGAAACTAGTTTCTAGACACAAGATCATAATTGCAATGGCCTACCCTCTAGATATAGGGACAAGGAAGCATCTACATCACATTAGATTGGCCATATCCAAATAAATATGCCATAATTTGGTTAGACTAGACTCATGTATTGACAGTTTGGGAGGGTTTCCAAACTCAAATATAACTCACACAAACAATTCGCCTATCAAACAACAAATCTGTAGAATAATCAATGTACTAAATGGGGCCAACGTTGAAATTTTTTCAAGTTGTGCTCATGTACACCTAAATTTGGCTTGGTTAGACTAGACTCATGTATTGATGGTTTGGGAGGGTTTCCAGACTCAAACATAACTCACACAAAAAAAATTCCAATCAAACAACAAACCTGTAGAATAATCAATGTACTAAATGGGGCCAACGTTGAAATTTTTTCAAGTTGTGCTCATGTACACCTAAATTTGGCTTGGTTAGACTAGACTCATGTATTGATGGTTTGGGAGGGTTTCCAAACTCAAACATAACTCACACAAACAATTTTCCAATCAAACAACAAACCTGTAGAATAATCAATGTACTAAATGGGGCCAACGTTGAAATTTTTTCAAGTTGTGCTTGTGTAGACTGAAATTTGGCTTGGTTAGACTAGACTCATGTATTGATGGTTTGGTAGATTTTCCAGACTCAAACATAACTCACACAAATAATTCGCCAATCAAACAACAAACCTGTAGAATAATCAATATGCTAAATGGGGCCAACGTTGAAATTTTTTCAAGTTGTGCTTGTGTACACTAAAATTTGGCTTGGTTAGAATAGACTCATGTATTGATGGTTTGGGAGGGTTTCCAAACTCAAACATAACTTGCACAAACAAGTTTCCAATCAAACAACAAACCTGTAGAATAATCAGTGTACTAAATGGGGCCAACGTTGAAATTTTTTCAAGTTGTGCTTGTGTACACTGAAATTTGGCTTGGTTAGACTAGACTCAGTATTGATGGTTTGGGAGGGTTTCCAGACTCAAACATAACTCGCACAAACAATTTTCCAATCAAACAACAAACCTGTAAAATAATCAATGTACTAAATGGGGCCAATGTTGAAATTTTTTCAAGTTGTGCTTGTGTACAATCAAATTTGGCTTGGTTAGACTAGACTCATGTATTGATGGTTTGGGAGGGTTTCCAGACTCAAACATAACTCGCACAAACAATTCGCTAATCAAATAAAAAACCTGTAGAATAATCAATGTGCTAAATGGGGCCAACGTTGAAATTTTTTCAAGTTGTGCTTGTGTACACTGAAATTTGGCTTGGTTAGACTAGAATCATGTATTAACGGTTTGGGAGTGTTTCCAGACTCAAACATAACTCACACAAACAAGTTTCCAATCAAACAACAAACCTATAGAATAATCAATGTACTAAATGGGGCCAACATTGAAATTTTTTGAAGTTGTGCTCGTGGACATTGAAATTTGGCTTGGTTATACTAGACTCACATAGTTATGGTTTGGGAGGGTTTCCAGACTCGTCTGATGAGTTTTACTCACAATAAGTTTCCCACCAATTTTTGACATGGAGGACAGCCTTGAGGAGCGCAAAGACAATCTTTTCCCTGTCGAAAAAATTGTGGACAGAGAAATACCCTTCTAGTAGATTCAACCATTTATCTAGGGCATCGGCATCGATCTGGCCTTCAAATAAAGGGATATAAAAATTAACTTGTACCTTGAAGGGAGTCGCATCTCCGAAATGGTTGCTCGTTGAAGGTGTATTCGTCGTTGTCGGCATGCGTCGAAGGATCTGGGTGACATTAGGGGAATTTTTAGATCTAAAATGGGCCTCAAAACAAAAAAAAATGTACCATCAAAATCAACTTTAAGAGAACCAATCACATTCTAGAGAATGACATCATCCATTATAGTTGAGGTGGCATTGCTTGAGTTAAAGATACCTACTTTTCAAATCCTAAATGGTGGATAAAAACCCATGGTTAACTACTCATAATAGAAAATGTACTCACAAATTACTTTTGAATATTATATATATTTAATACTTTTAAAGTACTTTAAAATACTTTCCCATTTCACTATAAAATATATTCTAAATTCTAAATTCTAAAATACTTTCCTATTTCAAAATCCTAAATGTACTTTTCCAAACAAATAATATTATGTAATTGTATGTAATATATATAATATAATATATGCATATAATGTCAAAACATGTCAGACATGATTTTGACGGTATATACATTGATTTTGACCATATATATATATTACAAAACTTAAGTACCAGCACATAATGTATGTGATATATGTGGTGGTACTTAAGTTTTAATATATATAATATAATATAATATATATACAAAGCGTGTGTTACATATTCCTTGTTCCAAGCAAAAGGACGTATGGATAAATCGTGTTACATATTCCTTAGTATAAGTAAATGACGGAGGACGAGTAGATGTGGGATTTTAAAATAAAAGTTTATTATTATTATTATTAATTAAAGAAAGATTATTAATTAAATAAAGTTAAATTTATGTGAATTAAATTTATAAATTTATTTATATTATTGATATAAGTTTCATTTTATTTTATTTTATGAGAACTTTAATTTAGTGTATCTATGTATTAAAAGTACTTTTCTTTTTAGCCATATCAAATAGAGTTTTTTATTGACTTTATTTTGTACATCTCTTTAATTTAACTTAACCGTAGTTACATTGGTTGTAGTCTAAAAGGTGTATTGTAAATATACCTCCCCCACAAAATGCCTAACCCATAATATTTTATTATATCTCTTATGAGACTCATTTTAGACCTCAAAATTTCCTAATGAATTATCCATCATCTCGTTTCTCTGTCGCGCGAGGGCTTCCTCGAGCAACAACTTGATAGGATCTCCTGCTCCGTCGTCTCTCTTTTCTTCCTCCATGGGAGACCATTTGGGGCGGCGAGAGTGGTCTTCCCGAAGTGAAACTAGTTCGAGACCCAACTCTCTATATCCTGACCTCGTCAAGGACAATGCACCGAGAAACAATCAAAGAACAGATTGCTCTGTTACCATTGATCCGGATTTGTGTGGGAAGGAAATGAAAGATCAGATACATAATCATATACATAGATATATTGCAAAGAACATAGTGATACAGTAAATGCATATTCTATTAAATAGCGGAAATAGAACAGACTGTAAAATAAAAGCAGCTAGAATGGTAGTATCTATCTCTGAGAAGAAATGTGGTTGCTATGCTCATTTGTGCCAAGATGAATACAAAAAGAGGCTGAAAGGGCCTATTTATCATAAGCATGAGGGAAAGAATCCCAAGCATCCAAAAACCTAACCTAGAAGATGAACCGTCATAAAGTTTGCAACCCCAAGGTAGTTAGTTGAACAGTCAACTTCCCGGGGTCATAACTTTTGCATACGATCTCTATTTGGGGTGCTCGATAGCTCTTTGGAAAGGTCTATCCAAGAACTATAAGATGAGAGGTCCAAATAAATGTTAGAATTAAGCTAAAATTTAGAAAATGGATCGCAAAAAAACATCATTTATGGCCTCAAAATGGCCCTAGAAGTTTAGGACCCGAAAAACCATAGGAAAATTACTAGAAAATTGTCGAAATGCGAAACTGTGTTGAGCCAGTGGAATAGGTGGGTGGCCACCGATATCCATCTGGATCATTCCTCCCTCCTTAGGAAGCAATGGTATCCATTGCATCAAATCCCTTATCATATGTCTAGATGTGTGTTGAGTTGAGCTCTTGGTGCGGCATTTGTTGAAGTGAAAAGGTTGCCTCACTTTGACATCTTCAAAGGATTGTAATTGTTGTTGATGGATGCGTTGGATTTTTTCAACAGTTTTGGTTGTCGTGATATCCTTGGTCTACACTAGTGCAGATGGTTTCTTTCTGGAGGAGCACCTTGAATGCGTGGCCTTGCACTGTAGAGGTACCCGGATAGACGATGTTGCAATTACTTTGTGTACTTCTTGTTTCTGCTGAGTAGAGGGATCATGTGCAGAGGTTGTGGATGTCTCTGTGATCTGATGTTCTCCTTCAATGGAAATTGTGAATAGGAAAAATTTCCCAGTGTAGGAGATTATCTTCCTTCACTGCTTGGTTGGGATAGGTGCAACTATCTCTGGTATCCGATAGAGTTGTCCTCCCAAAGTGACAATGACACTATGAGGTCATGATTCATATACAGCATGACGCTTCCATATATATGGTTGTCCTAAAAGAACATCACATACTTCAAGTGGGTCCACATCACACAATACCTCATCTTTGAAGGGCTTGATGTCCTATGGTAGGCGGCATTGATGACTGACACCGATACCTCATCCTTGGCTTAGCCAACCAATGGTGTATGGTTGCGGGTGTGGCGTTATTGGTAGCTCCAATCTCTTGATGACTTCTACCAAGATCAAGTTCTTTTGGTTGCCACTGTTCACAACAAAATGTAGGGGAATTACCTTCACCCGCATCTGTGAGTGGAAGAAGCGCTCCTCTGCCTCCGACTCTTCAGGTTCCTCTGGTTGAATCTGTGTGGTAGCAACAGTGACACTGGGTTCTGCATCAATGATCTGCTTCCCTTTGTCTGCGGCTGTGACATTGGGTTCTGAATCAGAATCGAAACTGGGATCTGATTCTGAAGCTTTGATCTCAGCCTCCAATGATTGTTTTGAGCGACATTCATATGTGTTGTGCCAGGGGATTTTGTGGAACTCGCACCACTTCCTCGTGTCCTTCTTTGTCTTTATGGTACCCTTCTTCGCTTGTGGTTGGGGTCGGTTGTCCTTTCCCTATCCTATGTTCTTCGATCCAGCGTTTCCTTTACCCTGCTTTTGCGCAAGTCCAAAATCGCGCTTGTTCTTTTGCTGAAATTTCTGCTCAATTTTGACAGCATATCGATAAGGAGATCCAAGAGAAGAGATGTCTAGGAAATCCATCTCTGTTCATATGTACCGGTGTAGGCCACTACGATATTTCAGTACTAGGTGTCGCTCGGAGTCCTTGATACCCAGCTTTGTGTGCAAGGTATGAAAGTTGTTGGCGTACTCTGACACCGTTTGGTCCCTCTCTTGACGCAGAATGGTCCATTTTTTGTATTGGTCATCATAGTTTCCCACATGGTAATATTGTTCCTTGACGGCATCTATAAAAGAGGCCCAAGTGGGATTGGCATCAAACAATCCAGACTGGTCTGATGATTTTTGCTCACAATAAGTTTCCCACCAATTTTTGACATGGGGGACAGTGTTAAGGAGCGCAAAGACAATCTTTTCCCTGTCGGAAAAATTGTGGACAAAGAAATACCCTTCTAGTAGATTCAACCATTTATTTAGGGCATCGGCATCGATATGGCCTTCAAATAAAGGGATATCAAAATTAAAGTGTACATTGAAGGGAGTCGCATCTCCGAAATGGTTTCTCGTTGAAGGTGTATTCGTCGTCGTCGGTATGCGTCGAAGGATCTGGGTGACATTAGGATAATTTTTAGGTCTAAATGGGTCTCAAAACAAAACAAAAAAGTACCATCAAAATCAACTTTAAGATAACCAATCACATTCTAGAAAATGACATCATCCATTATAGTTGAGGTGGCATTGCTTGAGTTAAAGATACCTACTTGTCAAATCCTAAATGGTGGATAAAAACCCATAGTTAACTACTCATAATAGAAAATGTACTCACAAATTACTTTTGAATATTATATATATTTAATACTTTTAAAGTACTTATAAAATAAAGTAATCTAAAATACTTTCCCATTTCACTATAAAATATATTCTAAATTCTAAATTCTAAATTCTAAAATACTTTCCTATTTCAAAATCCTAAATGTACTTTTTCAAGCGAATAATATTATGTAATTTTATATAATATATATAATATAATATATGTATGTAATGTCAAAACATGTCAGACTTGATTTTGACATTATATATATATATATATATATATATATATATTTCAAAACTTAAGTACCACCACATAATGTACGTGACATATGTAGTGGTACTTAAGTTTTTTAATATATATAATATAATAAATGTATATAATGTCATAACATGATTTTGACATTATATACATCCACATAATGTGTGTGACATATGTGGCCATATTTAAGTTTTAATATATATGATATAATATATATATACAAAGTGTGCGTTACATATTCCTTGTTCCAAGCAAAAGGACATATGGATAAAGCGTGTTACCTATTCTTTAATATAAGTAAATTACGGAGGACGAATAGATGTGGGATTTTAAAATAAAAGTTGATTATTATTATTATTAATTAAAGAAAAATTATTAATTAAATAAAGTTAAATTTATGTGAATTAAATTTATAAATTTATTTATATTATTGATATAAGTTTTATTTTATGAGTACTCTAATTTAGTGTATTTATATATTAAAAGTGCTTTTATTTTTAGCCATGTCAAAGAGAGTTTTTTATTGACTTTATTTTGTACATCTCTTTAATTTAACTTAACCATAGTTACATTGGTTGTAGTCTAAAAGGTGAGTTGTAAATATACCTCTCCCATAAAATGCCTAACCCATAATATTTTATTATATCTCTTATGAGGCTCATTTTAGACCTCAAAATTCCCCTAATGTCATTATCCATCATCTCATTCCTCTGTCGCGCGAGGGCTTCCTAGAGCAACAACTTGATAGGATCTCCTGCTTCATCGTCTCTCTTTTCTTCCTCCATGGGAGGTCGTTTGGGGCGACGAGAATGGTCTTCCCCAAGTGAAACTAGTTCGAGACCCAACTCTCTATATCTTGACCTCGTCGGGGACATGCACCAAGAAACAATCAAAGAGCAGATTGCTCCGATACCACTTATCCAGATTTATGTGGGAACGAAATGAAAGAGCAGATACATAATCATATACATAGATATATTGCAAAGAACACAGTGATACAGTAAAAACATATCCTATTAAATAGCGGAAATAGAACAGACTGTAAAATAAAAGCAACTAGAATGGTAGTAGCTATCTCTGAGAAGAGATGTGGTCGCTATGCTCATTCATGCCAAGATGAATACAAAAAGAGGCCGAAAGGGCCTATTTATCATAAGCATGAGGGAAAGAATCCCAAGCATCCAAAAACCTAACTCTAGAAGATGAACCGTCATAAAGTTTGCGGCCCCAAGGTGGTTAGTTGAACGGTCAACTTCCCGTGGTCATAACGTTTGCATACGATCTCCGTTTGGGGCACTCAATAGCTCGTTGGAAAGGTCTATCTGAGAAAGAAAAGATGAAAAGTCCAACTAATTGTTAATGGTGCGCTAAAATTTGGAAAATGGATCACAAAAAAAACATCATTTAAGGCCTCAAAATGGCCCCAGAAGTTTAAGACCTGAAAAACCTTAGAAAAATTACTAGAAAATTGTTGAAATGGGAAACTGTGTTAAGCTAGTGGAATAGGTGGGTAGCCACCGATATCCATCTGGATCATTCCTCCCTCCTTAGGAAGCAATGGTATCCATTGCGTCAAATCCCTTATCATATGTTTAGATGTGTGTTGAGTTGATCTCTCGGTGCGGCATTTGCTGAAGTGAAAAGGTTGCCTCACTTTGACATCTTCAGAGGATTGTGATTGTTGTTGATGGATGAGCTGGATTTTTTCAACAGTTTTGGTGGTTGTGTTATCCTTGGTATGCACTGGTTCATATGGTTTCTTTCTGGAGGAGCACCTTGAATGCGTGGCCTTGCACTGTAGAGGTACCCGGATAGATGATGTTGCAATGACTTTGTGTTCTTCTTGTTTCTGTTGAGTAGAGGGATCATATGCAAAGGTTGTGGATGTCTCTACGATCTGATGTTCTCCTTCAGTGGCAATTGTGAATAGGGAAAGTTTTCCAGTGTTGTAGACTATCTTCCTGCACTGCTTGGTTGGGGTAGGTGCAATTATCTCTGGTATTCGATAGAGTTGTCCTCCCAAAGTGACAATGACACTACGAGGTCGTGATTCATATACATCATGACACTTCCACATATATGGTTGTCTTAAAAGAACATCACATACTTCAAGTGGGGCCACATCACACAATACCTCATCTTTGAAGGGCTTGATGTCATATGGTAGGCGACATTGATGACTGACGCGGATACCTCATCCTTGGCTTAGCTAACCAATGGTGTATGGTTGTGGGTGTGGCGTTATTGGTAGCTCCAATATCTTGATGACTTCTGCCAAGATCATGTTCTTTTGGCTGTCACTGTCCACTACAAAATGTAGGGGATTCCCTTTACCCACATATGTGAGTGGAAGAGGCGCTCCTCTGCCTCCAACTCTTCAGGTTCCTCTGGTCGAATCTATGTGGTAGCAACAGTGACACTGGGTCCTGCATCAATGATCTGTTTCCCTTTGTCTGCGGCTGTGACATTGGGTTTTGAATCAAAATCGAAACTGGGATCTGATTCTAAAGCTTTGATCTCAGCCACTAATGATTGTTTTGAGCGACATTCATATGTGTTGTGCCAGGGGCTTTTGTGGAACTCACATCACTTCCCGGTTTCCTTCTTTGTCTTTTCGTTACCCTTCTTCACTTGTGGTTGGGGTTGGTTGTCCTTTCCCTGTCCTATATTCTGCGAGCCAATGTTTCCTTTGCTTTGCTTCTACGCAGGTTTGAAATCGCACTTATTCTTTTGCTGAAATTTCTGCTCAATTTTGATAGCATATCGATAAGCAGATCCAAGTGAAGATATGTCCAATAAATCCATCTATGTCCGTATGTAACGGTGTAGGCCACTGCGATATTTCAATACTAGGTGTCGTTTGAAGTCCTTGATACCCAGCTTTGTGCGCAAGGTATGAAAGTTGTTAGTGTACTCCAACACCGTTTGGTCCCTCTCTTGATGCAGAATAGTCCTTTTTCTGTACTGATCATCATAGTTTCCCACAGGGTAATATTGTTCCTTGACGACATCTATAAAAGAGGCCCAAGTGGGATTGACATCAAACAATCGAGACTCGTCTGATGAGTTTTGCTCACAATAAGTTTCCCACCAATTTTTGACATGGGGGACAGCCTTGAGGAGCACAAAGACCAGTTTTTCTCTGTCGGAAAAATTGTGGACAAAGAAATACCCTTCTAGTAGATTCAACCATTTATCTAGGGTATCGGCATCGATCTGGCCTTCAAATAAAGGGATATCAAAATTAACTTGTACCTTGAAGGGAGTCGCATCTTCGAAATGGTTTCTCGTTGAAGGTGTATTCGTCGTCGTCGACATGCGTCGAAGGATCTTGGTGACATTAGGGAAATTTTGAGGTCTAAAATGGGCCTCAAAACAAAAAAATGTACCATCAAAATCAACTTTAAGATAACCAATCACATTCTAGAGAATGACATCATCCATTATAGTTGAGGTGGCATTACTTGAGTTAAAGATACCTACTTGTCAAATCCTAAATGGTGGATAAAAATCCATAGTTAACTACTCATAATAGAAAATGTACTCACAAATTACTTTTGAATATATATATATTTAATACTTTTAAAATACTTATAAAATAAAGTACTCTAAAATACTTTGCCATTTCACTATAAAATATATTCTAAATTCTAAATTCTAAAATACTTTCCTATTTCAAAATGCTAAATGTACTTTTCCAAACAAATAATATTATGTAATTTTATATAATATACATGTATTATATTATATATATATATATATATAATACAAAACTTAAATACCACCACATAATGTACGTGACATATGTGGTGGTACTTAAGTGTTTTAATATATATAATATAATATATGCATATATGTTAAAACATGATTTTGACATTATATATATATATATATATATATATATATTACAAAACTTAAGTACCACCACCACATAATGTACATGATATATGTAGTGGTACTTAAGTGATAATATATATATATATATATACAAAGCGTGTGTTACATATTACTTGTTCCAAGCAAAAGGACGTATGGATAAAGCGTGTTACATATTCCTTAGTATAAGTTAATAATGGAGGACAAATAGATGTGGAATTTTAAAATAAAAGTCTTTTATTATTATTATTATTAATTAAATAAAGATTATTAATTAAATAAAGTTAAATTTATGTGAATTTTATTGATATAAGTTTTATTTTATTTTATTTTATGAGAACTTTAATTTAGTGTATTTATGTATTAAAAGTACTTTTATTTTTAGCCATATCAAAGAGAGTTTTTTATTGACTTTATTTTATACATCTCTTTAATTTAACTTAACCATAGTTACATTGGTTGTAGTCTAAAAAGTGAGTTGTAAATATACCTCCCCCACAAAATGCCTAACCCATAATATTTTATTATATCTCTTATGAGACTCATTTTAGACCTCAAAATTCCTCTAATGAATTATCCATCATCTCGTTCCTTTGTCGCGCGAGGGCTTCCTCGAGCAACAACTTGATAGGATCTCCTGCTCCGTCATCTCTCTTTTCTTCCGCCATGGGAGGTCGTTTGGGGGTGGCGAGAGTGGTCTTCCCCAAGTG
The DNA here is from genome assembly GCA_027924585.1 of Larix kaempferi. NCBI lineage: Eukaryota > Viridiplantae > Streptophyta > Pinopsida > Pinales > Pinaceae > Larix > Larix kaempferi. The sequence goes on from BSBM01000727.1 coordinate 10,700,884, forward strand.
AAACTAGTTCGAGACCCAACTCTCTATATCCTGACCTCATCAAGGACTTGCACCGAGAAACAATCAAAGAGTAGATTGCTCTGATACCACTGATCCGGATTTATGTGGGAACGAAATGAAAGAGCAGATACATAATCATATACATAGATATATTGCAAGAACACAGTGATACAGTAAACACATATTCTATTAAATAGCGGAAATAGAACAAACTGTAAAATAAAAGCAACTAGAATGGTAGTAGTTATCTCTGAGAAGATATGTGGTCGATATGCTCATGCGTGCCAAGATGAATACAAAAAGAGGCCGAAAGGGCCTATTTATCATAAGCATGAGGGAAAGAATCTCAATCATCCAATAACCTAACCCTAGAAGATGAAACCGTCATAAAGTTTATGGCCCCAAGGTGGTTAGTTGAACAGTCAACTTCCCAGGGTCATAACTTTTGCATACGATCTTCGTTTGGGGTGCTTGATAGCTCGTTGGACAGGTCTATCCGAGAAATACAAGATGAGAGGTCCAGCTAAATGTTATCATTAAACTAAAATTTAGAAAATGGATCGCAAAAAAACCTCATTTAGGGCCTCAAAATGGCCCCAGAAGTTTAGGACCCAAAAAAACGTTAAAAAATTACTAGAAAATTGCCGAAATGGGAAACTGTTTTGAGCCAGTGGAATAGGTGGGTGGCCACCGATATCCATCTAGATCAATGTGACTCCTATGAAATGTAACCCAACCTCTTTGAAAGACCCCAATAGTTAAAATGAGTAGAATACATTGAATACAATGATCAACAAGAAAACAATAACTAGGACAACCTTGGAACGAAAAATATTGCATGCAATCCCTCCAAATCCAAGCACTCTTGAATGAGAGGCATTCAGAAAAGATAAAGGGGAGTAATCCAACTCCAAGGACTCATGGACAAGAGGCTTTCCAAAAATATAAATGGGAGTAGATACTCAACTTGGACGAGGAAATCCATAACCCTTAAGAATCCCAAGCAATTCAAAGAAGAACCAAAAATATTCCATGGTTGATCCCTCTAACTCCAACTGCTTCCATAATCCTCGAGTTGGATCTAGAGGCATTTATAAAGGATAAGGGGAGAAAAAAATCAACTCGGAAGGGGTGATACACAACCTTCAAGAATCCTAAGAAATGTGGAGAATAACTAAGTCACCTATGAAGGAACTATAAAACTCCAAGCCTCACAAGAATAAATAAAACATCAAAACACCTAGTCACAAATAGCATAAATCAATAAAATCTCTATGCTAAACAACAAACTGCCATGGCAGATAATACATAAGATTTAAAGGGTAACAAGAAAGCAAAAGTACTCAACGTTTGGAAGTGCCTCCTTGTTGATACTTGCCTTTATTCACACGAGGAAGAAATCCAACCACAAGTAAAGGGAAAAAGAGGCAAAGCATGACATAGACCTAGGGGCCCAAAACTCAACTTTCATATACATGGTCTTCACTGAAAAGGTGCTTTCTATGGACCGTTTGTTCAAATTAATGATTGAATGAGATATTTTGTCTTTGATCATTTGTAAAAGTTAAGCATCTAAACTTGGACCATCCATAAATGTGGATTAGTTTTATTCAAAATGCCTCTCTATGACTTATTAAATGGAAGTCTACTAGTTTTGTTGTAGAAGTAAAGTTCCAACTCTTTTTAAACAACATTAAAAGAAAATGTTAAATTATAATAGTGATTGAGATGAAGTGAGATGTATGGTGTGAAGAGGAATTTAATTCAACAAGGACAATAGTTACAAAGTAGCTAGTCTTTACTTAAGATTATGTTTATTTTTTATTGGACATTAACATAACACTCTAATAATATATTAACATTTTTTTAAAATTGAAAACTAAAATGAATAAATTGTCATGAAAGCTAAACATAAAGAGAAACAAATAAACTAAAAATCGCAACATTTTTGAACCAAAATTTTATAGTTGTATTAACTCCAAGTTTCAAACCAACCATTACCAAGCAATTCAATCTGAACGTCACATGCACAATATGATAAATCATTGTATGATAAATCATTGTGTTGAACATGGGTTATCATCAAAATTGGGTTCCTATTGTAGGCAGGGTGGTTGGGGCGGTCAGTTGGGGCGATCCCACCCTCCCACGACCACCATACATGACACCCTCGGGAGCGTGAGCTTTCATATAATGAAAAAAAGGTTATCATCAAAATCAAATGTCATATGAAGAATGGACATCCATTGACTACAAATATTACAATATAAAAAGTTAAATAAGTTTTTATGTGTTATGCATATCAAATTGAAACACATTACATAGAATTATACGTATTCATATGTTCAAAGTTTATTATTTTAGCAAACTTAAAGGTTATAAATCTCAACCATACACCATTATATATTGAAGCAAATCAAAGTGATTATTGTAAAAAAGCATTAAACAAGTGCCATGGGATGGCGATGTCCCTACGGTTGAAGGAAATTAAGAAAAATTGAAAAAAAATCAAATTAAGAAAAAATTTAAAAATAAATGATCAATTAAGTAAATAGAAAAAACATAAAAACAAAAATGAAAGCAAATTACCCTCAACATATACAAAATATTGGTTTCGAGGTAATAAGATCTACTGATTTACAGCAAAGATGCAGATTATTAAAATACCAACTGCAAAAGTTTACAGTATTAGGGTATATATATTATTGTGGCAATTTTTGGCTTCAATATTAAAATAAAAAAAATTGTAGGATTATTGATTTGGAATGGAAGTCTACTTTCTTTCCTTATTTTGCATACTTTGACATCCAAATCAGAAAATGAAAGAATTTAATAAATAATCTTCATTATTAAGGCGATCATGACCTTCACAAATTCTTTGAATAGAAAACTGGGTTGCTTAATTTGAGGAAAGGTTTTTTCTTTTACACTACTGGCGGATCTTTATGCCAACTAATTTTAACATAAAAACTGGTTCAATGTGGTGAATTGAAGACATTCTTTGCCATAGAGCTATCTTGAATTTCCAGTATCAAACAGTAATTTATGTATGGATTCATTTTGTATATATACAGCAATGCAATGTGATAACATTTCATAGCAAGGAAGGGTTAGAAAAAATAAATATTGGGATTAAAAGAAGACATGTTGGAAGTTGATACTTCACCCCGCTTGTTGAGATCCATAAAATTGTCTGCCAAGTTCACTTGAGGAGGATTAGCTTGAAAGAGGAGGTCATAACATATAAATGTTGCATCACTGAGCAACAATTATCATCATGTCATTGAATCTCTTTTTTCCCATGCGATAATCTTTTGTTGTCAAGATATTTCTAACTTAGTAGGCATGTGCTTACTTGCTGTCAAGATATTTGTATTTGCTTGGAAGTGATGTTCTCCTCCATTAGAAAGACAAGGCTATGAAACAAAGAGCATTGAGACAAGAAATACAAGGCGATATTTCTAATTCATCGATACAATGAAAAATCGATGCTAACGTTGTCCACGCTATAATGACTAGTCTAATGCCGTAGCATGGCAACTTTCCAAGCATGAACCCTAAATATTACGTTATAAGATTGCCCATTAATTACAATCCTCACAGAGAACGACTGGTTATGGCGCCATTGACAGCTCAGGAACTCGTACCTAAATAGCAGGAGGTTGCTTGGACTACGCATACCCTGGGTGTGCGCTATCTGCTAGTACTTGATATGTTATCTTCATAAGTTGTAACATACCCCCGGTACATGCATGAACTGAGTATTGTCCATGATGATGTTTTGATGAAAATGTTTAGGTATTCCTTGGAGGGAAATGACTAAGAATGGTGTATATCTTTACCTACTGCTAGTATTGCTTCATTGAAATATTTTCATGCAACATTTAATTCTTATTGTAAAGGGATGTATTCAATTGATTTCCTTTATAAAGAAGGTTGTGAGGAATTTGAATTATCATATTGTCATCTCAACAATAAAGGTCAGGATCATTTTCTGATAAAGAGGATAATGTTTGCGATGGAGAATTTGATGTTCATAATCATTGTCAAGAAGTTAATTTTCAGGAAAAGCATCAAATTGCTAATGAATATCTTGACAATAATAAATATGTTCATTATGATCAAATGATAAGTTGTTTTGTTGACGAAAACAATGGAGAAATTCATAGTTCTATATTAGCATTTGAAGAAATTTTTAGCAATGACCTCATATATGACAAGTCTTAAAACCAATGTGGAGACCAATACTTCGGAGGAAAAATTGAGAAGTATATGCCAATTAAATTCTTGAAGATAAATCAGTGAGAACTATAGAACAATAGTTGAATTTTGTGGATCAAGAAAAAGAATTCATTGTTAATACAAAGGTAATCTTTTATGTTTCCATGATCCTATAGTTGATTATTTGGGGTCTTTAAGCAGTTTGTACTTTAAGTAGTTCATGCTCAATGAATGTTGCTCTCCCTAACATATTAACTCAGATAGCTGCTTTAAAACCTATTCATCTTCTTTCATTAAGACAGATTCATATAATTTGGAGGTTTTTTTATTAAGTAGAAGTTAATTACTAAAATAACCAACATACCACATACCACTAGATGTTAATAGCACCTTTTCTATTAAATAGATGTAACATGTTCTAAATAGATTTATATAGGATCAAATAGATTAATCAATGGTTGTTTTAAATAGTTGTGTATTGAAATTTGAATGTGGGTTTCTCATAATCTAATTTTAGGTGGTTAACAACACCTACTTTGAACCATAAGGAAATCAATCAACATTAGTAGATTATTAGTAGAATTAGAAAGCCAAAAAATAGTTAAATTTGTTTTTAGTTAAATAGTTTCTAGTTAATCTAAAATGTTAAATTAGTTTTCAGTTTTTAGTTTAATAGTTTAGCTATAAATGAAATTAGAAAACTAAAAAATAGTTAGATTTGTTTTTAGTTAAATGGTTTTTAGTTTAATATAAAATATTAAATTGCTTTTTAATTTTTAGTTTTAATAATTTAGTTTTTTTTATTAATTTTTAGTTTTTCAAATATTATTTTTTGGTGCAGTCAAAATAGCTTATAAAAGGTATAGCAATTTGAGTTGAGATCACTCCACCAAAATAATATATAAACCAGGGTGAAAACATGTTTATTATTATTTTTTATAAATAATAAATTTTAGTTTATGTTTTCAAGTAGAAAAAATAAAATCTAAATAATCTAGTAATTAGTTTTACCAATGTTTAAATTCAATGTACAAAATGCTTACACCCACACAACAAAATAACTAAGTTTTTATTGTATTCCTACCTAAATGTATGTTTTTCTCTCTACAATCAGCCTTCTGCTATAAGCATTTCCGTAAATAAATAAAAGGTACTAAGACACATACAACAAAATTAATCTATAAAGTTAAATTTGATGCGCTAATTCATTCTTTTGTGTTTGTTGAAAGCCATTAAAAGAAAACAATCTATTTTGAATCTTTTTTCATTCATTACACGTATAAGTGAAATGAGGGAGAAACCAGAAATAAATGTACCTTTTTTTACATAAGTAAAAAAACTTCTTTCTATTCAAGGGATGAATGAAAGAAGTTACAATAATAGCATAATGAGCAGTAGTCACCGATTTTACAGACAATACAATAGTTCGATGTCTCAACTAGATCCCGATATAACAGGAAGAGCATCAAATATTGTTATAATAAATCAAAATTCTATTGGGCTGATATGAACTAAACCCCAAAGAGAGAAAAAGTACGAACCAAAATTCCCCAGCATCCGGAAACGAATCAATAAAGCCTCAGTCGTGTGTCTTCAATGAGAATATGGTCCTAGTAACCACGAAGATGAGCCCATCCATCATCCAGTCTTAAACCTGCTTTGGATAGGAAATCCGCTTTCTCATTGAAATTCCTTGTAATATGAGTAAAATGAACATCTTCAAACCGCACAATTAGATTCCTAATATGTCTTTGCCAATGTATTAGTAATGGAATCTGAAGACGATGTTTTCCTCTGAGCCAATTAATAATGGTTGAGGAGTCCCCTGATAATTGGAACAAAGGAATCTCTTTACTTTTGGCTATCACCAAGGCTCCCCAACATGCAAGAAGTTCAGCACGAGTATTTGTGCCTTCACCGCAACCCAAACTCAGTTCATACTGCAGCCCATAATTTGTCAAAATAAATACTCCAGCACCGCAAGTGCCACCTTGTTCTGCTCTGTCAAAATAGACCACCGGCAGATGAGAATGGAAGGTGCCACCTTGTTCTGCTCTGTCAAAATAGACCACCGGCAGATGAGAATGGAAGGAAGGCATTCAGAGAGTCACTGCCTTAGTCTTTGTTAAACCCTATGTAGCACCAATAGTGAAACCATAAATGTATTTGATAGCTCCCATCATGGAGAATTTTGTGTCCCCAAAAAGGATTGAGCATCGATACTTCCATAATCCCCAAATAAAAAGAGTCGGAAAGGAAATATTATTGCGCTAATACCTATGCCAATGACTAATATTCTCTGCCAATGTGATCTCAATCCACTGTCCCACAACCTAAAATCCAAATGAAACCTCATCCCAAATATGGAGAGTCACCGAGCAATGAGCAAATAAGTGGTCTACCATTTCTACTACAGCAAGGCAAAATGTGCAAGCCATCGGTCCCACGCCTCCTCTGTGCCAATAATTCTCACCCGTAAGGATGCAATTGTGAAGATCCATCCACAAGAAACATCGGATTTTTAATGGCACCTCCCATTGCCAAACAGAACTATGCCACCACTGATGTGTAGGGTAAGTGGAAGAGTCGGCAATAGACCAATAAGCATGACAATTTTTAATCACACCCACAGAATTTTGAAAAGACCATTCTAATTCATCATTCTCGGGACACAAGTGATACCGGCATGAGTTAGTTCCGCAATATAATTTTCCCAGATAATGGAATCAGACACCGAAAGTTCCATCGCTTTAGCATCAATCCAGTAGTTTCCCACCTCCACCTCATATACTCTGGAACGGGCCTAGTTAAGGAAGTAGATACCTTTCTGTTGAATAATTTTCATTGTCTATTCCGAAATTGAAACCCGACACGAGGTTCCCACAATGGGGTTGATCCCAACACGGATCTGGAACCCATTTCCAACACGCCAAGCCACCCATCGTTTAAGGATTGGGATGGTCTTAACCAATCCAGACCAAACCGAAGAATCTTGCCTGCGTTTGCTAGAAAAAACCTCTAATCCAATTGCTAACTGAAGAGTTGTTAAGGTATTTGTCTCTTATCACATTACTCCAAAAACCTGAACCGAATAACCCTCGCCACAAGATTTTCAGATGGAGAGCTTCGTTGACCCATAATATATTTCGAATGCCCCAGCCACCCTTCTCCACCGGTGAAGAAAATCGCTCCCAAGACACCAGATGGTAACTATGTCTCTTCGGACTTGAATTCCACAAAAAAATAAATGAAATCTTCCTTAGCGAATGCAAAATGGTAGTAGGAGCATTGGCCAGAGTGAGCCAATAAACAGGGAGAAGGACCGAATTCAGTAATAGCAACCGACCACCCAATGATAATTTCCGAAAGGTCCAAGAGGCCAATCTGCATTCAAAATTTTGGATCAACCAATGCCAGTCCACAATTCGATAATCACTTGGTTTGTGGAAATATCCTAGGTAAAAAAATCCCAACTTTAGTTCCTATGTCTCCAAAGGAATAAGGTTCCTAATCTGCTCATGGAAAGCCATCGAGTGATTAATAAAGGAAAAACAAGATTTAGGAAAACTGATGCACATACCTATAGCCAAGCAGAAGAGATCGATTATCGATTTAAAGTACATCCACTCGTTAATATCCCCAATTCCAAACAGCAAAACATCGTCGACAAACAACAGATGTGTAACAAAGTGATGTGTCGAGACTTTTATCCCTTTAACAAAGCCTTTCGATTTAGCTTGGAGAACTAGTTGGCTCAAACCTTCAATGACTAAAAGAAATAATAGCTGAGAAAGTGGGAAACCCTGACGGAGACCCCTAGAAGCCTTGAAGAAGGAGTTCGGGCACCCATTTATTAACACAGCAAAGTTAGTTGATGATACAAACCCCATTATCCATTGAGTAGCCAAGAAATCCAACCTTTACTTGTCGGTCGTCTGTTTGATTTTGTTTTCAAGTAAAAGTACTATGTTCTGTGCAATCATCCAACGATTTTAACAAATGGCACATTAAAGAATGCGTGATTATGTTTATTATAGTACCCAAAAAAACACAAGAAAATAAATCCATACCCTAATTTGTCTACATAAAGGGGTTTATAAGCATAATTTATTTTCAGAAAATGGATATGGATATCTTAAACCACGTGAATTAAAGGTTTTATCCATCTGCACTTTTGGTCAAAGGGTTTCTTCATTGTCCATGCCAAAATATGTGAATACAAGGAGTACATTTTTGAAGCTAGATTCTATTCGTTAAACTCAGAAGCGTTATACATTTGCTATTGGATGGAGTTTCTTAACATGACAAAGGATTTATCCAAAGCCCATCGGTATGGGTTCGAGCCTATGCTCTTTCTAACAAATTATGGATTGAAAATATTTTACGGTAAATAGGAAAATCTTAAGAGAAATTTATCAAGATCTCTACTACGGCTTATCCCAAAGTTTACATATCCGACGCTAAGAGTAAGTAACCAGATGAAAATTTCCAAGCCTCTTCCATAATCCTAGGATATCAAAACTGAGAATGGGTTGTCTTTGATTGCTAGAAAATACCTTTTAGATAACACCAATGTTACGCCCATGTCCGCTCTTAGTAAGAGGAGTTTTCTAACACTTAATCCTAAATTCGAAACCCCCTAAATCAGAGGTAACAGATGTAGGAGGGTGTACAACATGGCTTCGAAAAACGAAACAGGGTTAAAAAGAAAAGGGAAATATATATATATATTCATGGGTTATCTGTTCAGGGGACAGATAACTGATAATGAAGCAATTATTGGAAGAATTGCCACACCCTCATATGAGTATATTCCCGATGGTGAGTATATTTCCCATGGAAGCATGAATTCCATATTAAAGCCAAGGAACTGAGCTTCAAGGTATTAGTATGGAATGGGTATAACAGCTTGATCAAGATAAAAAAAAAAAAAAGTAGAGCAGAGGATATATTACAGGGATCCTCAACAAAGAACCGATTGAATTTCGAACTGCATTCTCAACCTGGTATCTGATTCAATTAAATGATTATTCCATTGATAAAATCATATTTGGATTTTTAATAGGCAGGGTTGGTTGAGCTCCGAAGAATACTTTCTTGTTTGGCTGGAAGGAATGATTAATTGTTCGGGAAGGATGGCCCGGTGGCCAACAACGTTTCTAATCCTGGATGGACTATGGGTTGTTATCCGAGCTAGGGAGGGGGTGTTCAATTCAGGCTATATTAGCTAGTTCCCTCGAGAATCAACGTTAGAAGAACCCGCAACATACCCCAATATTGTAATAGCACGTCGAAGGAGAAAAGTAGTGATACATGCCCCAAATTGCATGCACCATACATGTGTCATGATTGTTCCATGCACCATGCACTATGAAATAAATGACTTGATCATTTCATTGCTTACAGTCATCGTGAAGAGACAACTTGAAAATTAAGATAGCGCCACGAAAGAGTTAATCAACTAATTGTTATACATGGAAAAAGTAACGTAAACGAGGAAATTATATTACCGAGGAATGTTCATTTGTCCACTGAAATGTCCTAATAGCATCACAAAAGCACTAATGCAGAGAAAAAAATTCATTGAGAATTGCACTCAATTCCAAATACTTAGCTAAATTTCAGTAGCATTCAGATCCACAGCCTCTTATGGTAGTGGTAAATGGTGATTTCCAATGGAATTTTACGGTGGTCATCGCACGGGAAAGATAATTTTACTATTGCCAGGATTCTTCTAACGCGGGTCGGGCAACCCACTAAAACTCTATTGTGTTTTATTGTTAATTCAACTGCTTATTTCCTTTTGTTTAAACCCGAATGTAGCACTGACAATACTGCTCTGCTCCCCTTTTCTGCAAACGAGCTAAGAGGGATCGTTTATCTACATATGTTTTCGTTCAATAGTAAACTGTGAATTTGTTGATAAGACAATAACAAATATATTTATATCTATCTTGATTTATATAAATTCATAATTTAGTCAATATTGCTCAATTGTACTGGCAAATCAAATCAAATGTAGAAATGAGACTAAATTGTATGCAATTTTGGAATATGGATTGGTGAGTTACAGGAAATGAGCAGGAGATGCAAAAGCTCAAGAAGAAGACAGGCAATTGGATTTTTGTTAGCCACGAACCTGCTCATCTGGACCACGTTTCCAACATGCTATTTGCTCATAGTTTCAATAATGGGGGTTTGGTTTTCAGATTCGAGCACTTTATCACTTTATACTGGATATGGATTGCTCTGATAGCTTGGCAGCTCAGTCTTCAGTGCCCTCTGCAATTTCCACAATTCTGACTGAAGTCAGAAACTGCCAAGTTCAAAAATTACATTACATGTGTGTAATTACATCTATTTTCGAGCATGACCAAACTATGGCTAATTTGAAAGGGATACTTGCATAGTGATAGGATCCCCAAAATAGGCATTGGATATACCACTCTGTGAGTATAGAGGATAAATTTCGGAAAGGAATTGAGCATGAAGGAATTGATTGGAGGCTACAAGGTGCTCAAGGTCATGGTCGACCTCAAATTAGATGTAAATATAATGAAAATAAGACTTGGGAGTCCATGGGCCGACTGAGATCTGTCTTCTTACCAATTTAGCTGCGATTTGCCAACCAGTCGTGAATTTTTCTGATATGCGATTTGGTTTGTGGGATATGTCTGGAGATTTGGAGTGGCTTCTCTTGCGTAAGTTCAGCTCCATCTGCTTCCTGACACCAATTCAATCTTAGAAGTTCTGACGCAAGGAAGAAAACCAAATCGGCAAAGGCTAGGAAATTCTTTAATCAAATTTTCCAAGCAAAAAATACAAAAAATAAGGAAGAAAACCAAATCGGCAAAGGCTAGGAAATTATTTAATCAAATTTTCCAAGCAAAAAATAAAGGGGAGATACAAAAACTCTAGGCAATCTCTTGAGTAATTCTGAAGATGGCGTTGATGAGGTATGAGGTGGCTCGATTCCTGACGCCTTCCCGATTAAATTGCTACTGCAATTTTGCCCTCAATTGGGAAGGGGGAGGTGGTGGAGGTGCTTGTACCTGTGACTGCACCACAAGGTCCTCGGCGCTGCTGCAATCCTGCATTCAACTCACGGTATGATTCTTCCAATCTCACTAGAAAATATTTTCAGTAAAATTCCAGTCATATATCGATATATGCAATGTCTGTGATGTGAAGAACAAGATGGGGAAGCGTTATGTGTGTATATATATATAACATACTCCATATTTTTTACCTTACCAAGCAATGGCGGTGCATGAACCTGCAACAAGTAAGACGGTGCAGGGCGGTGCAGCCCTACAGGAAGGCGATGCAACCCTCAATCGTGGCGCATATTTTTACCTTACCAAGCAATGGCGGTGCATGAACCTGCAACAAGTAAGACGGTGCAGGGTGGTGCATCCCTGCAGGAAGGCGATGCAACCCTCAATCATGGTGCAATTTCTTGATCTGAAACAAGGTATTGACCAAGACGGTGCGGTAGATCCGAGCAGGTAGATCAAATAAATTAATGTAGATGTCAGGCATGTCAATGTAGATGTAAGGCCTATCATGCTTTTAAATGTCTGCATTCATTAAGCACCTCAACTTCCAATGACTACGTCGTTGGCTTGGCAATAACATGTAAAACTACAATCCAATAGCATTTGAGAAAAATAATATGTATTCTAATAATCAATGCCTAAATTAACAACATATTGCAAAAACTTTGGAATATATCAACAAACATGAAAAGTCAAAGAGAAACTAATAGAAATTCAACGCATATCAAATACAAGAGTTACCAGCAGGGACTAATAAGTGTCAACTTGTTATCCATCTAAAATGTAAAACAGGTTACATATAATTATATTTACTTGAATCTTACATTCAATGCTTGTTAGTGACAATTATCTTCACATTTATATAATGAGATTGAAGAATCAATTTAGATTTTTGAATGACTTTCCTTTGTGTGTGAATTCATGGAAAAATCGTCGAGTACTTCCCCATTATTCGTGGATGGTAAACAAGGTAAACCCCTGATTACGGAGCCTAACCCCGAGGGGATCAAGAGAGTCGAGCCCATGACCTCCCCCAACTTTTGGGGAAGAGATATTCATGTTTGGCTCATGACCGCTCGAGTGGTTGTGGGATGGAGTGGTATCCTCCCTACCCAAGTTCTATTCTCGTAAGTGACATGTTGAGATCAAAATGAGTATATTTTTCTAATGTCTTCGAGCCCTGTTGTTGACTTGGCCTTTTTCCTTAGAATTTAGGATTTACCTTGGATACCATCCTCAAAATGAGGGGAAGCACTCGAGGGTAACCTCAAGTGGTCATGAGCCATACGTGAGATCTCTCCCCCCAAAGTTGGGGAGGTCATGGGTTTGTCTCTCTTGATCCCCTCGAGGTAAGGCTCTATAATTAGGGTCGATGGTTTACCCCGTTTACCATCCATGAATCATGGGGAAGTACCCAGAGAATTTTCTGTGAGGTTATTCCTTGAGGGAAAAAAATCATTGTAATGTAAATGGGACAAATATCTAAAATAATTTTCAAATAATAATTTTAAACAAGAGCCACGAGGTGGCAATGTCCCCAACACTGCACTTGTGTTGGCTGGTGGTGTGGTGATTTGCAGTTGTTGATAAGATAAATATAAAAATCAATGTGCATTTAGATCGATGATTTAAGGCTTAATCTCCACCAAAAATCTCCTTTATTTGATAGAACAAACGTCAAAAATTAAGTGCAACTAGATCGATGATTCAAGGTGTAATCTCCACCTGAACTCCCCTTTATTCAACACACTTATAAAGAAAACCATTATATTGTCTACCGGAAAAAAGAGGTCGTTGGTGATCGGTGGTGTGACAAGAATCGAGGTGTCGCGGTTCCAATACGACAATGCGATGGAAAGGATGGTCGGATTTTCAAAATATATTCAACGTATTATTATCACTATTCGGACTTGATAAGAGGTGGAGGAACTGAAGCCGAGGTCAAATTACGGATTCCCTTCTCGACGTGTCAATAATCTTCTATCAGTTTCCAAATCTTTTTTTTCAATGATGGTTCACCATTTGTTAGAGGGATCAGTTTCCAAATCTTTATTCCTGAAAACCTACAAAACAAATAAATTATTTTAAAATCGAATAACACCCAAAAACCTTGAAAAAAATAATAAGTAAAATCCAACATTAAATTAAACAAAATCAAAAGAAAACTGAAAAATGGAAAACATTGTGAATGGAAATCATGAACTCTTCTCCTGATAGGTTATCCTGAAGAATGGAAAATCCTTATTAGTCTCTAACAACGACTCCAAGTATCTCGGTCTTATCCGAAAGATATGTCTGTGATGTGGTATGCAAGTAGATAACAGATGAAAGCGTGGATGGTTCAATATTCCTATAATCTTGTGTATTGGTATTCCAGCATGAAGATGCTTTGATATCTCAGAAGGCTTGCATATGACATTCGTTCGTCGCCCCTTGGTTGGAAACACATAATGAGGCCGACATCAACCTCAAACAATCAATTACAAACCAAAAAATTGCTATTTTAAAAATTGTTTTTAAACTATAGTTTACTTTGAAAATTTGACAATCACCCCTAAACCAATGTCCCCGACCTAAAACTATATGTGGGCGACATAATAAAATTGAATTCTCTTAATCAGTTTAATAAAAAAATTAGTAAATAATTTTTTAATAAAAATAATGATCATATATATATATAATTGAATTCTTTTAATCAACAATTTTAAGCGAGAGAGACATATGCATATGCAACTGTGTAATTTGGATGTTCGGTTTGTTTAAACTTTGATTTATGTAGAGAAAAACTAAAATCCAAAGTGTTATAACCACCAGAAACGAATACCAAAATTGTTGGTGGCAGTTTGGAGACAGTGTCTATAACAATTGCCTAACCCATTTCAATGAACGTCTGATTTCTCATGCATTACCAGTCCAAAAGAATCCTTGCATGAGTTTAGTTCTCTATAGAGTTCATACTTCATACTGTACTTACCTCAAAATTATTTGAGATAAGGGATTTTTCTATTCTCCTGATAATATTATTCAAGAAAATCATAAAAGCATCGTGGAATTCCTCAAAACTTGAATTTGGGTCACCATAGACCAGGCCAAACATAATTTCCTGGATTATGATTTTCCTCATTTGCTTCCTTTGTTCCTCTGGGATTTTCTGCAGAGTCTCTACTACATTTGTCTTACTTTGTCTAATAGTCTCTTATGGTATGTAAATCGAATAGGAGCTTTCATTAGCAGGCAAATGCCATGGATACAGATAATACGTTGTAATTCCTAAATTTCCTATTAAATAAATATCAAATTCCATCCTGCTAATGCTAATCTAATACACTGCAATTGAAGTGAATTACAACTCCTTGTGAAGTGTAGGAGAGATTGATGGCTCGATTGCAGAATTTCAACCCACTAAAATATTTTTTTGGTTTTGCGAATTTTGTCTCATAACTTGTATGATTATATTTCATAGTGAACTTGGGAAGATCTTGAATCCTTCCATAATGGAATTGATTATGTATTTTTTCCCTTTTCTTTAGCAGTCAAATAGTGGATAGACTTCTATAGCGTCATCACCTGGGGATATAGAAATTGACGTGCAATCTCAAAAACAACCTGAAGAAGATGAAGTAAATTAGAAGAGAAGACATTGGTGACTAGATAGAAAAGAAGGAAACATTGAAAGCTCAAGAATGCTCAAATTTTCTTGATGCTAAGCTTGTTAAAGATTCAATAAGGTCCAAGATTTCTAATGATGGAAATGTATTAAAGAATGTTGAATCCCTATCTCAAAGAAGGAAAAGAAGGAATTTGCATGTTCCTCATCTGAAAGATGTCAAAATACCATATGTTCATGATGACATAAGAGATTAAACACTTGGTATTAAAATGAAAAATGTAACAATGTCAAAAGTTAAAACATTTAAGCATAACGATCTAGCAAAAACCATGGATCAAGTTCATAGTAGAATCTTGAAAAACTTCGAAAATTCTGTTGAAAACTCTACTGGGAGTGCAAAGCTTGGTTATTCTAAAGCTCAGAGGAACAATCCTGTGAACTTAGTGGGAGAGAAAAGGTTAGAAACATAGGAGATGTATTTATTGGCATATCACTCTATGTTATGGGTGATTCCATGAAGATGGATAACTCTTTTTGGCCAAATATGACGGTGAAAAACGGAAATTTTACCCATGTATTAAATTGAAGCCCTCGAAACTCATATTTTCCAAATGAATTTTGAAATGCAATTGAAAAAAAAATGTAGAGAATTATGTTGGATTTCCAATGATATTTGTTTTGAAATATACCAATATCATTTATCGTGTCGAATTTTCATTTAATGAAACGTGTGTACTTAAAAATTTGAAAAGCAATTAACAAGTAATTTGTGTATGTGCACGATAATTTAATGTTAAAGTAATAATTTTAAAAAATGAAATATGTGAACATGATCTAGACAGAATGCACTAGTGCTTACATATTTTTCTTTTAATTTTTCTCGAAAAATTATATTTATTATTATTTTTCGAAATTGACCAATGAATATTTCAGTCGCATTTTTCACACACATGTGTGTGTACACGAAATATTTTGATTGTTTACATAATTTGCAAAACTAAAAATACCCTTTTGAAGAGGACGCGTTTATCTAGTGCTTGTGTATTTTTTCAAATTTTTTGGATGTGTATTTTGAATGTTGTGGATTTATCTTTGAGCTCAATTGAAGTTGTCGGCAAGGTTTTTTAGGGCAAGTTTTAGTAGAAATTTAAAAACAAAAGACATATGAAGATAAAAATTCGTAAATTTTATGTATCTGGATAGAGGATTCATTGACAAATCCAATGGTATCAAGTCTGCCCATTAATGTGCATTTAATGACATAGTTTAACCCTCTGGAAGGCAGACAAAACTTTCATTCTGCAGTGAAAAGGGCTCTAAACCTATTTTTTAAGCCCTTGATCGAGCTATTTGCTCGATCAAGGGTTTAACAAGACCTCGATCGAGGGTTTTAACAAGAACTCGATCGAGGTATGTTCAAGCCCTCGATCGAGGGTTTGTCTATGTAAAAATAATATAAAAACGAACCCGGGAAAGGAGTTGGGCAATTAATGTTTCCAACTACCATTCCCTCGTAAAAATATCAACCAACCTCTATATACTCAGCAAATAATTCATCAAAAACACTAATTTAACTCATTTAACTCATTGCTAGTTTATTTTCAATTAGAGCTTTGTCATTTTTATGTTGTTGAATTAGAGCTTTGTCATTTTGATATTGTTGAATTAGAGCTCAATAGACATGTAAGATTTCTTTGTAGACATATTTCAAAATTTCATACTAACATATTGTTGTTTGTTATAACAATTTGAATAAATTTTTGTTTGTTTTCATTGTAGATTGATGGGGAGTCAAAGAAAACATGCTAGACAACAAAATGACAATGAAGACCGTGAGAGGAATAGAGAATGAATGAGACAACAAAGAGCAAGCTTGAGAGAAGAAGAAGATGCACATTTGGTGCAACAAATTCCAATGGAGGAGAACCAAGGTAAATTATTGAATTACATGCTATCATAATTTAAATATCATGCTACATAATTTACAAAATTAGTAACAATTTTCCAATAAATTTAACTAAATTTCATAATTTAATTTGTTTCATATTTATTTGTAATGATAAATTCTTATTTATTTCATCCATTTGTTATTTAAATTTCAAAGTTTGCAACAATTTTTATGTTAAATGAACAATTTTCAAGTGGCTAACAAATGTTATTAGAACAATTTTCAAATGAAACATGTACATTTAAATTCTATTTTCATGTTAATATGTACATATTTTTAACTATTTTCAAATTATTTTAAAGTTGCTAACAATTTTCAAATTATTTCAAAGTTACTAACAATTAACAATTTTCAAATTATTTCAAAGTTGCTAACAAATAGCAATTTCCAAATTATTTCAAAGTTGCTAATAATTTTCAATTTTATTGTCCAACAATTTTCAAATGAATGTACACTTGGATTCTATTTTCAAGTTAAAATGTATGTACATATTAACTATTTCCAAATTTCTAAGTTACTAACAATTTTCCATATTATTAGAATAATTTTCAAATTAAATGTACACTTGAACACTATTTTGAAGTTAAAATGTACATATTTAACTAATTGCAATTTTCTAAGTTACTGACAATTTCAAGTTAAATGTAATTTCAAATCTTGTTTTGTTATTTGTTAAAAAAATATAAATGCATAGCCTCAATGTGAGCTCCAAGTCTCAACATTTGTTGATTGAAATAATTATTAATGTATAATTTTAACTTACCCTCATTTTATTTGAAATGAACATTATGATACTTATGTATTAGTTAGAAAATTCAATTTGAAAACAAATGAATGAATATTTTCATAGTTGTGGTGGTTGGCAATATTTTAATAGTTATGAATATTTTAAAACAAATGAATTTTGAAAGAGCTAAATTATAATGTTTACTTTTAAAAAAATCCATTTAAAGGTTCCATCTATCACATACTTTTATTTACATAACATGACATCATCAAGATAATTATGTATATTTTTTATGGTTTTTGTTGAGACTATTTTCAAAAATATTAGAGGGTGAATTTCTATAAGGATTTTAATGGGTGCAATGTTGTAAATTTGAGGAAATGTGTTTTTGTTGAGACTATTTATTTAGGTTTATAATCAAATCAACTTATACTTCAAAATATTTTCATAGTTAATGTATTTCCAATTCATGTACCAAATTTTTCTATGCATTAATGTAGGGATAAGTTAACTTTTTTTTTCCTATAGTAGGTATATAATTTATATTTCAAAAATTTTAACAATTTCAAGTTGAAAGGATAATTTTCAAGTTAAATTGATAGTTATGTATAATTAGTTGGAAAAATCAATTCACACTCAATTTTCAATTTGTCAATTTCTACATCAAATTTCAAGTTACTAGCAATTTTAAAATTCAATACACAAGTATATCAAGTTATTAATAATTATCTTGAGTTAAATATATATACTTCATTTTCAAACTTTACTAGCAATTCTCAAACTAAATGTACAATTTCAAGTTACATGTACATATTTAGATATTTTGAAATTAAGTTACAAACAATTTTCTTGTTTTAATGTATTTTTAATACTTGTACCGAATTTTTCTCAAGTCACTAGCAATTTTCAATTTGTTAATTTACATGTAACAAATTTCAAGTTACTAGCAATTTTAAAGTTAAATGTACAAGTTACTACCAATTTCAAGTTACAAGCAATTTCAAATTTTACTAGCAATTTCAAACTTTACTTCTAGAACAATTCTCAAATAATTAAGTTAGCAATTTCAAGTTACAAGCAATTTCAAACTTTAGTAGCAATTTCAAGTCACTAGCAATTTCAATTTTTACTTAGAACAATTCTCAAGTTAAATGTATTAGTTGGAAAATTCAATTCAAACGCAATTTTCAATTTTTCAATTTCCACATCAAATTTCAAGTTACTAGCAATTTTAAAGTTCAATGCACAACTATCAAGTAACAAATTTTCAATTTGTTAATTTACATGTTGTGTAGGGAGAGATTATGATTATACATCACATCATGGTGATCAAGAATCACATGACCCTATGCCCCCTCATGATCTTGATCAGCCATCACATGACACCTTTCCCTCTCACATTGAAAGTATAATTGGGAGTTGGAGTGGGGTTGGAAGGGGTGGAAATTTTCTAGAGGATTGTGCAGTTGTTTATGCACAAGAAGAGATTGGAAACTCAATCCCTAGTCGGAGAGTTAGAGAGCATGTCAGTAACATAATCAAGTCATATTTTGAACAACATTCAACGATGGCACAAGCTCAAATCCTACATGGGTTGATAAAACACAAAAAATTGAAACGTTGGGTTTTCAAGATGTTAAAACAAAAAGACATGCGAGAATGCAATAGAAAATGTAAGAACTGCATTATCTTCATTTGGACAATCAAGAAACAATGATACCCGAGTTGCTCGTAGGGAAATTACAATGGATGGCACAAAGGACCTCACGAAATTGAATGGTATCAGTAATGGCATCATTGCTCAATGTTTCAAAAAGAACATTGCTCAAATATACTAAATTCAGGGTCCGGATAGATGAAAATGATGAAGCTGCTTGTTGGGCTCTTATTTGTAGGGAACCCTATCAAGGCAGGATGACAGCATGCATTAGAGAGAAGGTGATAGAGTTTTGGAATAGCCATTCTCATGCTATTCCAGATCGAAAGCATGTCTTGCGACAATGTTTATTGAGAGGCATTTATTAGGAGCACTGTAAGCATGTGATGGAGATGACGGGAGTTGCACTTTACGAGGAATTCCAAGAAACCAATCCTAGTGTTCAAATATCAATTAGCATGTTCAACAAATTGAAACCATGGTATATTAGGCCAAATACGATTCGTGACACTTGTTGCTACCAGTACCACGTTGAATTTGAACTATACTATGACACATTTCTGGATTTTTGCAAAAGGCACTGGAACGATGTACTAGCTCCTTACATAGTGCGAGATTTTGTTTGTATGATACTATGCAACAGGAATCATGAACATGTGTTTTTCAATAAGAGATGTGTAGGTGGGAGAAAATGCCATGAATGCGGTGATTTGACATTGTTACATAGGAACTTTCTTATCAATCCAACACACCATGGATTGTCAGATATCATAGTTAAGTGGAAGAGGTACGAGTATGTCTCCATGAATCCATCATCTTCTCCATCCGTGCCATCTAAGAGGATCGACTTGCTCGAGGATGAGATTCATGTTTCAAATTTCATGGAGAAGTTTCAAAGTCATATTTATAAATACATAAATCACTCCCATAGGTCCAGGTGGCAAGCTTCAGAATTCAAAAATTCTCGTGAGGTATTTGAGCCGGGCACAATCTTATCAGTGGTAGACTTTGTGGAGAACTACACTTTTGCTCCTCAGAGAGAGATACTGAGTGAGTACTATCACTCCGACCAGGTGTCTATCTTCGTACATGTATTGTACAGACATGCTCAGGAAAACATTGATGGTAGGGATAGCACTCCTTAGTCACATGAAGTGATCAAGGAGTACCATTTTTATGTTAGTGATAATCGTGAGCATGACACATTGTTCGTTCAACACTGCTTGGGTTGATTTATGATTCATTCAGGAAGAGAGGCGTATCATTTGTTGAACACTGGATTTGGTTAGATGGGTGTGCAGGGCAATTCAAATTGGCACGCTCATTTTATTGGTTGAGTTGCCTTCACAAAGAGACAAGAATCTGACACACCTGGAGATTTTTTGAAACAGGGCATGGAAAGGGTGAACATGATGGCGCAGGTGCATGTGTGAAACAAGCACTTCGAAGGTACCAGATGAGTCATGGTGCAACCCGACTCAAATGCTCCACGGAAGTAGTTGATTAGTGCACATGTCATTTGGGACATCAAGGTCGCGAACAAGCAAGGACGGTGTGCAGGTAATAAACTCCAAACTCAATTAATAAGCTAATAACATTCAATATCATCATTTCCAAAAGAACACATACTCGATAGGAATTTACATATGACAAACTGAATTCCATGCAGGTTCTTTTGGGATGTTGCCCTTGGAGATGTGAATAGATCCATGCCATGGTATTGTGAGACCATACCTAGTATGAGGGAATTACATTCTGTTCGAAGTAAATACATGGGTGACATATTTTCCATTGAAACGAGGAAGTATGCTTGTTTTTGCTATTTTTGCATTGATGCAAATGGATGCGGGCTTGATCACTGTGAAAATGATGTATATGTGAAACCATGGAAATATGTCTCTCTTAATCCACAGGGCCCACATCCAATTCCAACATGGCAAGAGATGCACACTGAAGAGGCAATGGTCTCATTAGATCATGATCAAGTTTCTGATATGGTTAGGGAAGGTACAAGAGACTTCATTAAGTTAATTAGTTCATTAGATATTACACATATACAAATGTTGTAGAAATGCAAGTAGGACATTTGAATAATATTTGTAATGTATCTTGCAGGTGATGTATTCGTTGTCATTGCACCCCCCCACAACGAAGAAAATGTGGTATATTATTTGATGCGATGCACACAAATAAAAAGTAGGTTGGTGTGACCCTACCAATATGGAGAATTCACATACCAAACTGGAGACATGGTTCTAATGGGACACTTTTTTGAAAGAGTGAAAAAACAGGGTGTGCATATTATTTACAAAGATTTTATGCCTGAATATATATCATGTCAATACAGTCATTTGGTGGTGGCAGCTTGGATACATCTAACAAAAATCAAGGTGAAGAGAGGTGAGCCAAAGAGATGGAAGATGACAAAAGTTGACCATGATCGTATTATGGAGACTTCCATTCCTATAACCCATTGGCCAGATGAATGAGTTGCATGTATGCCACTTGCATCATTGACATAGTTTTCATGTTATCTTGTGTAATATTTTTTTGGAGATTTTTGTGGAGGTTGTTTTATAAATGTATTTTTGTAGATGCTTTAATGCCAAGAATAAAAATACTAGACGGGAGGCTTTTGTGAAAAATGGGTCATGGTGCTTCAATGTGAATACACTTGTTCACGTAATTGAATTATAATGTTAGACAATCTAATGTAATTGTAAAATTTCAATTTTAAATTGTAATGTACATTCTAAGTTTAAATTTTGATTTCAAATACAACTGTAATGTAATTGAGAATTTAAAATACATCTATACAATGTAAAATTTTAAATTGTACAATGTATTCTAATTTTAAATTTTGATTTCAAATGCAAAATTATATACATTACAATCCATTCATTGTATTTTATCATCAATTACATTGTATTTCATTATCAATTATATAAAAATATTATCAAATATCAATATATTGAAAAAATGTTTCATTCAAATTGGGTAAAACCTGTGAATAATTTTTTTGTTGCGTGAGCCCGAGCTCGCGTGCCTCTGCGTGTTTAGGGTTCTCTCGCTCTGCTCCAGGTATGGATCCCCCTCCGAACTCGATTCTGGAGGCTCGTAGGCTCCTGCTGGATGAGGCTTTTTGCGCCCTTGTGGTTGCCTCTCCCCTCCTCCTCAATCGACGGCCTCTTCTGTCGATGGGTTTATCAAACGAGCTGAAGCTCCTAAGATCCAGATCAAGTCGGCTGCTTCATGACTAAAAGCCCTCACTTTGAGTGAAAAGGGTCTGATCGGTCAGTTCACGAGGATTTGTCCATCACCGAAGACAATGGACAATTGGGTAAAGAAGAATTGGATGCCTTTGATTTCAGGAGGTTTGCAGCATTGCTTCTGTGGAAAAGGCTTTTTCGCCTTCCTATTTGAAAATAAAGATGATCGTGACCTAATTTTTTGAAGTGGCCCCTATTTCATGGGCCCGAGGGGGCTTTATCTCAATCGATGGACGCTTTCTTTTGACCCTGAAAAGGATGTCCCTTCTGCTGTCCCTGTCTGGGTCCGTTTACCCCACCTTCCCTTGCATTGTTGGAATGACAAATACCTCCAGGCAATCGGGAACTCATTTGGAAAATATATTGATAAAGTCGAGCCAAAAGGCCCATTATTCGCATGTGCCAGAATCTGTGTTGAGATTGATCTAGAGAAGGGGCTATCGGAAATAGTCAACATATGTATGGACGGATGGGAACATATACAGAAAGTCGATTACAAACAGTTACCTTTCAAGTGCAAGAAGTGCCATGAGTACAGTCACTTTGTCAAAAATTGCCCTAAAGCAATCCAGGAGACCCAGGAGAAACCTCAAGAGGAGGAATGGAAACAGGTGAAAAAAGGAAGAAGAATGAACACTACAAATCCATATCCACAGGAACCCCAACAAGACCGAGGAAAATCTCAATCCCAACCCAAAAAGGAAACCAACACTAGCAATCAGTTTTCTGCCTTGATTATGGAAGAAGGTGAGATTAATGAACTGGATCCCCCTCTGGCTGACTCAGATTCAGACCCTCGAATCACTTTAATCCCCAGCCCCAATCCCCCAACCTTCGGCGAAGGAATCTTGGTGATAGCTTTTGTAGGTTCCCCTCCCCTAGGAAACTCCTCTTGGGCGGAAATGGTTAAGCAAATTAAATCCCCTTCCCGCTCCTCATCACCTGAATCCTCTTCCGAAGAATCCCAAGAACCTCTTGAAACCGGCCCCCCACCAAATACCAAAGGAAGAAAGTCACATAGATTCCACCGTGAGCAGGAAGCAGAAAGGGAAATGGAACTAAGATGACAGAGAAGTATCTAAGAGACTAAGCTTCTTCAAAACCCTAAGAATCCTGGGAAAGCAGAAGGCAAGGCTAGAGCAGCCCTTCAATCCGGAAAGAAGTAATGAGCTGGTCTCTTGGAACTACAGGGGTCTGGGAGGAGCACATAAAGTTGACGCTATGAAAGACATCATCAAATCTGAAAGACCGGACATCCTTCTAATCCAAGAGACAAAAATGAGTGATGTGGAGGTCATGGCCCTCTCACATCTCTTTTGGAAGACCTGCCATGGCTCAGCGAATAGCTCCAAAGGAGCCTCAGGGGTAATTGCTACATTTTTCTCAAGTAAGTATGATTCTAAAGTTGTTAAAGAATGTCAAAATTGGATTCTGATTGAATTCCATGAAAAGGATGACCCGAATCTCTTTTATATATGTAATGTTTATGGCCCAACTCATTACAAAGACAAACATGCTTTCTGGAATAGCCTTTCAGCTTTGAAAGAATCTCTAGCAGGAAAGGACGTCATCATCGTTGGATATTTTAATGCTACCGAAGGCGCAAGATGAAAAAAGGGGTGGATCCAATGTAAGGGATCCTTTCGGGGAGAATCTTATGGATCTGATCTCTGATTTCGATCTCCTAGTTCCGACTCCTAAGAATGGAAATTATGCATGGAACAACCGGAGGATGGGCGTTGGTCACATTGCTGCCAAGCTTGACCGCTTTCTGGTCAGTTCTTCCTTTCTAAATATAGACCTTATTCGCTCTGTCTGCGTTGTCCCTTCGGCTATATCTGATCACAAGCCCATCACCTTGTCTCTTTCTCACTGCAAATTTAGGCCCCATACCTTTCCGCTTTAATCCCGTCTGGCTTCTAGATACCAAAGTTCTTGATCTTATCAAATCTGCTTGGAGTATCCCCTTCTTTGGTTCGTCGAGCTATAGATGGGAATGCAAGCTTAGAAATGTGAAATACTCCCTCAAAAGTTGGGAAAAACTGGATTTTAAAAAACCAGGCCACTTGAAAAGGCAACTACAATCTGATCTCTCAAATCTGCAAGGTGATATGGAGACCTCTGAGATTTCTCCCTCCCTCATTTGGCAAGAACATGACCTGAGCAAGAAAATCCTAAATGCTAGCAGAATTGAAGAAGCGGAATGGAGAATTAAATCGAGGCAGCTTTGGTTAAAAGAAGGGGACAGTAATTCAAGCTATTTTCACAAACAAACAAAAATCAGAATCAGCCATAATATGATTAAGGAAATAAAAAATAATTATGGTTTGGGAATAACTAACCAGGAGGAGATTAAGTCTCACATTTTCAAGCACTTCCAAGAGCTCTTTTCATATTCCAGGGACACTGATCCCTTAGCACAAGACAATCTGTCGCATGGCATTCCTTCCCTCATTTCCGAATCTGAAAATAGAGATCTTTCCAAACCAATCTTGGAGTTTGAAATTAAAAAATCCATCTGGTCCTTGCAAGCGGACAAGGCTCCTGGACCGGATGGATTTACCATCAATTTTTACAGGGCTGCTTGGGATATCATCAAAGATGATCTGAAAAATATGCTCAACTGGACGAGAAAAAAGGATAGGATCAAAGGGGCTACCAATTCCACCTTCCTTGCTCTCATTCCGAAGGACAAAAATCCCCGAGCTATTGACCACTTTAGACCTATTTCGCTGTGTAACACTTCTTACAAAAGTCTTTCTAAAATTTTGGCAAATAGAATGAAAAAAGTTATGGGTCATCTCATCTCAAAAACTCAAGGTGGATTCATAGCCGGGCGGCATATCATAGACAACATCATTATAGTTCAAGAGGCCATTCATTCCAGTTTGGAGCATAAGCAACAAGGTATGGCTATTAAACTTGATATGGAAAATGCTTTTGATAGGGTCAATCATTTCTTCCTATTTGAAGTTATGTCAAAATTTGGGTTTTCTAAAAGATTTGTAAGGTGGATTAATGCATGCATTAGCAGCCCTTGGATCGCTCCATTGGTCAATGGAAGACCTACTAATTTATTTCAGGCCTCAAGGGGAATCCATCGGGGCTGCCCTCTCTCTCCCTTCCTGTATATTCTGGTTGCTAACACGTTGAGCAGAAAGCTTTAGTCCCTTCAAGACAATGGGGAACTTAAAGGTTTGGCAATAGCCAAAGGTGTTCGTGCTACAAACAATGCTCAATTTGTTGATGACACCATCCTATTGGGGGGTGCATCTTCTATCATCGCTGGAATATTCAAAGGAGTTCTTTCCACCTTCCAAAAAGCCACGGATGGGAAGGTCAATGACAATAAATCAAAGATCTATGGGTGGAACTGTCCTCCTATATTTATGGCCAGAATCACAAGAATTCTCGGGTTCGAGGGAGTCACAAGCTGGAATTCTTTTTCTTATTTGGGGGTCCCTATTTTCAAAGGAAAAAAAAAAAGCCTGACTAGCAAGGTTTGATAGATAAAATAAAAAAGAAAATCTCATATTGGGGATTTAGGTGGCTAAACCCCGCTGGCAAGTTGATCCTCATTAAGTCTATCTTGGCAGCCTATCCGATTTATGCTTGCTCTATATCCTTGGCTCCTATTCATGTCATCCATGAGATTAGCAGAGAAATTAGAAATTTTCTGTGGCGAGGCGGGAAGTCTAACAGCACTAAGAAATATCACCTGATCAATTGGGAAACCGTTTGCAATCCAAATACAATGGAGGAGTTGGTTTGAGAGATCCTTTAATCATGAACCTTGCTCTTGGAGTAAAGATATTATGGAGAGTCTCTTCTAGGGAGAGCGCTTGGTGGAAAATAATTCTTCAGAAAAAAATACATGGCCGGCTCCAGACTTAGATGCATTGAAGGAATCGACAACAATAAAAAAGGGTCTCCGATCTGGGATCTTTGCAAGAAAGAAATACACATCATTCAGGAGAACCTCCATTGGATTGTCGGGAATGGCAAGCAAATTAAAATCTGGTATGAAAATTTTGGGATAAATTCCCTAGCAAACTTTCAGCGGGAACTAAGAGAGTTAAAGGACTAGCTTGATAGCAATAATATCAATACTTTGTATGACTTATCGCTTTGGAACTCTTCCAGAAGATGGACAGGATGGAAGAAACTCAAACCCCCGGATCATTTGCTTTCAGACTTCTCGGTTTTCTTTCTCTACTTCAGGAGAAGAGCCTTATTGATAGAAACCTCAAAGATCGACGGGGCTGGGGTAAGACAGGCAATTATACAGTCAAAGAAGGATACCAGCAACTCTATAACAGCAAGCACATAAATGTTAAAGACTCCATTTGGAAAAAGGTCTAGCATAGGGATGGCCTGGCTAAGATTAATGTCTTTTTTTGGGTTCTTGCACACAGAAAAAATCTAACTGCTGAGAATTTGAGGAAGCGTGGGATTATTGACCCCCTGTGGTGTACCCTTTGCAAAAATTCTGAGGAATCCCTGGATCACATCTTTCTCGAATGTCCATTCACTCTGGAGGTCTGGCATCTTTCTCTCTACAGTTTTAATTCTCCTATTATCATGCCCACAAATTGGATCGACCTATTTAAGAACTAGAAGAATTATTATCATGGCTCATTCTATCACAAGCCGAATTTTTCCAGAGCATGGGAAGCCCTTCCTAGATTTGTATGTTAGAAAATTTGGACGAGCAAAAACAAAGACATTTTCGAAGGAATCCACCCTACTCCTGGAAAGGTCTCTGCCTCAGCCAGAGCACTTTGGATTGAAACCTTGTCCTCCAAAGGTATGCAGAATATTCACAAAGAACCTTTAACAATTGAAGAAAGAATTTGGATGTCTGGTTTTCTCATTCCCTCCCATTCAAATATGTGGATCAATCCCACAAATAACTTGAGACCTTCAACCTGGAAGCTGAGAATGAATAAGGATGACTTCCAGAATTGGAGAGTTAATTTGAATTGTAGAGTCCTCTTCTTCTATGGTGCCTCGAAGGGCAACCCCGAGATGGCCGATGCGGGCGGCGTTATTCTTGATTCTTTGGGTAATAAGCAAAGATATTTCTCTTGGGCAATCGGAAGGAAAACAAATAATGAAGCTGAATGGTTAGGACTCATAAAAGGCTTAGAACTTGCCAGAGAAATGGAGATTGATTCTTTGACTGTTGTTGGAGACTCCCTCATCATCACCAGGGAAGCTAGATCATTATCCAATAAAAGAAAGAATCCTTCCTCCAAAATTCACTTTCTCCTTCTCAGCCTCGTTAATGAGTTTAAAGATATCAAATTTTATCACATACTGAGAGACTTCAATGAGCAAGCTGATACTATGGAAAATCTGGGTGTGCATCTAAGATATGGAACCCTGGAATGTGATCATGTCATTACTAAAAACTCCTTGGTTTATTAAGCTTGATCTGCGTGGGATTAGAACAACTCTACATTCTATGGTGTTAGCATATTCCTGGCACACTATCAATGGCCTCGAGATTTTCCAACAAATCCATATTCAGGAATTCCTTTTGATCTCTGTATCAAATCTCAATAAAAACGCCAGGATGTTTCATTGCTTGGTGGTTGGCTTATGCAGAGAGGACGTAGCTATAAATTCCGCAGGATGTGAAGGTCATTTCATCCACGTTGAAAATTGCTGGAAAACTCTGTCTATTTTCTTATGTAGTGCCTACGTTTTCTTCACCTACAGTTTGGCTCATTCTTCTGGATCGATTCACCTTCAAAAGGATAGCTCAACTCAACTCCCTGAGGATATCAGTACAAAGATCAAAATGACTCGGTGAAAGCTAGCATGCACAGCAATAAAAGTGATGGAAAGCTCGTGCTGGTGAAGATCGGAATTCAAATTTTGATGTTTTTTGCAATTATGATTTTTATACGTTTGGACAACTCTGCGTTTTTTTGGAAGTCTTTTGGCACACAGGAATCACCAAATTTCTAATTTATGTGACTGTATTGATCAGAGACATGTACTTCTTTTGTTCATTTATTCTTGGCCAATGTGTAAGGTGCTATAGCACTCATAGGTTAGGGAAATTTCACTGCAATTACAAGCCTGTCAACGATGAACAAGGAGTGACAGATTCCCTCCTGTTATGGGAACAATCCATCAGCCCTTCTATGTAATCATTTCTCCTCTTTTTTAATTAAAGCTCTTCATCCATTTCTGTGAAGAAAAAAAATGTTTCATTCAACAATAATCAATTAGTTTTGTTATTGAACATATCAAATTTAGAACCAAATTTGTTTGCGTCTCCTCATTCCATTTAATAAAAATATTGGCACTTGGTGCTACATGGAATATAACATTGGAGATAGAGGGTACAATTCAACTAAAGGGCACTTACACATAATCCTTAAATATATTTTCATGCAAACAATACTCATTGTTGGCACAACTCACAAACATTCACTATAATTTCTAACCATCAAACCTTCTCAATTTTTGGATTGCATGCATCAAAAACCATCTTTATCATGCAGTTTTGTACGCATAGGCATGGAATCTCTTTGAGAGAAATTAGTTAGTATTATATGGCCTTGCTTGCGTAAAAAAACCTCAATTATCAAACCAAAACACAACTTGTACATGCATTTGTTTTTGATAGACATGGAAAAGTAATAATGAAAGTTGGCAAGACTTTGACATAACAATTTGTTCCTTTCTTAAAACCTTAAATGACTGTGTGGATTAAAAAATGAGGTGATGCATAATACTCCATTGTTATTAGCGCAAACACCATCCTTCAAATGATTCCTAAATAAAAGGAAGAAACATAATAGTAAGTATCATATGTTTTAAATAAGATTTGGTGTTTTTTTTTCTTTTCATCTAGATTAGAGCACACACTTAAAAGAAAACAACACATTGAATTTTCAATTGAAATTACAAATTAAATTTTGCATGTAATTGAATTGGAATGTGGAAATTGTAATTGAATTGTAATGTGTAGACAACATAATGCAATTATAATTTCAATTTTCAATTTCAAATGTATTCTAATTTTAAATTTTGATTTCAAATACAATTGTAATGTAATTGAGAATTTAAAGTACATCTATACAATGTAAAATTGTAAAATTTAAATTTTAGATTGTACAATGTATTCTAATTTAAAAAATTTCTTTCAAATGCAATTATAATGTAATTGAAATTGAACTTTTAAATTGGAACAACACATTGAATTTTCAATTGAAATTACACATTAAATTTGAAATTTTAATTTTAAATTGTAATTGAATTGGAATGTGTATACAACATAATGTAATTGTAATTTCATTTTTTAATTTCAAATGTATTCTAATTTTAAATTTTGATTTTATTTATGCAATTGTAATGTAGTTGGAAATGAGCTTTTAAATTGTACTTGAATTGGAATTGTAATTTCAACTTTAAATTGTAATATATGTATTCAATTCTAAATTTTGGAAGATGTTCTGTAATGTAGTCGAAATTTGCATTTTAAATTGAACTAAATTGTAACTACACATCGAGATTGAACTTTTATATTGCAATCACTACACATTAAATTTGCATTTGAAACGACAAAACATAAATTTGTAACTGTAATAACTATATCCATATGTAATATAAAAAACTTGATTGATTTCAAATCAGATACAAAATACACATGAAGACATCAATATGATAAAATATACAAAATATGTAACAAAATATCCAAAAGTCCATATTCAAAGTACATATATGATAAAAGTCCATGTATAAATGATAGAAATCTATATCCAAAACATGAAAACATATACATAGATCATCCAAAACACGAAAATATATAAAATATGAAAATATCCAAAACATGGAAATGTATAGATCATCAACTCATTGGCCACTACCCCCACGAGGCCCTTGATCGACCCTGTGGCTGCCTTCGTGCGTAGTAGGCTGATGTTGGCTCTGAGGCGGTAAACTATGAATGAATGCCTTGATCTTCGTCGATTCAATGGTGATATCTGACATCTGGGTAGTGTAATACCCCATTTTGACCCTTAGAATATATTAGCTTTTAATGTAAATATTGTATACATGTGATGTATGTTTTTCTAGTGTGGAGCTCAAGGCTAAGTCCCCGCTGGTGGATGCTCGAATTTTATTCAAAAGGAAAGTATTAGATATTATGTTACCCATGTGTTATTTAGCCATGGAACATTGTAAAAATGATGTAAATAAACATCATGCAATAAAATACCAAAACTAGCTATGGAAGCAACTAATGAGAAGGGACCATGTGTATCGACTACGGAGTGGTGAGGGGGTTGTGAGATTGAACCATAGGCTGCCAAATGTCATTTTGAGAACCCATTTGACTTTCTTTGCTGGCATTTAATTTTGTGTAAGAAAGTTGTTGAAGAAATCAGTCCATGGATTCAATGGAGCATGGGCAGCCCGAAAATTCGTATGGCAAGGTATGGGCTATGTTTCCTTGACCCACAAGTCACTCTACCTCATGGAAATTGGTTCTTCCTCATTCCCATTCCATTGTTGAACATCCCAACTTCAGTTTTCATCCATTACACATGCCCAGCAGTGAGAAAAAACAGAAATCACAACTTTGCAAGAACCCACATTTTGAAGTGCCATAAACGCCCAGAATTTGGTATTAATAGTGAAATCCAATGGGGGATCCATAGATATCAACCTTGGGGCGAAATTGAGAGCATTAGCTACCTCGAAATCCATTGGAAAACCCAGTTTTTGTAGCCTAGAAATCCAGTGACGGGATTGAGTTATTTGATGACAGAATTATGAGAAATCCAAGTGTGAATGTTTGAACAGAGGATTGGATTGCTTGAATTTAGCTTGAGATGTCTGTAGCTCTGTGGTTGAGCTCAGTGGCTTAGCATCCTCCTCCTTTGCTTATTGCATGCTTGATAAACCCAACTGTGTGTTGGCTTAGCATGACTGTTTGAGTGAAACCATGGTTGTGAGTGAGCCTGTTTAGTTCCTCCTTAGTGGATACACAACCTAGCTCGGCGGTGATCTCTCAGCTGAAAGAATATAGGCTGGACAGAGATCTATGGTTGGGTGGAACGTTGCTCTCCCATAGCTAGTTGTTGGACAGTTTCATTTTAAATATAAGTATTCTTTGTGGTTTAAATTGTGATCATTCTATGCTCTATTCTAAATGTTAATTATGCATGTTAATGAAATGAAATGATTCTCTTAATATGGTTGATATGAAGCTTGTGCATAGCATGGGGATGGGATTGATTATTGTATAATTTTTTCATTATTCTGCCTGGAAGAAATAGGGTGATGTGTTCCCTTCTGCGTGTGTGTTATTATGGTTGTTCCGTTCTGTTTATATTGAGTATGATTTTGCACTACATTTCAAGATAAGTATTCTTTGTGGTTTGATTTATGTTAATTGTGTGCTCTGTAATGTTTTAATTAATGACTATTGTTTATATGTTGAATGCATGATGAAATGGTGTGTGGATAGTGTGTAATTTCGCTGTGTTTATTAAGAATGATCTGCACGCATAAGTTTTTATTTATCCATGAATTTCTTACTAATGAATGGGGCTGAGATTGTCAAATAAGCCAGGTATGTTTGGTCATGTTTCCTCCCTTGCACTGGAATGATGGGAGGGGACGTGACATAGTGGTATCAGATCCCATGTTACAGCACTAGGGCTACTTGGGCGAAATTGTGAGTTACAGGCATATACCATAATGTTTTAACACAGTATTCATGAAGTTTGGGCGGCATTTTTTATTGAAAAAATGGAAACATCAGAGTTCTTAGATGTGGCAGAGGATCACACAGGTGCATAGATCTCTGCAAGATCTTTCCAACGGTACCAGACTCGCATGATTTGGTTAAGGGACGAAGGAGATATGAACCCCGCAAGTTGCAGGGACGGAGGTGTTCCACAATTGCGGATTGCGGGAATGAGGATTTCCAAACATTGCATTTTGGATTTCCGCAATTCTGCACCCGCAATTGCGGGTTGCAGAAATGCAAAAATTTGAATTTTGCGTTTTGGAATTTCCGCAATCCCGGTTCCGCAGTACGGGTTGCGGGTTGCGGAAACGCAAAAATTTGAGTTTTGCGTTTTGGATTTCCGCAATTCCGCACCCACAATTGTGGGATTGTGGGTTGCGGAAACGCAAAAATTTGAATTTGCGTTTTGGAATTTCCGCAATCCTGGTTCCGCAGTACGGATTGCGGGTTGCAAGTTGCAGAAACGCAAAAATTTGAAATCTGCGTTTTGGAATTTCTGCAATTCCGGTTCCACAATCCCGGTTCCGTAGTACGGATTGCGGGTTGCGGAAACACAAAAATTTGAAATTTGTGTTTTGGAATTTTCGCAATTCCGGTTCCACAATCCCGTTCCGCAGTACGGATTTGGGTTGCGGGTTGCGAGTTCAGGTTAAAAAAAAATTATATATATATAAAGCCTGAAAATTGATTTTTGGATTACAGGAGCATGCGGGATCATAATTGGATGAGTTCAGTGGCATTCTGAGGCCATTAACGAAGGCAATGGAAGGTCCAATGAGGATCCCGAGCTCATTATGCTCCGATTTGGCATAAAATTGGGATTAATGGCTTTTATAAATCAGTGTCCCGATGCTTAACAGAAGGTCGGATTGAGCTGAAACTGATATGGAGCAGTCATGGAGTAGGCACAGTGTTAAGTTTGGAATTTTGGAGCCAAACTCCAAAGGATGTGGAGTCGGGGTGTGCAAAAAGGCCAAAAAGCACTATTCTGGACCACGTTTTTGGAATTTTGAAAAGCTTGTAGTGGATGAAAGTGACCCTGTAATTAGGATTCAAGAAATTTACCGAACTCAACATTTCATATTCTCATTAAAACAAACAATTCACGTTAGACAAATATTTTTCAGAAATGCACCGTTTGGGAAATAGCCATTTTTGGCCCAAAATTTGAAATTTTGGAAAAATGTTAAAAGTGAAAAGTAGTCAAACCCATAATTTTAGAAAAGATGAATGGAGCATCGGAACAAAGATCCGCAAGTTGCTGAGTCTTCCTTTTTATATGGACTAACTTTACCCAGTAGAAAAATTTTCCTGAATCTTTATAGATTTGCTTCTATAGGTGGTTGAAGTTGGTAGTTCAGGATATTTTACAACTATGTAAAAAGTGCAGAATTGTGGTGAAAATTGTCATTTTTGAAGTCATGTAATTTCCACACCCGAAGTCGGAACGGAGCACGTGGATAGGCATTGAAAAGCTTATTCAGCAGGGAACAATGGTGCATGACCATAATTTGAATGAGAGACCATGAAATCGAACTAGCTATGATGTGGAAGAGGAAGTTCATGCAAAGATGAGGGATTGGAAAGGGAGAATTCCTTAACCCCTGTCTTGCTAACTGTATTTATATTTTATAAACATTATGTACATAAAATTAGGGCATGATAATGCTGAAAATGCAAGACATTAGATGGATGGCATGAATATGCATTAGTTGACATATTAATAAACATTGCAAAATGCATGAGCAGATGTTTGTGCACGCATATGATATTACATATTGGTAAAAGTAGTAAGGTTCTACATATGCAATGAACAACTAATGAAAAATATTGTGGTTGATAATCACTATTGGTGTTGGTATTAGTTGTAGGACCAAAGACAACAGAAGCATGGCTAAATATGTTGATGATGTTGTTGCATGTGGCCAACAACCTTATGAAGAAAATGTTAGGGCAGCAAATCCATGATCAAGAGGTTGGTGGAAGAATTTTGTAATCCTCTGTAAGAGACCAACTGATCAGGAAACATCAAAGGTGTAAATGGGATCCATACAGGTAATGGTTTAATTATAATGATTTCATATTTGTTGAAAGGGGTATGGGTAAGAATCCATTGAACCATATTTAGTAATCATAAAATGGTATGCATTTAGAGTTGAAATGCATTCATGTGAATGGTATACTGCCATAGTGTGGTGGAACATGGAGTGATGAAGGAAAGAGGTCTCATACCATGTGATTGTTTAGAAATTTAGACTACATTCATATAAAAATATATCATGCCATGTGTATGTTGGTTATGAGCTTAATAACCAAAACAAGTGAGGACTGGTGGTCTTGATTATGGTAATGCATCTTATATGAGGTAGTCATGGTTAGGCCATAATATGTTTGAATGCATAGTATTCATGAATCAATACAAGGTAGAATTTAGTGGGTATGCATTAAAAGATTTTATAAATCTTGTAGTTATGCATTGAGTGGATGCATAGGAAAAGTTTGAGTAAATGTTGTAAATGTGCATGCATAAGTGTGGGTGCACATGTTGTGATGCATTGCATGAATGCATAGGAATGGTGTGTGTGTTATTGAAAACTAAATAATGAATGAGATGATGAATTGATGATAATTCTAGGATCATTTCATGGGCTGTTATGAATGAAGAATAGTAAGTGTATGAAGAGCGCAGTCATGATCGATGGGCTGCCGGAATGCTTTGTGGAAGGCCGGAGTTGTATAAATGATATGACTGTGAAATCATGAGTATCTAAAGTTTCATTTAAATTGCATAAATGATATGACTGTACCTTGCAATTTTAGTATGATAATGATTCACG
Organism: Larix kaempferi; assembly: GCA_027924585.1. Taxonomy (NCBI): domain Eukaryota; kingdom Viridiplantae; phylum Streptophyta; class Pinopsida; order Pinales; family Pinaceae; genus Larix; species Larix kaempferi. Next base: position 10,735,989 of record BSBM01000727.1, read on the forward strand.
AGGAGTAAATGAGTTTTGGTGATATTGATATGTTAACAGCTGGAAGTGTTTGAATTCTGGAGCATTATAATTCTGAAAAATGCTTCAGTGACTGTTGCAACAATGAAATATTATATGCATAGAAACTTACAAAGTCTTTGGTTGATTGAAGTTTTAGATTTCAAGTAGATTGTTCTGGGCATGGCAAGATGGGTAAATCCATGATGAAGGCTAGAATCTACCATGTGAAAGAGCCAAACCTCATGAGAAGGATCTCATGGCTGTGAAAATAGTTTATGTGCATAACAGATTGTCAATTTGGACTTGTAGATTTCATATTTGAGAATTTGTTGATAATTTCTAATCACCGTGGGCTTGCATAGAATTGTGTCAGGAGGACGTGTTGTAAGTGGATGTTCATATTATGCTAGCAAGCATACAATCCTAAAGGGCAGAGTGGTGCCACTTACAAGAGACAAACAATATGAGGATAGCCTCATGACTAAGCAAATTTATTTTTGCAATAAACGGAATTGCAAATTCATATTGAATTTAATTATTAGTACCATCAATTGGTTATGAAACAATCACATTTGAATTTTATTGTTAAAATGTTGCTGAATTTTTGGCTATTTAATAGGTGTTCCAGGAAGACACATTGCAGTAAGACCATGAGAGAGGGCCTGCAGAATCCAAACCTCATGGGAAGGATCCCATATCTTGGAAATGGGTTTCGGGTGAAATGCCATTAGATATTTTGATAATGTCCCATTTGCACTGCATGATTGGTAAACAATATGAGTGAGATGGTAAAGATTATGTTAGTAAGACATATGAGGGTTATGTAACATCAAAAGGAGTTGGGATGGCAAACCGAGGGACTGTCAACTCAGAGAAGGAGCCCCATTCCTCATTAATGAAGAAAGACTACATTTGCAAATGGATAAGTGTTTTATGACCCTAGCTAAGAATATGCATGTCTAATTGTTAGAGTCAATATGCAGAGCATGTTTTGATTTTATTTTCATTATGGCAGACTGATGTATGAGTAGGGCCTACATGGATCATATCAGAAAGGGGTGCACACTTCCCCGATTTCGGGTCATGATAGAGTTTTCAATATTGACTACACCCTAGGGAGTGGACGCATTCCTAGTGTTTCAATACTTGATAGTGAATGCTATGAATTATGGTTACAATTTTAGAGCAACAACGCTGATGAGTTTGCATATACTACTTGTGATGTCAGCTTAAACAGATGCAATTTGGTGTTGCACAATAAAGAAGCAAGGTAAAAGGTTTTTGTGAGGGGTTGTGGTGGAAGGGTTGATGTGTATGAAAGGATGTTGTGGAGGTTGTGGAGGTTGTGGGGATTTTGATGAAGGGTTGTTATATGCCTAATAAACCGAGTCGGTGTACTGGTTTGGCATTTGTTACTTGGATGTTGTGAAGGTGTTGATGAAATGGTTGTTATATGCCTATGGCTCCATAGTAGAGCCTCGACCTAGAAATGGTCGTGGTGAAGTTTCCTTACAAGTCGGCGTGAAGGTGTACTGGTTGGACATTAATTATTTGATGTTGTGGAGCAGCTTGCATGCTGACCGAACATCCAAATCCATAGGCGATCTCAAGGCTTGCAAAGCATAGTAGGACCCTGTGGACCAGAGAGGAAACGCACAATACAGATAAGTATTTGGTTATCTTGCAGCTTCTTACTTATGAATATACATGTGTATATGATTTGGTTATGATTTCTTAAACTCTTGTTTAGAGATAAACCCTATGAAAATAAACTAAACATGTGAATTGATTCAATGTTTGAGTGTAGGTATTGTTGGAAGCGAGGACTATGAAGGCATCCTAGGGATGCATGTGGACATGTGACCGTCCTAAAAAGCTCAGCATGAACAGTAATGAAAGATGGTGCTAGTGGGATTGTGTGGGTCCTAGCAGCCAAGAGTTGTAGACAAACCATGTGGAGGGACTCCATGGTTGAGAGGTCTGGAATAGACCATAGACACTAAGTGCCATAGCCAAGATGGGCAGGTCAAGCATTCACTTTGAAGTGAAAGAGGCTAGGAGCATGAAAACCACATTGGTGGTGTGGGTTCCAGAATGGAACAAGACTAAGAGGAGAAAACTCTTACTGCTCTCTCTTTCCTTTTTCATTGATGCTTTAATAAAAATAGAAAATGGTTTGATGCATGGCATGACTTGAAATGATTGTGTTAATTGCTTGAAATAACTATGAATGTTGAATTAATGAATTTCATGTGAATGCATGAACATGAAGGAATTCATGTGTATGTTGGGCAAGCATGGAAAGTGTGAAAGTCTCATGGGTAAAGCATGGAATACACATGTCAATGGGGCAATGAATTGACTAATCTTAATGTTTATATTATGCTTGTCCTAACAGAAATTGCAATGATGTATTTCACAGGCGAGAAATTGAAGCGATTGGTTGCAGCTGATACAAGCAAGTGTTGCTAGTCAGAAAAGTGTGGTCAGCTGTGTACATTTCCATGGTAACAAACCAAAAACTAATGGATTTGGCAGAAAATCTTCTTCAAACAATTGCCAAGACCCAAGAGAATCTTGGAGAACTGCTCAAGCTACAAAAGCAGCAGAATGAGATGAACCATAAGGTTTTGCAGGACTCTGTTTGTCTACAAAGACAAGTAAAAATAATTCTGGAAACAATCAACCGAGGAAAGGACAATGGATCAATGAGGATACATTCATCTAATCAGTCCACTAAGAAACGTTCCAGGTGGGAAGACTCAAAGGAAATTGAGCAGGAAAAGATAAATCATCCAGTGAAATGTTAGAAATGTGGAGGGAACCATTGCCTCCGCAACTGCCCAACAAAGGAACATAAAAAGGGTAGCAGTCATAACGCTTTCAGACTTGTGGATGAGCTAGAAGGTAAAAACCAACATGAGCAGTTTGTGGAAGCCAAAGGACTTGGTCCTGAAAGTTCAAAGTAAAGGATAGAATGCAGGGCAAATCTGCAAATGTTTTTAAAATTTTGGACGTGTAAACGGTATATGTATTCCTAAGTATTGGAACACCGAGGACGGTGTTATTCTAAGGGGGGGGATTGTAATACCCCATTTTGACCCTTATGATATATTAGCTTTTAATGTAAATATTGTATACATGTGATGTATGCTTTCCTAGTGTGGAGCTCAAGGTCAAGGCCCCGCTAGTGGATGCTCGAATTTTATTTAAAAGGCAAGTATTAGATATTATGTTACCCATGTGCTATTTAGCCATGGAACATTGTAAAAATGATGTAAATAAACATCATGCAATAAAATACCAAAACTAGCTATGGAAGCAACTAATGAAAAGGGGCCATGTGTATCCACTAGGGAGTGGTGAGGGGGTTGTGGGATTGAACCATAGGCTTCCAAATGTCATTTTGAGAACCCATTTGACTTTCTTTGCTGGCATTTAATTCTGTAAAAGAAAGTTGTTGAAGAAATCAGTCCATGGATTCAATGGAGCATGGGCAGCCCAGAAATTTGTATGGCAGGGTATGGGCTATGTTTCCTTGACCCACAAGTCACTCTAACTCATGGGAATTGGTTCTTCCTCATTCCCATTCCATTGTTGAACATCCCAACTTCAGTTTTCATCCATTACACATGCCCAGCAATGAGAAAAACCAGAAATCGCAACTTTGCAAGAACCCACGTTTTGAAGTGCCATAAATGCCCAGAATTTGGTATTAATAGTGAAATCCAATGGGGGATCCATAGATATGAACCTTAGGGTGAAATTTAGAGCATTAGCTACCCCAAAATGCATTGGAAAACCCAGTTTTTATAGCCTAGAAATCCAGTGACAGGATTGAGTTATTTGATAACAGAATTGTGAGAAATCCAAGTGTGAATGTTTGAACAGAGGATTGGATTGCTTGAATTTAGCTTGAGATGTTTGTAGCTCTGTGGTTGAGCTCAATGGCTTAGTATCATCCTCCTTTGCTTATTGCACGCTTGATAAACCCAACTGTGTGTTGTCTTAGCATGACTGTTTGAGTGAAACCATGGCTGTGAGTGAGCCTGTTTAGTTCCTCCTTAGTGGATACACATCCTAGCTCGGGGGTGATCTCTCAGCTGAAAGAATATAGGCTGGACGGATATCTATGGTTGGGTGGAATGTTGCTCTCCCATAGCCAGTTGTTGGATAGTTTCATCTTAAAGATAAGTATTCTCTGTGGTTTAAATTGTGATCATTCTGTGCTCTGTTCTGAATGTTAATTATTCATGTTAATGAAATGAAATGATTCTCTTAATATGGTTGATATGAAGCTTATGCATAGCATGAGGATGGGATTGATTATTATATGATTGTTTCATTATTCTGCCTAGAAGAAATAGGCTGATGTATTCCCTTCTGCGTGTGTGTTATTATGGTTATTTCGTTGTGTTTATATTGAGTATGATTCTGCACTACATTTCAAGATAAGTATTCTTTGTGGTTTGAGTTATGTTAATTATGTGCTCTATAATGTTTTAATTAATGACTGTTGTTTATATGTTGAATGCATGATGAAATGGTGTGTGGATAGTGTGTAATTCCGCTGTGTTTATTAAGAATGATATGCACACATAAGCTTTTATTTATCCATGAATTTCTTACTAATGAATGGGGCTGAGATTTTCAAATAAGCCCGGTATGTTTGGTCATGCTTCCTCCCTTGCACTGGAATGATGGGAGGGGACGTGACGGGTAGGAATCTTGGTAGATGGCCCTTCATCAGGACCATGTGCTCAAGCTACATCCCAATCATATGTGAAAGCCATTGCAGCATTGACACCCACCCGTAGCGATGCCTGTGTAATATGCCATTAGATGTAATAAGTTAGATTTATTAAAAATTAAAACTAAAACATAATTGAAGTTATAATTCAAAAATTGAAACATAAAGTACACAAATAAATTACTAAATGTGATTAAATAAAATGATTTGGAACATAAATTAGAACTCACCTCTGTGTCTAGACCCGGCTGGTCAAGACCTTCGCGGTCCTCATGTCTATCATCGGGAGCAATGCCCTTTCCTTTTCCCTGTACAATTTGGAATTCATTTGAAGTTAAGATCTAAAACATAAAATCTCGAAAATTAAGAAATAAAACATAAATTATTTAAACTGGGAAATAATAAACTCAAATTAAATTAGAACATAAATTATAACTTACCTCGACTACTGTCGTCCGTGGGTTGGGATGAGCGGATGGACCAACCGATGGCTCACTAGCAAAGAGTTGATCCATGAATGTGCTTCCCTGCATGGAGCAATAGAATACAACTCCCTTAAGTATTATTAACCATTCAATTTACGACATATAATATGATGTAACATGAAGAACATATATATATAATTGTACAAAAGTATACCTGTCCTGGAGCGACGCATCTACGATACAACTCAAAGTATGCATCTTGGGATGACTCAGCATACCCCAGTAGGGCCTCGACATCCAAACTCCTGAGCATGTGACTATCGACATACTCTATCTCTGGCTCTGTAGGTGTAGGGGGTGGTCTAGATGCCTCTCCATGCGCAGCAACAACAGCACTTCCCATGGAAGTGAACAACGACTCTGCAAGATCCTGTCTAGCCTCTGCAGCAAGCTGGGATGATTGTGCCACATCCGTCGACCTGATAATTGTCCTGTCTGGAAACGGTACCAACCTCGGAGGGGGTGGCATGAAAGCGGGGTCTCTCCGAGCTCTAGGACGTTGGTAGGAGTGTCCCCTACCAGCCCCATAGAACTCGGACCCTGTGCTGGTGTAATCTGGGTGCATATCCAAAACAAATTCTGCATAAATATGTTTTGCAAAGTACAATGGGACCTGGTCATGGTGGGGGAACATGCCCCATGCTCCAACGAATCTATCATATAGATATGGTGCAGCGGCCTCCAACTTAAACTCCTCGAGTCTAAGCGGTTGACTGGAAGGGCGGTCAGGAGGGATGTTGAACAAAGTACCCTTGATCTCATGCCCTTTTATGACGACTTTGACATCCTCCCATCTGTGGATCCCAATGACATCTTGTCTCCTCCTTTGGCATGAATGACGCCAAATGTCACTAAGAGGTCCCACCCTCCTGCAGAGGGCCAACATCTCTTCCACTGCTGATAACATTATGGATAAAGATTGCCGTGTGGGAGAATCCTCCCTCAATGTGCACACACATGAGTTCACCCACTCCCGCTGGGAAGTGATATCAGCGAGAGTGATGCATGCGACCTCATCGTCGTACGATCCCCCTGATGGGGCACCTGCGATCCAAACCAAAACACAAATGTTACTAAAAATATATATTATAACTTGCAACTGAAATTCAATGCATTGTATACTAAAATTTTACTGAAAATGTATCTAACAAAAAATATGCACTTGATGCACTCGATTCTTGCCACCCATCCCCCACCTGGGGATCAACATGTATGTCGTCGAGATGAACTGACACACTAGCTCTCCTACTGCTTCCACTAGCGGCAGTCGACCTCGGATTGGCCGCACTCCTTGGAGAACAGGAGCGTTGCCGATGGCCACCCTCTTGGGAGACGTCAGATCCTCTTGTGCGTCGCGGAGCACAAAGCAATGAAGTTTTCTCGTCAAAACTCTCTGCATCACATTTCAATTTCTAATTCTAATTCTCTTTCAAATTTCACATTTAAAATTCAAATTCAAATTTCAAATTTCGCATTTCAAATCCAAATTCAAATTTCAAACTCTATTTCAAATTTCACAATTCAAATTCCAAGTTTCAATTTCAAATTCCAAGTTTCAATTTCGATTTGAATTCTAATTACATTTCCAATTCTCAATTTTCATTTCTCATTTCAATTACAATTTTTGATTTTCAATTCGAATTTCATTTCAAAATTCAAATTCAATTTCAATATCAATTTCCAATATCAATATCAATATCATTTTCAATTTCAATTTCAAATTTACATTTCAATTCCAGTTTCAATTTCCAATTCAATTTCGATATCATTTTTATTAGCAATGCTAGCGTCATAGGGGCCTGGGCATCAAATTTAGTTGTTCAACACTTGTTGCAACAACATACAGGTATGGGATGGAGGGGAGATGGAATCAAGCCTAAGTCAACTGGGGCTCGCTACATGTTTGAGACTCGATAATCTACCTTTTAAATTGAACCAGAACAACAAAAGAAGTTTGTTAATGGCTAATTAAAGCTAAGCAATGAGTGCATGACATGAGTGAGTGAATGATTATAATTTATGATATTTCCAATATTTTGAATGGCGAGTTGAATTTGATAGGATAGGAATTTTATAGCATAGGAATGATTATAGAGAGCCACAACACTCTAGATCTATTGACATACATGAGAACGAATCAACGAATGGAAGGGTTATTTGTGTGTTGGCTTGAGACACATACCACATGAGAATCCAAACCAAGAGATAGTGTGGGTTGTTTGGTGTATCTGCACATAGGGATACAAGTTGACTCTACCTACCACATCCTAAAGTAACCGCATCTTTGAAGAGGTTGTGTAAATCCAATAAGAATGTTCAAATGGAGCATGGGATATGTGTGGCTCGTTAAAGAAGAGTGTGATTAGTCCTTTCACGTGGAATTGACAAGCATGTAGATCTATTTAGCAAATGTATAGACATGTGTTGATTCATTTGCATGCAAGTTACCAGCGTTAAAGGTCTATTGAGGCAATTGTTGGGAAATACATAGTATCGTTTATGCCCCAATTTTGTGGGCTTTAGTGGCTTGTGGCTAAATTGACAGTAGTGGAAGCAAGAAAACCCACATCAAAACTCCCACAAGGTTCCAAGAGGTCATCTCTCTTGAGGAGGAAGCAATCAGCAAACCATCCACTAATTAAAAGATGGTTTGTCTTGTGTAGCTAATCTTCATGGTAGATAATTACTTTGTGTCTAGGCTTTGAGGAGTTGTGTGAATGGAGGTAAAGTACAATGTTGTTAAGGCAACATAGAAAAGTTGTTATTTAGCAGTGATAGATTCTTCCTATTTAGATAAGGGTCACATGATTAATTGTGTCCTTGAAACAAATCTGTGACAACACACGCCCTTGAGAATTAGGATGGTGTTTGGTTTCAAGCGGCAGCTGGTGCAACATTTTTAGGGATAAAATGTGGCGGTCACATTCAAATCATGTGAGCATGTTGGATACATATATTCATTGAGAATAGTTGGATTTCTTAGATAAAGTCCTCAATGTCACACCAGGACTAGGACTAGAGGTTGGGATGTGGGGGGGGAACTAAACTATTTTTAGAATGATATATTCTCAATATCTTGTAGGGACGGATCTACTAGTTGAGGGTCAAGAGGTGGCGCGGGTATTTTCAATGTTTATTTACCACTAGTAAACAAAGTAGATTTTTCTTTTAATGTTTATTTATCACTAGTAAACAAAGTAGATTTTTCTTTTGAACAATGTTTATTTACTACCCTCGATGGGAAAACCACTAATCCTTTAGCTAAGAGGCCATGACATGGGGTTAGTCTTCCATCAAAATCACTCAGGATTTGAATTTAGTCCCCACAAAGACCATAAAAATAGATGATCAACATTGTCGACTAATATTGAGTTTTTATGTAATGTACTAGGTATTGAGAATAATCCCCATGCATCTTTTCTCTCTATGGTATTTTGGTTACCCTCTCTTTCCCATTTTCTTTCCTCTCCACTACATTTTCATCATCATCTCTTGGTTTGTGTATATGGAGTTTATTATAGTGGTTAGTGTGGCCATCATGAAGTGGGAAGTGGAATTCTAGAAGGTTCAAACTGACAGTATGATTTCACTCCCATCGGTGGATAAATTGGTGAATTTGCATGGTGGTCGACTTTACCCAACCTTGCAACTTCTCTGGTTTCCCTAGTCGGAGTTGTTCTATGCATTTCGCTCTAATTCTCATTAATAATTCTCATTATAGGAGGTGCAGGGAAACAAAATCAATTTAGCCTATCCTCTCCTTCACCAACTAGGTTACATATTATATTATGACATTTAGACCATGGCAAAAGGAGTATGTCCAAATCTTAATAATATAAGATGTTGTTACGCTTGCTTTTGTCATCTTGATATGGACATGTTGTATGCACCTAAATGTGTTTGGATAGCTTTTAATGTGATGATTATTGAGGTATTAGACCTAAGCTTTGATTTTAAGAAAATGATTTTTTTTTAACTTCAATATATTTATAATTTATATTAACATAAAATTATTAGTTTATATTAACATATAATTATATTAATAAATATTGAATTTAATAAACATATTTAAATTTAATTGTAATATATAAATATTTATTTTTAAAATGTTATATAATATATATATATATATATATATATATATATATATATATAAACATTTATATGATATTATGTATAACTATAAAAATATACATGATAATTTGTGATAAAAAATAAAAATGACACTTCATCTCACTAAATAAATTAATAATAATGATGTTACTTACTTAATTATGGATTTTTCATTAGAGAAATTGTAGGTCGTTTTTCAAAGTAACATTGAATCTAAGGTTATAGATGGAGACCAAATGAGTTTTCTACATGTCACTGTGGTGTTGTTGAGTTTTTTTTAATGGTAATGGTTTTTGTTAAACGGACAACCTAAAATGATTATTTTTTTTTCAATCCTCTTAGCGTTCTCAGAGGATTGAAAAAAAACGGGCAGCATTTCTGCTTGTCAAAACACATTTTAAAATAAAACCAGTAGCATTTATGCAGTGAAATGCTACCGATTGCTTGTCAAAACACATTTTAAAATAAAACTGGTAGCATTTATGCGGTGAAATGCTAGCGGTTGACATAAACAAAAATATTAATAATTTAAAAAAATAAATACAACATAAATTTAAAACAACAAAAAAGTGTTTTGGAATGGTTTTTTTTTTTTTTTTTTCAAAATAGTATTTGGTTTCAATGGTGGTTTTTAGTTTCAATGGTTTTTGGTTTCGATGGTGGTTTTAGTTTCAATGGTTTTTGGTTTCGATGTTGTTTTTTCGTTTTCAATGGTTACATTCACAAATTGATAAAAACTAAATAAAATTTACATTTTGTAAAAAACACACAATTTTATATACAAAACAAATAAAATTTAGGGCTTTTTTTTAAAACAAATAAAATTTAGGGCTTTTTTTTAAAACAAATAACAAAACTAATAAAATTAAAAATTTAAGTTTTTTTTTAATCAATTACAGGGTTGAATTCCACTTACCGATTCAAAGCCATGGCAAGGTGGAGTTCGGCGTGGGGCATGGAGTGGCGTGGTGTGCTGGTTGCAGACGCTCGGTCGAGGGCTTTCATCTCGTCCTTGTCACTCACTGTGCACTATCGTTTTCGAACAGGGCCCGACCGGCCGGCCGGGCCTTGTTTTTGTTTTTGTTTTTTTCTGTCTCAAACCCTCGATCGAACAATAGCTCGATCGAGAGTCTAACCTAGCCCTCAATTGAGCTATTTAAAAACCCTCGATCGAGGATGCGGAAAACAATTTTTTTGGCTCCCGCGCACCAAGAATGGTGAACCACCTTCGTGGAATCACCCTAATATATTTAATATCTCTATAATTTAATGAAATTATTTTTTAATTAATTATTATATTATAATTGATTTAAATATCATATTTAATTTTATCATTTATTAATTTTATTTACTAAAATATAATTAAATAATAGTTTTATTATTAATTAATTATTATTATTAACTAATAACAATATTAATTAATTACCAGGGCTGGCAGGTGCGGGGGGAGTAATTATAGACTCCTTGGGGAACAAGAAGAAAGACTTTGCCTGGGGCATTAGGAGAAAGACCAACAATGCAGCGGAATGGTTAGGACTCATTAAAGGATTGGATATTGCAACCAGCCTTGGAATTAAGAAACTCGTAGTCCTCAGAGATTCTCTAGTCATTATCAGAGAAGCCAGGCGTATTACTGCTAAACGGAAAAGTCCCATCTCCAAAATGCACCACCTCCTTCAGTGCATTAGTATTGATTTTAATAAGATCACCTTCCTTCATATCCTGCGAGAGTTGAATGAGAAAGCAGAGAAGATGGCGAATATTGGAGTCGAGCTTGCCTATGGCATCCTAAGGCTCGATGAGGATAGATTGGAAACTTCTTGGATTCCCTAAACCTAGAGTTGGAATTGGGGATAAGTCCAAAGAACCTACTTCTTCTCCCTCACTCATCTATGGTCACCCCACATTTAATTAGCATCATTATTATCTTTTTTGGGGATTTCTCCCTTGGGGAATCGATGGCTCTTTCCCTTCTCGATTGTGCCCCTCGCATGCACAAACTTAAAGCTCCCCAGCGTACCGCCAATTGGATGGCATGCAGGCTATATGGTTTAATAAAACCTTGGCTACGTGTCTCCCTCAGAACTCACTCCTCTGTTTTGCATTTTCTCACTGCCCTACTTGGTCTGCGTTTTTGTTTGATAATTTGAACGGTCTTTGTGTTGGTAAGATGGCACATCATGGAGATGGACGCGGTGGGAAGCACTGTTGTCGTGGTGTTGGCAGTTACCAGGGGGATGAGAATCCCACCTGTGGAAGATGTTTTGCTCCAATTCTGGGCGTGGTAGGGGAGCACAGCCTGGGGAAAGGTGGGATGATTCTGCATAACCCGAGAGCTACCCAGGACTTGGCCCCTGCCTAAGGCACGCAGGGGTTGGAAATGTTGTGGTATAGGACGGGAAACACAATATCTTTAAGTTTGAGGTAGAGTTCCTGGATCGTTTGCAGGAGTTGGAGCTACAGGTGAGGATGGTCCGAGGTGAAAACATTGAGTTCAGGAAGGTAATTTCGCATCTTTATCACTTTGCAATTGCTTCTCACTCTGAGGTTAAAACCTAGAATATTTGTGTGGCTGAAAAGATAGAGCATTTGGAGGAAACCTTGGGTCTGACCTACCCCCACAAGGTTCGTAAGCTCAAGTTAACAGGTAGCGAGCTCGAGAGCATCAATCTAAAGATGGAGAAGCTGCAGAACTTCATGGCTACAGCTGGCAACTTCGTGGACCTGAGCACTGAAAAGAACAAGGCTGTGGACTCTGTGGGCGCGGCCATGGACGTTGGACCTCACTAGCAATTTCTCTTGGACCTTTCTATGTTTTCTAGTACTTTATACATGAACTTTGTTCCCTTCAGTTTAGACTCTATTTTTTGTTGGCTTCTTGGATGGGCTCAACGCCTAAATTTTGTATAAGGTAAACTACCAGAAATGTATTTCTTTTGCATCCTCCTCCTAGGACGGTTCGTTAGATGTTTTAGCTTCAACAGGACAGAAAGGTATCATGCTAATTACAAGCTGAATCATGATGAAGTTCGATTGATGGTTGTCTTCCTTTCATGGGAGCAATCAGTTCAGTCTTTTTTAATATAATCCTCCTTTTTTATATGTAATCAAAACCCCTAGTTGTTTCTGTTAAAAAAACAATATTAATTAATTAATTAATTAAAATTACCATTCACTAAATTATTTTATAATTTTTTTAATAAATTACTTATTATAAAATAATGATAGTGTTTAATCAATAATATTGTTTAATTAAACAATATTATTAATCAAATAATTAAAATATGGATTTCATTAAATAATATTAATCTATTTAAATGACATATTTAATTAAATTATAATGTATTTAATATCTCTATCTATCAAAATTATAATGTATTTAATATCTCTATCTATCAAAATTATAATGTATTTAATATCTCTATCTATCAAGTATATATACTATAATATAATTATATTATAGCCAAATAATAATATTGTGAATTAATTAATATTAGTTTATTATTACTTTAATTATAATATTTTAGATAAATACTATCTTCTTATCATAGAATAATATAATATAATATAATTAAAAGTATTATCATTATATTTAAAAATGATATTATTATTTAATTAATTATTGAATTACAATTAATTAAGTAAATATTATATTTTTTAATATTTTTTTTTTATGTTTTATCATTTATTAATTTTAATTATTTATTTATTTAATTAATTAATATTGTTATTAACTAAATAACAATAATAATTAATTAATATTTTCATTCACTAAATTATTTTGTTTAATTACTTATTATAAAATAATAATAATGTTTAATTAATAATATTGTTTAATTAAACAATATTATTAAACAAGCAATTAAAATATGGATTTCATTAAAATCATTAAGTAATATTAATCCATTAATATTTTTAATTAAATAATCATTAATTAACTAATATTATTATTAACTAAATAACTATAATATGATTTAAATTATTTTATAATTATTATGTTTAATTAATTATTATAAAATAATAATATTGTGTAATTAAACAATGTTATTAATCAAACAATTAAATTATGTATTTCATTAAAATTATTAAACAATATTATTCTATTAATATTTCAAAGATATGTATATGCGCGCCGACAACATTGATAATATTAATGTGTCCGAATATGCTAATAGACGTAAATGGAGCACACACATACTTTTCCTATTAATATTTTTTCCTATAGTACATATCTCATTTATGCCTATCAACATATTCGGACACATTAATATTATTAATGTTAATATTGCTAGTATAATACAAAATTTGACTTTAAAAAAATGCCACCAACCAAATAAATAAAATAATATTTAAAAAAAAAACACTATCGATTTTTATGTTTAAGAAGAATAACCTTTTAAAGGAGTCTTAAAAGTAATAATGTTTAAATAAATATTATGATCTTGAATATATTAAAATAGTTAGCCATCGAATATCAAATCAATTTTATATTCATTTTAATGTACTTTGATTTCATCGTATATGTGATATTGTAATGACACGCTTAAAAAAAGGATTACCCACTTTCAACAACCTTTCGATTTTGTAAGAAGTTATACTTTTTAAGTAAGATTACCTACTTTCAAGAACCTTTCGATTTTGTAAGAAGCTATACTTTTTAAGTAAAATTACCTACTTTGAAGAACCTTTCGATTTTGTCAGAAGTTATACTTCTTAAATGGAAAATTGTTCCATTGTTTTTCTAAATAGTTGGAAAAACGAAAAAAACATAGATGAGAAATAAAGAATCAACTAAATGAGATAAGGAATAGTTTATTTATTTTAAATTTTTTAATTTACATGGGTTTTAATTGGAATAGAATAATTCGTTTTTTTGGTAAAATCTAAATTTCCATCAAATCATATAATTTTTATAACTAATATATGTGATTTTAAGATTTTTTTTTAATTTCTAACATGAATATTAATAAAACTAGAGGAAAATTGTAAAACATTGAAAACTTGGAATATTTAAACATAACTTATAAAAAATCATTAAATTTCAATTTTAATTGATTTGGTAATCAATAGTAATTATTGTTAGCAATTAGTAGGTGGAGAATGAAGTGTGTGAATACATAGAAAATCATTTTTGAATTTTTTATAACTTTTCAATGTTTTGAAAGTAATTTTTAATTTTATTATAATTTAATGATTAACAAAAATTATTTAACTAAATATTTTGTTTGTAATTTATATAAATTATGTAGAAATGATTATCATTAATTATTCATATTAATTATTATATATTTATTCTCAATTTTTAATATATTTAAATGTTTTTGGAATAGTTTATTTATTCTACATTTTGGATTTTAGGGTGGGTTTTTGGACGGAATCCAATAATGTGTTTTTTGTAAATTCCAAATTTAGAAGTATTTAAATTGTGTTTTTTAATCTATAAATAAATTAAACACCCATGAATACTCCAGATTTTTAAGTGTACTCCAAACAAAATGATTGAAAATGTACATTATCTAGATTACACCAATGTCCTTTTATTATCATTTTTACATCAAATATTAAATGTTCATTCCCTATAATTGTGGAGAAAAAACAAAATTCAAAATAAACTTTTCCATATTACATATGCTTTAGTGAGAAGATTCATTAATAGCATTTTGGTTGGAGTGATTTATCAAGGAATTTGTTTTTTCTATAGAAAAAATTCACAATTTATTAACCATAATAAATTATATTCGGGCTTAGCCATTCCATACATAGATCTTTTGTCATATGTTTTCTCCCAAACAAATATGTAGCTACATCTTAATAACATGCTACAGCAATGCTTAGTTGTAAGCTTCACCTACAAATAAAACAAAAAATATATATGCTTCATCAACATATTTTTGCAACACTATAAACTAGTTTAAGAACCAAATTTATCATTTACAACATTTTCACCATACTTTGATTTGACAACCAAATTTATTATTTAAAACACTTTCAATCAAATCATTAAGATGCCTTAAGTGCGCTACAGGGCCAGTTTTCTAATTGATCCCATCATTATGGAAATTGGTAATACAACTTTACGTCTTTCCAACATTTCATGTAAATGTCATGTTATCCATTATTATGCATGAGAACATTTTTTTACCCGGGGAAAAAATTATCACAGTCCAAATTTATATTTCAAAATCTGAACCATATTGTTTAGTTGCTATATAAATAGCCTTACATTGATACTTTTGTATAGAATTTTAGTCGTAATCACTATATATATTCTCTTAGAGTATAAACGGAAAATACGAGTGCATGTATTGATTCCATATAATGCACTTTTGAAAAAAAAAAAAAAAAAAACCTAACAGGCAGAATATTCTATGTATGCCCCAAAAATTCAAAAGAAAGTCCAAATAGAGAGGCCAAAAGGCCTAAGAGTTAAATCTACAAAGGTCCTAGATCAATCTCCTTTATAAGGTCTTTGTTGATCTCCCAAATTTTTGTAGTGCCCTCATCAA
Source organism: Larix kaempferi (assembly GCA_027924585.1). Classification (NCBI taxonomy): domain Eukaryota; kingdom Viridiplantae; phylum Streptophyta; class Pinopsida; order Pinales; family Pinaceae; genus Larix; species Larix kaempferi. The sequence continues at coordinate 10,751,843 of BSBM01000727.1, forward strand.
ATTGTAATCCAAGATTGGAAATTTGATATGCCCCTGCGTTATAATCCTTGTAGACACGGTGAAAAGATAAAAGATCAAATGCTTCTATGATCCTGCAAATATCCTCATATATAGGTCTAAGGAATATATTATGTGGCGGTCTTCTATTATTGATCCAATCAATCACGAGGAGGGAGTCTCCAATGACTTGTAAAGTCGAGACCCCAATGTTGAGGGCTAGTTGAAGTAATTTCAAGACCACTGAAAGCTCTGCCCTGTTGTTACTAGATGGACTGATGTTGGCTGCAAAATCGACCCTATGACAATCTGAAAAGTATATGGAACCACTAATGCCCCCTCTGCAAGGACTCCCTTGTGTAGCACCATCAAAGTAACACCAAGGTATAGATTTTTCTAGTTATTAACCTACGATCTGTCTTGAGGGAAGTGTGCTAAAATAGTAATACTTTTTGTTGCAAAGATATGGGGATGTATAAAGGTATCATGAAAGATCAGTTTGTTGCGGGCGAGCCAAAACCCCCAGACCATTAGTACAGGTCGAGCTTTATATTGTTGATATGTTGTGGAGTAGATCCATTTCTGGAAAATGGTAGAGATATCCTCTCCTTCCCATATGAATGAGGTACGTGTAACATGTGTAGCATATTGTCATGTTTCTTTCAAATATGGACAATTCAAAAAGAGGTGATTTATAGACTCACCATTATAGACTCACCATTAGGTACACAAAGAGCACATCTGCTAGGTCCAACACCAAGGAAGTTGTTTAAATGATCCAAGACCAATACTTTCCTTGCTAGAACAAGCCAAATGAAAAGCTTTTTCTTCAAAGGGCAGTTGAGATTCCAAATTACCTTATGCCACCATTCAGTGGATGGATGGTCTTCTTCTTCCCTAAGGACTTGATATCCAATTTTTGGCTTGTATGTACCTCCTATAGCATTCCTGGTCCAAATAATAGAGTCCTCTTCATTATTAATTCTAATGTGACAGCCCTTCAGGGATTTAGTATAAATATCCCACTGATATTTCTCTACGTTCTCAAGCCCCAAAAACTTAGAAGAAATCCATTCTTAACGAAAAGGAGTACTATTTAATTCATCTTGTATATGATACAGGAAAGTATAACCTTTGTCCGTAAGGAAGTTGATCAAATGATCTGGTAAATTGTGTGCTTCCTTACTACCCACACATGGATCAATTCCAACTTTGATTTTTTTACCATTTCCAATCTGCCAAGATAGCCAATCACCTATGAGATATGAGGGTGCCACCATAACATTCCACATGATGGATATGTTCCTCATCGACTTATGTCTGATATTAATCCATTCGAGGACAGTCAGTGGAGATATATGTTTATGGAGTATGACTTTGGCCCAAATACCTCTACCTATAATCAACCGTCAAATCCCTTTTGTAGCCAAAGATTTGGAGAAACTAATGTGATGCTTGAGTCCCCAGCCTCCAAGATGTTTGGGTAGAGTAATTCTTCTCCATGAAATCCAATGGTAGGATTTTGGAGCATCCTTCCTTCTCCATAGGAATTTAAAGCACAACTTTATGATGGTTTCATATACACCTATAGGTATATGTGCAAGAGTGGCCCAATATACATGTATATCTTCAAGGATAGATTTCAACAGTATAGGTTTGCCATCTTTTGACAACCAATAGTTGCACCATAGATTTAACTTCTTCTCCACTCTTTGGACGAGCTAAGCCCAATCCTTTATATTGTAATCATTAGGTTTAATGATAAAACCTAGGTACTTTATTCCATCAAATAAATCATTTTGTTCAAAGTCAAAATAATTTGTGAACTAATACATAAACCCCAGATCAAGATTCAAAAAGGATATAGAAGATTTCCTGGAATTGTAAATCATACATGTAGCTTGTGAGAAAAGATTAAACAGTTCTTTAAGCTTAAGGATATCCCTCCTAAAACGGTCAGAGAAAAGTAGAATGTCGTCAACAAAGAGCAGGTGAGTAATATAGATTGTTCTTCCAAAGTAAAAACCTTTTAGCGAACCATTCCTTCTAGTTGAGGTAATAACTCTACTGATACCTTCCATGATAAGGAGGAAAAGGAGGGGGCAAGTGGACAACCTTGCCTTAGGCCTCTACCTGGCCTGAAGAATCTGGAGGCAGAGCCATTTATAAGAACTGCAAAGATGACTAAATGAACACATGGGACATAATCCAATCGATGATTGGTAATTCAAAACCAACTTGTGTAAGAACAAATTTAAGATAGGTCTAGTTGACTCTACCGCATTCCTTTGATAGGTCTGCCTTTATAACAACTGTTGGAATGTGCATCAGTTTGGCAGTATGGAGTACCTCCTGTGCTATGCCTATCGAGTCGTGGATTTGTCTACCCTATAGGAATGCAAATTGTTCCTGTGTGACTGCATCCGAAAGAATGCCTCTAATTTTGTTTGCAATGGTCTTCACAATAATCTTATAGATACAATTGCAAAGGGATATAGGCCTTAGATCCTCCATTGTTTTAGTCTTTTCCACTTTGGGGATTAGTATTAAAAAAGTAGATTTAAATGATGTCAGGACTCTATCATTAATCATGGACTCTTCAATAACAAACAGTAGATATTCCTCGATAAAATCAAACATTCCACTATAGAACTCGAGTGGCCATCCACTAGGGCCAATACTTTTGTCGTGGTGCATGGATTTGAAGGCAAGTAGGAGTTCACTTTTTGAGATAGGTTCCATTAAAGAGCGGTTATGCTCCTCTGTGACAAAAGAAGGGAAATGTCCAGTAGTCTCTAACATAGATGCAACAGGTGCAATCTGATCTTCGTTATAAAGTTTAAAGAAATGTGATACTCCAACTTCTGGAATGTTGTGAAAACCCATGACCATTTCCTTATTCTTGTCTTCAATTTCCCAAATGGAGTCACTTATATGCTTCCTATGCTTGATATGGTTGTGAAAAAACTTAGAATTGTTGTCTCCATGTTTCAGCCAGATAGCTCTGCTTTTAAGTCGGAGCTCTGCTTCTTCATCAAGTAGAATTTTTCTTCTTTTTGTCTCAAGCTCTGCGATAAGTAACTTCTGCTCATTCAATCTTAATCCAATTGGGTTGTCCAAATGAAAGGAAACCAACTGTTCCTCTAAAGACTGTAAGACTGTAGTTCCATGACTTTAAGTTTTTTGATGTTCGCTAGCCTAGGAATAATATGATCCTTCAATCTCTTTAGGTTGTTCAGAAATTGCATAAAAGCTTAACGATTTATGCCTAGAGAGTATGAGATCCATGTCTTTAACAAATTGCATGAAACAATCATCTTGTAACCATTGGGCATTGAACTTAAAAGGGGAGAGAGGCGGCTTTTTCAAATCCCCTCTAAAATTCAAGAGGACCGGGAAGTGGTCGGAGTCTCCACCCCCCACCCATTGTTTAATGCAAGATACATAATTGAGTAGGTCTTCACTCATACACTGCTAATATAGCGGTTCTGGTGAATGGGGCTCCTACCTCTTTTTTCAGCTGTTCTAGGGGCATTCGTCAGGGGTGCTCACTTTCTCCTCTACTTTTCCTACTGGTCATTGAAGGCCTTAGTAGAATGATATCACATGCTAAACAGGAGGGCAAAATTATTGGTATCAGAATTGCTAAAGATTTCTATATTACACATGTTTTGTTCGTAGATGATGTTCTACTCGCTGGTTTGGATACTGTTTCGGAATGGAGACATTTCTAGAAGATTATTTCTTTGTTTTGTAAGGCTTCTGGGATGGCTGTCAGTATTAGAAAATCTTGTTTTTATGGGAACCTGATCTCGGAGGACAGAATGCTGGAGATCCAGAATCTAATGCCCTATAATTTCTGCTGTATCAATGATGGTTTCAGGTATCTGGGGTTTACCCTTAAGCCTAATGGATATTTAATCAAGGATTGGGATTGGCTCATCAAGAAATTTGAGAATCGTATTTCCAATTGGACATATCGACTGTTGTCGATTGGGGGGAAGTTAACATTGGTGAAATCTGTCCTGATGGGAACTCCGGTGTACTGGCTTTCTCTTCTGCCCATTCCAAGCTCTGTTATTAACTCATTGCGCAGATTGATGTTCAACTTTTTATGGTCTGGTGGTTTATATAAGCATAGTCTGGTGATGGTGGGGTGGGAGAGGATTTCTCTGCCATTGGATGCTGGTGGATGGGGCATCCGGGACCTGTCGGTTTTCAGTGCAGCCTTGAGATTAAAAAGCCTGTGGCGTGCTATTTTTGGCAGCACATTATGGTCGAGACTGATACATAAAAAATATATTAAATTAGAAGTCTCACATTGGCTTAGAACTCCTACTAAGAAGATTAGAGGTGTGTCTCCCATGTGGAACGGATTCTTGAAGGTCTATAAATGGCTGGCGTTGGAACTTTGTTGGAGAGTCGGTTGTGGGCAAGAGATTGCAATTGGAGTAGATCCAATTGTGGGGATGAAAGATTCTTACTGTTTATCTCCAAATCTGGTACAGCAACTGCGGGCTGGGGGTTATGTTACGTTGAACTCCATTGGAAATACCTTTCCTGGTCACTGGCTGTCTGAAGTCAATCTACAGTTAAGTCCCGACTATACTGCTGAATGGAGGGAGTACATTCACAATCTGAATATTAATGGTATTCGACTTAACGAAGGTGCTGACATTGTAGTATGGTGTGGGAATGATTCTACTGGGTCTGTTACTGTGAGCTCAGCATACAACTATCTGATTAAAGGCAGGTGCATATACCCGAAGCAGTGGTGGTGCGTTAAACTTTGGCAGTGGCATTTACCACTCAAAATGAAATGTTTCTTTTGGCTGGCACTACAGGATAGACTGAAGTCCTGGGAGAATCTACAAGTTATGGGATGGATTGGTCCCAGTATGTGCTTCCTGTGTCGTTGTAATATGGAATCTACCAAGCATCTATTTCTGGAGTGCTCCTTTACCCTGGCTCTTTGGGAATATATTTATCATTATTTTGACATAAAAGTTAGATGGGCTGGAGATTATATTGCTAATTCGCTGAACAATTGGAGATCAGACTGTAAGGAACACCAGACTTTGCCTATCTATATCTGTTGGGTGATATGGAGGACTAGAAATAAGGCTATTTTTGAAGATATTCAACCTCGGTTGCAACAGGTGTTTGAGACTGTTATCAGCTCCTATTCGAATTTACAGGCGGTGGATAAGACTCGGGGTCTTAGAAACATTGGTCCGTTGAGCTTCACATTTTCGCGTCCCATATGTTTCTTTGATGGTGCATCTGATTCTGGTGAATGTGGGGCTGGGGGTATCATTTATCTTAATAGTGATCACTATTTTGCCTTGCAGATGAAATGTGGTAAAGGCTCCAATACGAAGGCTGAGATTCTGGCATTATGGTGTGTGGCCAAGGTGGCAAATTGTTTTGGGTTAGTCAATGCACTTATATTTGGTGACTCTCGGGTCTCTATTAAGTGGGCTTTGGGGGAATATCAACTGAATGTTTTACATTTGACTTATTGGTGTGACCGTGTCAAGGAGGAACTTATGAAGCTGGGACAGTATACTCTGGAGCATATTTATCGGGAACATAATGTTGGGGCGGACTTACTCTCCAAATCGGCATTGGATGCTGCTGAGGACTACATTGTGTGGGAGGAATACTTAGAGAACCAGTGTGTAGACTCTGGTAGCTTTTACTACTTAGATTGATCTGTTGTTTTTTGCTTATAAGTTATAGTTTTTCTATCTTTGATATAACTGTATACAGCTATATGCTGGGCCAAGGACCTATAGGTCTGTTTTTGGTTTTGGATGTATAAGTTATTTCCTGTTACATACTCTCTTGAGGGAGGATGATCCATTGATACTGATCTACGAATATCATGTACTATTTGATTCAAGGTTGAATATCAATAGTATGCTTTTTTCTCGGAAAAAAAAGATATCTATCTAAACGTTTTGATTATGCGTGAGAACATGAGAATAGGAATAACCATTTATAGTTTTTACAAACGTCATAATATGAGATTATATGACATTAAAATACACATATTTTCTTATAAAGTGGCACGTTTTATAGTCTAATATGCAAAGTTCATAATACGAGATTATATGGCATTAAAATAAATATATTTTCTTATAAAGAGGCTTCATTTATAATTTTAACGAACGTCATAATATGAGATTATATGACATTAAAATACATATATTCTCTTATAAAGTAGCACGTTTTATAGTTTAATATGCAAAGTTCATAATATGAGATTATATGGCATTAAAATAAATATATTTTCTTATAAAAAGGCACATTTTATAGTTTAATAGAAAGAAGATGTGTTTTTTAATGTAATCAATAATATATTTTATAGTTTAATAGGAAGTTGATTTTTTTTTAATGTAATCAATAATATATTTTATAGTTTAATAGGAAGTTGATGTAATTATTAGATTATATGGCATTATTAGATTATATATTTTCTTATAAAGAGGCAAATTTTATAGTTTAATAGGAAGAAGATGTTTTTTTTAATGGAATCAATAATATATTTTATAGTTTAATAAGAAGTTGATGTATATATTTTATAGTTTAATTAGAAGTTGATGTATTATTGATATGTAAAATAATATTAGCATATAGTATTTTGACAAATTTATATTTATAAGATATTAAGTAAAGAAAATATATATATATGTAATCTAAAATTTAAATTAAAATCTAAAAAAATTAAAATATGATTATTTTTTAAATTGATTGTTTTTTAGATAGATTAAAGATTGCAACAAATAGATGCGTATTTGAACATTTAAAATGGTAATAAATGTTAACTGTTAAAAATTGAACTAGTATATAAATATGATAAGTGAATGACAAAAATCTAAAATAGCGCATAAGTCCTAAGGTTCATTTGGATGATAATAAATTTCTCAAGAAAATATTATATATCTCTTTTAAAGCCAAATAACCAAGTCTTTTAATGATAAAAAACCTAAGACCTCTTCATAAAATTTGGTAAAATCCTCTATGAATATGCATACCAGGGAAATATGATTCAATGACTTCATAGAGATATGAATACTATGGAAATATGATTCAATGACTTCATAGAGAGGGGTCTTGATCCTCCAAAATCATTCATAAAGGAGTTCAACAATTTCCTATATGTGTGAATATTGGAAAAAGTTAAAAAATATATATATAAACCAATGTATATTTATCTTCTTTTTTTTTACCATGCTTGGAGAGGGTTTAAATCCCACGAAGTAAGCAAACATGGTAGTAGACAAACACATATAGATAGATTTAATTAAAAATATAAAGTTCACATGGACCTAACTTTGGATAGTTTAAATGATGAGAGAGATAATTCCTTGGAGGAACAAACCTTTTCTCAAACTTCACAATCTAAAAAAAATTTGCGCTTAAAAGATTTGATTTTTCGTACTATTTGATAATTTTATAATTAAAATAAATTTAAATTAGATATACAATATGATAATAGAAAATCATATATGTCATATAAAAATCACACTTAATCAAAATGTGTGATTTGTATATAGATATTAACGTAATACTAACACATAACATATGTAATACTAACACATAACTAATTAGTAATACTAACACATAACATATGTGTGGGGGCTTTTGATATAGATATTAACGTGCAAAATGGCAAATGACGGCTATCAAATTTAAACACTAATACGTCGCAAAAGGGTACCACATAAAAATTATTTATTATTTATTATATCAAATAAAAATTAAGAATAGATAAATAAAATTATCATGAAGGGATGGTTATGGCCACAAAGGGTACCACATATTAAAGGTAGAGGGCATATGGTTTTTTTCAACCTAACATATTTATTTAGGGGATGGTATTTTTGAAGCTAATTTAACAATATAATAGATTAAAAGAGAATAACACTTCAATCTATTACAACTAGCTAATTTAATTAACATTTCATATACATAATTTTACATATTTAATACTTTCTCATTCTTTTATAACTTCTAAATGATAACTTTAATGAAATAGGTAGGATTAGGAAGGAAGGATGGCTAGGTTTAGGGTTTTTTGGCTGCAATTTTACTGCAGGAATGGTGTGATTTTGCAGGAGGCGGCTGGCTAAACTTCTGGCAACAATACTTGGAGTCCCTTGGCCTCTCGGGGTCAACTAGTACCGTCCAAGTTAAAAAAAGTGGACAGTTTATCATTCTGTTGCCAGGTTTTAGTTAAGTACTAACTGTCTTAATCAACTATTCTTGTGTGTATTCTGCAGACATCTTCCTGGGCCATTCTCGTGGTGGAGCACTGCTAAATTTGTGGAGGTGGCTGCTCTTTGTATTATCCTACTATTTTTACGGGGTGGTCCTTTGTTTCCTGGGTGGACTCTAGGTGTTCGGTCCTTTGTTTCTCCGTGGTGGTGCTTGTGTCTGCGATTTGGTGGGCTCCAGGTGTTAGTTTCTCAGATGGACTGGTGTCGGTCACATTTGCTTGGGCGTTGTGTCCTGATGTTTTGATTTGGAGAGGTCGCCTGCTGTGGTTTTGTTGTAGCCAGTGGTGGGTTGGGTTACCGGATTTCCCGGTTTGTAGAAACCCTTTTTTCCTTCTTGGTTTGGACACTATGTCCCTTCCATTCCTTCCCGGGGGTTTTGGCAATGTTGCTTTCGAGGGTTCGACTCCTGGTGTGGACGCCCATCCTGCAAACCCTAATTTGTTTGGTGTCAGGGCAAAGAATCGGCGTAGGGTTAAAACTATTAAGGCAAGGGAAAAGGTGGACCGATATGTAATATCGTCTGTTTCAAACTTGGATAGAGTTGAAATGTTGGCTGAGCGGGCGCTGGTAGGGCGTTTGGAATACACCTCGGGTTCGAGGGAAGATATTGTGGAATGGGTGAAGAAATATTGGGTACCGATCACTGGTATTGCCCCTCGTATTAACTTATTAATGAACTATTGGATACTTTTTACCTTCTCAAAGTCAGAATACATGGAACAGGTTCTGGATGGTACGTGGTTGTTTAAAGATGGGTCTTTGGTGCTTAAGAAATGGCACATTGATTTTGACCCTCTCCGTGAAAAACAGGGTATCAGGCACTTGTGGATGATGATTCCGGGTCTGCCTATAGAACTCTGGACAGAAGACATTATCGTGGGGCTTGCGAATTCTGTGGGGAGGTTTATCCGGCTTGACAGGAAAACCCTATTTGGCATTGATCGCAGATATGCGAAAGTTATGGTTGAATTTGACCTAAGTTTGGGGTTACCGACATATATTGAAATTGTGTGGGGGTCGAGGACGTGATTTCAGTGCTTGGATTTTTTTCACATACCATTTAGATGCTTCCACTGTCACACTGTTGGGCATGTTCGGGCTTTGTGTCCAAATTTGATGGGTCAAAATGATATGGGTGCACCTGTTCCTGTCAATTCTCCCTTGCATCCTACATCTGATGGTTCGGCTCAAGCTCGCCAGGGCATCGGTAAGTTAAAATCTATTCCTGAAAAGACATATACTGATGTTTCCAATGAAGATTTAGCTTTTATTGCAAACTGGGAAAGGGATTTGGATAGAAGAATTTCTTTAGGTGAGGTTATTGTGGGTAAGAGTAACCATAGTACTCCTGTTGGGGGGAAGGGGACTGTGGGGGCTGGGAATATTGATTTGGTAGCTCGAAATTTAGATGGTGAACTTAATGCTACTAGTTTTAGGTCGGCTCTGACTTCCTTTGTAGACCTGGAGTCGAACCACTCTCCTGTTTTCCCTAACCCTCCTGAGAAGGGTATTGAATCACCTATGGTACGGGACCCTGGTAAAAACACTATCTTGGAAAGCTCTCAGGTCTCGGGGTCTGTGACTTGTGATTTGGTTGGGGATGAAAAGAAATCTGAGTTATCTAGTGTTTGTGAGGGTAGGGTTACGGAGATTTTATCACCTTTACCTGTTTATTCGAAGAATCCCTCTTTGAATTCGGATACTCTTCATCTCAGCTCCATTAAGTTCCAAAATTTGACAATTAGGAAAAGGAGAAAGGGGAAGAAGGGTACTGTAAAGGAAAATTATGTTGAGGATTATCTTTCGATGGCTGACAGACTTAAAGCTGAGGGGAAGGATTTTTTTATCTTTTTTCGGGTCTTAGAGCAGAGAACCCCGGGGGATATGGTTCGTGATGTCCCTACTCTCCCTGAATGTTCGTGGGTTGGGGAAGGCTTCACAGGCTAGGGCCTTGTCCAACCTTTTTCATGTTACTAGCCTGGGTATTGTCTTAATACAAGAAACTATGTGTTCAAGTTATGATGTGGTTACAAAGATTGGGGGGGTTTTGCCATCTTGGGAGGTTTCGACAGTTGACTCCAATGGCATTTCTGGTGGCCTCGCTGTTGCGTGGAATCCAAACCTCTTTTCTTTCATTGTATATAAAACGCCTTGGGGCATTCTGATGCGGGGCTGTTGCTTGGGATTGAAGTTGGAACTGACTATATTTAACTGTTACGCTCCTTATAGTGACAAACATAAATTTTGGGATTCCCTGGATAGTTCTGGTATTCTTAATGCAACCAATCTTATTTTTGTAGGGGATCTGAATATTACGAAGTCTTCTTTTGAAATTTAGGGCCAAAAGGCCAGAATGGATCCTTTGGCTGACTATTTCATTTCTTTCCTTGAAAGAAATGCACTTATTGATGTGGATTCGGTAAAGTTGTGTCCTTCCTGGACGAATGGTAGAGGTGGTAGTGATGGAATCCATAAACGTTTAGATCGTTTCTTGATAAAGGAAAATCTTCTCTGTCAGTTTCAGAAGTATCGGACATGGGTGCATGAATCGAAATTTTTAGAACATTGGCCAATTATTTTTCAATTTCGAGGACCTGGGTGCAAAGTTAAAAAGACCTTTTAAATTTGATAGTTCATGGATTGAGCAGGAGGAGTTTTGCTCTATGGTTAAAAACTTTTGGAAAACTGTTACTGTTGAAGGTACTGATCCGGTAGATTTATTCTGCAAAAAAATGAGAAATCTTAAATTTGTTGTCAGTAAATGGATAGTGGAGAAAAAGGCAGCAGATAAGGAGGAATTGAATCAGTTAGAACTGGATATTCAGAGGTATCATTCAGAAAATGTTTCGGGGGTACTGGATATGGATGGATTTGAAGTCGCAAAAAAATTTGAGAAAAAAGAGGAAGAAATCTTGCTTCAAGAGGAAAAGGAGTGGAGGTTGAAGAGTCGGGTCTTATGGGTTCAGCATGGAGATAAAAACTCAAAATTATTTCACTCCTATGATTCTGCCAGACGTAATATGAATACTATTTGGGAATTGAAAAATGACTCGGGCAATATTATTTCTAGGGATGATTCATTAAAGTCTGAAGCTGTTAATTTTTTTCACAATATTTATAAAGATGATGGGGATGGTGTGTTATTGGACCAGATTAGAGTAGCAAAACTCTTTCCCAGATTTTTTGATGAGCAGGATGCAGCTGAGTTGGGAAAAGAGGTTACACTGGATGAAATTGAACATACTATGAAAATTTTTAAAAGGGAGAAAATCTCGGGGCCCGATGGCTAGCCTGTTGAAGTTTATATCCATTTCTTGGAGGTTATGGGTAAGGATTTACTCAGTATGGTGGAATACACTAGATTGTTTGGGGTTTCTTCTGGTGCCCTTAATTCTACTTTTGTTACATTAATCCCCAAATGTGATCACCCGTCATCCTTTGGGAATTTCCGCCCTATTGCAATGTGTAATTTAGCCTACAAGTTTATTACAAAGATTATTGCGCAGAGGATTAAGACTGCTTTATCTTAGCATATTACTGCTGAACAATTTGGTTTTTTGCACAACCGCCAGATTCATGATGCTATTGGTGTTTCTCAAGAGCTCATGCACACTATAAAGACTATGAAGCTGGAAGCTATGCTTTTAAAAATGGATTTGGAGAAGGCATATGATCGTGTAAATTGGGTCTTTTTAAGGCTGGTGTTGATTCAGATTGGGATGCCCCCTTTGGTCATCAATTGGATTATGGGTTGTGTAACAACGACAAGCATTGCAGTGTTGATTAATGGGACACCTTCTGATTTCTTTCAGTGTACCAGGGGACTGTTCCAGGGTTTCCCTTTATCACCCCTTCTGTTCATCTTAGTGATTGATGCTTTCAGCAGACTTCTGAATATTGCAAAAGAGGAAGGTTTCATCAAAGGTATTGAAGTCAGTCGAGGTTGTATCCTCACACACTTGATCTTTGTTGATGATGTGCTATTGGTGGGTTTAGCAACTGTTGAGGAATGGATGGTATTTAGAAACATTATCAATGTCTTTTGTAATGTCACGGGCATGAAGGTGAGTTCTACAAAATCAAATTTCTTCCACTTTAATGTAAGCTCTGCCAGAAGGGTAGAAATTGGGAGAATTCTGCCTTATAGTTGTTGTGATTTAGAAGATGGGGTAAAGTATCTTGGTTTCTTTTTAAAGCCAAACAATTACCATTTGGTTGACTGGAAGTGGCTTCTGCGCAAGGTTGAGGCTCGTGTATCCCATTGGACCTACAGGTTTTTGTCCATTGGGGGTAAGCTCATACTTGTGAAAGTTGTTCTTACAGGTATACCTGTGTATTGGATGTCTCTGTTGGAAGTTTCGGGGTCTATATTGAATGTGGTCAGAAAGTTGTTATTCAATTTTTTGTGGACTGGTGGTGTAAATCGTGCAAAGCTGACTATGACAGGATGGGAGACTCTATCTAGGCCAGAAAGGTTCGGTGGATGGGGTATAAAGGATCTCAAAGTTTTCAATAATGCGCTTAGACTTAAGAGTCTGTGGCGTGGGATTTTTGGGTGTTCACTATGGTCTCACGTCATTCATAATAAATACATAAAGGTCGAGGTGCACTAATGGATCTGGAAACCAAAGAATCTAGCAGGTTGCATTTCCCCGATGTGGAGAGGTTTGTTAAAGGTTTCTAGATGGATAGTTGATGATTTAAAATGGCAGGTGGGCTCGAGTGAAAAGATAACTGTGGGGAAGGATCCCATCCTGGGAATAGAGGGTACCGATAATTTCCCTGAGCGTTTGTTGGGTTAAATAAATATTTATGGCTTATCTACCTTGAATCAGATAAGGAATGGAGCTCGGTTTACCGGTGAAGGAAAATATTGGCTCGATGCAAAAGATTTGGGGCTTCATGGCTCGGATGTTGTTGTTTGGGATGGTTATATTCATAATTTATATATTGCAGGTGTGCATTTAAATGATGAGGTTGACAAACTTGTCTGGACTGGTGATGATAAATCTGGAATGGTCACTGCGAAAGCTGCTTATAACAGAATTCTTCAGAAAAGATATATTTTCCTGCAGGATTGGTGGTATAAACAAATTTGGAAATGGGAGTGTCCATTGAAAATAAAATGTTTCCTTTGGCAAGCTCTCCAGGGTACTCTCAAAACTTGGGATAATCTATTAAGACGGGGCTGGTGTGGTCGCAATCGATGTATTCTCTGCAAGCAGAATATGGAAACTATCAGTCACCTTTTTGTTGATTGTCGATTTGGAAGGGATATCTAGAATATTGTTCGTGCAAACTTGCATATTAATGATATATGGGAGGTTGGAGATTTTGGTACATGTCTTCACAATTGGTATAGGAATTCAAATTCTCACCTTCTTATACCAATCTTTGTGTCATGGATAATTTGGTATGCTAGAAACTGTGAAACTTTCAATGGCAGAGTGCTTGAAGTTAAGGCTTGTGGGTTAACTGTTCTGAAGATGATTCATATCTATTATAATGAAAAGTTGAAGACTGAATCTTCTCGTATCAGTTTGCTTACATTCACTGTAAATCAGCCTTTCTTTTTTTTTTATGGGGCTGCCTAGAATGGCTTATGTGCAGCAGGTGGTGTGATTTTTTTAAACAAAGATCACTACTTTACTCTCAAGCTCAATTGTGGATCTGGGATAAACACGAAGGTAGAACTGTTGGCATTATGGTGTGTTATGAAGATGGCAAATATCTTTGGTCTTGTGGATCTAAAGGTATATGGTGATTCGCGGGTGACTATTAAGTGGGCGTCCGGGGATTTCAACTTACAGGTTTTGGCCCTTCGTCATTGGTGCTGGCGCACAAGAGCTGAGATCGATAAATGTGAAAAGGTTACTTTTGAACATATCTATAGAGAACAGAATGACATGGCTGATAAATTATCAAAGTTGGCTTTTGATGGTATAGAAGGATATCTTCTGTGGGAGGAATGTTATGAACAAAATGTACTAGATCATGGGACTCATTTCATTTTTGGGGATATCTAAGATGGCATAGTAATATTTTGATGCTGGATTGTAAATTTTCTGAACTTTTTTTATTATTGTTTCATGTACGAGCCTGCGTGCTTTGGTTATAAAGAAAAGTCTTGGGAATATGAGACTTAGACATATCTTTGTACTATTTGATTCTGAAGAATAGCAATAGTACGTTTTTTTTCCTCTGAAAAAAATTTAAAAAAAAAATTATCACATAAAAAGTTATCTTCCCTATAAGATGTCATTAATCCCGTGAAGATATTCCCATATTACAGAGCATCTCACTTTAGCTTTTGTCGGGGATTCGTTCAAAGCTTGTCCCCACCAAAAAATTAATTCGTACATTACTAACATACACAAACTAAATAACTTTATCACAACGATTTCTATGTAAGTGTGGATGTCTTGTGCCACTTTTTTTAATCCTTCTTATGGATGTTTAAATCCATACAAACAAGATTGAAGATGGAATAATATATATATATATATAATCTAATTACGAAATTTAACATTTAATTTTTTTTATTATATATTAATGTTTTAGGGATGTCAGTAGTGGTGCATTTTTATTACCCATTTTGTGTAACTTAATTCTCCATGCTCCAGGTCTCTTTTTTCTTCCAATTTTTTATCACATATACTTTTGCATGTTTTTTATCTAACCGTATTGGTCTTGAGGTGTGACGAGTCCAAAATGATGCCATGTCGGCCACAAAGTTCCAAGTTGTTTAATCCTAATTAGTGTATTTTTTGCTTAGATTCAATAAGTGAACATTAATGTGACTTAAAATGTGATTTCAAATTTCAAATATGCATTTTATTTCAAAATGTAAAAGAATATTTTTTGATAAACAATTTTAAAAACATAAAAATATTGACAATGACTTATACATAAATTACTTTTATAAACTATTTATGATAATTAATTTTTCCAAAATTAAAATCAACAAACACCACTTCTATATCCATTACCAGGCTTCAAATTTGAAGCCTTCAGGGCCCTTCAGAGGCCATTTTACATGTCATAGAAGACCACCTCAAATTTTACCATGCAAAAAAAAATTAATTTCATGGTAAGCTCGTCAATAATTAAATTAACCACTACTGTTTAAAATTGCAACAGAAGGGCAGCTTCAAATTTCACCCGTCGGCAGTTTTCAGTGGGAAATTGGGAATGCGGCTACTAGCTAGGTGACTTGGGAGTGGGACTTGATACTCGGTTACTCTCCAATATCCACGTGTCCGATCATCGATGGATCATGGACCATTGGGCCTCTAATAATATCGTTGACCAGCTTATGTGGACAGGCTTACACTGTGCAGCCCATGGCTGGAACGCTTCTAAGTTCTCATGTCAGTGGTGAGCGCTTACATGTTTAACACATTTAATGGCATCAACAACTTTAATAAACATGGTTTATTGGCTCATACGTGTTGCTGGAAGTGGTCTTACCGAGTTACCAGTTATCACATACCAATTCGTGACTTATGACTCCATGAGTTAATTGAGTATTCAATGTATAATATATTATGTTAATGTGCCCTGAATTTGGCATTTCAGACAAACTCCACAATCCATAAACTTCTTGTAATGTTGAAGGCCTCCGCTCTCGCTCGTGGCCCCTGCCCACGACCCAGTGTTTTCTTTGTTGTATCAAGTTAATCCTACCGTCTATGGATCCCAGCCTCACACCCTGTGTTTTCTTTGCTGTATCAAGTCAATCCTGTGACTCTCGAATCCCACCTTGTGTTTTCTTTGTTGTATCGAGTCAATGCTTGAATTCCATGCTTCCATGGCTCCGACCATCATTATATAATATTACAAGAATACAAACAAGCTTTTGCTTATACCCCTGCTCCACCGTGGTCGAGCTACTTCCAAGTTCCACCTGCCTTATCTCCTCCAGTCCTCCAGGAGAGTTTGCAGAGCGAAGCTGCCAATGCTAGTCTACCATAAACATATATAAAGAAATTTGTTTTCTTTTAGGATCTCAACTTCAAGGCTGACTGGATTGCTGACATCCTATGAATTTACAGGTATGTACATCATTTTATCCATTCATGATCCCATCAGTTATTTAAAAAAAATGTTATTTGATTAAAATTCTGTAAAATTCTGTAACTTCAAAGTTCAAACACAATATTATTATTTGATTGAAATTTTGTAACTTCAAATGGGCCTTGAAGGCTTCAAATTTTAAGCCTCAACCTGAGAGTGGGTTTGTCAAAAATCTCTGTCAAAGGTTGTTCAGAACGACATTTATCGATTCCCAACTGTAGCAACAAAAACAATTGCTTCTTTCTTCATATTTTATGTGTACACGCATATAATTCCATGTGCTCCTTTCCTTTCCCTATTTTCCATTGTCGCCTGATTGAAGCTCTTGAGAATTTAGCCACCCTTTAACTTTCCTGAAATGGAGGGGACAAGTTAGACCAATGTTTTCACTCTGAAACCGAGTGCTTCCCCGCACAGCTGCCAATGACCACGGTTGCAGCCCTAAGGGAAACAGGTGTGTGCACTGCACCCCCCAGCTTTACCAAAAATCCAGGGAATTTGGGGAAGTTCCCACTCTGCCAGCCTCCATGTATCCAGTTAATGAGTGAGATCAAGAATCCACACTTTGCATCTAAAACTATACTGCATGAACCATTTTCCCCAATTGCTCAGTCGTCGAATCGACACCTTCCTTTAGTACACGGTTTAAGATTCTTGGGATTTATTAATATGAAGACCATCAATGCTACTACACTCACAATCCCAACTAGCTATCGAATTTCAATATGATTGAGAATATGCAACAACGTATGGTGAAGGACAATGCTGAAAGATGGCAATTTTCTTAGAATGTCGAGTGCCCACTCCTGCGTTCAACTGTACGAACTGGGACAAAAATGTTTTTGTAATCTTGATTTTTAGAATGACAGTGCTACTTTACCTTTTGATTTTGTTTCCCTTATCGGTTGGTCTTGAATAGAACAAGAACTTCAACCATATATGCATCTCCTCTCTACTTGGTCTGCCTATGTTTTACTTATGCTTCACAACCCATCCTCTACTCTGTCATACCACATAGTTAGTATGCATAACGAGATATAGGGGGAGGGCTATAAAGAAGAAGCAGTCAGGGTCCTTAATCAACTATTGAGAACAAAAGCTGCCTGGAGTCAGATAATTCTCTTTGCTCAAACCATAACATAGCATGAACATGTAAGGAGTGCTTAAACTTATTCTATCCCAAGTACGTGTGGCATTCATAGTTTTGAATGAAAAATTAAAACATATATTGTTGTCATTGGCATTCAATTATGTCGTAGGGTACACAATTAGAGTGACAAAGAAACATGTTATTGGTTTTAAATCCAATCCAACTTCTTTGTTGAATTGTTCTCTATGATAGACTTGCGTGAAGGAGGATTATAAATGGCATAGGCAACGCAATTGTTTGATAAAGGTGCATGAAAGTGAATTATGGTCCTCAATTCAATGAAGTAAAAAAAAATTACCATTCAGATTCTTTCCCTTCACGTTTTTTACTGTCTTTCTACATACATCTCTATTGTTCACTAATTTAGCAACAAATACAGACCAGACTCAATGTCCAATGTTTTTGGCTTCTGAGACAATTTCTTCCTTTTTGGCTTACATTATCAATTTTTCCATTGTTAAGTAGGCTATATTTTATGTAGGCTAGAATTTACATTAGTTTGAAGAACGCTAGTGATTTATAAAGATTGAACTTTTCCAAGAATAAGCATCGCATTGCTTTTAGAAGAGTTGAAGAACCCAATTCTTCAT
Source organism: Larix kaempferi (assembly GCA_027924585.1). NCBI lineage: Eukaryota > Viridiplantae > Streptophyta > Pinopsida > Pinales > Pinaceae > Larix > Larix kaempferi. Next base: position 10,769,941 of record BSBM01000727.1, read on the forward strand.
TAAGCTTGTATTGTTCGAAGCAGCCTAGGAACCCATTTTAAGAGGTATTAAATATTATTATATTGATTAAAAGTTGGATTGGAATTGGGCTAGCAAGCTAACTGTAGTTGCACTGATGTAGAAAAAAAGATCTATAAAATTAGTTATGGCAATTCACACCGAACATCTGCAAAGTGGATTTTCTGTGTGTCTCCTAAGTTATGTTTCACTAATAAATTCCTCATGTTCAGCCATATCATGAAAGAGTAAAATAGTATTAATTTTGGCTATAAGGATGAAAGTTGGATTGGAATGGGGTTAAAGAAAGTTAAATGTATTATTATACTGGTTAAAAGTTTAAGAGGCAAGATCAATTTAGGAAACTGCTAAGATGGCAAAGGTGGCATAGTGGCCTAGAGACTGAGCCGTTAGATCAGGGTAAAATATGGTTGTGTTATATGACATATATAATGTTCAGTGCCGCCATATCCACTACAAAATAAAGCCTCTCGACTTTACTACTAAAATAAACAATGAAATTTTGATTTACTAATACATTTTCAAATGAAAAGAATAACTTATTTTTACATGTCAACATTGAAGAGTTCAATATCTCATAGCCCTTTAAAGTGAAATGAGACCCCACCCTTCAAATTTGATCCTTATCCATTACTTATCCATGTTCAAGTACTACTTCTATATCCATTACTTATCCTTATCCATGTTCAAGTACTACTTCTATATCCATTCCTTATCCATGTTCAAGTAATGATATATCATCATTTGAAGAAAAAAAAGTACTGATATATCATGTTACACTCAAAAAGTTTGTCCGGTTTCACTAATAAAACTTTATTCTCTTTTTTGGATTGTAATGAAGAGAAGGCACGACAAGGAAACGTGTAAGAAAGATTTATTTATTTCTTTAAATAAAAATGTGGGTGTAAGAAAGATTTATTTATTTCTTTAAATAAAAATGTGGGTGTAAGAAAGATTTATTTATTTAAATAAGAAATGTGGTTAATTGGGGAAACGTGTAAGAAATAATTAAAAATGAAATAAATTGATATACCTTATTTTCCGATGATGGAGTGGTTTGTCGTATTTCCTAACTCATTCACCCACTACATATTTATTTATCATTTATAATTTGTTCACCTAAACAAGTAATTCAGTTTTAAAGTTCCTATGCATATTCTTATTTTGGTGCGGTGAAAGTGAATAAATTCATTTAGTTTTTCTCATAATTTATTTACAAATTTTATATGAATTTATTTTATTTACTTTGGTTAACCAGATTTAAAAAAAAATATTATCTATTTAAAATGATTTGAACTTATTATTAAAAAATAAATTTTAAAAAGTTTATTTTTCAAATTGGTATATAATTAAATAAATTAAAATTAAATTAAAATATTCATTTATAATTTGTTTTAAAATAAATTATACATTTTTATATTAATTATTAAAATAAAAACATGGATAAATACACATCTTAGTCAATACCCCATTATATATAATGTATTAAATATTATTTTCATTTGTTTATCATTTTTTAAAGATTAATAGTTATTATTTTGACAAATCTTAAAACACCATGGGATAATATAATTTGTCACCCATACTAAGAAGGTGTGGATAAAAAACATTTTATTTTAAAATGTCTTGTATATACTGATATGAAATTTCAACTTTAATATATTTGTAACAATATTGATTTTCATAACCTATTAAATTTTGTTAGATTGAAAATCCCTAGACAATCATAAAGTTTCAGATCACCTTGTAATCCTTATCTATTGATGAGGTGTCATCCTTATCCACTGTTGAGTTGTCAATGAGATCTAGATCTAGAGGTGGTCTAATCCATGTACTATAAATTGATATCATTGGATGAATACAAGTGTTGAATATGGCTTAAATCTTTTGCTCCCAGGTTCTTGTGTGTTCTATTTCTTAACAAAACTTTAAAATTGTGGAGATTTATGAAAGCTTGTCTCTAAAACTTGTTAGATTGGCAGTCCCTAGACAATAACAATGTCTGAGATCACCTTGTAATATTTTTCTACTAGTGAGGCGTCATCCTTATCCACTAAGGAGTTGTCAGTAAGATTTAGATCTAGAGGTGTTCTAATCCATGTACTATAGATTGATATTGTATTATTGGATGAATGCAAGTGTTGAATATAAATTAAATATCTGTCCACAAGTTCTTGTGTGTTCTATTTCTTAACAAACCTTCAAAATTGTGGAGATTTAGGAAAACTTCTCTCTAATATTCTCCATCATATAAACACGAGGTTAAAACAAACTAATTAATTTTTTTATTCCCATCACTAAGTTTGATATGCTTGAAATATTTGCATCTTGGAATTGTTTCTATGACATAAATACCTATCCCTTATCATTTTTCTTAAGATCTCTTAATATTAGAAACCAAAAAAAATGACAAAACACGTGTTTTTGCAAAGCACATTCACTAGAAAAGTTTGGTAGATTGCCTATGAAGACTTGGTGAAATAAATTCCACTGTCTCAAGACTAGAGACAAATGACCGCGACATGGAAATCTTCCTACCCTAGAATCTTGGTGCACAAGAACTCGTTAAAAATGGTTTGAGTTACAATGCCAAAATACCTGTCCTAATAATTATGGTTAGTAAGAAAGTGTGCCATAATCAAATAAGAAATCATTAGTCTAAGGAAAGTCCACAATCAACCCAAAATCCTTTTGCATGGGAGAACTTAATGAAATGGAGCAGGATCAATCCTTTTAATAAACCATGAAGTAGAAGAAAAGAGTCGAGTCAAAGCTTTGATACTAAATTATCCCAAGCAACTAAAATCTCTTATAAGAAGACCAAGTCAATCAATGAGATTGCAACTTAAAATGGGGGAATTTGTAATTTCAACAGTAGAGGAAAGCACAAAAACAACATACTCTCTTCTTTGATGGATCTTCAAACGACATTGCAAGGGTGTTGAGCGCGAGAAGGAGGGAAGGGGTCATATTTGACCCCAAAGGAACAAAACAAACTAAATTTGCATGGGGGATTGGGATCTCAACCAATAATGAGGCAGGAGCTTTAACATCATATAATGGACTTTTAATTTCAAAAGACAAATGGGTTAGAAAAGCAACAATATTGGGGACTCAACAATAATTCTAAAATCTCCACAACACAAAATTTCTCCAATGAACTTCAAACTCTCCAAGCTTCCACGAAGAATCTTATCAGAGGTCTAGGATTTTGAGAAAATTGAGTTTGTTCATGTTTTGCAAAGGCAAAGCAAGTTTGCTAATGAGGAAGTAAACAAAGAAGTTAGGTCGCAAGAAGGGTATGCAAATCAAATGGGGGGATCATCATCCTATATTCCCCATGACGTGTATGAAAATTAGGATGAGCCCATGTCATGCATCATTGATGGGATAACAAATTAATACAACATTGTCACCCCCTTCCCTTCTTCCTCAATCCTCTAGTGTAGGCGATTAAGCATTGTACAATAGAAAAGATGAGTGATGCATGTGGGTTTATTTGGCTTGGAATCTGGATATGAACTGAATTATTTTCCCTTTCCTTAGGTTGCAATTCCTTCTCCAAGCACGAGTGGAGGGCATGTGGCAGGCATACGAGTTTATTGAGTTTGGAATTGGGATATGGCATGAAGCCCTTGCTCTAGACTATGACCCTTTCTCCAAGTGGGAGTGGCAGGTGGAGCTAGGAGTTCTATTGGTTGCAAAGTCTATTAGGCAATTGAGAAGAAGGGTGGCTATAAGTTAAAGACACATTGGCACTGTCAAAGTGGATGTTGTCTCGTGTGAGCTCAAGCAAGTGAACAGAGGAATGAAGCAGTGTGAAAGGGAAAGAATAGAATCACAATGTAGTATAATGAATTCAACTATTCGCTATAATAAATGGAAAGATGATTTTGATAGGCATATCAATAAGAAAAGTTGTGCTAGGGATACTTGTGTTGTTTCCACAACAAAGCACATATTGGAAATTTGTGAATGGATAAATTGCTTGAAGAATTCGTGGGAATTCATTAAAGGAAGCACATGGATCTCGATGAACACTTGAGAACTTTGCAGATTTTGGTTGGAAGAATTGTGGCCCATATCAACCCATCTTTGAAAGTTTTTTCATCACCCCATCTTATTGACTCAAGCCCATATGAGGAACTCCCTCTCTACAGTCTCTCTTAAACCTCGAAGGAACACAAAGACATTGCGTGCTCTAAAAAAATGGAATTGGTGGATGGCATAAGTGAGGTCAACCCTATTGCCACAATTGAGGAAGATAAGCACTAAGATGATGTTGGAACTGGGCCACATGAGGACTTGCAAGCATAGAATGCCATGGGCACAAAAATTAGTAATTTCCTTTTCAAGTTTTAATATGTTTCGTCATGTTTTTTTTGCATAAAAGCAATATGTAAGGCAATGCAGTGCATCTACTAAGTTCGATATGCCTAAAATATGTACATCTTGGAATTGTTTCTATGACATAAATGCTTATATGTTATCATTTTTCTTAAAATACCTAAAATAGGATATGTTTCCCTTCAAAATTTTGGAGATTTAAGAAAGATTCTCTCTAATCCTCTCCATCATAGAAACACAATGTGTCCATCATTGGAGATTTAACAAACTAATTGATTTTTCTATACCCATTACTAAGTCTCATACGCCTAAAATATGTGCATCTTGGGATTGTTTCTATGACATAAATACATATTTCTTATCATTTTTCTTGAGCGGCTACTTTGATGGTGTATCCTTGATTCACTGTGTAAGAGTCACCATTTGGACCTTGGCTCCTTGAATCCTTAACTAATTTATCTATGGGAATTATTCTTTACAAACGTCAAAATACAAACTACAGTTGAGCTTTTAGTGCATATGTGGGGTGTAGGCATTTCCACTCTATCCATACTCCTTTTTTAATGTGCTCCCATGTCAATAGATCGAAGAAAGTTATTATTCCTTGCTCTGTCATCCATGCCTCCATTTTTTCTTAGGACAAGTCATTGTTTAAAGGGGTTGACCCATTATCCCATCCTCCCAAATCTTGATAGATTTTCCATTGCTTGAAACCCATGATATTTGGGCTTGCGTAATGGATGTTGAGGCTTTGAATAATCACAATATGGGTCATCCCTTTGAGTATGGGACCCCTTTGTTTGTGAGACAAGGGACCCCCTTGTTTACTTGATATATATCACCATGATATATTGGCTCCCAATGGTTGATTCATTAGTGTTAGATCTCTTATTTCCAACCCATCTTTATCGTAGGGCACTCTTATTGTGCTCCAGTTTATTGAATGGTGCTTTTTAGTGTTTTCCTTTCCTCTTTGCCACAAAAAATCTTGATTTATTTTCATATCATCTGCATTATGCTCGAGAGAACAATGAGGGCTAAAATATATTTTATTAAGACTACCCCTATCTGAGGGGTTGAGCCATTGCAACCCCTAATTTTGTTCTCGATCTTTTGCAGGATGAACATCTAATCTGAGGTGTTGGCATGTGTGAGTGCAATAAGGATATCCAAATTGTTGAAAGCCTTCCATTAACAATGTATAGAGGATTCAAGGGTCCTGGCTATTTGTTGCGTTGTCTAGTGGGAAAACATTCCATTTGTTTCTACTACTTTTGGTTTTGTTGATTTTTCCTTTGGAAGCATCAAGATAATTGTCCAATACCTCTTAAATTTTCGAGGTATAACTACTCAAATCTTCAAATAAAATGGCGTCATTTGCAAATTGGGAGCAATTAATTTCCTCGAGTCGTCTTACTATTTTGACAATATTCTCCTCATGTGGTTAAGAGTATGGAATATTAAATGAATAAGATAAATTCTTAATATTTAATTTTTTTTCTCTATATTTTTTTCCTTATTTTGAAATGTATGATGATGATGATGATTAACGTCCATTGAGACCCTTTAGTCTATCAGAACTTAAGAAAAGAGAAAGGAATTACTTGGATTTCTGTAAAATTTGATTCCTATGATTGAAAAGCTCATAAAGAAGCATTCCTAGGTTCCCATAGTTTTTACAAGATAGAAGATCATGAAAATTAGAGCTGTAGCAAATATTAGGAAACTACGATCGAATGTGGGTGTACACAGGGCACTCTAAGAGAAAGTGATATTCGTCCTCAACACTCATAGACTCACCGAGATAGAAAATCCTTTCCCCCCATGGTGTTTTAGGAACTGCCCAGTGTCTTGTTTCGCTATGAAGCTCATGGGAGTTCGTTCTTATCTTGGCTATATTAATATTTTTCTTTGAACTTGTTAAGACAAAGAGGTACTTTTGATCTTCCATGGTTTTTTTAACAAGAATGAGAAAATAATTTATATTATATAAAAGGAAAGATACATATGCCCCCAGGGCTGCAAAATAGGGCCAATAGTCCAAAAAACAAAGTTTCAATGCAGTACAGAGCTACAGAGATTTCCATTTACTCAACAATTTTACATAATTTAACAAAATTTGACCTCCTACTTCTGACTATGTAAACTCTTATAAACTGTCCAACTAGGATTATACAAAAAAACATATAGAGCTATAAATCAAAAGGGAGAGAAAAAGACTTCATTCCTGAGCTTTGGTTTCTTCTACTTCAAGATGAGAAACCAATGCCTCGTCCATGGGGGAGTCCTCTACACGTTCTCCTTTTGGTTTGCGGTTCCAAGGGTAGAGTCTGTTAACATCAACCTGCATTGCTTCCATTATCTCTTTCAACTGGTTGAACCAGATCTTGTGACATTCATCAGTGTTCATGTTTGCGCTTTGTATAATCCGACGCAAATCCACCAACTATCCACTGACCTCATTCAAATTTGCACTCAAAACTTGCTCCATTTTTGCCACGGTCCTCTTCAACTCTTCCACTTCCCCAGTCTGAATGCGATATCTAGTTTCAACATCCTCCAAGCGCGTTTCAAAACGCGTCAAATCCAACCCCGTCTGTTTTGATTCCTCCAAGCAGGCCTTAGCCACTTCAAAAATACACCAGTTCATCTTCCGAAGGTCCATCATTCCTTCCTTGAGAGCATTAATCTCCTACACAACATAATTCCATCCAAAGTCTTCCTCAGGGTGACTTGGGTTCGAGCCTTTCTTCCTTGAGAAGCCTTTCTCCGCCATCTCAATGTCTTTGATATCCAGAGAATTCTCACTGCATGCATTGTTTTCAAAGCACAGAAGATGGGGAAAGAGCAACTGAATCTCCCATATATGCTCCCTCTGAATTATTAATGGTGGAAAAGCCATCATTCTGCTGTAATTTTCATACCAACTTACCATCTGCTTAGCACGACAGGGAATGTGCGAATTTAATAGGGAATAGAAGAGACCGAATCTATCTGTGCCAGAGGAAATCTCTAGCCTTCCATTTATTGAATTGCGTATCTGGAAACAACCTCCGCCTTTATGGCGCGTTCTCTCGGGCTTCATAGACATTAATTGAGGTATTGGAAGTTGCAACACCGTTTGGGAATGGTGTGATGACTATCAATGGATAACTCCCCTTCCTTGAGCCTAACATCGACATTGGCCAAACAATCCACGTTGGTGTTTAGACCCCTTCTAATACGATAATTTAATGTGAGAGAAGTTGGGAAAATAATGAATAATTCTTTTTTGAATGCTATTCTTTTCTATTTTCCCATGAATCAGGTTGTTCATGGATTGAGTGACAATTCGAGAGTCCCTGCAAACAATGAATTCCTATACTTGAAGGTCCTACATACACTCTATTCCTTGAGACAACGCCATCCACTTAGCATAATTATTCGTTCTCTTGCCCAGACCCCAAGCATAAGTTTTAATAACATTGCCACCTAGATCAAAGATGACTCTGCCCGCACCTGCCTCCCTTGAGTTTTGATATTCCATATTATGATTAATGAATTCCTTGTAATATATTAACTTTCTTTACCCTCTAAATCTTTCTCATCCCACATTCTCGCTTTGAACTTACATAAGATAGTATTTTTTAGGTTGTTGATATCTTGCAAAGTGGTATGTTCATCAATTCCCCAATTATTTAACCAAGCCATGTCGTCTTTATATCATCCTCTCTTGAGCCGAAGATGAGCTTGACTAGAATTAAAAGCAATTTTAGGAAGTCTCTAGTCTTCCATGTTATTTATCTTATTCTTGTACATAAAGTATATATACATAGCAATGCTTTCAATGGGGGATCCACTTCTATAAGGAGAATATGATAGGGCATATTACTCTTGATTTTGAGGTTATACGTGATAAAACATTTTTGAATTTGCTCGATATTTCTCCAGGATTCTTGAGAGATGCTGCAACCCCAAACTTCATAGCCGTACAAGATAACGAGAGTGGCAAGAGTTTTAAAAAGGAGCTTCTTTTTATCCGACATCATCGGATTAGCTGATTTACAATTGTTTTCTAGGCCAAAGTAAGCTTTCCACCCTTCGTTAATCATTTTCTCAATGCTATAGTTTCATTGAGCTTGTGATGTATATCAATTCCAAGATATTTGTAGGATGACACTTCCTCTGAGTTGTTATTATCATAAACAAAATTAGCATAAGTGTCTCTCTTTGACTTGATAATCATAACTTTAGTTTTGTCAGTGTTAACATACATACTCATGCTAGAGCATAAATCCTTGAGAATCCTTAATTGATTATCAAGGTCAAAGGGGCTCATTGCCAAAAGAACAATATCATTGGCACAGAGAAGGAGAATGATGACTATCCCAGCTAAGGTTGTTTCAACACAACCTTCTTCTTATAAACAACTTTTTAGCTTATCGATGTAAATGCCGGAAAGGGTAGGGGAGAAAGGGCATCATTGTTTGACTCCAATATTACAATCAATATCTTTCGACCACCCCTCAATACTCTTAAATTTGGTAATGACTTTCTTGTACAACCTTATCGCAATAGCTCTCAACTCTAAAGGAACCTTTAGCTCTTCTAATCTATTGCACAAGTTACTTCCGGGAACTGTATCAAAAGTTTTCCTAAAGTCCACGAAGCGGTGAAAGAGATTGGATTTAATATTATGACAATCTTATGCAATTATCCTAAGAGTAATGAGGTGGTATGTGGTAGAGTGATGCCTTCTAAACCCCGCCTACTCCGCTTACCTTCACTTTGAAGCAATACACTGATTTTCTTCTCTAAAATGATACCATATAACTTGGCTAAGAGAGGGCTAATCATAATGGTTTTATAATTAGAGCGGTTGTTTTTAGCACAACTTTTAAAGATATGAGTAATGCGGCGCTAAGTCCAAGAAATAAGAAAACCTTGTGTAATAGCAGATGAGAAATTCACTCAGGGACATAGACGTGTTCAACAAAATCTCTATCTCTTGGATATGGATTCTCCGCCTGCCTCTACAATTGGTCAAGAAACTCCAGATACAATGGATGATCAGGTCGACATTCAGGAGCCGCCTATTGACCCCCCATCTCAGGATGAACAACCAAATATCTCTCTCCATGCTTTATCTGGCGTCACCACCCCCCAAACAATGCGGGTCAGGGGTTACTTCAAGAAGCTTCCTCTTACAATACTCATTGATTCTGGTAGCACTCATAACTTCATTGACCCTTGGATCGCCAAACATGTTGATTGTTTTGTCCATCCTTGCTCCAACTTTGAAGTCATGGTTTCCAATGGGGGAACCTTACCTTGCAAGGGAAAGTGTCACAATGTGCGTATCTCTCTGGAAGATTATAACCTGCGCTCTGACATGTTTGCCTTGTCCTTAGGCGGATGTGATGTGGTTTTGGGCATTCAATGGTTACGTACACTTGGACCCATCTTATGGGATTTTGCTGAACTTTGGATGCAGTTTTCAGTCAATGGGACACAACACAAATTTATGGGATTACAACTAGGGTCTCTCTGCATCATCAATTCACATCACCTGGAAAAGATCCTTAAGAAGAATTCACATGGTGTCATCGCTCAGCTCCATTCCATCCATATGCAGCCACCAATGGTCTCCACTACTTCCTTGGATAGATATGCAGGTGTCTTTGTTGCACCAGTGGGCTTGCCGCCTTCAAGAGACCTTTCTGGTAAGCATTTAGCCGCATCTACATCTCAGCCGGAAATGATGGCTATTTTTCCTGCAGTACAGAAGTGGCAGCCATCCCTACTAGGAAATTATTTCTGCATCAAGACCGATCTCCAGAGTCTGGAACATTTTCTGGAACAACGGGTCTCCTCACCAGCACACCGAAAATGGGTTATCCAACTCATGGGTTATGACTATGCGATCACTTACAATAAGGGTAAGGATAATATGGTGGCAGATGCTCCTTCTCTCCAATTTGATGACCCAATTTCTCTTACATCTATTTCTCTTCTTGTTCCAAATTGGTTGCAATCTGTTCAACAGGGCTATCTCTTCTATGAACTCCATGCTTCTTCATCGGCAGGGCACTTTGGGTTCCTCAAAACCTATGACCGGGAACAATGTAACTTCTTTTGGCAGGGACTGAAAATGAAAATTCACCAGATGGTGGTTGAGTGTGATACTTGCCAGGTCAACAAGGGTGAAACGACACTCCTTTCGGGACTGCTCGAACCCTTGCCCATCCCTGCACAGATGTGGACAACTATTTCTATGGATTTCCTAGAAGCGCTCCAGTGGTACAATACCACATCTAAAAGGACACCATATGAAGCAGTTTATGGACAGGCACCTCCAGTTCTTCTTCCTTACACGCTCAACAGCTCCCCAATTCAGGCAATTGATTCGGTTCTTCGAAACCGCGATCAAATTCTTCTCATTCTGCAGGACAATCTTCACATGGCAAGAATTCGACTGAAACAACAAGCCTATCAACACCGTTCTGAGTGCACTTTTCACGTAGCTAATATGGTCCTTCTTCGTCTACAACCTTCCAAGCAATCCTCCCTGAAACTCAAAAGGCGTCAGTGGGCCGGAATGCAACCTGAGGATGCTACAAGGGAACCACTCCTTCAGATTCTGCATCAATTTCCACCTCTAAAGCTTTGAGGACAAAGCTTTTTCTAAGGGAGAGGGGATGTTAGGAACCCATGTCAACCCTTCTATTTACTTTGTTAGTATATTGTTGTTGGACGCATATGTTTTGTAAGTCGTCCCGTAGTAGTTGTTGATCCATAGTTTGTATTATTGTTGTTGGACGCATATGCTTTGTAAGTTGTCCCGTAGTAATTGTTGATCAATATTTTGTATTAGCCCAAGGTTTGTATTGACACATGGTATTGACCCATGGTATTGGCGCCTAGACTTAGTATATAAGTTTGTGTTGAGACCAATGAAGGTACCGTGAAGTTATTTGTATTGAGCTTGCTCAAAGGAGGTTGCCCCCTTGAAGTGGCCTACGATCAATATAAAAGTGATTATGAGTTCTGTTGTTTCTGCTATTTCGTGTGTTTTCATTAATTAAGTATTGCAAGTTCTTCACATTGTTTGTGAGTGACGGCGGGATTGGCGGGGAGATGGCTTGGGGTAGGGTTTTGGGGATTTTTCAGGACTCTCTGCAGTTCTAGGCAGAGATTGCTAGTTGAGGGTGGCCTTGTATCAAAGTAACAAACAACTTGGAGTCACGTTGGCTTACCCGAGCTAACTTAGCACCAACCAAGTATAAAAACAAGTGGGAATTTGGTGTTCGTTTGTTATTTTTTACAAACCCCCTTAACTTGTCTTTTCTCAGTTTTTTGTGGGTTCAGGTTTTTGTGGGGGTTTGGTGCTTTATTGATATTTTATTGCGTCTTTGGAGGTTTTGTGTCCTTTCTGGTGGGGGCGGTTTTCTTGCTTTCTGCAGGGTTTTTGCCTTGGCCGTGGTCTCAATATGCCCTACTGGCATTTGTTCGTTCTCAACATTTTTCTGCTAGTTGTTTGAGGTGACAGTTGCCGGTTTGGTTGATCGATTCAGTTCTTGATGGGACGTCAGGGAATTATCTTAGGTTTTCAATCTTCATTGGATGAGTTGGAGGGTTTGCTACCATACTCCCGTGGGGAGAGGCGAGGGTTTCATGATGTGGTTGCTAGTGTTTTCCCTAATATTAGCCAGGAACCGGTAACTTTTACCAAGCTTCAAACTGGATGGTCGAACTGTTTTAAGGGTAGTAAGGCTCGTAAGAGGCATCTAGTGAAATCCCTTAAGGTTAGAGAAGGTCTGGCTAGTTTTCATATCCCGCGGGAGACAAATCTGGCTCGTATCGAAATGTTAAGTACGTGGGCTATTGTTGGCCGTTTGGAGTTTACGACTAGGGATCAGAAGGAGTTGGTGGAGTGGGTCCGAAAGCATTGGATGCCTATTATTGGGGACATGCCGAGAGTAATGTAGTTGTTGAATGGCTGGATTATGTTCATATTCTCCAATCCGGAACATGTGGGGATGATTTTGAAGATATTTTGGTGTTTCATGGAAGGCTCTTTCTGTCTGAAAAAAGTGGCATTTGGCTTTTGATCCTCTGAGGGAGAAATAGAGCTTTCGCCATTTGTGGCTCCTTATTCCCGGTCTTCCGATTGAGTTGTGGACTGAAAATATTCTGATAGGCATTGCTAACACAGTTGGGCGTTTTGTGCATCTTGATAATTGCTCCCTTCATGGTTTTGATCGTCGGTCTGCTAGAGTTATGGTGGAGCTTGAAATGCCTCGGGGCCTGCCTGCGGAGGTGGAAATAGTGTGGGGTTCTATGGTCTGGCTTTAGAGGCTGGATTACTTCGAACTTCCTTTTTGATGTCATATTTGTCATCTTATGGGACATGTTCTCTCTCATTGTCCGGAGATTAAAGCTGGGACTCATTGGGGGCCGTCCTCCTCTTGGTCAGGGTCTTCTACTAACAATTCTTCGCGACGGGTTGTGTCTTCTGATGGATTGCCTTCTCGTCCGGGTAAGTTCTCTCCTCGTTTAGGATCTCCTATTTCGTTTATCCCTGAAGAAGACTTAATTCTTGCTCGTGATGCTGGTGCTATTTTAGATAAGAGACTTGCATCGGGGGATATTGTTTTAAATTTGGGGAATGTTGGGGCTCCGCATCTTTTGAACAGAGGAGAATCCCTTTCTACTAAGTCGAAAGCCTGTCGGGGGATTTTTGGGGAGGGTTCTCTGTTGGAGGCTGGAGGAGTGGACCCTGTCTCTCCTTTTGTGGTAGGGCGAGGTGTTGGGGAAGCTATTGTGGAGTCTGTTATCGATTTGTGTAGCAGTGATATTGTTTTGGATAGGGTTTCACATGGGGAGGATAGGGTTCTACGGTTCCTATGGAGCATGGGCCTTATACCTCTGGAGATACTTCTTTATTGGGGGAAGCTGGCTATTTGACTAATCTTGATGTTATTACCCCTCTTCAGATTTTTTCTAAGAATCCCTCCAACAATCCTCATGTGCAGTCTGTTAACACTGCTCGTTTTCAAAACGTAACTATCCGGAAATCTAGGAAGACTGTCGGTTGGGGAAGGGGTCGGATTGTGATCGAAATCTTGCTGTTAAATCGGTTTCGGAAAGGATCAATTTAGGGAAGGAGTTGATTGATCCTGAAGTACATTCTGAGGAATATGGTGGGGTTCGAGATATTAGATCAGAGTCTGGTGGGGATTTATTAGGTATGGAGATGGTAGATAATTCTGTCTGTTTTGGGGGCCTTAGAGCTTATAACCCCCGTGATAACGTTTCTTAATGTCTATTTGTTCTCTTAACATTCGAGGGTTGGGGAGGGCTGTGTGAGTTAGGGCTCTCTCAAACTTAGTTACTACTACTCGTCCTAGTATTCTTTTGCTGCAGGAGACATTGTGTGATGATGTTTCTGCTATTTCTAAAGTTGCGGGGTTTCTCTCTGGATGGGAACTTTCAGCTGTTGGGTCGAATGGGATGTTTGGGGGTCTGTTGGTGGCGTGGGATCCTCGTATCTATTCCTTTTTAGTGTATAAGACTCCTTGGGGCATTTTGATGGAGGGGTCCTGTAGATCGTCGGACTTGCATGTTTCTATCCTTAACTGTTACGCCCCTTATAAAGACAGAGAAGTTTTTTGGCTTGGACTACAGTCTTCTAGAATTTTAAAGATGGATAATATTATGGTTGCGGGGGATCTTAATTTCACCAGATTGGCACAGGAAGTTTGGGGTTTGAATGCAAAACTGGATGTTTTGGCAAACTTCTTTTATGAGTTTCTTATCAATAATAATTTGATTGATGTCTATACAAGTGCCTATGCCCCGACCTGGACAAATGGTAGAGGCGGGAATGAGGGTATTCATAAGAGACTCGATAAATTTCTGGTTAATGTTACTCTTATGGAATCTTGCAATCTGTATAGATCCTGGGTGAGCGATTCTAAGATTTCGAATCACTAGCTTGTCTTTCTACAATTGGAGGATAGTGTTACGAAGTATAATTATCCCTTCAAGTTCGACTCCTCTTGGTTATCTAATGCAGATTTTGATCACTTTGTCAGGGATGTTTGGTTAAAGGTCAATAGTGAGTATGATTTAAATCCTGTCGACCTTTTCTACTATAAGTTAAAAGTATTGAAAGGCAAGGTTTCCAATTGGATTCATCAAAAGAAACAGTGGGATAGGCGGAATCTGGTTGAAGTGGAGAAATAGTTGCAGAAGCTTTATTTGCATAATGTGGAGGTGCCTTTAGATAGCAATGGATTGGCGCTTCTTAAGAGTTTGGAAGCAGAAAAAGAGAGAATTTACTTGATTGAAGAGAAGGAATGGCGGCTGAAGAGTAGGGCTTTATGGGTGAATTATGGTGATGAAAATACTAGGTTCTTCCATACTTTTGCATCGGCAAGGAGAAATAATAATACCATCTGGAAATTGTTAGATGAGGAGGGGATTGAAGTTGCAGGTTTACAGGATCTTCAGGCACAAGCTAAAAAACATTTTAGTATGGTTTATTCAGATGATAGAAGCTGTGATTTATCTTCACAACTCCAAGTGGCAAGACTTTATCCTAGATTCATTGAGACTGAGGAAGCTGAGATTTTATGTTCAGAGGTTACTTTAGACGAGGTGGAAAGAACCCTTAAACTTTTTGCAATAGAGAAAAGTCCAGGGCCTGATGGCTGGACTGTTGAGCTTTTTCTGCATTTTCTTGATATCATGGGAGAGGATATTGTGAGGATGGTTGAGTATACAAGAAGTCAGGGGTATATCTCTGGGGCCTTGAATTCTACTTTTATCACTCTCATCTCAAAGGTCAATGACCCAAAGATTTATGGTGATTTTAGACCCATTGCGCTATGCAATCTTGCATACAAAATTGTTTCTAAAATTATTGCAGGTCGTCTTAAGCCTATATTCTCAAAGTTTATATCTCCTGAACAGTTTGGCTTTTTACAAGATAGACAAATACATGATGTTGTTGGTATCACACAGGAGTTATTACATTCGATAAAATGTAAGAAGCAGAGGGCAATTTTACTTAAAATGGACTTAGAGAAGGCATATGACAGAGTTAACTGCGACTTTTTGAGGATTGTTCTGATTCAAATTGGTGTTCCAACATTAGCTTTAAACTGGATCATGGCATGTGTGAATACTACGAACATTGCAATTCTTGTTAATGGTGCTCCTACTTCATTCTTCAGCTGCTCCAGAGGTATTAGACAGGGTTGTTCGATGTCACCCTTATTATTTTTGTTGGTGATAGATGGTTTGAGTAGGCTGATTACACAAGCAAAAGAGGAGGGCAAGTTAAAAGGCATCAAAATTTCTAAGGACCTATATTTGACTCATATTCTCTTCGTTGATGATGTTTTGATTGCTGGTATTGAGTTTGTGGAGGAATGGAGGTTGCTGCAGGATATTATTGCCCTTTTCTGTAAGGCCTCAAGAATGCGGGTAAGTTTAAAGAAATCCTGTCTTTTTGAGAACTTGATTGAAAGAGACAGGTTGTTTGATATTCAATCTCTAATGCCATATAAATGTTGTAAGTTGCCTGAGGGATTCACTTACTTGGGCTTCCACTTAAAGCCAAATGGATATTTGATAAAAGATTGGGATTGGCTCATTAAAAGGTTTGAATCTAGAATTTCTCACGGGACTTATCGTTTGTTGTCAATTGGTGGCAAGCTTACCCTGGATAAATCTGTGTTGATGGGAACCCCAGTCTACTGGTTCTCACTTCTTCCGGTGCCTTGTTCGGTCATTAATTCTCTCAGAAGACTTCTTTTTAATTTTCTTTGGACAGGAAGCCTGAAGAAAGCTTGTTTGTCTATGGTTGGATGGGAGAGGATTTCACTCCCTTTTATTTATGGGGGTTGGGGGATTAAAGACTTGACTGTTTTTAGTGAGGCTTTGCGGTTAAAAAGCTTGTGGAGAGCTATTTTTGGCAGTTCTCTATGGTCTAAAGTTATTCACTAGAAGTATATCAAATCAAAAATCTCTTTCTGGTTAAGGCAGTCGAGGAGGAAGGTCAGGGGGGTCTCTCCTATATGGAATGGTTTCTTGAAAGTTTACTATTGGTTTGCTTTTGAACTATGCTGGAAAATTGGTACTGGTAAGGAAGTGGCCATTGGTGTTGATCCTATACTGGGCTTAAAGGAGAATTATAAATTATCCCCTGAGCTCTCAACTTTCTTGAAGAGGGCTGGTCTGATTACGTTAAATTCTATAGTAAAGAATGATCTGAATGGTTATTGGTTGAATGCCACGGATCTTCAATTGGCACACAGGTTGGCCCAATAATGGGAGACTTATATCCATGGACTAAATGCAACAAGAGTTCGACTTAGTATTGAAGAATACGTGGTGGTTTGGGGTGGCAACGAAGTTTCAGGTAGTATTACTGCTAGTACTGCTTACAACTGCATTATCAAACGAAGGTGTATCTATCCCAATCATTGGTGGTACAAGAAAATTTGGCATTGGCTTATGCCACTAAAGCTTAAATGTTTCAGTTGGTTTATGTTACAAGATAGGTTAAAGACGTGGGATAATCTGTCTATGATGGGTTGGATAGGCCCCAGCTATTGTATTATGTGCAAATACAGGTCAGAATCTGCTTTACATCTCTTTGCTGAATGCTCTTTCACTCAGGAATTATGGGAGAAATTCTATCAGTCCTTTGGTATCACGGTTAGGTGGAAGCGATCCAATGTGGTATTTTGTTTGCAGGATTGGATGAAGAATTGTAAAGAGCACTTGACATTGCCTATCTTCATTTGCCGGACTGTTTGATTAGCAAGAAATAAGGCTACATTTGAAGATCTCAAGCCAGATGTGGTTGGTACTTATAATATTGTTCTTTCTCATAATCTGCAGTATCAGACTGAGTCATTGGCTCCAGTTCAGAGGAATGTTGGCAATTTTCATTATAATGTAGATGATCCTGTCCTATTTTTTGGTGGAGCAGCAAATTTGGGAAATTGTGGAGCTGGTGGGGTAATTTATATAAATCAATTTCACTATTATACACTCCGTCTGAAATGTGGTAGAGGTTCCAACATGAAAGCGAAACTACTGGCTCTGTGGTGTGTTGCTAATCTTTTTGGGTTAGTAAAGGTGAAGATCTTTGGTGACTCACGCGTTACCATCAAATGGGCTCGAGGAGAGTATGAACTCAATGTTTTAAAGTATGAACTCAATTTGGAGGAATCCAAGGAATGGTTCTTCAAATAATCCCTTACAATTACAATCTATATATTATTAATTTATTGCAATTTTTTCAAGGCTTAATGTCACTTTAGTAATCTGTATATTATTAATTTATTGAAATTTTTCTAAGGCCTAATGTCACTTTAGTAATCTGTATATTATTAATTTATTGCAATTTTTTCAAGGCTTAATGTCACTTGAGTGCATTTAATATAGTATAGGGCACTATTTCCATTGGAATGGGAATCTCAAAGATTTTTTTAACATTATAGTATCGGACACGATACCATTTGCCTGGATACTCCGAGACTTTCATGAGTTTTTAGATTTTTAATTAAAAATTAAAAATGACGCGAGCAGAATTTGAGATAAGAATATAATAAATTAAACAAGTAACTCAGCAAACTCAGGAATAGCACGTGGATCTCTTAACCAATATGGAGTTTGAACTACTTATATATAGCGTGCCCAAATACAATATGTGCTATGTGCGGTGCTTGGATTTGTTTGTGCGCACAGTTGATTGGTCCTTCTCTGAAGAACAGCAGGTATGAAATATGGATCAGAATTACAACGCAAATATGGTGTTTTTGTGATGAAACGTCCGATTCATTTTTAGGTCTATTTGTTTTCGTTTCAGGCAGAATCAGTTAAGGAGTCGCAGAAGTGAAGTCAGCGACCATGGCATCTGCAAAGGTGGGTTTTATTGGACTGGGTTCAATGGGGTTGGGCATGGCCTCCTCACTCCTGCGAGCAGGATTTCATGTTCAAGCTTATGATGTAAGTTGCTTTATCTCCCCCTTTAAATTCAAAGTTTGACATTTGATTCAGTGGGCTTTGACATGAAAACCTACGCAGATTTACGAGTTATATGAAGTTCAGATCATGGTTTATCTCAGAATGTTGATATCCCTCCTATGCAGTTTGAATTCTTTGCTGCCCATTTGCTTGATCCATCAATTATGCATTTTTCTATGGACTTCTCTTGACATTTCTGTAGTTTGTATTTCATAAAAACAGAGAGAGAGGGAGACAACCGTCCAAAGTAAATAAGTTTTTGATTTAGAGCTGGAGAAGCTCAGAGATCAAACTTAAATGAGTATTACACCCATGTTCTCAATGTGTCTTGGGAGTTCCACACCGACTTCAGAGCATAATGTTGAAATTCCTCCTATGCAGTTTGAATTCTATGCTGCCTATTTGCTGGATCCATCAATTATGAATTTTTATCTGGACTTCTCTTGACATTTCTGTCGTTTTGTTGCTACCCAATGCACTTGTCTTGGCTCCACCATGAACTTAGTCAAGGTGTTCATTGCAAAACATATCTGGTTTGTTGTTGACCAAATACGTCAAGGAACCTATTAGCTTCCTGTACAATGTGGGATCCACCAACGCTAAATCTGAAGATGTCACCTTCTTTAGATGGGTGATCATGGGTGTGGCTGTAGGTTTTCAATACTCCATCTGAAATCTCTTCAGGATTTCAATTGCATACTTACCTTTCCCAAAGAAAATATCCCTTGGTTTTTGCCAAACCTCCAAACCCAAGAAGCAATGCATCATGTTGATGTCCTTCATCTTGAACTCAACTACCATATCTTTTTGCATCCTGCAATAAGCTTCTTTGAACCTATAAGAAACAGTTCATCTACATACAACACCAGAGTAAGTAGATCAACCTCAACAATTATGTAATATAGGTAGTGAACTGCTTCACTTTTAGTGAAGTCCATACTCTGCAAGTATCCATCGATCCTAGAGTACCATGCTCTTAGTGCTTGCTTGAGTCCATACACGACATTCTTAAGCCTACAAACATGGGACTCCTTCCCATTTACCTTAAAGCCTTGAGGTTGCTCTATGTAGTATGTAGACTTCTTCCTTGATGATCCCATTAAGGAATGTTGTCTTCACATCCATTTGATGTATCTTCCATCCTATAATTGAAACTAAATACATAATTGCTCTAATGTAAGTGTACCTGGTGACTCGAGCAAAAGTCTCCTCATAGTCTACTCCCTCTTTATGGGAGAACCCTCTCACCACGAACCTTGCCTTGAAATTCTCTATGTTGTCATCTGCTACATGCTTGATCTTGTAGAGCCATCTAGAATTCACTATTGACTTCCCCTCCTGTTTAGGCACAATGTCCTAAACATCATTCTTCATGATGGATATTTACTCCTCCACCATGGCATCCCGCCATACCTGCTGGTTTACTGCCTCTTGAAAACTGGAAGGCTCCAAATCTATGATGTAGCTCATACATGCCATGTAGTTAGGAAACTTCTTTGGAGACATGCTCTCCCTAAATGTGCTCTTAGGAGCCTCAACATACTCCTGAGCATCCCTCAATGTTTGTGTACCATTGAGGTCTCTCGATAGAACGGGTAGGACTGATGAGTCCCTGATATAGGTATTCCTTAGACTACATTATGTCACACCTTAGCAATGGAATGATCAGAAAGCACTCCTTTATGTAGGGGAGAAGGCAATTTAATTGATAATGAGATGAAATGATTTAGTTATTATTCTTTCTTATGTTTTAGCATATTTTATTTAAACTAATCATATGAACAAACCATGTGTGGGCATAGCGAAGGAATAACAAGAATAGTGTCAGTGCCGAGCTCCAGATTGAAGACCACGAGGATCACTAGAGACGCAACACTCTTGTTTTCCTTGATTCATAGGGGATAATCCCCTAAATTTTGGTTCGTGGTTTCCAATGCAAAACTATGATAGAAGCTGTAATAAA
Source organism: Larix kaempferi (assembly GCA_027924585.1). Lineage (NCBI taxonomy): Eukaryota > Viridiplantae > Streptophyta > Pinopsida > Pinales > Pinaceae > Larix > Larix kaempferi. The sequence goes on from BSBM01000727.1 coordinate 10,790,294, forward strand.
TAGAGACCCCTGGGTAGCAGGGGGTCTGCGACATATTTTGGAGAAACAATATTTTAGCGGTTTCACAATTCAGACATTTTAGTTTTACAGTTTTTACAAACCATGATGGGATTTATGAATTTATAATGAAACTCCAACGTTTTTCTGATTTCGGGAGTTTATAAGTTTCCCTTCCTCCTGTGATACATGTTGGGGAGGGCCCCCTCGATACGTAGCTCAGGAGTTCTGCGTTTTATGTTAGGTATTTTTCATGCATTCAGTTATTTATTTCTAGTATAATTGTGTGTGGATTAATTTCAGCATCTCATTCAAACATCAGATTTCGGTTTCAACATGAGCGCTATTCTGTCCGTAGTTCTTTAGTATTGCGTCTGTAGTTCCGAAGTACACTGCCTATAGTCTTGTAGCTATCATCCGCATGAGCGACTTTTAGATCTTCATTTCCACTTTTTATACAACAATTTCAAATGAGATCATATCTATATTTTTGTACTTTGGAAATGACGATTGGTGATTACAGCTAAATAGATCTTTGCTCCTTTTAGATTAAATTTATGTTCCTTAGGTTAACCTCTTACATGCTTTCATTTCCTACTTTGATAAAATAGATTTACATGCTTTCATTTCTTGTTTTGATAAAATAGATTTACATGCTTTCATTTTCTGCTTGATAAGATAGATTTACATGCTTTCATTTCCTGCTTTGATAAAATAGGATTTACATGCTTTCATTTCATGTTTTCTGCTTTCCATAGAACAATACTACCTGCTTTCTTTTTATATCCTTTAGAATACATAGGACACTTAGAACGACGAAGATTATCCCATAGTGCACATTATAGTAGCATAATTCGAGTACGAATACGGATACGAATACGATTTGATATGGAAAAAATACGTAATGAAAAAATCTAGTACGAATAAAATACGGAAGTAGAATGCTTACATATAATACTTTTAATTAAATATTCACATATACACCATAAATTTTTTTCCTCGGAGCCTTTGTTCCTGGGAAAAAGTCCGTAATTTTATTTCAAAAAGATGATTAAAATTACATTCTGCAGATGTAGTAGAATCACAAGGATCCCTACATTTTCACATATTTCTGTCCCATATTAGCAGATACAACAGCTTATAAAGAGCTGAACCAAAAAAAGATAAACCCAATAAAACTTCACCACAAAGATGAATCGTGTGGATCCATCTTGAAATCTTACTGGATCCATCAGCTGAACCACCAATCAGGTGCCCGATCTTGAAGAGCCACCGTTTCAAGATCAATGGCAAAGCCACACGAACCCTGAGACACCCCCGCCGGCCACCAAGAAAGCAAGACGTCTTCAAACCGAAACCCTCAGCAGAAGAAACAGCAGATCCAAGTCTGTGGACAAGCAGCAAACTCTGGATCTCCCAAACCGGCGAACTCAGCCAGCAACTACTGATGAGGAAAACGGCCAGACACCCTACGCACCAGGACCTGCGATGTCTACCGCACGCGTCCATCATCCTCTGCAACGTCAGGTTCTTGAATCTGCGTCTCCATTCCATACTGCCGAGAGCAGGCAAAGCGGCCAATCTGGTTCAGGGTGTGTTCCTGGATTGGCCGGGACGCTCTGGCCGAGAAATGGTCTTATGGATCGATCGGCAGGAACCAGTCTAATTCATATCCTCCCCTGTAATGTTTCTGCAATGTAAAAGCTCAGGGTTATTGATAAGATCCTCTGAAATATTTCTGCGATTTAAATGCTCGACTGGGGTTCTCTACTCGATGGCGCCTCAGAACTTCTCTCAGTCGGTGGAAGACGAGGGCGCCTCAGAACATCTCATATCGGCTGTGAAAGACGACGGCGCCTCCTGCTTTCCCACTCAGGATTCATGCAACAGAGCCAAGCCCCATGACCGTTTCATTGAGAGAAAGCGGAGGGTGCTGCGAGCCATGGGTCTCCACAAACCGTTCGTCGACCAACAGAAAGACGACCTGAATCTGTTTAACGAGACCATGATCGTCATTCCTCAGCTTCCCGATCGACTCCGCGATGTGCTGAGTCGAGATGGGATCCAGGGCGCCTTATATTCAGGAGCCTGCCGAAGTATCCAGCTGACTCGCTGCCGCCGATGCCGCTCCGAGGAAGATCGCCGCTGCCACCAGAACACAGGGAGTCGCTGCCAAGAAAGCCACTCCGCTTCACAGCTATGATCCGCGTCCGGCTCGCAGGAGAACGCCCCATCTGCAAATCTTGAAATCGAGTTCAAGAAAGCTGAACCGATTCAAGAAAGGCGGAGCAAGCCCTCAATCCCGATGTAGCAGAGCCACCGAATCACACCACTGTGGGTTATTGCCCACGGCCAAAACTGCCGCCACCACCATAGGATCAGGAGCCTGCCGAAGTCCAGCTGACTCGCTGCCGCCGATGCCGCTCCGAGGAAGATCGCCGCCGCCACCAGAATACAGGGAGTCGCTGCCGCAAGAAAGCAGGGAGAACCCCCGCCATCGCCACTGGAATGCAGGAAGAGCCTGCAAATCCAATGGGTCACGGCCCTCTTATGAGTATGATCATCTAATTCCTATTATCATACACATATACACCATAAATGTACATAGATATTTATATAATAAAATCAATCATTTATTTAAAAAACAAAAAAAGATCTCAATAAAGTAGAATACTGTTAGTGTGAGACGGCAAGTAGTTATTAATAATTATTTTAATAAGATAGTATTAAATTGAATTGTATTTTTGTTTTATAATGTTCAAATAATTAAAGTTTGGTTTTTCGAAATTGTTTTTAAAAATTTAATTGTTCACTTAGTAAAAACCCATATCTGTATTACACCTACACCCAATATTCGACGAATTCGAATTGTTCCGAATTTCCGTACATGAACTACCAATACGGCCGAATTATGCTACTATGGTGCACATACAGTGCTGAGTGCCTCTCAAGTTTGTACGCTCCTTGGTCGATATTTAAAGTATACTTCTGGTATATATACCTCAATAAGGTACACATTCCTGGAGTCCATCACTTTTTGGTGCCGTTGCCGGGGAGGTGCTTAAGTTATAGGAGACATCTTATTAAAAAAAATCATAAAAAAAATTACCATGAATGCCTTGACAAAAGAGGGATGAATTTGGATGTTTTCTGCCTAACCGTCCTATGAGCAATAACAATTCTAAACACTCTCAATTTGAATTCCTCAACTCCGACGAAGAAGTTGATTCCAGCTATGATCCAAACTGTGATAACTTCTTCGCTAGCTCTAGCTCAAACACTAAGATGGCAGATGAGGAAGATGAACACAGAGAATTGTTTACCTTTCCTATTAGTGTACCTCTTGGGGATGCTAGAATGAAAAATATCAATCCCAATAATCTGCCAAACTTCCATGGCCCAACCTCAGAGGACCCTGACACATTCTTATTTGAATTTGAGGTAGTCTGCAGGTCCTTTGGTTATACCACTGATGCACAAAAACTGAGACTCTTTCCTTCTAAACATTAAAAGATTTATCACTCAGATGGTTTATGAGTCTGGAAGGAAACAATATGTTCACATGGGACCAGATGAAACAATCCTTCCTGAAAAAATATAGAGATGTAAAGCAAAAGACACAAGAGATGCAATTTTCAGGATGCAACAAGGAGAAAAAGAATGCCTAGAAGACTATGCACAATGCTTTCGACTCAGTTATAAACGGGCTAGTCACTATACCTTAGATCAAGAATCATTGAAACTAGTACTTCTTAGAGAAATCAAGGAGAAATACCTAGAAGTCTTGAACCTGTTAGGAGATGGGGATATATTCCAAAAAACCTATGATCAAATCTTGCAGATCTTCAAGAATTATTCTAGATCCAGAAAAGGCATACACATCCATTAGCAGGAGGATCATCTTTTTCGGGCCAAAGCCTCACAAAGTCCGACTTAGGAAACCTTCTAGATGATATGAAAACATACATCCTTTAGTCCTTAGCTATGCAGTTAGATGCACTCCAGATAAAAAAGAAACAAGACGAGATCAACCAAGCACTAGCAGTATTTTTCCCACGATGTAGAAAGAAACATGAAAAGGGAGAATGCCCATTAAATGCAATAGAGATATGTGGGCTTTGCACGGATGATCATACCATTGATAAATGCCCTTTGCTACCATCATGCAAAGCGGCCATACAGGATCCCACATTAGAAGGTACTATGGAACAACTTTGTTTTGTTAACCAACGAAGGAACAATTTCGCTAGGCCCTTCCAGTCCAACAACCAAGCGTATTTTAATCAAGCGAGTAATCAATAGAATTGGAACCCTTCGACACCAATTATATGCCCCCCATAAATAGCTCCAAGCCAATGGTGTTGGTTGTGGAGCTTGATCTTTTAGTCTCATAGATGATGATTCAGCCGTGTTTATACCCCAGGTTTAGTTATGATCCCGGCACGCTCCCTAGGGGGTCCGAGGGCAGCACCCACGAAGGAATTTTTCGGGCTGTTTCGCCAACAGATTATGGGCCCATGGTTTTGGGTAACCCGTGGTATTTTCCCTTGTGTTTCCCCTTTATAAGAAAGACATTGTAATACGGCTAGGGTTGATGTATTAGGTATTATGCATTGTAAAGATCTTTGAGATCGTGAAGATAGTGAAGAGGAAGTGCAACGGATGTGCTGCAGGTTGTATCCCTTCATTTGCTGGATGGTATAATAATAAGGACTGGCAATTTCAGTTTGGACGTAGCCCATCTTGGGTGAACCACGATATATTGGTGTCTCTCATGTAATGTGTTTGTGTGATTATATTTGCATTTTTCTTTATTGTTATTGCTCTGCGATCCTATTTTTCTAACAATTGGTATCAGAGCCAAAGGTCTATTTGGCAGATAAACCCGCAGAAACTAAGGTTTCTGGTTCGAGTGGGAGCAATGGCAGAAGAAGTAAAGTTTAAGGTCGAGAAATTTAATGGCCAAAATTACCAGTTATGGAAGATGCAAATGGAGGACTATCTGTACCAGAAGGATCTATTCCTACCGTTGGGAGGAAGAGCAAAGCAGCCAACGACTATGAGGGACGAAGAATGGGAGGTTCTTGACAGAAAGGCACTGGGAACAATACGACTGTCCCTGGCTTCATCGGTGGCTTTCAATATCTCAAAAGAAAAGTCAACGGAGGGTTTGATGAGTGCATTGGGTAAGCTGTATGAAAAACCATCGGCCTCCAACAAGGTATTTCTAATGAAGCGTTTATTTAATATGAAGATGTTTGAAGGTGGATCTGTTGCTGATCATTTAAATGAATTTAATACGGTTACAAATCAACTAAGTTCTGTAAGTGTGAACTTTGATGATGAGATTAGGGCTCTTCTAAACTTGTTTTCATTGCCAGAAAGCTGGAATAGCTTGGTCATGGCTGTAAGTAACTCTGTCTCTGGTTCAAACACCTTGAAATTTGATGATGTTATTGGTGTTATTCTTAGCGAGGAAATGCGAAAAAGCACAGATGAGACATCAGGTAATGCGTTGACCATGGAGAGCAGAGGAAGACAAAGGGAGAAAGGAAAGAGCCAAGGTAATCGTAGCAAGTCTAAAATGGGCAGATCCAATTCTAGACTAGGAAAGATAGAGTGTTGGAATAGTGGAAAGAAAGGACATCTGAGGAAAGACTGCATATCTCTAAAGAAGAAAGGAGATGGATTGCAGGAAACTACCCAGGAAGAAAATGTAGCAGGTGATGTGTTACAAGATGCTTTGATTCTTGCATTAGATAATACTAGTGATTATTGGGTAGTAGATTTAGGGGCTTCATGTCATGCTACACCCCATAGGAAATACTTTCATGATTATGTTCCATGCGATTTTAGACATGTTTTATTGGGTGATGACGAGCCATGTAAAATTATTGGAATGGGTAAGGTATGGATAAAATTTAAGAATGGAAGTGATTGGCTGTTAAAAGATGTTAGGCATATTCCTGCTATGAAAATAAATCTGATCTCAACAGGGCAGTTGGGAGATGGCGGCTGTCTATCTACATTTGGAGAAACGTGGTGGAAGATCACTAAATGATCAATGGTGATAGCAAAATGAGACAGGGTAGGTATGTTGTATTTATGTCCTCATAATACTGACCATTCTATCTCTTTAGCTTCCACAGGAACAGATACAACATTGTGGCATCATAGGCTTGGCCACATGAGTGAGAAGGGGATGCAAATTCTCCACTCAAGGAAGTTGCTGCCAGATTTGAAGCAGGTAAGTTTGGAATTCTGTGAGAACCGTGTTTATGGAAAATAAAAGAGAGTCAGATTTCTCAAGGTTGGGAAACAGAAGAAGAAAGAAAAGTTAGAGCTTGTGCATACAGATGTATGGGGACCGGCTCAGGTACAAACTCTTGGTAACTTTCATTATTATGTTACATTTATTGATGATGCAACTAGAAAAACTTGGGTTTATTGCATTAGACATAAATATGATGTGTTTGCTACTTTTAAGAAGTGGAAAGCTTTGGTTGAGAATGAGACAGGAAAAAGGTTGAAGTGTCTCAGATCTGATAATGGAGGTGAGTACTGCGACAAGGAGTTTGATAGTTACTGTTCATACCATGGGATTCGTAGAGAGAAGACAGTCCTAGGAACACCACAAGAAAATGGTGTGTCAGAAAGGATGAATAGAATGATCATGGAGCGTGCAAGGTGTATGAGATTGCATGCAAGGTTGCCCTTACAGTTTTGGGCAGATGTTGTAAATATTGCTGTTTATTTAATAAACAGAGGGCCTTCTAGTGCTTTGGATGGTGGTATTCTAAAGGAGGCATGGACAGGTAAAAAGGTATACTCATTTCTTAGAATGTTTGGTTGTGAAGCATTTGTCCATATTGATAAAGAAAATATAACAAAGCTTGAAGCTAAATCCAAGAAATGTACTTTTATTGGATATGAGATTGATGATTTTGGTTATCGCTTATGAGATTATGAAAATAACAAAATCATTAGGAGTAGAGATGTGATATTCAATGAAAAGGTCATGTATAAAAATCAGTTGTAGAGAAAGAAACAGGAAAAGGAAAATACAGAGTACACAGTACTTGATGAAATCGAAGAAAATGAAGTTCCAAAGGTGCCAAAAAATCAAGAACAACAGCAAGTACCTGAAACTCCTGCAAGTGTAAGAAGATCTACCAGGTTAAGTAGACTCCCTTAACGATACTCTCCTTCAATGTATTATTTATTGATGACTGATGCTGGTGAACCAGAATGTTATGAAGAAGCAATGCAGGTGGAAACTAGAAAGAAGTGGGAGCAAGGCATGAATGAGGAGATGGACTCATTGGTAGGAAACCAGACTTGGGATTTGGTTCAGTTGCCTGCTGGTAAAAGAGCATTGCAAAACAAATGGATTTACAGGTTGAAGGAAGAAGAAGGAGGTAAGAAACAGTACAAGGCCAGACTTGTTGTAAAGGGGTTTGCACAAAAGAAAGGTATAGATTTTGATGAAATATTTTCTCCTGTTGTTAAGATGACTTCAATTAGGACTATTTTAAGTCTAGTGGCGGTAGAAGATTTGCATCTTGAACAATTAGATGTAAAAACAACCTTTCTCCATGGGGATTTGGAGGAAGAGATATATATCCAACAACCACAAGGGTATGAGGTCAAAGGGAAGGAGAATTTGGTATGCAGGTTGAAAAAGAGCTTTTATGGCTTGAAGCAAGCTCCAAGGCAGTGGTATTTAAAATTTGACAGGCTTATGATAGAACAAGGTTATAGTAGATGTCATTCTGACTACTGTGTTTATTTTAAGAGGCTAGATAATGGAAGTTATATTATCTTGTTATTGTATGTGGATGACATGCTTGTTGTAGGGTTTAACATGCATGAAATAAATGTGCTCAAAAGGAAGTTAGCAAATTCATTTGCAATGAAGGATTTGGGTGCTGCAAAGCAAATCTTTGGTATGAGAATAACAAGAGACAGGAAAAATCGCAAATTGACATTGTCTCAGGGTGAGTACATACAAAAGGTGTTGGAGAGGTTCAGAATGCAGAATGCAAAACCAGTTAGTACACCTTTGGATAGCCATTTCAATCTAAGGAAATTTGTCCCAAGACACATGAAGAGACAAATTACATGTCCAAAATTCCCTATTCATCAGCAGTTGGCAGCTTGATGTATGCCATGGTGTGCACAAGACCAGATATTGCACATGCAGTGGGAGTTGTGAGCAGATATATGAACAATCCAGGTAAAGAACATTGGAAGGCAGTACAGTGGATTCTCAGGTATTTAAGAGGTACTACCATTCAGACATTATGTTTTGGAGGTTCAGACACTGTTCTATAGGGATATGTTGATGCAGATATGGCAGGTGATAAGGATAGCAGGAGGAGCACCACATGGTATGTGTTTACTGTAGGTGGAACAACAGTAAGTTGGATTTCGAAACTGCAAAAGGTTGTTGCATTTTCAACAACGGAAGCAGAGTATGTTGTTGTTGCAGAGGTTAGTAAAGAGATGATTTGGTTGCAGAGGTTTATGGAGGAATTTGGTAAGAAGCAGAAGGATAGCAGGTTGTATAGTGACAGCCAAAGTGCCATTCATCTTGCAAAGAACTCAGCATTCCATTCCAGGACTAAACATATACAACTCAAGTACCATTTCATACGCTTTGTTCTGGAAGATTAACTGTTGAAGCTGGAAAAGATACATACTAGCCATAATCCTGTAGACATGTTCACAAAGGTAGTGACCAGAGAGAAACTGAGTTCTTGCTCGGTTTCGGTTGACCTTCTAGCATGAAGGTGAAGATAAGAAATTTGCCAAGTCCAAGGTCCAACAAGTACAGCAGCGGTGGAGTTGTTGTGATCATTCTCCAAGTGGGAGATTGTTGCTTGTGGAGCCTGATCTTCCAGTCTCATAGATGATGATTCAGCCGTGTTTGTACCCAGGTTTGGTTATGATCCCGGCACGCTCCCCAAGAGGAAATTTTTGGGCTGTTTTGCCAACAGATTACGGGCCCTTGGTTTTGGGTAACCCGTGGTATTTTCCCTTGTGTTTTCCCTTTATAAGAAAGACATAGTAATACGGCTAGGGTTGATGTATTAGGTATTATGCATTGTAACGATCTCTGAGATCGTGAAGAGAGACTGTGAGACAGTGAAGAGGAAGTGCAGCGGATGTGCTGGAGGTTGTATCCCTTCATTTGCTAGATGGTATAATAATAAGGACTGGCAATTTCAGTTTGGACGTAGCCCATCTTGGGTGAACCATGATATATTGGTGTCTCTCTTGTAATGTGTCTGTGTGATTATATTTGCATTTTGTTTATTGTTATTGCTCTGCGATCCTGTTTTTCTAACAAATGGCAGCAAAACCAAACACCCTATCAACAACCATATTACACCTAACCTTACTCTCCATACCCCCACCTTTTTCTCAGCCACAGATGAACTATGGGAATCCATAACCTTATTCAGCAAATTGGAGGACTCCATTGCAACAACCACTCATAATACCACCGCCACCAAACCAACCGCCCCCCAGATCGCCTCCAATCCCTGCCCAACCTGTTCCAAACCCAAATAACAATAGAACAGGGCAACAACAACCGTACAACAATGAAGTAGTGCAATTTTCTACCTATGTCGTGGATGCACTAGAATTAAATGAAATCAATCTCAGATCTGGCAAGACATTGCAGGGCTCCCATCCACAAAATAATCAAGAACATACACATTATGAACAACCCACATTTCTAGAACCCCAACAACCCACATAAATACACCACCAAGAAGAAGAAGATCAACCTCAATTACCAAACAGAAACCCTCCATTCCCTGAGAAACTGAAACAAAATACCAAAGAAGAGGCAGAGAATGCTATACTTAATGAATTAAAACATTTAACCATTCAAATTCCCATTTTACAAGCAATGAGGGATGTCCCAATATGTAATAAATTTATAAAAGAAAACTGTTTAAAGAAACCTGGGTGAAGGAAACGAGATCCACCAACCATAAACGTGGTAGGCCAACTAGCAGACCTGATGTTGGGTATCATTGTTAACCCTAAATACCTCGACCTAGGCAACCTTATTGTCAATGTAACCATAAACAACAAACCTATTTCAAGCAGTCTGATCGACCTAGGAGCCGCAATAAACATTGTGATAAAGGATACAATGTTTGCCCTAGGTCTCCAATCATTAATTAGACCAACCAGTACTGTACTACAACTTTTTGACACCTCCACTGTCAAACCTGAAGGAATTCTTGAGTATATCATCATAAATATTGAATCCTGGGAATATCCAACCGACTTCATAGTTATAGAAGTCAAGAGTAAGCTCAGTTGGTACCCAATCATCCTAGGGAGGCCATGGCTGGGGACAACAGATGCCTATATAGGTTGTCGATCTGGCAATATAACAATTACAAGTGGACAAGCTAGGATAAAGATTACAATATACCCACCAACAAAAAGGTCTACAGACACAGAATACCAAAATTGGACGTATGACTATGACGATATAAATGACCAAAACATATGACTTGTGCTCACCATAGAAAATGCTCTAACTTTAAAAGCTAACGATGAAGATGGTCATTTAGCTAAATTTATTTAGAATGTTTATCCTAACCATGATATACTTGAAGAAATTTTTGAAACAGGGCAACGACAGGAAGTACTGAATTATCCTGTCAATACTGATAGAATGTGGACAAAAATACTCTCCATTGAACAACAAACACCACAGGTTAAAATTGTAGAGATCCCGCCTGGAAAAACAGTCAATATTAATGCAAATTTGGAACTAGAACAGGAACAACAACTCATAAAAGCACTCTCAGAAAACAACAATGCTTTTGCATGGAGCTATATTGATATGAAAGGCATACACCCAGATATTTGCAAGCATTATATATATATCAATGTACCTATCAAACAACCCCAAAGAAGAATGAATCCAACACTAAAAGATATAGTTAAGATAGAACTCATAGTTAAGATAGTTAAGATATTGGATGCAGGATTCATCTACCCGATTTCAGATAGTGAGTGGGTCTCACCCTTGGTAATAGTCTCTAAGAAAGGAGAGAAATGGAGGATCTGTGTAGATTATAGGGAATTTAATAAAGCAACTAAAAGAGATCACTTCCCTCTACCATTTATTGACCCAGTGTTGGACACCCTGGCTGGAAACAAGTTCTTCTCATTTTTGGATGGATATAGTGGATACAACCAGATCCAAATCCACCCTGCTGACCAAGGTAAAACCACATTTACCTGCCCATGGGGCACATATGCATATAGAGTACTACCTTTTGGACTCTGTAATGCCCCAACAACATTTCAAAGGGCCATTTGGAGTATATTCTCCGATTTTATCAATGACCAGATGGAAGTCTACATGGACGACTTCACACCGTATGGGAATTTTTTTTACCAAGCATTACAACATCTAGAATTGGTCTTGAAAAAATGCATTGAAATGAGCTTATGCCTCAGCAATGATAAATGCAGGATTTTGATGCAAGAAGGCATAGTTATGGGACACCATATCTCTCAAAGGGGTATTGAAGTAGATCAAGCAAAAGACACTATTATTAAAACACTCCCCCCACCTGTTAAGCAAAGGGATGTGCGCAGCTTCCCTGGGCAAACAAGCTACTACAGAAGATTTATAGAAAGTTATAGCAAAATTGTTGCACCTATGTTTGCCCTTTTGAGAAAAGATACATAATTCATCCGGACCAAACATTGTATGTCAGCATTTGATCAACTCAAAGAGAGGACAATCACGACCCCAATCCTTCAAGGACCCAACTGGACACTACCATTCCACATCCATTCGGATGCTTCAGATAAAGCCATCGGGGTAGTCCTCGGGCAAGAAGAAGAAAAAAAACCATATGCAATCTATTACATTAGCAAAAACTTGGCAGGAGTAGAACTTAATTATACAGTCACAGAAAAAGAATTTTTGGCTGTCATACATGCTATAAATAAATTTAGGCACTACATCATTGGGTACCCAGTCTTTGTCCATACCGATCATTCTGCAATCAGGTACCTCATGAATAAACCAAATACTAGTGCAAGAATTATTAGATGGTTGCTCCTCTTGCAAGAATTTGACATAACAATCCTGGACAAGCCAGGCAAGCATAATGTGGTAGGCGATTTTCTGTCTAGACTGACCCATGGACAGGACAATGAGTTGGTAAATGATCACTTCCTCGATGAACACCTCTTTGCAATCTCCACACAAAGCCCATGGTTTGCCGATATAGCAAACTACTTGGTATCTGGGAAATTTCCACAACATTATAGCTATAAAGAGAAGTGCAGAATCATAAGGCAAAGTGCAACTTATACATGGATACAAGGAATGCTTTTCAAGAAAGGACCAAACCAAATATTAAGGAGATGCATAAGAGAAGATGAAGTCCATGACATACTCCATGCTAAACACAATGAACCTTGTGGAGGCCATTACGCAGCAAAAAGGACAACCTACAAAGTACTACAAACTAGATACTACTGTCCAATGCTACATAAGGACTCCTATGATTATGTATCACATTATGATGACTGTCAACGAATGGGGAAGCCTACTCAAAGAGAAGAAATGCCTCTACATCCACAAATTTCTTTGGAAGCATTTGAAAAGTGGGGATTTGACTTTGTTTGTCCATTCAATCCCCCATCAAATCAGAAAAACTACATTCTAATCTGCACTGACTACCTTACAAAATGGGCCGAAGTTGCAGCACTTGCAGCATCCAATGAAGCAAATGTAGCAAAATTCTTTATAGAACAAATCTTCCACAGATTTGGGGTTCCCAGAGAGTTAGTTTCTGACCAAGGAAAGCAATTTACATCCAACCTCATCGAGGACCTACTTCGAAGAAACAAAGTTAAACATCGAAGGTCCTCCTCCTACCACCCTCAAGATAATGGTCAAGATGAAGTCACAAACAGAGAGCTTGAAAAGATTCTGACAAAAACAATGCAGTTACATAAAAGAGATTGGGCAGACAGGTTAAGTGAAGCAGTTTGGGCATACAACACAACATGTAAAACAACAACAGGCTTTACCCCCTATGAGTTGGTATATGGAAAAAAAGTAATGCTCCCTATTGAATTTGAAATCAAGACGTTAAGAATTGCATCCCATCTAAACATGCAACTTTCAGAAATCCAAGAAGAGCGTATGCTCCAACTAAATCAGTTGGATGAGCACTGCCAACAAGCCCTCCTCGCCCACACTGAAGTTATCCAACAACAAAGAAAGAAATGGCATGACAAGAACATCAAACAGATGAAATTCAAAGAAGGAGATTGGGCACTGCTATATGATTCTCGGTTTCAAATTTTTCAAGGAAAACTCACCACAAGATGGCTCGGACCCTACATTATTGATACAATTTATGACAATGGCGCAGTCAGAATCAAGACCATAGATGAGACAAAATTCCCCATGTTGGTGAATGGGCATAGACTCAAATTATATAAGCAACCACAGTTAAGGGAGGAAAAAAGAAAAAGAAAGAAAAAAAAGAAAAAAAAAGAAAAAAAAAGAGAGAAAGAAAAAGAGAGAAAGAAAAAGAGAGAAAAAGAGAGAAAAAGGGCAATAACAAATCATCAAGCGAGCTAGCAGAAATTCAAGAGAGCAAGCGAGCCAGCAACAATACAACCAAGCGAATAAAGATTGAACAAAACCAATTTTCAAGCGAGCCAACAACAAAAGCAAATTCAACCAACCAAAAGCAAACATCAAGCGACCCAACACAAAATCAAAAAGCAAAATTAATACAAGCAAAACAAAAATCAAGCGAGGCAGCAAAAAGAGCACCATCGAAGCGTAACTACGGATATGCCAAATAAAACAACTGACGAAGAATCAATAAACTACGAAACTCCACTTAACTACAAAATATCCACACCATCAAAAATCAGGTACGCTAAAACATGAAAAGGTAATCACTAGATCTTTTGTCTCGATTATCAGTCCAATTAAATTCTCCCTACAATAGGAATTATTCCGAGATGAGGACAACTCTTTTCAAAACAACGACTACACATGGTTCAGAGCAACCATACTGAATAATGATTACTAACTCCAATTTGAAAAATGACGACCTCCATACCCCCCATACCCGAGTCGTATCAAACCGCCAGAACGACATAAAATGATGAATGGATAAGGCGAAACAACAGGAAAGACGGGGGAATAAAGACAGAAATTGGGATATGAATAAGGGGGCACAAATCTAACCGGAAGATACAGAAGCTTTAGATTTTCAAAAAGCGAGCATATCAAGAAAGGTTCGGCGTTCAGTCAGCAAACCGATGTTCGAATTAGAAGCAAGTATGTAAGTCATGTGGTCCACCACCCTCAAGTTTTATACTATTTAGTAATTTTAGAAAATGACAAAAGGGTTTAAAAAGAGTGAACTAGATGACCATTCACCCATCTATGAAAAACCTCAAGTATTGACCATACTCCACACAACGGTCAATGCATAATGAAAAAGCCATTCATTGCTGGGCTAAGAGGACATAACACCGAAATAGCCATGGAGTTCACCCGAAACCTGAAACATATAAAAGAAGAGCAGTATGTTACCAGGGTGAAGGGGTTACGCATCCGTTTGGATGAAGAATAAGTTGCAACACATATAGGCTTGCCAATGGGGCTGCATTGGGGGAGAGATGACAAAGAAGCCAACCTGAAGGCAAAAGCGACTTTCTTTGCAGAGGGTGAGAGCTACGAAGAGGATAAGAACGGTGTCAAAAGAGATACCATGCCAAGACCATGGGACGAAGTAGCGACTGTCGTCCTCAAATATATTTCCTGCTCGGGAAGGCTCAGCTACATTCTGATCTTTCACTTCAGAATCTTGGACCTCCTGAGGAACAGGGGGCATATACGGTCGAACAACAACATCAGCATCTCGTTCTACCTACTTCAGTCCATCTGGGAGATGAGCAGAAAGGTGATACAGGGAAAAGAGGATGCGTTGGCTCATCACGGATTAATCAAGCCGATCATCTGTGAGGAATTGAAGATCCAAGTCCCTGAACTCTCATGGGAAGAGTTTGTCCTTGTATCGGCTGAAGATGTCCAGGGGATGAAGGGTAAACCAAGTGTGGGCATAACCCTAATCTCGAACTAGAAAGAGGAAAAATCAACCACTAAGTCAGGAGTCAAAAGAAAAATTGACTTAGATAGCGATAATGAGGTGGTGGCCGAGACCCTTGTCAAGATAAAACACTCCCGTGATACCTCCTGCTAGAAAACCACAGGGGCACCTGCTAGCATGCAAGGGTTGAGGCGACAGAGCAGAAGGCTGAGGCAGGGGATCAAATCCAGGGAGGAGAAGATCAAAGAAAAAGAAACAAGCCCTATACCATAAGACCTGTCGGACTTTGAGGATGACGAGGCAGAACAAGGAAATCCTTCTACACCTGTAGAAGAAGTCACACCACCCCAGACCTTTGAAAATGAAGAAATGGAAACTAGAAAAGATGATCAACTGGCCGAAGCATTGTCTGAGCTGGCAAAGGCTAGGGAAGAGTTGGCCGCCATGAAAATCAAGGCACGATTCCACAAAAGCCAGGCCGTGTCACCAGCTGCGCCATCAGTCATGAACGAGAAGACCCAAATCCTAAAATTGCAGCACGCTGGCCAATTAAAACAAATGGAGCAGCAGAACCTAGCATTGGAAGAAAAATTAAACCAAGCTCAGAAGGAATTGGCCCAGAAAGATCAACAAATCCTGCAGCTAGAGGACACTATAGCCTCGACTTCCAAGATATATGAAAAAATATTGGGGTACAGGCCTCCATCTCGAGTCTACGCAGTCTATCTTAGGGAAAGATGGTGTCGGCTCCAATTGCAAAGGTTGAAGCAAGGTTTACCCTTGGATGTAATAACTCCTAAGCAGTTCGCAGATACTTCTCTGGAAAGCACCGAGCTAGAAAAGGACCAATTGTGTGAATTCTTCCTTCACAATCTAGTTGTTCCTAACTTGCCGAATTGGTCACCAAAACCCTATATGGGGATTTCCAACTTAGGGCATTGTGCTCTTGGATGGATCATGAAGTGGAAAGGTCCAAGGATGTTCACCTCTACCAAGTCGAGGAATGGCAGAATCCACTATGGATAAGGGCTGAAGCTACACACCCAAAGAAGATGGTTCAGGATCACTCTACTATAACTTCTGATGAGGATCTGATCCCAATCCTTCTCAAGAAGCAGCAAGAAGCAATCACACACTTCGACAACACCACCCAGTGCACATTCAACGAAGTACAGGAAGCTATTAGTGATTGGTGGAAAAGAATTTCAAAGCACTTGAAAAAACGTGAACCCCACTCCCCCCCACAGGTTGGAGGTTGCACTAACTAAGGCAAGGCTGTACAGGGAGTCCTTGATAAAGAATCAACTCGAATGGATAGGAATGAAGTTAAGCTCGCCTTTCTTTCTTCCTCTTGTTATTAAGGAACACATTGATGAGGATGAAGAAAGGAGGGCCCAGGCCAAAGAAGAACAGAGCCGAGGCTATTACAGACAGGCAGGGACTCCTAGAGTTGTTGCATGGGATATCAAAGAGGCCATTTTGGCACATGATGAGTCACCCAAGGATGGGTAACACCTTCAAGTTTGGGGAGATGATGAGTCCTTGATATAGGTATTCCTTAGACTACATTATGTCACACCTTAGCAATGGAATGATAAAAAAGCACTCCTTTATGTAGGGGAGAAGGCAATTTAATTGATAATGAGATGAAATAATTTAGTTATTATTCTTTCTTATGTTTTAGCATTTTTTATTTAAACTAATCATATGAACAAACCATGTGTGGGCATAGCGTAGGAATAACAAGGATAATGGCAGTGCCGAGCTCCAGATTGAAGACCACGAGGATCACTAGAGATGCAACACTCTTGTTTTCCCTGATTCGTAGGGGATAATCCCCTAAATTTTGGTTCGTGGTTTCCAATGCAAAACTATGATAGAAGCTGTAATAAATAGAGACACCTGGGTAGCAGGGGGTCTGCGACATATTTTGGAGAAACAATCTTTTATTGCTTTCGCAGTTCAGACATTTTAGTTTTACAGTTTTTACAAACCATGATGGGATTTATGAATTTATAATGAAGCTCCAACATTTTTCTGATTTCGTGAGTTTATAAGTGTCCCTTCCTCCTGTGATACGTGTTGGGGAGGGCCCCCTCGATACGTAGCTCAGGAGTTCTGCGTTTTATTTCAGGTATTTTTCATGCATTCAGTTATTTATTTCTAGTATAATTGTGTGTGGATTAATTTCAGCATCTCATTCAAACATCAAATTTCAGTTTCAGCATGAGCGCTATTCTGTCCGTAGTTCTTTAGTATTGCGTCTGTAGTTCCGAAGTACACTGTGTGTAGTCCTGTAGCTATCATCCGCATGAGCAACTTTTAGATCTTCATTTCCACTTTTTATACAACAATTTCAGATGAGATCAGATCTATATTTTTGTACTTTGGAAATGACGATTGGTGATTACAGTTAAATGGATCTTTGCTCCTTTTAGATTAAATTTATGTTCCTTAGGTTAACCTCTTACATGCTTTCATTTCCTGCTTTGATAAAATAGATTTTTATGCCTTCATTTCCTGCTTGATAAAAATAGATTTACATGCTTTCATTTCCTACTTTGATAAAATAGGATTTACATGCTTTCATTTGATGTTTTCTGGTTTCCATAGAACAATACTACCTGCTTTCTTAGAATATCCTTTAGAATACGTAGGACACTTAGAACGACGAAGATTATCCCATAGTGCACATACAGTGCTGACTGCCTCTCATGTTTGTACGCTCCCTGGTCGATATTTAAAGTATACTTCTGGTATATATATCTCAATAAGGTACACATTCCTGGAGTCCACCAAGGAGTTGGTGGCTCCTCCTCTGCATTTGAAGGTTGTTGCCCCGAATTGGAAGTTGCTAGTGACCCTGGCTCAACCTTCAAAGCTTCCCGCACCTCATCCTCTATCATTGGGATTGGCTCATGAGACTTCTTGGATGCAATCTCTTCCTCAAACTTTACAAACAAACCCTTCGTGTTGGACGGCTCCAACTTGGTCCTCTTCTTGAATGGAATATGGATGTAAACTGGACAACCAAAGGAAATGACTCACCTCCAGCTTCATACCATTGAATGCCTCCTTTGGTGTCTCGTTCCCCAAAATCTTGTGAGGACACTTGTTATAAATTATAACTACTAGATGATTGATGTTATATGGTTTAATCCATGTTTTCTATAGCTAATTCAACGTCCTACATGTTTTTTAGATATAAATCAAAATATATTAAAATATATAATATATAAAAAACACTCCCAAAACGCTCCCGAAATGGGAGCTTTTGAAAATTTCGCTTTTTGCTCTGCTCCTGCTCCCCGCTTCCCACTCCCACTCCTACATGTGCTCTGTTAGACTTGAAAATAATTCTTGGGCTGATGTGATATGCCTTGATGCTCCATTGTCCACATACCATGAGTTCTTTGGAACTGCATTGGAATAGAGGCAAGATGCCATTGATAAATCCTTCTCGAACTTGGAGGCAAACTCGTTCATCTGAGTTTCAGTTGAGGCTGCTACCTGGTGTTGCTTCTTCCCTTTACCCTTCTTTTTTTTCGAGCAGTAATGCATAATGGCCATTCTTATGACATATGAAGCTCTTGATTTTACTCAAGTCCTATTTCCCTGGTTGTGAGGTTGACTCCTCACCCTTCATCGTACCCTTGTTGGGTCCTTTACCTCTACCCTTCTTCACTTGACCAATTAGGGCATAATTATATGTGTTATAACTTGCCCTTTACATATACAAGATACATCTCAGTTAAATTATTACATTAATTACATCACAACCATGGATCACCTTACACAAATAACACAGTTTACATAACTGGCTTAGACCAGCCATACAATGAACATCATCTGGATCATCAGCATCTTTACCCCTTGGATAAGTCCTCGTATAATCTGAGCCATATTTATAGCTCAGATGGAGCCCTGATTATAGCTCCATCTTCTTCTGGATGTTTGACCTAGTCTTATTGGGCAAATTTAGAAACTCTTGTTCTGGAAAGGGTGCTAGAGGGTTCAAAAACAACTTAGGCTCCTTCTGAACCCTGCATGAAGCTGAATAGAATAGATTTGCAGCTACAGAGCAGCAGAGGCTGATTCTGCTGTACATGAAAAGATCACTTGGCATTTCATACAAAATTTGAAATTTACTGAGAGCAGATGTGATGGTTGTCCTAATAATAATTTAATGGCATGTTTCTATTAGAGTACTCTGGCAGATGTTGTTTATTTAAACTATCTAAACTTAATTCAAGAGCTTAAGATGAGAAGGTGCAAATAGGAATAGAAATAATTCTATAAAGCATTTGACATTTAAGAGGATGCTACAGGTATCGCAGTTAGCAATGAATCGCTTTAATGAGTGTGGTGGAAATATCACTTCTAGTGCTGCAGATGCAAGCAAAGGTCAGATCACTATTTTTGGTTTCTCAATTATGTTTCTAGAAGAAAATGGTTATAACTTGGAAGAGGTCTGTATGGAGAGTAATGTTCATTTAGAAGAAGATCTAATTATTTTAAATAAAAGGATTTGGTAATCTTGAACCGTCTTTTCTATTATACAGATCTTGCTAAGGAATAGTGAAATACTTCATTCTTCTTAGTGCAAGTTCTTGACAATTTTGACATACTGCCTTGTGTTTATATGTTCGATGTAAACAGATGCTGCAGTGGTGGTGATCATGGTTACAAATTCCAATCAAGTTGACAATGCTATTTTTGGCACAAATGGTGCTATTTCAGGTTTAAATAACTCCGTTTAAATGATTCTAGGAATATGTGTACATGAAGTGATAGAAGTACACCAACTGTCAAGAAATCATTTACAAAGAATACTATTACTTAATTCTAATCACATTTTTTTGGGGTTGGATATACCTGCTTTATTGATCTTCCTTTCGTTTATGCTAGATATTAGAGAAGTGAGTCCAACTGCTTATTTTGTTTTTGTTGTATTAATGTTTTAAGGTAACAATTTATGGAATGCTTTGACAGGACTGCCTAATGGTTCAGTAATTGTGCTTTGTTCAACGGTATCCCCTGCTTATGTCCAAAAGCTAGGGAAGTCTCTTACAGGTACGTTGGAAATTAATTGATCGTCCTATTTGCATTGTAATAATCATAATACAAGGCTGTCAAGTGTATAACATTATTGTTTTAAATTGCATTTATAGTTTATATTGAATAAACTATACTGAAGAATGCAAGATTGACAATTTATATTGAATAAACTATGCTGAAGAATGCAAGGTTGACAATTTCTTTGTAAAGCATATCTTGTAATTTTGTATAATGTAACAAAAGAGACACAAGGAAGAATTTCATAAGTAGTGGATGCTGTGTTATGTACATTTCTCTTCTTATAATATGCTGCACACATTAATAAAGTTAGAATATGTCTACATTCTTCTTCTTGAAATATACTGTCCACATTAGTAAAGTTAGAATATCTGCACATTAGTATGACTTGGTTCTGTTGCTGCATATTAACAAAAGAATAGCATCTTTACTATGGATAACTTATGATTTTAGGTGGTTTTTGAATTTTGTTGCCTGATATACAGACCCAGTCCAGATTTTCTATAGGATTGGTGTAATTTTTGTGAATTCCATTCGTAATGTATTTTTTTTATCTGGATAAATTTATTTTCTGGTCCCTAGGGAAATGCCTACACTGCTCTCTAGAGTTGGAGTTACTTCTCTCAATTTTGATATTTTAGTCTTGAACCCAAACATTGCTTTAACTGTCTTCAGAGGAATTTACAGGTACTCGCCATTTTCTTTGCCAAAAAAAAGATGAGGCTTGGATCTAGGAAATTTACAAGTGGGATATCTTGGTTCTCCATGTTTGGCGAACTTAATCAAAATTTCTGTTAATGTTGAGCACTGTCTAAAGTGCAAAGAAGAAAAGAGAAAAGACTCCAATAGAATAAACTGACTTTAATAAATAAAACTTTACCTTAAACCTTTACAAAGACTTTGAACTTTGAATGTCTCTTAAAGTCACCCCAGGAGAGGATATTTTTCAAACACAAGTGATTGTAGGGATAGATTGATCGAGTGCAGAGGTGGGAGAGTTTTTGTGCAGGAGAGTTGAAATAGTAGCGTCAAAGAAGGATAGAGACCCGAATAGAGTTTTCTGTGTGGGCAGATGCAGAGATAAGATAAAGATAATAATGTCCATGAATAACAAAAAAAGCAGGTCAATGGGACTCAAAAGTACAATCTAGTAGTGACAGATGTGGGAGTGCCAAAGCAAGTCCTAGATGCTAAACTAAACTACTGAATGAGAAAGAAAGACAGACAGAAAGGGAGTTTATATCAATATCCATTGTAGGCAAAGGCAACTATTGTGACTGCAAAAGTACATCATAAAATTTCATCTATGTAGGCATTGAGGGGATAGGAGTCTAGGACCTCATGTCACACCTAAGAGCTTGGCCTCATCCTTGAAGGGCTTGCAAAGACAACTAGATGCTATGACCTTTTTTGTGACCTTCGACCGTTAGCGATCAACTTGGATAAAACCAAGTTAATGATCTTCAATGGGTCGAAGAATGTCCTGTTGGTCCATCACTCCTTTTTTAGAGGGGAGGAGATTGATATCATCAGTACCTATACTTACGAGCATAATTTTCATGGCTTTGTTTTAGTCTAAGGGATGCGCTTCAGCCTTGGGTCAATAAGGGCTATGAGTCTCTAGCCCTTTTCAAGAGATAGTGTTTCTAACACCATTTTCAGGACATCTCGTCCAAGATGTCTCTCATGGACACCCTTATCAGGCCCACAGTTCTTTATGGTTTAGAGGTTTGGGGGCCTTGTTTGCTAGAGTTCAATTGGGCATCAACCGAGAGAGTACAAACTGTTATCCTCCAATGCATTATCAGAAGCAAACATATAGTCCCTTTGCCCATCTTTCTTGTAGAGTTTGGTGCCCATCCCCTTAGGGTTGAGATTGTGTTCAACCTTGTCTCATTTCTACATCGTGTTCGAAGTGTTGCTGACTTGGCAAAAGGATGAGATTGGCATTTGTACATGGCTTAGTGTTCTTTGGAGTCATTGTTTTGGCTAGCCCACTAGGTTGGGCTTAGTGTAAGTTTGCAAGGATCTCAGACCTTTTAGAGTTGATGGCTATTTCGATGGACTAGCTTCCTCCATTCATATACTCTCTTGATGCATCTAGCCACCTCCTACCTACTAGACAAGATTTGAACTGGATCACCTAAGATGACATTTACAGGTAGTTTGTACAAGTCACTTGGACAAACCAACCAGGTGGGTTACATCCAAAGATGGCCTTCTATATTGAGAACTTCATGGAGTTGAGGGATGGACTCATTGTCTACCCCCTGTACACACACCCTCTTTGTTTGCATGCTCTTCGTATTCCCCTGAGTCAATTCAAAGTAGGCTCACATAGACTTTGGGTAGAGGCAGAGCACCAGCTTTGACTAGCGAGACAAGATTTACTAGTTGTGTCATCTTTAGAAGGTTCAGATAGAGAAGCACTTTCTGCTGCCCCATCTACTAAAAGATCTGAGGGTGGTTCCATTGCTTATTTAGACAGTCACAGATTCCTTCCAGTTTCTTCAGGTTACCTTGATCAAAGATGCTTGGCCTTATACATGTGGGAGGTCCTCAAGTTCTGTTTCCATACTCTCTGGCCACTTTTAAGACTTGCATCCACTCAGATGGTCACTTCCTTTTATACGGTGCCACCTTCAAGACTGATACTAGCCTTGTTTACGATTCTAGATTGATGTAGGCCTTGGGGGCCATCCATACTTCCTGGAGACCTTAGTGGCATTGCCAGTTCATATCTCCTACCAATAGTTAGACAAGATTTCCCTTGCCCTAGCGGCATGTGACCTCTTCCAGATAGTAACACAATACTCAATCTAGATCCTCTTCTAGTTCTTCCTCCAGATAGTTTTCCATCTTGAGTTTTCTTACTCATCCTTGGATGTTAGGGGAGATAGGTATAACGTACTCTGCTACATTTGCGTTATTCGTACTCTAGACATTAAATCTATCCCCATTGTATATCTTTCTCCCAAATCAACTATCCATATGGAGAGTTTGGATTTCAACCATTAGTTTAGATCAGTTCTTTATTTTCTACATCTTGCTTTTTACAGGAGCCATCTTTTGTGCACCCACTTTGTATTGACACCGTTGTACCCAATAATCCCATTGACTTACTTTAGTGGTCATTTGTTGGACATTAATAAAATTATCTTATCTTATCTACCATGTGTATCACGCCCATTCAAAGGATTGTAAATGATAGGTATAACGTACCCTGCTACGTTTGCATTATTCGTACTCTAGACATTACATCTATCCCCATTGTATATCTTTCTGCCAAATCAACTATCCATATGGAGAGTTTGGATTTCAACCATTAGTTTAGATCAGTTCTTTATTTTCTACATCTTTCTTTTTACAGGAGCCATCTTTTGTGCACCCACTTTGTATTGACACCGTTTTACCCAATAATCCCATTGACTTACTTTAGTGGTCATTTGTTGGACTTTAATAAAATTATCTTATCTTATCCAGGATGTGTATCACGCCCATTCAAAGGATTCCATGAATGCACCTCTTAGCGTTCTTTAGTTTGACACTGATAATCAATGCTTACTCATTGACAAGAGTTGTTGTCTTCCTCTAATCTTAGTTGTTCAATAATGTTGGCTTTCTGTTACTCCAATAAATTGAATAACTTTGCTAAAAGAGGGGAAACTTGCTTTGTATGCTCTTCAACTTTCTCATCCTACGAAAATTGCTTTTAAATCTATTCCATACTTATGTGAGTTATTCTACCCAAGTAACTTGTTGCTAGATTATGTCTAGAATAATAATTCACATCAATTAGAAAACATAACATTGTTGCAAAATGTTTCTTCTTTTTGTTTTTCCCTCGATTGGGACGATATTCATACAAGTGACTAGAATTCTCACCCTTGTCTTCTAGACACAACCATGATTGTTGTCACCTGTTGTGATTAGAATTTCCCATGTTAACTCTTTATTGCCATGTTGTTTAAATCCACTAATCTTAAGTAGGAAAATTCCTTGTTAACAATTAAGAGTAACATGAAAATAACAAAGAAAGGAAATAGAAAAATATATGTACAAGTCTAACTAGGCACACATAGTTAGACATGTGTGCCTATAGTTACGCCTCATGAATACACGTGTGATTTTCATCACACATTGTAGGAACTGACTGGATGACAGCTTCACGAGATTTGGCTTGACTTGGAGATGGTGCTTCCATCTGGTTGCTTGATTGTCTTGGTTGTAGAAGACTCAATTGTGATGGATGGTCGTGGTTGCATATCTTAAGATCAACATGATTGGTGATGAGATTTGGGACTACATGTCATTTATATTGGCATCATTTTTAGATAGTATTTCACCTTGCACATATATATTTAATCCCTTAAAGGTGTTGGACAATAGTGACTAATAATTTTTGAAGGATTAATAGTGATGTGGCATAGGTGTGTTAAAAGTGGTCGTTTATTTCAAACCATTGGCAAATATGTTGAGGTTATCTTTTATAATGTGGATGGAACTACTCCTTTGTATCACGGTACACCTCAAACACGTTGTGGGTGTATACCATGGTGGGTAGGTGTGGAGGAAACTAAATATTATGTAATGTTGAAGGGGATGTCCCCTTATTTACTTTTGTGGATCTCAAATGTTGTAATAATTGGAGGGCTTGATACCTTTTTCATGTGATGGGTTGAGGCACTATGTTATTTGATCGGGCATATTCTTACTAAGCTTTGAAGTCTAATTGCACTGAGAGTACCGAGGTGCTTACAACCCAGTATGGGGGAGATGTTGTCATGTGTAATGTTGTATAACATGACATTCCCATAAAAAAAAATAAAAATGCAAATGATATCGGCTTAAACAAAAAAAATTAAATTATATTGATTTGATCTTAAACCTAGATATATCAAGAATCGAGAGTGATCAAATATCTTGAGGTGTAAATTTTTTCTTAATGTGTAAAAAAATTAAGATAAAAAAAATTTACACCTTAAGAAAAATTGGATCCCTCTTGGTGCTTGATAGATCCTATTTAAGATGGATCTATGCTGGTATACGTAATTTGGGGACAATCATATCATATATCGGTGGCATCACACATGGAGGAGCCACCTTTTAAATGGATATGTATTATTATTTGCGGTTGTCCTCCTTTCATGAAGATGACCACTAGGCAAACCGATGTGGTACATACCATAGTGGGAAAAATCGGCAAACCGCGGAAAATATTAAAAAATACAAAATATATCATTGTTTTTCAGAATTTTAAACATATAAAGCAACAACAACATTAGATAAACACATTGGCACATAAATATGGAGAAAGCACTGATATATATGATGTAGTGGTGCCAAATAAAATATGATACATCAAAGTTTCAAAGATTGGAAATTTGTAAGTTTCAACATTGGTTGGAACATTGGTCATTCTCCCCTCCTCTAGGCTCTAGCCCTTGTCTCTACCTCGAATCTTGAAGTTAATCCTGCAAGGACATTAGTCAAAAGACTCAAAACCCTACAATTTTGATGAAACTTCCTAATCCAAGCGTTAGGATAAGGTAGAAAAAGCTTCCCATGCTTAATAAGTGATTTTGTCTGACTGAAGGGTATATTTTTATTAAGGTCATGACAAATGAGTTCAATCACCTTCAACAATCAAGCATCAACACCACCAACATCAAGGTACATACCTAGTTTGATGTGCTTGATTAAATTCCAATCCCTTACCCTCATACATGATAGAATCCAGTGGAAATGTTGCAATCCTGAAATCCTGAAAACTATTAAGTCTGTTGAATTCTAAATGGGATGAAAATTCTACTTTTTGCATATGAAGTCCAATGAGGTTGGAACCACTCTCAAACATCCTGAAACAGTTAATGGTAATGCTAAAAATTTAAGTAAAAGGATGGAAAATAAAAGATAAGGAGAATGTCACTTTTACACTATGGCACATACATGGATGAATTAACCATTTCTATACATGGAGAATGTCACTTTTCGGCAATGTTTTCCACTGTGGCACATACATGGATGAATTAACCATTTCTATCGGCTGCCAACTTCATGCATGCAACGATCTTGGTTGAATGCCAATATTTTTAACTTGGGCATATTGTAATATGTGGGACAAACTCTTCACATCGAGCTGTGACATATACGACGGCCCAACAACAATATATGAATCCGTGGAGCTGTGACAACTTGGGTATGGGGTTTTCAAATGACACTCGTATTTCAAGTTGATGAGTCTATTGATTTTGGAGCTAGTTGAGGTTATATTGTCATGTGAGTGCATACATCTTGAACCTGTTCACATGATTGAGCTAGTCTCTCATTTGATTGACGTATGATTCATGATAGGCCATTCCATTCTTGCATTGCACGTACAATGCTTTCATGACATCTCATGTGATCACTATGTGTGTGTATTGGCCATCCCCCTGGTTTATGTTACTATTTGATTATAGAAACACATATTCATACAGATTCATGCCTTGAGATGTACAGCTTGTATATATGAGGTCGTGCCATCATTTATGGGTTGGAACTGCACATTATTTTATTAAAAAGATTTGGAGGTACATGTTATCACACAATCTCTAGCTAATGGATAATGAGTGTCCCAACAGGGATGGTAGAGGTGAACAACTAGGATGGCGTAATCGACAATAGCCAGATCCTCCGTTCAAGTAACGGAAGTCACACCGGACAAGGCTACTGTCACTTTAGACAAGGCACGTAGCCAAGTCAGGGGGGAGGCCCCGCTCAGACAGATGATGGTCGAGAGAGAAAACACACCCAAATCCAAAAGATAGAAAGAAGTAAGGACATGAGATGAGTGTAAATAGGTCCTAAGCTTAATCTCAGCCACGGGCTGGACACAGGTATGAAGTAAGTGTATAATTGAGATGTGACCAGCAATCAGATAAGATGAATAAAAATGGATTAGATTCGTAATCGTGTGGCTGGAAATAAGCAAAGAACATTCAGTATGCTAGAAGTGGAGAAAGGAAATGAAGTTACCCAAGGAAAACAGTTAAGCAATGAAGTAAATGGACCTAGGGCATCAACAAATACTCGTTTTAAAGTGCTTCTAGCGATGAATAGCTTGATATCTATTGATAAAATAGTGATTAGAACCAAAATCAAGACTACCCAGAACCCCCAAACTAACCCAAACAAGTAGAAGAGAAAAACGCCTCAGGTGGGCGTTTTGGCTAAGTAGACCAGTGCTAAATCTATGGGTAAATGGAGTCAGAAATAAATGAAACTTGAGATTTGGGCTTCTAATAGTGTTTCATTCGTGGGTTTCGAAGTAAAACTAATTCTAACGGTGAAATCTTATGTTTTGTGTTTTTATGGTTTATTAAGTGATTTTCCAGCTTAGCAAGACAGTGAAAATGACAAAGAAGAGACAAGGAGATGAAGAATACCTGAAGAAATGGTGAAATGGAGAGCTTTGAGCGAGGTCTAGCCCGGAAGATCAAATGTGGAGAGGCTTGCGTGTTTCCTTGAGCATGGGAAGCGACTGGACACCAAGTGCGCCCTGGGTACCTGCCACAAGCAAGAAATAATCAGTAAATGCAGCAAATAACCAAGTATAATAGCAAATAAATTGCTGAAAGATAAAGGAATTGACTAGCTGAAAGAAAATGACAACTCCCTTGTGAATAACTTCGAAGAAAATCGCTAGAGTGGAGCTCCCGCTCCAAATATAGCACCCTCCTTCAAATGGCCACCAACGCTTCAAATTTAAACCAACAAACAAATATAGAAACACAACACAAACTATCTCCACAATGCATCCAATATACTAGCTAACAATCACCACAAATCAGCTCCACAACACCAAGTATCAAGCCATAAATGGAATGTCTCTCTCTATCAAGTGCAAGTCGAAAATGCCAAGAAGAAGTGTACAATGGGTGAGTGCCTTCTCTTATAGAGAAAGGCCACTCTCAAAACCCTATTCCCTCCAAAATGGAGGGCTGGGATCAATCCCCCATCAAGCAAATCGAATGGTGGAGATCTCTCCTAGTGGGGGTGCGAATTGCCTAAGGATAACGCACAAGTGGAGGAGGGGTCCCTTGTAGGGCCCATACAATACAAGAAATAAGTGTTAGGGGGTGCCTATAGGGTGTTTTATCCCCCTAACATCAACAACCAAGGTCCCACATACAATGTTACATGAAAATCGAACTTCCCCAAGTGGAGAAAAACGCCCCCATGGGCAATTCATCCTACATGAAGAGCTGGTCCAATGGAGGGACCCACAACCAGTAATATGATGTCTAAACATACCAACATTACCTTAGAAATCACCCTTGTATTATCCAACCATTGATTTTTGCCCATTGCTATAGTTGCCTTTGCCAATTTTTGATTTTCCATGTATTTTATTGTTGGTTTTTATTACTGAAGGAGTAAATTGGGCTTTTGACCCACTTTTAGTGCCCGGATCGTCGAACCGTTTGCTGCAATGTGATCGTGGACCCCAAAAATTGTAGGAATGGTCACTCGAACGACCCCGATCCATTACTCAGGCATTATTTGCCCAAAATCCATGATTTTTAATTAAAACAGGTCATTAATGACCCATAATAATTAAAAATCTCACAAACACCTCGATCTTTTTACATTCTGTCACTTGGAGGCTCATATGGGTACCCTGTAGATAATAATTGACCAAAATCGAAATTCCGGTCGCAACATTTTTTCGGGCCCATTTTTGGCCCGGTCAACGTAGTTTGACCAAGTCAAATCTGGTCAACAATGGTGCTAGTTGAACACTTGTATGCAATCATGAAGTGAAAGGCTCTCTTATACAAGTTAGTACATTACTAAAAAATATGATGATAATATGGTGATCAGAAACGCATTAAATCTCGGACAAATACAAGGCCTCGGGTGAGGTGGGCCTACCACCTCCAAAAGACTCAACTGCTATGCACAACCTATAGACTTGACCACCTAGTTGACTTTGGGTGATGTGGAATACAAGGTGAAGGATGAGGGATGACAAGGACAAAGATCATGTGACCTTTTGGATAACTCGGGAAAGCGGGGTCCACTGCGATAAACATACCATGACAAAAACACGGGGAAGGGCGGTGCGTCACAAATGGGTATAGTGCAGGGAAACCACCACTGGTCATCTAACAAGTACCTCACAACTCACATCTTTGCCCGAAGACTCCGTGAGGTTCTTTTTTAGAGCCGCCAAACTGGGTGTCCGACAAACTGTAACTTGAGACTCTAGGGGACCATCTTGAGCTTGTCCCTTGCTCCCTCTCACCTCCTTGCCCCGCAAGACTAGGTGAGGAAATAACCACTACAAATGCTGACATGTACGGCTGACTTGTGTCCATGTGTGTTTACAAACACATTGCATGGATTTTACAATGAATTTCATACTTAGCCTTTTTGGCTAGATTTTACATTTACAATAGCCTTTTTGGCTTGCTTTACATTTCTTCATTTCTTCATTTTACATCAAGGTCCTTTTGGGCTACATACATATCTCAATAGATATAATCAAGGTGCTCATACTGCAAAGTAATGGGGGTAAGTGTACCAGCTTCGATGACCAATGGGGAACACCCGGTGAGGCTACACAATCCTATACTGCATTGCAACATCGGGGACAACCGACAGGAGCAAATCCCAGGTTTGAGAGTGCATCTCACACACTAAAGAGTCGAGGCACAAAAGACAGGGAGTCATGGCATACTCAGAGATCAGTGGGGAGGGGGATCCTCAAAGTCACAAATCGGAATCCAAGTTGGGAAAGACCATCATGGACGAGTCAGATGGATGGAGAAAGTGAAGGTGGATCCAAAATCAGCTGCCTAGGGGGACTAAGTGACCAAGTCTATACCAAGAGTAGGGGTGTGACCTGATGTGCATATACAGGAGCCTACTAGAAAGGGGTGGACTGACATCACCAGGGGCCCAATCACATATCATAACAATAGCTAGATCACCAAATCAATCATCCTATGCAAAGTTAGTGTACTATGATGTATAAACAAGTCTAACCAACAATCATGAGCAATAAACATCAAATGCAATACCTGCCGCACCATATACCTACTGCTGAGGCTGTCTCTGAACTGTATCTCTGCTGAATCCAGGCACAAATAGTAAACCAACAATACTCTGTGATAGTCTCAATCAAAGCAAGACTAGGCAACTATCTCAATGGGATCATATCAAAGCCTGGCAAGGAAGGCTGACCTTGTGGTAGATGCTAAGTAACATGTCTGGACCACTGTATAACCATTTGTCCCCTCTGATATGTCTGCTCGGGGCAATTTGAACAAAACTGTGTGCCTCCCCTGAAGGCATCCGATCTCTGATCTGGAAAAAAAAAGGTACTGTGTGGTCCTCGGCCACACAGTCTGAAGTATGGTATTTCCAACTAACATAGATGTGATAACATCAGGCTCCAGTTGGGACAAGTGCTCTAAGGGAGAGAGTGCTTGAGAGCCGCAGAATCTCTGGTCCATAGCACCCCTCTCATCATCATCAACGTACATGCACATGCACGCTATCTGCATCATCATCATCAATATGTACCTATCCCTGTAAAATGTAGACGCTACACCAATCTCTGCAGACCGCTCGTCAGGACATACATGATATATATAATATAATCCAGCAGAAATAAACAAAATGACAATGTTGAACATGAAAGATATATCAATAATGAAATTAACTCTACAGCATTTTAAAATTATTAGGACAACACATGAGGTGTAAGAAAGGCGAAAAAAAACTGAAGGAAACTATGGTACAAAACAAACTGAAAAAGGGAAAAGGGTGTCACAAAGTGAAAAAGAAAAGACAATAAAACAAAAAGGGGGCAACTGGTCATCACGTAAGGTGGGGTAGCCAAGGTAACGGTATAAGACAACCGGCTGCTGCTCACGAGAGCTTATTTGCCGCAAAAAGAGGAGCCACGGGCTCCGGTCACTCATTGTTCATAGGCGGGAAGTAGTGCTTCAACAACCTGCCATTTACAGGTAACTCTAATTCCTCACCGTCCAGTGTCTCTAAATGCACAGATCCTTTCCCCGCTATTCTAGCGATCATGTACGGGCCCTTCCATAGTCTATCTAACTTACCTTGCTTTTCGGGCTTTTCTTTATGTTTATCCCATAACAAAACCACATCACCAATCTTGAAGTGTTCCCCCCGGGTGCATTGGTCAAAGGTCTCTTTTATTCTTTCTTGTTCTATGACCATCCTGTTGAAAGCATCTCTCCTCTTTTCGTCTAGTTCGATTAGTTTGTCGATCCTCGCCTGGATTGCTTCTTGATCAGATCCACATTGGTGTAACAATTCATATATGGGAATCTGCAAGTTAATGGGGAGTCTGCAATCCTGCCCATAGACTAATTCGAAGGGGGATTTTCCGATTATCCTCTTCACTGTGGTCCTGTCAGCCCATACCGTGTACTTCAGCTTATTATCCCAGCTACGTTTGTTGTCCCCTACCATCCTTTTGAGAAGTTTGATAAGGTTCTTGTTACTTGATTCCGCCAACCCATTCCCTTGGGTGTAATAGTTGGAGGAGTGGGAAAGCACAATGCCATGATTGAGACAGAAGATTGGCATTTCCATCTTGCTAAATGCCTTAGCATTGTCTGTAGTGAGCTTGAGAGGACATCCGTACCTTCCCACAATATTTTCTTCTAGGAACTTTACCACGATGTCAGCCGTGGCCTTCTTCGCAGGGATGGCTTCAACCCAGCGGGTGAAATAGTCAATGTAGGTGAGGATGTACTTGTAATCATTATTGGAATTTACATCAAATGGACCCACAAAGTCCATTCCCCACTACTGAAAGAGGGCCTCTATTATTACCGGGTTCAGAGGTAAGGCAGCTAATCTCGGTTTCCCTGTGAAGAACTGACATTCCTGGCACGTCTTTACGTAGTTATGGACATCTCCGAACAGTGTGGGCCAGTAGTAACCTGCCCTCATGATCTTGGCTGCGGTCGCTATAGGGGCATAATGGCCACCACATAGCCCGAAATGCATTTCTCTAATGATTACTTGTGATTCACCAGGTTTAACACATCTTAGGATAATTTCATCTGGGTTTCTCCACCCAAGACCATCCTTAGTTAGAACAAACTTTGAGGCCTTCAACCTGAGAGCCCTCCTTTGGTGATCAACCAGGTGATCAGGGCAAGTTAGGTACTTTAGGTAAAAAATTACATCTCTATACCATTCGTGCTCTTCCAGCTCATTAATGATCGTACCATCAGGCCTGCTCTCGCTTATCTGATTAACCTGGGCCCCATTCTCTTTCTTGGTTAAGAGTTCGACTAATCCTTGCCCTTTCACAATCTTAATTGGCTTGATTTCCAAGTCGTACTCTTGGATCCTAGAGATCCAGTCTCCCCTTGCACTGATTTCGTCTGTCTGAGACAAAACATCTTTCACGGCTTGGTAGGGTACATAAGCTTTAATTTTGGAAAAGCCCACATAAGTTCGAAAATGTTTCAGAGCTTTGACCAAGGCGTAGGCTTGTTTCTCAGTGGTAGTGTAGTTGAGTTCCGCATCCCTGAGATTTTTGCTCATGAAGGCAATGGGTTGTTTGTGATTATCCTCATTTTTTTGCAACAGGACCCCCGCAATAGTGTCCTCAGAGGCCTATGAATAGATTAGGAAGTCCTTTTTCTAGTCAGGGCAAAGTAGGACAGGCAAGAGGATATGGCCTTCTTTAATTTATTGAACGATACTTCGCACTTCCTGGCCCACACGAACTTGGCATCCTTCTTCAACAGGGCATTTAAGGGATTTGCCAGCTCGGCGAGCTTAGGTATGAATCTTCTTACAAAGTTAATTTTCCCAAAGAAGGACCTGAGCGAGGTGACGTTGTGAGGAGGTGGGATGTCTTCGATGGCACGGATTCTCTCTGGGTCAATCCTAATCCCTTCCTTGGACATGATGTGTCCTAATAACTTTCCCTCATCAATCCCGAAGTTTGACTTTCTTGGGTTAAGGACTTCCTACACCTGTCGAAAACTTTTCTCAAATGGTCCACATGATCGGCCCTTTCCTTGGAGAAGACAGTCAAGTCATCTTGGTAGATGGCGATGATCTTCCCAATTAGGTCACTAAAAGCCTGGTCCATAGCCCTTTGGAAAGTGGATCCAACATTTAATAATCCAAAAGGCATTCGGATGTACTCATAGGTTCCCCATGGGGTGGTGAACGTAGTTTTGCCCCTGTCTTCCTTCTTGATCTAGACCTGCTTGTACCCCGAGAAACCGTCTAGCATGGACAACGTCCTTGCACCGGTGACACTTTGTAACAGATTTTCCATGTTGGGCAGAGGGTAGTTATCCTTGAGGCAGGCACGGTTCAGATTCCTGAAATCAATACAGATCTTGATTTCACCATTTTTCTTCCTAACTATCATAGGGTTGGACACCCAAGTGGTGTGCCTCACAGGTCGAATGATTCCAGCTGCCAGCATTTTCTCAATTTCCTTCTTGATCAAAGGGGCTAGTTTCGGGTTGACATTTCCTAACTTTTGCCTGTATGGTTTGGTCCCCTCTACCAGTGGGATAGTATGTTCGATGACCGATTTATTGTAAGTTTTTAAATCATCATATGTCCAGGCGAAAACGTCTTTGTACTTGCAAATTAGCTCTGTGATTCTCTTGCGTTCCTCCTTGGATGCATTCTTCCCGATCCTTATCATCTTGGGGGAAACTGAAGAGCCTATATTCACTTCAATCACTTCATCGACAGGCTGAGCTCTCCCACCCCTATACTCGTCATGTCTGTTGAAATTCTTTTTGAGTGGCAGGGACAACTTTGATAGGTTGATGCTGCATGGGGATTGTTCCGAAGATTGGTCCTCCAGGCTTACCATTGGATCAAGGGAATTTTCTATCCCTTGCAAGAAACGTACTATATGAGCATCATCCTAGAAAACTTGCCAATAGTCTTGGTTGTCAGGCACAGAAGGCCTAAACAGGACCTTGACTTTGCACTTTCGCTCATTAAAGGTGTCCGGGACTTCCAAGGTACTGGCGCCCACGGCTAGTGCATCTGCCAACAAATTATCCTCCCTAGGGACAGCCTTAATAGAGAAAGCGTCGAATAACTCAATGGTGTCCCATACGACGTTTCTGTAGGTGCGCAATCTATCATTCTTGGCAACAAACTTGTTTCTAACTTGAGAGACTATGAGGTCAGAATCACCCACAACACTTAAGCACTTAATCTTGCGGTCCTTGGCAATTTCGAGTCCGAGGAGAAGGGCCTCATACTCCGCCACATTGTTAGTGCAATCAAACTCTAAACGGAATGAGTATGTGGTTTCTTCACCGGCGGGTGAAGTTATGACCACCCCGGTGTCCTGCACCATGTCTAGAGCGAACCCCATTGAAGTGCATCTTCTAGATCTCACTAGGAAGGAAAGGGTGTTGCCTAATGTCTTCCCAGTAATTTGCTAACACCATGAAGTTTTCTATCTCATCCGTGGAACGAATCGCTTCTTCATAAAGGTAACCAAGGGTTCCACATGCTCTTTCATTGGAGGCTCGTTAAGTAAAGTAACGTCTTTGCCTGGCCCCCTTGGGATGGTAGCATACGTGAGATCCATTTGAATGTGCCCACCTAACTTAGTAGCCCATTCTCTTGATAGGAGCATGCCCTAGACATCTGGGACGTCGATGACGAGAACATCCATGGACATCTCGATGTCGGGGCACGCAGCTAATTTCATGTGGAGTTTTTCAATAAGTCCCACTCCTTCTACCGGACGGGAGTCCATCCCACACACATTCCTAAAATGCCTGGAAGGGGTCAGCTCGAGCTGTTCCATGACCCGCAGCGGCATGATGTTGACCTCAGCCCCCGAATCAAGCATGCAATTGTGGAGTATAAGTTGATTTATCTCGAGGGCAACATAAAATGGAGGGCACCCCTTAGAGTTACCGGATACACTATGGATGTTTATTTGAGGGTCAGGTGCAGTCTCGATTGGTTTCTGAGGAGGGGTCCCTTTTGGTTGTATTCCCCAGAAGGTGCGAGCTCTATCATGCATTTCAGGAATCTTCAAAATTTCGCTTAGGGGTATGGGCATGCTGAGTTTGGATAGAAAGTTTCCTATGTCACACTGAAAGGTATGTTGTTTCGTTTTGTCGATCGGGGGGGGGGGGGGTTATGCCAAGGAATTCCATGATTTGAGCTTTGATGACGGGGACTTTGACCAACTCCTTAAAAGGGACGTGAATCGAAGAGTTGGACATCTTGCCTGAGATGTTCACCTTAATGGGATCAAGACTACGAGATTCCTTACCAAAGGTCCCCTTGGGACATTTGTCCTCCTCCTTCCACCTGTTAGCTTGCGAAGGAGTGGCTTTCACTTAAGGTTTTGGGTCAGACTTGGTCATACCTTTAGGTACACTTGTTTCCTTTGTCTGAGGGCCCTCCTTGCCTCTAGTCATAATCCTGGGGTTTGGTTTCGGGATCATTTGTCCCCTTGGGCTAGGTTTATCCTTTCCTTGGGGTGTCTCGGGACTAGGACTAGGTTGAGGACTGTTCCTTTTGAGACTTTTGGGTTTTACCTTGGTATGACCAGGGTCCGTTAGGCCACTTCTTTTCTTAGCCAATTGGCCCCGGGTAAGGACCTGGGCGGACATGGTGGAACAGTTATAAGTTCCCTCGTAGATGTGTCGGATATGTTGGTCGCGTTCTCTATTATCTTCATCTTGTTGTTTTAGAAGGAGCATGACATTGGTGACCAACTCAACTAAGTGAGATAGCACTTTCATCGTCATCCTGCCCGCCATTGCATCCTTGTCCGGAGCGGGCATCTTTACGAGCGTAAGGGAGAGTTTTCTCAAAATTTTCGTTTGATGTATGTGATAGGCGTACTATGCAATGTATTAGAACGATCAAGGCTACGAAGGTTATATGGATGGGTTCGTCCTCCAGTGGAGCCGCGGGGTGGAGTCGCCAAATGAACTTGGGAACCTTGTTCACCGAAGGTGGAATGTCGTGGTGGGGGAAGTGGTGAGTGAGACAAAATAGTGTTGGCTGTAAAATTATGTGAATATAAATCAGCCAACAAAGTTTTAAGTTCTGATGTGATGATGGAAAAAAAACAAATAGATAGACTCAAAACTCAATCAAAACACGGGTAGGCCTCTACCTCCCCAGCAGCGGTGCCAAAAATGTTATCACACAATCTCTAGCTGATGGATAATGATTGTCCCAACAGGGATGGTAGAGGTGAACAACGAGGATGGCGTAACCGGCAATAGCTAGGTCCTCCGTTCAAGTAACGGAGGTCACACTGGACAAGGCTACTGTCACTTTAGACAAGGCACATAGCCAAGTCAGGGGGGAGACCCCGCTAAACCAGATGATGGTCGAGAGACAAAACACACCCAAATCCAAAAGATAGAAAGAAGTAAGGACAGGAGATGAGTGTAAATAGGTCCTAAGCTTAATCTCAGCCACGGGCTGGACACAGGTATGAAGTAAGTGTATAATTGAGATGTGACCAACAATCAAATAAGCCAGCAATCAGATAAGATGAATAAAAATGGATTAGATTCGTAATCGTGTGGCTGGAAATAAGCAAAGAACATTCAGTATGCTAGAAGTGGAGAAAGGAAATGAAGTTACCCAAGGAAAACAGTTAAGCAGTGAAGTAAATGGACCTAGGGCATCAACAAATACACGTTTTAAAGTGCTTCTAGCGATGAATAGCTTGATATCTATTGATAAAATGGTGATTAGAACTAAAATCAAGACTACCCAGAACCCCAAAACTAACCCAAGCAAGCAGAAGAGAAAAACGCCCCAGGTGGGCATTTTGGCTAAAGTAGACCAGTGCTAAATCTATGGGTAAATGGAGTCAGAAATAAATGAAACTTGAGATTTGGGCTTCTAATAGCGTTTCATTCGTGGGTTTCGAAGTAAAACTAATTCTAACGGTGAAATCTTATGTTTTGTGTTTTTATGGTTTATTAAGTGATTTTCCAGCTTAGCAAGACAGTGAAAATGACAAAGAAGAGACAAGGAGATGAAGAATACCTGAAGAAATGGTGAAATGGAGAGCTTTGAGCGAGGTCTAGCCCGAAAGATCAAATGTGGAGAGGCCTGCGTGTTTCCTTGAGCATGGGAAGCGACTGGACACCAAGTGCGCCCTGGGTACCTGCCACAAGCAAGAAATAATCAGTAAATGCAGCAAATAACCAAGTATAATAGCAAATAAATTGCTGAAAGATAAAGGAATTGACTAGCTGAAAGAAAATGACAACTCCCTTGTGAATAACTTCGAAGAAAATCGCTGGAGTGGAGCTCCCGCTCCAAATATAGCGCCCTCCTTCAAATGGCCACCAACGCTTCAAATTTAAACCAACAAACAAATATAGAAACACAACACAAACTATCTCCACAATGCATCCAATATACTAGCTAACAATCACCACAAATCAGCTCCACAACACCAAGTATCAAGCCATAAATGGAATGTCTCTCTCTATCAAGTGCAAGTCGAAAATGCCAAGAAGTGTACAATGGGTGAGTGCCTTCTCTTATAGAGAAAGGCCACTCTCAAAACCCTATTCCCTCCAAAATGGAGGGCTGGGATCAATCCCCCATCAAGCAAATCGAATGGTGGAGATCTCTCCTAGTGGGGGTGCGAATTGCCTAAGGATAACGCACAAGTGGAGGAGGGGTCCCTTGTAGGGCCCATACAATACATGAAATAAGTGTTAGGGGGTGCCTATAGGGTGTTTTATCCCCCTAACATCAACAACCAAGGTCCCACATACAATGTAACATGAAAATCGAACTTCCCCAAGTGGAGAAAAACGCCCCCATGGGCAATTCGTCTTACATGAAGAGTTGGTCCAATGGAGGGACCCACAACCA
Organism: Larix kaempferi; assembly: GCA_027924585.1. NCBI lineage: Eukaryota > Viridiplantae > Streptophyta > Pinopsida > Pinales > Pinaceae > Larix > Larix kaempferi. The sequence goes on from BSBM01000727.1 coordinate 10,828,417, forward strand.
GTAATATGATGTCTAAACATACCAACATTACCTTAGAAATCACCCTTGTATTAGCCAACCATTGATTTTTGCCGATTGCTATAGTTGCCTTTGCCAATTTTTTATTTTCCATGAATTTTATTGCTGGTTTTTATAGTTGAAGGAGTAAATTGGGCTTTTGACCCACTTATAGTGCCCGGATTGTCGAACCATCTGCTGCAATGTGACCGTGGACCCCAAAAATAGTAGGAATGGTCACTCAAACAACCCCGATCCATCACTTAGGCATTATTTGCCCAAAATCCCTGATTTTTAATTAAAACAGGTCATTAATGACCCATAATAATTAAAAATCTCACAAACGCCTCGATCTTTTTACATTCTGTCACTTGGAGGCTCATATGGGTCCCCGTAGATAATAATTGACCAAAATCGAAATTCCGGTGGCGACATTTTTTCGGGCCCATTTTTGGCTTGGTCAACCTAGTTTGACCAAGTCAAATCTGGTCAACAATGGTGCTAACTAAATACCTGTATGCAATCATGAAGTGAAAGGCTCCCTTATACAAGTTAGTACATTACTAAACAATATGATGATAATATGGTGATCAGAAGCACATTAAATCTCGGACAAATACAAGGCCCCAGGTGAGGTGGGCCCACCACCTCCAAAAGACTCAACTGCTATGCACAACCTATAGACTTGACCACCTAGCTGACTTTGGGTGATGTGGAATACAAGGTGAAGGATGAGGGATGACAAGGACAAAGATCATGTGACCTTTTGGATAACTCGGGAAAGCGGGGTCCACTGCGATAAGCATACCATGACAAAAACACGGGGAAGGGCGGTGCCTCACAAATGGGTATAGTGTAGGGAAACCGCCACTGGTCATCTAACAAGTACCTCACAACTCGCATCCATGCCCGAAGACTCCGTGAGGTTCTTTTCTAGAGCCGCCAAACTGGGTGTCCGACAAACCGTAACTTGAGACTCTAGGGGACCATCTTGAGCTTGTCCCTTGCTCCCTCTCACCTCCTTGCCCCGCAGGACTAGGTGAGGAAATAACCACTACAAATGCTGACATGTACGGCTGACCTGTGTCCATGTGTGTTTACAAACACATTGCATGGATTTTACAATGAATTTCATACTTAGCCTTTTTGGCTAGATTTTACATTTACAATAGCCTTTTTGGCTTGCTTTACATTTCTTCATTTCTTCATTTTACATCAAGGCCCTTTTGGGCTACATACATATCTCAATAGATATAATCAAGGTGCTCATACTGCAAAGTAATGGGGGTAAGTGTACCAGCTTCGATGACTAATGGGGAACACCCGGTGAGGCTACACAATCCTATACTGCATTGCAACATCGGGGGCAACTGACAGGAGCAAATCCTAGGTTTGAGAGTGCATCTCTCACACCAAAGAGCCGAGGCACAAAAGACAGGGAGTCATGGCATACTCAGAGATCAGTGGGGAAGGGGATCCTCAAAGTCACAAATCGGAATCCAAGTCGGGAAAGACCATCATGGACGAGTCGGATGGATGGAGAAAGTGAAGGTGGATCCAAAATCAGCTGCCTAGGGGGACTAAGTGACCAAGTCTATACCAAGAGTAGGGGTGTGACCCGGTGTGCATATACAGGAGCCTACTAGAAAGGAGTGGACTGACATCACCAGGGGTCCAATCACATATCATAACAATAGCTAGATCACCAAATCAATCATCATATGAAAAGTTAGTGTACTATGATGTATAAACAAGTCTGACCAACAATCATGAACAATAAACATCAAATGCAATACCTGCCGCACCATATACTTGCTGCTGAGGCTGTCTCTGAACTGGATCTCTACTGAATCCATGCACAAATAGTAAACCAACAATACTCTGTGATAGTCTCAATCAAAGCAAGACTAGGCAACTGTCTCAATGGGCTCATATCAAATCCTGGCAAGAAAGGGTGACCCTGCGGTAGATGCTAAGTAACATGTCTGGACCACTGTACAACGATCTGTCCCCTCTGATATGTCTGCTCGGGGCAATCTGAACAAAACTGTGTGCCTCCCCTGAAGGCATCTGATCTCTGATCTGGAAAAAAAAAGGTACTGTGTGGTCCTCAGCCACACAGTCTGCAGTATGGTAGCTCCAACTAACATAGATGTGATAACAGTACAATTGTGGACCACCATTTACTTGTACTTTTGAGGCCCATACAATGTCGTTGGAGTTTGTTGGCTTGGTCAAACCTCCTTGAGGAGATGCATGATTAGCCACCTTATTTTTCTATTATTGTTTGACTTGTCATGGGAGTTCATTTGGAGTTGGCATTATTTTATTTGTTTTCTTGAGAGGAAAAGTGGATCTTAACCACCTTATGCTATTGTTAGAAAGGTTGTTGAGCATGTAGTGTATTTAGGAAAACAAATAATAGTTTTTTATTGTTGAGATCAAGTTGAAGCCTATATAAGGGTTTGCTCTCTCCATTTGTAAATGAGGAATGGTTTGGAGAGATACTCTTTGTAAATACATTTTTGGTGCTAGTGGAGACTATTGGAGCTAATACTATTGGTGCCTTGATGCTAAATTTTGTCTTGAAAGCTTTCATTGTGATGAATTGACGCATGGAGTAATTTTATATGGGTAAAATTCTTCCTTAATTGAATTTTTTAAGCAGGGAAAGTTCTTCCTTCTTACATTTCATTTCATATAGATTTACATACTTCGCTTGTGTTATCTTCGAAGATAGAAAATGCTAGGACTAATGATGGGTATGCTTTTGTTTATAATGAATCCTTGTTGTAAAAGTGTTTACTATAACCATTATAATAATTGGTACCTTGATGCTAAATTTTGTCTTGAGAGCTTTCATTGTAATGGATTCACGCATGGAGTAATTTTATATGGGTAAAATTCTTCCTTAATTGAATTCGTTAAGTAGGGAAATTTCTTCCTTCTTACACTTCATGTCATCTAGATTTACATAATTTGCTTGTGTTATCTTCGAAGATAGAAAATGCTAGGACTATGTAATGGGTTTGTTTTCATTGATAATGAATCCTTGTTGTAGAAGTGTTACTATAACCACTTGATTAAGCCCTATTGAATTTTTAGTAGAGAGGTTGGACTACATACCATGTATGTGGTTGTATGTCCCTCTCTCATTGCAAGTACATCTAGTGTAGTCTTCCATTTATGACTGCATGTGTCCAATGGTTTCTAGACACTAGTCTTGATCCTTCCATTACCCATCCCCGAATTTCATATCTTTGTAACCTTGTTTGGCTAAAGAACCTTTTTCTCCTTGGGTCTTCCCTCCAAACCTTTAGCAATCCTAACCTTAGGAAACCTCTCTTGTGCTAGAGGAGAATTAGCACTAAAGAGTAGAAGAGGGTGGTGAGGTGATAATAGATATTGGCCCCCTCTTAGTTCAACTTGTCTTTCACCTTGTGATTTAGGACTTTGTCACTTAGGGTGTGAGATGAAGTTGTAACAAGACACAACCATGATCAAGAGAAAGAATGAAATATGTTTTTTTATTACCATTGGAATGTGCATAGAAAGAAAGAAGTGAATTTTATTAATGTTCAGAAGTGACCAAAATAGGTTAATGGGACTAGAAAGCACAAGAAGTCATAATAGCGATATGGGAGTGCCAAAAGAAACTCGTAGGTGCAACAAGAGATAAAAATAAAGGTAGAAAGTACAAAGGGTTAAACCCAAAAGGTGAACCCTAAAAAAGAAATAAAGTTAGGTGCATTTTTATGTAAGAGAAGAACCACCACTCTACACCAGAAGTAGAAGTTGGAGAAGAAGACAAGCTATCATCATCATCAATCACCATGAAGGTGCCAATGTAGATTCTAAGAATATTCCCAATGAATGGTCAAGGCAGTTTGGACCAAGCTACATAATCCTGGGGTAAGCTTGGTTCTCACCTGTAGGAGCTCTCCGAACATTTTAGGCTGAAGGGAGAAATTTTTTTATGGGCACTTGACTTCTTGATCTCGATTGGGAGATGGTTTTGTGTTGCTGTTGGTTGGAATAGGTATGTCATGGTGATCTCATGGAAGTGGGATGTTTCTTAACAAAGTGAGAGAGCTAGCATTGTTTCACCAATCCAATACCCCTTGTATCCATTGCTAGAGTATACGGAAGGTGTTTGATGGCTCCATTTGTTGAGATAAGTTGGAATCCAAAAGTGATGAAGCTAGCGGCATTTGGCCTAGATAGTCCTATTGTTCTTGAATTTTGAGAGTAATTGCTTCTTGAAGGCAGATAACCAACCACATTTGGTCTTAATAACGAAAGGAGGTAGCAAGCGACCCTCTTGAAACTTGATATAAACATTGAAATCTCCCTCAAATCTCATAATATATATGAACATTTGGAAATTAAGTGCTCTTATGTCTCAATGTCATGTTAATGACAAAGTTGACATATCATGTCCATCTGTAGGATGTAGTGATTAGACTCAACATGCCTGATAAGAGAAAACCATCAGCCAAGGAGGTTCATATCACTATAGACTCAACTAGGGGACATCATAGCCAAGTCCCATAGTGATATTCACAAGAATGACCATCCTTTGTGTCTTTTGCATGTCTCATTTACTAAGATTGCAGTGGTTGAGATGTTTGGTAGATGATGGTTTGAGGCAATGACCCTCACTTCTTGTACATGGATGGCTCATTAGACAAAGTACATAAAGACTTAGTTAATAATCCCTTTTTTATTCTAATTTAATAAATATAAATTTTTGCCTAACAATGAATATTTTTTTTGTATTGATCTTTTCGACTTTGCCTTAGTCATTGGGATGGTTTTTGATGCGAACAACCTAGGTTCAAGCTCTAATGGGTGTAGAGCCCCTTGTGTGTGAGGGAAGGTGTTTGACCTCCAGGAGGTGGTTTCCCTCTATCATCAAAGGGACTTACACATGCTTGGCAAGCCTAATTGGTTTAAGAGGTTAATCGGGTTGGTGAAAGTGGGGTATTGTCTTAGCCCCCACTAGGGTTCAAATCTCATGAAAGTGGCTGGTTTTTCCTTGCAAGGGTGGCCACAAAGGCGATAGAACCATCATGGCTGTTAAGTCGAGCTGGGTGGCCTAATGCCCCTCCGGATAAAAGCCACAAATGTTGTCCCAACTTCAGGTGATGGTCGTAGGTTTTCAGGATTAAGGATCTTGGATGATTCCTCTATAAGCATTCTCAATCCTTTTTTAGTTGATTTAATTAGACCATAAAAGGATACTTTATCCTTTTGTATTGGAATACATGTAATTCAAACCTTATAAGTTGATTAGGATGGGGTCATTATTAGTTGGTTGGTAGTTCTTTTCAACCATTGTACAATGTACAAGTAACATCTAAGATTATAGAGTTGTCCCCCTTTCCAAAATGGGATATCGTCATGGGTGTTTGGCATTATATCTCTCATTGGCATGCAATCGTAATCACCCTAATTGACATGCAATCGTAATCACCCTAATTGACATGCAATTGTTTTTGTTACACTAATTAGAATGCCATTTTATGTGCTCTCATAACCTAACTGATTCATGTTTGTGTCCAAATTCAGTGACAATGGAATTAAAAAAAATGTTAATGCAAAAGGATATGATAAAATTTATGATTACGTTTTAGAAAAAACATAAGTATAAGTTTTCAAAATTAAAATTATGTTTATAAACTATAGTGTATAAATTTAAAGATAAAATTATAGTTTATTATTATAACATTATTTTTCAAGTTTTTAGTTTGTTTTGGCTATTTATTTTCACTTTATAACACAAAATTTATTCAAATTGTATGAACAAATTCACATTTTATCGCTTTTGTTTGCTGATAAGATAGATAATGTTATTATTGTCCAACAAATGATGACAAAAATAGGTCATTTGTAATGGTATTTATTTGTTGGGTCAAGGTATTTGCCAAATTTTAATTTGATGATAAGATAATATTATTAATGCCCAAGAAATGACCACAAAAGTAGGTTATTTGTCATGGTATTTTTCCTAATTTCAAAAATTTTCCTTACAATTCAGTGAACAGGGTGACTAAGATGATAACTATTTCTTTTGTACTTGTTCAATTGTTATGATCGAATGTACAACATAATTTGTCTCGGATCCATTCTTGGATCAGCTCTCTTCATATCTCTTTTTATATATTTTTCTCTGAGAACAGCTCTCCATTTATGGAGTTAGAGTTAGGTTTGAGTTCTACTTCTAGCTTTTTATAGGAGCTACTTTTGGGCTCCCACCTTGCAATGTTATCATGGTACCACACAGTCCCATTGATCTACTTTTGTGGTCATTTGTAATTTTGTTGGACATTAATAAAATTATTTTATCTTATCTTATCTCAATGTCTCTCTAGGTGCTGTATTCCATGCTCCCTCTATGTATCAACACTATTGTACTTAGCAGTCCCATTGACCTACTTTTCTTGTCATTTGTTGGACATTAATAAAACGATCTTATCTAAATTTGTAACCATGGGAAAATCTATGCTCAACATCCCTTTTGGCAATGTACAGGTGAGAAGAATATTTTACTTGTAGATGCACCAGTTTCTGGAGGTTTTGCTCGAGCTGCAAGTGGAGGACTGACGGTATGATATACCACAAAATTTATTCATTCCCTTTTGGCATCTCCGAAATGCATAACTCGGCTATGTCTTATAGAGTGAATATGGAGTTGGCAAGTTTTCATTGTTTTCTATACTTTGCTTATTACTTGCGGAATGGACTTGACTACAATCTAATGTCCTTTTATGGAGTATATTTTTTACGAGTTGCATCATTTATTTTAAATGATTCAGATAATGTCCTCCGGAACATCTGAAGCTTTAGAAAAGGCAAGGCCTGTGCTCTCTGGTAAGTTGCAAGCCTGTTTTATTGTATACGCAGAGTAATAAGTAATAACTGACATTATATATTTAGCTTTCATACTTGCCTGAAATTAAAATTTGTTTATTATTTACATTGATTCCAATCTGACTGGTTTATTCATATTTTCTGAACAGCAATGAGTGAGAAGCTTTTTATTGTTGAGGGTGGAATAGGTGCTGGAAGGTGTGTAAAGCATTCCATCTTGCTTCTGGCATTTTAAGTTCTTAGCTAGTCAAAACTTCATATTACTGTTCTGCTGAGTACTAATATCTTGAATTTTTAATTATTTTTCAAAACTGAAACTGGAATAGACACGTGTTGACCTTGAAAGGACTTGTAAAATATAAACCTAAAAAAAATGCATAATTTCTTATGGCCTGTTCCCTAGCTCAGCCCCAAACAACAGTTTATATCATTGTTGAAAATATTGTCGTCGGCAAAAAATCACCAAGGGCCAGGACATTGGGACATCGGAAAGATCAGCAAACTGTAGCAAGGATTAAAAAATACAACATAAATCCATTTTTTTCAATTGTTTTGAAATAGAAACCAGCAGCAACATCAAACAAGTACATTTGTGCATAAATATTGAAAAACCGATATATATATATATATATATAGGATGCCAAATCATTAATGATACATCAAAGTTAACATTGCATCTTGATGGCTATCCAATCAAGGCCTCGAAACTAGACAGCCAATATGAAATAACATAAAAATATATTTAAATGTATCCCAACATGATGAGTCATCTACAATGACAAATCTAGCAGCTAGCTATTGATTCCCTCTCCCCCTTTCTGGGAAAAGGTAATGGCTTGTTTGCCACTAGAAGGTCTTGCATCATCCCTCTAATGGCCATTGGTGGGTGTATATGTATCAAAATGTGTAGAAGGTGGTGTTGAGGTTTCCACATAACCCTCCTCAGTGTCAAGTTGTTCTTCCTTCAATAACAGCTATGGGCCACCCTCCCTTGCCTCCTGCACCTATTGCTGCTGCTACTCCTCTAACTACTTAGCTGCCTCCTCCATACTAGGCATCTTGTACTCCACCGTCCACTGAGACATTATGTTAATTTTCCGAGAAAATGGTGTCCATATAAGGCATCGGAGATTGGAGCAAGGTTGCCAGAGCGTGGGAGCGAGAGCGGGAAGCGGGAGCGTGAGCGGGAGCGTGGGTGCGCATTTTTCAAAAAATGGTCGGAAGCAAAGCATCTCGGGAGCGTTTATATATATATATATTAAAAAAAACATGTAGAATGCCAAACTAGATGCAAAATTTATGAAACATGTATGCTTGTGTTACTTCCATTATATGAAATGCCATCTAAATTCCATAATTCATGATTCCATTATAAACATGCCTTATCATGCCATCTAAATTCCATAATTCATGCCTTATCTCCCCTCTCTAACCCTAAAAATGCCCTAGGTCCCACCCAAAGAGCAAAAAAACAAAAAAAAACCAGGAAGTTTCCTACTGTCCACGAAAGCTAGTAGGAAGCGAGGTCGGAAGCAAGATCGGAGCGAGGTCGAAGCAAGGAGGTCAGCGCTCGGAGCTCTCGGAAGCGCAAAAGCTTCACACAGTGGCAGGAATTGTTTTTTTCCTGCCTGAAGCGAGCTTCCAAAAATCCGAAGTGAGCTTCCAAAAATACTTCGGCAGCGCTTTCGCCCTGAGCACGGATTTGGTGCTCAAACCATGGGGGGGAACGCTTCGGCAACCCTGGATTGGAGTGGACATAAACCATATAAATAAGGCATTGGAACTTTAACTTGTAAGAAGGTCCTAATTTATGACCCTTTTAAGAAGTCTTGAGGGTAATAAATAGTAACAGTTGTATTGCTTAGTTCTAACTTGTTGCACTTCTTTGTGTGTATTTTTCCAAAATACACTCCAATTGTGATAGAAACTTGAAGCGCTACAAGTTTGGATCAACACCTGAATGGAAAATTTATGTAAAATTGGTGCTTTTGTACAATAGTTTCTCCACCAAATATCTACAACAAAAATGAAAAAAATTACTAAATTCATTTCATTCTAGTAGCGAATAGGGAATATTGAAAAAGCATAATTCAACTTTCAAATAAAACATGTAATTACAAATTCTAAATTCTAATGGCTTACTTGGCATTAAAATCTTCATTTCTTAGATAGTAGTGTCAAAGCCAAATAATTTGCTGGCGTTCCTGTAGATCTTCATCTTCTGTTTAATGGTTCCTGCAAGCTTCACAATCAAGCACCATCCTCTAAAGATACATAAGGAACCCATCCATAACCTTGCCATTGAAAACAGAATTACATGGGTTAAGCATAGTTGGGGTTGGGGATAAGTGTTGCTACATGAATGGAATGATCAATCAAATCCCAAATCATCATATATTTTTCATGTCCAAGGGTACCCTTTCCCAAATTATAAGAATAAATGGTTTCTTTGACCCTATCTATGGCCTCATAAAAATAACCCATTGTGGGCTTATCCCCATAAACCAAGTGAAGAACCTTTACCAAAGGTTCGCTAATCGTGCACACTTCCTTTGCTTCTTCCTAGAAGAAATCAATGTATAGTAATTTAGCAATCGCTCTCCCATCTTATCTTGTGCTTAATGCACAATTGCACCGCTAATCAGAAACAAACATCTGCTTCACCTCAAATTGACTATGGTGCAGAAATTGAAGAGAAATGAAACTGTTGGGAAAATATGTGATTGTAGGACACAACTCTATATTTCTTGTGAATTTCCTCATGAGGCTAAGAGCAAATGCAGGGTTATGTCTTTTTTGATGCTCATGGCTTGATCAATTACCTTGTTGATAAAGGAGATTTTACCCACATCCTCAAGCATCAAATTGATGCAATGGGAAACATTTGGAGACTAGATCATTGTGGACTGCCTCTTCATTAGCAACTTCTTGGAAGCCACATATTTAGTTGCATTATCTATTACTAATTGCACAAGGAGTTGAAGACCTATCTCTTGGATAGACCCATCCAACAATTCACACAACAATGTTGCATATTCAACATGTGTTGATGTATTAGTGGATCTATTAAACATTGTACCCTTGGGACAATGTATCAAGAAATTATGGAGGGTCCTTCCCTTCTCATTCATCCAACCATCAGACATCACTGTGCAGCTAATGGCCTCCCAAGATTTCCTTACGTTTTCCAATCTAGTATTGATATCATCCTTTTATGCTTGAAGGATTGACTCTTGTGATTCCTTGTAGGCAGGGGCTTTAAACCTTGGGCCACCAATACCAACAACATCAAACATTCATTGGAATAATGGATTGGTCTTTGATATGTTGAAAGAGCTCTAAAAAATCCAACTCCCCACAACCTTGTTTGCTTCTTGCTTCTCCTTTGTTTTAACCATTGATTAGATGGAATTGGAGATGGTTGTGCCCCATCTCCAATTCTTGGAACAGAGAAAGGTGAGGTCCTCACAATAGGTGAACCCGTGTAGTCTTTCTCATTGCCCTCAATCCCAGATATGCTCGTGGTTCTTGAGGATTTAGCTACTCCATTAGTGGAAATTTCAAGTTTGAGAGCCATTGAATCTTCCTTCTTTTTATCCTTTCCATTAATAACATGATGGGTGTTGCAGCCGGAAACACACCTGGGGTTAACATGGCAGAAATATTCAAGCTACTAAGTGTGTCCTTGGGGGCAAGCCTCGAGTCAAGTACTGTCACTTGATTCTTGACTCCTTCGTTTAGGAAAACTCCTAACGAAGCCAAGGGGGGTGGACCCTAAAGGTTACTTTGGTTGATTAAGCTAATTAGTTATGGTGGATGAGTAGGTTTTTTAGGAGTTTTTAACAATGAAACTGATACAAGATATTTGCAATAAAATTAAAGCATAACAACATAAAGATTAAAATAGTTCCCCAACCATTCAACACATGATAGAAATTAAACACAGATTATAATGATAAAGCAAAAGACCAGTGCTGATAATGGAGTCAAATAAAGTGTTGTTGCAATGCTTGAAATAAAATGTTGTGCGAATGCTCTTGGTCAATTTTAATTTAATGTGAAGATGAATGGATTATTGGGGGGGGGATTCCCAATATATCGTAAGGTACTAGAAATATGTCCGGATTATGACAATGGTGGCTCCTCACTCGGAAATGTGGGCTGGATCGGAGTCTCTGGGAGGTGTTCAACACTACACCAAACGAGGGTGTAGTCTAACGGTATCCCAAGGTCACTACCCAGTGGTTCTCGCTTCCTTTGAAGAATTTCCCCACACAATGTCAATAAATTGATACGCCGGATTTTCGTATATGGGAGGTTAATTGAAAAAAGTGAGACTAATTACTAGTCACTAAGTCCCTTTTTGGTATGATCGATTTGTTCAGTCGAGGTTGCAGTGATCTAGAGCATACTCAGGACGAAGCCTTGTTAATTTTAAAATTTTTTTTGAACAAAATTTTCTTGTTTATTAAAAACCCCAAGAGTCTCTTTTCTAGCCAGTACTCGGGCAAGCCCTTATCTTGAACTCCGTATTTCGGGAAAGCAAGGGGGGTTAATTAAAAGTAAATGACTGCAAAATAAAATGTTATCTAATTACTACACTACCGAGGTAGTGGGTTAGTATCCGATTACTTTTGCAGAAGATAAATCAAATTTGTATTGTGAAAAGTATACGGTTTTCACAAAACAAGATAAAGGTTCCTAGGTCCCGAGTGAGTCAATGGCCCAATATTTGGATTGGACCACGACGTTAAATTTTAATTAGTCTTGGTTGATTTTAATTAAACTAAAGCTAATGTAAAAATTATTAGTCTGAAAAAATGACAACATCCACAAAAAAGGAACCAACACTGTTCTCCCCTGGGGGATGAGAAGCAAGCTTTGTGAGCTTGCTTCCAAAAATACTTTTATTACGAGATTACAATGCCAACTTGAAGTGAAAAGAACACCACTTTCTCCTTATAAACTTTGGAGAAAAGAGGTTACAAAGACTGAGGCAAAGTTTGGAAGGAAAGGTAAGGTTCAAGAAGGTCTTTGGATCGTCCAATCTTGTCAAAATAAGTGCTCCAAAGCCTTTTTTCTGCTGTCATGCAACAAAAACCAGCAAACAAATTAGTAGCAAAAGTGCCCAAAATCACTTTAGAAGTGACTTGGGCAGATCAGAAAAAATACTAAAAATTCTATGTTAAAAAACTAGTTAATTGAAGCAAAAAAGAATTAAGATGGATTGACTAAAAGGCCAACCCTCTTAGGGTCTTGAACAACCTTAAAAATGCATCCAATGAAGCATTCAAGTTGCTTGATTTAACCTTTAAATACTTCACAGAAAAGAAACCTTCAAACAAGCTTTAAATTTTACTTGAGTAACTTGCTCAAAGACACTTTCTTAAAGCTAGATCCGAAGAAAAAAATGATAATTTAAAACAAGCCTTTAGATCTATGCATTAAATCAGATCTACTCTTTGAATATGCATGAATATGAATAAGATCTGAAAATTCTAAGAACCGGTAACCAAGATGATTTTAATTTTATAAGAGAGAAAGAGTGAGGTGAAAGAAACTTGTTGCCGGAAAGATCAACCAAGGAAATTTTTTTTGTGGAGTGCCGAAGGACAATGTCTTGTGATATTGTTGGAAATGCAGTGGAGTCAAGCTAGATCCACAACTCCTCCAAGCTTGGCAACCTGAAAAACCACTCAATAACCTTGCAAAACCCGTGAGATCTGGTGATAGCATATAAATTGAGATTAAAACAATATGCATATAATTTTATAAAACATGTTAGATCTAGATCTCTAAAAATATGTATTCAAAGTAGAAAAAGCAAGTAAACTTATTTACTTTACTCTACTTCTAAATATTCGTTGCAATCTTTTAAGTCAGATACACAAAGCAAAAAGCAAGAAATTGAAATGAGAAACAGATTACCTCATGAGATCATGAAAATGGTGATCCACACATAAAAACACTACACGGTTTAGCCTCCAAAGCTTCTATATTAGCAAATGCAAAATATAGAACACGATTACAAAATTGCAAGCCTCTTCTCAATCCAACTGTAACTAGTCTTGGAATGAGGGGGCTGCCTTGCTTAAATAGAAAAAAACATGAGCGAGGGGTGCACTTGTCATGGAGGAGTAAGGGCGCACTAGGTGAGGAATCAAGCCTTGATGAGGGGCTGCCTCCTCTATTTGGGCTGCCCAAAATTCAGCCCAAAGTCTGCCTAAAAATCAGCTGCAAATTCCATTAACAATGGGCCCCCTTCCTTGGGAAATGCGCCCCCCCTTAAGGAGAATGCGCCCTTCTTATTGCGGGGAATAGATTCCCTTACTAAGTCCTGCCAAAAACCTGCCAAAATCAACTCTCACATCCTCTTAATCAATTCTGACCCAAAACTCTTCCAAATCCCATCAAATTAGGAAATGGATTTTTTCATATTTTTCACTTTTTTAACTTTTTGTGAAATAAGTGAAAAATAAAACCCTTAACCACTTAGGAAAGTGGGTCTTGGGTTATAGTCGGTGCTCTGAGCTTGAAAATGAGCACCCATATGGCATAAAAGACCCCTAGATCACACTTTTATCACATTTTCAATTTTTTTAATCAAACCATTAAAAAATGGTTTGATTTCACGTAATTGTTTTTTCCCAGAACTTGAAAAAAACCTAGGGGGACCTAACACATGTCCATACGACTCAAAATTAATGCCTAGCATAGTTTAATACATTGACACTTAGGCTCTAATAACCTCTTAATGCCAAAACACCACGTCGACCACCCCAACTTTGGAGGCATGAGTGAAAAACTCAAAAATTATTGGTCGTTTGTTCAACAACCATTAATTAACAAGGAAAAAACACTTTGGGCTAGTCGGGTTGATGTTCAAGTCCTAGGAAGCCGAGTCTTTTACATACAGCTACCATGCTAGCGCATTTTATTACAATTCCCCCGAGGGGGTATGAATATGTGGTACAAAAAATAAAGAGCCTACAAGGCCTGATGGACTTTTGAACTTTGATAATGAACACTTTGACATGTTCAAGATTTGCTGGCTCACTTGAAATCCAACTAAGTATGACTTAGTAGGCAACAATGGGCAGATCACATAACTTTTGAAATCATCCTCTTTCCTTAAAATTTGAAGGACATAGAGGTGGCCTTTGATCCACTTCTTATGTTGGATATTTGTTAGTAAAATAATCTTTATTCATTTCATTGGTATCATAGCTTTGTTTCTGATCCGGTCTTTGGCCACCTCTTTTCAAACCTTGTCTGACTTCGCTTTTGGTCATCCACCCCCATTTTTCAGAGGTTCTCTAAACATGAGGTCTCTGACCATTTCAATTATTACCTCTGGATTGTGGCCAACATTTATTTTACTTGAGATTTACTCATGAAAAAAAGTGGGAAGAAAATAACTAATCAAGAAGTGCATTCCGTTGTCAACAAATTAATAACTTCAATCATGGAAGAATTGAGTAGAATAATTGGGCTTAATTTGTTACATTCAATTCAAAATTGTGCAACTTAAGAAAGGGGAATATATATCAAGTGCAGATTTATATATATTACGAAGCAGTTCATGCAACCAAACTTAGCATATCAAGAATACATAAAATCACTGTAAATTTTCTGTGTTTAAATCAACTTGCTGGTTTTATTGCAAGTTTTCATGGTTTTTTGCCCAACTCAGTTTCTCATGAAGCTGGAAATAATTATAAAAATTTCAGACAATTAAAAGACGCTGAAAACCACTTTTACAGGCAGAAATAATTAAATACACATAAATGCCATAAAATATTTTAGACTTAGAAATTTAGCCAATGGCCCTGGAAAAACCCCCACAGGGAAAACCAGTCAGAGAGAGAGAGAATTTGTATTTCTTCAGAAGAATTTCAGTACAGTAATTTTACAGTCGAAATGTACTTATCTCAACCAACAAAATACACTCAGAAAGTTGCCTCGATTTCTATGCCTTGCTGCTTTAGTTTCAGTGCATCAAATCACCTCGATTTCTGTGCCTAAACACCACCTCGATTTCTGTGCATAACAACACCTCGATTTCTGTGCAATGACACCACCTCAATTTATGTGCTAGTTGCCTTGAAAACCGTGCAGAAACTTGCCTCGATTTATGTGCCAGAAAGTATAGTTCGTACCAGCTGTACGGACCTCAAAATCTGTGCCTGTAATTTACTGAAAACCGTGCCCATATTTCTGCCTCGAATCCCATGCCCTTGCCTCGGGATTTGTGCCCAGAATGCTCCTAAAAAACAGTGCTGTATGGACATCAATCAATGCTGTGTACGGATTCTCGGTTTCTGTGCCTAAGGTTCTGCTCTCTGCATTGGGACTCGCGGTGTACTGAAACTTGCCTCACCTCAAAATGCGTGTTGCTCAGTAAATGCTCCTGGAGCTGCCTCGAAATTCGTGCGTCCTCTCTAGCTCTTCTCTTCTTCACTCTCTTCACAAGAATGGAAACAATTTGCCTCCCTTGCCCTTTTTGTCTAAACCCTAGGGTTCACTCAATCCAACAGTTGAGATTAGATGAGATCCAATGGATGAGATTAAATGCTCTCATTTAAATCTCATAAATATTAAATTCACTCACCCACTTAAATTTATCAAAAAGTGACTTTAATCTCTAAAGTCAATTAAATGCTCATTTCAAGTCATTTAATGCAAGGGTCACTTTATTTCCCCACTTAAGTGACTTAGGCAAAAATTCACTAGGAGAACACTTCCTAGGTACATAAATCAACACTCCCTCTGACCGAGGAAGGTGTTCTGCACCACTCCCAACTTGTCTCCGAAGAAGACAAACTTGCCCCTCTCCAAAGATTTCGTTAGAATATCTGCTATCTGCTCATCAGTGGAAATGTGCTGCAACTCCACAATCCTCTCTCTACGTAGTCACGGATGAAATGGTACCTGATCTCTATGTGCTTGGACCTGTCATGGAAAACTGGATTCTCAGAGAGATGGATGCAACTTTGATTGTCACAGTAAATCACCGTAGGTCTAAGCTCCTGATCAAACATATCTACCAACAACTTACGAAGCCACAGTGCCTCGCAAGTAGCCTGACTGGCTGCCATATACTCAGCCTTAGCAGAACTCAAAGCAACGGACTCTTGTTTCTGACTGAACCACGACACTGCTGCCGATCCCAAACTGAAACAACACCCGGAAGTGGTCTTCCGATCCCTCACACTGCCTGCCTAGTCTGAATCTGTGAAACCAACCAAACTGACTCCACCCAAACCCCTGTAGTCCAATCCATAGTCCACTGTCTCTGCGAGTTATCTCAACACATGTTTTGCCGCTGTCCATTGTACACTCCTAGGCTCCACCATGAACTGGCTAAGAGTGTTCACCGCAAAACACAAGTCTGGCCTGGTGTTGACCAGATACATCAACGACCCAATGAGCTGACGGTATAGTGTAGGATCCACCAACTTACCCTCAGAAGCATGAAGTTGCTTCCAGTTGGTGACAATAGGTGTGGACATCGGCCTGCAATCCTCCATCCGAAATCTCCTCAAAATATCAACTGCATACTTCCCCTGTCCCAGGAAAATATGACCAGGCTCCTGCCAAACCTCCATCCCCAGATAATAGTGCATCATCTCAATGTCTGTCATCTCGAACTCTGAAGCAAGGTCTCTCTTGCAATGTGCAATGAGACGCTCCTCCCCAGTGATAAACAAGTCATCAACATATAACAAAAGAATGAGAGGATCTCCACCAACCACAATGTAGTAAAGGTTGGGATCAACCTCACTCTTCTGAAAACCCATCGATGTCAAATACGCATCAATCCTGGAGTACCAAGCTCTAGGAGCTTGCTTCATTCCATACAAGGCTTTCCTTAGCCTGCACACATGAGAATCTCTCCCATGAATCTCAAAGCTCTGTGGCTGCTCTAAGTAAACCTCCTCCTGCAGAAGACCATTGAGAAATGCGGTCTTCACATCCATTTGGTGGATCTTCCAACCCATCTCTGCTGCTATAGAAATCACTGCCTTGATGGAAGAATAACGAGCAACCGACACAAAGATCTCATCAAAGTCAACTCCCTCTATCTGTGAGAACCCTCGTGCCACAAACCAAGCCTTGTACTTCTCCACACTGCCATCTGCAGCATGCTTCACCTTGTAGATCCAATTAGAAGTCACAACAGACTTCCCCTATGGTCTCGGTACTATCTCCCATGCATCATTCTTCATGATGGAATGGTACTCTTCCATCATGGCATCTCTCCAAACTTGATGCTGAGAGGCCTCCTCAAATGTGGAAGGCTCTGAATCACGAAGACACGCAACAAGAGCCATCCCCAATCTATCCGGCATCACAACTGTCCTGACCTCCTCCTGGGGCCTGCCAAATGCCTCTGCTTCCTCCAAGGTATCATGAAGCCATCTAGGCTTCCTCTTCCTTGAAGGCTCCTACCAAACTGGTCTCTCCTCATCTGAAGAACTACCAGAAGCAAATGGCCCAACAACCTGTGGACCAGTAGCCCGTGAACTAGTCACTGAAGAACCTGTAACCTGAGAACCAGAACCTGTCCCTGGAGTACCTGCTGACTGAACCATTGAACCATTGAACCTGTGCCTGTCACCTGTGACCCAGTCACTCCGAAAACCTATGGACCTGTGATCTGTACTGAAGAAGCCTGTGTCACCTGAGGTGTGGAAACCGGTGGCTCCCTATGCTCCAACTCTCTGGACTTCTTGAAGGCTCTCTCCTCATCAAACTTCACTTCCCACCTCATAACAACCTTCTCCTGGCCAGGAAGATAAATGCAGTAAGCCTTCGAAGTCTCATCATATCCCACAAAGATGCCTCTCTCTGCAGTGGGATCAAACTTTGTCCTCTTCTTAGAAGGGACATGAGAGTAAGTCAAACAACCAAATATGCGAAAATGGCCAACCTCAGGCTTCTTGCCTTTGAACATCTCCTCAGGAGTCTTCCTCCCCAAGGCACGATGGGGACTCCTGTTCTGTAGATAAAATGCAGTACTACATGCCTCTGCCCAAAGAAAGATCGGTAAACTCTGATCATGAAGCATCGCTCTCGCTGCTCCCACAATTGACCCATTCTTCCTCTCTGCTACTCCATTCTGCTCAAGAGTGTAGGGAACTGTCATTTGTCTCTGTATACCCTCCTGTGTGCAAAACTCATTGAACTCCTTGGAGGTATACTCACCCCCATTGTCCGATCTCAACACCCGAATCCTCCTCCCTGTCTGATTCTCCACAAGGGCTTTGAACCCTTGGAAGACTCTCAATACTAAAGGTGACTTCTTGCTCCTCAAGAAGTAGATCCAGGTCTTCCTGGAGTAGTCATCGATGAAAGAGATATAATACTCAAATCCAGTCAAAGAAACTGATGACATAGGACCGCATATATTTGTATGGATCAAATCTAGAACTCCTGCTGATCTGCTGTCACTGCTTGGAAAAGCAGTCTTGGTGTACTTTCCCAAAGCACACCCCCTGTAAACATCACTCTGCTCTATGCTGAACTCTGGTAAACCTGTAACCATGCTCCTCAACAATCTCAAAGCTGGGTGATGCAAGTGGGCCATCCTCCGATGCCATAGCTCACAAAGCTCACTGTTGCTGCTGTGTGCCAAAGTGTGTTGCGGCTGAAACAAGAGCTTGTATAGTTTTCCACATCTAACCCCAATGTCCATGGAGCTAGATAATCCTGTAGTCTTGGGGAATACCTGCACTCGCCCATCCAAGAAACAAACCCCAAGACCCCTGTCAATGGTGGAAACTGATACAAGTTTCTTCTTCATCCCAGGGACAAATAACACATCCCTCAATATCATAGAACTCATAGAGTCCCTCTGAAAGGTAATGGTCCCATGACCAACTGCTCTGACAATGGTGTCATCTCCTAGTACAACCTCCACATCTGTACCTGTCTGTGAAAGCTCAGAGAACATCTCTCGAGCACCTGTCATGTGGCTTGAAGCTCCGCTGTCAATATACCAAGTGCCAGTGGTGGATGCACCCATCTGATGGTCAGTCAACAAGGAATACTCCATCTCCATATCCACATCAGTGCTGGTAACTATAGAGGCTCTCTCTCTCTCAATTTGTCCAGCACATAGAGATAACTCTCTTTGAAATCTATCTCCGAAGTCATCAACCTCTGCTGGAGCTGCGGTCTGCTGCTTCTTCTTCTTCTTGCTTGGACATTGTGAAGCATAGTGCCCAAATGCCTGACATGCATAACACTTGATTTTACTCAAGTCTTTCTTTTGCCCACCCTGCTGCTAATGCTGCTGCTTGACCCCACCCTGCTTGGGGCCCTTCTTCTTCTTCTTGCCCTTTGCTGTCAATGCCACATTCTCCTCATCTTCCCTACCCTGTGAAGAGCTGCCCTGTACAAGACCTCTCCTGGTCTCCTCCTGCACAAAATCATCCCACAGTGTCTCCCATGAAGGTAAGTTCTCTCTGCCCACTATAGCCTGCACAAATGCACCCCAAGGCTTGGAAGCCCCATTCAATGCTGTCCGCACAAGCTCAATAGCAGTGAACACCTCCCCAACTGCTGCTAGCTCATCTCTAACCGCAAATATCTTGGTAAGGTAAGATGTCACTCGCTCTCCACCATTCATCTTTATACTTTTCAGTTTCTCTTTGAGAACCATCTTCCGGTTCTCATTAGAACTCTCGTATAAACTGGTTAAGGCACTCCACATCAAATGTGCCCAAACTTTACTTGAAATGTGAGGAATGATGTGGTCTTTAACTGCATCAAGAATTATTCTTCTAGCCCTACAGTCCTTCTTGTTGAAGGCTGATAATGTTTCTGCATCTGTAGCAGCGGGAATTTGAACAGGGTTGGCTGTAGTGTTTCTTACCACAGTTCATTTTCCTCCAAGATCAGCAAAATCCTAGCCTTCCATGGCACAAAGTTTCCTGTCCCATCTAGCCTATCCTCCAACCTAAGTCCTGTAGCCATCTTACTGTCAACCCAACAAGGTGTTGTTCACTAACAGAAGAAAATACTGAATTCTGGAAATTTCTGACTGTCTGCAAATTTTAATGTTTTCTGCCCCCAAGCTCTGATACCATGTAAATTTTATGTGTTTAAACAGCTTGCTGGTTTTATGTCAAGTTTTCATGGTTTTTTGTCAAGTTTTCATGGTTTTATGCCCAACTCAGTTTCTCATGACGCTGGAAATAATTATAAAAATTTCAGACAATTAAAACATGCTGAAAAACACTTTTACAGGCAGAAATAATTAAATACACATGCATGCCATAAAATATTTTAGACTCAGAAATTTAGCCAATGGCCCTGGAAAAACCTCCACGGGGAAAACCAGTCAGAGAGAGAGAATTTGTATTTCTTCAGAAGAATATCAGTACAGTAATTTTACAGTCGAAATGTACTTATCTCAACCAGCAAAATACACTCAGAAAGTTGCCTCGATTTCTGTGCCTTACTGCCTTAGTTTCAGTGCATCAAATCACCTCGATTTCTGTGCCTAAACACCACCTCAATTTCTGTGCATAACACCTCGATTTCTGTGCAATGACACCACCTCGATTTCTGTGCTAGATGCCTTGAAAACCCTGTAGAAACTTGCCTTGATTTTTGTGCCAGAAAGTACAATGTGTACCAGCTGTACGGACCTCGAAATCTGTGCATGTAATTTACTGAAAACCATGCCCAGATTTCTGCCTTGAATCTCGTGCCCTTACCTCAGGATTTGTGCCCAGAATGCTCCTCGAAAACAGTGCTGTATAGACAACAATAAATGCTATGTACGGATTCTCGGTTTCTGTGCCTAAGGTTCTGCTCTCTGCGTTGGGAATCACGATGTTCTGAAACTTGCCTCACCTTGAAATGCGTGCTACTCAGTAAATGCTCCTGGAGCTGCCTCGAAATTCGTGCCCCCTCTCTAGCTCTTCTCTTCTTCACTCTCTTCACAAGAATGGAAACAATTTGCCTCCCTTGCCCTTTTTGTCTAAACCCTAGGGTTCACTCAATCCAACGGTTGAGATTAGATGAGATCCAATGGATGAGATTAAATGCTCTCATTTAAATCTCATAAATATTAAATTCACTCACCCACTTAAATTTATCAAAAAGTGACTTTAATCTCTAAAGTCAATTAAATGCTCATATCAAATCATTTAATGCAAGGGTCACTTTATTTTCCCACTTAAGTGACTTAGGCAAAAAGTCACTAGGGAAACACTTTCTAGGTACATAAATCAACAATCACCAATTCGGTTGGAGGAATCAGAGCCGTCATTCTGAAAAGGGTCCCACATGTAGACGGAAATACAAATCTGAGTCACATTAGTGCCGAGAGCACAAAATACATGACCAATCGTGGTTACAATCCTCGTTGAATCCACTAGAGAGAGTAAACAGAAAACGTGAAGAGGCATCTGGGTGTAGGTATTGTTGGTAGCACAATAGTGGAAAAGGGTAATCAAAAGCTTTGAAAAAAATTAAATTAAATTACCACCTCTACCTAGAGGTTTCCATGAACAATCCTAGGTTACCATGAAGAACCCTAATCTGAAAGTATGGAGGTATTGTTGGTAGCGCAATAGTGGAAAAGGGTAATCAAAAGCTTTGAAAAAATTAAATTAAATTACCACTTCTACCCAGAGGTTGCCATGAAGAATCCTAGGTTGCCATGAAGAACCCTAATCTGAAAGTATGGAGGTATAGCTGAGCGGTCGGAGATCTAAATCTTGTGGGAGTACCTTGAAACCTATTAGCTTTTTCCATGGTTCGAGGCTTCTACGTGCTTCCGTTGCCATAGAAAAGTATCGGCGACAATGTGATATCAGTGAATAAAACTATATTAAAATTTAAACTTACAGGGTCATAAATTGAATCTTCCCAACTGTTTGTTATAAAGCTTATTATATATCCCACGTTTCATGGTAACTTATAACCATAACTTATTATTTACACTCATCATATATCTGATATATTAAAAACTCAAGAGGATTTCGAAAGTAAATGCTCATAAGGTGTTAAATTCTAAATTCGTTCAAGAAAAAGCGCCAACCAAAAAGAGTTACCTAAGAATTCCAAATTTATTTTGAGAAAGGATACTAGGGTGCTTTTCAAATTTTGAAGTGAAGTTATTGGAATAAGGAAAAAGTAACTTATCAATTTTGTGGATCCCTCGCACTTCGTCCACCCACTTATTACGAAGAATATACATATAATTATTAAACCATGGAATCCTTACTACTTGAGATAGTAGAGCAACATTATTCTTGCTTACAAAATCGTAATTGGGAGTTGCTCACACAAGTCATGGAATTAAAACAAAGAGACATAATTCAATTGGAGATTAGAATTGGAAAATCAAGATCTCAAGAAGAAATCTGACAAGAGCTTACAAGAAAGAGATGAAGAGATTTCTCGCCTAAATGATCATAGTAAAACGTTATTTGCACAAATCAAGAAGTCAAAGGATATGAAGCAGTGCAATAATAAATTAGAACAGAAGAGTCAAGAAGAAATTATCAGAAAAAAGATGAAGAAAGGTCCTGTGTAAGGAACCTTAACCAGAGGTTGCTTGAACAAATCAAAAGGTTAAAAGATGAGAAACCAGAGAATCAAGACTTTATAAATAAAGTAGACAAGTCAAAATATAATGAAGAACTTGCACACTTGATGGATCATAATCAAAGCTTACTTACACATTAAAAAGTTAAAGAATGATAAGTAGTTACTACAAAACAAGTTAAAGCAACTTACCAGCAACGTATCACTGCTTGATAAAGAAAGGAACCGATACAGATCCAATCGACATCACAGATCTTAAGGATAGAAATCCAGTTGAATTATGCCCTAGGGATATCTTATTAACATAAATAGTTGCAAGTAACTCCAACCCCACCAAAGAGGGTCTGCATTTCCATATTCAACATATTTGACTTATACCGCTCTTCTGCATTAGAAGCATCCTTTATCTCCTGTTTTGAACACTAGATGAACATCTTTTTGACCTAGAGGTTAGGTGGATTCACTTGTTGCACAGTGTGTGATCACTCTGCATCATTTATAAACTCCGAGTTTTTGCTTGGCTAGTTGTTTACGAGTGGCTGCCACCCAAAGTCAGCCTTTCTAAAAGCGGGATGATGGATAGTCTTTGCCTTTGTTGCTGCTGCCCAGAGACCTTGAAAGTTGAAACACAATCTGTGAAGTGCAAGCTTGCTAGAACTTGCTGGAAATATGTTTAGGATCGGCACTCAATTCTGTTTCAGTGTCAGCTTCATTGGTGAGCAGTGCTATTTGGTGACTCTTGGTCCTTCGTACTTTATCCCTTCATGGGCTTTTGGGACTGTCTTCGTGTTACTGCTTTAGTTACCATCTGGAAGTTACTGTGCAAATATGTGTTTTCTGATGAAGTCAGTTCAATCCAATCTTTTTTCACTCTTTGTGACGTGTATGCAGTTGTCTACGAGAAGCTATCTTTTGATGGATGGCAAAGAATTAGATGTAATTTTCAAAAAAAAAGTTGCAAAGAACTCTTGGTAATGTAATTCATCTTGAAGCTATCATAAGCAACAAATTCTGTCCCTGCATTAAGACTACGACAATATCTACATTGCTTGCATCAGAGTAGAACATCTTGGTTGGACTCCACTAATTAAAGAAGAATTATCTATCAATATCGCCGGAGTAATTCACAAATTTGCCTTTTGCTTTTCTACCTAAGTGAACCTGATGGATTTCTTCAATACCTTTTTATTCAAGTTGTGATATTTTGGAAACTAGAAATAAACCTTCAAATGGGCGTTTTGCTCCTCGTAACACACCAGACTGGGTGCCTGGAGACCTCAATGGGTCATCATGAGGAGCTGTTGAGTGCTCATGTGTACTGCTGTACAAAGTTCAAGCTATCAATACCTTCCACATGTGGAGTAGTCAGTGCTTTCTGACTTGGTTTATTTTCACAAAATATGTAACTAATTGTGCTGTTTGAAAGGAGCCCCAGTTTGCCATTGTAAAATGTCATGGACAGAAAACTAGCATTGTCCGGTATAAGATCTGTGTGAAAGGTTAAATAGTTTGGTTAAAAATTATGTTTTTTTCTTTTGCTATGGTCTTTCCAGGGGTTCTAAATTGTTGTCTCTGTGCTGCAGTAAAGTAAAGATGGTGAATCAACTATTGGCAGGTGTGCATTTAGCTGCCGCTGCTGAAGCCATGGTGCTTGGGGCACGGGCTGGAATTAACACCCGCATTCTATATGACATCATATCCAATGCTGCAGGAAGCTCTTGGTAAATTTTGACAGACTTTCTAAATATGTGCTATCTTACAAATAGTGAAGATAAGAAGAACTTTTCTTTAGGACCAAAGACATCACACTAGTATTTAGCTGTTAACACCACGGCAAAAGGTACTAGTGGGGCCAAGTTTCCAAATTCTAGTGACCAGAAAATGAATGCTAATGAGTATTAAATGTCATGGCTATGTTGTTTGTTTCATAGTACCACATCTACATTGCAAGCTGTGTTATACTAACCAAATGCTAACATATTGATAAAATTTATAATTTATAAGTATTGTTATATGTTAAGGTGACCAAAATGTTTCAAATCAGATTGGAAATCACATCAGGTAGAATAAAGTGTGGGAGTGTTTAAAGCATCTCTGAAGTAAATAAGAAAGAGGTAATGTTAAATAAACAGAAGAAGAAGATGTGACGATATCATGATAACAGCTGGCTATCGATGATAACTGAGAAGAACATCAAAGACAAAGATATTAGTTTATTGCTTGTCATGATACTATCAACTAATGCATTGCTTGCAAAGGGAGAGTGTTCTGCATCTGATCCCCTCTCTGACTCCATCAAGGGAATGAGTTGCTTACGACTCAGATATTTGCCCTTGAACTACCAATGATTATGATCTATAAGAGAGCGTATACTCAAAATAAAACATGGGATTCCACATTCCACATAACCCAGCTATGAGAGATATAATCTAGCTATGATATTTAATACTGAAAATTCAACATAGAATCCCTGTAATAACTCTAAACAGCAGAAGAATTCTGTATGGCCTTTTTACAACAGGAACAAGCCAGTTAAGTCATTCTATTTACCAATTTTTAGTGCATATTTCATGCAACATGCATATTACAGAATCTTTGGCATTTTGACAAACAATTGCAGATGTCCCAAACAATTCATTTTTTACATGAATTAATTATTCAACACAGCATAAAATGAAAGTTATCACAGTGAAATCAGCACTTATCTAAATAACATCTGCGGTGCACTGAGTAGCTTCTGGGGAATGACTTTCTTCCCAGCCGCAGGCAATTCTTTGAGACTACCACGGTACCACCCATGTGCTGAAGCTATGAATTGGCACAGGCAGAAAGGCTCTCAGATGTGGGCAAAACAGCAGAAAAATTCTCATAAACCTACCAACTGATTTGATGGAGTGGGAGAGAATGCAGTTCAAGCATTTGAGGAAGCAAGGCTGAGGAAATCAGCCAAGTGCTTGATAGCCTACATGCTATATGAGCATTCTTTTGCATTCTAGAATCGGATTCCATAAATTCCCACCAGCTCTCTCACTTCTGCCCTTTGCTGCCTTTCCTCCTCAGAAACAGAGATACTCGTAGCAGATGGTTATCAGACCAGAAAATTGCCCTCTCTCAGTTAGAAGTATGCAGAATAAGGCCCTAAGCGACCATAAATTTTCTCCACCCTTAGACCTGTTATCACCAATCTTGTAGTTGCCCTTAAATGATGAATCCTATACAGGATGGTAGAGGGGATAGGCAACCAAAGTGGTGAACCTCGAGAGCCTCGATTCCCAAAAGGATAGGTTGTCACGCCAACCGAGGCACCCTTCACTTTATGCTATCAAAGCGAAAGATAACAAAGGAGGAGACCATGATCTACTCCCGACAGGAGAGATCAAACCCAATCACCAGATCAAGCTATTAGGATAGGGTACGTAAGGTGATAGGTATGGAACCCTAGATTTAAGGAAATGAAACCATTGTGGAGGCTTAGGAAATATGTGATGCAATGAATAGTATTTAGACTCAATGATTCGACAATTAAAGATGATTCCAGGATTTAGGTGCTAGTATAAATGATCAAATTCAGCTGCCTTGGGAAACGTGACCCTTAAAACAAGGAAAGTGTCCCAAAGAGTAGATCTGAGATTCAGGGATTTCTAGCACAACTTGGTAGATGGATATGACAATGTCAAAGCACACAATCTCAACAAGAAGGATCAAAAGACAAGCAAACTGACCCTCTCAGGGAATGCGCAAGGGTTCAAGAGAACTAGTGCCTTGGGATTTGGGCCAATGGGGTCCTCCAAGTATGATTCCTTGGAGAACCCACCTAGGGATTTGCAAAAGACCAAAAACCCAGAAATGGTTTGCCAGTAAACCAAGTCTTTTGAGCCAGAGAATTTTTCGATTAATTTTAAATGAGGGTTTGAGAGAAAATGACAGATGGGTAGGATAGAAGAATAAATTTCATACCTTACAAGCGTACCTGAATCATGGAAATGTTTGCTATGATGTCAAGGATTGTTCCCGCAGAGATGAAATGAGAGTTTGAAGCTTTTCCTTGCCCACACAAATTGCCCAGCTCCACAAATGCACCCCCCTCTTCCTGTTGAACCAAGGACAAACAAGATCAATTAGTTCAAGCAAAAATGAAAGAAATACAAATGATGAACATTATAACAAAGAGTAAGAGGTACAAAGACAATGATACTCCCTGTAACCGACAAAGAGAAGAGAGAGGAATAGGGTGAGTCTCCCCAGCGATTGCGCCTCCCTCACCAAATCGACTTCTTCACCTGTAGATAAAAACGTGCAAAGATATTCACCAATACTCTCAGTGCAAAGGAAGACTAGTTTCAATCAACACCAATAGCATCCACAACCACAAGACAAGTATCTGCAAGAATATATTTTATTCCAGAAGCCAAGAGCCAAAAGTCCCTTTACAATGGGAGGGTCTCTCCTTTAAATAGGAATAGAAGAGACCAAAACCCTAGCCACCTTTTAAATGGATGGCTAAGATTAAAAGATACATAAGTTATAATCTATGGTTGAGATGAGCTCAACAAATAAAGTACATGGATCAACTCCAAAACATAAGAAACCCACTAGTCAAATTGCCCTAAGGAGGACGCCCTCATAAAGTGACTAGGAAAACATAAGATAAAGCTCATGGTGGGTCTAGGGGCAATACATATCCTCCCTAGTGTGTCCCCATGGCACAATAACATCAAATATATCATCAAGGTACAAAATCATGCCCAATAGGGAGAGTCGTGAGCCTCTAAAGGCACCATGAAACCATAAAAATATGCCGGAGAAGGATGTGAGGGCCCCATTGACTGCTGCAACTACTCAGGAGGGTGTGGGAGACATCATACACATAATCAAAACCATTCCTATGCCATTTCCTTGCTTTAGTAGCCCAAATCGATTTCCATTGTAGCCAATTTTACCATTTTTTATGACTCTATAAATCACCTGAAAAGTATAAAAATGCCTGTAACTCACTGTCTGGTCACCCGAGGCCAAATCTGACTACACCAACATGTTTGGGAATATAGCAATGTAGTAAAAACAAGTGGCTACACTCCATATTCCCTCTGCAACGCCACAGGTGAACCAATCAAATCATAACACTGCTTTGACAGGCCATTTTAATGGCAAACCTGTGCTGAAGTGATAAACTGAGAGAAATCTTAACTGAAACTGCCCAGGACTGAAAATTGACTGTCCCATTGGACTCAGAGAGCCCAAATGCACTAAAGGTGCATACTCATACACCATATGGCTGACTGCATAATCATATAATATCAACACCATGCTCGGACAATATAACAATAATAATAATCTGCAAATGATCAAAATCATTAAAAGTACTGCAAATCACTATCTGAACCCGTAACTGCTGCATGGAACTATCTGGTGACTAAAAATAGATCACATATCATCAATAGCTGTCATCCAGGGTCTAACTCATCTCATGTCCTATGGTTGACCCATAATATGATCCAAACAATAAACATCAAGGTGCTGCAAGTGTAACTGGTTAAGACATGCTTCATTAATCATTCCAATAGAAATATAAACATAAAGTAATCATTTCACTGGCGATCTAAAACAAGATATTTAGGATTTTTAATAATTATAATAGCTTAGACTAGAACCTCAAGACTATACTCACTTCATGGCTGTGATCAATTTGCTAGTGATGGGTGAGGGTGGATAAATGCAAGGCTAGGCTAAGGGATGACTGTACTGACTCAACACTGTGACACTTTGGAAGTGGGAAAGGGGATACACACTAAAGCATATGCTGGACAAGCAATAACACAGGGGATGGTAGTGTCTCACAAATGGATAAGCTGTTTGGGAAGTGCTTATTCAACCTTGACATATGTCTACAACTCACATCCAAGCTGATGCAGCTCCGTGAGGATCTTTTCTAGAGCTGCCATGACCAGGTGCCAGGCAACCGTAACTCAAGACTCTAGGGGACTTAGAATTAGCTGTCCCAGGCTCCATCTCATATCACAACCCATAGGCTAAATAGGAATAAATCATTATAGTATAAGGCCAACAGATCATTAGATATAGCATACATTTAACCACTGCTTTTAGGTCTTTCATTCATTTCCATAGCCTTGATCCGTGTGTGTTGAAAAACACATTCTTGGATTTACATTTATTAGGATTTTTGATCCGTGTGTGTTGAAAAACACATTCTTGGATTTACATTTATTTCACATGCCTTTCATTCATGTGTGTTGAAAAACACATTCTAGAATGGGATTTCATTTAAGATATACAATAAAGTTTCCAGATACATGTAATGATGGTAGTACTATCTGTTTCAGGTCTAGCCAACACAACTTAGGCAACTCAGAGCCGAGACACAATACACCAGGGAAGCTCATCCAACAAAGAGGCTAGAGTGGGGGAAAGTCCTCCATGTCACAAGTCAAGTAGTAAGTCAAGGTAAAACAATAAATGGAAGGTAACAGATGGATGGAGAGAGCGAAAATGATGCCAACACTAGCAAGCCAAATAATGGTGGGAATGATCACATCCATTCTCCTAGGAGGATGAAACCAATGAGTATAGACAAGTACCTCTATCATCTGAGCAAGACACTAGATAAATACATAATAAATACCAAGTCCAATATATATATGATCGCCAGATCATGACACTAAATGCTAGAACATGCCACTAGAATGACTATAAAAGCAATATAACCAAGAACACAAGATAATACCTGCTAGATCATATACCTGTGCAAACCATTTGAACCATCCTCTGTCTATTGGGAACCTGCTGCTGCAACTCTGGGCAATGCATACTACTCTGTATGGCAAAATGCCTACATCGGTCATCAAATCTGAGTTTCCTGAGACTCAGTCATGGCAAAGGAATATATTGCTGCTCATAATCATAGGAGTGATCCAAAATAGATGCTCATCTCGAGCATTTCAGTGTAAAGGACTGGCTGAAAAATATACTGGAATCTAGAATAAATATATGGTAGCCCCAGCTACTATAAATGTGATAAAGACCGAAGCTCCTACATCCTCCATGGATGCAATTTAGCCCATGGATTTATCATTTTCCTATACCAGCTACATAAGGTGCCTACAACTTCGAGTCGGTGGAGAGCTCATGGATATGGGAAGAGGAGAGATGCATATTGGGAGAGCTCATGGATATGGGAAGACGAGAGATGCATATTGGGGATCATCCCCTACAAAGGGAATTTTTATTTTTTATGCAACAGTAGACACGGATTTTCACTCTTTACATATTCACTAGCAAGGTCTTGGCCTTGGGGTCCTTGCTAAGAATTTTACACAGCCACTTTTCCACATATTTACAACATTTACATACCGATGGTACCCTTGCGCCGACACCAAGGCTAAATTACTTGTATACATCACAAAACTACACATAAATGATAATATGTACATCTGTAGCATATTGAAAATAAGGAGGTTGAGTGGGGTATTACAAATAGATAAGATAAAATAACATAAAGTTATTAATGTCCAACAAAAACCACAAAGAAGGACAAAGGGACTAAAAAGGCACATCCAGTGTTGATACAAAGTGGGAGTGCCAAAGCATCTCCTGGAGCAATATGCTAAAAGTACAAAGATAATAAGATCTAAGATGTAAAAGTCGGCTAGAGACTTGTCACTAGGTGTCTAGTTAAAGAAAATGAAAAGAGAGAGTATAAGATAATGTGCTGGTACAATAGAAACAATGTGTTGTGTTACCACTCGAATTGTCACCTTTGGTGTAAAGTCTGCACCAAGTGAAAATCCCAAGAGGAACATGGAAAGTCTACCACTGTCACCTTAATAGCACTTTCCCTCTTTTTATGCTGGTTTGTCACCAACGCAAGGGGGGGGCTTCCCTAAAAGCCCAAATGAATATAGAGGAAAGTAGTCTTTGGGACTCGGTACAAATACGAAATATGTTTTAAAATATTTCTGAAGTGACATTCAGATTTGTAATACAGAATTTTTCAGTCTAGCCAGAGATGCAAAAATAGACAAGCTCTCTAGACTTAGATGCAAATGTGAAATATGATAGTAAAGTTTAATTTTCAGATTTGTTAAAACATAAATAAAAAATGTATTTTTGAGGTTTTAAAGAAAACAAGATTAGTGCATCTCCTAGAGCAATATGCTAAAAGTAGAAAGATAATAAGATCTAAGATGTAAAAGTTGGCTAGAGACTAGTTTCTAGGTGTCTAGTTAAAGAAAGCTAAAAGAGAGAGTATAAGATAATGTACTGGTGCAATAGAAACACTGTGCTCTGTGTTACCACTCGGAATGCCACCTTTGGTGTAAAATCTCCAGCAAGTGAAACCCCAAGAGGAACTTGGAAAGGCTACCACTGTCTCCTTAATAGCACTTTCCCTCTTTTTATGCTGGTTTGTCACCAACACAAGGGGGGCTTCCCTAAGCACACTAAGCCCAAATGAATACAGAGGAAAGTAGAAGCTTGGGACTTAGTGCAAAAATGAAATATGTTTTAAGATATTTCTGAAGTGACATATTGCAGATTTGTAATACAGAATTTGAAGTCTAGTAAGAGATGAAAATAAAAAAATAGATAAGTTCCCTAGAATTTGAGACGAACAAAGTTCGTTTCTAAAGAATATCCACTGTAGATAAGACAGAGAACAGAAATCCATATAGGAAATATATATTAAAAGTAAAAATGAGGAGATGATGACAAATTACAAATATGGGCTGATATATATACCCATGCAGGGTGCCCTTTCATAAAAGGTGTGACCTTTCGACAATAAGGTGTTTCTTCATTACATATTCGATTATTGAATATTAATTATTAACTTATTATTAATATGTATATATTATATATATTTTATTATTTTTGTTTATTACAGACTTAGAGTCAAATCTAAAGTATTATAGTAAAATGTAATTTTCAGATTTGTTAAACATAAATAAAAAATGTATTTTTGAGGTTTTAATTGGTGGTTGAAAGCAATATTAGTGGCTAGGAAAAGTACATTGGGCATATGGGGTCAAATAAGGCTCATAGGAGGCTATTCTATTGAGGAAAAGAGGACAAATGAGGCTGAAACATACAAGCTGCAATTGCCCTATCCTTGCTGTCCCAAATTACAGAAATTTAACTAAGGAGATCCAAGTGTAGATCAACTCCACACACTTAAGAAGATTATATTTACCAGGAATGAAATATCTGTGTACCTAACCAAGCATAGAGAAATATGCATCCCCAAACTTTTTAAACATGTAAACAATTACTGCAAAAATTGTTTATTTCTTTATTTGCAGAAAATGCAGAATCAATTTAAGTGTATTTTTCAGCCTCTCTTCATCCTATATTAAATTGAAGCAATTTTTTGTGATTATGTTGGAGGCTTATTCATGTATGCTTCACCCATGTAGCCTTTCCTTCTTTATTATTCCCTAAGGCTTCTTTTTGATGGAATCTTTCTAGTAGGCTGGGAGTATGAATGTCAATTGTATTATGTTATCTAATCTTACAATATATTCCTCTCTTATTATGACCTATCTATACTTTGTCTATTCAGGATCTTTGTAGATCGGGTTCCTCAAATGGTGAATGGGGATTACACTCCACATTCTGCTCTAAATATTTTTGTCAAGGATCTGGTAAGGATTTCCATATGCTGTGCCATTGGCCCATTTTTCTTTCCTTGTCTTTTCTGAAATTGTAGTTTAAATTTGATTACTGTCATGCATTTCATCTTCTTCAATTTTATGAAGCTGCTGTGCCATATCAATGATCTGAGCAAATCTTTGAGACCTGGTAACTGCAAATTTGCTCAAACACTAAAAAGAGTTAATCTTGATCTTGAATGCCTTTGTTGTATTCCTGTTTTAGTACAGCATTTTGTGAGACGTTTTTATGTCTGGCACTTCTGTTGCCTGTAAATTTTGAGTGGTCATTCAGTTCAGAATTAATATAATGCCATCTGCTGCATTCTTGCATTCCCTAAAGTTAGCTGAGGAATTACTGTGTGCAGTATAAAAACCTTTTATTTTTAGATTGGATTGAAAGGGCTAAAATTTAAAATAAATTTTATCCTTTGGATTCTCTACCATACGGTGTCATTTAAAATTTAAATGACTAGTAACTATTATATCTTAAAGTTGGACCTGCTATTTTCTATCGACTTAATATTCTCTGAGAATATTTTGAGATTGCTTTTTCAGTCTCCTTTTATGATACCATATACTAGACAAGACCTGATCTTATGGTAACTTGCACTGCAATGTCTCATGCTTTTTGACATATTTATTTCAATATATGTGTATAAAAAGGCATGGTGCTGAAGTTTATTTGGCTCTGTTACCTTCCAAAATCACACTGAGCACTGCACACTACCACAGCAGCCACTACTCTCACTTCCAGTTGGTTCTTTTCCAGCTTGAGGGGAGAATCCTCAATGCTTCCTAATCTGCCACTTAAGCTCAAATACATAAATCAGATCAGCAACAGAGATGTTTTATAACTGCTTCTGTAATTCTGATTGCTGGAATTCAAGAGGATTAGTGCTTGATTAAAATTCTTTGGATTATGGAGTCTATGCTTGCACAAAGGGGAGCTGAAATAAAACAGAGAATGTGACAGTAGAATCCGAGGATGAATCTTTCCAACAAATTAATCAAATGCTGCAAAAATACTTAATGAAGAGAATGTTGCACATAGATTCTTCAAGCAACTAAAGTAGTGAAATAGACCATGTGATCCGAATAAGCAGCAAATTCCATTGACCAGAGATATTGTATGATAATAATCCAACAATAAATAATCACTGAATCTTCAGCTGTCACAAAGATATTATCAAAAGACAGAACAGTTTGTTGCTGTATCATGTTCAGCTCAAACCCCCCTGAAAAATACAAAATCCAGTAATGAGGGACAGATCAAAACTGATTTCTTCACAACCTCTAATTAGAGTACCACAAACAGCAAATTGATCTACAGAGAAAGAAGGATAGAGGGCACCACAATGGTTGTAATATTACCAGTCTTTGAAGGAAATCGGTTCTTATTACAAGTCCTGGGATTTTAACCAAATCGAATCCCCCAATTGTTACTAGTCAAACTTGCTCTTGAAATATTAAGTCCCTGTTACGTGGTACCAGTACCAGCGCACCTTCAGATCTGTGCTCAAGGAGAGGGGTCGTTCTTTTCTTCAAGACCATGATGGGTGTTACCAGCTATTTTTGAGAGGTGGTTATGGAAGGACACTTTGTTCCTTCCCTTAGGAGTACTATGGTTTAGTGGCATTGCTGATTGCCTCATTATAGGGCTTGTAGCCCTGAGGTTGGTGTCTGGGGCTCCTAGGGGTGGGTCATTGGATCACATGACCCCCTACTTGTTTCTTTACTTCGGTGATAATTCTCCATTTCTGAGGCTCTTTCCTCCCCTTCCGGCCATCTGATGCACCTTTCCTGGTCCCTTTCCAGCAGAGCGCCCTCCTTCCTTGGGCAGTTTCCTTGATGACGTCACGTTTTGGTCACCAGGCCCGCAGGCTCTTTGAGGGGGGACCTTGAGGGATTTTCAGCATTATTGGGGTTAGATGGGGCATGAAGATTCTCCCCTGCTCACTCCAAATCTCGGAGTGAAGCTTTCTGCTCAGTTTTAATCATTTTTAACACCTAGGGGGAAAATACCCTAGGTAGCCTACTATAGGCCATCTTTAGATTATTTTATATTATTTCATGTTATATTTTTACATTGACATTTATTTGGCCTGTCGGCCTAGTTATTTTTGTAAATTGAGTTGAGAAACATATAAATACATCTCATCACTTCATTTGTAAATGATAACTCATGGGATAAAACTCAATTATGTTACTTTTTTACCTTAGATAGCTCTTGTGGAGTGATGCGCACCTCTTGGAGTAGGTTTTATTTGCTCTTGTGGATGAAAATTGGATGTTATCTTTGGTTTGCTTATACTTGGTGGATGCTAGAATTGTTGGCAGAACACATGCTCAAGTAAGTCTAGTCTTCTTAGCCTTGCTTGGTGAAAGGTAGGTGAATTTCTTGTTTCTTGAATGATTGAATGGTGGCCCTAGGGCTGCATTTTTTCTGAATAGGGCCTTTGTTTACTTTCTATCCTCTTTGCATGGTGGAAAACGCTCCCTTGAGGAGGTTTTTCCAATTTTAGCCTTGGATCTCCAATTTTGCCCTAGATTAGGCTTTTATAACGAACCTCAGAGGTTGTTATAAGAAGCCATAATTTAGTAGACAAAGAGAATTTACTCCAAGAGGAAGGTTGGTCACCGTCCTCTAGGGCTATGGTTTAAGGGTCTCATCCATAAAAACCCTAAGCTATCATTTTTTACCTAATTATTCTTGCATGTGCATGTGTAAATATTGCATTTCGCGCTAGATTAGGTCATTTAATTAGGTCTGCAATTTTATGTCTAAAACCCTAAAAAATTAAAAAAAATATTTTTCAAATTTTTTGGCTTCCTAAAATTTCGGCCCTCTCCTACAAATTCGACGTTCCTTCTTTGTCCCTAAAAACCCTAGGGCGAAATGTTAGGAAGCCCTAAAAACCCAAAAATATATAAAATCCTAAAAAAAACCCTAAAAACTACAAAAAATCAGGCCTAAGATCTTCCTAAACCCTCATGGCCTCCCCTTTATCTTCCTCCAAGACCTTCACTCTCTTCCCTCTTACCTCGGCCTCCTATTGGTTGTCCAAAACAGGGCTGCAACAGCCCTAAGGCAGCCCCCTTTACCTTGCTGCCACAAGTTTGCAAAATTTACAGATTGCCATATTTGACAGCAATCCGAATTTGCTGCAACATCTACACAAAAACAACATTCAAAGTTAGTTATTAGTTGGATTTTGCTACTGTTTGAAAGAGGTGATATCAAGGTCTGAAAACACCTACTAATTTCTTATTTACAAGTCTGAAACATACCCCTGTTTGCATATCAATATCATATTTGAATACATTGAAAGTTGATGTTGATATGATAGCTATTGAATGCACAAAACTATATCTCATATATATCTTTACTTTGGTTTAGCAACTGCTGTTATACAACTGAGATAAAGAGGACTGTCATACTGTACTACTGCTGCTATCTTTGTATCAATTTTCTATTTGTCTTTGGAAGTGATTGGTTGAATATATATCGCTGTCATTACACTTTTATTGGATGATATATGGTTACATAGTTAATTACTATTGGTGAATAATCTATAGTTTACTAAAGTGTTATTGAAGGTCTCTATTACTAATTCCATACATCTTGAATTGTATACTTGAAGGAATACATTGATTTGATACATTTTACATTAGCCTCTACAAGCATCTTATTCATGTAGTATGTCTTCTTCATTCCTAGTATTGATTGGTTAATGGCACTGATCACTAACATCTTCCTATAGAAGGCATAGTCTCTTTGTCCTAAGTGTCTTGCAGAGCATCAAAGGGCTCTCCCCTTGGAGGTTACGACACTCCAAAGAAGTTGGATGTGTGACTAAGGTGACAGTGGTAACAACTTCCTTACATTTGCCTATCGAACACTAGCCTTGCTAGTTCATCCAGTAACAGTCCGTAATATCAATTAGGGCCACCCTCGTAGTACTTGGGATTCTGGGAAGCTGCCCATTGTCGCCATAGTAGGATTCCTCTCACTCAAGGCTGGTGCTTTTCCCGCTCAAGGGGGGATCCCTAATGTTGCTGTTGCAGACCTATCAATGAAACTCAAATACAAAGATTGATCATGCAGTAGGGATTTCTACAAGACAGATCATGAAGACTAAATTGGTGAATCCAATCAATACAAGTGCCTACGAATTGAGCAATGGAGTTTGCTAACCAGGGATGGAGACTTTACTTAAGGAGTGTTACCTGGCAAACTTGCATTTAAGTGACAAAGCTCTGAAACACAAGTGCAACCCTAGGGGAACTTGGGAAGGTTGCCCATTGTCACCACAACAACCCTTCCTCTCACTTTGGGCTTGTTTGACTTGGTTTTGACTTCAATGGAGGCCTAATGCTAGAGTCACCTAACTCTTTGGAGCGGTTTCACACTCTGATGATGATTATTGCAAGATAAACTATGGTTTTCCTTGGAGCATTCTCTTTTTGTTGGCCCACATGTTGAGGCCAACATGCATTATAATAATATTTCATGGCTTGAACAGGTTGACACTTTTTGTTGAAAGTATTCAAATAACTGAGGGGGGGGGGGTGAATCAGTTATTACTGTGCTTAAACAATCTTTCATTCCTTTTCCCTTTTAACTTTGATGAAATGTGATGACCAATATGATATGAGATTTTCTATGCACATTCCTTTATAGCAGGTATATTGTTATAATAGAATTAAATATAAGGCATATAAACAATGTTCAATCACATAAATATGCAGAGGCACTGATTTTCCCGAGGAAACCCATAAAGGAAAAAAACCTCTTCTTCTTAGTATGAAAGGCAAGCTCCAACTTCTCTTTACATTCTATTTTATCTGAGCTACAACCCAGATGAGGCTGCTACCTCTGTTTCTTCAGCACCAACTGAATGGAAGCTGCAACTCCCAAATGTACAAGCACCAACTTGCAAAGAAGACTTTACAGTCTTCCCTTGCTCCTCCCTACCACTCTATGTAAGAAAAAATTCAGTCAATTATATCACACTGGTTTAGATATTTCAGTACATACCCTTTTTTATTTTGTTCTGTGTTGCTACAGCTTGAGTTTCTAGGCATTCTGTTCTTCATTAAATCGAGCCATACATTTTTGTTCTCATTTACTTCGAATCACAGCTTCATCAGCAACCACTCCTCTTTATCCTCTCGATTCTCACCCCGATTTTGTTCTCATCAATTGTTTTTTATAGATGCTGAAGTTATATGCCTCGGTCTCTTTAACTTCCAGATATACCAATTCTAAAACTGAAACTGTCTTTTTAACTCCCAATTCTAAAACTGAACTGTCTCTTTGACTTCCAGAATTTACACGCTGTAACTGTATTTGAACTGTCTCTTTGAATACCAAAAATTACACACTGTAACTGACTGATTAAAAAAAAAATAAATGTTTGTGAGTCGTAGCTTGTTTGAGTCACAGCTGTTTCAACCAATTGCTAATTTGTAAAAACCGGCCACAACAGTAAATCTGAGAATTACATGTTCAGAGAACCACTTGTATAGCTCAAACAGTAGCTTTGTTTGGCGATTTCCTCGCGAGTCATGCAAATGAGGCCGTTGCGCACAAAACCCATGTCCCAGATTTTCAAGATTCATCTCCAGCTGCCCGCAAATCGAGACGTGAATCACTGTGTTCTTATCTGAGTCACGACCGTCTGAGTCTTAACCGTCTGAGTCACGGCCATCTGAGTCACAACTGTCTGAGTTGTAGCCGTCTGAGTTGCAGCCGTCTGAGTCACAGCTTGTCTGAGTCACAACTATCTGAGTTATAGCTTGTTTGAGTCACAGCTTGTCTGAGTCACAACTTGTCTGAGTCACAGCTGTCAGAGTTATAGCTTGTCTGAGTCATAGCTTGTATGAGTCACAGCTTGTCTGAGTCACAGCTGTCTGAGTCACAGCTTGTTTAACAACATTCTTTTCTTGTATGAGTCACAGCTTGTCTAACAACATTCTTTTCTTGTATTTAAAAACTCATTCGCTGCTTTCCAACCATCAATGACAACTGAATCAAAGTGCCAACACTTTTCCCTAGGGAACACCTCCTTGTCTCTATGGTTTGCAGAGAAACATGTTGTTTGGAGGCTAAAATTTATGGTATTTGGGTGTGGAAGCTAAAATTCACGGTATTTGGTCAATGCACATTCCCCTAGGGTGAACTTGTTGTATGTTTCATGGATCTAACCTCTTCGCGACACCTTCCTAGGGCACACTCTTCTTGGAGAAGATTATATCCTTTGTTGAAGGAAGATCAAATTTCCTCGACACACTTCCCCATTGTGCACTCTTCAAATTGCTTATTGGGTTGGTCAAGGTGGTTAGCGTTGCACTTGTTTCAAGGACACCTCAACTATTTTATTATTTTCCTTGTCAAAGAGGTTATTCATGCATGGTTGGATTTGGGGCTAGACCCCTTGGAGCTTAATGGAATATCTATTGGATGTGTTTGGAGGATTGATGAACTAGTTTATGGGTGAGAATGTCTTGTAGATCTTTAAGCCGTTTTCCGTTTGCTTAAGTTATCTTGAGAAATGCATTATGGATTGTGAAAATGGTAACTGTATTCCTCTCTCCTTTATGATATCCATGGAATGTAGTTTATTGATCCATGGTTAAATGCACATACATTTCATTCCCGGTAATAATAAGCTTCATGTGTATGGGATTTATATGCTCTAGTGATTTCCTAAGGTATATTTATGGAGCTGGGATAGCAAGGAGATGGACTATTGAAGCTTGTATATCTTAGCCTTGATGGCCATACTTCCTCATCAAGATAGTTTCCCATCAAAGCTCTGACTTGACCCCATTTTCCCAATGATAAGACACTCATCTTTGGTCCATTCATCCACTTTTATTTCATAAACTTGTAAAACTAATTTGTTGAAATTAACTCTTCATTTCTCCTTGCACTTCATAGCTTAAAACTCTAGCAATCCTATCTGGGAAGCCCCCATTGTGCTAGAGGAGAGTTGGCCTAAAGAGTGAAGAGGGCTTGTGCTCTGACATTGGCAATCCCTTTTGGTTCCTCTAAGGCCTTACTTGATATTTTAGGAATTTTATCTCTAGAGGTAAGGGTTTGTGAGGTAACACCATCAACAAGTCTCTCAACCATGTGTGCCAATGTGGAACGACTTAGAAAAATGTGTAAATAGGGTCCTCATGCCTCCAAATATGTGAGAAAATGCAAATAAAGGGAGTGCTCCATCTTCATGAAATTATCAAACACTAAAAGAGTGCCAACTCAATACCAAGATATCAATATCCTCTAGGGCACTCCTCTACCAAGTCAAAATCACATGCCACATCATCAAATAAGCCACTGGAAGATCCATTTGTTAGAGTTTGTAGCTCGGGAGGTACTTTTGCATTGGTAGTGCCTGACACGCAGAAGGATCGAGCAAAAGACTCTCTCTCTAACTTAACTTTATTAAAGCGAGTTTAATAAAGTAAGTGGGTCTTTTTAATTAATGATAAAGTGACTTTATTATAAAGTTGAGTCACTTAAGTGCTTTAAGTGATCTCATCGAGAGATTATATTGTGATCGTTAGATTGTGGATGGGCAAGATAAAATCTCAGACCTTGAGATCTTAGGTTTAGGTTTTTATCATTATGAGTTTATAAAAAAGACATTTAGAGAGAGGAGAGGCACATTTACCAAGAAAGATCTTGTGAAAGAGAAGTGTGAAGGAGCAAGAGAACAACTACATTGGGTGCAAATCCCAAGACTGTTTGTGAACACGCAAACCAAGGAGAGTTCTAGCATTTACTAGACCGTACAACAGTTAAAGAATGTAGTCCATACAGTAGATTGGAGGTGTTGATTTTGTTGCTGAGTTATATGTACGAAAATCTAGGTAGTTTGCTGTTGGTTGAAGTCCGTACAGTGTACTTGTAGGTTACAATAGTATGATACTATAGTTCTGGGCATAAAACCAATAATATTTGTTGAGTTTGAAGGCCATACATGTCGTACCGTCCTGTGGGCACTGTTGACCACCAAAACCAACTAGGTGGACAACGTTGTACCATGCACATGTTGAATGTGCCTTGAAGATGAGAAAGAAGTACTTAATGATTTATTCAAGTGAGGCAACTCTTTTTCTTATCTTCTCTCCATGAAATTTCCACATCCCTGCGGGGGATTTTGTAAGGATATGTCAGCATGAGGGTCGATTTTTGTGTAACTTAGTCACCTAAGACTTTATCATTAGGGAAGTCCTTTCATCGAGTGATTTTTCACTTGGATAATTAAAATTCATTTTTAGTGATTTTAATTATTTGAGTTTTTCACTCAAAAATACCTCCAAAGTGGTGAAAGGTGTTCTAGTGATCGAGTCCATGGGGTGATTGGGGGTTAGGAATGTTCTATATTACCATGCTAGACATTATCCAGAGTCTTGCGGAATTTTATTAAGTTTTACATAGGTTTTTTTAATTTTTGGTGATTAAAAAATGTCCCTCAACATAAAATGTTGTAATGTAAAAGAGCGGTATTTGGTCCTTTGTGATGTTGTATAGGGGTATGGGTACTCAAGATAAATGGCATGAGAACCCCTACACCCTTGGACCAAGTTTGAAGTCATTCAGATAACTCTTGCTAAGGTTTTGGACACTTTTTCCT
This sequence comes from Larix kaempferi, assembly GCA_027924585.1. NCBI lineage: Eukaryota > Viridiplantae > Streptophyta > Pinopsida > Pinales > Pinaceae > Larix > Larix kaempferi. The sequence continues at coordinate 10,869,167 of BSBM01000727.1, forward strand.
AGGTCAGTCATGAAAATCAGGAAATTGGGCAAATAATTAGTAAGGAAAATTTTGGAAAAGTGCCTAAAGTCACTTGGGTTGGCCAAGTTAAGTTTCTAAAGTTTATATTATGTGCCTAAGGTAAAATTAAAGGCCAAAAGAGGCCCCTCAAGCAAGTGTTTTTCGAGTTTGAAGTTTCTCCCTAAGGGGGAAACCCTCTCTCACCGTGAGAAATGAGATAAATTGAAATAAGCCAAAATGAGGGGTCCCACTTTCATGATTCCTTCCCCTTGGCCTAGCAATGAAATATAAAACATGAGTGGGGGGTTTCCCCCCATTGTTTGTTATTTTTAACCCATGGAAGTGCACCCTCCCTCCATGGGCCCCCTTTTTCTCCAAGTGACAAATGCCATTCTTGCAAAGGAACTCTCCCCTCTCTCTTTTCCTATTTAAGGAGGCTCCTCCTCTTCATTTGGATTACAATCTCTCATGCTCTTGCTTTATTTCCATTTTCTCACTCTTTCTTGCTCTCTTCTTGGCCATTTTTGGACCATTGTAATTTTCAGTGATTTGGCCTGGTAATACAAATTCTTTGGAGGAGATTTGGTGTTGGTTGCTATGTAATGGTGGTTTGCTTCAAAACTTCATATCTACTCAATCTTTGGGAGGCCAAACAAGCAAATTGTTTTGCTTTGGTAAGATCTCTAGTAGTTTTGCTATTGTTTTATGAGTTTCCTATATAACTAGTTAAGAACTTCTCATGCTTGTTGGTCTAAGTCTATGATCTATGATCTTTTAGCTCTTCAATAGGTACTCACCTTTTATTTCAGTTGTGTAGCAATATTTAACAAGTTGCAGGTCACTTGGCTTCGAGGGTGGACTTCCTTGGTCGGATACCCCATTTCTCCAAGCATTGGATGAGCAAAAGAACACTATCTCTCTTCTTTCCCATTTACATTTTTTGCGTTTAATTTCCATAAGTTTCTTATACAAAAATCAGATTTCAAGTATTGCTTACATGCTATGATCTTATAAAAAAATTACTCATAAATTTTCGTAATTTTTTTGTACATTTTGTATGATATACTAACATTTTCCCAAAATGATTTTGGGCATTTTTCCACAATCTTTTGCTTGCTGGTTTTTAACAGGTCTAGGCTTTTCAAGAGGGTTATGCTACCCAAATTCAACCATCTCCAAGCATAAAGGGCCTCAACAAGTTACCATTTCGGCCACTTGGGAGAAAACAGTAAAAACACTCTTTTTCCCCTCTTTTCTCACTAAATATTAAGTGCTGATTTTTGTATCATTGTAACAAGACCAAGAGAGTCTCTTGGGCTTGATTTATTGTATTTTACTTCAAGTATTAAGTGCTTAGATAGTTGCTTTCCGTTGCATGCAAGAGAGGAGGCTTTGCCACCCTTGCATGGTTTTTGTAAGTAGCTTGGTTTTAACATATTTCATTTCTTGTATTTACTTTTGTCCGCAGCTCACAAGTGAGAAGGATCTGCCTCCCTTGTGAAATTGCGTTGGCTTGCACTCTTTTTTTTGCCCACACCTTGCATGAGAAGAGGCCTTGCTCGTCCATGCAAAATCATTGAGGCTTGTAATTGATTTCCTAAAGTCTTGTTTAAAGTTATTTTTTGCCCGCACCTCACAAGTGAGAAGGCCCTGCCTCCCTTGTGAAATTGCATTGGCTTGTTTACTTTTGTTTTTGCTTAAAGTTAAAAAAATAATTTAAGCCCCGATTCTTGCCCTGTATTCTCTCCCCTTGCCGGTTAGACCGATCTTGGGTGACAAGAAAGGGCAAGGATTTGAGTTGGTTAGACTAATAGGCACTCGAAAACGTATCTTTATTAGAACCGAGAAAAAGAGACTTGACCTGTGGAGCTAATGGGGTAGAGGCTGTTGGGAGCCTCGTGGCACTTTGTGTCCTCTAGTTGAGCACCTAGCAAGTTTTGGGATTGACCCATGGAGCTAGTTGAGAACCTTGTGTTCTCAGGTTGAGCACCTGACAATCTCTTTCAAATCGAAAGAGACAGTCTCTCGGGGTAGACACATAGAGTAGCTTATTTGTTTTTGCAAAACCTTAATCCCCTAAGTTGAAGAGAGACCTAAAATCAACTAAAACTTACAAGACCACTTGCACAACATTGTTACAATCATTTAGAATTCTCTACTTCGAAATCATTTCACATTTGAGCTCAATCTTGTATACACATCTTTGGTTCATTAATTTTTTTATTTACTGCAAGTAAATGTTTAATGTGATGTTTTGTTAAGTGAATGTTTTGATGCTATTGGAAAAGTATTTGATAAACTGATTATTGTGACTCCATAGCCCAAGTAGAGAAGGCACTGGTCTTGTTATACAATAGTTCTTTTCCCTCTCACATCCATTATTGGTTTATTGTAAAAGATTTGCTTGTCATTGAAATCATTTCATTATTGCACGTTTGACTGTCATTTGAATTTTTAGTAATTTACAACTCCCCAAAACAAACTTTAGAAAAGAAATTTAGTGAGTAGGGACAACCCCCCTTGACCTTTAGGAATTGTGGTCTAGATGGAGGAGTTTGGGACCGAGGTGACATTGGGTTCTACACTCATAGTTGCCCTCAAGAACACACATAGCGGTTGGGAGACTTACCCGCGGTCCAGTGTGTTTTAGGCGACAACATGTACAATTTTCTCTGTGCACTATTTTCGAGGAGCTGGGAGTTGTACTTGAAATAAGTATTGAGGTTTTAATGCTGGAAATGTACTGCTGTGCATAATTTTGTATCTTCTTGAGCTTATAATAAATCTTTCTTAGTGACTGGTTTGCTCTTCAGAGTTTTTCCAGGGGCTTGGCCCAAAATCATGTGCCAAATGTGTTAAAGAAATGTAAGTGCGAAAGATATTCTAATTGTATTTGTTTATTGTATTATTATTATTCCTCCTTCGGGAGATGTCATTGATGTAATTGGTCATGTAAGAGGCAATGTAAACTCTAGAAGTTGTGTCGGCCTAGAATAATCCAGAAAAATATATTTTATTGTGTAATTGATAGGTCGGCCCAGTAAACTAGGAGAGGTTGTCCCAGCTGGGGTAAAAAGTCACCCAACTGAACAATATAAATAGAGAGGTCGAGTTTTCCATTTGCATCACTCACTATCTTGAGCAAGTTCGCAGAAGAGAGAAGCTCGCTGGAGAGAAGAAGTAGTTGTTTTTGTCTTGGGGCTTTATCTTGTATTGGTGAATTCTATATTGAGGAAGTTTTGTCGAGGTTTTCTCCCTTGTGGTTTCCCCGAGAGAAATTTTGTGTTCTTTGTGTTGTTGTGCTTGTCTTTCTTTCAGTGATCCTATTGTTTAATATTATTATGCTAAACAAAGTAAAAACTTAACATGGTATTAGAGCAGGCCTGAAAGAGAACATTGTGCAGCTGCTACCTAGGGTTTCCATTTTTGGAAACTAGTCATCTTGTCATTTTCTCTATAAATCACTTTTGGCGAAGGTTCATGATTTGAAACTCAGATAGGTTGAAGACGAAATGTTCATGTACCTTGTGTGCGAGTTTGAGACTCAGTTTCGCTGTACTTTAGGAGATATGATCCATGCAAATCAGGGTTCCAGCCTCCTCCAGATTTCAGTTTTAAACAGGTGAGCTAGGGAAAAATGCTATATCTCGGGCTAGGAAGATCCAAGTTGAATTTCGTAAGTTGTTCCAGAAATTGCACGGATTGTAGTTTTGCTGGTGCGAGTTTTAGAACCCGAAGATGAAACAGTGACACGTGGAAGTTCGTACAAGTTCGCTATACTGAAACAGTCCTTAAACAAGTCACCTTGGGAAACTTAACATAAGTTCCACTTGGTGAATCCAATCTCGCTCTAACCTGTGGGGTTGGATAGAGGACAAATCAGACTATCACAGAACGAAGTTGTAGACCTTAAGGAGCAAAAGTTTTTGAGATACATCAGAATTAAGACTGGACAAATCTGCAGTAGAAATTGAAGAAACTAGGGCAACAAATATTTTGTAGTCTTGTCCACAAATTTGGGAAAAGCAGTACTTTCCCTAACTCGCCTTGGGGAGGCGTATCTTTTCCTTCAATTAGTTTCTCAAGATCTGAAAGTTGAAAATTTAGGGTTTCTCTATCAAACCCTAGGTCAAGCCAGGAACAGTTCTTGGAGAAGCAGTTTCACAAGTAAGTACTATCTCCATTCTATTTCCATTTGAGGTTGTCATATTATCAAAATGACAAACACTACCAAGTTTGATGAGAAGTTTGAGGGAGCTGAGAAATTCAGGGCATGGAAATATAGGGTCATGCTCATTCTTGAAGAACATGACCTAGAAGGCTTCATAAAAGAAGAAGTTAAAGAACCAGAGGGAGATGAGGCCAAAGCAAAGTACAAGAAGGATATGATCAAGGCCAAGAGGATCATTGCTGAATCTATCAAAGATCACTTGATTCCTCAAGTGTCTTCAAAGAAGACCCCAAAGGAAATGTTTGATGCATTGTCTAATCAATTATACTTTGTTTGTCAACAAAGTATAATTTTTGAGTTTTTCACCTTACTCCCAAAGTTGGAATATTTAGTGAGCCTTAGGAGGTTATTAAAGTCTAAGTGTCAATGTTTATTACCATGCTAGGCATTAATATTGAGTCGTATGGACCAAGCTTGAAAAAATTGCCGTTTTTTGAAAAATTTGCGAGGTGTTGCCCCTGCCGAAAAATTGGCTCACAAAAATCACAATTTTTTAAAAAAGCGGCGACTTCCGACTTTTTCAAAAAATCGGCGCTTCTTTCAAAAAACTCGCGAGTCGATGCAAAAAATCACCCAGGCCGTCACGTCCACGGTTTAAAGGGTCAAAAGTGATTTTTTTTGGTCATTTGTTTCATTTGGCTGTTGGAGAAGGAGTGTGAAGGGCAAGAGGGCACCATCAACTACATTGGAGGCATCCAAGACTCCAAACAACATCTAAGCTCACCATTGTGAATTTTTGTGGAGAAAGGGTTCAACTTCAAGAGTCAAAACTTTGCCAACCAACCAATTCGTCTTACAGGTATGTAGTGATTCATTTTCTTGTATTTTTTTTTATGATTTTTTTGCATGTTTGCTTGACTATATTCTTTCCTCTATTCTCTTATTTTTTTTTGCCATTTTTCCAATGATTTCCATGTCCATATATAAAAAAGAGTCAAAATGTAAGGGGGTTTTAGAATGGAATAGCATGTTTTTTTTCTTAGATCTTTAGCCACCTTCTTGTTATCATTTTTCATGGCCAAAAATATAAATTTAGAGGTCTGATTTTTTAAGCCAAATTATTGCAATTTTTTCAAATGGGGTTTAATTTATTGTTTTTGTATTTTTGAGCCCTAGGTTTGCATTTTGAGGCTGCCATTCCATTTTCCAAGATGCCAAAGCCATTGGACCCGTTTTGGCAGTATGGTGAGCCCGAGGATGATGGAAACATGCAAAATTTGAGTTGCAAATTGTGTGGGCATCACATGTCAGGAGGGGTTAACAGGTTGAAATCCCATCTAGCTAAACTCCCTGGGCATGATGTTGGTGTTTGTACTGCAGTGACCCCAGAGATCATGAGATCTGCCCATGACGCAATCCATGAAAAGAATAAAAAGAAGGATGAGATCGCCGCAAACAGAGCTGAGATTGTAGCTTTTGGCCTAGCAAGAAGTGTGGGGGCAACAGGATCTGCCACTTTTGGTTAGGGTAGTGCGAGGGGTTCCACAGCCACGGCGGGGGCCTCATACCATTTTGGTCCACGAACAAGAGGTGGATCACAAACTTCTATCAAGGCATTGATAAATAAAAAAGACAAGGTAGAAGTGGACAGGGTGATGGGGAGGTGTCTTTACTGGAGTCACATAGCTCTCAGCATCGTAAAAAACAATCCATTTTGGCAGCCGATGTGTGATGCCATTGCAACATTTGGCTTGGGGTATAAAAGTGCCACCTTTGAGGAGTTGCGGGGTCCAATCCTTCAAGCAGAAAAGAAGGACATCAGTGCTAGGTTGGAGGAGCTCAAGCAGTCATGGGAGAGCACTGGATGCACAGTCATGTCAGATGGTAAGGGTAGATCCCTTATCAACTTTTTGGTACATTGTCCTAGAGGTACCTTGTTTGTGAAATCAGTCGATGCATCGGCACATGTAAAAGATGCAGCGCTCTTATGTGAGTTGTTAGATGGGTTCCTATAGGATATTGGGGTGCACAATGTTATGCAAGTTATTACGGATAATGCAGCTAATTATGTGGCTGCTGGCAGGATGCTTATGGAGAGGCACCCCACTTTGTTTTGGACTCCATGCGCTGCTCATTGTATTGATTTGATGCTGGAGGATATGGGGAAAATTCCCTTTATCAAGGTGGTGATTGATCAAGCTAAGAGCATCCCCAAGTTCATTTACAACCATACTTTTGTTCTCAGCCTCATGAGGAGGCACACCAAAAACAGGGAGTTGAAGCGTCCCACAATCACGCGCTTTGCCACCACCTTCATTACTCTTCAGTCCTTGCTTCAATGTCAGTTTGAGTTGAAGCAAATGTTTGTTTGTGATGAGTGGCGTGATTGTGCTTACAGCAGGAGAGAGGATGGGAGAACCATTGTCAAGTTGGTGTACACTGACTCCTTCTGGGAAGGAGTGGGGGAGTGTGCTCAGTGAGTGAACCTTTGGTAAGGGTTCTGAGACTTGTTGATGGTGATAAGCCCACAATGGGATATTTGTATGAGGCCATGGATAGGGCCAAAGAGACCATCCAGAATTATTATGTGGGCAAGGGTACCTCGGGGCACAAAAGGCACATGTTGTTATGGGAGTTGATTGATAATCGATGGACCGGGATGCTTCATAGACCCATTCATGCAGCAACACTCTTCCTCAACCCTGCATTTTCCTACAAATGCAAATTTGATTTTGATGGTGAGGTGTTGGAGGGGCTCTTCACTTGTATTCAGAGGATGGTACCTGATTATGAGACTTGCAATTCAATCAATCGCGAGATAGAGGTGTATTAGGATGGTACTGGAGTATTTAGCTTTGCTGATGCTATTTGTGACAGGACCAATTTCATGCCAGGTAAGCTATTAAAGTGTTTAACTTTTATTTGCAAGTTGAAATTTGAAATTTTGAATTATGATTTATTTATTTCCTTATTTGTTGTAGCTACTTGGTGGCGAACTTATGGTGTAAGGACACCAAATTTATGAAAATTTGCCATCAAGATTCTTAGCCAAACATGTACCGCTTCAGGATGTGAGCGGAATTGGAGTGTGTTTGAAAAAGTACACGCAAAGAGACCCAGAAGGTTAGAGTCTTAGACTTTAAATTTTCAATAAATCAATTTCATTTAATATAATTTGTGAATCTATCATCCTCACATATTATAATTATATTTCATTAATTTTTTAAACTTGAACCTCTAGACTCATACAAAAAAATTATTTTCCTCTTACAAGTTGGAGTTCACACGTCTCAATGATTTGGTCTACGTCCATTACAATCTCCGCTTATGGATGAGACAGATAGATAAAGCACCAAATGCTGATGCCATCGCCTTAGACAATATTGATAGTTTGTCTGATTGGAGGGTGGAGATTGAGACTCTTATTATGGAGGAGGAACCTACATGGCTAGAGGGAGAGGAAGGGCAGGCGGAGGAGGAGGAGGAGGAGGAGGAGGAGGAGGTCAGAGCCACCACGGAGGTTGATGTGCTAGCATCGCCACCACCTTCTACACCGATTGATACATCTAGTCCTCCATCTGTCACTCATCGTCCGATGTTAGATACAGGGGCAGGGTCTTCTGCTGCTACTTCTAGTGCTAGGGGTAGGCCTGACAAACAACCCATGACCTTTTCCCGTAAAAGGGGAAGAGGGCATTGATATTAGATAGATAGCTACTAGTTTTCCTGAGATACATTTATATATGTGATGTCATTTTGTATTGGTTATCTACTTTTGAGTTTTGAGTCCTTGATTGGACAACTATGGTGTTTCAAACTTTCAGACTTTCAGGATTCAGTATCGACTTTGATGTATCATTTTATATTTGACATGACTACATGATGATGATATATATCAATGCTTTCTACATATTTATGTTCCAATGTGTTTATCTGATGTTATTGTTGCTTTATATGTTTAAAATTCTGAAAAAAATGAATGTATTTTGTATTTTTTAATGTTTGCCGACTTTTTCCGATTTTTTCCGATTTTTTCGTCGATGTTGCCGAGAAATTGTTTTCGGGACCCTTGCCGACTTTTTGCCGAGTCTGACTTTTTCAACATTGGTATGGACATGTGCTAGGTCCCCCTAAGTTTTTTTTTAATGTTTTGCAAAAAATATATATATATTTTTTTCTGTAAACTTAGGCTATTTTTTAATAGTTTAATTGGAAAAATAAAAAAAATGTTATAAAAATGAGGTTAGGAGGTGAAATTCACCATGGGGGTGCTCATTTTCTAACCCGGAGCACCCATAAAACCCTTAAACCCACTTTTCTAAGTATTTGAGTGATTATTTATCACTCAAATCTATTTTCTCTCAAAAAATAAAAAAAAATGAATAAAAAATAGAAAAATAATAAATAATGAGAGAAAATCAAGTTCCTAATTTGATGGAATCTTGTCTCAATCAAGATCTGAGTTAACTGAAGGTTTAATTGGAGGTGATTTAGCACCAAATCAATCAAAATCGGGCTTGATTAGCAATCAAATCAAAGAGGGCGAGTTTCTCCTCAAGAGTGGGGTGCACTTCTCCTTTAGTTGAGCGACTTTCATGATATGGCATCATTCCATTGCTTGGGAGTGGTTTCCAAGGAGAGGGGGCACACCTCTTGTTGAGGTGGCACCCACCTCATCACCCAAACTCCACTCAATCCCTTTGATCTTTCAAATCACATCCATAATTCCATGATTATCTCATGTGATGCGCCCTCATTCTCTTATGGAGCTCATGTGCTCTCCCTCTCTTGATGGATCTATAAAAGCAAGGCTCTTGCTCCATTATAAACTAGTTGGAGTTGTTTGGAGAAGAGCTTGCCATTATAATAGTGTTTTCATTCTTTACTTGTTGGAATGAAGTTCAAGCTTTGGAGGCTACATGGTGCCATGCTCTTTTGTTGGATGGTCATTGTTGCATTTGCTTGAGGTAATATGTATCTTTAGTCATTCTAGCTTACTCGTTTTGTGAATTTGGCCTTGAAAGGATTGGTATCAATTAATAGGAAGGGATCAAGTAATAAGTTTATTGCAAGATTCCTTTATTCATGCATACTTAGAGATCTATTGTAGCATTGTTCAATAAGATTATTAACATGCTTTCTTGATTTCTTTGTGTATGTTACCTGATCTCACAAATTCTTGGGCAAGTTTTTGATCAATTACAGGTTACCAAGCGTGGAGAAGGATTGGAACAAGTTTGTTCTTTTTATCTCCAGGGATTCACTTAGCATAGTCCACAAGTTTGCCATCGGTAGCCTCTTTAGTCGATCTTTCCGGCACCAAGCCTTTTCTCCCTCTCTCCTTCTTAAAATTAAAATCTCCTTGGTTACTTTTCCTCTGAGATCTATTTTTGCTTGAAAGAAAGATTATACATAGGTCTGATTTTTTTATTTGCTTAGATCTTAGCTTCAAAAAAGTTCATATTTTGCACTAGATCTAGCATCTCTAGCTTTCTTACGCAAGTCATTTTATTGGAAAATGTTAAGGCTTGAAGTAGAAGCTAATCTCTTTTGAGTTAAAAAGTTTAAATCTAGCATCTAAGTGCTTTCACTGGCTGCCTTTTATAGGCTGTCCAAGATCCTATGAAAGTTGGTTTCATAAGCCAACTTCTCTTAGTTACTTGTTTTCCTAGATCTAGTATTAACATAGCATTTTTTTTTGTAATTTTTTTAGCTTCCCCAAAACATTTTTTGCCACTAATTTGTTCGTTGTTTTTTTTTAAATTTTCTTAGCAGGTTTGAAGGCCTTTTGGGTGAAGAGTCAAACTTTTAGCTAATCCGGAGCATCCTGGAGCCTCCCTGCTTCACCTAGTAATTTCCTTTAACCATTTTGTAAGCCTTTTGGATCTATTTCTGTAAAGATCTGTCACATACCCCAAATTACCTATATATATATATTTTTTAAATAGGATAAATAAATAAAATAAAAGCATCTATACTTTCGGAAGACAAAAATACTTTACTTGATTACATACTGGACTCTAATCCAAGGTTAGAAGCATGTCAAGGTTATGTTCTTGAATAAGCATCATTAAGCATTATAAGCATTATTAAGCATTATAAGCATCATTAATAAGCATCATCAAGCATTTTGAGCATCATTAATAAACATCATCAAGCATTATGAGCATCATTAATAAATTTTAATCTCAACAAAATTAGCAAAAATGAGGGCTTAATGTAAATATTTGATTCAGAGATCACTACTCCCTCTGAATCAGCCAGAGATCTCAAGCGCTATGAGTCTCGATATCAATATATGCTCATAAAAATAGACTCAAACAACTAGATCTGCATTTACCAAACTGACATAAATGCAATCACACATAAACAACAGATATACCCTGGAACCCTTTCGGGAAAAATCAACAAACTGTGGGGTTATCTTCTCTCTCGAGCGCAGAGCATATAAATAAATGACAAGTACAATACACGATTACCTCAACAGGTAACTCAATCTCCTGAAACCAGGTAGACTCTAGATCTGCATGCATCCAGCTGATGCATGCACTGGAAGAGTAAGCCCTAACTGGAAAAATAGAACTGAGTGTCTCTGTAGGTGCCTCTGACTGATCTGCCTCTCTGTATCACTCTGCTCTGATTTGCTCGCTCTGAAGACTGCCCTCTGATGAACTTGGCCTACTCTGCATGCACAAGTGCGCCCTCCCCTCTGAATGTCAAATGCTCGTACCAGACCGGATCTCAGCAGATTTGAGCTCTGATCGTCCCTAACCTTCCTCCAATGCTGAGGCAAGGCTATCCTGGAAGTCTTAGACTCCGAATCAGTCAATCCAACTCAAAACGAGCTTCTCCCTCCTTGGGAAATGCACCCTCCTCCAAGAGAACTCAGCCTCCTCCAAACTAATCAGAAAACACATTGATGAGCTATCTCTGCTCATAGTACTGGGTGTCTAGCAACTCTGGAACTGAAGGTCACTGATCTAGCTCAAATCTGACCTTCCTAGCTCCTGCAGCAGCTCCTCTCTCTCTCAGAAAGTAGCCTTGCATTCACAGCTACGCCCTCCTCACTCTAGCAATATCTCTCTCCGACAATGCAACTGAGTAACGTCAACTGGGGACATCCTGCCTCTATAAATAATCTCACCGATGAATTAGGTTTGCCAAAACCCTAATTCTCGGTGCATGCAAAAGTCACTTTTGCATGCATCCACTGATCGCTGACAGGTCATGCAAAACACATGCATGCAAAGGTCAAAACACTTTGGAAGATCTGCATGCAACCACCACGGGACTCATGCCACTGAGTACAGTGTATCTCACCCTCTACTCCATCTTGATGCCTATGCAGCTAATGTACCTCCATGTAAGGCATCTAAACCATGGAGGACATCCCGAAGTTACCACACTATAACACTCCCTCTTAACGAGGGAAGTCCTGCCACTGATGCCTGGATCCATCAAGTCCACTGCTGTTGACACTGATCTAACTAATCTGCCTGTCACTGCTCTCTAACCTGAAGGACTCTGATCAATCTCCATAAGTGTGGCTTCAGAAGAAGCCCTCCTATCAACCATTGCTGACTCTGCCACTGCACTCAGACTCAGACTCCCTCTGAGTCTCTGCTGTTGCAACCAGTCCTGAAGACTGCTGTCGAGAGGATCTACTGCTCTGTAGATCATCTGCCTATGACCCTGAGTTGGCTCAGCTCTGTACGTCAACTCCCTCTGTATCTGAACTGACTTAGCTCTCTCCTGAGCCAAGTCCATCTCAACCATGTCATACTAGCTCACTCTCTGATTTGTGCCAGCATGAGTAACATGCTCATCCATCTGATATGAGCCCAAGGGCTCAATCTCCTAAGACTCATCACTGTCAAGAGCATCTCGCTCATCCATCTGAACTCCAGAATCACTGCCCTGATCCTCATCATGATGAGCATCTCGCTCACCCATCTGTTGAACAAGCTCACTCCTCTTGGACTCATCTCTGCTATGAGCATCCTGCCCATCCTCCTCCTCTGCATCTGAAGAGGATGCACTCAACCATCCAGATGTGCCCGAAGTAGGCTGTCCATGAATCAAGTATTTACCATCGATCCTATGACCCAACAAGACTGGGTCTACTCCTCTAGGATAGGTGAAGAACTGATCCCTGTGAAACACTACAGGGTAGCCTGCAGCTGCCAAAGCTGCCACTAAGAGGACACTCCCTCTCAGTCTTGGAACAAAGAGCACTCCTGAACCCTCCAGGAGCTCCCCACGTCAAGCAGAAATCTCACTCTGCCCACTCCAGCAACCAAATGGTCAACCCCCTGTACATCCCGAGTCAACTGCAAGGGTGTATGCTCTAGGATCAGGAATGGATCTCGCACTCCTGTCATGTGACTGCTGAGAGTGCTATCCACTCTCCACCTCTGATCAACCTGAGCCTCTGGTAGGCTACTATCATGTCCTGACTGAACTGAGGCTAATGAGAACTCCTTCTCAAACCGAGAAGTAAACTCATCTACCTCCTCTGTTGCTGCAACCTGCTCATCCTCAATCAACCATCTCTCAATCCTCATGTGCATGCATATCTCATGCATATGCAACATGCAAGACCTCATGCATATCTCATGCACATCTCTGCAGTAACACTCCCTCTTAGCGAGGAAGGTACTGCAGGAGAAGCATCCACCAGGATCAAGCACATCATATGCTGCTGCAGCTACTCCCTCTGAATTGGAAGACTTTCTGGCTGCATCTGTTGCACTCTGATATGCAGATCTGCGCTCCTCCTCTTTCAATGTCATATGGAGAGAAGCATCATGCTCTCCCTCTGTCACTAATACTGAAACTGTATCCAAGGTCTCCCTGGACCCACATACAGGCTTGCCCAACAACCTGTACCCTACTCTCAAGCTAGTGGCCATAACTCTACAAAACTGAAATACTGTAACCCACAGTGAAACAAGAATCTCTCCTGATCACATATCTGGCATATCTATCTCAGATATGACCTCTGAAGTCACAGATTTGATGGATCTGGTATCTATCCTAATAGATCTGATGTCTACACTCACAGATATGAACTCTGCTCTTCAGATCTGGACTCTGCTCTCACAGATCTGAACACTATGCTTCAGATCTGATATATCTGTCAGAGATCTGGACTCTGCTCATGCCAGATATCACCTCCAAACTAGTAGATCCGATAGATCTGACCTCTACAACCTCAGATCTGAGCTGTGCTCTTCAGATCTGGTAGATCTGGTCTCTATCTTCACTGATCTACTAGATCAATCTCAGATCTAGTCTCCAATACCATAGATCTGATAGATCTGACTTCTACAACCTCAGATCTAAGCTCTGCTCCTCAGATCTGGTAGATCTGGTCTCTATTGTCACTGATCCACTAGATCTATCTCATATCTAGTTTTCAACACCACAGATCTATGTTTGACTGCCCACTCTGATCCTTAACAGGGCTCTGATACCATGTAAATATTTGATTTAGAGATCACTACTTCCTCTGAATCAGCCAGAGATCTCAAGCGGTATGAGTCTCGATATCAATATATGCTCATAAAAATATAGACTCAAACAACTAGATCTACATTTACCAAACTGGCATAAATGCAATCACACATAAACAACAGATATACCCTGGAACCCTTTCGGGAAAAACCAACAAACTGTGGGGCTATCTTCTCTCTCGAGCCCGGAGCATATATATAAATGACAAGTACAATACAGGATTACCTCAACAGGTAACTCAATCTCTTGAAACCAGGCAAACTCTAGATCTGCATGCATCCAGCTGATGCATGCACTAGAAGAGTAAGCCCTAACTAGAAAACTGGATTTGAGTGTCTCTGTAGGTGCCTCTGACTGATCTGCCTCTTTGTATCACTTTGCTCTGATCTACTCGCTCAGAAGACTGCCTTTTGATCTTTTCCACTCCTGGATCTTTTCTGCTGGGACATCTCCGCCCCATTGCGGGTTTTCTGGATTCGTGTCTATAGTCAAAGCTCTCTCATACTTCAGCCCTGTTCACTTTTGTTCACTCTTTTCTTTCTTTCTTCGTGCATTGTATCTTTTTATAGGAGACCGTTTGGTTCTCCCGCTTTGTACGGACATCATTGTAATCAACAGTCCCTTTGACCTACTTTGTGGTCATTAGTTGGACATTAATATAATTAACTTATCTGATGAACTCGACCTACTCTGCATGCACAAGTGCGCCCTCCTCTCTGAATGCCAAATGCTCATACTGGATCGGATCTCAGTAGATTTGAGCTCTAATCGTCCCTAACCTTCCTCCAATGCTGAGGCAAGGTTATCCTGGAAGTCTTAGACTCCGAATCAGTCAATCTGTGTCAAAACGAGCTTCTCCCTCCTTGGGAAATGCGCCCTCCTCCAAGAGAACTCGGCCTCCTCAAAACTAATCAGAAAACACACTGATGAGCTATCTCTGCTCATAGTACTGGGTCTCTAGCAACTCTGGAACTAACGGTCACTGATCTAGCTCAGATATGACCTTCCTAGCTCCCGTAGCAACTCCTCTCTCTCTCAGAAAGTAGCCTTGCATGCACAACTATGCCCTCCTCATTCTAGCAATATCTCTCTCCGACAATGCAACTGAGTAACGTCAACTGGGGACCTCCTGCCTCTATAAATAATCTCACTGATGAATTAGGTTTGCCAAAACCCTAATTCTCGGTGCATGCAAAAGTGACTTTTGCATGCACCCACTGATCGCTGACAGGTCATGCAAAACAAATGCATGCAAAGGTCAAAACACTCTGGAAGATCTGCATGTAGCCACCATGGGACTCATGCCACTGAGTAGAGTGTATCTCACCCTCTACTCCATCCTGATGCCTATGCAGCTAATGTACTTCCATGTAAGGCATCTAAACCATGGAGGACATCCCGAAGTTACCACACTCTAACACTTAACCCTTTACCCAAACCCTTGCAGATTCAAAAATCTGACTGTGTAAATTTACGGTTCCGCAACCCTGGCGTCCGCAATTGCGGATGCGGGTTGCGGAACCCCAAACTCCGCTCGTTTAACTTTATGGTTCCGTAATCCGACTTCCGCAATTGCGGATGCGGGATTGCAGAACCCCCGACTCCGATCGGTTAATTGCGGATGCGGGTTGTGGAACCCCAAACTCCGCTCGTTTAACTTTATGGTTCCATAATCTGACTTCCGCAATTGCAAATGCAGGATTGCAGAACCCCCGACTCCGATCGGTTATTTCGCCGGTTCCACAATCCGACTTCCGCGAATGCGGATACGGGTTGCGGAACCCCGATCCTGACCTTTTAACATGACAGGTCCGTAATCCGTCTAGCGTATTGTGGATGCGGGATTGCGGAACCCCCTCAACCCGACTGTTTAACATAACGGGTCCGCAATCCGACTTCCGCATTGCGGGAGCGAGATTGCGGAACCCCAAATTTTCTAGGGTTAAAACGATATTTCGGGTTGCGGACTTAGTGGAATCGACGGCTCAGATAAGCCGAAACTTAGGTAATGTTTGGACTTTATTATTACATTTAATAAACAAGATTTAGGGTTTGCCAACTGTATAATTATCTTTCTAATCGGTTATGAATTACTCTAATTAAATCAATAAACATAAATAAAACAACGTCCATTCTATAACAGCAGAAACGCCCAAACCAGTCGCCCAATACCTATGCTTCGGTTATGGATTCTCATTTATTTAATCCATTCGGCCCTGTATAAGTTTTAAGAGTATAAATACTGATCTATTTGTTTCTGTATGAAAGATATAACAAGTCTGTTTTGTAATTATCGACATTTAAATCTATATGAACCCTAGATTTATAACAACGTTATAGGTCAAAACGCCTAATCTATAAACCCATTTGCAATGAACCCTGTACATTGTTTTGCCTATAACGATAAGGAATTTACACAGTCATTGATACACGATTGATAACTTCTGCATAAGGATGAATAGTAAACAATAATGTACAGTAAAAAGGGTAATGTACAGTCATTCAAAAATAATGGAAATAAAACTTGCACCAAAACTATAACTCACACTAAGATAGTTCTGTGCCTGCTAGAACTTATCCTTTTACTGAAATAGACCTAAACCAGTGATTGTATATCTTGCATGCAAGTCCAGAAACATAATTCTGAATAAGAATACTTACAGTAAAATCTTTATTTGATTACATGCATAAGCAAGATAATCAATTCTGATAACATGCATAGCAAGTACTGCACAGTGAAAACGTTATATGAATCATGCATAAGCAAAATAATAATTCCTGGTAACATGCATAAGCGAAGTAATGTACAGTAAATCAATATATGACAACATGCATAAGCAAGATTAATCATTTCTGGTAACATGCATGTACAGTAAATCATTAGATATTATTTGCAACAAATAGATAGTTCGGAAATGAAATAATGTACCTGAGCTAAGTAATGGAATTATTAGATCTCATTTACAGTAATAGATGGTTCATAAATGAATAAACAAAATCTGATCTAAACAATGAAATCATTAGATATCACAGACAATCCATAAATAAATGGAACCTAATCTAAGCAATGCAATCATTAGATAGTTCAGAAATTAAATAAAATGGAACCAAATCTGAGCAATTCGATTTACAATAAATAGACAGATCATAAATAAATAAAATAGAACCTGATCTCAGCCATGCAACCATTAGATATCAATAGCAGTGTTACAAATATCGCCGATATATCATCGACATCGCGATATATCGCGATGTGTATTGCCCAACGATATTATCGGTAAACATCGTGATATTTTCGGCGATAAAATCGCGATGTGAAAGGAAAAATCGTGAGTCGATGGATTCACTCGCGGGGTTGTTAAAGCACTGAAACATTTTTTTTTCGGTTTTTTGAACGCGCTGAGAGCTAGGGTCTGTGGGAGTGAGTCGTGATAGTGTGACGCTGTAGAGAGCTGAGAGCTAGGGTTTGTGGGAGTGAGTCGTGACAGTATGACGCCGCCGCCGGATTGTAGGCTCGTGGAGAAGCACAGCTGCTTGCTGCTTGGAATTTGTGGAGGAGAAAGGGCGTTGGTTGGAGGAGAGTTGGACGTGGAGGAGAGTGGACTGTGGAGGAGCCGGTCAACATCCAGATTCCAAGCTTCCAATGGTTAAGGTATGTGCATTGATCTCAGCCCTCTCTTTTCAGTTTCACACTATTTTTTTTTAATTTTCTCCATCGAATCTAGAGTCTGCCTAGGCCAGGGAGACTCTGCCCTTCTTCCTTAATGTGCTCGACTCCCCATCTGTGACTCTACGAGTCTGCCTTGGGGCCTGAACCGATTCTTTGTAAGACTAAGGTTACCAAAAAAATTGAAAAAAAAATTAAAAAACTTAAGTTTTAACATAGTTTACAATGTACATCATAAAATTAATTACTAACAGTCTAACACTGATACTAACACATCACTAACTACTAATTACTAATTACTAAATTGCTAACTCAGAATTAGGCTAATTCTGAGTTAATTACTAGCTCAATTAGCAATTACTAATTTCCAGAATTAATTAATTACATCACAAAACTCTGATTTTTATTAATTGATTGCAATAAAATGAGCAATTAATTACTAAAAATCAGAGTTTGTATCCCTATTAACAACTTAACATAGTAAAAAATTAAAATGTAAATTAATTTTTATTTTTCCTTGTTTGTCTAATTTGCTATTTTTAATTTTTTTGCAATAAAAGTATGCTAAAAAACGTTTTTTTTTTTTATGTTGTAGGTTCAAAGTTTCAACAAACATGCCGAAGACTTTGGATACATTATGGGAGTATGCAGAGCCTGTTGATCCACATAATCACAAAAGCTAAAATACAATTTGTGTGGGAAGGAGATGAAGGAGGGGATAAGTAGGCTCAAATACCACCTCGCACAACTTTCAGGGCATGAGGTGGATATTTGTAAAAACTCCACGCCTTAAATTATTCATAGGGCCAAACTCACAATTGAATGTATTGGCAAGGGGAAAGATGAAAGGGAAGCTTTCAGGCAGGAACTTGGAATGAGAGTGTCATTAGGATCCGGGACAGCCGGACACACTTTAGGGGGAGTGGGGACTGAGACCTTATCCTCATCTTCCGCCATGCCTACATCTACATCTCCTTTCTTTGTTTTGAGATCCGTGCCCGGTGGACAACCATGTATAAGGTCAATGTACAAGATAAATGAGAAAAAGGAAGCAGACAAACTTGTGGGTTGGTGCCTTTTATGGAGTGATATACCATTCCACTTTGCGAGGAACTCATTCTACATTCCTATGTTTGAGGCTGTTGCTATTGTTGGGTCGGGGTATAAGCCCCCCACTTATGAGGAGCTGAGAGGGCCCATCCTTGATAATGAAAAGGTTGATTGCACTTCTAGGTTGGAGGAGCTTCGAGGTTCATGGGAGGTCACGGGATGCACAGTGATGTCAGATGGTTGGACTGATATGAAGGGCAGGACCCTTCTCAATTTCTTGGTTCATTGTCCCAGGGGCATAATGTTTATAAAATCCGTGGATGCATTTGCACATATCAAAGATGGAACATTACTATGTCAGTTGTTGGATGGGTTCATCCAGGAGATAGGTCCACAACATGTTGTCCAAGTAATATTGGACAATGCTGCGAATTATGTGGCAGCTGGCAGGATGCTTATGGACAGGTATCCTACTTTGTTTTGGACCCCTTGTGTTGCACACTGTATCGACTTGATCTTAGAGGATATGGGAAAGATTGAGTTTATCAGGGATGTCATTGATCCAGCAAGAAGCATCACCAAATTTATATACAATCATGCTTCTATGCTTAGCTTGATGAGGCAGTTTACTCGTGACAGGGAGTTGGTTCGTCCCGCCATCACTCGCTTTGCCACTTGTTTCATCTCTCTTCAGTCTCTCCTTACTTCTATGTGGGACTTGCAGACTATGTTCCTTTCACCTGAGTGGCGTGCTTTATCGATTAGCACTAAACCGGAGGGACTTGCCATATTCAGACTAGTGTCATACTAGGAGAGCTTCTGGGATGGGGTGAAGGAGGTGTGTGCCATCTGTGAACCTTTGGTAAAGGTTCTTCTCTTGGTTGATGGAGACACACCCGCAATGGGCTGCCTATATGAGGCCATGGATAGGGCCAAAGAGGCCATTCGTGCCTACTATGAGGATAGGGGGGATGAGGGGCAAGTGAAGCATCAATTGATATGGGCGGTGATTGATCAGTAATGGAAAAACACACTTCATCGCCCCATTCATGCTTCAGGGCTATTCCTCAACCCCGCATTCTCTTACTCCTGTGGCTTCGGGTTTGATGTAGAGGTAATGGATGGGTTCTTGGAATGTGTCCATAGGATGGTGCCAAGTGAAGTTGATCGTTCAGAGATTTCCAAAGAGTTGGAAGTCTATAGGAGGGCCATGGCAACATTTGGGTTTGATATGGCTATCAAAGACAGGAAGAACATATTGCCAAGTAATCTTCACCTTGTTTCAAGTTTAACTTTCAAGAATGAAAATTCAATTTATTTATTTCTTTGTTTTAAATTTTAAATTTTCAATGTCTTCTCTTATGTTTCTAACTTTCACCAATTCATTGTAGATACTTGGTGGGAAACCTATGGCAGTCGAGTACCCCATCTCCAAAAGCTTGCTGTTCGGATCCTTAGCCAGACATGCAGCTCTTCTGGTTGTGAGCGCAACTGGAGTGTATTTGAAAAAATACACACCAAGAAGCGCAATAAGTTAGAGAATTTGAAATTAAATTCGAAATTTATTATCTATTGTAATTTATGTCCCATGGGTAATTCTAATTTATGTATTCTAAATTCTAATTTAATAAATTTACTGTCCTCATACAGGTTGGATACCCAACGCCTAAATGATCTAGTGTACGTCTCCTACAATATCAGGTTGTGGGTGAAGCAACTTGAGAAAAAACCTAAGGTGGAGGCCATTGACACCACTTCTGCGTGGAGAGTGGAGACTGAGGAACCTGTTATGGAGGCAACCCCTGATTAGTTAGAGGATGATCATGATACACAGGATCCCCAGAGTGAGATATGGGAGGATGAGGGGTTTGGCTTTGAGAGTGTGCCACCACCGAAGCCACCAGTAGCACAACCACCAGTAACATCCACCAGTTGCACAGCCACTGGTTGCACAGCCACCAGTTTCACAGCCACTAGTTTCATGACCAACAGTTTTACGGCCACAGTCTCAGCTAGAGAGACCCAGATATAGGGGCAGTGGTAGCAGTAGCAGTGGTAGAGTACTTGATGAGGGTGACCTAGTACCTTATCATTCTTCTAGTTCTTCTAGAGTACATCAGTTTCCAGGCACTTCTAGAGGCAGAGGACGCCAGAGTCCACAACGACCCCCACGAGCACCTGGGCCTTCTATTTCTAGAGGCAGAGCCATTACTAGAGCAATTACCTTTACCCGTAGAAGGGGTAGAGGGAATCCATAGTTTACTTTATTTAGTTGATTTCATTGCATATGACAGTTGACTCTATGAGATACATTGATTGTATTTTTTTGGTGATTCTTGAGTCAGGGACTCAAGATCCAGGACACGATTCATTTTTGATGTGTGATGTCTAGTGATACGTCTTATTATTTATACATCTTATATATCAGTTTTCTTTCCATATGCATGTGGCAATGTGTTTAAACTTTATTTGATGTTCTTGTTGCTTTATATGTTTAGAAAATTGAAAAAAAATGGACACGATTCATTTTTGATGTGTGGTGTCTAGCGATATGTCTTATACATCTTATATATCAATTTTCTTTCCATATGCATGTGGCAATGTGTTTATTTGATGTTCTTGTTGCTTTATATGTTTAGAAAATTGAAAAAAAAAGAATATTTTTGTATTTTTTTAAGTTTGCCGATATATTGCCAATGTTTGCCGACATTTTTGCCGATAAATCTGATAATTTCTTTTTGGACCCTCGGCGATATATTCCTCAACACAATATTTGTAACACTAATCAATAGAATAGATAGTTCAGAAATAATTTAATCAGAACCTGATCTAAGTTATGCAATCAACAAATAGTTTCAGAAATTAAATGAATAGAACCAGAACTAGGCTACGCTATCCACAGTCAGTTCAAAAATTAAATCAATAGAACAGAACTAAGTTATGCGATCAACATATGCCATCTACAACAACATATATGTCAGAGATAAATGAATGGAATCTGAACCAAGCTATGCGATCTTAGATATCATCTACAGCAAGCAGCCATGTCAGAAAATAAATGAAATAAACCAGATCTAAGCCAGGCAATCATTAGATATCAGCTATAGTAAGCAGACATGTCAGAAAAGAAATAAAACCTGAACTTGTAGAAGCAAATCAAAGCTGAAGGTCACCGTTCCTCCCAACCAACTTCCAGAGCAGCCAAACTACTTGCTTTGAAACCCCTGAGCCTGTTTGTTGAACCACAAGGACAAAGACTTGGTCACAGAGCATCCTGGATCCTCCCTGCTTCACCTAACAATTTCCTTTAACCATTTTGTAAGCCTTTTGGGCTATTTCTGTAAAGATCCAAGGCATTTCTCAGAGACTATTGTAAATCCATAATAAAAAGAAAAAGCAAGTGGGCTACACAATGCCCACACCCCAACCCCTCTGGGGGGTTTTGCACCGTTTTGAAGTGTGTGTTTTTCCTTTTCCTTTAATTTTGGTTTGCATAATAACTTAAAACAAGTATAAATTAAAATTTGAAGTGTCCGATCCAAATATCCGCCTTCAAAACATACTCAAGACTTAGTATTTAACTTTATTTGGTAGGCAGTGTACTTTTGCAGTTAAGTTTTTTTTTCCAAGTTTATTCTATTTTTTGCAAAGTAATAAACACTAACCCACTACGCTCTACCGAAGTACCGAAAGGGAAAAGATATTCGTAGTGTAGTAATTAGTCCACATTTTATTTCAGTGTTTGCATTTTCTCAGTAACGAACTCGACATTGCTCTCCTGAAGTATGCTCTTACTGTCACATAAAGGGCTTTGCCTGAGTACGTGATTGGATGATCAGAAAAGAGATTCCTTGCCAGTAGTAATCAGTCACATAACTTTTGTAATTTACATTCCCCAAGACGGAAATCTAGCATCTCGTTTTGCTTCGTGTGGGAAAATTTCATAGAGAAAATGGGAACAACTAGAGTGTGACTGTAGGGCCCCGTCAGGCTACAACCTCATTTGGTTTAGCACTGGACACACCCATGCAACTCCATCTAGCCCACATTTTCTTGCGTGGAGCCACACTTAATGAGTCTGGACACATTCCCTGTACCTTTTGGGTATATTGGGAATCCCCCTCTTGCTAATCAACTCATCTTTTTAATAAACTAAAATTGGATAAGAACAACTTGCAATACATTCACTACAACAACATTTGATTATTTCGACTCCATTTTCGGCACTAGTTTTAGTTTCACACATATCTTTCAATCTTATTGTTTAAAGTGATTCATGTGTTGAAAGGTTCTACAACTTACATGCCGTTGACTTAATTTCATATTTGCAATTGTCTTTGCTTTTAGAATTTCATTTCTAAAACTCCTAAAAAACTTATCCATTCACAAACTAAACCATTTAATAGGTTTAGTAACTTTAGGGACTACCCCCCTTGGCTTCATTAGGAGTTCCGCCTAAATAGAGGAGTCAAGATCAAGTGACAGTAC
Source organism: Larix kaempferi (assembly GCA_027924585.1). Classification (NCBI taxonomy): domain Eukaryota; kingdom Viridiplantae; phylum Streptophyta; class Pinopsida; order Pinales; family Pinaceae; genus Larix; species Larix kaempferi. The sequence continues at coordinate 10,892,059 of BSBM01000727.1, forward strand.
TTGACTTGAGACTTGCCCCCAAGCAACACACTTAATCAGCTTGAAGATTTCTGCTGCAATAACCCCAAGGTGCGTGTTCCAGCGACAACACAAACAACAATGTTTGATAACTAAAAATTCAATACAAAATGGGATAGAATAAATAAATCTATAAACAAATAATAATGTTTTGCATATGAAATGAATTAATTACAATGAGGCACAATCCTATGTATAAATCATAGTTATCAGAACTGGACTGGTCATTGAATTGACCAACTTGTAATTGAAACTGGACAAAAACTTGACCACAAAACATGTCGACCAAATTATACATAAAATTTTGAAAATTTGAAAAAAACAATATTCATGTGCATCCATCAGAATTCAAACCATTATACTCAAATATGCAATTTCTCTCATGTATATAGCAAGTAAGAGTGCATACAACCAAAATAGTATTGAGTGCAATCCATATTTGAAGATTTTGAACCAAAGTACATCAATAAAAAGGCTATAAATGGCATCTATAGTCAAAATATAACCATATAATTATAGTCAAAACTCTAGAGTCTAGACGCTATAATCTAATCATACAACAAAATCATTTGAATCCTCATGCCGAGAGTCAGAGTCATCGTCGGCATCTATGTCGACTAAAGCAGAACGAGAATAGGGAGTTCGAGGTTGGCTTGATTAGTGTGAGACAAATAAAGGCCTTTAGCCTCTTTATATAGTATTAGAAGGCGCCTAGGGTTAGTTCCTCCTCGCCCCTACCTAACCTTTTATGTTTTTTGTAAGAGTAGAACAAATTGAAAAAACCTGCCCTTGTATGGCTTGTACTAAACCGGCTGGTTCCGGTCTAGTGCTCTGGTTCACACTGCTTGGCTTGTAAACTAGTCAGATCGGTCGATTTTGCCAAAACTGGTCCAATTTTGATAACACTGGTATAAATATGCTTTAAAGGGTATTTCGCATGAAGAGTCGTGCCTTTTAGATAGTTAGGCAATTTTACATAATATTACCTTTATTGTTAAATATAAAGCTTTATTCATTCTACTTTACTTAGTATTTAAGTTTTTTTCCAAGATAAATGTTGCAGGGAAACCCAAGGGATGCTTCCCCACATTCGTAAGTGGCATCCATAGTAAATTTGATGGTGTACACTAGTGTGCTTAACCTAGGAGGGTTTGGATTGGGAACTGGTCAGCACGTAACTAGCCAATTGCCTAGTGAGCTAACCCCTTGGGATACTTAGTATTTAATTATTATGTCTTTATGTTTGCTTATTTTCAATACAGCCTTGGAGTACACGACCTTCTTGTTTTTGCTATGATGCAGCTTTATGAAACAGTAGTAGGCACTTCCCACACATCTTACTAGATTTTTGGGAGTATTAGGAGTAGTATTGGTGTCAAATAGTGGTATCCTCTCCTCCCCATCCTCTTCCGGTTCTACATTAAAGAGCTAGAGACTAGACTAATTCATCAAGGATTTTACTCAACATGTGGATGGTTGCTTACATCATCAGAACTCAATTTCATTGCTTTTATTTGCAATTGTGTTGTATTGTTGACTTCCTCTCCAAAGGAGTTACACAAGCAACTTGATGCTTTGAATCCATTATGCAACTTTGACAATTGACAATCAATCTTGGGAAAATGAAGATTATGATCTTTAAAACAAATAAAGAAACCCTTTTTATGTATCATCTTTCCTTTTAGGGGTACCTAGTGGAGATTACCACTTACATACTTATCTAGGGATGCAATTAATGTGTCCACCTTCAATATGAAACTTGCCTTTTGACCAAGAGAATTAAGGAGCATGCTTCCTTGGCCATGTTTGGGAGTGCTTTTAGCTTCATTTCCAAGACATAACATCTAAGATGAAGCTCTTTGACGCTCTCACCAAGCCCATCATTTTGAATGGATATTTAGGTCCCTACCCTTGGTTATTCAGAGTGGGCTCACATTGAGAGGGTTTAGACTATCATGTTTCAATGTTTCATTTGGTGCAAATGGATTGTTCTGTAGTGTATTATGGAATCAATCTTTGGTGCATATCTCCTTTGTCTCGAGACAACCTTTAGGCTTATCATCTATCTTTACAAAGTATGACATATGACTTTGGGTTGGTGATTGTCACCCTAATCACAAAATTCGATACTTTAACCAATCAATATATCAACATTGTTCTGAACAAAAACAATTGAACTATATTTGGAAGAATATTAATACCCGTATAGTTGAGTTTCAAAGTAGAAGTAATCTTGTGAATCACAATACATCAGGTTCTTTACAAGAACCCTATAAATGCACAATCCCGCATAAGATAAAATTAGGGTGGCCAAACCCTTTCACAATTCAACAATTCTACTTAGTGCTTAGAAGATCATATTGTTTTGTATAATCAACCATCACTACTTCAAGAACAAAGAGTCACTAGAAGGCATTACAAGCCAGAATAAGAGATAAAGTTTTTCCATAAATATGCTTTGAGAACAAAGCATTTATAAAAAAGAAGGCAATACATTGAACATATATAATAATAATAATAACAATTAATGAAGTGTCACATCATAAGGGACATGACTATTCAACCATGGTGACTAGTCAATGCATATAAGTATATTGTCACATGGCATTGTAAATGTTTCTCTCATTCATCTATCTTATTCAATTATTTATTAATTGTCCTATATGGATTTTAAACCACTATCCTTATTATGTTGGATATTTATTAATAAATGAACCTTTGATCATATTAGTGATCTTGTTGTTTTTCAAGGCACTATTATTCTTTAAATTAGTGGTCACTTCGATTGATTGCTTCCTTCCCTACTCCATCTCCCTTGATGCCACTCTCCACCTCCCCCTTAAAGGAATAATTGTTTCTAAATTCTTGGGGGATATATACAAAAGCTTCATCTAAGTGGCTTGCACTATTTGGGCCTCTTTGATCCCCACACCGGTCTTTTACTTTTTGCATTTCCTCCAAATTTTTGTTGGGCTTATTATTGAGCTGAGCTACCTTTAATTCCATCTATTACATTGGCTTTGTTTTCCTCTTGGACAACTTTGAGTGTGCTCACACCTATTGAGAGTTGAGATGGATCATCATCGTCCCAAGGTAGAATGGATATACAGAATTGGCTCATTGCATGAGGTGGAGATTGAGGAACACTTTATCTTTATGTGTCCTATCCATTATGAGATTAAAGGGATGCTTTAATGTTCGTACAAGGGCTCGATTATATCCTCATTTACCTTCTTTAGATACTTTGACTAAAGTTGCCTTTCCTGGTACATTAGAGAGGCATTTACTCTTAGGTTGCATTTACATCAAAGATCTTCTTTGATGGCTACATAGTTTACCTCCTTTCACCTTGTTCGGAACATTGTGGGGTTAAAGCACCTAACAACCACTTAGTTTGATAACACTAGAGTCTAGGATTGCCAAACATTGTTCTTTGGCCTACAACACTTGAGCTTTGGATTGTGTCATGTTGAGGGCCCTTAGCAAGATCAGATCCACTTGATAGTGTCACACTATAGGGTACTTGCTCGAGGATGCATTACTAGCTTCTTTCCTATTACTAGGATTTCTTCGGCATTTGATGTTAGGAGGGTTCCTACTTCTTCAATGTCTACCTCGACTATCTTCAAGAGCGTTTGATGCTGCATAGGAGTACTCCCTATGGCCCAATCAATATAGGATACTCACTAGAGGACATTATTCAACATGCACTTTATGAAGCACTTGGTGTTAATATCTACAGTGCTGATTTAGATGATGAACGAGGCTAACTCCCTCCTCCCATAGAGATAGCTGCACCTTATTCTCAGGCTATGTTTCATTGCTGGCTCTTCTTCACTTTCTATGGTCTACTGTTTTTGTATAACCTGTTATCCACTAAATCGCACTTAGTGGATTTCGAGTGAACCGTCGAAGACTTGAACAATCTAGTTGTTCATCATCAGTGTTCTGAGATCCATCAAGCCAAGATTTGGCCCCTTTTTTAATAATTGCATGTTCATACCCCCTTGGGGGATTTTGTAAAAATGTGCTAGCATGAGGGTCTATGTAAAGAGTTTGGCTTCCTAGGACTTAGACATCAAATGCGAACATTCCATGGTGTTTTTTCCCTTGTCAATTATGCACTGCTGAATAAGCAAGGTATAATCGACGAGTTTTTCACTCGCTCCTTCGAAGCTGAAGTGTCCTCTTGGTGCTTAGGCCTTAGAAGGTTATTAAAGATCAAGTGTCAATGTTTATGAGCATGCTAGACATCAAATTGAGTCATTATGGACATGCACTAGGTCCCCTAGGATTTTCGTTTAGTTCCGAGAAAATAATTTTTTCCCATAAAACGTTTTTTTTAAAAATATTTTAATTAAAAAACCAAAAAATGTAATAAAAGTGTGGTTAGGAGGCCAATTTGGCCATGGGGGTGCTCGTTTCTAACTCAGAGCACCCACTTTACTCTTAGACCCACTTTCTGAAGTGTTTAAGTGATTTATTTTTCACTTAAATTACTTTTGTTCAAAACGGTCAAAAAGTGAGTGAAAAAATAGAAAAATAATAAAGTTATGAGGAAAATTAGATCCCTAAATTAGGGGAATGTGATCCCACTAAAGAGGGAGTTGAGTGGGCAATCACATGCCTTAAATATCTCATTGTCTCAATGAAATCAGCCTTGAATAAAGGCTTATGTTATGGCCCATTCATCTCCTCAATTTGAGAAATGCGCCCCTCTTGCTCTCTCTTAACCTAATGCGCCCCTCCTCCATTTTTCTATTTAAGAAGGCATTGGGCTCTCATTTCTCTCATGGTCAGAGAGGACTGAAAGGATGATAATTCTTGTATTGTATTTTGTAATATCTTTTGGAATAATAAAGGCTTTGGAGGCAAATTTGTGGTGTAGTGCTCTATGTGTGGATGCAAATGTAAATGGTTTTTGAGGTAATTGTAGCGTAACTTAATTATTTGATGCATTTGTGGATGATCAAGGCCTTCGAAGGATTATTATTAGTTGGTAGGATTTATGATTCTAGTTTGAGTTCATATATTGCTTGCTCATGTCCGTAGTATAGAAGTTGTATGTTTTTACTAGTTTGTATGCTTACTCTTCTGATTTCTAGCATGAGAAGGACCGGATTTGACGCTTTGTGCAAGCAGTTTTAGTTGTGCAGGTTACCTAAGCTCGAATGTGTAGATGATCTAGTTTGAATCTACTGCTCTTCAAGCAATTTCAGGATACAGTCCCTCCGCTCTCCACCAGTAGGCTCCATAGCTCAAACATTCCTAGGATTCCGACATTCTTTCTATCTCTCTCTTTCCTTCATTTAAATTTAAACTTCTTTGGTTACGGTTACTTGCGTGCTTAAGTCAATTTAGTTTGATTTAAAAGAATATCTAAAGGCTGACTTTATTTGAGTACGCTGCTAGATCTAAGTTTTAAATGTTTACATTTGTATATCTAGTTTATTTTTAAGTACTTGCACTTATTTCCCGTCTTTAGTACTTAATTTTTTTATGCTTTTAACGTTCATTTGGGCACATTTGGTGCATTTTAGGTGGTTGGTTTTACATTTTTATCGCCATAACAAGAGAAGGTGCTACCAGAAAATTGAAGATTTAAAGCCATCCAAGGCTTCTCGGAGCAACACTCTTCTTTCTTCTTCATTTCTAAAAGCCTGTAAGCCTCAGGATCAAGATCTGTAAGGACCAAAGGAAGCCACCTTTTTCACTTGTAATATAATAATAATAAGAAGAGCGAGTGGGCTTTCCAAGTGCCCGCACCCCATCACCCCTGGGGGGATTCGTGTCGCCTCCTTGATGGTTTGCTTTTCTGTATCATTATTTTTTGCTTTAGATTAGTCTAATTTTTCTTGTTTTGGTTAGTTTAACTTTTCTTGCATGGTTTTTGTAAAATAACGAACACTGGCCCGACATTGCTCTACCGAACTACCCAAGAGAGCTTTCTTGATTGGGGAAAAGATACTCTTTGCCGTAGTAATTAGTCTCACATTTTTCTTTTTGCATTTCAATCTCAATTGGAATAAACAATCTGCCCTTCCGTGTATGCTCTTTTCCATCACAGGTTCGCCCTGATCTTTGGGATAACCAAAAGCTGAAGTGTGCACTTTTTTAACTTTCCACATATAATAAACACCTTACCTTAATAAAAACAACTTTCCCAATACATTACGAAAATCCGGCGTATTGGTCTTTGATATTGTGTGGGCAAATTCTTCAAAGGAAGCGGGAACCATTGGATAGTGACCTCGGGATACCGTTAGACTACACCCTCGTTTGGTGTAGTGTTGAATACCTCCCAAAGACTTCGATCCAACCCACATTTCCAAGTGTGGAGCTACCTTTGTCATAATCCGGACATATTTCCAGTACTTCATGGTATATCGGGAATCCCCCTCCCTAATAATCCACTCATCATCTTAATAAATTAAAACTGACCAAGTACACTGCAAAACATCTACTTTTTTTTAGCAGCATTCTGTTATTTTGACTCCATTGGCACTGGTACAATTTTATTATCATTAGTTCCTTTCATTCAAATATGTTATGAATGCCGTATATATTTTTATGCTGTTGAATACAAATTTCATATTTGCAGTAGCTTGTTTCAGTAATCTATTTCGAAACTCCTAAATAACTTCACATCCACAATTAATTAATTATTGAAGAGCCTTAGAAACTCTTTCATAGGGACTATCTCCCTTGGCTTTGTTAAGAGTCAGCCTAAACAAAGGAGTCAGGATCAGGTGACAGCCCTGATTCAAGACTTGCCTCCAAGGACGCACCCAGTGGCTTGAAGATTTCTGCCACGCTAACCCCCTTAACCCCGAGGTGCGTATCCGGCGGCAACATAACCCACTTCTATGATTAATGCCCTTTCATGCTGCTTTTTTGTACTTGCTTTTCCTTTTAGGGGATGCTTCTTGCACCACCTTTTTTACTTGGCTATAGATGCTAGCTGTATTTTCAAGTACCTTTGACCTACTTTGGTCTTTAGAGGACAATAATATAAATTTCAATTTCTAATCCTTTTGCATTGCTTGGAAAAGTTTTGGAGTGTTATTTCTGGTAGAAGAAATTGAAATGTCAAGACAGGGGACTTGACACTAGCAAAATCAATGCCAACATTTCCTTTAAATCATAGACTTGCTAACCTGAGCTGCACAAGAAGTGAAAGGAGGATCGTATTCTAAGGAAATGGCAATTTCAAGAAAATAAAGATGTTCTTAGTAATTAATTTCATTTTCTAGAAAAATTCCTAGCAGAATCATAGATACTAAAAGGGCTTAAAAATATATTGTGGACAGATAGAATGCTTTTACTTTAATTTATGTTGTATCTGGCCTCTTCTTTGGAAAGAATAGTATTGTGCTTACCTGATGCCTTTATGTGAATCCAGGGAATTGTGCTGGATGAAGCCAAGTCACTACCTTTTCCTCTTCCTCTGACTGCTATAGCACATCAACAGTTTATTCATGGTATTTCCATAGATAAGTGCCTTACTTATGTATAGCAATTACACCAATGCTAAATTATAGAAAGAATTATTTCTTTAATTTTTGAAACAGCTATTAGAAGGTATTAGTGTGATCTGTACAAACTGTTGTTTTCTGAAATATTGGCAGGCTCTGCTTGTGGATACGGTGAGGAAGCTGATGCTGCAGTTGTCAAGGTAAATCTTGTAAAATAAGCTTACATTGTTGATGTGCAGTCACAAGGAATGTCTACCATAAACATTGTCTCATGGTTCAATTCATCTAATTTTACTTGAAAGTTTTTGGAAATGCTTGAAGCAACCATTCTTGATATGCCTAAGTAATCATTGATATGCGTGTATTATTCTTTTACCTTCTATTTCTGTAGATTTGGCAAAGGACAGCAGGTGTCAATGTTGCGTTGCAAGATGAAGATTATTCTCCCGAACAGATTGCAAAAGAAATTATTTCCATTTCCAATACAGTGGAGCATATTGGTTTCATTGGCCTTGGAGCAATGGGATTTGGCATGGCAACACAACTTATCAAATCAAATTATCGTGTTTGTGGTTTTGATGTATGTATGACATATAGCAGAACTTGTGATTGAGGGTTTGAGGAAGTACTTATTTATTATATTCAACATTTGGAATTTGTATATTTGTTGCCTTTGACTAATGGCTGCCTAAGCCATGGCTAAATTATATGGATATGAAGTGCACTTTTTATTTGCAGGTATATGAACCAACTTTAGCTCGGTTTGCAAAAGAGGGTGGCTTGATAGGAAGGAGCCCAGCAGAAGTTGCAAAAGGTATCTTATATTGCGATTAAGAACCAACAACTGTGTTTGATAGCGCCATAGAGCTTCCTCATAGATGTTCTAAAAATATATGTGATTATCTGATGCAGCTTTGATACCAAAGTTTACAGTGGTCACTCACACACAGAAGAGATAGATAGAATTTTTTTTTTAATTAAATGTCTGGGATACCTTATTGGTTTATGGGACAGAGTGTTACATCTTCATGGTGCTCACCTTAACAAAAGTGAAAGGGACCGAGATTGCAGGAAGGCAGAAAATTACTTAGTTAAGATATACATGAGGTGAGTGGATAGCTATAGTCCAGTTCCTATCCTAGAACTACTCATCTGGGTGGTCACTCTAGTGTGTGCCGATTTCAAGGCCTTGACCCTATAGATCATCATCCTTGTTGCTCTTTCTGCTTGGCATTCCAACTGGCTATCTTGGATTACTGCTTCCTATGTAGCCTTCTCTAGAGTTGATCCCTGTTGTTGCACAACCTAGCAGCCAAATGATTGCAAGGAAAATCAGCTGCTAACTGGACAAAACCACGGGATGTCCCTCCCAACGTGTCACTACCGGAAAAAAACCCCAGGACTTTCCTTAATACTAACCAATAGTTGCTAGCTTTCACAAGTACTAGTCCCCTAACTTGATGAAGTTCAAGGTAACTTTAGGAAAGTGGGTGTGTGAATGTGTGGCTACAAAGAGCAATCAAATATTCATGACAGATGCAAATGTAAAAGTTTAAGATGTGTATGAGATCATGGACAAGGATTATCCCAGACTTTGGCTTAGGACAAAAAGGAGTGTCATGCCACTGTAGCTCTTCTATCTACGTGTGGGGTCCAACAGTAATGCTCAACCCAATCCCTCAGAGCACTAACCAAGGAGGATCAACCGTACCGTTGTCCACATTACCTGTATGTGAAGAGCAATCTTCCCGAATGCAGTTTTCTATGCACTACAGTGACATGATGGTTGATAGGCTGGTTTTAGGTGTCCTAAGGGGTCTTTGATATACTCAAGGTACGTGGAGTCCAATTCCATGATCAAGTTTTGTCTAATGCTATACTACTCACATGGTGTATCAACGTGAGTTACAATGGTGGCCAACACTGCCCCCTAGTATGTCTAGGACATAGCTTGCGCTTAAGAACCAACTGTATTCACAACCAATATGAATTTCTAGCCGTAGGTTTACAAGCCTAACAACATATCCTTGTTGGTGTTTATATACGTCAGAACATGTCTTTTGCCTCCAACCCACAAGAGTTCAATATGATGTCCGTATAATATATATCCAATGTTGAAATATTGCTTAAACATCAATAATAACCATGTCATGAAAATAGAATATCAACATTTGTTATGTGTGTGTGTGCTAGCAATAGTGAGCATATGGTTTCATATCTAACCAAAAGTAAAGATATGGATCTGCTTGATGAGAGTTATTTGATCTAATAACTATACAATGCTAGTAATGAAGAGCATTAATACATGTAAAGGTGCAACTGAATAAAACAGATTCTAACAATAGTAAACATGCAAAATAGCTCAAATAAAGAATGAACCTATTAGCTTAAATGAGCCCTAAATTTGCACAATGCTAAGATCATTTACCTTGTGTAATGTCCCTTTCCAAATGACCACCACAGGGACGACTTATTAGCCTATCTAGTGTTGGACACAGTGGCCACATTGAGAGGGGGGGTGAATCAGTGTGTGAGCAATTTAAACCTTTTTACCTTCTTTCAATCAATCAGAGTATATCAAGCATTAATCACATAATCATATTCATCATGAGTCATAAGCACAACATCACATCAAAAGAGACACAAGAATATATGTAATTTTGATCTTTATTTATTGTACATGGAAGACTACAATCTTCTCGATTACAATCAGCACCAACTGATAAGAAGAGCACGAACTCTTGTAACAGAACCCAGCCTGGTTTTTTTAGTTCCAACTAAGAAGGGTTTGAGGAGTCCAATCCTCAAGTGCAAGATTTCACTTGCAAGCTTGATGCCAATGACTGATTGTCATCAATCTGCTGCTCAACCATCTCTGTACTTCAATCTCTGCTCATCAACCTTTGCTGATCAATCTCTGCTCAATACTACTGGTCAAGTACTGTTGATCAATCTCTGCTGAATACACTTGTCAATCTGCTCATCCACATCTGCAACTCTGTTGATCAATGCCACTTGTCATCAAAGTCTGCTCATACAAGAGACACTTCTGCTGAACTGTCATCATCACCATCAAAAGGTCTATCAAACTGAACATGTCATCAAGATACCAAAATCACCATCAAATTCTGGAACATCATCATAGGGTTTGCATCGTCATAGTGTTTGCATCATCATAGGGTTTTGCATTATTGTGTACAAGGCATCATCAACATCATAGCATGCAACATCATCATTATAGGATATTCAATCTAGTGTGTAGAAGTGCATCATCATACATTATTCATCATTGTACATACATTACTGTATGTACCACTGTATACATCACTGTGTATATTTACACATCACAGTCATCATATATTTACCATTGTACTCTTTACTCCACAATGCATCACTGTACATACACTTGTACTTCATCATCATTAAGAATTCATCATCATAAGGTATTCACCACTGAATGCTTCAGTATACATTGTACACATTCATCATCATAGAATACTGTGTATAGATGCCACTGTAAGTATACCACATCACCATCACTGTTTCATCTAGAGTATACCATAGCATACATGTTCATCATAGGGTGCACAAATCATCATAAAGCACACAACATCATATGTCATCATATTTATGCATCATATCATAAAGGTGTCAATCAAGATCAACAATCATCAATCAGCAACATCACAACTGTATTCTTCACCACTGTACATGCACTGCATTCTTCACCACTGTATACATAATACATTACTGTATACATACTCAACATGCACCACTGCTTCATGACTTAAAAACAGTGCATGACAAAACTCACACTTTGTCAATCTTCCTCAAAGACTGTCATCCTTCACAACTCAGCCTATCAACAATTCAATCTTGGACTGTCAAAACTTCATGAATGGTCTGTCATAAATCAAACTTGGTCTGCCATAAATCAAACTCAGTCTGTACACTATTTTTAACCCAAAAAGGATCTATGTGGAGAAATTCGGGTGCTGCAAGCTTCACTGTTTTCGGCTGCCTCTGAGTTTCCACAGTCACTAGTTAGGGCACATCCTTCTTGCTGCTGCTGCATGTTCGGGACTTGTGCATGACACGTTAACCATAAAAAACATACAAATGGACTGTTTAAACCCCCAAGCAAGTTCAGAATTGAACTGCTACTTAGCAAAAGAAACCCAAACATTTCTGTGAAAATAACACTCACAAAAAAATCAGACCTGCTGCTGTTGCCTCAGTGCTGTCATATACCCGAAATTCTTCAGTCGAAAATCAGAGCTATATACGAAATTATACTTGCAAAATGAAGTTGTTTGACTGGGTATTTATACTAGTTTCCATAGAATTTTATGGAGCCGACCTCCCCAATTTTTTATTTTTTTTGTTAATTTGAATTTGTATTTTGAAATGGGGCCGACCTTCAATATGGTTATCATATAATGTTAAGTGTCCACATCCTTAAAGTCCAACCTTACCATTAGTCAACACAAGTTTTGTTACACATTTCTTTGCCACATCATTAAAGTTTATAGTGGTGTATCTTCAAAGTCAACCTTAAGTCCTTAAGACTAGAGTTGTCCTTCACATTGTCATTCAAGGGTGTAGCAAGTGTGCTATCATGCCACCATGTGTCTTAGGGTTGCATCAAGCCTCAAGGGCTTCAAAGAGAACCCCATCACCATGACATGCATGACCAAGGACCCCATCATCCATAAGCAACCAAATGTCCAAGGTGTCATCATACCATCATATAAGTGGGTGCAAGATCTTCCTTATGCCCTAGGACCATCTCCAAGGGTTCCAAGACTCCACATGACTACTTCATCTTCATCAAGATTACAAGGACCTTTAAACCATCAATTGTGGGTCCAAGGACTTCTTCAAGGTTTCTTCATCAAGTAAGAAGCTTCATAGGCTTCTTCAACCATCTTAACCACACACGGGGACCTCTCAAGGGATGACATCACCTGTACCTTCTCCTAGGGTACCATGACCTCATCAAGGCATGATGACCATAGAATGGGTCATTAATGCTTCTTCAACCCATCTTGGGCTTCTCCATCATCTACAACGGCTTCAACACCATCTCCAGGGTCTTTAGCATCATCATCAGGGTCTTCAGCATCATCAACAAGGTGGTGGCTCCAAGATCCAACCTTGTGGGTACAGGGACCTTGTTAACTGGGTACAAGGTGCTTCAAAGCACAAACCAACTCTGTGTGGGCTCCAAGGCACTGGATGTGAGGATACTAGGATCATCCATACCTGTGCTCTGCAAGAGGGACTTGGTGGCATCTATAACAACCTTTGGGGCCACTGCAAGTCCATGTTGGCATCAGTGACAATTTAATCCACATCTAGTTTCCATAGGCTATAGTCGACAAAGGGAACTAATTAATTATTTAATGTCACCAGGAAAAATGTAACTTTATAAAGTGATGTTGAGTAATTTTCGTAAAGTGAATATTTAAAAAGTCACTTTATTAATAAATGGGGGTAAATGGTAAAAGTGGCCAAAAAGGGTCAAAGTGGAAATAAAAGAGCAAGTTACCTCATTTTCTCATTGATTCATTAAGTTATTTTTGAAAAGTGATTTTGGAGAGCTCTTGAAGCTTGTGACTCTTGGGACGAAAACCATCCACCCTAGTCGATCTTGAGGGGCAATATCATTCAGATCTCGCCATTGTACTTCATGCCGTAGAATAATAATTAGTGAATGTGGAGATTTTGTGAAGATCAAGAGGTTTTTCAGCTGGTTGGAGGAAGGGTGCATTTGTATTTTCAATGGTGGCTACTATTGGAGGCGTGTGTGGCTGTAATACTCAGATTTGGGTTGAAAAGAGGACACAAACCAGTTGAGAGAGGGTGCACTCACTATCTGAAAGAGGGACGCATTCACCAGTGGGAAAGAATCAAAGGTTAATGTTGTTTATTTTTGCAAAGAGGTCGGATTTACAGTGCTGGTAATTTTTCTCTTCCTCCATTTGTATTAGCACTCAAGCTCAATTAAGTTGTGGCAATAAAGGGGACTGTCTAGTACCAAAAGTGGCCATACATATACCCAGTCACTTACAGCAGTAAAGTGCAATGGAGTAGAGTCAATTGGAGGCATCTGAAAGTGCCAAGGAAGAAAGGAATATCACTTTTAGGGTGTCGCTATCACTTACATTACACTTCAAGGAAAAGCTCAAGAGAAGGGTGTGCTTGCATTTTATGAACAACCACTTTTTTTTACTCTTAGATCTGAAAAATGCTTCAACAAATAACAAACAAATCAGACTTTATTTGGAAGAAAACTGCTACAACAGTGTTCTAGTTGAGATTCCCTATGTGTTTGACAAAAGTAGCAAACCAAAGTGCACTGGCATTCAACAAAGATCAGTTCAGTTTGGGTTGGGTACACTACAGAAGTGTCTGAGTAGTATTAAACAGGTGTTTGACGAAAGTCCAAGCAAAAATTCAAAAGCAATTGGCTAAAAATTAGATCTGATTTAGCTTGGGCCATTACAGTGGTATCAGAGCTGGTGATCCTGCCAGCCTGTGTTTGCTTGCACTTTTATAAATCTAGAGGACAGTGAACACATCACCTATATGTGAAGAAGGCTGGGAGAGCCTACAAACATATTTTGATCAGAGTTCCGAGGAGAGGATCCAGTAGAAGAAGAAGAAGAAGAAGAAGAAGAAGAAGGAGAGGAACAATTAGAAGAAGAAAAAGAAGAGCAACTAGGAGAAAAAGAAGAAATGGGGCACATGAATGAGGCATTCGAGGGCATAAGGAATGACACAAACAAAGAAGAGCCACCTGAGGGTAGCACCATGAGTATCTTAAATGATTTGGCAAGGGGGCAACAACAATTAGTTCAACTCATGACTCAACTCATTATGAATACTTAGGAAAACCAGAATGATGGAGACAACAATGGCTCAAGGGGTACTAATGGGCATAATAGGAATCATGTAGAGGGTAGCAACACTAATGTTTCATCTTGGACCAACACACGGGCCGCCAGTAAGGGAACAATGAGGCCACTTTTTCCTCAGTTTGTGATAGAGCAGCTAGTTGGTAATCTGGGGCAACCTTTACCAGGTGATAGTTTACAGATTATTTGAGGGAGTATCAGGACCTTGGTAGGGAATTTCATGCCTCAATGTCCTTTCAGGAGTTCTGCAACATCAAGTACAGGAACAAACCTAGGGACTTCAATAGGCCCAACTGAATTTCGATCTACAATGGAAGGTTGGAAAGTTGACTATTTCGTCCTTTGATGGGTCCAACAAGTGCACAATGAGAGCGTGGGTTCAAAAGTTGGATACATATTTCCAATTCAATCCCATGAAGGAGAACGAGGCGATCGGATATGTTGCCCTGCATTTAGAGGGAGAGGCGCATGAGTGGTGGTACCATGGATTGGTTACATTGGGGCACGCCAGTATTACCTCCTACTTGGATTTCACGTAGAGATCGATCGACAGGTTTGATAGGAAGGATCTAGAGTTGCACTTCCAAGAGCTGGCACAACTCAAGCAGACAGGTACATTGGATACATTCATCGTTGCATTTCAAAGACTGGCAGCCATGGTGATGGATATTTTAGAGCCTAGAATTATTATGCTATTCATGGAAGGATTATCCTAGCCACTACGTGGTTGGGTTAAGGCCTTCAAACCAAGTACATTATAGGATGCCATCATTTGCACATAGGACATGGAGGATGTAGTACCCAAGAATAAGTTTATGTTCAAACCCTTTGTCCCTCAGAAAAGCAAAGACAAGAAGCCCTTCCAGAAGTAGGGGGCCAGAAATAATAAAATGATTGATGAGACTCGGAATGAACCGTGGCAGAAGAAGCTATGCTTCAGCTGTAGGGAACCTTGGGAACTGGGACATAAATGCATGGGGAAAGGCAAGGTACACTACATTGAGGTGCTTTCAGATAGTGATGAGGACGAGGAGGCATAATAGGTTCTGGATGGGGAGCAGAGTAGTGGGAATGAGGAGTAGCCACCGGTTCAGACTCAGAATGGGACTATTGTCAGCTTATCCGGTATTCGAAGATTCAACACTTTCAGGGTAAGGGGAGTTATACAGGGGCAACGAGTTATAGTCTTGATAGATGGTGGGGCCACCCACAATTTTATAGACTTAGCTTTGGTGACTAGGATAGGCATCCCTATAGAGGAGTTTGAGAGATTCCGTGTGGAGGTAGCTAGTGGACGCATATTTCCTTGTGTGCAGAAGGCTCTGCAGTTGAAAATGGCAATGGGGAATTACAACATGATTGATGAATTCTAAGTGGTTGATCTGGCAGGGACCAATATAGTTCTCGGTGTCCAGTGGCCTAGTACATTGGGTACTATTTAGCATAATTATTAGACCACGGAATTGAGATTCAATGCAACATATGGCAGGAAGATAGTTTTGAGGGGCATGTCCAATGGCGGCCCAAGAGTTGTTTCCACCAAGAGAATGGAAGCACTGTTCAAGCATGGTGATGTAGCTTATGCGGCATAGTGCCTGATCACGACCTCACATGACAACCAACAACACCATGTAGACATACAAGCCTGATTGGGGAAACATGGCAGGGTTTTTGGAGAGATTCCTTTGGGAAGACCTCATGATAGGGGATTCGAGCACCATTGAGTTGGAAAGGGCCAAACTAGTGATCACAACTCCCTACAGGTACTCGAAGAAATTCAAGGATGAGATTGAGAAGGCTATCAAGGAGCTATTAGCCATGGGACACATTAGACCCAGTTCCAGTCCGTTTGCGTCCTTAGTGGTTTTGGTAAAAAAGAAGGATGAAACAATGAGAATGTGCATTAACTACATAGCCCTGAACAAGAAAACCATCAAGAATAAGTATCCTATTCCTCGGATTGATGAGTTGCTAGATGAGTTGCACGGGGCAATATATTTTTCGAAGATTGACCTTCGATTAGGCTATCATCAGATCAGAGTTTGAGAACAGGATGTACACAAGACTGCCTTCAGGTGCCACTCTGGGCACTATGAGTTCTTGGTTATGTCGTTTGGGTTGACCAGTGCACCCGCTACCTTCCAATCATGTAAGAACCATATTTTTAGGAAACAATTAAGGAATTTTTTGCTGGTGTTCTTCTAAGATATCCTTATCTACAAGACTTGGGAGGAACATGTAAGACACCTAGATGAAATTTTGAGCATTATGGAGGAGCAATCCTTGTATGCCAAAGCCTCCAAATGCGAATTCGGCTTTACAGAGATCTTGTACTTGGGCCATGTGATCAGCACGCAAGGTGTTTCGATTCACTAAGAGAAGATTCAGGCCATTTTGGATTGGCCCACACTGAGATCCCTTACAGAGTTGCGAGGATTCTTTCGGCTATGCACTTATTACAGACATTTTGTGAGGGAATTTTCACAGCTGGGTGCACCCCGGACCGAGCTTACAAAGAAAGGGGCTTTCAGGTAGACCAAGTATTCCCAGAGGGAATTTGACAAGCTAAAAGAGGTGATGAGTACTTGTCCTATGTTTGCACTTCTAGATTTAAGCCAACCTTTCGTGTTGGAGTGTGACACTTCAGGCATAGGTAGAGGGGCAATTTTGATGTAGAACAAACAAGCGATAGCCTTTGAAAGAAGGAAACCCAGGAATCCGGAGAGGCTCTACTCCATCTATGACAAACAAATTCTCACCATTATGCATGTATTGGAGAAATTCAGACACTACCTAGTTGGCAAGAGGTTTGTGGTTCAGACAGACCACAACAGTTCGAGATACTTCTTGGAACAAAGGGACCTGAATGAAAGACAACAAAAGTGGGTGAGCATGATATAGGACTATGATTTTGACATTGAGTACGTAAAGGGAAAGAAGAATGTTGTTGCTGATGCCCTTTCCAGGAAGCCAGTCGCGTGCTCACTGATTGAGATTTCAGCTGATTGGAAATCCCACCTCTTGGTGGAATATTCCAAGAACAAATTTGCTTGTGAGTTGATGGATGGGAACATACATGATGACAAGTGCAAGGTGGTAGATGATGCCATCTTCTATAAAGATAGGATATACTTGGTGTCAGAATCAAAGCTTAAGGAGAAAATTTCGAGACCCACGCATGATGCACCTCTAGCAAGATACCTGAGATGCTTCAAGACTAATCGTCAAATCAGGGAGATATTCTCGTGTAAAGGCTTCAAGGATGATGTACTGAGGCATGTGAAGGAGTGCATGGTGTGCCAACGGACTTAAACAAAGCAAAACCATTTGTCAAGGCTATTACAAATTTACAACCATTACCCATACTAGAGCAGAAGTGGGAGAGTGTCTCGATGGACTTTATCATGGGACTACCCGGGGTGTAGGGATGAGATTGTATTTATGTTGTGGTGGATCGGTTGAAGTTTGCACACTTCTTCCCAATCTCCTCAGAATATTCAACAACACAGGTGGCATAAGCGTTTTTCAAGGAAGTGTTCGAGTTGCACAAGATGCCGAAATACATTGTCAGTGATTGAGATAGCATGTTTCTTGGGGCATTTTGGCAGGAGGTTTTCAGATTGGTGGGTACGGAGTTGACTCCCAACACTAGTTATCACCCCAAACACACAGACAGAGATTGTGAATAAATGGGTCGAGGGGTACCTGCGTAATTATGTGTCGAGACAACATAGAGCATGGATTAAGTGGTTGCACTTAGGAGAACATTGTTACAACACCACTTACCATATGTCCATGTATGACCCCGTTTCGAGCTTTGTATGGTTACGACGCTCCATCATTGTGGACATGGCATTCAGGGATAACATGGCGCCGAAGGAAAAAGATCGGGTACAGGAGAGTTAGGACATCCTTAGAGATCTTAAGAATAATCTACATGTGGCTTAGAATCAACAAAAGGTGTATGCAGACAGACACATGATAGAGCACAACTTCGAGGTGGGGGACTTAGCCTTTTTGAGATTGCAACCATATTGTCAGTCCTCGCTAAATAAAAATGGCGCGGAGAAGTTGAAGCCCCATTTCAAAGGGTTGGAGAGGTAGCGTATGAGCTGGAGCTACTAGAAGGAAGCAAGATTCACACTGTGTTCCATGTGTCGTGCCTCAAGAAGGCACTAGGACAACATGTCACAGTTTTAGCAGAGTTGCCTTCGTTGGATGAGGAAGGACAGTTAGTATTGGACCTGGAGGAGATTTTGGATGTTCGAGAGAAGAAACTGTAGAACAGAGTAATCCGAGAATATCTCGTCAGGTGGAGACACATGCTAGTGGAAGATGCCACGTGGGAGGGTGAATAGATTATGCAACATCCCAATTTGCAGTTGCTTGAGGACAAACAATTTTGGGAAGGGAGGACTATAATGTCCCTTTCCGAATGACCACCACAGGGATGACTTATTAGCCTATCCAATTTTCGTAGGCTATAGTCGACAAAAATGGAACTAATTAATTATTTAATGTCACCAGGAAAAAGGTAACTTTATAAAGTGATGTTGAGTAATTAATTTGAAAAGTGACTATTGAAAAAGTCACTTTATTAATAAATGGGGGACAAGGGTAAAAGTAGCCAAAAAGGGTCAAAGTGGAAATAAAAGAGCAAGTCACCTCATTCTCTCATTCATTCATGAAATTATTATTGAAAAGTTATTTTGGAGAGTTCTTCAAGCTTGTGACTCTTGGGACGAAAACCCTAGGAGGAGAAATTGATTTCGGTGGTGAAACCATCCACCCTAGCCTATCTTGAGGGGCAAGATCATTCAGATCTCCCCATTATACTTCATGTCGTAGAAGAATAACTAGTGACTGTGGAGATTTTGTGAAGATCAAGAGGTTTCTCAGCTGTTTGGAGAAAGGGTGCATTTCTCAAAGGAAGGGTGCACTTGTATTTTCAATGGTGGCTACTATTGGAGGTGTTTGTGGTTGTAATACTCAGATTTGGGCTGAAAAGAGGATGCAGACCAGTTGAGAGAAGGTGCACTCACTATCTGAAAGAGGGATGCATTCACTAGTGCGAAAGAATCAAAGGTTACTGCCGTTTATTGTTGCAGAGAGGTCTGATTTACAGTGCTGGTTGTTTTTCTCTTGCTCCATTTGATATTAGCACCCAAGCTCAGTCAAGCCGTAGCAAAAAAGGGGATTGTCTATTACCAGAAGTGGTCATACACATACCCAGTCACTTACAGCAGTAAAGTGCAGCGAAATAGAGTCAGTTGTAGGCATCTGAAAGTGCCAAGGAAGAAAAGAATATCACTGCCAGGAGGTTGCTATCACTTACAGTCATTTCCAGCTTGTGGGAAAAGCTGAAGAGAAGGGTGTGCTTGCATTTGATGAACAGCCACTCCTGTTTTACACTCAGATCTGAAAAATGTTTCAACAAATAACAAACAAATCGGACTTTATTTGGAAGAAAACTCCTACAGCAGTGTCCTAGTTGAGATTGCTTATGTGGTTGAGATTGCCTATGTGTTTGACAAAAGTATTATACCAAAGTACACTGGCAGTCAGCAAAGATCAGTTCAGTTTGGGTTGTGAACGCTATAGAATTGTCTGAGTAGTATTGAACAGGTGTTTGACGAAAGTCCAAGCCAAAAATCTTGGAGCAGTTGGCTAAAAATTAGATCTGATTTAGCTTGGGCCATTACACCCTGATTATGTTGCTGTTAATTATGTGCAGAAATAAAAGTATGAACAACAAAAGAAGTCATCTAACAAAGGATATTATGAAAGGATTATGTGTTGAGTTTAATCACCACTAGCAAATGGTGAGCATACAATGACATGAATAACTATGTGAAGTGAGAATACCAACTAATTACCATTATAGTCATTACACAATTGCAAGTGCGAATTGAAGAGCTTCAACACATATGCATAGCTTGCTGAAAATGAAAGGATATTGCAGATGAAAACACAAGATAACTGCAAGCAAAATAATCGTCATGCAACAAGACAAGAAGAAATGAGATGCACCATTTAGATCTAAGATGTTCAGCTCAGGTTATTTCCCCTAGGTTATTGGTGTGCTTGTCTTCCTTATTTTCAGATTTGATTGTTCAATTATGCGCAAGGAAAACTGGTTGGGTTTTCCCCTAAGAAATATGTAGATCTAGCTTCAGCAAGACTGGTTACAATGGTGAATCATCTAAAAAGAGCAGTGAAATAATGTAGTGGAAGAAGAAAGGAACAAGTAATTAGACCAGGTGCCTTGAGAGATGGGTAATGGAGTCAATTTGCTCCTCCAAGATGGAAATCTGAAAATAAAACCCAAAAATTTGTAGAAACCCTGAGGCAGTCCACAATTTTTTCCAAGCCAAAGTTTGCCTGACTAAACCCCCTTTGCTCCAACTCGCTGTTGATCAAAGCAATGACAGAAAATCACTAGACAGTCTAAGATCATCAACATTCAGCCACCATGGAGTTAGATTAATCATACAAGGTAACAAGGGTAACAAAACAAAACTCAGAAATAAAAGCATGAGCAATCTATTTCCACAATCTTATTTTCTTACCGAGATCTCAAAGGTTTTCAACAGTTTTAAGATTCAGACACAATATGAAAACAAAAATGCATAGATAATACCTCAGTTCTTGTTGAAATCTATGATCACATTACCAAAGGAGAGAAAGAATCGAAATCACTATACCAACATACACCACAAGACACAAGAAATTTCAGAAATCACAAGTTCATTCTCATTTCCAGACTTTCTCCTTTTACAATGAAATTGCCCTCATCTTTTATAGAACAAGAGGGGCATGAATCCCTAATTCTAAAAAGATAAATGGCTGAGATCTGATAAGAATGAGATTTACAAAACAATGGATGAGATTAAAACTTTACAAAGTTGAGTACATGAAATGCCAAGTCGCCCTCTAGAGGGGCACGATAGCCAAGTAGCTGAGATGGGCCATGCCAAGATGCCAAAATGGATCAAGATGCCAAGGTGGACCATGTAGAGATGCCTTCCCATCAAATCGGATAGCTGAAGTAGAATGAGATAGACAAGTGCAGCAAGCCTCTACCAATGAATTCACCCTTCATGGAAAAATGTGCCCTCATGGTCAATTCGCTTTCCATAGTGGGCCAGGAAATATGCCAAGTCATCACTGGAAACCAAAGGAAGAAGTCCACACAATTTCTAGAGTGACTCTCATGCCAAATAATCCAAAAGAATTTTCCCTTTATGGCTTAATTTTTAACCCAATGATGCTTGGGCATTTTTGTAAATCAAACCTTAGTAAAAGGTTTGATTAAATGCCATTAATCCAAAATTGATGAATCCGTGTGAACCAAAATTGCCCATGATGAGTCCTTGTAGCCTCTGAAGATCATATATGCCAAAATCCATGCTCAAATTACCCTGGAAGAGCCTCAAATGCTCTACTCCAAATCGTTAATTCTAGACTTAGACATTTTTTAAATTCAACCTTAGGACAGGTTCGATTAATTGCCTATTAGTTCAAATATACATAGAACCAATGGAGGAGGGATCCAATTTCCTTCCAAAGTTCATGTGAATACAGAATGATGAAGACATATGTGTATGGTCTGCTGTCCGGTCTGGTTGACCAGGTCAGATTGCTGAAAAAGTCAAACTTGGTCAAACTTGACCATTGAAACTTTGGACCTCTAAATATCTATGGAAGGAGGATTTTGACATCTCCAATTCTTTGAATTGATGAAGTATTGAAGTCAAAAAGTCATCATATAGCCTAGCTCATAGATCATGATGATATACTACATAGGTCTTAGAAGGATTATTGCGGTTAATGTTTTATGAATACATCAAAACCATATCAACATCAAAATACTTACAAGGATTATTTCTTCTTTGGATGGAAGTGGATGGATTGTTCAATGGTTGGTCAAGTGAGTTGGCCTAGGTTAACTGAATGACTCAAGGTGAAGGAAATAGGGATCCTCTGTGGTCTTCACCATTAGTGCGAACAATAGGGATGTGTCTCAACAAGGGATTGTGTTATGAGATATTTCCCTCATTTGACCTTAGCACTAAGACTCCCCTTTACTATTTTCTTTTCTTTTATCTGCTCTCAATATTTTTTTGAGTTATTTTGAGCCTTGTTACAATGATAGTTATGTACCAAAACTGATACAATTACCAAAATTTGTTTGCCTCGTCTCACATTAAGGCATGAATTTATGCCCTTGATTCTTGTTGCATTTCTTTTTTTCAATATGAGTTTAAGACTTTAAGTTGGTTGTTTTTACATGGGTTGTTTTATGCAAGCTGTGTTTACAAATTCCTGTGGTCTCTTAGTCCATATTCCACCTTGAAATGCGTCATATATTTTGAATGGATGTTAAAGTTACACTTTTTTAATATTATGTAAAGTTTACACCACCTACTCCTTTTTGTTACTATCATTTGCAAGATGGTCAGAATGTAAATTGGTGTAAAATTGGCATTAGGAATTGACTTCTTTTTGCTTTAGTTTTTCTTTTCCAAACCAAATTATTGGCCTTTTGGAAAATATTACAATGTTTGTTCTACTGATGCTTTCCATCTTACTGAATTATTTTTCAGGTGCTCAGGTTCTCATAATTATGGTCACTAATGAAAAGCAGGCTGAAAGTGTACTGTTTGGAGATGGAGGGGCAGTTGCAGGTATGCAAATGGATTTTCTTAAAGTGTATGAATTGTCTGGTATTTTCATCTTTCAAACATGTATAGTGTGGTGCTGACTATTATTTTCCTTCAGAATCTTATGTTGGTATATTGGTTGTTCTATACAGCTTTGTCAGATGGGGCATCAATAATATTATGTTCCACAGTATCACCAGGCTTTATAAAAGAACTAGAGAAATGGTTGGCAGGTATTGCCAGGTTTTAAACTTTTTTGGGATCTAGTTTCTCTTTCCAGTTTCATATCAAATTAAAATGGAATAGTAGGGATATAATAAATCCAATTAATTTTGAACCTTACGAATCTCTTAGTAGTTTATTCAGAGGAGATATTTTCAGAAGCAAAATATATTACTGCAGCTAAATATCATTTTCCATGCATGCTAGATTATGATTGGCAGTGTTCTTGTATCTTAGATAGCCTATGCTATTGATGAATTCTTCCATGTCAGTTGAGAGAAACGAGGGTGGAAATTTTGAATTCAATTTTTATTCCATGATCGAAAAGAAATTTTGTGCAAACTCTACTTACAAAGGCAAATATCTTTCTTTGTGCATTCAGTTATACACAAACAATTTAAATATTGTCAGTGCAAGAGGAGTTTGAGGTGTTGTGGTGCATGTGCATTCTTGCTGCAACAGTCCTTTTCTTACTTTAATAGCTGTCTGTCCTTTCTGAATCACTGGTTCATGCTCACCATTAGTGTTTGAGCTTCCTGTCAAAAGGCTTTGCCGCTTTTGAGAGCCCTTAATGGTTCATTTAGAACCCCACTAAAGATTCATTCGATCTGTATTCAGCCCTTACTATTCATGGTAATTCTGTTGCTGCTCAAATGAACAATGGCAACTCTGAAGACTCCAAAAATTTGTCCCTCGGTTGTATCCCAAGGTAATGAAAATGACTGTTGAAATTCCTATTGATGTTTTTGTTTCGGAATGGGAGGTTATATGCCATGAATACAGGCAACACACACTCCTAGAGTATATGTTGATCACATTCCTATAGAGGTCATGATTGAATGCTTGCTGGTGGTGTGGGAGCTACACAACTTGCATTGCCAGAGTCCTAGGAACTTGGATAAAGTATTTTTGTTTTGTTTTGTTTGTTTAAAGAGTCCATATGCTAAGTAATTGCTTCTTGTGGATGTTTGGTATGCAGGAATTAGTGTTACTGGGAGTGTCCTCCTAGGCCATGCTCTTGGTTCAGAAGTGCGCTCTGAGCAGGAGCATTGTTATAAACTATAAGTTTAAAATTGAATATTCCAATTGTAAATAAAATACAATATGTAAATGAATAATTGAATGATGAATGACCTTGGCAATTTTAGGCCTTATAGTTATGGTGTCCTTCCACATAAAGTTATGCCTTTACATGATCACCCTTTTAATAATGATGTTAATGTTCCTATGTTTTATGGTCTAGTTGTATTGTATTATTATTATTGTCCTAGGTTTTATAGTCTACATATATTATAATATTAATGATGTTATTTTATATACATAACATTGTCTCCCTTAAAGAAGCTTTATGCTCAAAGTGTTCCTGATTGTCCTCAAAGCATTCCTAAGAAGTATGGAGAAGTATTTGGAAACCCAGTTGACCCATCCATATAAGAAGCAAAATTTGTGGAACACATTCTTGGAAGAAATCCCATAGCTAAATCCAGTTTGAGAATCATTCCATCTTCCTTTCTTGCTTTAAGGGAATGAATGACTTCTTGAATGATCACCAAAAATTCATAAATTTGGTGACCTGTTACAAATTCTCCCTGCTCTTCAGATATTAGGACCTGCAATAAAGGCTTAAGTCTAGATGCTATGAGCTTTGTTATAATCTTGTGCTCATCTGCGTCTTTTAGCAATATGTGTTATATGTTTTACTTTCTTTATTGAGATCTATAATCAGATTGTTTATATGCATTGATGCGTTAACTATAATTCTTATAACTTTTGTTACAGATGAGAGAAGGGACTTACAGTTAGTGGATGCTCCTGTATCTGGTGGTGTGGTGAAGGCTGCTAATGGAAAGCTGACTGTAAGTATAGTCAGTGTGTTTTGAATCTTGATTTTGGTTGATATATAAATATTACTTGTAATTTACTTTTTGGTTATCAGGTAGCTTAATTGTTTTGGTGCAACAGCTTTTTTCCTTTTGTTTCATATGAAAATCAATCTATAGCAAACATTTATTGGATTTATTCAAAGGCCAGTTAACCTATGAAATCGTTCTATAGATAATGGCTGCCGGAACAGATGAAGCATTGACGCGCACTGGTGCTATTTTATCTGGTAGGAAAACATCAACAAATACAATGGGACAATTGCACACCCTGTAGTTCCTATTTGAATCTTAGCCTTTCTGCAAAATTTGATTGTGAGTTGTTATTCAAAGAATGCCAACATTGATGTTTTATGACAATCAGCTTTGAGTGAGAAACTATACATTATCAAGGGTGGGGCTGGTGCTGGCAGGTATATATCACTGAAAAGTATCATTCTCTGAAGTATTTTTCAGGTAGTGAGAGAAAGTAATCTTTTTCAGCAAACATTTGTAGGTCAGCAGTATGCTTTCTTGAGATTGTGAATGCATTGCTCAAGCAGGAGTGTTAGAGTGCTTAATGTCTAACTTGGGTTGTGCAGATTGTACAAATACTCATATTCAAAGGCAATTTAATTTCACTTTTACAAGTTTGTTGGTTTTGCTAGTTCTGTGAAAATGGTAAATCAACTTCTTGCTGGGGTTCACATTGCATCTGCTGCTGAAGCAATGGCATTTGGAGCTCGTTTGGGTCTGAACACACAGAATTTATTCGATATTATTTCTAATGCTGGTGGAAATTCTTGGTATGTGCTAAAACCTGCTGCCAGCTGAAGTTGAATATGTGTTATCCCAATTTATTTTGAGAATTTCCTTTTCTTTAAGTGCAGCTATTTGTTTGTATTAAACTTTTTGCTCATCCATACTTCCCCTAAATGGTTGTCATAATTATTCTAAACTCAAGTGCCAAAGTCCACTTATTGGCATGAAACCTACAATTATGACACTTAATACAGCCATATTTTCGAGTTGAGGCTTTGAAGGCAATAATATCGGCAGTTTCAACCTTCTGAAATGTTCCTGGATATAATTGTAGGATCAAAGTCACAAATCAATAACTGGGGCATTATCAGCTATAGTCTTGATGCCTCAGATCATGAAATGGAGAACTCAGATGTCGAGTTCACATTCCAGTGATTGATATTACCCATTCTTCTTGTTAGTGTTATGGTTGTTAATCTTGACTTAGTGATCACTTGGTGGTCATTAATGTCATTTGTTGTGCACCATCAGTGGATAATTTATTATCCCACATTTGTCTTGAGTAATTTACAAGTGAAGTGAGAACCTCATTTGTAGGTGCTAGAGCTAGATTACGTAACCACAACCCTGACAACAAATGTGGGATAATAAATGATGCACTGATGGTGCACAATAAATGACATTAATGACCACTAAGTCAAGATTAGCCACTGTAACATGAACACCCACCTTAAGTTCATTGTTGAAAAAACCAGCATCAGCAAAAAATTGGTGGGGGGTTCAAAATACAACTTCTCAGCAACATTGGTGAAAAACTTGGCAAATCGCGGCAAGCATTAAAAAATACAAAATAAATTCATTTTTTCAATATTTTAAACATATAAACCAACAACAACATCAAATATACACATTGGCACATAAATATAGGAAAAACACCGATATATATGATGTAGTGGATTCCAAATAAAAAATGATATATCAAAGTCAATACTAAATCTTGAACCTGTATATTGATAATTCTAGATACATACAATATTTCTTTGATTTCTAAACTTTTCAAAGGGACATTTCCAGTAAACCGTATCCATTTTGGGAAAGCAAACCCATTTCTTCATGTTAGGTGAAACTTTAGAATATGTTTCTTTATGTTCTAAGTTCTAACTTCTCATAGACATACATTATGTTTTACATATATATAGTTTGTAGTATTCTCAAACCTGCAAACTCAGATTTTGATAATGCCAAACTAAAAGCTGCGCCTGAACTCTATACTACACTTGCACCCTTAAACCATACAATTATTCTAAGTGCTTTTCTCGAAAGGTGGAGAAATTTGAATATCTAATCAAATGGATTGCTAGTCATATATTGAAGGAATGAAACTTCTTTTACGAATACTAAAGAAAGAACTTATACAATCTTCTTTTCTATAGAAACAGTACTGCGAATTTAGAAAGTATGCAAGAATCTGAGAAATTTGACTATAATGAAATGATTTACTGGTCATATATTGAAGGATTGGGACCTCTTCTAGTAATGCTAAAGAGAGCATTTATGCAAACTTCTTTTCTATAGAGACTATGTTTCAAAAGCATGCAAGAAATAGAAATAAGTGCAGTCTTGAAATGCAAGTGGAAAATGTAGAACTGTTACTTTTGGAATTCAAATAGGATTCATAGAAATCATACATGGCAGTTTGTGTGATTTTGTCTTTGAATTTCTTTGTTTGTTTTCCACAGGATGTTTGGAAATCGTGTGCCACACATGCTGGAAAATGACTACACCCCCCATTCAGCTATTGACATCTTTGTGAAGGATCTGGTGTGTTGTAATGAACGGGGAATGGAAATAATTAGTTCTTTTTGTGGACAATAAATCTTTTCACTACCCATGTAGTTTTATTAACTCTTTTTTTTTTCATCTGCTTGTGTATGAAGGGAATTGTGCTTCATGAGTCTAGAGGACTAAAGATTCCACTTCACATTACAGCTGCTGCACATCAACAGTTTCTACTAGGTAACGATTCTTTATTGACAGTTGGAGGAATGTGGAAGTGCCATGTAAAGATTGCAAATCTGTTATTGAATTCTATTTGAACAGTGTCCTATGCAGTAGTGACACACAGTTCTGTATCTTTTAGAATAATCCTATATTTAAATCCTGAAACATGACATTGAAATTATTAATAAGGAACTAGTAGATATATGGAAATAGTACCATATATGCCAAATAAATTATCAAAATGTTGGCCTCATAACATAACTTAGAATCACATGTTTAGCATAATAGGGAAATTTTGGCTATGCTAATGTCAGCCCACAGTGTTCCAGCCTTTCATAAAGATTCATTGTAAAAAGCAGAGACAACGTTAAATATAAAAAAAGGATAGACATATTACTCATTCATAAAAGACTAAACCATATTCGTCATTCAATAACATTTGTACCAGAAATTAAGTGAGAATTCTATTAGACATTAAATGACAATTGTATTAGACGTTAATAATAATGATCAACTCATTAAACAACTATATGTCCGAAGTACTGGAAATGGTAAATGGGAGACGACAAGAAATGGGCAATCGAGGTCACAGCAAGCATTGGGAATTTGTAATAGACATCTTTAGAAACCACAAGAAAGGATGAGATAAGATAATTTTTTTAAATATCCATAAATGACCAAAGAATAGGTCAATGGGAATAGAAAATAGTAAATGCATCTAGTTAACATTGGAAAATGGGAGTGTTGCAATCACTCCGAAATGCTAAAATACGTAAAGATAGAAAGTAAAGTGCACTAAATGAAAAGAAACACATGAGAAAGGGTGACTCAAAATTGTAAACCCTATTGAACATTAGAGATAGAGTAGAGATAGAGGTAGAAGTAGAGGGGAGAGTAAAAACATCCTTGACATCATTTATTGTTGTGAAGGTGCTAATGCAACGACAGATAATGTCCTTTGGGGAATGCCCACCGTTTAAGTTGCAGGAAAAAGCCAGAATAGGGGTTACACCATGTGTGTTTAGATATGGAAACATGTGTGGTATGGCTTGGAAATGCATTTTCGACCGTATGAATGCATCCCATGTGTGGGAAACACACTTCATATGACCAAAAATGTGTTTCCAAGCCATAACATTCATAGGATGTGTTTCCTTTTTTAAATCCACTTATTTTGAGGTGGGTTGACTTGTTTTTTAACTACTTTTGACCAAAAATGCTAACAATTAATGGTAATGTTAGATTCTTCAGTAAAAGGATAGAAAAGGAAAGATAAAGGAAATGTCAACTTGGACTTCATATGAAAAAAGTTGAATTTCATATCCCGCTTAAAATTTAGCAAACTTAACAATTTTTAGGATTTCAGGATTGGCAAGATTGCAGCATTTTCATTGGATTCTATCATGTATTAGGGTATGAGAATGTCATTAAATCAAGAACACCAATCCCTTTATTTACCCTGATGTTCATGGCATTGATTGCTGAACTCCTTTGTCATGGCTTTAGCAAAAATGTACCTTTCACTCGAGCCAAAATCATTGATTAGGCAAGTCTAGCTTTTTATACCATATTTGAAGGCCTAGATTAGGAAGTATCATCGAAATTGAATGGTGCTGACTAATGTCCTTGGAGGATCAAGATAGAGGCAAAGGCTAGACGAGGACGTAGAGGGTGATACTAATGATGAGGATCTCATTATAAGCAATGGTGGAACATTGCTTGTGATTTATGTTTGTCATTTAAATGTTCTTGCTCATTTATTCCGAATGCTTTCTTTCAAAGTTTCAATATAATGTGCTATATATATATATTGTGTATCCCCATTTCCAAATTTTTGAGGGGTAGTGTTTCCAACACATTTGCGTTTTTCCCAAACCACCCTCAATGTTCTCTTCAAGGTCATTCTTCTTTGAAACTTGTAGATCAATCTTGATTCTTATTCACTTCACTCGACAAAGACTCGTAATCAAGCAAATCATAGTTTTTTTAATCTTCCTCTTCATCATGGTTGCTATCATCGCTTTCATTTGAATTATCTTCTTCTTCATGGAGATCATTCTCATCCCCTTCTCTAATATCTGGATTGTGGTGATTCCCACTTCATCCATATTCTTTGATTGTTGCTTTGGACTGGAAAATTTATTACCAGAATCCATGATGCTTAGAGAGTCTTATATCGGTGATGAATGTGGACGTTGAGAAATTAATTTGAGATTTTGCAATATCTTGGCAAGTATTTTGTTGCTCTCAACAAATATTTCAATTATGGTTTTCATCTCTTCCATTTCTATGAATAAAGGCTCCAAGCTTAGTGGAAGCTTCAATATCAGACCATAGTGTATCTAATACCACTTGAAGGGAATCAATCATAGATATACAAGATTGTATAAAATTTATATTGATTAATTCATAAGTGGTGAGCTACAACAATGCATGGCTCATATTTATACAAATATCACTATGAAATGTGACTTTTCATACAAAGTCAACCATTTATAAATGTTTATTAATTATTCCTAATTATCTTAGTATACTAATCCTATTCTATTTTGGGGTATTCTACAAGTTTCTTCTTCTAAGGGTCTTCAGAGATAGATCAATGCTCTTTCTAGCTTCTATGACCTTTGATATTTGACAATTAACGTAGATGAAACCAAGGTCTCAATCTTCAATGTGTCAAAGCATGAACTCACTAATTACCTATGTTGCACAAGTTTCTGGAACATGGGAACGTTGGGAATGTGGGAACAAGTTTCGGATACGACTAGAGGTTTCCCCGAAATTTGCAAGAAACGACAGGTTGGGAACAACAATAAAATATATTAAAAAATTAAAAATATTAAAAAAATTAAAAATATTAAAAAAATTAAAAATATTAAAAAAATTAAAAAACTAGAACTAAGTCTTACATATAATATTATAATGATATATAAGATTTAAGGGGATGAAGAAGGGGGAAGATAGAAGTTGTTTGTGCCCTTTTGCTTTGCTTTGCACTTCTTGCTTTTGCTTTAGCCTTTGGGATTTTTGCTTTGCCTTCTTGCTTTCCTGTAAATAAGAGCTTTGAACTGAGGCTAGTTAGTGATTAGTATTGTTAGTATATAAACAAAAGAATACAAACTAGAACTAAAAATGATGAAAGCTTTAGAAAATAAGAACTAGATACTAAGTAGATCAACAAAATAATGTAAACTTTTGAAACTTTGAACTACTTAAGGAAGAGCGAAAGGATCAAGAAGATAATGAATTTAAATGATGGATCCAACTCTTAAGGAGAGCAAACAGGCTTTGAAGAGATAAGCATGAAGCTTAAAACCTACTTTGCATGGAAGAGAGCGAAATGCATGAAATATGGAACTTTTGAAGTAGAACAATTCGCTTTTGTAACAACAGAAAGGGAAAAGAGTTTGATAATTTTGATTTAAAAGGTGAAGGAAGGAGTCCTTTAACTCAGTTTTGAAGCAAGAGAAGGAGAGGTTGGAGATCCTGCAAACACAAGGAGATTAGATCCAAAATATATTTTTAATGAAGCCAAACAAGATGCAGCTGTGCTCAAGCTTGTCTTCACACCTAGTGATCCTGCAAATCTACACAAGAACTCAAATCAAGTGAGATCAAAGACTAGTGTGCTAAATAAACAAAGATTTAATCAACATCAGTACAACTTAATACAGTTTGTTCATTAAAATCTTGGAAACCTCACACAAGTAAACAACTTGAAGCCTTCAAATGATTAGTCCATGGACTAAAATGATAGTCTTCTAAGCTAGATACAATTACTACACTTGCATAAGAGGAAAGGAGATTAGAATGGTATCACCTCAATAGTTTAAACATGCATTCATCATTTGAAACCTTGCACCCATGGACCTCCAAAGTCTTCAACTTTTATTGCAAAAAAATATATAAGCCAAAAGCATTACAATTCTCAGCAAAGGTCTCGTGCAATCCACCTTGAATAATGGAGCTTGAGCCTGCTTTTATAGCACAAGAGGAAGGAATGCGAATTGAGGAGATAGGTAGGGTTTTAGGAATGCGCAATCCAACAAGAGAGAGCCAAGCCCGTTGATTGAAGAGTTAACTGAGTTCGGTTGGTAGGATGAGCTGACATGGCCGCCACATAAGCAAGGCGCCCTCCTCTCCATTGTAAACAATGCCCACGTATTGGAATATTCGCCCACCGAAACTTCGATTGGAACCTTCACTCGCTCAACTCGTGAGCTTGAATCTGCCCACGTGAGGGAGGCCCACCCATTTCATCTTTAATTTATTCCATTCGCTTATCCAAAGTTTATTTGGCATGTGCTTTTATTCAACCATCATGCTCGTACACCTTATGAAACCCACTTTCAACCTTTCCATAATGATTTTTTAATCATTTTTGAATTTTTAAAATTTGTCCTCGGTGCAATTTGTGGCATTTTAGTAATTTAAGTGCCATTTTGTAGCACCCTTAGGAAAAAGTGCCACAAATGCCAATTTGGTCGCCCGAAACCCAGGAAAAGTGGTTTCTAGGTTAAAGAGGACGCTTTGACCGTCAAAACGAGGCTCCCCACGCCAAATTCCGCCTCCAGATTAAGCTTTTATTACATTTTGAATTTTTCCAATTAAACCATTAAAAATGGTCTAATTTTACGGAAAAAATTATTTTTGCCAGAGTGAAACCAAACTCCTAGGGGACCTAGTGCATGTCCATACGACTCAATTTAGATGGCTAGCATGTAAAAAGTCCTAGACATGAAGACTTTAATAACCTCCCTAGGTTCGACCACTATGGTAAATACTGCAGCTTTGGAGGTATGAGTGAAAAACTCAGGAATTATATGTCACTGAAGAGTAATGTATCACCCTGATGGTTAAACCTAAGGTAAGCCAAGTCTTTTATAAAAGGACCATGCTTAGACTAACTTGTTACAATTCCCCCAAGGGGGTATGGACATGCAGTTTATTACAAAAGGGGCAAAAATTGCCCTGAAAATGACTTCTGAACTTCTGAACTCTGAAGATGAACACGTGTCATGTTGATGAAACTGGCGGCTCACTAGAAGTTCGACTATTGTACAAAATAGTTGGTAACGGGTGCTCTTAGAAGGATGAAGCCGTCATGTAGACAGAAAGATCTCTCTGTGATGAGATATGAAGATACCTCACTTGTGCAATTCGCCCATGCAAGGATAACGAGTTCTCTTGATCCTGTATAAAGCTTGAACCCTGCGGAATGCTGAAGAATGATACCTGATGATAGTAGTAATGCTAAATCTAGATGATCCAACCCTGATACTGACTAGGGCAGATAGATTTTGCTGCCAAAATACACTGAATGGTTGAGAGGTGTGCCCTCAACCCTAAATGGCTCACTGAGCTCTCCAAATCGACTTCTCAAATCACTAATCAAATAAGCATACCTTACTCACTTTATCTTTCTTTTATAACTTTTACAGGTTTGACCTAACTTTTGCATGACTAGGTCACTTTTCTCTTCTAATTTCCTGTTGACTTGCATGCAGTGCTTTCAGTGTGTATGAAAGCTCACATAAGGTGTTTCAGTGCATGCATCATGAAACATTGCCCACATGTCATGCATGCAGGTGGCCCCTAGTTCCTGTGGTCCTCATTTACCTACTGATGATCTAATAACCATGAATTAAGATCTTCTTATGGTGTAAATGGCATCAATCCTCATTCAATTCCCTGAATGTTAGTACCTGCTCGAACCTATGGGAATTAGATAGGTTAGCAGGATGGTCCTCTGTGCTTAAGCAGACGAGGACATTACATAAAGTTCCGATAAATTCCTACCGTGTTTGAGTTGTTTTAAACCAATTCCTTGTTTTTTGACAATATTTAAAAATGTTCCGATTACAAAATGTGTTGTTGGTCAATGTGACATTTTGTTGTAAAATGTAGATATGGTGCTCAGTCTGATGTTTTGGCTCCTCTAGCATATAGGCTGGAAGAGGAAGCAAATACTTTTACAGTAATTGATGTAATTCTGTAATATAAGACTTTGTTTTTGTAATAGATTTTTTTTTTATTGCAACTAACTCAGAAATGCATTTTTTAAAGGAGTTGAGCAGATTAGCATCAAATTTTAAATATATAAACTGTCCACATTATCCAAAGGATTCCAAAGATGTTTAGTTTATATACTATACACATTCAAAAAAATGGAATTCGCATATCTTAGAATAATTTTTAACATTTAAGAATATGCCTCAGAAATATATTAAATAATGATATAGGTAGATCCATCTCTCTGAAACACTTTTCTGCTGTCCTTTTGATAGATCTGACTCATGTGAGCACATTTGTACTTTGTACTTTTCCTATATTAAGTTGCATTAAAATATGAAGTTAGCTAACGTCCATTTTTAGACTTGATTCGGTTTCAAATTGTTCTACAAGCTTAAGTACTTTGAGTCAGTACGCAAATCTATAGTATTGCACAATAAATCAACTCTGGCTGAGATCATAGGGAGACCATTATATGCGAACGAATTTGTTAAGTTGAAAGTTGAAACTCAAAACATGCTTATTATCAGTGGAGAATACCTTGTAGTTGTCATTATAATACATGGGATTTGTCTACCTTCCCTTGAATGTTACAAACATATTCGTACTTTATAAATATTACTTTCGGTATGTACATGCAAATTCTAGGGTTGTCGCATGGACTTTGTTGAAAATGCAATTCAAATTTTGAGTTTCTTTTTCGATTGTACTAATTTCCTAATTGCTTTACTAATTTTATTAATTTTGAAATAGGTTCTGCTGCCGGTTGGGGTCGATGGGATGATGCTGCTGTAGTTAAGGTGATTAGCGTTTCCTTTTCATTAAAAATCAAATGAATACTAAAACAATCATAACATAGAACATTTAATATTTAAAACCACCAAGCCCTTGCGAAGAAAATTTATCACTTCCTCGAGCACTAATAATAGTATGAGCATTTCTAACATCATAAATTTGATTTCCAGTGCTTAATATTAGTTACAAGATCTTAGCTGCTTCGGTGGATTTCCTAGCCATCTTTTCCTATATGTAGGGTGTTTTTAAGAATTTAAGATAATCATTACCATTTGATGTGTTCATTTTTTATTAAAGAAGTTATTTCGAGATTTCTACACCATTCCTTTCTTGAAGATATTAACCAGCATATATCCATCTTAAAAGGTGATCTACCAAGCATCGAGAGGGATCAAATCTCTCGAGGTGCAAAACCCTTTTTAGAGTGCAAATGATGAGGAAGCATTTTATTGTGTAGTTTTATATGCATGCCCTTCTAAATGTTTTAAATAGCCGACATATTATTTTTTATAATATTTTATTATTTTCTAAAAAGGACATGTATCACCTCCAGGATGAGCACGGAAAGAGTTACACATCCCCTTACTGGGCTGTAGAATGCGCCTCTTTGGCGCAATGATACTGAGCCCATTTTAAAACAATTATGATTGAATTATTCTTGTGTTCCCTGGCTTTAAAAGCTGCAAGATTAAGGGTATGATATGAGCACTTCGTGTAGGAATTTATACAAGAGTATACACAGCAAATAATACATATATAAATGCAGAGTAATAAATGGCAGATCTATTAATGATGCTACAACAAGTACATGAATGAGAGCCCAAGATAGGTTACCCACTTTGCAAATGCCACTTTCAAGTATTCTTGCCCCAAACTCGAAATCTGACACCTTTATTCCTAGTATTTAAGCATCTATGGTTAACGATATTATCCATTTAGACTTCAGAAAAACTCACAATAGAATTTTATTGGTTGATGTTTTGAACCATAAGATTGGTTCGTCATCAGGACACAAAGAAGTCGAAGAGGAAAAAGGTTGATCATCATCAATAAATACCATCTTCGCAATGATGGAAAATGTAGCCAAGATAAAGTATGAAGGATAGGTCAGCCAGGCTCAAGGAGAGTGAGAATAAACCTTCATTCCTCTTTTAGATGACAGTTGTTAATGTACAGCATGATCCCTGTTCCAATATTGAGTGCCTTCTGCTTTGTCTTCAGTCCTTTGACAACACCTAGGTTACAAAAGCCTCTTTGGGCAGAAGCCTCTTTGGCTCATAGAGTTGTACACCTTAATTAACACCAACTCTTTGGGTTATAGAGTTGTACTTCTTAATTACCAGCAACATAAATCCATCTTAAACCCTTAATTTCTATTGAGGTGTAATTTTTTAATTATTTTTTTAAAAGAATTTACACATCAAAATATTAAAATAGTAAAAGAATTTACACATCAAAATATTTGATTCCTCTTGGTGCTTGATATATCCAGGTTTAAGATGGATCGATGCTGGTTTTATTTTTTTTTCTTTTGTGTAAAATTTAAAATCGAGTAACATATGTTGCCTAATAGCTTTATATTTTTTGTTGTCATGTATGCGCAATGACAACATTCTTCCCCATACTGGGTTGTAGAGCACCTTGCTACTGTCGGTGCAATTATTTTGAACTCAAGCATCCCTCCAATTTATGATCTGGCCCTTGTTCTGGAAACCACAAATCTGTCAACTCCCATCCACTAGGTTGTTGGGTAACCAGTAGGGGAGCCCACCTATTATGTAGAAGAATCCCCTAGTATATGATGTGGCTCTCGTTTTTATTGCTTTGGCCTGTCTCACTGCCTTATCAAGCTTCTGTGGCTACTTTATTACAACCAACTTCTTTGTCTTCTTTATGCAATTGGATCATATTGTTTTTTCGTCTAGGTCGATAGATTAGGGCACACAATCATTTTCAAGGTTTGGACACATTTTGTCTTTTTCTCGGTTTGTTGCATTCACACCAGGCTCACACTACCAAAAAATGCTTAAAACCCCTATTAGTTTCTGTTGGTTGCTTTGTTACAGCCAACTTTGGTTTTTTTGTACAAAATTGGGTCAGCTTTCTTCTTTTATGTTGTTTCTGGGTTTACTATCAAATTTTACTTTGTTCCCTGCACTGGTGACTCACAAAAGTAATTATATGTTTCTCTTTGTTGTAATCACAACCTTTTGTTCGCATTTCCTATTTTCTAGGGGCATATTCATGCAATTCTGAATTTTGCCGCCTACGGCTGGAATAGCGAGTTCTAACCTAGACACCCAAAAAAATGTTGAGCTGGCTGGACCCGATGTTACAAATACATAATTTCTTCTACCAAACTGCAAAAACCTTCATGTGACCAAAACATTAATTTTTGAGGGAAACCTTACAATTTGTCAAAGATGTCTTTGTTGTAAAATGCCATGTGTTCTTTGGACAATTTTAGCCATAAACATAAACTTTTGGTTTAAAAAAGTCTTTTGAAACTGCTGTAACGTAAGTTATATTTTTTTAGGCTTGAAAAAAAACATACACTTTTGGTTTGTGTTTCCTAATTTTTATGCAGCTAACTAAATCGTTTAAATTTTGAAGATTTCTGTATAAAATTTACCTGTAGAATTCCCAGGTGTAGGGGTGCAATCTGGTCTGAAACCTTCACACATTTGCACTTAACTTGGCATCTCTGCCTCTTCTGGGAACTTCTATATTTTGATTTCGTCCGCGTGTCCAATCTGTTATAAAGCCACTCTCTCTGCAACGTTTCTGCCTGCGATGGGCCTATAAATATCCCATGAGATTAGGGCACATGCTTTTTTCCAGCTCTACAGATTAGGGTGCACATTTTTTTCCAGTCTGCTGGATTCACGCCAGGCTCACTTCGTCCCAAAACATGCTTGAAAGGTGGATTATTTTCTTCTACAATAATCACAATGCTGATATGAGTTTGTAGTTTGTACTGCTGTCCAATGTTGAATAAGCCTTCACAGGCATTATGTTGAGTAAATATTGACAGGTATGCCATAAGGCTATTGCTCTGCTGCAAGAATTGGATACTGTCAGGTTTGAATTTTTGTATGCTACTGTAATGCCAACGAATTTTATTTATATACCATTTGAATAAGTAATAGTATTTCACTGCGTTGTTAATAAAATATTTAACACTGCTGCCACAAGGATCAAGTGGGTCTGGGCCATACTTAAAATAATGTGTATGCTGACATTGGAAGGCCATGGAAGCCTCTGCTGCCTTTGGAACGGAATTATTTCGAAATATATAATGCTACCGCATTTATCTGACGTGCCAACTCTGCGGTATGTCTGAGCGGCCTGCTTTAGTGGTATAACAATTTTCTGCAGGATTAATTTGTTTAGAGTAAATTCAACCTTTGAGATTTAATATGGATGCCGTAGAACACTAGTAAAAAATTGCTATTAATCGATTTTCTGCAGGATTAATTTGTTTCGAATGAATTCAACCTTTGAGATTTAATATGGAGGCCCTAGAAGACTAGGAAAAAAATAAATGCCATTATTTGTTAATAGTCGTTGTCAGTAAGCAATGAGTTTGTATGACTTCTTTTCTGCAGGTTTCTGTGTGAATCTGCTTCTATTTCTTCCTGTTATTTTAGCCGCTTCTCTTTTGCGTGCTTTATGTTGCTTTGCTATCAGCTGTGTAGGGATTCTTGTCATTGATCGTCAGGGGTATGGTTGTTGCAGATTGTGGGGGTTGTCTCTCTGCTATTTTTTTGTACTCGATCAATCTAGATCTACAAAAAATAAAGCTTTCAGATTAATATCTAGTATTGTACTTAAATAAATCAGCTTTTAAATGTTTCTTTTTTCAAAAGGGAACTAATTTACTTAAGCATATTCAAAGTAACCGGAACCAAAGAGGAAGTTTGATTATAAAAGTGAAGGAGAGAAGGAAGAAGGAGCTGCTCAAGTGCTCAAGCAGAATGCCCAGATCTAAGGAGTACAACGGTTGGAAGCGGAGGGACTATGTCTTTCTTGAAGTGCTTGAAGAATGGTAGATTCAACCAAGATCATCCACTCCAATCAAGCTAGGAACCCAGCATCACTGACAATACTTACACAAAAGGGGATCAAATCTGGTATTTCAACAAATAAAGATTGAGAGAGCATAAGTACAACCTAGTACAGTCTGCTACTCCTAGATCTTTACAAGCAAAGAATAGTAAATGAAATCAAACTAGAATCATTTACCCTATATGTTAACAACAATCTTAAGGCCAGATAGATTACCACAAGAAGCAAAGCAAAAAAAAAAGGGCAACAATACAGTTACGTCACAAGCCAGTGACAATATTCATCCATACACAAATGCAACATGCCATGGACCTCCAAAGTCTTTCTATTAATCAAAACAGAGTTACAGTACAAAGCTTCATAGCTTGGGCGGATCCTTCAGTCCTCTGACCATGACCATATGAGAGCCCAATGGTTTGCTTAAATAGCAAAAAGGAGAAGAGGGAGCAGCATTATGGTTGAGAGCACGAAGGGGGCGCATCTCACAAATCATGGAGTGATTTGGGCGAATATGAAGAGAATGGGGGATTGCATGAGAGGTGGATCAAAGGATGGGCACCACCTCTCATGAGGTAGGCGCCATCCTATCCTTGGGATCTCCACCCAACTTTGGTCTTATCACCATTCAATGGGATGATGCCACCTCAAACAAATCGCCCTTCTTATGATATGCGATATATTCCTCACGTGAAGCAATGAGAGAGGGCGCATTCACTAAATCTTATGCAAACGAATACTTCATGATTTGACCTTTAAGCATGTGCTTTATTCATCTTACTAAGTCGCCCCTCTTAAGAGATAGGATTGCCACCTTTTCCCACATGCCAAATGCTTTATTTAATTCTATTTGTTTTGATATTTTGGTGCAATTTGTTGCATCTTTAGCATTAAAATGCCATTCTGTCGGTCCGATAAGGAAAAATGCTTCGAATGATAATTTAATCATATGAAACATAGGAAGACTGGGTCCCAGGGTAAAGAGAGCGCCTTGAGCGTGAAAACGAGTATCCTCACCAATGTTATCAGAACCGGACCAATCATCGAACGGACGAAGCCCAAAATGTGAACCGGACCGGAACCGGAAAAAAACCGGGTAAAAAACCGGTCGACTAAAAAATACATAAAATATTCATATTATGTAAAAAAACATATATATTCATGTGCATACATATGAATCCAAATCATTAATACAAAAATATGCAAAGTTTCTCATATATATAGCAAGTATGGGTGCAAATAACCAAAATAGCACCTAGTGCAAATGCAATACATCTCTGAGGTTAGAAGCATCAATGATAAATACATTTTCTCCAATACAAAGGATGGCCATTTCTTAATGAGGATAAAATTATAAATGCACTGCAATATAATGAACTGATAGAATTATTTTTGTTCACATATAATCTGGAGAGTTAGCATTCCCACTGATAGGAACAAATAAATAGGTACAAAACAGCTTCATCTGTTTCGCCCCTTCACATTATATATTAAACTGTGTCAGAAATAGTAGAACAAGCAAATTTAAGCCCACAATTCAACTTCAAATAACCTATTTTAACTATGATATTGTGGACTAATGAAATAAAGCCCATGTGGAATCAGATACCAATGTTCCTGCCAAGCTTGCTAACACCACTCCGAAGACAGATGGAATATTTTGAATTAGCAAACATCAATAATGATGTGAATATGTCCATAAAAGTAGACAATGCAGCCGATGCAAAAAATGGTACCCAACACTTCAACTCAGGAAACTGAGAAAAGAGAAGGAGGCCTCTGAAGCACAAGTTGTATAATTTATCAATAAACAAAAGAAAACACTAACTTAATCATAAAATTGTTAAAATTATGGTGGTGATCATATTGCAAATATGGCAATCATGATTCAGAGCATGTGAGCACATCTAGAATCATGCATACTAGCAGCTTACCTTAGAGATGTATTGACCGGTTAGGTTAGGTTAGAAGCATAGGATAGTTTTTTTTTTTTTTTTTTTTTAAATTGAGTTCCGTGGGCACAGTATGGACCGGCCGGTTCCTTGCTCGATTTGGAAAAAAATCCGGTCCAGCCGATTTTTTGCTCTGACCAGACCGACCACCCCTGTAAACCAATCGGATCGACCGGTTTTTCCGGTTCCGATAACATTAATCCTCACGCTAAATTCCGCCTCTAGACCATGCTTTTATTACACTTTGAAAATTTTCAATTAAACCATTAAAAAATGGTCTAATTTTATGGAAAAAATTATTTTTGTCGGAATGAAATCAAACTTCTAGGGGACCTAGTGCATGTGCATACGACTTATTATTGATGGATAACATTTTAAAAATACATAGACACATATGCTTTAATAACCTCCTAAGGTTCGAACACCATGGAAAATACTCCAGCTTTGGAGGTGTGAGTGAAAAACTCAGGAATTATATACCACTAAAGCGCAACACATAATTCCTAAGGAAAAAAAAACTCTAGAGTATCCCCTTGACAGCTAAACCTGAGGTAGGCCAAGCGTTTTACAAAAGTATCATGCTTAGACCAACTTATTACAATTCCCCCATGGGGGTCTGGACATGCAAATTTTACAAAGGGCCAAAAATTTGGCCTGATGGACTTCTGAACTCTGGCAATGAACAATGTAAGTTGTTCAAGTCTTTTGAGGTTCACAAGGAGTCCACCTAAGTACAACTTATGTAGTGACATCTGGCTCCAACTGCGGGACGTGTGCTCGATCTGGCCTTTATTCAAGGAGAGGATGTGAGAACACCAGAATATTTGGTTTCTATAATCTGTAAAAACATCTCAGCTTGACAAGAAAAACCCTTAGTAGCACAAGTTTTATGAAAACACCA
Source organism: Larix kaempferi (assembly GCA_027924585.1). NCBI lineage: Eukaryota > Viridiplantae > Streptophyta > Pinopsida > Pinales > Pinaceae > Larix > Larix kaempferi. The sequence continues at coordinate 10,933,704 of BSBM01000727.1, forward strand.
GTGGACCACCAGTTGTATTTATTTGAAAAATGAAACTAAGAAAAATTCCTAAATACACAAAGGAAAATATTGAAAATGAATGCATAAAGTAAAAATGCTCGCTTTGAGGAGCTTATTTTCCTACTATAAACATAATATAATAAAATTCTAAGTAAAATGAAAAATCCAATGTAACCATCTTAACATTTCATCAATATAACAGATTTTTGCCTTGTCTTTGGTTACCAGCCAAATCAAGGATACGTTTATTAGAAAGTGCAAACCTGCATGGATATTCTGGATGGGAGGGCTGGATGGGAAATCATAGGCATGTGATAGATCTTTGAAGTGCTTCCCCAAATGGTAAGTCCTCCTGTAGGCTTCTTCTATCCATGACTGGATAGGGATGAGAATTTTTTTTGAATGATAAGGCAGACCAACTACCTCATCATAATGATCCGAAAGGCTCTTCTGATAGTAACTTTCTGTGAAAGAATAAACCCCAAGCTGCTCCAAATCATAAGGAACCTCTGTATACGAAGACAATGGCTGAGACTGCTCTTCAATTCGCTATATTTGATCTGATTCTTTACTACACTGCCTTTTTAGGTCTTCCTTGTTGATGCCCATGCATGGCTTATACTGATCGTGTAAAAAGATTTCATACTCCAAGGTCTTAAGGTCCATGCTTTCTATGAAAACCTCATAAATGGTTTTTTCAATAAAATCAACAAGAGTTACTGACTTAAACTTTATTTCTTCATATATGTCATATATGGGATTTTCAAATATGCTCTCAAAGGATTCCGGTTCATCATTCACTTCTTGAGACATGGCATAGATGGGGTTCTCTATAAATGTCCAGTTATCATCATCAACATCTATGTCAGTCATGCGGGATTCTTCATCACTAATATCATATTCCATGCTATGTCTGTCTTCTTCATGGTCATAATCATCCTCATCAGAAAAAAGGTCATAAGGAAGTAAACCCTCCAAGCCTTCATCATCATATACATTACAAATTTCTTCATGATTTTCAATATGGGCTTCTGCAATGGTTTTTTCTGGAGGTGGATCAGAAGTACAAATGTGCTCATCATCACTGAAATAGTCTTGAAAAAATTCCCACTCTTCAGCATTTTTTGTTGAGGTAACATGTGAGGAGGGTCTTCAATAATATCTTCAATGAATGGTTCCTCACGCTGTTCTTCAATGGGATCAACATGAGTCTCTGAAAATGGCGTTTTATACATCACGTTGATATTGAATAACTCAAGCTCTTCCATATGAAATTCTTTTGAAGGAAAGAAGTGAGCAAGAGTGCTGCTAATGAATGATTCCATATGATCCTCACCCTGATGCCATTACCTCAAAAATATCTTAAAGAAGCAAATGAGGGAAGTAATAGATTTATCAAGAAGGCTCTCATAAAACCATCTTGAGGCATCCCCATGGAAAGAAAAAGCAAACATATGCATCATATGATCTTCATGGTGTATGTTAAACTCGCTCATTCATGAAAGGAACATCACAATATGGAATCTTGTTGAGTGTTCCCCATCATGACCATAATAAATAGGAAGGGAATACGATGTCTTTTCACCCTCAAGCTGATTAGGAAAGCCAGGAATTCTGAAGTAATCAATGGGTGGACATGCGAGGGAGATCCGAGTAGCAATTTCTCTTCTCTTGATATTCATATCAAAACAAATCAATGAACTCGGTTCAACCATGAGCCTTTAAGATTTTCTGTACTTGTATGGGCTCATCTACACACAAGAAGTCTCAACAATATATATGAGATACAAGGGTTTTATCCCTTCAATGGAGTCGCCATGTGAGAATAAAAAATATACCTTTTAAGATAATCATAGAAATTTCTATTTTTTGCTTTTCTTTGGAAAATTTATAAAAAAAAGAAAAAGTTAGTGGAGTCGCCAGATGAAAATTACAGATCTACTCTAAACATTCATCAAACAAAACAAAAACAAAAAGGTGAAAAAATCAAAAGTTGAATTCCAGGAATAAAAAGATTTATCCCCGGCAACGGCACCAAAAATGTTGCCGCCAGATCGCGCACCTAGTTAACACAGCAAAAATCTATGCTACTGCACGGTGCGCCCTTAGGGGCAAGTCTCGAGTCAAGGCTATCACTTGATCTCGACTCCTCCGTTTAGGCCAACTCCTAACCGAAGCCAAGGGGGGTAGTCCTTATGGAATGTTTCTAAGGCTATTAGAATGTTTCAGAAAAATTAATCATGGATGTTTTAAGGAGTTTTGAGAAGGTATGATTACAACAGTCCAAGTTCGTTTGCAAAAATGTTTTAAAGATATGCTTTCAACAATGGAAAATACAAGACTGCCAATATATAAAGATACAACAACAATTTACGATATTAAGCAAAAATAATGAATAGTGTTGTTGTGGACCAGTGCCAAATGGAGTCAATAAATAAGAGATGCTGCTGAAAGGGAAATGCTTTGCAAATGTCTCTTGGTTGATTTTAAATTATTAATGGTTTAAAGTTCGTTAAGGGAAATGGGGAACTCCCGAGATACCGTGAGGTACAGGGAGAAATGTCTGAAAATTGAGGGAAGGTGGCTCCTCACGAAGACGTGTGGGATGGAATGGAGTCTCTAGGGAGGTGTTCAACACTACACCAACAAGGGTGTAGCCTAACTGTGCCCTGAGGTCCCCTCCCAGTTGTTCCCACTTCTTCTGAGAAATTTGCCCACGCAAAACTCAATTATTGTAGTGCCGGATTTTCACTATGTGAGGGGTTGTTACTTTTATTATGATGAGTTATTAATTAAATGTGAAGATCTAAAGAGTGGCTACAATTCTTTCTGATTTCCCACAGGACCAGGCAAATTGCCCGCAAGGGGAAAGAGCATACTTTGACTTGTAGACCAAATGTTTATTCCGGTTTATGCTTTTAAAAATAAAATGCTAAAGAAAAAAACAGAAAGATATGAAGCACCGGATGTATGTGTCACTTTTCTGATCAACCACCACTAATCGACAAAGCCTTTGTGTGGTGGTGACTCGGTGAGAGCATACTTCGTGGCAACAAGATTGATGTTATTTCTAAGCTACTTTGTGAAATGGAAAAAATGACAAATTAATAAATCAAGTATACAGTTCTGTAGTGAATGTGGTTTGTGGGCATTGTGTTCTGTCAAAAAAATTTTCACCACAAAATTTTGACACTGCGAATCCCCCCAGGGGAGATGGGGTGTGGGTGCTAAAGTCGCGCACCTGCCCTTATTAACTATTTTACAATAAGAAGGTGGATGCCTTTGGTCCTTACAACTTTGGATCCAAAGGCCTTACAAGTTTCAAAATTGATGCAAGGTGGAAGTATGTTGCCCTGGGAAGCTTTAGATGGCTTTAGCTCTTCGATTTTTCGACAGCACTTCCTCTTGTTATGGCGATAAATCTGTGAAACCAGCCACCTGGAATGCACCGAATGTGCCCAAATAAGCGTTAAAAACATACAAATTTAAGTACTTAAATGATAAACAATAAGCCTAAGTACTTAGTCAATCTAGATCTACAAAAAATAAAGCTTTCAGATTAAGATATAGTATTGTACTTAAATAAATCAACTTTTAAATGTTCTTTTTCAAAAGGGAACTAATTTACTTAAGCATATTCAAAGTAACCGGAACCAAAGAGGAAGTTTGATTATAAAAGTGAAGGAGAGAAGGAAGAAGGAGCTGCTCAAGTGCTCAAGCAGAATGCCCAGATCTAAGGAGTACAACGGTTGGAAGCGGAGGGACTATGTCTTTCTTGAAGTGCTTGAAGAATGGTAGATTCAACCAAGATCATCCACTCCAATCAAGCTAGGAAACCTGCATCACTGACAATACTTGCACAAAAGGGGATCAAATCTGGTATTTCAACAAATAAAGATTGAGAGAGCATAAGTACAGCCTAGTATAGTCTGCTACTCCTAGATCTTTACAAGTAGAGAATAGTAAATGAAATCAAACTAGAATCATTTACCCTATATGTTATCAACAATCTTAAGGCCAGATAGATTACCACAAGAAGCAAAGCAAAAAAAAAAGGCAACAATACAGTTACCTCATAAGCCAGTGACAATATTCATCCATACACAAATGAAACACGCCATGGACCTCCAATGTCTTTCTATTAATCAAAACAAAGTTACAGTACAAAGCTTCATAGCTTGGGTGGAGCCTTTAGTCCTCTGACCATGACCATATGAGAGCCCAATGGCTTGCTTAAATAGCAAAAAGGAGAAGAGGGGACAACATTATGGTTGAGAGCATGAAGGGGGCGCATCTCACAAATCATGGAGTGATTTGGGCGAATATGAAGAGAATGGGGGATTGCATGAGAGGTGGATCAAAGGATGGGTGCCATCCTATCCTTGGGATATCCACCCAACTTTGGTCTTATCACCATTCAATGGGATGATGCCACCTCAAACAAATTGCCCCTCTTATGATATGCGATATATTCCTCACGTGAAGCAATGAGAGAGGGCGCATTCACTAAATCTTATGCAAACAAATACTTCATGATTTGACCTTTAAGCATGTGCTTTATTCATCTTACTAAGTCACCTCTCTTAAGAGATAGGATTGCCACCTTTTCCCACATGCCAAATGCTTTATCAAATTCTATTTTTTTTATATTTTGGTGCAATTTGTCGCATCTTTAGCATTAAAATGCCATTTTGTCGGTCCGATAAGGAAAAATGCTCCGAATGATAATTTAATCATCCGAAACGTAGGAAGATTGGGTCCCAGGGTAAAGAGGGCGCCCTGAGCGTGAAAATGAGTATCCCCACGCCAAATTCCGCCTCTAGACCATGCTTTTATTACACTTTGAAATTTTCCAATTAAACCATTAAAAAATGGTCTAATTTTACGAAAAAAATTATTTCTGCCGTAATGAACTCAAACTTCTAGGGGACCTAGTGCATGTCCATACAACTTATTATTGATGGCTATTATGTTAAAAGTACATAGAAACAGAGGCTTTAATAACCTCCTAATGTTCGACCACCATGGAAAATACTCCAGCTTTGGAGGTGTGAGTGAAAAACTCAGGAATGATATGCCATTGAAGCTCAACGCACAATTCCTAAGGAAAAAACATTCTAGAGTATCCCCTTGACAACTAAACCAAAGGTAGGCCAATCCTTTTACAAAAGTATCATGCTTAGACCAACTTATTACAATTCTTCCCTGGGGGTTTGGATATGCAAATTTTACAAAGGGCCAAAAATTTGGCCTGATGGACTTCTGAACTCTGGCAATGAACAATGTAAGTTGTTCAAGTCTTCTGAGGTTCACAATGAGTCCACCTAAGTATAACTTAGGTGGTAACAGGGCAGACTGCCCACTGTTTTGGGGCAGTTTACCCATTGGGTTGACTTGTCTTGGGGGAATACAAAAATTTCATTTGATAAATCTTTTCTTTTTGTGATTTCACCCCAAAGTTTACATTGATTGTTTCAAGGGTTTTACATGATCAAATCCATTAATATCTTCTGCTGTGGGAGGTACAATGAATAAGAATAACTTCCGAAGTTGCACTATTTCCAACACAAATAGTCTACCCTCTTTCCATATTTTGATCTAGTAAGAAAAATAGCTCAGGTTTTTTGCCCCAAAGTAGAACAAGTGGAGCACCCCTCTCCTGGAGATAGAAATAGATCATCCAATAATCAATAACAGACTAAGCAGGGTGCACTTCTCTAGGCTGAAAATAGATAAGGTAGAGTGGACACCAAACCAAGATGAAGCCTCCTCATGTGATGTTCTAGCACACAATAAAACACCTCCAAACAACTAATCTCCCAAAATAGCTGTAAACCTTAGTTGAAGGTTGATTCAAGTGAACTGAATTGGCATCGGTGTCCAAGAATAGAAAGTCAACCTCAAGTAGGATGCATTCTCTGAGGCCGTAAATAACAATGATGACGTACAACAATTTAATATTATCTGAACTTCTTTGCAGACATACAACTTATCTACCGTGAGCTTCTTTTGAGAATAAAATTAAGAAGATATGGCATTTTAAAAATGATTCTTAATCAGGACCTCAAGGCTCAAACTAGCATGGCAAGTGGGCACAAGTGGGTGGGTGGAAAGGGTTTCTCAGAGCCACACACATACATGCTACACACCTCAAATTAATCGATTTGTCTGATGCCCACTCACGTTGCATACGATTTTTGGAATAAATTTTCCCATTTTTTGGAGTAAGCAGACATAAAGACAAAAAAATAGTCTGTCTATCTGATGGAATGCCATGCGTCATGCAGCTCATTTTGAAACTTGTATGCATCATATTTTGGATGCATGGAACATGTTTGTGCTGACTTAAAGATGAAGAAAAAAATGATTATACATGGTTACAAATAATATTCAATGTAATAAAATAAGGATAAGAATTCTTATTTAATATGGACATGAAATTATCATGGATTCATGACATAGTATTAATTGGAACACATGTATGCATTCATGTGTGTATGTATACGTTCATGTTAGAATGGGCACCTAAAAGAGATTAGCTTCCTGCAATGACAATCACTGATGTAGAATAGAAGAGTAGAAAGGAATTAAACTGTCATTGCGAGATATTGGAATGTAGCATGTTCTGTTTCGATACTTTGATTACTCGAGAGATTACAGATTGATCTATTATTTGTATCATGCAAGATTCTACGGACTCATCACGTATCTTCCCATGTTGGCTCACGTAGTTTAAACTTTAAAGCCATGTTTACAATCAGATTATCCAAGGTTGCATCTATATTATTGTCTACATAAGTAAATTGGCACTTTGCAGCCTAGATTTTGGTTTTATATGAGATGCTTTGCATATGCATTTGTACAGCCTGCACACAATGATGGCTTGACTATTTCGCATGCAACCTGCAGATATTTGAGAAACTAACTGGAGTGAATGTTGAAGCCAAACTTCCTGTTCTTCCCAAAGAAGAAACATTGAAGTCTCTTCCATCTGAATGGCATGTGGACCCGACTGAAGAGATTCATAGGCTGGAGGATAATGGAGTTGCAAAAGTATTAGTTGTGCTTGATGATGACCCAACTGGAACACAAACTGTCCATGGAGTTACTGTATTAACAGAGTGGTAACTTCTTTAACCATTTAGTATTCGCAAGTGTTAGAACTTAGGACTCAGGAGTGTCCATACAAAATGTGTACCATAGTTTTGTGTTTAATAATTACTTTTATCTTTTGTAAATAACTTTTCAGCTTTAGAATTTAGAATATAGTAAACATGTTACAGTGCTTTTCTCTAGAATTGCTTGAAAATTTTCCTTCGAGACCTGGGACTAGCATTTATGCTACTTGTGTCAGATTTAATTGAAGGATCTTTTGGCTTGCCTGGACCACTGGCCCATGTATATTTGTCATATTATTTTCTCGTTCTGCAGGAGCATCGAGTCCCTTGTTCAACAGTTCAGAAAAAGGCCATCGTGTTTTTTTATTTTGACGAATTCTAGAGCTCTAAGTTCTGAGAAGGTAAAGACAAATGAAGTAGCACATACTTATACACAACCTACTGTGTACACGATCTTTCACTTGAGATTTCAATAAGAATGAAACCTGTTGGGGAATTTTCCAGGCAATACTGTTAACCAAGGAGATTTGCAAAAATGTAAAGAGTGCAGCTGCATCTGTTGAAAATATTGGTTACACAGTTGTTCTAAGAGGAGACTCGACACTTCGTGGGCATTTTCCAGAGGCAAGAACCAATGTTTTTCTTTCTTTAAATTTGAATGAAAATAACTCGGATGAGAATTTTAGTTTAATTTTGAAAAATTGAGTACGTCTGTCTGAAACTAAAAAAGTTCTCTCAGGAAGCAGATGCTGCAGCATCTGTAATCGGGGAGACAGATGCATGGATTATTTGTCCCTTCTTTCTTCAAGGTGGGCGATACACAATTGCTGATGTGCATTATGTAGCAGATGGTGACAGGTACACCAGATTTTCTGTGACATGAGGTTTTGTATTGTTAGCTGTATTTCCTTCATATTACTAAATCTGGCATTAATGAATAAATGTGGTGCGCTTGAAGACTTGTTCCTGCAGGAAACACTGAATTTGCCAAAGATGCTGCTTTTGGTTACAAAGCTTCAAATCTTTGTGAGGTGCGTTTGGTTGATAAATTTGATATAAAATAATTGCATGATAAAGATCCAGTGTGTTTGTCTATCTTATTTTATGATTTTGTTTAAGCAGTGGATTGAAGAGAAAACAAAAGGACGTGTATCTGCTGCAAGCATTGCTTCAGTCTCTATTGAGGCCATACGAAATGGGGGTCCAGATGCTGTTTGTAAGCAACTTTGCAATTTGCCGAAGGTAGGGATGCACTCTTCTTTATAAAGTCTAAGAAACAAACATTTCACTGTGTTGGATATGTGATTCTTACATTAATCATGAAATTTATTCTAGTGTGCCATCTTGATTGTCATCTTTTAGGGTAATCTACTGAAGAGTTATCTCGTCGATGTTATTATTTAAAATAAAATAATTTAAATCTGTGTCATTTAGTGGAACTTATTTTTACTCTAAAGAAATGCTATAAGATATTTGTGTGAAGTGTTTGGATTCATGTAAGCACGATGTTCCACAGTTTTCTACAATAATAGATATTAAAGAAAGTAAAACAGGCTTCTAGAGGTAGAAGGAGAAATGAAAGAACCGTTAGCATATGGAAACCTTTAGTTTTTCTAATTTTTAACAATCTGCCATATATCAGATCTTCTGACTGAAAATTCAATTTTGGCTATTAGTTATACAAAAAAATATAGGAAGCTTTTGGAGTTTATTCAACCATTTAGATCCAGCATGTTATCACTTAAACTCTCACTTGATGTGCAAAGTAGTCACCAAGTGAAACTCGGAAGAGTAACCACTATCACCTTAGCACTCTTTTCCTTCACTTTAGAATGGCTGGTTACCAATCCAAGGGTCATTTCCCTATCTTCACTAAGTCTACGAATGTATTGTGAGTATAGAAGGGTTCATGGACATGTTATATGTCTGCCTCAAGGATTTTTATGCTGTTAGATATTGCAGATTTACAGGACAGAATTAGAAATTTGGTGTTAAATGCAGAAAATAGTAAATTACCCAGATTTCAGAGGTAGCTCTGAATTAAGAATATAAACTGTAATTTCCATATCAATTTGCAGAAATAAAAATAGGTTCTGAATTTATTGCATTGAGAGGAGCGAGGTGGTCTACAGCCCAGTGTGGGGGAGATGTCGTAACGTAACGTAACGTAATGTTACCATAAATAAAAAAAAATTATGTTGGTTCATAAAATAAAAAATATGAAAAGTAATTAAAAAAATCCATACCGGCTCATAAAATAAAAAAATTATGTAAAGTAATTAAAAAAATCTGTGTCCATCAAAGTCACCTGACACGGGGACACGGGACACGTAGGACACGAAAATACGAGAGTCCGACACGGACACGGTGACCCCCGAAATCAGGACACGTAGGATACGTTTTATATACATATATATATTTTTTAAAATATATTAAAATTTAAAAATATAGACATATAGATCCAAAAATATTTAGAAACTAGAACATTTACAAATATTCAATAGAAATTAGAATAAAAACACATTAATGTTTACACATTTGTCATTCACAAATCACGATTCACAACACATTTGTCATTCACAAATCACAATGAGACACAGATGCATGTCGGAACCATATTTCTCATTAAGTCATCAAAATCAAAATGTATACATATATGTCGGAATGCCACTGGGCACTAGCAAATGCCAAATAGACTAATAGTAAATACAAAAAGGGGTGGATCAAGATGGGAGAATCCCATATGTTAGTAGCCCTCCTCCATGCCTGAATCAACATACTCATCACTGCCACTGCCACTGCCCTGATCCTCATCCTCCTCCCCCTCCTCCTCCTCTCTGGCTCTGCCCATCTAACGATCTGCATCTGCTGCTGTGGAGGATGACCCCTCTGTACGATCACTATCATCAAAAGTGACCGGCTCTAGCACTGGATCATTTAGATCCATGTTGGCTAATGCCAACTCAATACTGCTATCCAAACCCATATTATCAGGAAAGACATCCCACATCTTTGTCTTTCCCTTCACCCACTCCTCCCTCTTCCTGTAAATAAGACGAAGGTTGGAGTGCACATACACCATCGACTCTGCCCTGGACTGCTCAAGCCTGCTCTTCTTCACACCGTACAAGTTCCCATATGTGCTCCAATTCCTCTCACAACAAGAGGATGATGTAACTTGAGAGATGACCCTGAAGGCTAACTTCTGTAGAATAGGGGATGTTGCCCCATGAGTTGCCCACCAAGCATAGGGTTTCTTACCCTCCCTATCTCTAAGCACATCATAGCCTCCAAATCTCCTAGTGCCAGTGGAAAAATCTACAAAGCCATCCTCCACCTCCTCAAGCATGTCTCTATTCTGAAATAGCCGTCTAAGTGCTATCTTCCTCCCATTTGCAATCTCTACATCCATGTGAGGAGGGACTCTGTGTGAGGCCCCCGATCCACCAGTGAGCCACTCCTGAGTGTAGAACTTGGGGTTCAAGGAGTGGGCCAAGCAATGCAAAGGTGTGCAATTCTTATCCCACCTGGAGATAAGAATATCTCGAATAATGGTCCATAAGTTCTCTGCCGATGTCCCATACTCGGGACACTCATTCTCCATGACAATGGACCTCATAGACTCAATCATGGAATCCCACCCCTCATAAACCTCTGCTAGGATGGGCTGCTCCGTGTCTGCATACCACAACAAAGAAATGATTGGCTCCATGATCTTAATAGTAAGATCCACCGTGTCCCACCAACCATCATTTAACACCAAGTCCTTCACCTTTTGTGAAGCAGCCTGACCCGTCTTTCTCCAAAAAGCCCAAAACTCTGAAATCACCATGGACCCAAGAGCGGTTTTGACCTCCCTCAACCTCTTGAGCATGATGAATGAGGAAGCAAACCGAGTATCTGCAACCTTCAGCAATGAAAGCTGTGTGTACTGTTTGTAGATGGTGAGGGATTTGTGTGGTTTTGTACAAAGTTACGGATATGGCGTGCATCCTCAATAAGGTTGTCAATCCATGCCACATACGAAGCAATGGCTTTCAGTGCTAAATTCAAGGAATGGACAATGCAAGGTGTCCAAAAAACCTGTAAGAGCAATAAAAGCATATATCAATGACTCTACAACACTAACATTGCAATGACCAAATTCAAACAATGAGCAAATTAGAAATGAAAGGTGTCCAAAATGAACATACCTGTGGATATCTAGCTTCCACAATCATGCCAGCAGCCTTGCAAACAGGTGCATTGTCCGTGATGATTTGTACACACAACTCAACACCCACTTCTTCAATGGTTTTGATAAATAAATCACCCATAAATTGTGCATCCTTGTATTCACCAAGAGCATCCACCGCTTTCAAGAACACCGGTCCATTTTGGGAAGATACCATGAAATTGATGAGTGGATGGCGTGCGGGATCCGTCCATCCATCAGAAACAATACTCACACCGGATGAGGGCCATGTTGATCTAATTGGCTCAAGAATTTTATCTACCTCCTTTGCTTTAACCAACAATGTGGTTCTAAGCTTCTCTGAACCAGGAGGCACATAACCATTTGGAGCTCGTTCCAAGATAGTTTTAACCGTCTCAAAATACAATGGTGACCGTGCAACATTGAATGAAATGAAGTTGAGGTAGAAGAAAAATGCAATAGTAAGGTCTACCTCTTCTCGCGCCTCTTTTTGGAAAATCCTATCCATTGGACCACCTGTAGATTGCCTCTTTCTTGTTTGATAAGTATCCCCATGCCCACGCCCATGAATGCTAGGTGGAAATGGAGGCTTGGTGCTAGAGGACTTCCTCAAGAATGGAAGAGGATCATCCTCTTTTTTCTTGCTTGCTGCTGCCACCTTCCCTAAGCCAACATGATCCTCTCTTTCCATATCCCTCCTTTGGTGAACAGTCACCACTTTGCATGAAGAAATCCCACAAGAAGGAAGGGCCAACAAATGGCCCTTAACCCGGAAATATGTGCTCATGAACTCATGCTTGCAAAAATTGCATCTCCAAGACACATTGCCTCCCCCACCAAGATTTGCCCCGGGTCCATCTTTCCTTGTCACATACTTCCACAAAGGGTATTTTTTTTCTTGGGCTTGTTGTCTTGCTAAAACAGGGTTAAGTGGAGCCATAGAATGAGCTCCACTATCAGCCGATGGAGCACTTGACAGAGGAGGAGAACCGCTTGTGCTTGGTGGAATAGGAGGGGAGGCCCTAGATGGTGCATTTCTCCCTCTCCTTTGCCCCCTACCTCCTGCCCTAGCTGATTGAGACATTCCTTTTCTTTTGTGATGGTTGAGCTTGCAATCCTCTCCACAAATCCACCGGTGGCATCGCTTGGAAACAATGGATAGCCTTTAAATCTCCTTCAAATCTCCTTCACCTGCACATACAACTCACTCTCAACCAAATGCTTCCTTGCAAATGACAAAAAGAAAGGCAAAATTTTGTTTTTAAGTGAACTCGGACGCCTTTTTCCGCCAAAAACGTGTCCTGTTTTTCGGGTACGTGTCCGACAGTCGGGACACGTTGTAAAGTCGTGTCCGATTCGTTGTTTAACGCGTGTCCCGATTTAGGATTTGATGTAAGGTCGAATCGGACACGAATTCATATCGAATCGTGTCCGATTCGACCGATTCGGGACACGACAAGGGTTTCAAACGAATCCGGTTTTTGAGGTGTCCATCTATAAAATAGAAATTTATCTATCAAGCAGAGGAATCAAATTTCTTGAGTTTAAGATAAAAAAACTACACCACAAGAAATTGGATCCCTCTCGGTGGCATGCATATCAAGAATAATTATTTTAATTCACAATTAATTAATTATTTCAATTTTTCCTATTTATAGGATTTGTGTGTTATCATTAACAACACATTCCAAATTGGAGTAGTTGGCACCTGGACGATTATAATGGAAAATATATTGGATTATGTAATGTTAAGTTAATTGCACCGAGAGGAGTGAGGTGCTCTACATCCCAAATGGGGAAGATGTTGTAACGTAACGTAACGTTACCATAAATAAAAAAATTCATGTCGGCTCATAAAATAAAAAATTATGAAAAGTAATTAAAAAAATCCATGTTGGCTCATAAAATTAAAAAAATTATGAAAAGTAATTAAAAAATACATGTCCATCTATAAAATAAAAAATTATCTATCAAGCAGAGGAATCAAATTTTGTTGAGTTTAAGATAAAAAAAACTACACCTCAAGAAATTGGATCCTTTACATGTTTTCTGAAGTTGGAAAATGCAGATTTATATAGCAGAAATTTTTTAGAATAGTTGTAGATGGAAGATGTAAAAATATTTAGCTTTCCTCAACTAGTTTTAAATTTGAGAGTTCAAGTTTAATGTCTAACCCCAATAGAATAATCACTGCTGCAATAGAAAGTTATCTCATAAACTGAACAAAATTGAAACACTAGAGAAAATTTTACAACTTAAAGAGCAAAATGAAAAATCTCAGCCACACACATGAAATTGCAGACTCAGTAATTTTGGCCATTAAGCCCAGGGAAAAAACCCCTAAGGAGAAAACCTGTGAGAGAGAGTTAGAGTATTTATTTCTTCAATAATTATGAATTGTACAACAGTAAAACAGCTGTGAAACACTTATCTCAACCCCTTGAAGACAGACATCAAAATCTGGAAATTTTGTAGCTGAAGATGATTCATACTCAGTATAATGAACATCCAAGAAAACCGTGCCAAATTCTGCCTGTACGGACTGTCTGCTCATAGTCAGTACCTTGAAGTCTGTGCACAAACACTTCTGCCTTCACCTTAGTTACTGTGCTCACTGTAACAGCAGCGAGCTGCTTGGATAAACGTGCCCAAATACTACAGAAATTCAAGCCCACGAGCTGCCTGGAAAAATGTGCCATAACAGTATGGCCCAGAATTTAAATGCTGCTGGAAAAGACCTCGAAATTTGTGCCAGTCAACATCAGTTTCATGCCCAGCCTCTTCTCGAAACTTGAGCTCATTAATTACTGCTGTATGGACCTAGGAATTCGATCTGTACTCTGCATCTTGGAATTTGTGCTGCTATCTCAGTCAACTTCTTTCTCTCTCAAACTCAATCTCAACCGTTGATCTCACTGAGAGATTAGGGTTTTGGTAGATTAGCGTTACAGCTAAAATATAAAGGACGCTGAAAGTAGAGGGTAAAGACACATTCATTCACCACATAGAAAGTTTTGTCTGAAGGTGACGAAAGAGGCCGAGTAAGAGGGAAAAGCATGGAACCAGGGAGAAGATCGATTTGCAGGGTCCGCAGGTCAATGAAATCAGCTTACAGCAGAATTCCCTACAGTGTACGGACAGATCCACACAGTTCCATACAACCATATGGATGGATCCGTACAGCCATACGGACAGGCTATACAGGCCATACAATCGTATGGGCGAGTTCAGGGAAGCAGATTCTCAGATCTGGTTTGCCATTTTTCTCTTTCAGCAGGCAGAAAAACTTCATTTTGAGGTGTCCTTGTAAGTTTTGATCATTAATGATAAACTGATTTTGAAGGACAGATTTCCTATGTACTTGTTTCCGTTGTTTGTGCTTTCCAGCTATCAGTGTGATTGATTCATGCTCAGACTTCATTTCTGTTATTGAGTAAATTCAAGATCCGATTTATTTAATAGAGGCATAGGACAATAGTCACCTAGGGTATGGAAAATTAACAGTGCTTCTGTCTGGACAACGTCGCCTGCCACTGAGGCCTGGATGGCTCTCGTTGCTGCTAGTGTGGGATTTGGAACAGCCATGTCCCGAGGGTAGCTAAGTAGGGACAGTCCACCGAGCTCACACTGATCTGGAGCCGGGGGGCTATACTACTAATGATCCATCTATTCAATATATTGATGCTGCAACTATTACATGAATATCTATGGGGGCTTGAGTTAGGCTACCCAAAATTCAAATACCACTCTCTCAAGTTAATCATCCTTAATTACTTTATTGTATATCACCCTAAGTTGGTTATTGCGGTTTACTGTTTAACCACTAACCTTAACATGTTACATTGGTCATATATCTAGCATATAGATTGAGACAAGCATTAATGATTCATAATTTTATTGGAATGTTAATACTGTTCTTCAGGACTGGTTTGGAGGCCAAACTTGTATAGACTATAACTTTGCTAATTCTGCAGCAATCGATATGTAATTTTAACCTACGATATCCTGAAATATCTTCTCTCCAACAAATTCAGTTGCACTTGATTAAGGACTTTCTATAAGAAGTTACAAGAGCGGAAGATAGGTTTCTCCTGATAGTGCTAGTCCGGGATCAGCCCTGCTCTGATATTGTTTATAAGAGCCCAAGAAATACTTAATCAGAGTAGCCTAAGAAATAATGGATTAGCCAAATATAGATGGGTAGCACGGGTCCAAAGTGTAAGATTGGTGATGAGTTGGACAACTCCCAAGAAATAGGAGAATATCTCTCAATAACTTCAAAAGGTAACAATATCAAATAATCATGTACATCTGCATGGGGGAATGGCTAAAATACTAAATCTCCTCTAAAATACTAATTTCTTACTCATTCATCATATGGACCCAATTTATGGCCAACGTACTATTTGCATAATATGCATACAAGTGGTTCTTAACGTTGGCTAGAGGGATCACAGCAAGGTGGGATTGTCAATTCAGCCATCCAATACTTTTATATAAAAGGCAGAATGTGAATACAGAGGACACTTGCACGGAATATTTTATAAGCTTATGGGGCATGCTATCCTTCATATAAATTTACAAGAACAGTAGATTGATTTTGTATGTTTTCACTGTTGCCACTCTGTTATTGTGTATAGTTTTGTTGAGATGTCATATACCTTTTGTTACATCAGGTGAGAATCTGCATTTCTTTGTTTGACGAGGATTAGTTGCACTGCACAAGCTATTAATTGGGGATAATATTGTTCAGAACCAAATCAAATAATAACTAATGAATTAATGTGTGTTTGTGTGAGTATGAGTACACCAAATAACCAAAGTGGCTACATCCGTCATTGAATTCTTATCTCTTGATGACAGGGATCAGTATGTGTTGTCAACGCAGCTAGTGAAAGAGATGTTGCTGTATTTGCAGCAGGCATGATAAAGGTAGCTTTTACATCTGATTTTGGTTATTTCACATCAAGCACTACCTTAGCGGTGAAGTTCGGCAAATAAGTCTACAATGCTCATTAATTCTTGGCAATAGATTGAAATTTTTCTTTGAGGTGGAATTTGCAAATTGACAGCCAGGCAACCTGTAAATGAATAACAGGCAGAAATAAAAGGAAAGCGATTTTTATGCCGTACAGCTGCAAGTTTTGTTTCTGCACGTATTGGAATAAAGCCAAAGGACCCAATCACTCCAAGAGAACTTGGAATTTTTGGCAAGCAAAATGGTGGCCTTATAGTTGTTGGATCATATGTTCCGAAGACCACAAAACAGGTTCATGATCTTTTGGAGTTTGCATCTATTCAAGTTATTTTTATTCCTATTTAATTTAATGTGGATTTTAGTTTATACATGTATCAACCACTTCAAGCTTAAGCATCTATGCTTTGTAGGTTGAGGAGTTAAAAGCACAATGTGGACACTTTTTGAAAAGTATTGAAGTAAGTAATTATGAAAATTACATTAAAAAATTGTCGTGGAATTGTCTAGCATTCTGCTCTTGAATTAATATAAATTTATTTAACACGCTTATGCCAGTTACAGAAAAATTACTTTGCTGACAATCTGCTATTATAGAAAATGCAAACATTTTTCTTTGCTGACTGTGTTTTGTGAGACAGGTGAGGGTTGATGCCATTGCATTGAAATCTGAGCAGGAGCGGGAAGAAGAAATAACTCGTACAGTTGAACTAGCAGATATTTTTCTGAAATCTAAGAGTGATACTCTTGTAATGACTAGCCGAGAACTTGTAAAAGGCAGTAGTATGTCTCTTTCTCTCTGTATGCCTTTCCATCTCTAATTCCATAGGCACTTTAGCATTGTGGAGATCAATAAAAATTTATTTAAATCACTCTATCTCTAACTCTCATATGCATGCGCCCTTGCACTGAATAAGATGCTTAGCATAAAGACAGAGGTAGCATTATGCATCTTATCTGACAACTGATAGCTTATCTTTTGAGAAAAGGAGAATTTCCTTAAATTAGAGACCAACAAAAATAATTGATGGTGATGTGGGCCCACCTATAAGAGGTCCCACTACCAGCCATCCTACACACATGCTAAAATGTGTACAGTACTGCAGAAAGCTGACCTCTGCATGCATGCTTTGACTAGCATAATTAGGGGATGAATGAGGCTCATTTTTCCATCCCCTCCCACGACTTCTAGAAAACTGTGCACTCCCCTTCTCTAAATGCAACAACTTTATATATTTACTCCTAATGGCATAGCTATTGGGACAGCATCATCTTTTCCATTATTTTTAGACTGTGAATCCCTAGGCAATCAAAAATTCTGAAATCACCTCCTTATTAGTTGTGATCCTTATGTACTGATGAGGTGTCATCTTATTTACTGATGAGTTGTCAGTGAGATCTAGATCTAGAGGTGGTTTGATCCATGTACTATTAATTGATATCATTGGATGAATACATGTATCGGATATGGCTTAAAGCCTTTTCCACCAGTTTCTTATGTCTATTCTATTTCTTAACATGGTATTAGAGCTTCTTGAGTTTTAAGGGGCCTGATAACTCCTCATGGTAGTCATCCATGAGAGGTATAAGTTATATGAAGATGCTAGTGCTATGCTAAGTAAGGAGCATGTAAAGTAGATCTACGGTGTAATGGCAAAGACAAATACAACGTAGTCATTTTTTCCTTGTTTATTATGCAATTGTTTTACTACATGATCCGTGCTTAAAACTGAAAGAGGCGCATAGTAAAGTTTGATTGTAATAGCCCCTCATTGGATGGTAAACACAAGATTGGTGCATATTTGTTTTTTGGTGATCTAGTTATGCATGGGTTTGTGACCACCAATCTGGCAATTTGACCACTGGTGGGAGAGATTCGTTGTTAGATCTGTGCCAACATCCATTGATATGTCTTACATTCTAATCAATTTCTGCACAAATATATTGCGTGACGGTTTCAACCACGTAATGTTTATAGCAGATCCCTGATCTGTTGCATTTTGTTTGGATACCGCGTATGAGGAGTCTCTCGGCAGCCTCTTTGCAGCGTCACAGCTCAGGTCAGCTCAGATCTGATCCGTGGAAGTCTCGGTAAGGCTAACGTGGATAGTCAAACGGTGGAATGTTGTTGAACCAAGTCACGTAGCTCACAGCAGATCTTAGTTCATTGAGGAAAGGGCAAAGTGCAGATGCTAATCAATTCCTGCACAAATATATTGCGTGACGGTTTCAACCATAGTAGCAAGATTCGAGTACTGATTCGAAAACGATTCGGATACGATACGGAAAAAAATACGTAAAGAAAAAATCAAGTACGACTAAAATACGGAAGTAGACATCTTATAAATACAAAAAAATATACTTTTAATTTGTATCTATGCAAGATTAAATGCCAAATCCAAAATTAATCACATTCACATGCCAATGTACTCGAAAATTAATCATACATTCACACGTCAATGCACTCACCTAATCAAATTATAAAGTTAAAAATATTAATCATACTATTTACAAATTATAATTAACATGTCAACGTGAATATTACCCAACTATTAAAAAGTTTGCATCATGAAAGGATATTATATTAAGTCACCTGACACGGGGACATGGGACACGAAGGCCACAAAAATACGAGAGTTCGACACGGACACGGTGACCCCCGGAATCAGGACACGTTTTATATACATATATATATTTTTTTAATAATATAGACATATAGATCCAAAAATCTTTAGAAACTAGAACATTTACAAATATTCAATAGAAATTAGAATCAAAACAGATTAATGATTACACATTTGTCATTCACAAATCACGATTCACAACACATTTGTCATTCACAAATCACGATTCACAACACATTTGTCATTCACAAATCACAAAAAGACAAAAAGAAACCCAAATTTTTGTTTTAAAGCCAACCCGACCGCACTTTTCCACCATTTGCGTGTCCTGTTTTCAGGACTCGTGTCTGACAGTTGGGGACACGATCTCAAATCGTGTCCGATTCGACTTTTGGACGTGTCCCGATTTCGGACACAACCGAAAGTCGAATCGAACACGATTTGATATCGAATCGTGTCCGATTCGATCCCCACGGGACACGCAGAGGGGTTTTGACAAGTCCGGTTTCTTATGATATTCTCTTTGAACTCTAGTGGATGCAAGTCAATGTTGAGCGGTTGACCCCAAATTGTTTAGCGGCTGATTTGATTTTCTTTGTTGCAAATCAAATTTCAGAAACAAGTTTGACTTTGTTTGGTTTAGGATTTTTTTTGTTTGAGGGATGGTCAATTTATATGATTTTTAAAAAGTTTTTAAATTTTTTTTGTTAAATAAAATTTTTGATTTGTGGGCCATGCTTTGAAGTTTCTTTATTGAGTGTACCGAACCCGTATCATCTTGAATGTTCGCCGTATTTTTATCTTGGTTCGAATTTCCGTACAACTGCCAATACGACCGTATTTTGCTACTGTGGTTTCAACCACGTAATGTTTATAGCAGGTCCCTGATCTGTTGCAATTTGTTTGGATACCACGTACGAGGAGTCTCTTGGCAGCCTCTTTGCAGCGTCACAGCTCAGGTCAGCTCAGATCTGATCTGTGGCAGTCTTGGTAAGGCCAACGTGGATAGTCAAACAGTGGAATGTCGTTGAACCAAGTCACGTAGCTCACAACAGATCTTAATTCATTGAGGAAAGGGCAAAGTGCAGATCACTCAGATTGCCAACAAAGCCCAGTATTTTTATTTATTACCACTATTCTCACATGCATTTATAATTTTGGAACCAAAAATCCGTCTGAGCTCATCTTCTGCTCTTAAGAATTTTGGATCTACTAGTAAGATTTGGAGTGTACATTTTGCTGAAATATAGTTGCCTACTAGGCCACTATTTGAAAATGCTGCTTTTTTCCCCTAAATGGACAGCCAAAGAGTTGCAATAAGAAGCACATTCAGTCCACATGAGATTTAATCTCTCCAAGAGCATAGCCTGGTTTGCTATCATCATGATTTCTATCCATATCATTTATTCATAGGTATCTTCATCTACCTGTGTGTCGTGAAGCTCCAATAGATCGCACAGAAAACAACAGCAGGAAATGGTCTTATTGAAGCGATCCTCAGCCAGTCACTGTCAAAGTAACAACCACCACTCATAGATCTGTGTGAATAGTCAAGAAAAGAAGCTCATGCATAAAAAATCTGCACCAAAGACTTGTCAATTGTGATCTTCCTGACACTTTCTCTGCACTCACTGGTGATATAAACGCCATGATTAAATACAGACCTCTTTGCAAAACTTGGCTCTACTGTGCATTTCAGCAGGGCTCATGATATTTCAAAATAATGCTTCAAATCAATAAGTGTGACAGTTGCATCAAGCCGTAAAATTTGATGCTTTTCTAGGAGCTTTCTGTGGAGCAGCCACAGAGCATACATTTTTATGGATTAATTTTCAGTGATTTTTGCATTGCAGAGGCTGGAGTGATCTTTTATTTCATTTGAGGCTCTAGTGGATTGGAATCAACATTTCCAGTGCATAGAGGCAAGGAACATGCCTAGAGCAAGAAGATGAATCTACTGAGATTGCTGTAAAAGAAAAAGATCCCAAGTACATTGTAGTATCCCAAACTGATATTTTTTTCTGTTTATGGAGTTCTGTTGCTTGCTAGTAGTCTTTAGGACTCAACACTTGAAGTAAATATGAATGCATGTATTGAACTATGCTCGCATGAGCATGCATCCAGATGCATGGGTTTGCCAACCCCTAAATACCCAAATATGGGATCGGAAATATGCATGTACGTACCATCAGATGAAGGAGTGGATATACGTCAATATGAGACCAGTATGCAAGGATTGTGCCGAAGAACAAGCAAGATATGGAGTAGTCCTCCTCCAAGAATGCGCCCTCTTCAATCTTGATATGAAGGTATAGATGCAATACTGATGGGAAGTAGCTCCGGAAGGTGTTCAATGGGGTTATAATCCCCCTCTGATCACAATAGAAGCGGCATGCAGACCATGCACCAACTCTGAAGCCTAAAACGTGAGCCCTCCTTTGCGAAAGTCGCCCATGCAAGAGAGGACGTCCTCTGAAAAGGTAAGATGTTGATAACTTGCTCTGAAGTCCAAATAGGAAGCCCTTCTTCCAGGAATAGGGTAATAATGATTCTCTCGGAAGAATGAAGCTAGCATCCAGAAGAAAGGACCTCTGTAGACTTAGATACGAAGATATCTTTGATAGCAGATCGGGTGCTCTTTGCTTGAACTCTCTCGGCACTCCTACTAAGTCTCGGTAAGAACTCACACTAAGTCCTAGTCCAAAAGAGCTCTCTGTCAACTATCAACATCTGTCGGGCACACTTCTCCTGAATGCATCGTGCTTTGGGTGCACTTGTGTTACAATCATGTCTAAGTATGCTCCTATCGAGCACATCTGTCCGACATGCTGCTTCCTAGCGCTTGCCACCTTTCGGTACCAATTGTCTTGGTTGAACCTACAACACTCTTTCTCCCAAACTTTCATTGTGTCGGGCCCACTTTTGCCAGTGCACCATGTGCTGAGCGCCTCCTTTCCTAAGCACACTTCCACTGGGCACATTGCGTTCATGTAGCACCTTCTTGCTGCAACGATCCGGGCGCACTACTGCCAAGTGCAACTCTCTCAAAGTGCTGCTCTTCTCGACACTCTTCTGAAACTTGTCTTTTGACACTTGGTGATCTGTTCACCGCTTTTCTGCTTTGATACCACCTGTCATGAAGGTAACAATGGTGAAGAGCATCTCAAGTTCACCTTCAAATCGGCTCGGATACCACCTTTCATGAAGGTGACAGTGGTGAAGAGCACCTCAAGTTCACCTTCAAATCGACTTTGATACCACCTCTCATGAGGTTACCTTCTCTAATCATCACCAAATAAATGACACGTGTATGAGAGTGCCTTGTTAGCAATATAAATCAATTGATCCCCTATGAGCCACTAGGAAGCCTCTATATAGTCCCCAAGAGTGAATCATCATGCCAAAGCATCACTAAAAAATTCCCTGTCATGTTTTAATTATTAGTCAAACCATACTTAGGCATTTTTTAATTAAAACTTAGGGATAAGTTTTATTAAATGCCATTATGCCAAAAATATATGTATCCATGTGAACTGAAAGGGGAAATTGCCTGTGATGAGTCCAAATATCTTCTAAATACCATAGGTGCCTTTGTCTCTGCTCTAATCATCCTGGAAATGTATCTATGGCTTTGATCAACTAATACAAATCCAACTTAGGCTTTTTAAAACTAAAACTTAGGATAAGCTTTAATTTAAAAGCCAATAACCCAAGAATTGACAAGTGAAAGGAAATAGGATCACAATGACTCTTGGAGTTAAAATCATTGCTAATTGATGCTACCACTTGTACCTTCCCTGCCACTTTGCCATGTTGACCAATTCAAACTGATGGACGAAGTCAAACCTGGTCAAGCTAGCTAGTCTGGAGGAGCATTCTACAATCTGACTCAGTAGGATAATAAACGGGCCAAATTGGTATCCAAATCCATCAGTAGACACGGTAAATAATATGTGCATGAAAATTTGACTATAGAACATTGTGCAATGAGTCAGCCACCCTATAGTAATGACTGGTCTATGGTAGTGGTGATTAATCAGGTGGCATATACATCGATAAATGGCCAAATGGGTATCCAAATATGTGCTCAGAATGCACGGATCCCATGTCCAACGAAATATGCCAAAAAGGTCCGTTAACGACGGGATTGGCTACATACATAACTGGACCAACATCCACTGAATCCATTGAATATCTTTGAGGGAGGCATGAGAATGCCTCTGAATTTCTTAAAGTCTGATAATGTTGCATTGTTGCTTAGTGTCCCAGGTGGACCAATAGTGGTGTACATCTACATAATAAATATATGTAATAGACATAATGCATTTAATTGTTTAATTGTGAGTCATCATATAGCATAGTCATGAAATCATGATGATATACCCCATAAGTATCTTCAAACAAGTTCACTGGATAATTCACAAGAGGTTTGAAAAGTGGATTGGCTTTGATTGGATGGTTGACTCAAGATAAAAGAATCAAGGCTTCCTTTGTAGTTTCCCCAATAATCTGGATAACCAAAGTATGTGTCCATTAGAAGGGGTGTGGTATGAGGTACTTTTTCTTTGACCCACAATAGTAATAGTTCCCTTGATTTAAGTTTTCCTTTTCCTTTCCCTTTTTCTTTTAGCATAGGGATAACATTGGGAAGATACTGGCCCTGATTTTACACCTTTCGATGACCAATGATGACATGGCCTTAGCTCCACTGCCAACGAGTGTCTGTAGCCCCTGCAGAGTTGCCATAGTAACGCACGTAAATGCAAATAGGCATAACACTTACTGCTAATGAGCGTCCATGGCCCTGATAGGAGTTACCTATTCTTCCAATCGTTAACCATCATATAACAACAACATAGGGAATTTGGATCTTGGGAGAAGGATTTGCTCAATTGTAGCTCTTCCTTACTATTGTCAGTCGACCTCGAGGAGCATACCCAAAAGCTTCATGTACTAAGGATTGACTACACAACAACCTTTAGACATAGTTATGAAATAGAAAAGCACAAATGCTGACGGATTCACATAGGGGGAGAGCAAGAGTCAATCAATCAACTTCAAGCCAATGTGATGTGAACACAAGATGGAGTGGTATGGATAAAATGAATAGGGCTAAAGGTGAAACCAAACAAGGGCGAATAGTTCTTCGAAATACGAAAACTGAGTGTAGTCATCTTGGTGCATGGTATGTCATTAAACCAACAACTCTTCACCTTCATCAACCTATGCATGGTACTACTAGCTATACTCATCAAACAATCAAATACATAATGTAACAACAATATACGGTATATTACAACATCAAGTAATACATCATCATGATAGTATATCATTTAATATAGTATAGTAGTAGAAGAAGAAATAACATCATCTCATGATCATCACATCATTCATATCACATAGAAGACCCATAAGCAAAAACAATGGGCCACAATAGTCCAAAATAAATCAATAGGCAGAGAGAGAGTAAAGCAAAAATGAGTGGTATTATCCTCTTATAGTATGAGGCATAACATGCACCATAAGGATCTCCCCTTTGCAAGGAAGCTAATTGTTGTTGGTCGTATTCTTTAGGCTTCTCATGTTTATTATGTCTGTTCTTGGTCCCCAACAAGGCCAAGTTTCGATGGCTTGAATAGATTTTGAGGGCATACCTATGTTGTAAGTATGTTGGAGAGAGGGGTCTTCCATTGGTTCCATGGGATGTGCATATTATACCCAAGGATGAGAGGGACCTTGGTTTGATTGACTTAGGGCAATATTCTTATGGCAAAGTGGGTAGTGTGGTGTCTTTAGAGTTCGGCACTGTTATCACACAAACTCTAGCTGCTACTAAATGAATCCCATCCGAGACGGTAGAGGTAGGGCAGCGAGGTAGGTGACGCCTGCAAACACCAAGCCCACCGCTCTGAGGAACGGTTGTCACGAAGGACAAAGTACTTGTTGCTTTAGACAAGGCATGTAGCCGAGTCAAGGTGGAGACCTTGTTTGACCAGCTAAGGCTGAGACTCAAAATCAGACACCCAACCCCAACAAAAGAGCAAATGGAAGCAAAAGGAGAATGTCTGAGAGGTTTTTGAAGCTCTTTCCAGCTAATGGATCAAGACTCTGGGTGAAATAATGTAATTAATTAAGTGATTCCAGATCTAATATGAGTGCAAAGGATAGTAAAATTTGATGTAAAGATGGCTGGAAAGTAGTTCAAAGACCAAGATTAAGCTAGAAGTAAGATTGGAATCTCTGCCTATGGGGAAAATGACTCAACGGGATTATGCATCAATGGCAAAAGTAAAATTAGCGATTTAAATAGCACTTCTAGTGATTCTAAGTTGGTATGAGATGATATTAGATCAATACAAAGCAAAACCAACAATACCCACAACCCAAAAATCACCCAGGCAGCGTGGTAGGGCAAACTGGCCAAGGACGGCGCAATCAGAAAAATGTCCAGTGCCTAATGAGTGGGTAAATGGAGTCAGAATGGGATGAAACTTGAGATATGGACGTTTAAAATTAATTACGAGGTGGGTTTAAAACAAAAATAGGATTTTAACGGTGAAATTTAAAGATGTGAATTTTTGGTTGATTTTTATTATGTTCCAGCTTAGCAACCACAGTGAAATCAAAATTGAGAGGACAAGCAAAGAGAGCGTACTTGATATAATAGTAAATGGATGGATTTTGCTTGAAGACTAGCCCCAAATTTCAAGTGTTGAGCAACCAATGTGTCCCTTGAGCGTTTTGAGCAGCCAGGTGACCAAATGTGCCCTTGCAACTTGCCACAAAGAAGAAGAAATCATAATCTGTAGCAAATAACAAGTTAAACACGGCAAGTAAATGACTAGTAATGGGGAAATTGAGAAGCTACAAAGCAAAAACAACTCCCTTGTTGATATTCCGGAGAGGAGCAAGAGTGGAGCTGCTGGCTCCAAGTTTTGCGCCCCCCCCGTTCAGATGGTCTCTTCACCTACAATTTGCACCAGCCAAGAAAGGATGGAAACACCACGAAATTTACTCAACAATGCAATGGCAACTAGCTATCAATCAATACAATAAACATCCAAGCACAATATCTCAAGAACTCGGAAGAAATGTCTCTATCAATATCAGTCTCAAGTGTACAATGCCAAGAAGAAGCTCCAAATGGGTGAGCTACTCTTTAAATAGAGAAACCTCATAACAAAAAGCCTTTCAAACATGATGAAGGGCTGAAATCTAATCTCACCAATATGAAATCGATGGCTGAGATCAAATGACCAAGAGTGGGGGGGGCGAGTTACCCAAGTGTGCCCATGTGGAGAGTGACGGACCAAAGGTGTGGTGCATACATCAAGTGAGGGCATCTAGGGGGTGGCTTTAGGCTGTTTTAGCCCCCTAGACCCCAAGCCATAAGTTTTATTACATCACATTACAAAAATTTGAAGATTTGCTTGCCCAAAAACGCCCATGTAGGGCCAAGTTCGTCCCATACACATGGCTGGGCTGAATGGAGGGCCTCACACCAAACAATGCATGTCCAAACTATATAAAAATGATAATGAGAGACCCTTCTACCTTTACCCAACATTGCACTTGCCATATCAAAGTATAACTTAGCCAAATTTGATATTTTCCATTAATTTCTTACTGGTTCATATTGCTGAAGATGAAAATTGCTATTTTGACCCACTTATGTTGCCCGGATTAACGAACTGTCTATTCCAATGCGATTGTAGGCCCCAAAACCACTATTAGTGGTCACTAGAGCAACCATGATCCATCATGTGAGCACATTTTGTCCAATTCCAAGCATTTTTAATTAAAATATGGCCTTGTTGGCCATTAATAATTAAAAATCTCATAGTTCCTTCCATATTTTCACGATCTGACACTTGGGGGCTTGTATGGGATGCTTGGGGGCTTGTATGAGACCCCAATACATACCAAATAACCAAAATCGAAGTTTTGGGTCCAACTTTTTTCGGGACCCATTTTTGGCCTGGTCAACCTAGTTTGACCAAGTCAAATCTGGTCAACAATGGCAATGGCTGAAGTGTATGTCTCTGCATGCAACATGGGATGCCAAGGCATCCTTATTAATGTTAGTACAAAAACTAGAAGCATAGAATGACGAACATATGGTGATCATAATAAATAATATCTCAAAAATAGGCCCAAGGCGAGGTGGGCCCACCACTTTCAACAAAGGCTTTACTGCTATGCACACTTATAGATTTGGTCATTGAGCTAACTTTAGGTGAGGTGGACAACGAGGCTAAAAGGATAAGGGGAATGACATAGACCAGAACTGAGTGACCCTTTGGATAAGCGGGGAAAACAAGACCCAATGACATAAGTACACCATGAGAAACACTAGGGAAGGGCGGTGCCTCACAAATAGGTATAGTGCAGGGAAACCACCACTAGCCTCTAACACACACCTTGCAACTCACATCCGTGCCTGCAACAGACTCCGTGATGATCTTTTTTAGAGCCGCCATGACTGGGTGTCCGACAAACTGTAACTTGAGACTCTAGGGGACACTTAGAATTAGTTGTCCCTTACTCCATCTCACCTCCCAGTCCTTTTGGACTTGGTGAGGAAATAACCTTTACATGCTCAAATAAATACAACTAGCCTTTGTCCATGTGTGTTGACAAACACATTCTTGGATTTGCATTTCACATCAGATAGAACAATGGTACACATAGTGCAAAGTAATGGTGGCAAGTGTGCATGGTTCGAGGACTAATGGGGAGCACCTGGTGAGTCTACACAATCCTATACTACATAAAAACATCAGGGGCAACCGACAGGGAGTGAATCTCGGGTTTGAGAATGCATCTCACACACTAAAGATCCGAGGCACAAAAAGACATGGAATCATGGTATACTCAGGGGTCACTGGGGGAATGGGTCCTCAAGGCCACCTATCCTGGTCTAAGTCGGGAAGAGAGCCAATAATATATGGGTAGATGGGCGGATGGAAGTGACAAGTGGAACCAAAGCTAGCTTCCTATAAGTCGAATGGACAAATCTATACGAGAGAGGGGACAGGAACCAGTATGCATATACAAGAGTCTCTACTGAAAGGGGTGGTCTGACCACACCACAGGCCACAAGTATCATCGGAATAAAAAATGAGATCACCAAGTCATCCATCATATGTCAAGTCTATGTACTAATATAAATAAACAACCCTCAAAGCAAAACCATGAGCAATAACCATAAAATGATATTACTGCCATACCATATACTTGCTACTGTAAGTGGATCTGAAGACCAATCTCTGCTCGGCGGGCAAGCAGTGGTGAGCCAGCTGTGATTTGTGCTACTCTCATCATAATATGGCTAAGTTATCCCTCTCAATTGGGTTGCGCAAAGGTGAGAAAGGAAGAGGGGCTTTGTAATACTGCTCAGTAATAGCATCTGGACCATCAAAATACATAATGCCCCCTCTGTAGTCTTAGCTCATCTCTGCTTTAGATCAAAAAATATCTGGATAATGGTCCCTCACCATACAATCTGCATCATGGTAGCTCTAGCTAACCTGGATGTGATAACTGTTGCCGCCTGGTTCCACACCTGGGAAAATGCAGCAGAAGTCTTCAAGCTGCTGGTGTGGCCTTGGGGGCAAGTCAGAGTCAAGTGCTGTCACTTGGGACTCGACTCCTCCGTCTAGGCTTTCCTAGCGAAGCCAAGGGGGGTGGACCCTAAAAATGAAAAGAAAACTAAGGCGTCTAATCTAGGAGTTAGGAAAATATTTTTGGTAACCAAGAATAAACAGCATATACTTTGATCAAATAAAACAATCATTCATCATTTACTCCCATTTTAAAATAACCATCATTTAACTGCACATTAGTCAATAATATAAAATAAAATTTAAACAAGACCAGTGCCTTATAATGGAGTCAATAAACAAATGCATAAGCAGAAAAGTAGATGTTGCGAGTGTTCTTGGTTTATTTTAAAATTAATGTGAAGGTGATCTTTTATTATGGCAGGTGGGTTCCCAATATACGCAAGGTACGGGGGAACATGTCCGGAATTTTGAAGCGTGGCTTCCCTCTCAAGCTTGGGCTGAATCGGAGTCTCGAGGAGGTGTTCAGATGCTATACCAACGAGGGCAAGCCTAACGGTTTCCAAGAGGTCACTACTCAGTGTGGTCCCAAGCCTTCTGAGAAATTTGCCCACGACAACAAAATACGTATTGTGCTGGATTTTCACAAAAAGGATTTTTATTAGGGCGGTGTTAGATCTTATTACTAGTCATCCCCTCCTTTCTGATGTGTACCAACTGGATCAGACTGAGCTGCAAGTCGGCCACAGAGCATTCGGGAGAAGACCTTGGTATTTTTATAAAAATTTTATGAACCCAAATTTTATCTTTTTTAAAACCCCAGGAGTCTCTTTTCAGGCACGTATTTCAGGCAAGCCCTCATACAGAAACCCTACTTCGGGAAAGCAAGGGGGGCGTTTTGAGTTTGTAAAAAAAAATGTGAAAAACCACGTTGTGAGTGAACTTGTGGCCCGCCAGTGGAACGGACCAACAAGGTTTATTTTAATCCTAATTAATTTTGTTAAATGCCGGAAAACAAAGAAATAAACTACTCGAAAAATCACGCCATGAAAAGAGACGACACAGGCCACCCCTGGGGGGATGGGGTATGGGCGCTGGCTAGCCCACTTGCTCTCGTTTAATATTTGTTTACAATGATTAGAGAAGTGCCCCAGTCCACTTTAAGTGACTTGGTGGCTTACAAAATTTGAGGAAAAAATGACTGGTTTTTTAAAAATATGAAAGTTTGTCCTCTGGATTGCCTGGATCCTCGAAATTTCGGCAGCACTTCCTCCTACCTGTTCGTCTTTTGCTACAAACCAGCAAGCAATAATTAGTATAAGATGCCCAAAAACACTTTAAGAGTGTCTTTGGAACACCTCCTAAAAACCCAAAAATTACTAAGTAAAAAAACTAAGTAAAAATGACGGAAAGTAACCAAGCAAAACAAGCTATGGGGATTGTCTACTTGGGATCTTTGCTAGCTTTTAATGGCTGCAAATTTCAAGCTCTAGGGCAGCCAGGTAATACTTTGAAATCAGATCTAACACTACTTCAGAAAAAACTTGAAATATTTTGACAACTTAAACCAATTTTTGAAAAGAAAGTGCTAGATAACCAAGAAGCTTTGATCTATGAACAATAAACTCTTTATGAAATGAAAGAATAAAACTTCTTGATGACAGAATTTGATTTATTTAAGTTTTTATCAGCAGTATGTAAATCAGATCCACCTTTTGATTAGTAACTAGTAACCATAAAATTTGATTTTTTCTTAAATGAGAGAGAGAGAGATGGAACAAATCCTTGTTGAAAATCGAAGCTTTGAAGATGGTTTAGTGATGTTCGAAGGGACTATATCTGCAAACAGTGATTAGAAAAAGGGGAAACAAACAAGATCCTCCTTCTTGCCAACTCAAGAAAACACCTGCACATCACAGACCTCACCAACAAAAATTTAAGTGTAGATATACACTCACAAGAAACTACTATTGCATATCCATAAACAAATGAAAGATACAAAAATAATCTCTTACCAAGCACACATCACTAAGCTGCTGCAATAAACAAATTGAAAACAACTTATCTCATAGATTGGTAACAATCTTTCCGATGAGCACACCACACCTTTGAAGAATGAAACTTATGCACAAGTCATCTTGGAAAAAGACACAAGATAGTACATCCACATATGACAAAACACCACAAGCTGACCTCAAAAGTCTTCTTTTATTCAAACTAGAAAAATATTACAATCATAGGTCTCTTGCTCCAATTCTCACTAACTAACAATGAGAGAGGAGGCTACAATTTATAGAACCAACAAGGAGGAAGGGCGCACTTGGTGAGGGAGAGAAAGGTGGAGTGGTGGCACGAATGATGGAGGGAATTGGGCTGCCCACTCCATGCTTTTAGCTGCCCACATGAAGCACCATATGTGCTAGCAACCAGCACTAATAGTGCTGCCACCTCCCAAAAACGTGGGCTGCCCACTCCATAAATGCGCCCCTCTCATTTAGTGAATGCGCCCCTCTCAAATGGGCATGAATTTCTCCTTACATGGGGCTGCCCAAACACCTTACAAATCAGCCCAATACGCTCCACATATGATGCTGATCCAAAACTGATCCGTCATTACTCCAAAAATTTATTGATTTTTTTAGTCATTTTTTCAATTTTTTGAATTTTTTATGATTTTTTTTGACTTTTTTGGGTTTTTTGGCCATAGGAAAAAATTGAAGCACCCAAACCTTAGGAAAAGTGGATTTAGGGGTTAAGGGGGTGCTCCGAGTTAGAAAACGAGCACCCCTAAGGAAAAAAATACCTCCAGACGCCCCTTATAGGCCAATTACAATTTTTTTAATTGAACCATTAAAAAATGGCCCAATTTACGGAAAAATTAAAACTTGCCGAAAATTAAAAACAACCTAGGGGGACTTAGCACATGTCCATATGACTCAAAATTAACGCCTAGCATGTTCATATACATTGACCCATAGACTCTAATAATTCCCTAAGGCCCGTCAGCCTCCCCAGGCATTCCAGCTTTGGAGGAGCAGGAGAAAAACCAATGAATTATGTTATGCACTAATGCAAGACATAATAGATAGGTGAAAAAACTCCTTGGAATACCTGACTTAGCCAAAAAGTCCTAGGGAACCAAGTTTTTTACAAAACCCCATGCTAGCACGTTTTTATTACAAATCCCGCAGGGCCATGGACATGTGAATTTTTTTTTTTTAAACGGGGCCCTTTAAAAGGCCAGCTGGTCATCAAATCACCAAAATTGAACATGTATCATGTTCCACTCTGCCCGCTCGCTTGACAATCCAACCAAGTACAACTTAGTTGGCAACAATAACATCTGGCTCTAGCTGAGACAAGTGCTCTAAGGGAGAGAGTGCTTGAGAATCTCAGAATCTCTGGTCCACAACACCCCTCTCATCATCATCCAAGCTTGTGCACGTACATGCTATCTACATCATCATGATATGGATGTACCTGCTCCTGTAAAATGCAGACGCTATACCAATCTCTGCAGACCGATCCTCATGATATGCAATATATATATATATATATATATATATATATAATCCAACAGTAAAATAAACAAAAATGACAATGCTAAACTGTAAAATGACTGAAATGAAATCTACCCTGTTAGTTCAAGATCACAACATTGTTAAAGTGTAAAGTTTTATTTGTGCCGCTAAAAGAAAGTGTTAAAGGGTGAAAAGGTGAAAACCACACTAACAGACAAAAGAAAACAACGCCCAAAAGGAAGATAAGACAAAAAGAAAACAACGGGCTGTCAAACATCAGAAAATCATTCAGGCAAAAAGGACAACTAACTACTGCTCACGAGAGCTTATTCAATTTACCTACCCTACTCTAACAAATTCAGACCAATACTCAGTAAAATCATAGATCCAATGCAACCATTCATCAAACAAATCACTAATTCTTCCTTGATGTTGTTTAGCAAAACAAGTCATGGCTAGATTAGAAATTAATGAGTTTAGGATCACCATCCTCTTGACTTGTTCAAAAATTGGAAAAGGGTCAGAGTGGTGCAAAATGAAATCATGCAAAGGTTGAGACTGAGTTTTGGAAGACACATCCATCAACAAGCCAAAAGCATCATGAAAATGGTGTGAGTTATCTTTTAAATTTGATGGAAGAAAATGATATAACATTCAACTCAACTCTTCTTGAGACATGTTGTTTTCCTCTTCTATCAAGTTGGCATTCTCAATGTCGTTCATCCTTGGATTGATGAAAGAACCAAGTGGGGACAAATTGGAGTTTACTAAACCTAAGATCAAAATTACACCCACTTGTTGCTCAAAGATTGCGAAAAGATGAAATTGATCTTTGAAAAGCTTCTCAGTCAACCAATCAATAGGACTATCAGTTTGGAAGATAGGATTAACCCAGGATGACTGAAAAAGGAAATAAAAGGTTTTACCATCAACCGCTTGGCATTCTAAAAACTCCTTATCGAACCCTTTGCACAACAGAATTAGGTTTGAAAGAGGCATTGACTTCATGAGTTGGGATGGGGAGGAGGATTGAAACGTAGAGGCTTGTTTAGCATTTCCTAAAATTGTCCTCCCCAATTTTGCATGAGATAAGGGACACTTGTCAAGGAAATCATCAAGGTCGACACCAACCTTCCGAACACAAGACTCATTTTGATTCATATTTCCAATCAATTCATTTTGACCAAGGAAAAGGCAAGGAATATTATTGACATTAAGCCAAACAACTTTTGAAGGTTCTTTGTAACATAGATTCCATCTTGAAGGTTGCAACAAAGAACACTCATGAGTTAGAAACATATCATCATCATGCTCTTGTTCTTCATTAGATTTCTCATGATGCCCAACTGAGGACGAACGACTACTAGCATCAACCTGACAGGGTAGTATACTAATATGATCATTTTTAAAACCCCTATCATCTTCACACATTTGACTTTCAACCACATGATGACTGTTTGATCCCCTTGCAACAGAAGTCTGATAATTTTCAATATTTTATTTTTCTTTTTCAAAGATATGATTGGAAAATGAAACAAGGTCAAGATCACTTGAGCATTGACTTGAACAATCGCCAACGAAGCAATGACTATGGGGCTGCCCCTCAAGAGGACCTCTAGTGGATTCACTGATTGAAAGCTCAACCACTGAATTTTGTCTTTGATGATCAATGGGATCCCCTTCTTTATTTGTGCCTTCTCCGGGTAATGATGACAAAGTGCTTCATATGATTTTAGTAAGTTCCCCTTCTAAGTCAATATCAAGGTCAAAATCTTGAGGGGTTGATATTTGCTCGCTATCATACATAACTTCATCATGAGATTTATTGCATATATTCTTCAAATACTCTACTACATTCTTATAGACTGAAGGCTCATTCATAAGCTGAATCAAAGGCACTTCACCATTGGTTCGGGAGAGGAGAAATCAAATTGATAAGGACAATCACTGCTCATTTCAGCATCGCTATCCTGATCGTCTTCATGACATTGATCCTCCACCACATAATCCTCATTTGATTGTTCTTCCGTGGATTCATTAATGCTTTCACCCCATTCATCTTCTCAAAGTTGATGTTCAATTACATGATGATCATTTGATTGTTTCTCAAATGCAATCTGACTACCCTCACCTTTCTCCTCCTCTTCAGAGAGACGATTAAAATCTGAGTCAAAATTTGGATTGTTTGAACATTGATTAGGACAATTGTCAACCACGCGATGATTGTGAAGTTGCTCTTCTGGTGATGCCTTACTGGAGTCACAAATGGAAAGGTGAATTAGATCTAGAATTCGGCCTGCAACTGCCTCAAGCAATAGTAACAAAGTATCTCGTATGATTCGATTGATGTCTCTTTTAACTTCCGCACGAGATTTTGAAGCATTATTCTCAAAATACTCTGTAACATTCCTATGGATTGTAGGCACACTCATAATTTGGAACATCTCAGGAGAGGAATTATCCAATCGAGAAAGAAGATCATCAATATATTTATCATCCATAACACAATCAGTGCTAGATTGACATTCTAAAGAATCATCAATGTTCTCACCCCATTTATCTATTAGCAACCTCGTGAACATGTCATACCCAGTGATGGATCCTGGTGCTAAATGCTCGAACCATAACCGGGCATCCCCTTCTAGAGACACACTAAGGGTACACATGTAAACATCTTCATCATCTGCGCCTCGACATTCGATATGATACCAGAGAGCATCCAAATGATTTTCAATTGATATTGTATTACTTCCATCAAAACAGGGCAAATCCTTAATATATTGATTTGGCATAGGATGAGGCGCCCCATAATTTCGAGAAGTCAAAAGGAGACGGTTTGGCTTGTTTCCTAACTACTCTAGTTACTTGATTTTGATGTCTGGCTTGGTTAACAGGATAGTTCAACCGATTGCTTTGGCCATAAATCCTTGGTAGGGATCGACATCTAGATTCAGGTCGACTTACCAATCTATTAGGGGTGGATGGGACAAAGATTTCATTAGACTGATGAGGAGCATCGCGGGTATCACAAAAGTCTTGATATTCAGGCTCATAGCCATAATCATATTCATGAACTCATCCCCATACTGAAATTGTGCATCCCATTCATTTATTTCCTCTTGTCTCCCTTTAGACCTATTCACACATTCATTTAATTCTTTTCTGGCTTGTGAGAGGCCAAGGAGAACATTTGGGTTCATTATGATTTATCAGTTTAAGAGTTCCTAGTGGAGTCTCATGTGAAGTGTTAGAATGATCTAATAAGCTTCTAAGGTTGTAAGGATGGGTTCGGCCTCCAGTGGAGCCATGGGGTGGAGTCGCCAGGTGAATGTGGAACCTTGTTCACCAAAGGTAAAATGTCATAGGGGAGTGAAGAATGAAGCAAAATATGATGCCTGTAATAAATTATGCATAGAAAAATCAGCCAACAAAATTTTAAGTCTAGATGCGGTATGATGAAAAACAAAATAAGAAAAAGATTCAAACGCAAAAGACCACGAGGTAAGCTTCTACCTCCTCGGCAACGGCGCAAAAAATGTTATCACACAAACTCTAGCTGCTACTAAATGAATCCCATTCTGGACGATAGAGGTAGGGCAGTTCGGCAGGTGACACCTACAAACACCAAGCCCACCGCTCTGAGGAACGGTTGTCACGAAGGACAAGGTGCTTGTCGCTTTAGACAAGGCACGTAGCCGAGTCAAGGGGGAGACCCTGTTCGACCAACTAAGGTCGAGATTCAAAATCATACACCCAACCCCCAAAGAAGAGAAAACAGAAGCAAAAGGAGAATGTCTGAGAGGTTTTTGAAGCTCTTTCCAGCCAATGGATCAAGACTCTGGGTGAAATAATGTACTTAATTAAGTGATTCCAGATCTGATATGAGTGCAAAGGATAGTAAAATTTGATGTAAAGATGGCTGGAAAGTAGTTCAAAGACCAAGATTAAGCTAGAAGTAAGATTGGAATCTCTGCCTATGGGGAAAATGACTCAACTTGATTATGCATCAATGGCAGAAGTAAAATTAGCGATTCAAATAACACTTCTAGCGATTCTAAGTTGGTATGAGATGATATTAGATCAATACAAAGCAAAACCAACAATACCCACAACCCAAAAATCACCCAGGCAGCGTGGTAGAGCAAACTGCCCAAGGAGGGCGCAATCAGAAAAATGCCCAGTGCCTAATGAGTGGGTAAATGGAGTCGAAATGGGATGAAACATGAGATATGGACGTTTAAAATTAATTACGAGGTGGCTTTAAAAAAATAGGATTTTAATGGTGAAATTTAAAGATGTGAATTTTTGGTTGATTTTTATTATGTTCCAGCTTAGCAACCACAGTGAAATCGAAATTGAGAGGACAAGCAAAGAGAGCGTACCTGAGATAATAGTAAATGGATGGATTTTGCTTGAAGACTAGCCTCAAATTTCAAGTGTTGAGCAACCAACGTGTCCCTTGAGCGTTTTGAGCAGCCAGGTGACCAAATGCGCCCTTGCAACTTGCCACAAAGAAGAAGAAATCATAATCTGTAGCAAATAGCAAGTTAAAGATAACAAGTAAATGACTAATAATGAGGAAATTGAGAAGCTACAAAGCAAAAACAACTCCTTTGTTGATATTCTAGAGAGAAGAGCAAGAGTGGAGCTGCTGGCTCCAAGTTTTGCGCCCCCCCCCCCCCTTTAGATGGTCTCTTCACCTGCAATTCGCACCAGCCAAGAAATGATGGAAACACCACGAAATTTACTCAAAAATGCAATGGAAACTAGATATTAGTCAATACAATAAACATCCAAGCACAATATCTCAAGGACCCGGAAGAAATGTCTCTATCAATATCAGTCTCAAGTGTACAATGCCAAGAAGAAGCTCCAAATGAGTGAGCTTCTTTTTAATTAGAGAAAGCTCATAACAAAAAACCTTTCAAACATGATGAAGGGCTGAGATCTAATCTCACCAATATGAAATCGATGGCTGAGATCAAATGACCAAGAGTGGGGGGGCAAGTTACCCAAGTGCGCCCATGTGGAGAGTGAGGGACCAAAGGTGTGGTGCATACATCAAGTGGGGGCATCTATGGGGTGTCTTTAGGTTGTTTTAGCCCCCTAGACCCCAAGCCATAAGTTTTATTACATCACATTACAAAAATTTGAAGATTTGCTTGCCCAAAAACGCCCATGTAGGGCCAAATTCGCCCCATACATATGGCCGGGCTGAATGGAGGGCCCCACACCAAATAATGCATGTCCAAACTATATAAAAACGATAATAAGAGACCCTTTTACCTTTACCCAACATTGCACTTGCCATATCAAAGTATAACTTAGCCAAATTTGATATTTTCCATTAGATTCTTGCTGGTTCATATTGCTGAAGATGAAAATTGCTATTTTGACCCACTTCTTTTGCCTGGATTGATGAACCGTCTGTTCCAA
Organism: Larix kaempferi; assembly: GCA_027924585.1. Classification (NCBI taxonomy): domain Eukaryota; kingdom Viridiplantae; phylum Streptophyta; class Pinopsida; order Pinales; family Pinaceae; genus Larix; species Larix kaempferi. The sequence continues at coordinate 10,971,136 of BSBM01000727.1, forward strand.
TGTGATGGCAGGCCTCAAATCCACTATTAGTGGTCACTAGAGCGACCATGATCCATCATGTGAGCACATTTTGTCCAATTCCAAGCATTTTTAATTAAAATATGTCCCTACTGGCCATTAATAATTAAAAATCTCATAGCTTCTTCCATATTTTCACGATCTCACGCTTGGGGGCTTGTATGGGACCCCAATACATACCAAATAACCAAAATTGAAGTTTTGGTTCCAACTTTTTTCGAGACCCATTTTTGGCCTGGTCAACCTAGTTTGACCAAGTCAAATCTGGTCAACAATGGCCATGGCTGAAGTGTATGTCTTTGCATGTAACATGGGATGCCAAGGCTTCCTTATTTATGTTAGTACAAAAACTATAAGCATAGAGTGACGAATATATGGTGATCATAATAAATAATATCTCAAAAATAGGCCCAAGGTGAGGTGGGCACACCACTTTCAACAAAGGCGCTACTGCTATGCACACTTATAGATTTGGTCATTGAGCTAACTGTGGGTGAGGTGGACAACGAGACTAAAAGGATATGGGGAATGACATAGACCAAAATTGAGTGACCCTTCGGATAAGCAGGGAAAACAAGACCCAATGACATAAGTACACCATGAGAAACACTAGAGAAGGGCGGTGCCTCGCAAATGGGTATAGTGCAGGGAAACCACCACTAGCCTCTAACACACACCTTGCAACTCACATCCGTGCCAGCAACAGACTCCGTGAGGATCTTTTCTAGAGCCACCATGACTGGGTGTGCGGCAAGCCGTAACTTGAGACTCTAGGGGACACTTAGAATTAGTTGTCCCTTACTCCGTCTCACCTCCCAGTCCTTTTGGACTCAGTGAGAAAATAACCATTACATGCTTAAATAAATACAACTAGCCTTTGTCCGTGTGTGTTGACAAACACATTCTTGGTTTTGCATTTCACATCAGATAGAACAATGGTACACATACTGCAAAGTAATGGTGGCGAGTGTGCATGGTTTGAGGACTAATGGGGAGCACCCGGTGAGTCTATACAATCCTATACTGCATCACAACATCAATGGCAACCGACAGAGAGTGAAACCCAGGTTTGAGAATGCATCTCACACACTAAAGATCCGAGGCACAAAAAGACATGGAATCATGGTATACTTAGGGGTCACTGGGGGAATGGGTCGTCAAGGCCACCTATCCTGGTCTAAGTCGGGAAGAGAGCCAATAATGGATGGGTCGGACGAGCGGATGGAAGTGACAAGTGGAACCAAAGCTAGGTTCCTATAAGTCGAATTGCCAAATCTATACCAGAGAGGGGACATGAACTAGCATGCATATACAGGAGTCTCTACTGAAAGGGGTGGACTGACCTCACCACAGTCCACAAGTATCACCAGAATAAAAAATGAGATCACCAAGTCAGCCATCATATGTCAAGTCTATGTACTAATATAAATAAACAACCCTCAAAGCAAAACCATGAGCAATAACCATAAAATGATATACTTGCCATACCATATACCTGCTGTTGTAAGTGGATCTGAAGACCAATCTTTGCTGTCTGTGGGCAAGCAGTGGTGAACCATCAGTGATCTATGCTGCTCTCATCATAATATGGCTAAGTTATCCCTCTCAATGGGTTCGTGCAAAGGTGAAAAAGAAAGAGGGGCTCTGTAATACTGCTCAGTAGTAGCATTTGGACCATCAAAATACATAATGCCCCCTCTGTAGTCTCAGTTCATCGCTCCTTTGGATCAAAAAATATCTGGATAATGGTCCCTCACCATACAATCTGCATCATGGTAGCTCCAGCTAACCTGGATGTGATAACAGGCACCTTGGCAGGTCTTGGTTTAGCATTGGGTGATTTCTACTCAACATATAGGTAGAGTTCAAGGGGCCTATTATCACATATATAGTAGCCGGGCTACCATACATTTTTTGTCAGATTCTAATACACTATTCAGCCAGTTCCCTTACATTGAGATGCTGAGATGAGCATCTACTATGGATCACTATCAGATTTTGGACAGTAGATAGATTCCCCATGCCATGACTGAGTCTCAAGACACTCAGAGAGATGACCGATGTAGCTATTTAGCTATTTGTACAGAGCAATCAGTAGTGCCAAGAGTTACAGCAGTAGTTTCAGAGGACAGATGATGGTTCAGATGGTGAGCATTCAGGTATATGACTCAGCAGGTATATTATGGTGTTGTGGTTCTACTGCTTTTATTTCCATTTTCTTAGCATGTCCTAACATTTAGTATCATGATCTGGCGATTATATAAATATGTGGACCTGGTTGTACTATATATATATCATATTTGTCCCTACTCAGACTTAGAAGTTCTTGGCCTATACTCATTGGTTTTACCCTCCCTAGGGAGAATAGAGGTGATCATTCCCACCATACATTGGTTTGCTAGTGTTGGTTTCATTATTCACTGTCTTCATCCATCCGTGACTTACCCAGTTTATTCATTACCTTGACTTACTATTTGACTAGTGGCATGGAGGACCTTCCCCCACTGTAGCCTCTATATTGGATAAGCCTCCTTGTTTTTTGTGTCTTGACTCTGAGTTGGTGACAAAACTTACTTATGGTGAGTTGGATTTCCTTGAGAAGTCCCCCTAGTCACTAAAGATGTTGTTGGCTAAACCGGAAACTTTTAGTGCTGTCATGAATACAAAGTATGGAAATCAAATGTTATATCTTGTATGAAAAGTAAGCCAAATGAAAATGGCTATGAAATATCAAATGTTATATCTTTTGTGAAATGTAAATACCTAGGTAAACAAGCTGTCTGTGACACACGTAGAAGTGCTCAGGTAAACATGTGCCTTAAAAACACATTTGCAGCAAGAAGCCTAAATAAATGTAAATCTATGCAATGTGTTTGTAAACACACATAGATGAAAGGCTATGGAAACTCTAGGCCCAAAAAGCAATGGAACTTAAACTCCATATCAAAAAGATTGCTGACCTCATTTGTATTATGGATTGTGCGCATCTGTGTAAAGTGAATAAACACTCTTTGAACAACTTATCCATTTGTGAGACACCGCCATTCCCTGTGTTGTTGCTTGTCCACTATATGTTATGGTGTGTATTCCCTTTTCCATTTCCAAAAGTGTCACAATGTTAAGTCAGTAAGTCATCCTTTGACCTAGCCATGTTATTTTTAGCCTTCACCCTTCACTAGCAAATTGATCACAACTATAAAGTGAGTATGACCTTGAAAGTCTTGTCTGAGTAATTAATAATAATTAATGAGATATTATATTTGGATTTAGATCGCCAGTAATGATTGCTACTTGTTATAATTGCTATTTAAATGGATTGTAAAGCATGTTTTAACCCTTGACACCTTGCAGCAGCTTGATGACAGTTTGAGTCATATTTTGGTCATGTTGACTTGGTCAAACCTTAGTTTGACCAAAAGTCAACCACAGGACATGAGGTGGCAGACCTCAGATGTTATAGATAGATGATATATGGTCTGGTACAGGTCACCATGGTGGACTTATGCAGTGGTTTCAGGCTTATGATGATGCTTTGCGCATTTTAGCACTTTTACAGATTATTATTATTTGGTCTGTCGGATATGATGAGTATTTATTTTGGACCATGCAGAGGTTTATATGGTGTATGAGCACTCATTTTAGATGGATTTGGACCTTTTGAGTCCAATGAGATAGTTTGTTTTCAGTTTCGAGCAGTTACAATGATGATTGAGCCTCAGTTGGCTATCCAGTGCAGTTTTGGTCTGTCGGAGGCCCTGTCAGAGCAGTGATGAGATTTACTTGGTTCACCTAGGGCGCCGTGCATGGAGGGGGTAGTCCAACCACTTGTTATTACCATATTACCCCCCTCCCAGACTCATTGGTGAGCTCACCTTGATAGTGCAGGTACTCCAGGAGGCAGTTTTGGTAGTTTCACATTTCCCGAGGCAGTCTAGAATGGTAAAAATGGCTACAGAGGAATTCGATTTGGGCTACTGAGGCAAGGTTGTGGCATGGGATGATCAATGATGATGAGTGGGATGTCTTCCACACCTTCTCCAGCAGTTTCAGCTTCTTCGGGACCCACATCCATCACTTATGGCACTTTTTGATGATTTCTGGAGCCTCCTAAGGCTCACGACTTTCCCAGAGGCACGATTTGGTGTCTAGATCATTTATTCTTGGATATTGTGCCATGGGGATTGACCAAGAGTGTTAGAAATTACCCCTTGGACCCACCATGAGCTATATTCTATGTTTTGTCATCATGATTTGGTGGGATCCCCTCTCCTAGGGCGATTTTGTCCACTTATTGTTATATTTTATTAATTATCCATGTATTGTATTGTTGAGCTCGTCTCAACCATTGATTAGATCTTTTGATCTTTTAATCTTAGCCACTCATTTAAAAAGTGGTTAGATTGTGGACTCTCTCCCTCCTATTTAAAGAAGAGAGCTTCTCATTGTAAAGGAGTCTTTGGCTCTTGGAATCTTGATATAGAAAAACTTTCTTGTGGGAATTCATGTGGTCTCCTTTGCATCTGGTGTTCTTAGATGGTGATTGGAAAGTCTATTGCATCCTAGCATTTGGGTATTTGTGGTAAGATCTATCTTTTTTGGAAACTTTTGTCTTGTCTACAGGAGGGTGACTTCACTTGGGCGTTTTTGCAAGGCTTCTTTAACTCGCTCCATTTGGCACTCGCTTGTATCAGGGGGTTATCATTAGTATCATTGTGATCTATGCTATCTTTCTGTTATTTTTCTTGTGGCATTAGTCTTATCTCTTGTTCGCAGTAAATCTAATATTGTTGATGTTTATTGTGCAGGGGAGAGGGCGCATTGGCTTCTTTGGGCAAATCGACTTCATAGAAAACTACCTCAAATTGCTTCAAATTGATTGGATTTGCATAGATCATCATCATCAAGGCATCTACAAGGTTATCCAGGTAAGATCCACAGGTTTGTTCTTCTTGTCTTGTTCCAATCCATTGGCACAACTACTTCATTGATAAAACCCTTATATTTCAAACCCTCGTTTTACAATTTTTCAGATCTAGCAAGATTTACTTGGCTTTTGGGTATAATATTTAAAACCCACCTCTATAGCATCCATGGCAATTCGGATCTATAGTTTGGTGTGGATTGGCCCTCGTTTGACCCACTTCCCAAGGCAAAGAGGCTTCTCCAAGGGAGGTCGCACTTCCTAGGAGGGGTGATTTTGCTTGATCTAGCACCTGGGTAGGTGAGATCCCACTTGATCCTTCATATCCATAATTGATAACCTACCCCTAGTGTGTCACTTCAGTGATTTTGACCTTGTGGGCCTCATTCCTCATTTTGAGGGTTGAGCCCCACTTGGGTCACTTTGTGGCACATTTCAATCTCAGATCTACTGAGATCTGGCCATTGGATGATCCTAATCTTTTAGATCCACCTACTTCAACACCTCAACATTCCAGATTTACAATTTGGTGGACATCTAACTCCATTTGGCCCATTTCCCAAGGCACTAATCTTCCCCAAGTCAATTTGACTTTCCTAGATTGTTGAGTTTGTCTTGTTGCTTGAAACACCTTGAAACTGTCATATCCTTTCATCAAGCATAGCTAGAAAGCGCTAACTATCAGATCTCTGATTTGGGACACTTTCCCTGTTTTAAGGGTCACGTTTCCCAAGGCGATTGTTTTTGATCATTTGAAACTAGCTTTGAAATCCTGGAATCATGCCTAATCATTAAGTCACTATATGTTATACATCATTGTCATACTATACCTTTTCCAAGCCTCCACAGTGATCTTAATTCCTTATTTCTAGGGTTCCATACCTGTCACCTTACGTACCTCATTAGATTGATTTGATTTGGTGATTGGGTTGATCTCTCCTGTTAGGAGTAGATCTGGGTCTCCCCCTTGCTATCTTGGCTTTGATAGTTAAAGCGAAGAGTACCTTGGTTGGCGTGACAACCATCCATTTGGGAACATAGGCCCTCTTGGTTCACCACTTTGGTTGCCTATCCCCTCTACCGTCCACATTGGATCCACCTATAGGGGCAACTACAAGATTGGTGATAACAGGGCCTTTGGCTTATGTGATATTATCTCTTCGCCGCATTTAGTTTAGATCTTGGGATCAGGAGCATGTGGTTAGCTTGGAGCGTTGTTGTATGTATGGTTTGTTGGCATTGGGAGGGAAACGACCTAGGTTGGGATTTAGATTGTCATCCTATTTGGAGCTGGAGGGTCCAAGGTTCTAGTGTTGTGGAGCTTCTTCACTATCAAGCTGACAAACTGAGCTGGAAGGGCATTTTCTTTTGGGAAGATTTGTGGTATTCTACCTCTCGCTCGTTGAAGAAATGTCATTCTATTGCTTAGGAGTATGGTCTCCTTTCCCTTGACCATATTTTGCTTGTGGAATTGAGAGGTCTCATTTCAGAGTCTTGAGTTATTTAAAACGAGTATTGGGATGTCTATGTTGTTTTGGAGGGATTGGGGGTAGAGCTTTGCTAGTTCGCTTCTTCAACATGACTCTCAATGATTGTACTTGGTGCTTCATTAGAGGCATTTGTTCTCCTTATTTCTTAATGCACATTGGGTATCCAATGATCCAGAGGAAAGATCAATGCATAGACTTCACAGTGTTTGGTTTTTTTATCTTTCTTATAAGCTGATGTTTTTTGCTTGGTTAGTATTCTATTAGGGGATTCCATCTGAGGCCTTGTTGGTCAAGAGTGGACTTTTTGATGGCCTTTGTCTTGTTTTCCATTGCTTAGAGATAGTGAAACATATTTTCCGGGAGTGGCAGTTTGCCAAATATTGCTAGAGTTATCTTCAGGGTCATTATTCAGTGTTTCTTTAATGTAGGATTCATTGGTGTTTGCATCGTTTGGAGATTACTACTCCTTATTTCATACTGTGTTCTTTGGATATGACATTGCTTGCGGATCCCAACCTTATTTGTTCTATGGAAAATGAGGTGTAAGTTTGTTTTTTATCACAAGGGCATTCCTCTGTTTGCTTTTGTTCTATCATTCTATGTGGAGGTGTTGCGGCCTAAAACACACTTGATTGCGGGTAAGTCTCCCAACCGCTATGTGTGTTCTTGAGGGCAACTATGAGTTAAGAACCCAATGTCACCTCGATCCTGCTCTCCTCCGTTTAGACTGCAACTCCTGAAGGTCAAGGGGGGTTGCCCCTACTTACTAAGTTTATTTTTTAGAGTTTGTTTTTGGGAGTTGTAAATTACTAAAAATTAAAATGACAGTCAAACGTGTAGTAATGCAATAGTTTTAATGACAGGCAAACCTTTTATTATAAACCAACAATGGATGCAAGAGAGAAATAAACTATTAAACCACAAGATCGGTGCCTTCTCTACTCGGGCTATGGAGTCACAATAATCAGTTTATCAAATATTTTTCCAATAGCATTAAAACATTCACTTAACAACACATCACATTAAACATTTACTTGTAGTAAATAAACAAATTAATGAACCCAAGAAGTGTATACAAGATTAAGCTCAAAGTGAAATGCTTGCAAAGTTAAGAATTGTAAATGATTGTAACAATGTTGTGCAAATGGTCCTGTATGTTTTAATGTATTTTAGGTCTCTCTTCAACTTAGGTGATTAAGGTTTTGCAAAAATACACTAAGCTACTCTATGTGTCTACCCTGAGAGACTATCTCCTTCGATTTGAGAGAGATTGTCAGGTGCTCAACCTGAGAACACAAGGTTCTCAACTAGCTCCGCGGGTCAAGTCCAAAACTTGTTGGGTGCTCAACTGGAGGACACAAAGTGCCACGAGGCTCACAACAACCTCTACCCCACTAGCTCCACAGGTCAAGTCTTTTTTTCTCAATTCTAATGAAGATACGTTTCCGAGTGCCTATTAGTCTATCCAACTCAAATCCTTGCTCTTTCTTGTCACCTAAGATCGGTTGAACCAGCAAGGGGAGAGAATACGGGGCAAGAATCGGGGCTTAAGTTAATTTTTAACCTTTATGCAAAAATCAAAGCAAAACAAACCAACGTAATTTCACAAGGGAGGTAGAGCCTTCTCACTTGTGAGGTGCAGGCAAAATAACTTAAAACAAAACTTTAGGAAATAAATTACAAGCCTCAGAGATTTTGCATGGATGGGTAGAGCCTCTTCTCATGCAAGGTGTGGGCAAAATAAAGAAATTGCAAGCCAACGCGATTTCACAAGGGAGGCAGAGCCTTCTCACTTGTGAGTTACGGGAAAAATAATTTAAAACAAAACTTAAAGAAATCAATTACAAGCCTCAACGATTTTGCATGGATGGGCAGAGCCTCTTCTCATGCAAGGTGTGAGAAAACAATAATAACAATTGCAAAATAAAAGCATAAACTAAACCTAGCCCCTCTACACTTGCAATGCAAAAGTGGGCAAGCCCAACTTCTAATGCATGCAAGGGATGGCTGAAAAATTGAAAAGCTATTGCTAGAAATAAGGAAGCAAAGAACCAAGCCCAAGAGACTCTCTTGGGCTTGTTACAACAAAGACAAATTTCAGCCTTATTATATACAAGAAAATGAGGTCAAAAATGAGAAATTTGACCCTTTTTTGGTGAGGGACTTGAAGTGGCCACTCTTGGGTGATCTTTGAGCTAGATAGTGACCAAATTTGGGCATTCCCTCCTCCCATAACATCAAAAACCTGCACAAAACAACAAGCTAATATTGTGCAAATATGATGAAAATGAGTTTGAATCAACTTAAAAATATTGCATATAAATTCAGAAAATTGTAAGTACAATGTAGCATGTAAAAATAACTTGAAAAGATGATTTATGAGTGCAAAACAAGCAAATAAAAATCTGCAAAACAGAAATGTTAGTTTGAAGATGCTATGTCCTTCAAATGTTGTTGAACAATGGGGTATCCCACCCGGGAATCCCACTCTCCAAGCATAAGAAACTTGTAACAAACTAGCTTTAACACGCAAATGTGGTGAGAGATCAAACAAAGGCTTGATAAATCATATATTCAAACTAGAAATCCATGAACTTTTCAAATGCTAAGAAGATAAGCCACATAACATGTAACCAAAACTATCACAATGTTATTCTCAAGCAAAACACTTTGTTTGAGATCCACAAATGCAAGAAGAAACTAAGAATGAAGCAATATTACCTCACACATAATGCCAAGGACAGTATTTCCTCTAAAGATTTTCTTCATTAACTTCACAAAGCTGAAAATTACAATGGCTCTCTTCTTGGACAAGAATGGAAGCAAGAGAACAAGAGAGTAAGAGAGAGAGCAAAAATGAAAGAGAGCAAGAGCATGAGTGATTGTAACCAAAATGAGGAGGAGGAGCCTCCTTAAATAGGAAAAGAGAGAGGGGAGAGTTCATTTGCATGAATAACATTTGTCACTTGGAGAGAAAGGGGGCCCATGGAGGAGGGTGCAATTCCATGGGTTAAAAATAACAAACAATGGGGGGGGAAAACCCCCCACTCATGTTTTATAATTCATTGCTAGGCCAGTGGGAGAGAATCATGAATGTGGGAGCCTCCCTTTTGGCTTATTTCAATTTATCTCATTTCCCATGGTGAGAGAGGGTTTCCCCCTTGGGGAGAAACTTCAAACGTGAAAAACACTTGCTTGGGGGGTTCATTTTGGCCTTTAATTTTACCTTAGGCACATAATATAAACTTTATAAACTTAACTTGGCCACCCCAAGTGACTTTAGGCACTTTTTCAAATTTGTCTTATTAATTATTTGTCAATTTTCTTGATTTTCTTGACTGACTTAGGAAAATGTGTCCAAAAACTTAGCAAGACTTGTCCGAATGACTTCAAACTTTGCCCAAGGATGTAGGGGGTCTCATGCCATTTATCTTGAGTACCCATACCCCTATTTATGGGCATTAAGTGCCACTTATCCCTCTTTTACATTACAATTTTTTTTTATGCTGAGGGACATTTTTTAATCACCAAAAATTAAAAAATCCTATGTAAAACCTAATGAAATTCCGCAAGACTCTAGATAATGTCTAACATGGTAACATAGAACATTCTTAGGCCCCAATCACCCCATGGACTCGATCATTAGAACGCCTTTCACCACTTTGGAGGTATTGTTGAGTGAAAAACTCAAATAATTAAAATCACTAAAAATGAATTTTAATTATCCAAGTGAAAAAACACTCGATGAAAGGACTCCCCTAATGATAAAGTCTTAGGTGACTAAGTTACACAAAAATTGACCCTCATGCTGACATATCTTTACAAAATCCCCCGTAAGGGTGCGTAAATTTCATGGAGAGAAGATAAGAAAAAGAGCTGCCTCGCTTGAATAGATCATTAGATATTTCTTTCTCATCTTCAAGGCACATTGAACATGTGCATGGTACATCGTTGTCCACTTAGTTGGTTTTGGTGGTCAACAGGAGGGATGAGGTACGCCATTGGCTTTTGGCTAAGGGCACTTTGTTGATCAAAGATGCCCAATATTTGTATCCAACAAATTATTTTGATTTTTATTTCAATTTTAGTAGCTTTGAGGAAGAGGTTATGATGCCCATTGTATATACCCTTCCACTTTTTGCATTGTTGATTTTAAATATTTTTCTATAAATAGTCAAGGGGTCAACAACTCGATTGGTAGGGAGGTAAGTTTCACTCTCTCCCCACCTATGTTCAAATCCCCAATGTGACATTGGTTCGTTGTGATAAGGCTAGAAGTGTAAATGTCTCCATAGATAGATTGTCCTCGTGATTGTACCTCGAGATGTCTCAGCCCTTGCTAACTTATGAATTATTGGTATATGTAGCTTGTGTGCTATTGGATATGTTGGTAATAGTGCAACTTCGGAAGCTATTCTTATTGTACTTTATTATATTATTGTTGTACCTCCTACGAGAGAGGATATTGATGTAACTGATCATGTAAAACCGTTGAAAGAATCAATGTAAACCTTGGGGTGAAAATACATAAAGAAAAGAATTTTTAAATGTTATTTTATCTTACCCCAAGACAAGTCGGCCGTGTCAGTTAGACAAGTCGTTCCAGTGGGTAAACTACCCCAAACAATGGGCAAAACTGCCCCAGACAGGTCGGCTCAGTTTGGGAAAGTTAGGTTAGCCCAGTAACGGAAAAAGTTAGTGTTTCATGTGTATAAATAGAGGTTGTGTGCCTCATTTGCACTCTCACTCAACTCAAGCAAGTTCGCACTAGAGGAGAGAGAAGTTCACATCTGCAGCTAGAGAAGTGATTTTTGGGGTTTTCACTTGGAGAAATTTTGTATTTCTCTCTCTTGTATTTGTACTCTATTCTCGGGACTGATTATCTCTATACGAAGGTTGTTGGGTTTTCTCTCTGTTGGGTTTCCCAGGATAAAATTCTTGTGTTCATTGTTTTTGTGCTTGGTTACTCTTTTGGTGATTCTATTGTTTATCTGCAATTAAATTATACAGCTATAATTGTATAATTTTAAGAGGATATACTCTTGGGTTATAGTGATATGGTAGGATTTGAAGTTGGGCCTTGCCAAGGTAATCTCGGACAATTATTGATTTCCATGGTTAAAACAAATATTCTAGAAATATAAGACATATTCAAAAGAAAAAAAGATATGTCCATTCAATACCAAATAGTTCAAAATCTAAATACAAATATAGCTATGTTGATATTTTCAATGACTCTTGATTAATAAAATACTTTCTTGTTAGATCTTTTTTTCTCTCATAGTTTTGTATTTCTAAGTACCAACATGGCACTTGATCGTAAACTCAAAGGTCATGTAGGCCATAGATCAAGAGGATGATTTGAAGTAGAAAATCTGCCTATAGTTAAGAGGAAAGTTATAAATTAATTTTATTAAAATATGGGCAAGATAAATTTTTATTTTTTGAAGTTTGCATTGCTTAAGAAATATTTATGTTATACGGAAGACTTCTCTCATTCCATTTGTAATTTTTCAATAATGTTAAAAAAGTGTGTCAATTGCAAAACAAAGCATCCAAATAAAAAAGTAGGGGATTCTACTTCATGAAACATTTTCAAGTTTTGTTCTTCCATATCCTTTTTGTCTCCCTATCACTATATAGACAATTATAAAATTAAATATGAGGGGTTTTTCACAGTCCAATATATGATATTTCGTTTTTGGGATCATCTGTGTAGTGTAAGTCATTAATCTATGACCTGTGTCCCATGAGTATAGTTGCAACTGACCAATTTCTCATGGTTTTTTGAATAGTCCACTTAGCACTCATTGCATTTGAGACTAGCAAAATGAATCATATAGCATCAATCATACCTCCAGGGTTTGCACCTAGTAACCAAGAGTCAAGACTTCTTGAGAGGTCACCGGTCACCCATCCCAAGACTCCTCTAGGTCAAGCACGCTTAATTGTAGATTTTTACCCACAATCAAGCCCACTTAGCTTGCTACCCCATTTGCAAGCTAAGTGAATGAGATCGCCGCCACACTAGTTTTCTGGTGAATCCAGTAAAGTTGAATCCATTTGAACGTAGGGTTAATGTTTATTTTGCTTAAGCTTTGTTTCAAAAGGAACATCATGATATGTATCTTGCTCTAAACCATTACTGTCCAAAGAGATCACATGCTCCTCAAACTGATTTGTATGGCGACTTAGATTAACATATCGAACATGTTCATCTCCCGATTTAACGTTAGCGGGACTATAAAGCTTTATCCGACATTTTAATTTTTACCTATCATCCATACCTCAAGGGATACTGCATACTTTAGGAGTTTTTTCTTTAATATAATTCACTTTTTCATGCCAGTTCCATAACATGGGTGATGCTCCAATCTTTCTGCCAAAAAGAAAGAAATCATGCAAAAATCTGCATCGGAAAAACTTGTTTTTTGTTGCAATTTTTGGTGTCTGCTTGAAAAACACTATTTTCAAACGACCACTCAATTTAGAATAAAAGAAAATTCATTTTCCAACCGGAAAAAGCAAAAACCAATAACTATCGGCAAATGATTTACTATGTGAACACAACAACAGAGAAATAAATCTGCCATACACAACGTAGAAGAACCTTCTCAAAATGACAAGAAACAATTATGCCCTCAGCTGAAAAGACGAAATAGAGGAAACACGACGAACCCCGCCAGACACACAGGAGGATTACCATAAAAGAATAGCATAAAACACTACACAAACGCAGACATTGCATACATGCACATCACTTATGCACGCCTTCAAGAAAGAAGCCTTGTACAACTATACACACCTCCATGAAGAAAGCCCTTCTGTAGCCACAAACAAATTAGACATTAAGCCCTACAAAACCCAAAACTCAAACGATTCTGGCATGTGGTTCTGAGAAATCATTCAACTTGGTGCAATTTTGAGACAGCCCTAGTGTGAGTGTGCACACACGAAAAAATCTGCAAGAACAGCGGTAGGCGACTAATGTTGAACACATACTCAACAGAGACACAGGATGAAATTCGAGAGTGCGTGCCCAAAAAACTAGACAACAAGAAAATTGCAAACACAGTTGACTTCCATGGGTTAGGGAAATTGTGAGAAGATAGTGAAACACCATACGTAGGATGGACATAGCCAACCAGTAGAGTAAGCCCAGTCAGAAAAGAGATTAAAGCGAAGGTAAAATCTCCTTGAAGAACTATATAGATGTCTTTCAAATGGACTTGCCCGGAGGTTTTCATTCAGCAAGATGTGGACCCATGTTACTCCATTAGGAGAAGGGGATAAGCCTACTTATGGATTGTGTTATAGATTAAGCCATATTGAAGAATAATATGGAAGACAAGTCCAGGAATGTTTTCCTTTAACTACTAAGGTTTCTATTTAATTCTTTAGTCTTGTTGGTAGATGATCAGGCAATGGAGATATATGTCACTTAGAGCCCAACGTATCTGTCCTGCTGGTCATGCTTAGGAGGTCCCTTAGAATGCCTAACATGCAAGGGTGCTAGCACCAAAGCATAAGATCATGAAGAGAAATTAGAAATTTGACAATTAAATGAAGTTACACTTATTCTAATAGCGTCTCGTGATTAGATGACAGTCATATACGTGAAAAATCAAATATCGATGTTACCATTTGCTGCCTGCCTGTTTGTAAGTGTCTAAGTCAAGTAAGATGATCCAAAATAATTTCCAGATTAGACCCAGAAGCTGGAGTGATAATCACTCGTTTTCAACCTGAATCATGGAATTTCTTGTGTTCTCATGGATTTAGAATGTTGTTGAGCAAGTGAAATCTGCTACTAACAGACTTCCATTAAAATCAGCTGGAATGGAACAAGTGAAATCCTATGCAAACACTTTGCAACAACAAGTTCTGTTCAAACACAGCTACAGCAAGCAAAATGACAGGGAAGAATTGTTGATTTTTCTGAGCAGCATCGAGTGCCATTCTCTGGGAGAATGGAGGCACCTGGTCAGTTACCAGGATATTGACCCAGTCCGGGACTGGGAGCTCAGCCTGGGGCTGAGAGCCATTCTCTGGGAGAATGGAGGCACCTGGTCAGTTACCAGGATATTGACCTAGTCCGGGACTGGGAACTCAGCCTGGGGCTGAGTGCCATTCTCTGGGAGAATGGAGGCACCTGGTCAGTTACCAGGATATTGATCCAGTCCGGGACTGGAAGCTTAGCCTGGGGCTGAGAGCCATTCTCTGGGAGAATGGAGGCACCTGGTCAGTTACCAGGATTTCACTGTAAGCCCTAGACCGGGTCTGGGCAAGTGGTGTACTTCCCCACTTGGGCTTGTTGACCACAGATGGGTGAAGTGAAGAAATTAAATATCTTCCTATGATGATGTACTTGGAGTGGACATGAAGACCCTGAAGGACACCTGGATGATTTATAGAACCCAAGCACCACTTGGCTTGGTCCATGAACCCACCAGCTAGAAGGAGAGGAAAAATAAATATGTATTTATTTATTTTTGGGTCAACTCAATAATGGAGGAAAAACAATTAAAATGATGGGTGATATGAAGAAATTAAAATATATATATGTTACACATATATATTAGAGGGTTGGCCTCATGTATTTTACCAAATAAAATAAAACACCTACAAAAGATGCAGGTCGGCCACATGGATTAAAATAAAGATTTAATGCACATTTATTGCAAGTCGGCCTCATAGATTTATTGGCAAAATATGCAAGTCGGCCCCATTATTTTTGGTGTGGGATTCCACTATAAATATAAAAGAAAACTCATCATTCAAAAAGAAATTCGTATGAGATAAAGAACAGCTCGTGGGTTTTTGAAGAGAGCACAGTCTACAGTTCGGTGGTGATTGACAGCCCTCTAACAGCTCAGTGGTATTTGCAAATATTCCTCTAACAGCTCAGTGGTTTTGGCTAACAGCTCTCTAACAGTTCGGTGGTCATTGCTGGGAGTTCTCTCCATTGTTTGCTGAGTCATATCTTCTTACTGCTGGTTATTACTGTGCATTCAACAGTGCAGGTTATCTCCACGATGTAGATTTTCTATCTTTCTCTGCCTGCTGGTTTAATGCCAAGATAAAAGTGGTTTTCACCTACAGCCCTGTTTTGCATTGGTTGTAGGTTACTTAATGCATTTAAGATAAACACTAAACACACAGCTGAAAGAAATTAACAGGCTGCAAGCTAATTTACAAACATTCACACGCAAATTTGACACAGTAGTTTTTGGCCAAATCGAGCCCTGGAAAAACCCCCACGGGGAAAACCAGTTGAGTGAGAGAGAGAGATTCTTATTGCTTCATTTATCTTCAGTACATAAAGTCATAGCAGAAATATTTTACTTATCTCTACAGTGAATTTTCACCCAGCAGGTTTCTCGAATACAGTGCCAAAATCAGCAGTGTGACTGTGTTGAAAGTGCCTCGAAAAATGTGCAGGAAAGACAGCCCCAGAACTGTACTGAACACTTGGACAAACTGTACTTCAGCAGTCTCAATCACCGAGCCTCAAATGCTAACTCAAATGGAGAGCAGCCCACGAAATCTGTGCTTACACCCACAAAGTGTGTGCCCAGATTTACCTCCACCTGTGTGCAGACTGTCACGGGTTGTGCCCAGATTCACTCAGCAGGAGTGTGCAGACTGTCACGGGTGATGAGCCCAGAAACTCTCAACAAATGCGCCCAGATCCATGTGAAACTTGTGCCCAGTTTATCTAGTATCGCGTACCCTGTACCTGCTGTACCTTCATCTCTGGTTATGTACTGTAGCCACCTGCAAACTATTTAATAGTGCTGGTAATATATGCCTGAAGCAACCCTCGAACTCTGAGCTAATGCTGAAGTCAGAATTTTGGAAACCCGTGCCCTGAAAGTTGCAGTCAGATTTCAGTACCTGCGCCTCATTCAAGCTCGACCTCCTTCTAGCTCTCGACCTCCTTCTCTCATTCACCTTAAACACATGATAATGAATAGGTATTTGCCTCCCTCCCTTTTTATTCAACCCTAAAAGGAATCTTTACACCAATGGCTCAGATTAGATCTAATCAATGGCCCAGATTAGATGTGAGTAAAACTTTATTAATTAAATCACTTAGTTAATAATTACTCACTCACTTTTAGACTTAGGATAAAAAGTGACATTAAAGTCTCATTAATTAATTACTTAATGTGAGGGTCCCACCACCCCATGCTTAGTGACTTAGGCTAAGTCACTAGGGGAACTCGACCAAGGTACAAAACTAACACACGATTTGCTGAGTTTTTCTACTGTGTAATACTGGGTTATATATCTTCTACTGCTGATATTACTGCTGGTGTATTTATATATCTATTACTGCTGGTGTATTTATATATCTATTACTGCTGGTGTATTTATCTTCTACTGCTGGGATTACTACTACTATTGCTGGGTCATTACCACAGCTCTGAAAAAGCCATATCAGGCATCAGTGAACAGTGACAGGTGCTTTAGCCACAGTTTCAACAGGGTTCTTTTTTGTAAATAAAACAATTCTAATTGTTGACAGGCTGGTTTAGCCTACTGTTGTAAAACTCAGACATCTCATAAGGAAGATATTTTTGCTGGGGTTTTTATACCTTAGAAGGTTTTCCCCAGGGTAAACAGCTGTGCCTTTTGTGGTTGCATTTTGTCTTATTTTTATTTAGCTATCTCTGCACTTTTTATTTACAGTCTGTTACTGCTATCAGTTTTGAATTTTTAACAAGAATAACTCCTGCTATAGACAATAATGGAACAACAAAAATATAAATGCATGCACATAAAAAAAGTATATGGAGATTACAACTGGAGAAAAAAATTTGCTGGTAGAAAAACTCCAGGAATACAGCAATGGAGAGAAGAATACTATACAGATTAATGTTACAAAGAAAGACGGCCTTCTTGTGTTAGATTTTGTGGTATCTCGGGATGTCCTCCATGATTAAGATGCCTTGCATGGAGGTACATCAACAACATAGGCATAAGTATGGAGTAGAGGGTGAGATACACTCTACTCAGTGGCATGAGTCCATTGGTGGCTGCATGCGGACCTTCCAGGGTGTTTTGCCCCTTGCATGCATGAGATTTGCATGACCTATCAGTGATTAAAAATGCATGCAAAAGTGACTTTTTGCATGCACCGATATTAGGTTTTTGGTAAACCTAATTGATCGGTGAGATTATATATAGAGGTAGGGGGTCCCTGGATGAGGTTGATTAGTTGACTTATTAGAAAGTGATTTGTCTGGAGTGAGGAGGGCGCATTAGTGCATGCAGGGCGACTTTCTGAGAGAGAGAGAGGAGCTTCTGCAGGAGGGAGAGTGGTCAGATCTAAGCTGGATCAGAGACCACTTGCTCTAGAGGCACTTGGAACCCAGATCTGTGGACTTAGATAGTTCACCAGAGTGGAGTCTGTAGAGATTGTGGAGGACGACTTCCAGAGAGGGAGAGGGGCGCATTACCTGAGGAGAGAGGAGCTCATTCAAAGTCCGATCGACCGATTGACCATCTGAGACTTTCAGAGTAGCCTTGCCTCAAGATTCGAGGAAGGTCTGTGACGATCAGAGGTCATATTTGTTGAGATTTGGCCCAGTACGAGCATTTGACATCCAGAGGGGAGGGCACTTTTCCATGCAAAGAAAGGGCACATTCACCAGTTGAGTAGTTGGCCTTATTCCGTTGTAGAGCAGAGGATTGAGAGAGGAAGTACAGTCAGGGCTACCTGCAGAGAGACTCAGATCCATATTGACAGTTAGGGCACATTTCCCCAATGCATGCATCAGCTGATGCATGCAGGTCTAGGGTTTGACCTGTTCAGAATTGAGTGTTACATCTGAGGTAACATTGTTGTATTTGTTCATTTCATATATTGCTCTGGGATCAAGATAGAAGAAAGCCCCACAGGATTGTTGGTTTTCCCCGTTTGGGGTTTCCAGGGTATATGCAGTGTCATATGTGTGATTGATTGTGTTTAAGTTGTAAAGAGATCTATAGTTGTTGAGTCTTATTTCATTATAGCATTATTGATATACAGAGACTCAAACTGCTTGAGATCTCAGGGCTATCCAGAGGGAGCAGTGATCTCTGGAATAAAATTTACATCTTGCACCCTAATGTTGGCATCAAGAATATACGTCCTATGTCCTGTGCTGTGTCTTGCTGTGAATGCAGTATTTTCCCATCCTTTGCCTTTCATCGATCTTCCGCCTATTCTTTCTGTTCCTCTTGTCATTGTAATCGAGCCCTTTGTGCTCCTCTCAGGGCATCAGTGGTTACAAACTCAGCAAGAGGAAGTTACTCTCCTCCCATTTATTGTCTTCCCATTGTCACTGTTCATCCATCTGACTCTTCCACTCTTCCAATCCGGATCTGAAACTGCCTTTCTTTCTGTCCTGGACAATTACTGGTGATGTAGCATATATGTGCCCTGGAAGTGGTTCCCTGCTGAAAATCACTCCAGTTCTGTATCAAGTGAAAGTCTAATAACTTAACCAGATGCCCTCAGTCTCTCACATACATCGGTTCGCTGCCTTGCAACATAGTTATCCATTTTCTACTAGTTGGAATATACTTAGCCATTTGAAATATTGCTTTGATTGGATCCTTTAAAGATCATAAGATCCTTGAATGCTAGAAAGGAAAATAAAAAACAAAACTGTTTCTTTGATTTTGTAGATGAAAACTTGGCATTGCACATCAAAATATGTATTTCAAATTTAAATTCTCTTCAATGTACGCACAAGAAACACAAAATGCAATGTTTACTATTCTGACTCAAAAGGTGTTGTTTGATGAACACACTTTTTCATTACAATGGTACATTCCATGTTCGTGTAATGGACATTAAGTAGATATTGTTGCATTTAATTGATTGGTTTCTCGTAAGAGTCCATCCATGATTCACTCGCAGTTCATATTTCCCTACAAGCAACTGGATTATTAATTCATAATTTTCTGAGAATTTTGAAACTTGTTTTAACAGGTGCTTCTGAAAGTCTAGATATAAACAGCAAGGTGAGCTCTGCATTAGTTGAAATCGTGAGACGTATACAGACACGACCAAGATATCTTCTTGCTAAGGTACAAAATTGTATTTTGGCTAAGTACAATGTATATATCAAGTTTCATCTTTGGAATTGTTAGACCTTTTCTGCAACATCTGCAAGAAAGAAATCTCAAATCATATGGGTATTGTTGAAAGGAGAACAACCAGTTTAACTATGGAAGAGAAGAAAGATAATTTAAGGCATTGGGACCAAAAAAATTGTCATGGAGGATTATGTTGTGTCCTTTTAGTCATTGATTTCTTAATTTCTTTAGCCTTACTTGGATCAGAAGTACACATATTTTTGGTATGATAAAGGGAAACCAGACCATTTCCTATATTGAACAAGAGTCCCCAAGAGGAAGAGCCTTCAGAATAAGATTGAACCCTATGCCAGTGAGTGTATTTTGTCACCAGTTATAATAATGAAAAACCTTTCTTGATTTAGATTGTTTTATGTGATTTCCCTTTAGGGTGGTATTACCTCGTCTGACTTAGCTACAAAGGCAATGGGAGCACGCCATGCAGAGGTGGTTGGGCAAGCTTTGGCTGGTGTTCCCCTATGGCAGTTAGGGCCTGAAAGCAGACACCCTGGTGTTCCTTATATCGTGTTCCCAGGTATTTTGGAATACATGTATATTTGTTAGATCTATGAAGTCTGTGTTCAATGTAGCTCCTTAGATCTCTGAAGTCTGCTCAATGTAACTACTAAGTTACTAACATAAATATTTCTTACAGGTAATGTTGGAGGCAATGATGCATTGGCTCAGGTTGTGAAGAACTGGTCTCCTCCAGCTAGACCTTCAACAAGAGATCTCCTTTTGGTGAGAAGTCATAATTACTTTTGCATGAATTTCTGTTAAAATGTATAATTATACAATGTACCTAACAAACTGTGCTCTCTAATTTCTTTAGGAAGCTGAAAAAGGTGGCTATGCTGTTGGAGCATTCAATGTGTACAATCTTGAGGCAGTCTCAGCTGTTGTGGCAGCAGCTGAGGCTGAAAAAAGCCCAGCCATTTTGCAGGTGAGAATGGAGATTATCTGGAATACTTCTCATAAAAAAACCATTAGTTTGTAAACCCAAGAACAGCTATGATTAGGCTTTCAATCAAACTATATCAGATAACCCGCTGGCAGAATGTCTACAAACCAAACAGTAAACCAAGAGCATGCCATTAACAATCCTTAGATTTCAATATTCTTAGCAGATCCATTATCTTGTGTCCTGTGTTGAACTTTTTCTCTGAGCAGACACGAAAGAAGGGAATTTATTAACTCTCTTACCAAACATGTCTGTATAACAAGCATTCAGTGACAATTAGCTTTCACATTTTTTTCTTAATAAAATACATTTATTATTATTATTATTATAACTTGTATTGTTCTAATTATTGTTTTATTCTTCTTGCAGATCCATCCAAGTGCACTAAAACATGGAGGAATACCTTTGGTTGCATGTTGTGTCTCTGCTGCAGAGCATGCTGCTGTATGTAACTAAAAAACTTCGCACATCTATTTGTAAATCGAAAGAAATCACTGCTAAAGCCATTTATAAAGTTATTCATAGGTCGAAACCCATTCAAATATTTTCTTGTCCTCAGAAAAGAATTTAGTGAATATGAAAAGGGTGCTGTTAGAAAGGGGCCCTAGTAGGGGACAAAAGTTAGTGACCTTGTGAGTTACACAAACACCAAGCAGGGACTTATTATAAGTACAAAGTTTACAAGCAAGAAGGACAGAACTTGATTTATTAGTAAATGTTATCTCTCAGTGTTACATTCTTCGACTAGTTGACTGATATAGAAGCACTATCACATTGGACCATATTTTAAATTGGCAGCAGTTGAATGATTTAATGAGAGGCTACCACCTGTCTTCAGCGAGGGTTCTAGGTAGTAGTAATTATGAACTTATATCTGCAGCAGTAGCTGTGGAAGTGCTGTACAGATGCCATCTGGTCCTTTCAGTTAGAGCTTCCTGAGAAATAAATGATTTAATGTCTATGATAGTATATACAAACAGATCCCTTTCCCTTTAATTGTATCAAAGTAAAATAATGTCCTTTTCATTCTGATTTCATACTAATCAGCCAAAGATGGTATATCTCTACAAGAAAGCCTCGTCTGTGTCTTTAAGGCGTTTAACATTCAGACAACTCTAACACTCAACTAACTTGGACAGGTTCCAATCACAGTTCATATTGATCATGCAACTGACAAGCAGGAATTGATTGAAACTTTGGAAATGGTACGTAACTTATTATTGAATCGTAATTGTCTTTTGAATAGTCGTTAATATATTCACCAAGAAATCAGCTTTAAATACAAATTAGACAAATCAATGATTCGCATGCTTGCATAGTTACCTAATTTAATGGAGATGCCATTACAGCATCTGCATTTTTTATTTTTTTCTTATTCTCAAGCATTATATGTGCTGTGATTGGCAGGGAAAATCGTGCATGTTCTAGAAATAAGGATATTTAATAGAATCTAGAGCCGTCAGAAAGCATACAGACTGTGATCTGATACGATGTTTTATTGTTTACCAGGGTGTTGACTCAGTAATGGTCGATGGTTCACATCTTTCTTTCAGTGAGAATGTTTCATACACAAAATATATAACAACCATGGCCCATGTGAAGGGTATGGCAGTGGAAGCTGAACTAGGGCGATTATCAGGTACAGAAGATAATATAACAGTTGAAGAGTACGAGGCAAAGCTTACAGATTTGGCTCAGGTTGGCTACTTGATTCACTCACAATTATATCACAGAAAGATAGCTTTAATTGGAATAGGAATCTTGTAAAGCATATATAGCTTTGAAATATACTTGTGAAAATGGAAATTCTTCCCAGCCACTGATTAACTTTATGCATTTTAGGCTGAGGAGTTCTTAAGTCAAACAGGAGTTGATGCTCTTGCAGTATGCATTGGGAATGTCCATGGAAAGTATCCTCCAACTGGCCCAAAACTTAAGCTGGATCTTCTTAAGGTAAAGTAGATCTCATATTTTATTTCCAAATACTACTGAAGAGTAAGAAACAATGATGGTTATAATAAGGGGACTAGCATCTGCTACTTGTCTATTTTGATCCCTTTACATTGTCCTATTTCACCTCTAGAGCATTTTTCTCCATCCTATATGACTCAACTTCTGGGATTCTATGTAGTTATTTTCTTGTGTACCAGTCTTAGACCGAGTCTTGTAAGTATTTTCATCAGTAATCAGACTGATATGCATTCAAACTCTGTGAAGAAACTTGGTACATAATATTCACAATCATCATGCCAATTGCCAACTTGTGTACAAATTCACCTCCATAGCCTATAAAATTAAGCAAGTGTTTGAGGCAGGGCCTGCTATATGTTTTTAAACTGCTTATGCCCTTTGTTTTTTTTTTAACTTAAGAATCTCCAGTTGTTAACTTCAGAATCTCCACAGAGTTCTACTCAGCAAATTATAGCACCCACTAGGTTCCTTTCTGCTGCTATTATCATGCATGACACTATATGCTTTTGCATCCATGTCTTGTGAATTTATATTATGGGAATAATTTTTGCTCTTTAAAACATCTGAAGCCGTTCTTGTATTTTTCCTGAAGCACCTCATAATTTTTAAATGTATGTTCATGCATTTCAAATTTGCATGACAAATCATGCTTCATCTGTAGCTCCTGTGCCTTGAATTCCTTTCATAATCACTAAACACATCAGTATTCTCTGTGATTTATATATTGTAATGAATGAAGTGATATTCTAAGATCTGGAGCCAAAATAAGGTGGTGTCACAATCATCATACATTCCTTTGATATATTATAGTATTATACACTGCAATTCTTAGTCTCATTGACTGCTTTTGTTCACTCTTTGGTTTTTCTTTCTAGCCCCTTTCTGGTTCTCCTCTGCACTTGAGTGTTGGTTATTTTTTCTTCCAGTATGGTTGGTTTTATTAATAATTAATCACAGGTTTTCAAACCCTTAATGAAATGAAGTACCTTCAATATCATTAGCATGCCAGGTGCACAAGAAAATATGGTATCTGTCGTTTTACTAAATTCTAATAACAATTAAAAACACTTTAGTTGATATAACTGAGATAAGGCATTGTCTTCATTATCTTAAGTAGCTTGTCCTCTGTCATCATTTGCACTATCTTTACCTGTCAAACTGGATTCTTCGTCACTTCTTTGACTCATATGAGCCCTAAGCTTTGCCAACTAAGAATCAATTCCCCATTATATATTGGTTGCTACCTTCAACGTGAATTAAGTTATTGTGATTCCATATTTTCCTCTGACATTGAAGACTTGAAAGCAGTCTAGTCTTCACTCAAGCACATCTTAAAATTTAACGCTATGCTTTGGGCATGAAAATCTTAAACTTTAATAGGCATGAGGTGCCTGCCATTTCCATTGCTTAAAATGGTTTCCAGTTGTCATTCTCAGAGAGACAATTTTAGAGATGTTGGCTCATCTTTGACACAACCATGTGCTGATTGTTATCAATTCTATAGCCATTATTATGATGGCAAGACATGTATGGTTCAGATCATTGTTAAGAAGCACTACCACTTAAAATATAAAGTTGGAGCATAAACATGTATTCAGGCATTAAAAAACTTGAAGGAATTGAAATTGTGATATCATCTTTAAATTCTCATTTGGAGTATTGTTTCATGATAGTCTTTTACACATGGAATATTCAAAGTCAAACACCCAACTGCCTTAGAATAGATTACATAATAAGACCAAGAGTCCATACTCAAAATCCACAAACTATTATTTCCAAGCCCTAGTCCTAATTACCACTTTGAGCCAGTCTAGTATTATTATATGTAGATGGATACACTTTACACCACCACGTCTCTTAAAGCTCGTAGCTGTATGTCATATTGCTAGGAAATGCTACAACAGTCAACCAGTCTCAGAGAATGAATCATGATCACGTAGCAGTTGCAGCTACCTGTGCTGTCCCATTAGGTTTCCACTATAAACTCCCTCAGGCTTCATGGGCTTTTAATAAGTCTAATATTTTCTCAGTATGTTCAATATTTTCTAAGCAACCATGGATTTAGTGTTCTGAATTGATATAATGAAATTACCAATTAGTAATTCAAGGGTGTCAGCTCATAATTTCTCAGGAATAAGTTCCAGGAGCACCAGCTTGAAAGGAATCCATCTCTGGTTTGAATAGATTTGTCCTCCAAAAGTCGTGAGTTTCAAATTAGAAGGTGTCTTTATCACCGTGATTTTGGTCTATGATCCTGACATATGCAGAAATTATACAATTACAGAAATCACAATTTTTTTTACTCTTTTGTGAAGCAGGAGTTGACACCGACTTTTAAGAATCCATAATTTAATAATATAGATTATGCTTGCAATTTTCATATTGAATTTATCATTCTAGCATGTTTATCGACTTTGTTCAACACAGAAACTGAGAATTCTTGTTAATAACAGAATACAATTGTGTTTCTGCTTTCCTCTTCAGGAATTACATTTTCTGGCATCAAAAAAGGGGGTTGTGCTCGTCTTGCATGGAGCTTCAGGATTGCCTGAAGAGCTTGTAAAGGTAAACCTGTTTAGCGTTTACTTGACATTAAAATTCAAAAAGTATAACTGTGAGCAACACTTGAACTGAGAGTTAAAAGAGAGATTGAACTGAGAGTTCGCATTCTGAAATCATCCATTATCATTTGCTCTGACCTTTCCCACTGTTCACTATGAATTTTGAAAGTAGTTAGACATGGTGCTTTTTCAGAATTAAGAAGGAAATTATTTTGGGGGCCGTACATCCTCAAATGATGATGATGTTCACATGTCCAAAATTAACACCAGAGTGACAAAGCTTCTTGATATTTGTTTACAGGCCTGCATAGACTTCGGAGTAAGGAAGTTCAATGTCAACACAGAAGTTCGAAGTGCTTACATGAATGCTCTCCAAACACCCAAGAAGGACTTGATAGATGTGATGTCCTTTGCAAGGGAATCCATGCAAGCTGTTGTTGCAGAGAAGATGCACATTTTTGGCTCAGCAGGCAAGGCATACTAAGTTAATTGCTGGGTCGCTGTAATTGATGCTGTTTGCAAAGAAACCCAAGCAAAGGTGGTGCTGAAGAAACCATGCCCATGTTTGGCTTACCACTAATAGCCAAACACGGGGGTTCACATCCGTTAATAAATTATTGAGTTGAATTTGGGGGTTCTTGGTCTAGATTCTTGCGATGACTTGGAGAATAATATGTAACCTCATGATCAAAGAATATTGATGTCTGGTTGTCACCATGGCACGTAGGATGTTAACATCATATTTTTTTTTTCCGATTTTAAGTTGGTGAAACTCAAGGGTCTACTTAGCACCATGATTATTAAGGACCTGCATTCTCACTGTGGCTTGGGAGGTCCACATCCATACATCAATTGTAATTTGAGAGAGTGAAACGTGGACTGCAATACAGCTATTTAGAGATTGAGGGCCATTTTTAAAATCTTCATGGACTATTTTGAGATTTGCATTGGATCTTATTAGCCAATTTTGTAAACGTTGACGCCAAATAAATCTACCCAAAGTCCATAGAATTTAATGGCTCCTTTCAGCTCTATGATGCATAGGTAATGCAAAGGTGTTTAGTATTGCTGTGCTTAAAAATTTAATCTTTTGATAATAATGTAATGCTTTGAAGAAATTATTTCTAAATAATATAATCTTTAATGTATTTCTTGCAAAAACATTCGTAATGTTAGACGGATATTTCTCAAAATCCTTTTAATAGTAACATTTTAAATATTAAATAAATATCCTCGTGGGATAAATTGTACATCTAACATGAAAAAGCTAGTTTAAATGGACTATGAGCTAGCCTTGCCACAAACAAACTTTAAAAGTAAATATTAAAAAAATATCCTTGTGGGATAAATTGTACAACAAACATGAAAAAGGTGGTTTTAATGGACTATGAGCTAGCCTTGCACAAACAAATATTAAAAGGTTTTTTCAATGGACTATGAGCTACGGTTGCCTATTTACAATGCCTAAGGAAGTAGAGAAGCAAAATTGGATAACCATTTAAACATTTCAGCAGCACATCTTAGATTTTAGTATATATCGGTAGTAGCTTTGAGTTATCAATAAGTATATGGAGGATATAAATTGCGCACAACTTCTAATAAGAGTTGTCAATAACTATATGAAGAATTGAATGCAACTTTCTAACAGATTAAGAGTTATCAATAACTATATATGGAGAACTGTATGCGACTTTTAAATAATAAATTGATTAATAATTATATAAGCATATAGGGATGGCAAGTCTAGGGGTTGTCTTCAATGTCGAAGGAAATCAAGAAACAACTTTTGAATGGGGGTTAGGGAAAACGAAAAATAATCAAGGTGAGATGCTAGCACTCTTCCGAGGGTTAGAAATCCTTCACTCAAGGTGTATCAAGAATTTTCTTGGCATAGAAGACTTAGCTATAGTCATCAAGCTTATGAACAATCCCACCATTCCACTAGAATGCAAACTCATCAAGTTTTTAATTAGAATGCAAAAGGAAACATGTAGGTTTGAATCTATAGAATACTTCCATGTGTTGAGAGAGCACAATCAACAAGAAAATCAATTGGAAAATGCAAGATCCTAGTTGAATGAGTGATCTCTAAGGATAATAAAAAAGGATTTTTTTGATCTCCCCTATACCATAGATTAATCATGAAAGTATGATGTATTGCATGTACTCCATGTTTCAAAGATAGTAGGGTCATTCATTCAAAGGTGGTAGCATTCACTTGAACATCAAATGCATAGTACTCTCACACACTTTTGTGTTAATGTGGAATCGACATAATCGATATGGAATGGAAGTGAAGTTTAATACAGGTGGGAATATGGAATGGCTCATTGTTGGTTGCTTGGGAAATTGTTGATTGTTCGACAACCTAGAGGTTGGTTCGCAAGTTGGATTGCAAGGGACTTATCCAATTCTTGTTCTCGAGTAACTCTCGGAACTTTCGAGAGCCCTCTTTATGATAAAGTTGACATCTTCTCCAATTCCTTTGAGCATAGTCATTTGGGTCAAGTCTGGAACAATTAAAAGAGTCTAGGAGAAATCATTGGTAGGGATGGTGAATTCATGTTTCTGGGTTGTCCTAGTAATGCTACGTTTTCATATTTAAACTCCTTGGCAACTTTCCCCTTCTTTTGTTGTATTTTTCTTTGAGATTGGTTTGTTGGCAATGAGAACTAAGGTTTTGGCACATTCATTGGGGATTATGGACAGGGTAGGAAACCACTCCCATCTTGGTAGATGTCATTTATGTGAAATTTATGAAATCCACATAATATTAAGAAGACATGAGGAATTGATAGTAGACATCACATCCATTTTCTCAGAGGCAAGGAAGGTCCATGCTTGAGAGGAAATTCATAACAGTGCTAATGTAGTGGTAATGGAGACTTTGCTCTGATAAAAGATGTAATACAAGTTTTGGAAGTTGAATGTCATTTTCTTCGACAAATGGTATCTAATATGAGCAAGGGTTCAAAGTCGATAGCATCAAAATTAAGAATGCCAATGGGATTAGCACCAGGAGAACTAAAAGAGGAAGTGATAGTCCATCAACTCATTGAAGATGTCGACATGGATAGAATGCACTTAGTGGAGTATCATCATTCACCTGGTGAACAAGAGGAATCCCAAAGCAATCATGTTTTTCTCAAAAGCATAATTTATTTTATATTTTGCAATTATGAATTGTTTCTAAGGTTTTTTCCAGGACATATACTAATAGGAAAATATTGATATCATCTGTGAAGAACAATAATTTTGTTTTTGTAGCAGCTCTAAAAATTTTGGACCTATTTTGGACTTTCTGTTGTAGCCCATCCACATCTTTTTTGTACTATTTATGCTTACCAATGTGGTTGTAGCAATTTATTCATACAAAATATAACTGCTCTTGTTTAAAAAATGCATAAACATGCATTCTCAAATCTTGGTCATTTTGATTAAAATTGTTGAAAGTTTAATTTTGTTAGGATTGACGAACTCATAAATAAAATGTTATGCGGTAATATATTTTGATTTACATGTTAACAAGAAGGCATTTCATACAGAAGTTGGTAATGGCATTTTGAATGAAAAAAGGTAAAATTTTGGTTTGATTTTTTAAATTAACTTGTGATTTAGGCATAAAGTGACAAGAGATGTATATATAGTGTATACATCATTCTGGAAATGTTAGAAATATATTTATGAGTTTGGAAAATAGTAGATATCATGTCACGTATAAATGTAATTGATGATTATAGTGCTCATGCAAATCTATCAAGATAAAAATAATCTATGATATGAAATAGGTATCATTTTAGTGTGATATTAGCTCTATAATACAAACATAATGGTTGATTGGTTGTGGGGTGATTACAATTGTTTGCACAACATTTTCCTTCCTTATTTGTGTGGCGTGTATGCTTGTATGTGTATGAATAATATTCATCCATGCTTAACTTGTGGCATCTTGAAATAGCTTTTGACTAAAATTTCATTTCCTCCTATCTAACATTAGTTGTGAAGATTATTCTGTTGCAATGTATAAGCCCCAGTATACCATAATCCTTATGCCAATGGAAATATCTATAGAGGTTTTACCCCCGCTATTAGCATAATGCTTGATGGGAAGCAGGGTGATTGTGTTGTTTGCTCCAAGTTCCCCTCTCATTTGTGTGGGTGCATGTGTGTCAATAAAAAATGAATAATAACAGTTAGTGATTCGTGATTCTTTTCTAATAGTGTCTTGGAATAGATTATATGAATATAAAATCCCTTTCCTCTCTATCCCACATTGGTTTTGATTATTGGTTGTGGTGTGATCATGCTTGTTTGTGCAGCATTCCCCTCCCTTGTCCGTGCGGCCTTTGTGTGTGTGTGTTAACAAGGACAATAACAATTAGATACATCTATCTTGTGGTCGATTGGGATAGTTTCTATGTCTATAAAATATGTAATATCCCCAAATTTTTTACTATGGACCACTATATTTCTAGGGAATTCAATGGTCTAAAGTCACTTGGAAAAATTAAAAAAGAATAGTGAAGTAGTGAATTGGGGTCATGAGGCACTATGACAAACCAAGGTCCAAAGGAAAAATTTATGGAGCAAGGAATCATTCTCTCCTAAAAATCAATTTTATTAATATTTTGAGATAATTTGGACAAGGAGGGTGCATTAGTGGTGGAATGAGTCTAAATGTGCGGTATAACTGCCATCCAAGGTTGAAGGAATTCTATCATGGAGGAATATCAAGGGTTGTAACTCCTTGGGCTAAAAATACCAAATTTATGATAACCTATGACATCTATGACAACTTATGACAAGAATTAGGTCCTATGACAACTTATGACAACCTATAACATGATGTAGGTCCTAAATTTAGCCAAGGAGGGCGCTAGAGGAGATGGGTGGGCCCACA
Organism: Larix kaempferi; assembly: GCA_027924585.1. Taxonomy (NCBI): domain Eukaryota; kingdom Viridiplantae; phylum Streptophyta; class Pinopsida; order Pinales; family Pinaceae; genus Larix; species Larix kaempferi. Next base: position 11,001,089 of record BSBM01000727.1, read on the forward strand.
TGCTAATGTAACTTCCCCAAAATCAAGCTAAGCCTCTCAAATGTGAATTTCCAAGGTAGATGGAGTTATTATTTGGCCAAATAACATTAGAGAGGAATTAAATGAGTCCCAATGTGTCATTATCTCATAAAAATAACATTTATTAATATTTTATTGAATATTTGTGAGAGAATTCTAGAATGAGGGGGAAATGCTCCATGTAGATTTATAAAAGGGATGAAGACACAAGTGCAAGGGATTTTGGTCATTTTGGATTTTGGTATTGGAGATCCATTGAGCTTCTCAAGCTTAGGAGATGTATCCCTTGTGAAATTCAGTTCACACCAACACCCCCCCATAAGTCTGACTTTATGTGCTAAATATCAGAAAATGAAAATACTAAGGGCCCAGTAACAAGACATGGTCACCTTGTACAATACTTCCTGGTTCACAAAACAAGGAAAGAAGGAAAACCTGGCATGGAAAAAACCTTCCCTAAAAAATGGACATCATCAAAATTGAAAGATTGTTGATCAATCCTTCACTCCACCACATGTTCAACCATCCCAAGCAATGATCTCAGATAGCTGAAAGTCTTCTCAATAAAATATTTGGTGAAGATGTCTGCAGTTTGCTCACCTGTTGGGAAATACTACAAATCAATGATCTGGTCATGCACTAAACCTCTGATGTAGTGCATCTGTATCTCAATATGCTTGGTCCTTTGTCTTTGTACTGGATCACATGAGACCCTTATAGCACTCTGATTGTCACAAAAGATGACAGTGGGAGTACTAAAAGCAATCTCAAACTCTGAAAGAATACCCTGCAACCACACACACTGAGTAGCAACATTCACTACTCCTTTGTACTCGGCCTCTGCTGAAGATAGTGCAATTGCACTCTATTTCTTGCTAGACCAGCAAATAGGACCACCTACAAGCATGAATACAAATCCAGATGTGGATTTCCTGTCAAGGCTATCACCAGCCCAATCTGAATCAATAAAGCCAAGAAGATCTAGGCTAGAATCTGCAACATAGTGGATCCCATTAATCTTGGTGCCTTGCACATAGTGCAAGATTCTTTTTGTAGCCCTCCAATGGAGCTCATGTGGTTGATCCATGTATCTTGATGCCACACTCACAGCATAAGCAAGATCAGGTCGAGTGTGAGTCAAGTATAGCAAGCTGCCAACAAGCTTCCTATACAAGGTGCTGCCAACCAAGGGTGTAGATTTTGCTTCTTCAAGTCTAACTCCTGAAAGGAAATGAGTCTTTGAAGGCTTGCAGTCAACCATATTGAACTTCTTTAACAGATCAGATGCATATTTGGACTAAGATACCTTAGTCCCATTCTCTGTTTGTGAAATCTCAAGCCCCAAAAACTGCTTAAGAGTTCCCAAATCACTCATGGAAAATGCTTGATGCAAAGCAATCTTTAATGAAGCTATTTGATCAATAGAGCTACCTGTGATTAGAAAATCATCAACATACAACACTATAATCATTATTGAACCATCAATCAACTTCATGTAAACATTAGGATCATATTTGCAACTAACATAAGATTGTGACGAGAAAGTTGTCCATTTTGGCATACCAAGCCTTGGGGGCTTGCTTAAGCCCATATAAGGACTCCTCAACCTGCACACATAGTTAGGATTAGATGTATAACTTTCTTGCTGATGCATATAAATATCCTCCTGAAGATCCCTACGGAGGAATGCACTCTTGACATCCATGTGGTGCACTTCCTAGCGCTTGGATGCAGAAATTTCCAGAACTAGTCTTATCGAATCCTTCTGTGCAATTGGTGCAAAAGTCTCATTGTAGTCAAGGCCTTGGAATTGGGAGAATCCCTTTGCCACCATCCTAGCCTTATATTTCACTTATGTACCATCATCTGCACATTTTGTTTTGTGGATCCACTTACACCTTACCAATTTACTGCCTGGGGGAGCTTGACTAGCTCCCATGTTTCATTCTTCTGCAATGACTGAAACTCCTCATCCATGGAATCCTTCCATCTTGGTTTATGTGAGGATTCATCATATGTCTAAGGATTAGAATCCACCATCATATAACATCTCTCAGATAAGTAAGGATCATTCACATTGAGAGCAGTCAATTGTGATCTAGTCCTCCTTGTGTCCTGAGGATTTCCCACTAGTTCGCTTGCTGCTTGCAAAGTCTTAGCAGACCATTTAGGATTTGTTGGTGAATTAGAATTTGTAATAAAATGGTCCTCATCATCAAAAATATCAGAATAAAAAAATTCAAGAGCAGCATCACTTACTTCTTCAAGTGGTGGTGAAGATGGTTCTCCAATTTCAACATTCTGAGAGGGCTTCTTCGAATTGAACACTTCTTTCAATGAATGATTTTTGAGTAGTCATGTTCAACAACTTATACCCTTTGGAGTCCTATGAATAGCCAACAAAAAGACAAGGTTGTATTTGGGGCTACATAGCCCTCCTTTTCTCAAGTGGAATCCTAGCCCAAGCCTTGGAGCCAAAAATCCCAAAATGAGAGATATCAGGTTTGTGCCCTAGCCAAGCCTCAAAAGGAGTGATACCTTTGAGAGATTTGTGTGGCACTCCGTTTTGAATATATGTGGCACAATTTATTTCCTCATCCCAAAGCTTTGGAGATAAATACTTTGCCTCAAGCATACATGTGGCCATCTCCTTAAGAGACCCATTCTTCCTCTCAGCAACCCCATTCTGCTGAGGTGTATAAGGAACTGTGTGTTGCATCTGAATGCCTAAAGAGGCACAAAATTGCTGAAACTCTGATTTGATGTACTCCTCGCCATTATCAGATCTGATAATCTTGATATGTCTACCAGACTAGTTCTCAATTGAGGATTTGAATAGCTTGAACAGACCAAAAACTTCAGATTTTAACTTAATGAAAGAAATCCAACAATATCTGATAAAGTCATCTATGAAGGTAAGGATGTATTTGGCATGGTTCAAAGACTCATGGGGGAATGGACCTGATATATCAATGTGAATAAGCTCCAAGGGTGCAGAGGTTCTCTCAGTTTTGGATCTCCCATACTTATGCTTAGGGTGTTTTCATAGGATACAAGATTGACAGACACCTTTGGAAAATCTGATATTGGGCAGCCTTATGACCATTTCTTTCTCATGAATTTGGGAAAGGTATTTATAGTTCATATGGAAAAATATTTCATGCCATAATTTGCTTGACTCATTGGCATGGGTTAAAAGAGAATAAGGTGAGGGGAATGGCACAAAATGAGAAAACTTGTAGATTCTAGAGCTATGGTTAGCAGTGCCTAATGCAACAATTCGGCCTGTTGATATTTCACATATCTCAACATCATATGGGGTAAAGGTTACCTTCTTGGGTGTACCCGTGTGGGTCATCTGATATACCGACAATAGGTTTGCAGCAAGTCCAGGAACATAGAAGACATTATTGAATGAGCCAAATTCGAGATCTATGCTACCTTTGCCATTCCTAGAGGTTTCAGAATTATCACCCAATACAATATTAGGACCACAGGAAGAGTCAAGTGAAGTAAAAAAATCACTTGTAGACACCATGTGTCTTGAAGCTCCGGAATCAATAATGAGTGAGGTAGGCTTGGATGTGCTTTCCATCAGTGCATGTACTCTCTCCTTATCATCACAATTTTGTCCTCCATCCTTCCTTCTTGCACTCTCAGGAAGAGAAATGTTGGATTTCTCCAGGAGTAGAGCCATTTGATCAATGGTTTTCTTCATGCAAGAGCTTTCAGGATGAAAGCCCTTGCTGCAATAATTGCACTTTGTCCTCTCATTCTTCTTGTTTGGATTTCTCTTGAAATTCGAGGAGTCTTCATGAACTTTCTACCTGTCTTTCCTCTGTTCAGTGGGCTTCTTGAAATTGCCTTTCTTCTTCCCTTTCAAATTCTTTGAATCTCCAACATTCAGACAGTGGTCTTTTGATGGATTTTAATGGCTCCCATCAAGACCAATTTGTCTTGTTCTTGCGTAAGAGACTCCATGAATTCTGTGAGTGTCGGGCTCTTCCAATTTTTAACTTCCTTCCTTGTGGAGTGGAAGGTCGAAACAAAGACTGAGTAATCAGGGACAAGTTTGGAGAGAATGGCCAAGATTATTTGTTCATCCTTTTTGTCAATACCACATTGCTTCAGCTGTAGAACAAGTGATTTGAATTTGGAGAATAAATCCTGGAGGTTATTGAAATTTTGTGGACTCAATGAAACTAGTTCATTATCCAGTTGGTGGCCTCTTAATTCATCAGTCTTTCCAAACAATTTTTGAAGCTTTAGCCAAACTTCAAAGGGAGATGTACGATCATCGAGATGGAATAGAAGATCCCTGGATGTAGTGAGACACAGTAAGCCATATGATTCATCTCTTCGATTATGCCATTTTGATTTCTCAATTGCTGAGGTTGGCTCAGCATCAGTTGCCATAGTCACCCTTTAGAGGCCTTTGCTCCTCAACATGATCTCCATCTGCGATTTTCAGTCAAAATAATTGAATGGAGTGAGGATGATATGATGTGACTGATCCATGGCAGCTCTGAAATAAGTTTTAGATTGATTTGGGTGTGTTTTTGGATGATAGATTGCGCCCTGTGGATGAATTACTGTGCCCTCCTTGAGACTGGTTGGATCCCACAAGACAATAGAAGGAGAAAGGAATAGCTTGATAGCTCTGATACCATGTGAAATTCAATTCACACCAAGATCTGATCAAGAAATTAGACACTCTCACAAAAGATCTCACACAACTAGTCAAGAACACAGAAAAATTACTCACAATAGATACAAACTGTATTACTCTCATGAATAAAAATACATCATCCAACCCTGGGAAATTAAATGGCTGTCAATATATAATGTTTACATCAGAGATTCAAATGGCTAAAGATGCCATTTGGATCCTCACAAAAGTAGACTTACTAAATTGATGCAACCCCCCGTAGGTGGCAAGTGTGTTCTCCAAGTCACACCAAAGGCTCACAAATTTATGATTTAATGATCAGATAGTGATGTGTGATGAAAAAAAATGTTAAATCCCAAAAATGCAAGGAAGAAACATCAAGGAGTGAAAGTGGTCCAAAAAACACTTTCCCTAGTCAACTAGATTTTCACCTTTCACCCAAAAGCAGTAAAAAGCAATGACTCATATGCCAACTATTTAGTCTAATACATAGTAATTAATCATAAAATGATTAATTAATGTCTCTAATGTATTAATTGACATAGAGTGGGTTTTAATTATTCCAACATCCCTTGCAGTTTTGAACTAGTTTCGGTGGTGAAATATTCCACCCTAGCTAGTAGAGAGGAGGAGATCATCCAAATCTCTTCATTGTGCTTCATAACAGCTGGTTATTGAGGGGACAAATCACTTTTAGATTTCTCTACATATTTTTATTGCAATTTATATGTTCATTTACAGTAGTGGGGTTGAATTCCTATCATTTGGAGTTTCTTTCTATTGATTTAGAGCTTGGACCGGTATTGGTGGGCCAAAATGGTGGTTATGGTTTCAATAATTATGATCATTTTTGGGATATAATACATATTCCATTTCATTCCGAGCATCATTTCCAGTGGGAAATTTATTTATTTTCACTCAAAAAGGTTTCTGTATGCCCAAGATATCATCATTTTACTAAATCTACTCAATTCAGCATTTCTTCTGGTGGAGGGGCGCACCACTACTTTTCTATCTCTGTATTTCTTGTATTTTGAACTTCTGTAAGAGTCATATATTGTTGTAATCAGTCTATTTACTGTTTCCATACATTCATAATAAAAATTTACAAATCCTTTCATCATATGGTGTTCCTTGTTCAAGTTTATGGGCGATTTATGTGCAAATCTACTAGTATGGTTAAGCAATATTAGGACAATGTGTATAAAAATTCCATAACGACTCCCTGAATTCTATTAGTAAGTTATTCGTGTTTATTTGGGAGTGATGGTTGAATTGGATCTGTTTGGGAATACTTGGGATTATTAGGAAGTGTTTGGGTCAAATCGAGCTAGTTTCTCACTAGTCTTGAGAGGGTGTCTTTCATACTTCTCTGGAAGTTCTCTGGAGTCTATCAGTGGTTCAGATAGTTTTATTTGAGTCTATTTGAGTCCATTAAATTTATATTGGGAGAATTTGATTTGCTCTGGTAGTGTTTGAAAGAGTTGGAAACCCTGTGTTCAGTGTGGATAAAATTGAACTAGTGTTCCTAGTTTCTTTACCAGCTTCCAATTTTATATCAGATCTGATTTAGGACACATATCAATGGAATCTAAATACATTGATGATCTTCACACCTTTATTAGACATCATAAATACACATACACTCCACTGTTGTTGAACGAGAACATCTCATAAGCCTTCCTAAGCCATTGTTTGGGAAAAAGTTGAAAATCAACATAATTAAAGATGGAACTTTGGAGAGAATATTCCTAATTTATCATTCGGCACATTACAGTGACATCATATCATTTTCCTTGCACCTATGCATTGGATCATCCATTTAAGAAGAAAATTGTAGCCATGTCCTACTCTTATGATGATTTCAATGAGCTGTATGAGGATGATGAGCAATATGATGATGACTATGATGAGCAATATGAAGAGTACTGCAGACAGTATGAGGAAGAAAAACGTCTAGGAGGTACCTTCTACAAGTCTCTCCCATCAGATCACATTTGGAAGGAGAAATGGTGGTTATTCTTATAGCCATATGTATGGAGAAGATGCATGTTCCACAGTCAAAGATCAACCTACTTGAGAAAAGAGTAGCAAAATATCCGAAGCTTCATTGGATGCATGTGTTTCCTACTTGATGAGAATTTTTGGATCTTCTTCAAAAAGAGTCTCCAAATATCTTGATCCTAAGGAAACTAAGGGGCAATATGCATCAACTTGCTTGAAGGAGCACAAACAAAGTATCGATCAGAGCAAAGGAGAAGAAAGGAGGACAAGGATGAGCATCTCAAATCCACCCTCAATCATTGAAGAGGATCATCCAGAGACACTTACTAATGGGTGTCATGATGAGGTACTTACCGATGAGTGCCCAATATTTGGAAGAGAATCTACTGATGGATTCTCTCATCTCTATATTGGTGACATAGATATCAGCCTTTATGAGTTTGTTTCAAGTCCCAACTCCATGGAGCACGAAGAAGAAGACCTTGCAACAGAAAACAATGAACCAAGATCAGCTTTCCAGTCACCACTTGAACTTCCATGTGAAGTTGATACCAACAAAAAAGAAGAGGAGGTTTTCTTTGATGAACCGTCCTTCATTTAAGGGTCTTTGAAGATGAGTGAAAGGAAGATCTATGGGGCCCTTAGAATACTCCATGACACTCAAGCATTGGTGTCAAATTCTTGTTGGAGAGTTTCTTCATTGGAGGAGCCATCCTTCCTTGAAGACATGGAGAAGATTCAAAGAGCAATGTGCAACATCGAAGGTAATTTCATGTCTTTTATTTTTGATAGAAACAATTTGGTTGAGCTGAATGAATGGTTACATGAGGCATACTTGAAGAATAATGAGGATATTCATAAGCTCAAAATTCAAAATGAGCAACTTCTTAAGAGGTTGCAAGATACTTGTTCTTCATCCTATGTTTCAAATTGTCATATGGTAGATTGCTTGGAGGATTCTCACGACATAATGGATCATGAGAAACATGGCGATTTGAATTAGTTTAATGTGTTTGAAGACGAGCTTGATGAGATCCAATAACTTGTTGTAGTGGAAAAGGAACTTGAGTTTCCTCTTGATGATGGTTACACACTTTTTGAAGAAGTGCATGATTCCACTACCTTGGAACCAACCTATGAGGGAAGTTTCACACTTCTGAGGGAGGTGCATGATCCTACCCCTATGGATCCTTCACATGATGAAACTTTTTCACTTTTTGATCATTTGGGTGAGTTGGTTCATTCTCCTACATCCTACACTTCCACATTTTGCAACATTCATCCTAATGACGTATGGGTGAAAGGTTCCTTTCTGATGGTGCCACACGAGGAGTATGAAACTCCTATATCTCCTTTTGATGATGACATGACTAGAGCACCTTCTTCTTTACATTTGTAGCAACATCCTTTGTTACCTTATGATGATACACATCTTCAAGGATGCTTATATGGTACTCCTTTGATCCCCTTGAAGGCTCATTGTTACCTTTGCTCCTTACTTGATGGGAGAGTTCCTTCATCCATTGTTTGGGTGAAAGGCCACAGGGAAGAATTACTTGACACCTCCAATGCCTCCTTGGAGCAACATCTATTGTTCTCATTTTATGACTCTCACATTCATGGATGTATTGATGAGACTTCTTTGAGCCACTTGAAGTCTCGTTGTTTTCTTTGCTCCTTACTTGGTTCATATTTTGGTAGAGGTTCTTCATTCACTTCTTGGATGAAAGAACACATGGCTGATTATTTTGACGCGTCTTACATTCTTTTGGAGCTGCAATATAGGACATGGGATCCTTAGTTATGTCACTGGAGCAGATTTGATATGATACTTGATGCTTGTGTGTCTGAGGCACATGATGATCTCTTTGCTTGAATGGAAAAACACTTGGCGGATTCCTTGTTGCAGAATCTCTTTGGTATATCATTGTATGATTGTATTATGTTTCATGATGACATACCTCTCTATGTATTTCCGATGTATGGGATGATACACATTATATCATGGGATCCTAAAATTCTTCACATTGATGTATTGTTCTATATTGAAGGAATGCGCCAGCTATGGGATCCTGGCATTCCTTGGAGTGACAGAATGCTACAGGTGATAGTGATGATGTTTGGAGGATTCAAGCACAGACAGTGGGATCCTGGTATTGCTAGGTTCAGGTGTCTTAGACTCTCTACATTTCTCAGGTTCATTTGGGACCCTGGTATTATTTTGGGACTCAGTTGTTTCAGTTGGGTTGTTGGCAGGACAGTTGGGAAGATGGAGCTATCTCTAGAGGGTGTGATTATGATTATAGTTGCGCAATAGAAACAAGGTGGTTTCCTTTTGGAGATTAGTTGGGGATATTAGAGTTACAGTGCAGGGCATGTTTTTAGCAATAGACAAGGAGTTGAGAGAAAATTTTGGCTTTCATATGATGATATTATTAGAAGACCAGTTGTAGTGGGGAGTTGATTGAGTGGTTTTAGTATAAAGTCACTCTTTTTGTTGGCATTGTTCATAATTTTACCTATGTCAGTACCTTGCCAGACCATACATTTAGTAGAGTGTACTTCACCTCCTTTCGATTGGGATGGAACCATGACATCATTTTCAACCTTAGTACGGTTCAGATTGTGGGATGTAGAGTTGATGACTTGGTCCACTTGAAATTACAGCCTTATCAAAAGTCATCACTAAGGAAGGAGGCATAAAAAACAATGAGCATAAGTTGGGGAAGAAGAAGAAGTATTACAACTCCCAGGTTTAAATTGCCTGAGGACAAGCAATCTTGGGTGGGGAGGACTGTAATGTCCCCAAATGTTTTACTATGGATCACTGTAGAGAGTTTTATTGCAGGTTATATGTTCGTCTACAGTAGTGGGGTCGGATTCCTATCATTTGGAGTTTCTTTCTATTGATTTAGAGCTTGGACTGGTGTTGGTGGGCCGAAATGGTGGTTATGGATTCGATAATTCTGAGAATTTTTGGGTTGTGAGACCTATTCTTATGCATTCATATCATCATTTCCAGTTGGAAACACTTTTTGTTTCACTCAAAAAGGTTTTTGTATGTCTGAGGTATCATAATTTTACTAAATCTACTCTATTCGGCATATCTCTTTTGGTGAAGGGTCGCACTACTACTTTTCTATCTTCGTATTTCTTGGATTTAGAGATTCTATAAGAGTCATATATTGTTTTAATTAGTATATTTACTATTTCCATACATTTATAATAAATATTTACAGATCCTTTCATCATATGGTGTTCCATGTTCAAGTTTATGGGTGATTTATGTACAAATCCGCTAGTATGGTTAAGCAATCTTAAGGAAATGTGTATAAAAATTTCATAACAGCTCCCTTAATTCTGTTAGTAATTTTTTTGTGTTTATTTTGGAGTGTCATGGTCGAATTGGATCTATTTGGGAAGACTTGGGATGATTAGGAAGTGTTTGGGTCAAGTTGAAAAACTAGTATTCCAATGTGGTGGAAATCGAGCTAGTTTCTCACTACTCTTGAGAGGGTGTCTTTCATACTTCTTTGGAATTTATCTGGAGTCTATAAGTGGGTCAGATAATTTTATTTGAGTCTATTTGAGTCCATTAAATTTATATTGGGATAATTCAAGTTGCTTTGGTAGTGTTTGGGAAGAGTTGGAAACCCCGTGTTCAGTGTGGATAAAATTGGACTAGTGTTCCTAGTTTCTTTACTAGCTTCCAATTGTATATCAGATCTGATTTGGGACACATATTAGTGGAATATAAACACATTTATGAGCTGCACATATATAATGGACATCATAAATACACATACAATCCACTGTTGTTGAACAAGAACATCTCATAAGCCTTCATAAGCCACTGTTTGGGAAAAAGTTGAGAATCAACATAATTAAAGATGGAACCTTGGAGACAATATTCCTAATTTTTGATTGGGAACATTACAAAATATTCTTACCTTCCCTTATTTCTATCACATGCACACATTTTTAAAATACTCATAACTAAATTATGAAATGAAATGAACCAATCTAGTTCAAATGGAGAATATTTAAAATATATATGACATTATAAAAGAATCCATGCTGATAAATATATATAATATGATGTAAGAGATGATGATACAATGTCATGGGGCGGTGTGCTTAAGCTTTGATTGGTCACTATGGACGAATACACATGTCATCTAGTCAAGACATGTCCCTTCATTAATTTTAGTATTATTATTATTATTAATAATCATTACTCTGTGTGTGTGTATATATATATATATATATATATATATATAGAGAGAGAGAGAGAGAGAGAGAGAGAGAGAGAGAGAGAGAATAATGATTAATAATAATAATAATAATTAAAAAAATAATGAAGGGACATGTCTTAACTAGAGGACATGCCTATACATCCATAGTGATCAATCAATGCTTAAGCACACCGTCCCATGACATTGTATCACCATATCTTACCTCATATTATATATATTTATCCGTATTTATCTGTATTGCCTACCTCTTAAAAATGTTTTTTCCTCAAAGTATACAAAAGTAATAATTTGGTTCTGGCGTGTAATATCTTCTCAGGATTCTTCATTTTTAAGCTCATCATAATAGATGACAAGATGATGTGATCTTCTAATTGTCGAGCATAACTATCAAGTTGTGAAATAACCTTCCCACCCTAATTCAATCTTCTTTGGAACATAACATTTATAGGATTGTTGGAGAGAACCTATTGTATTGTGATTTCCAAGATGACTTCTACTTTGAGATCGAATTGTATCGGTATGAGTATTCTTTGGAACACATGTCACTTAATTTTGTTGTTGTTGATATACTAATTGGTTAAAGAATCAACTCTTATGATTAGAATGTTGATAAGGTGTCTTAATAACCTTATCTTTCTTCTTCATATTTGTAAAGCTTCATTCACCTTTTGTAATATGTCTTCCTTGCATAATTGTGTAGCCTTGTTGAAAATGTTTATTGGTAGAGTTACTTTGAATTTCCATCGTTTGTACTTCAACAATATTTGAAGATATCCCTACTTCAACTGGATCAATCATTGTTCCCTTGTCAACTATTGGTTTCTCGTTGACACATAGATCTAACTTTGGTTGTGTTTTCTTTCCATCCTTGAACTTCTTGATTTGTGTAAGCAAACTTTGATTATGCTTCCTTAGGCGTGAAAGTTCTTTCCATTCTCTTGTTCTAGTTTGTGATCACATTGCTTTGGATCCCTTGACTTTTTTTATCTATGCAAATAGTTTTTCACTATTACCTTTTAGACGAGGAAGTTCTTCATGTTTTTCCTATTCAGTTCTTGTTGAGTTTTTTCTTGAGATCTTGAACTTCCTATTGATTACATTGTTTCTCCTCTCTTAATTCCTTCAATTAAGTGAGCAACTCTTGGTTATAATTCTTTAAGAGAAAATTATCTCCCTATCCTTTTTTTTTTAATTTGATCCATGTCCATCTTAAATTGTAGTTTATTAATGTACTCTTAAGATTGTGCTAGTGCACCCTCTATTTTTTTTTATTTGTGACATTTCACTTTGATAATCCTTTAAAGTAATTTGTCTTTCGCAATTTGAACAATTTGCATCTTTTTTCTTGAAAGACCCGGCTTTTAAATTCAATAGCATAAAAAATACGTTTCGCCAAAAAATAGAATCATTGTAGAATTCTTAGTTCCCTTTTATTCACTTAAATGTACTTAGATGTGCGCGTGAGCGTGTGTTTATTGGAATAAGTTGAACTACACTTAATATAATTTAATATTAAGTTGAGTTACCAAAATGAGTTTGATATATATATATGGTTTTGAACTCTTACAATCTATTCTTTGATTTGAGTTTGGAACTTTAGCATTTAATTAATTAGTTTGCTAACGTTTGAAAATCATGTCTTTGTAGATGGTGATGGAATTGTTTGCAACGGACATTATAATTTACTAATCCTATTTTTAATCTTTCCAACACAATTGGTTGGTGATTTTGACAATCACGTCTTTGTAGACGGTGATGGACAAGATGAACTGGACAGTGGGAGCGGGAGCTGTGATGGAGATCATGGCGGATGCTATCGTATTAGAGTTTCGACACCAGGGTGCTGCTTGGATCTACCAAAAGGTGCTTTTTAATATAATATGGCGACGATTTTAAGACATTTTTGTTGTCGACAGGTCCACATCTCTATCAGTCTTTTGGGTTTCCTTTTTTAAAAAAACATTTAGGGTTTTCTATTATCTCCTGGAATCGATATACTATTTTCACGGTGCATTTTCTTTGGGGTATGCTTCACTGGCCATTGGGTTAATCCAACCGGAATCAGTTGGGTCCTGTATCGGGTTATAAATTTCATGGGTTTTCATCCGTCGTGAATATCTTTGTCGGCCTCAAAAGGCGGGATATCGGTACACAGTTTTTCGGGGGTAAAACATCGACCATTTTTTTGGGTATCTCCAGTAGTGAACCCGTATTTAACTACATTTCCACTTGAAGCCTTGTTTATCCAGGGTTTCATCATCGGCCGTGGGTCCTAACAGTCGGAGTCGTTGATTTCTATATTGGGGTTATAACATACAGGGTTTATAGCCATTGGCCTGTTTCCATTTGCCGGCATCAGCGACTGGATATCGGTACTCATACTCCGAGGTCAACTTTGGACATTATTGTTTTCTCGTCCAGCAGGTAACCCGTGTTTTTGTCCTACTGCTTTCTTGGTTAATACTGATAGGGGTTATATTATCCACTTGCTTCCCTGCCAACACTTTGCGGCCGTTTCTCCGCATTCACCAATATAGTTCTGTGGAGGTATCTATACTGTTGGAATGGGAGAAAATTTGTCCCAAACAAATTTTTCGGCGGATAACAATCTGAATATATCTGATTACATGATTGAGGAGGCCAGTTTATTCAAACTGGACGTTTTTTTCAAAAATCAACTTAAGGGTAAGCGGTCTCACAGTTCCGGTGTGAGACATGTGGCACCACGTGCCAGGGTTTCGAATGCTAAGGGGCAGCTGTCATTGGGAAAGACACCTGTGGCTACTTCGGGATCGGATCCATCAGTGGGTAGTGCACGGGCTGTGCCATTTCCACAAAATAGAACCAAGTCTAGGCCATCATCCCATTCTGCTCGCCGCCTTCAGGAAAAATATAGCTGCAGGCCCGACGAAGTTTGGTTAACTGTGGGTCGAGATATTGGTTTAGAAGAAATTGTGGATTTCAACATGACAGTGCTGGTGGGTAAGTTCTCATACCATGCAATGAATCGCTCAGACATTGTAAAATGGGTTATAGACAAATGAAATCCCATTTTAAGTTATACTCCACAGGTCTTTTCCTTGTCCCATGGTTGGTATGGGTTTAAGTTTGAACAGGAGGATCCTTGCAACACCATTCTGAACAGTTTGTGGCTTTACGGTGCGGGTAGCTTAATGCTGCAAAAATGGCATACCGACTTCGACCCTGATACAACATCTGTTCACCTACGTCATTTATGGGTACTACTCCCGAGTCTTTCATTGGCCCTATGGAATCGTGGGGCTTTTGAAGCCATTGGCAATAGCATTGGTCGTTTTCTTCATGTGGAAGAGGACCATCTTACAGGTTTCGATCGACGCATTAGCTGGCTACTTGTGGAGGTTGATGTATCATTGGGTCTTATTGATGTACTTCACATAAACTGGTGGGGATGAAAACTTACACAGGTCATAGACTACTGGGGTATTCCTTTCAGATGTTATATGTGCAAGCAGGTGGGACATCTGTGGCATCACTGCAAGGAGGCCTCATCTTCCGGTCGTCCTCTGGGGGCAGGTTCTTGCTGGTCTTTGGACGATGGTAGTGATATGGATTTGGATGCATCGGGGGGGCTGGATGGCTTCTCCAATCGGGTACCTTCTCTAGCTGCTCCGGATTCGTCATTTTTTCATAAGTTGGAATTACAGGACCCATCTTTCTACAATTATTTAAATGATTTGGATATCTCCTTTATTAATTCACTTGGTTTGAATAATGGGAATAATGGTAATTATATGGGTCGTGCTACTCCATTGCTATCTACCTCTCCTGGATTTGAGAAGATCTCCAGTGACTCATTTGACCATGATAACCTTGTCCCTAAATCCGCGCCTACCAATGTGAGGTCTTCTCTTAAATTTCCATCGGCCACACCCCCTAATCTGCCGGTTTACCCTGAACTTCCCCTATCCCCCTCTCCTACCATCCTCATATCCACGGACTCTGAGATGCCTTCATCCGGACCTGACAATCTAATGGTGTGGAGCCATGTTTTACCTGACTCGGTGCTGGTACCTTCCGGCCTTGAGACCTTGATGTTGTCGGATTCTACGCACGGACCAAGGGATCCGTCGGGACCTATGTGTCCATCCAAGATGCCCGATGGGGTTGTGGATGGTCGGGAAAGCGTCATACATATTCCTTCATACTCTAAGATGGTGAAAAAGACGAGCATTCCAACTTATTGCAGGAACCGGGTTGTTGTGGGGGATGACCCGCCAACTGTGGGTTTGATGATACCACCGAATCAGTTGTCATTGACCCCGGGGGTGGACAATGACAGAAGCACACTTGAGAATACTACTTAGACTTTGGGGGATCTTTGTGTTTCAAAGGGGGCGCTCAGGGGTGGTTTGGCTCCTGACTTCTCTCCATTGAAGACAAGAAGTGCAAGGAAGAACAAAATGGTCCCTCCTATTGGGGGGGGTGGTGACCATGTCAATCCGAATACTCCCAACTCTCTTGATACCCGGGCTCTTAGAGGAATCAAAGCCCTTGCCAGGGTTCGAAAATGATATTTTTCTCTTTAAATATTCGGGGTGTGGGGGGTCTACCCAAACAATTGGCCTTCAAACGTGTACTACATATTATCAGTCTTGACTTGGTCCTACTCCAGGAAACTATGGTTTGTGGGGAGAAGGCCCGTATTTTTTTCAACAAAATAAAACCTAGATGGATGATGTGTTCTGTGGATGCGGTGGGTCTTTCTGGTGGTCTTTTAGCTGCTTGGAACCCAAAAGTTTTGAGGTTAAATCCATCCATTATCTCTCTGGGAATATTGCTATCTGGTAATCTCAGAGGATTGGAAAAAAACATAAATATCATCAATTGCTATGGTCCTTATAATGATAGAGTGAATTTTTGGAACCTCGTCGTTTCGGAACATTTGCTGGAATTGGAGAATTTGATCCTTGCGGGTGATTTAAATTTCACTTGGGGGGATGAATAATTTTGGGGACATACTGCTCGGAGGGATCCGTTGGGATTATATTTCAAAAATCTCTTCTCCAAATTCTCCCTGGTGGATGTGGCTCCAAGGCCAATGGCCCCTACTTGGTCAAATGGATGGATGGATGAGGCTCTGATCATAAAACACATTGATCGTTTCTTGATTTCGGTTCCACTTCTCCATAGTTTTCAGAATTACAGGTCATGGATACACCAAATACATATCAGTGACCATCTCCCAATCATTTTACAGTTCGATGATGTGGGTTCCCATAAAAATTTCCCTTTCAAATTCAATTCCACTTGGCTATCGGATGATGAATACACTTCTGGAGTGATTGCAACTTGGTTGCACACTGATGTATCTGGAGAACGATCTGTGATGGATAAGCTGGCGGTGAAACTAAAATGTTTAAAATACTTTACTATTGTGTGGGGAAAAAAAAAAATCCATGCTTGCTGCAGAACTCTCTGAGATTGAAAAGGAAATAGGTACATTGTTGAAGAGATCTGCGTAGACTAGCCTTTCACCTTTGGACCGCCAACAACTCTCTTCAATGGAGAGTCGAAAATTAAAGATTCTGCTCATACAGGAGGAAACATGGCGCTTAAAGAGCCGTTCCATCTGGCTCAAAGATGGGGATTTGAACACCAAGTATTTTCACTGGTTTGCTTCCCCCCCATAGGTTGAAAAATGGACCTCCCTATAAGAAGGGAGTGAGTTGGGTCAACCAGTACATTGATTTATGATGTACAAAAATTCATTCTTGATTGTATAGCCTAGGAAGAGTCACTAATTGACCACTTTGGTTATTGGATAGCTTCAAGGATAGGACCATTGTAGGATCAAATGTGCATTCTCCTTTCCATTTTTCATAGGCTACACTTTTCACATGTAAATTGAAAAGGACCTTGGCAGGGGCTTTGTTGAGTAGATCAATGACTTTATTGAAGTTTCCTTTTCTATATTCAATTACCAAGTGAAGTTGTTGAATGTGAGAATCTATTTCTAGATGTGTTTGTAATGCCCACCTCGGTACTTTTACTATTTAGAATAATGAGGTAATAGTTTTGAAATGAACCGGCTAAGTAAAACACGAACCATTTGAATTTACTTTGAGAATGCTTTAAAATGAAAATGAAGAATAGTGTATATGCTCGACTGACTTAGACATGATGATAAATGATGAATAATTTGTATGCTTGACTAACTGAGATACTAGAATGCATGATGTAAATATTTTATATAGTGCAGCGTTACTAATGTGTGCTTGAGTGTGTGCAGGGGTAGGTAAGACGATATATTGACTGACTCACAATGGAAATTTAGGGGTCGTATGAATGTAAAGAACACATAGGGGTATGACGACTGACTGTCGACCCTGGATTAGCAATCCACGCACGGGTGAAGCCATTTCAGCTCACCCGGGGAAGCGTATGCCTTACAAGCAAGGCCATAATGATTTGGTTGCATACGATGAGTTGAGGGGCACGCAATAAGGAGAGCCTTATCCCTCAACATCCCTTAGTCTCCAAGGAGCGTAGTTGAGAGATCGCAGTAACGGTTCCCGATCGCTACGCAGTACTCCCCATAAGAAGAAAGAAATGAAACTGTCAAAAGGGCCCGCCGAAGAGGTACCTAGACAAGAACGAGAGGAAGAAAATTAATCAATGGTATAAATGAAAATTTCACATAAGATTTAAGAAATACTTTATTTCATTTGTTCTATTTTATTAATTTGAATAATTCTATTCAAGATTTTATTTTTAATTGATTTCATTAATTTGAATTATTCATTTTAATTGATTTTATTAACTTGAAAAAGGATTGAAGAGATTGATTTTATTCAATATTAAATTTGATTAATTATGTTAATTGAAAAAGTTTAATAATAAGATAATTATTTTCAAAGATTTTAATTTAATGGATTTTATTATATTGAATTATCCTATAGAAATTCTATTCTTGATTTCATTAATTAAATTTCTTATTTTTAATTAATTTTATTATTAAGAAAAATTATTATTTATTCAAAAGATTTTTAGATTTTATTATTTTAAATCATTCTATTAAACATTCTATTTAATTGACTTCATTATTTTAAGAAAGAATTGAAATAGTTCATTAATAAAAGAATTGTTTTTCTTTTATTATTATTCAAGATTTTACTTTAATTAAATTTACTATTCATTTAAATTATTTTATAAAGAGGAAATTTAAAATAGATTATTCTTTTAGTAAAATGAATCATTTTTTAATTCAATCTTAATATTAGGAAAATAAAGAAAAGTAGAAAGCAATAAGTTTAACTAAAAGATTGTTAAGTAAACTAAATGCGAACCAAAAGAGAAGTAGAACTCTTCTACACCTAACTCTCACTGATCTAGGGATTTAGGTGCATATTAAAGACATTAAGAAGACACATGTGTTTGAGAATATTAGAAATTAAAATATTAAATTAAATTAAATATGTGAATGGACAGACACATGGCACACAGGCTTTTGCTATATAATGAGGGAGAAGAAGGAGAGAAGGACATCTTTTGCTCCCTAATGCTGGATGGTCATCATAATCTCGGATTATGTTATGATCCTTGGAGTTGGGATTAGCTGGAACGGGGATTGGGAGATCCTTTCACGAGGCTAGCTTGTGTGTTCTTACGACTCCATTAGCTTGGGGGTTCGGAGTGAAGGAGAATAACCTCGATACGGTAGGGAGGTCAACCGAGGGGTCACTCGGTACTTCGTCAGGAAATTGGATTGGATCGTGTGGAAACCACTTCGAGGACTCCATCTATTCGTTGGACCAACCGTTGGAAACAGGTTTGAAGTATTTAGTTTATTTATTTTGCTAACTCTTGTGGTGGAATGAATAATTCTGGGTATATAGTTTTTATTTATTGATATTCATGTACTACAATAAATAGAACTAGATTTGTGGTCTCTATATCTTTTTCTGAAAAATCGTACTAGAAGTTCTAAAATTAATTATACTTATATTTTCATATTCCGTGGAAGTCTTTTGGAGAACCCGAAATGGGGGACCCTACATTTGGTATGAGAGCCGATCGAACCTTGAGGGCACCGAACTCATATTTCTACTAAGGGGTTGTCGGTATCTTCGTCAACGTTGGACTACTCCAAACAACTAATTCAACCACTACTTCAATGGTTTTCAAGCTCGGCACCCAAAATCAGGTTCAATAAATTGTTTTTTTTATTTTCCTGGTATATGAGATTGATATTTAATTTTACTTCAAAAGAAAAGAAAAAAAAATTGATCTACCCATCTGTATTCTTTAAAACTCGGTTTTTCAGTATTTAATATTTATATGTATCTGAATTCATGAGAATATGTAGAGAAGTTAGAAAGATATTGCTGTAAGTCGATCTGGATCATACGAAGTTTTAACTCTGTTTGAGTATGTATATATTTACAACTTCCTAGAAATGTGTAGAAGTTTGGGGTAAATTATAGATCTGATTTTCCATAAGTTTTATAAACCCTGTTATATTTTTGGGCGTTCCAGATCTCTTGAGACGATTTGGAAATGACTATAAAGATTTCCGTGTGGATTTTTAAAAGTCTCTGTGTCCTCTTCGAACTCGGAATGGATTTTTCTTGATTTCTTAAGTTCCATCTGTAAATGGAAGATCGATTTATTTTAGATTATGTAAAATCCAGGTTGATGGATTATCTATGTTCCCAGAAATGCAAGGATACAAATTGCAACCGTAATTCTTAAACCCTCCGTGTTTTAAATCTGGAAGTGAAATGCATTGTTTCTTTAATCTCTGCGATCTCGATTGCTAATGGAAAGCATTGATGATACTATCTTAAAAGTCTGCGTGTTTAAAAATTTGAAATTGGAAGGCGTCAGATGGCATTGTTCTTGTAATTTTCTGAACATCGAATAACTTGACATTTCCAAATTTCGAATTCTGGGAGGCATTGGAATATTGGATCTCAACTCCCTTAAAACTTTTTTTCTCTGCGATTGCATCCCCTGATCTTACGGTTTTGTGTGTACTCTTGATTGTGATTTTCCTGCGCGTAAATCTCGAATTAGAGGAGCAGCTTTATGGCACTTCATTTCTTTTAAAATTATCTGTGGGTATTCCAGAACGGAAGGGCGTTTTCTTTTCTTCTTCTGTATTTACTCCAGAATTGGGGAGGCGCCATATGGCGTTTCATTTCTTCTAAAAAAACTTGAATCCCTGTCATTTGTATGATGCCGATCTGCGCATGAGTGGTAATGAAGGAATTATAAGCTATAATTGAGTTGTAAAGGAAATTTCTTTTATAAATACACTTATAGATTAAATAACCGACTATAAATATGGTACCATACTTCCATCTTGAAAGGACGTCCGTAAATGTACTAGAAGAATAGACGATGACCATGGATTAATTATGAATCTAAAGAATTGTATACTTAAATTAAATTGAAGAAAAATCGCTTATAAGTGTACCTTTAGAATGAATGTTGAGTGTTAAAAACGCTTAGAATTCTCTCAATTATGTGCTACAAATTCAATGACGATAGGGATGTATGAATCTCTTTATTATATACATGTATTGTGTATCAATATAATGTCTTTTTAAATCTTTTGAGAATGATTTTTACACTATTGAATTAAATAGATTATGTTCAAATAGAATGTAAGACATAGTAATTGTGGATATATTTGAGGATAAATGACAAGTAATGGCCATATATGAATTTAAGAAAGAAGTGCTTAGATAATTTTGAAGATGGAATGCTTATGATTTACTATCAAGAAGGAATGCTTATGATTTACTATCAAGAAGGAATGAATATATAAGGTTTAATAATGGGAAATTGTGACTTACGATGAGCGATGCATGAAGATTGACGTAGAAAAAAATCAGAGTTGCGGTTTTTACTTCTTCATCTTCGACAAGGATACTTCCAGCTCCTCGAACATGTATGGACTACTAGTTTGTAATCATGCTTGGGATTGTGAAAAGTAATAAGTTATACTTACGATGAACTATATAATTTTAGCTGTACTTGAGCTAGGGAGAGAAGAAAACTTCACATAAACTTTGTTTATAAAAATTTGAGATTATACTTTTAACTATACTAAGTAAATGGCATACCAGTATTTAATTATATTTTGGATTATGAGAAGAGAGAGGTTGCATGTCAGATTAGCTTATGAATGGTTAAGGTATGTATTGAAGAATAGAATTTGGAAGGGCTAATTCTTACTTTGAAAATCAAAATATTGTTTCAAATATATGATAGTTATGCGTAACTATAGAAAAGGGAGAAATTGGAATTGAAGATTTTATCCCTTATGTTGAAATGTGTTAGTGCTTTAAGGATTTCCATAAATGATATATTTATAGTTTTGTCAAATGAAAAGAATTTGTTGTGGACAATTTCAAATTACAATTAGTGAGCCAGTAGAGGACTGATGTGGAGATTGCTACACTATGAAAGGTACGATTTAGTTATATTATCAATTATGAGATTTATACTTATATGATGGTAGAAAAGAAGAAATGAATTTTTATTATCAATTGTGGTTATGTTGGAAAAAAAAATGTGAAAAGAAAGTGAAAACCCACCGTGGAAGCACATGAGACTTAACTTCGGGACAAAGTTTTAAGAAGAGGGGGTGTATGTAATGCCCTCCTCGGTACCTTTACTGTTTAGAATAATGAGGTAATAGTTTTGAAATGAACCGGCTGAGTAAAACATGAACCATTTGAATTTACTTTGAGAATGCTTTAAAATGAAAATGAAGAATAGTGTATATGCTCGACTGACTGAGACATGATGATAAATGATGAATAATTTGTATGCTCGACTGGCTGAGATACTAGAATGCATGATGTAAATATTTTATATAGTGCAGCGCTACTAATGTGCGCTTGAGAGTGTGCAGTGGCAGGTAAGACAATATACCGACTGACCCATGGAAATTTAGGGGTCGTAAGAACAAAAATAACACATAGGGGTACGACGAATGACTGTCGAACCTGGATTAGCAATCCACGCACGGGTGAAGCCGTTTCATCTCACCTGGGGATGCGTATGTCGTACAGGCAAGGCCATAAAGATTTGGTCGCGTACTATGAGTTGAGGGGCGCGCAATAAGGAGAGCCTTATCCCTCAACATCCCTTAGTCTCAAAGAAGCGTAGTTGAGAGATCGTGGTAATGGTTCGTGGTCGCTACGCAGTACTCCCCATAAGAAGGAAGAAATGAAACTGTCAGAAGGGCCCGCCGAAGAGGTACCTAGACAAGAACAAGAGGAAGAAAATTAATCAATGGTATAAATGAAAATTTCACATAAGATTTAAGAAATACTTTATTTCATTTATTCTATTTTATTAATTTGAATAATTCTATTCAAGATTTTATTTTTAATTGATTTCATTAATTTGAATTATTCATTTTAATTGATTTTATTAATTTGAAAAAGAATTGAAGAGATTGATTTTATTCAATATTAAATTTGATTAATTATGTTGATTGAAAAAGATTAATAATAAGAGAATTATTTTCAAAGATTTTAATTTAATGGATTTTATTATATTGAATTATTCTATACAAATTCTATTCTTGATTTCATTAATTAAATTTAATATTTTTAATTAATTTTATTATTAAGAAAAATTATTATTTATTCAAAAGATTTTATTATTTTAAATCATTCTATTAAAGATTCTATTTAATTGACTTCATTATTATGAAAAAAGAATTGAAATAGGTCATTAATAAAAGAATTGTTTTTCTTTTATTATTACTCAAGATTTTACTTTAATTAAATTTACTATTCATTTAAATTATTTTATAAAGAGGAAATTTAAAATAGATTATACTTTTAGTAAAAGGAATCATCTTTTAATTCAATCTTAATATTAGGAAAAGAAAGAAAAGTAGAAAGCAATAAGTTTAACTAAAAGATTGTTAAGTAAACTAAATGAGAACCAAAAAGAGAAGTAGAACTCTTCTACACCTAACTCCCACTGATCTAGAGATTTAGGTGCACATTAAAGACATTAAGAAGACACATGTGTTTGAGAATATTGGAAATTAAAATATTAAATTAAATTAAATATGTGCATGGACAGACACATGGCACACATGCTTTTGCTATATAATGAAGGAGGAGAAGGAGAGAAGGACATCTCTTGCTCCCTAATGCTGGATGGTCATCATAATCTCGGATTATGTTATGATCCTTGGAGTTGGGATTAGCCGGAACGGGGATTGGGAGATCCTTTCGGGAGGCTAGCTTGTGTGTTCTTACGACCCCATTAGCTCGGGGGTTCAGGGTGAAAGAGAGTAACCCCGATATGGTAGGGGGTCAACTGAGGGGTCACTTGGTACTTCGTCAGGAAATTGGATTGGATTGTGCGGAAACCACTTCGAGGACTCCATCTATTCGCTGGACCAACCGTCGGAAACAGGTTTGAAGTATTTAGTTTATTTATTTTGCTAACTCTTGTGGTGGAATGAATAATTTTGGGTATATAGTTTTTATTTATTGATATTCATGTACTACAATAGATAGAACTAGATCTGTGGCCTCTATATCTTATTCTGAAAAATCGTACTAGAAGTTCTGAAATTAATTATACTTATATTTTCATATTCCGTGGAAGTCTTTTGGGGAACCCGAAATGGGGGACCCTACAGTGTTTATCTTGAATATTAGATTGTGAATTAAAAACTAAAGTGGTTGATTATCGGTGTGTAGAATACTTTCCTTATCAAGGATGCATTGTCATGATCATTTGAGTGTTTGAAAGAATGCATATAACTCCTTGTTTTAAGTGTTTGTAGTTGAGCTTGGCTAAAGACAAGGTATTTAATTTTTTTCCATTGGATGTCTTCCTCGATTAAGAAAAATGTCTTTAGCATATTGGGAAGCATCTGCCTTAATCTAAAAATATTGTTGCAAATTTGGGAAAAATGAGCTTTTCCATCATTGCCTTAGCTTCCAATACACCTTGCTCGTAGCAAATCACACAACTGACCATTTAAAAGGGAGTGAGTGGCACAAAGTTGCTCACCCAACGTAGGGGGTGAGGTACATTAAGTTAATTGACCATTGGGGAAGAGGAACAAAGTTGTGAGTATTACTTATGAGCACCAAGACAAATTATATAACCTCTTTTAATTTCTTAAATGGTTGGTCCACTTCAAGATTCCAATGAAGATTTTTTTGTTGTTGGCTTGATTGGATGGTGAGAAATGTGGGAGTAATGACATGAATTTCCATCAGAAATGCATTCCTTCAAGGAAACTCTTGAGATTAATGGTGTTAGTAGGAATGGGTTAGTTCTTCAAGCCCCAAACTTTGGTAGGATCCATGTGAACTTGTTGCATTAATCACAAAATCCATATATTGGACATGATTTTGTCCAAAGAAGATTTGTTTGGTTTTTTAGTGTAACTTGTGTGGTAGAGGAGGTCCAAAAGCGTGTGGACATGTTGAAGATCATTTAACTAAATCATGTTGAAAACCAAAGTACCATCAAGTAAACCACTACGAACATGCCAAGATGTTGCAAACAAATGTAGTTGATGATCCTCGTGAAAGTGATGGGGGCATTGGTGAGTTTGAAAGGAATTTAGAAACCACTCATATATAGACCAAACTTGGTCTAGATAGTTGTCTTCTAGATGTCATTAGGTTCCATACAAACTTCACGATACCCTAAAGGAATGTCTAAATTGAAGTATGTAGTCCCCTTGAGTTGATATAAAGGATCATCAGTTTGGGGAAATGACAAGTTGTTCCTAACAATAATCTTTCTAAGAGCCTTGTAGCATGTGAAAAGACATCACTCCTATCTCTTCTTCTTGGGTTCCGCCAAGGTAGGAGATCCATAAAGGAATGTGTTAGTATTGGTCTTTTGTTCCTCTAGAAGTTGGGTAATATATCACTCTATCTCACCATTCTTAACAAAATAAATGTGGTATGTAGGATAATTAGCTAAACACGTGGAGTTTGGATTGATTAAATGGGGAAGATCCCTTTCATTTTGACAAATACATATGTGTAAGATGAATTGAGTTTTTGTATGTCAAAGGGAGGAAACCTACATTTGTTTTCTAGATTTGTTGAACAAAACATGATATCATGAACTTATTAAATATGGCTAGATAGACAAACGATCTTCTAGAAAGTGAAAGAGGGACCTAAAAGAAGTAGATACTAGTTTTGTATCTATTATCATTCTTGTGCAAAATGTAGGTGTTGAAGTATTAATCATGTCGTGCCCCATTTTCTAGAATGATATCGTTGGCCCAAAATCAAGCTAGAATAGGCAAGTGGAGGGACATCACAATCCACTATGTTAAGGAAGGGTCCAATGGAAAATGTGATGGAGTGATTTTGAGTGATAAAAGTAGGTTATCTAGAGTCCTTGACCAATCAAAGCTTATATGTCTTCATTTGATGTGTGGGTTATAGTTTTGAGTTTTCTACAAATTGTTTGGACATCAAATTCTTAATTACCCAACCATTGTCCACATTGATAAAGCTGACTTTTTCATTTATTTGATCATTTTGAGTTAACTTGGTTTCTTTATTTCTACTTGTGTAGTCTTTGGCCATCAAAACCATATGCAACTTTGAAAAGGATGTACTTATAACATCTATATTGGTATCTTTAGAAGTTTTTTGTTTCTCAACAAAGAGGTTTCGACCTTTCTTAGCGGGTTTGGCATGAATATATGTGCTCTATGTGGCATAAGAATCACTTCCTCTTTTTTGTATCTCGACATTTGGTGAAGGATTGGTAGGATTTGTGTTATAAGCACCATGAATAGGTCGTCCCTTGGAAGTGGTATAAGGCTCAAAAGGTGAAGTTGATTCATACATATAATGGGGTTTGTTTCATATAGTGGGACTTTTATCTTTAAAGTAGCTTGGAAGGATTTCCCCTTTAATATAATAGGGAAGACTTCTAGTTCCATCAAAATGATAAGAAACAAACTAGATATGAGATTAACACAATGGGTACATTCATACTCATATCTAGCTCAATAGACATTTTGTTTGTTGAAGATGCCTATGAAATATTGAACGATCTATCCAAGGACATGTCGAAGTTGTAACCACTTTACAAAAAACACCTACTTGTTCCTTGAGAGATATAATTTATTTCAAACAACAACTTCAAAGTTATCCTAGGTGTTAATTAGAGGGGGGTTGTTGGTATTACCACCCTGAAATAGATATGACAATATAAAATTAATCCATATGGATAAATATATATAATGTGAGAAAATATGAGATAAGAGATGATGATACAATGCCATGGGACAATGTGCTTAAATAAGCATTGACTGGTTAGCATGAATGAATATACATGTCGTTTAGTTAAAGCATGTCATTTCATTAATTATTCTAATAATAATTATTATTAATCATTTTACACACACACACAATGTCTTTCAATTTTGTTGTTGTTATTTATGTGTTTTTTAAATTAGGGACGTAGGGATGACATGTGCACAATGACAACAATAGAAAGGAAGTCACCTACATGTAAATAAGTATATAATTATAGAGATGAATTGCTATGGTTGTAAGCATGGTGTACACTCGGTTGTATTATCTATATATAAGAGTATACAAAAGTGAGAGGGTGATCATGTTTTATGAAGTTTCCAATAAAATACAATAATGTAGATGACTATACTACTTTGACCAAATCACATAAAATGACAAAATACAAATGTAAAAAAGTACATATAGATAAGGTATAACTATATTACATGTTCAGTAGACTAAGCTTCATCAATTCCATCTTGCTTAAAGGAAATAATGACTACTTTCGTTGAATATGAGGAAATTGTTATTCAAAGGCTAACTAGCATAACCACATAGCTTGAGTGGAAAAAATGCATTTACAACCCACTAATTAAGTGGCTACAACTTGACTCTTCCTATTGGATTTGGTCTAGCTATTAGGAAGCATATCTTTAGGAAGAGGAGGATGGAAACTCAAAAGTGTAGCTTTTAGATGTAATTGGAATTGATTCCTCTAAGTGAGGGGTTTAATACAAATTGAGTTGGTTAACATAACGAATTGAATTGGGTTTATGATGTTTTTTATATTTAAATGCAAACTCTACCACCAACCTGAAATGTGGAGTGATTCCATGAGAGCCATTGATTGTTTTGTGCTTGGATTGTGCTTGTTTAAGATGTCATGGAATCGATTGTGGTTCTTGGTGAAGATTTACACACAAGAAGAATCTTTACTTTGCATCTTCAATTGGTGAGAGGTAGACGATGTCAGAACAATAGGCCTTGCTAGTTCATCACATCTTTAGATCTTCTGGAGATAATCAATGGTTAAGTTAGTTGACTAGTTGGTTGATGGTTTTTAGTTGACTAGTTGTGATTGATGGGCCAACTAGGCTCTCGAATATCCAGATAGACCGACCAATAGAAAAGTCAACTAACTGACTAATTGGTCAAGCCATTAGAATTGAACCATTGAATCTGGAACAAATAGGGAAACAATCAAGGAAGCTATTGTGTGCCATGACCCAAGTATGTAAGCACACTCTTCCTCACTTCAAGGGAGTTGGTTACATCTAGGTGCTATAAAAATATAACCCTATGGGTCAAATGATAAGATAGAATGGTGAATTATGGATAATGAACAATGCATTTTGATGGATTGTTCATTGTAATATAATGTGCTTGATTGTTGATATGGTGTCTATTAACACCACCTTTTCTTGGAATAATCAACTCTTTCAATCTTTCTAATTCCATGATCTCTCCAACACGATATCAAATTTGTTGGTTTGAATAATAACCTATTGTCTACAAGTCTTTAAAGTTGTTGATTGGACATGCTTTATTGAGTCGGATATATCTATGATTGACTCTAGGTTTCGAACTGTGGATTGTATAATGTTTAGATTGATAGATCAATGTTATGGATTCCAAGTAAGAACCAGTGATCTTGAATGGTCACAACTATGAAATATGGTCTCAAGATATGGAGACCTTGTTGAAAAGGCCCTCTGGAAATTTACTAAGAACACGATCCCAAATCTAAAGGATGATCAACATAAGTTCATACTCAACAGGAAAAAGGAGGAGTTTGTAGGAGTGATTACCACCTACATTTAAGGGCATTCACTTTCATACAAGTAGGATGAACTCATCAGGTCTAGAAGAAATTGAAGATTTTGTTTGATAAAATCGATGAAAGTCAGGCTATGCAAATTGAGAAAGAGTTGATTTCTTTGTATCTTCTCTCTTTTGAAGGATTGGGGACTATTTGGATTCTGTTGGAGTTCTAGAATTGTAATTTGGTGATGTGGAAAGGAAAATCTAAAGAGAGGTGGTCATTTCTTTGAGCCGATCCTTACGAATTTGAAGACACCCTATCATGTATGATGTTCTAAGTTTCAAGATAATTGGTATTCCAAAAAAGAATACGATAAGAATTATACATTTGACTCTTTCCATGGATAGTTGATTAGGGTACAAGAGAAATTATTTGATGAATGTAAATTTAACATCAATTAGTAGGCCCATCTATTGAAGGGAAAAGGTAAACTTAACTATAGAGAAAGGGGTCGGTAGTGTAACTTAGAGAAAATTCGGTAGAATGTATACCAGAGTGAGAAGGAAAACATGATGAGCCAACTAAGAAATACATGAATAAGAAGACATGTCATTATATTGATAAATTAGGACTTATGGATTATATTTGTTGGAAGAAGATCAATGATTTGAAAGAGAAGGTGATGAAATTTGAAGTAGATGTGTTAACTGGACAATTGACTAATGTTTAGCACCAACTTCTAGAATATATGGAATATAATTATACATTTTATGTTAGTTCTTCTCAATCCCCACATGATCAAACTACTAAGAGTGAATGGATAGTTGATTCTGGTTGTACCCACCATATGGATAAAGACGCTTCTCACTTTTCTTTCTTAAGTGAATCTACCAAAAATAAAAAAAAAATCCACAGATGATTATGCACTTACTATTGTTGTTTGTGGTAACATTGAATGTAAAAATGGTGTGATAACCAATGTGTATCATGTACCGAGCTTGAGTACAAACTTGTTGTCAGTACCCCAACTTAACAAGACAAGTAAAAATGTTGAATTCTGATCAGATCGATTTGTTGTGAAGGAAGTGAACAATTGGGAATTTGTTGTTGAAGGGTTCCTTGATCCAAAAGATGAACTATATAAGTTATATGACATTCCCAAGAGAGAAAAAATACTGACTACAGTAATAACTCAAATGAAGATCGCGACAACGTTTGGAATGAACGACTCATACATTTAAATTTCTGAAGCTTGACAGTGATAGTAAAACATGACATGTTTGCTAGACTACCTAAATCCGTTCCCCCTGATGTAGCATGTGAAAGGTGTGCTCTTGGAAAGCATCACTAGGCTTTGTTTGAAACATGAAAAGGATAGAGAGAAAAGACCCAACTAGAAATTGTCCGCAACGATCTATGCTACATGAAAAAACGATCACTAGTAGGTGCGAGGTATATTTTTACCTTCATTAGTGATTTTTCCAAGCACGCTTGGGTATATTTATTGAAGAATATGGGTCATGTCTCTGAAAAATTCAAGGAATTTAGGGCATTAGCTAAAGATAAATGAAGTTGAATTGTGAAATTTTTACGGTCATGAAGCAATGGTGGAGAAAATGTGCGCAATTTTTATGAAAACTACCTATCACATAATGGAATCTCTCATCATAAATTTGCAATTCACAAACATCAATATAATATAGTTGTAGAGAGAAAAAATTGAACCTTTGTCAAAATGGCATGTTGTTTTCATTAGGCCAAAGACTCATCGAGTATATTTTGGCTAGAAGTTGTCTACTATTCAAACTATCTATTGAACATTATTCTGACTAAAGTTGTAATTAATATGAATATTGTTGAGAAATAGAGTGGAAGGAAACCGTGAGTTGACCATCTTAAATTGCTTGGATGTATTGCATAGGGACACATTCCAGA
The DNA here is from genome assembly GCA_027924585.1 of Larix kaempferi. Taxonomy (NCBI): domain Eukaryota; kingdom Viridiplantae; phylum Streptophyta; class Pinopsida; order Pinales; family Pinaceae; genus Larix; species Larix kaempferi. The sequence continues at coordinate 11,031,044 of BSBM01000727.1, forward strand.
TGATTTCAAAAATAAATTAGATGTAAAGAGTCATGCTTGTATCATGATGGACTACTTTGAATAGTTGAAGGCCCACATATTGTTTGACCTATTCAAACTACAAATCATCATTTAAAGGCATGTTGTCTTTGATAGAAATATCTTAGGTATTGAACTATTTCATTCCTCCTCTAGTTTGTTGAGCAGTGATCCTTTTGAAATTGTGAGAGAAACAAGATTGACTAAACTCTATTTTGGAGTTTTTATTGGACTTTCGAATTGCGTGTCTTCTTCGACTTGTGGTCAACCAATGACTATGAAATTGACTACTAGCTTTGGAACCCTTGGTCAACCTTCTAGTGAATTGATCAATATAGAAATTTCCTCATTTCATATTTATTGTCTACCACATCGAGTTGTTAAGACAATTGAAGTTGTTGGAGATGATGCAAGATATGTTAATGATTCAAGGAGACTAGAAGTAAAAAATAGTGTGGTAGTGTTTCTCTAATGGTACATCTGCTAGAGGCATGTGGTCCAAATACATATGCAAATGCACATGGTCTAAATAAATGGGAGAACACTGTCATTGAAGAATGGTGTTCCTTGATGGAGAATAAAACATCACATTTAGTTCCCCTGGCAAAAGGAAATAATATAGTGAAATTTCAATGGGTCTACAAGATCAAATTCACATCTCATGGTGTTGTTGAGGGAAATAAGGCTTGTTTGGTTGCAAAGTATATTTTCTCACAAGAAGGTATCAACTACATCATAACCTTTTCCCATGTTGCAAATATGAACTTGGATTGACTTATTCTTTTAGTTGCTTCTCGACTTGGATGGGAGGTAAATTAGATGGATGTCAAAATTTCTTTTCTTCATGGATATATTAATGAAGAAATATACATGGAAAAATCCCTTAGTTTTGAGAAGGATTCCAGACATGTTTGTTGACTAAGCAAATCCTTTTATGATTTGAAATAGGCCCCTAGGTATTGGTATGAGAATAGTGACCGTTTCTTTATTAATATCGATTTCAAACATTGAAAATTACATCATCACATCTATGTTTTACATGTAAATGGTGGAACCTCAATTGTTACAATATATGTGGATAGTCATCACTGACATCAATATAAATCTGATATTGAGTTTGGAGAAACAATTGGTTGATACCTTTGAAATGAATAACCTTGACCTCTTACATTTCATTTTGGGATTTCAAGCTCTACAAATGGATGACAATATATTTAGTTTTCAACCTAAGTATGTAATGGATCTTTTGCAAAGATTGAAGATGAACGATTGTAAATCCCTTGCTACGCCTTTATAGTTGGGAGTAAAATTGATGGATTATGACTCACCATGAGTCCATGGACCTCTTTATTGACAACTGGTTAGTAGTGTAATTCATTTAATTCATAATCGACCTAATAATTCCTTTGTTGTTAGTGTGGTTTCTTGGTTTATGCCGGGTCCTTGAGAAAGTCATGACTAGAAGGATGCAAAGAGAATTGTTCGTTATATCAAAGAGTACTTATTAACTTGGTGTAAAATATTGCACTAGTACGATAGACCCATTGGTTAGTTACAATAGATCATATTGGGTTGGGGACAATGATGACAGGAATTCGTGTAATAAACCTAATTGGTTATTAGATTAGGATAATTAATTATTAAATGACATGCCTATTTATCAATAGACATGTCTATTTCCGTTAGGCCATATTTAATATCGTCCATTCCTATTGTAAAATCATCAATTCAATTATAAAAACATATATATTATCAAATAATTATGTAAGGATGAATCCTTACAAGTCGATAATGGAAAATGGGATAAGTTACCTTAGTCTCAATGATCTCTTAAAAAATTTCCTTTGATTTCCTTAATTTTATTGGAAGGTAATTAATTAAGTAAGAATATATGAAAATGTTGAGAGGCAAGATTCATCCACAACCATAAGCCAAACCTACAAAAGTAGAGACCTTCCCATGCTTAAGTGATGGTGACTATTTGTAGATTGTACAACCAATTACATGGTTGAGATATATGTGATTGTTGTGAAACTTGAAAATACCCTAAAGGAAACAAAGCAAGTAGACTAGTAATGGCCATTTAGCTTGAGAAGATTTTAAGAGTATTAGGCATTTAATACTCTAATTTAATGGTAATAAATAAAGTCCACTTACTTTTGGCTTGTCTTCCAAATGACAGCACTACAACTTTGGTATTTATGTTATTTTATTTCATACAATGCTATGCAATATTTGTATAACTATGAAAACCTTCAAAGCCTTTCAAACTAGACTTTGAAAAATTCCACACTAAAAAAACATGGAAGCACACTAGAAAAATAAACCCAATTTTATAGTTGTAGTATACACCCTTTTATTAGATTTATAACAAAAATATATGTCAATATGAAAATATGACCCTTTAAGGTTTTCACATGAAAATTCATCTAGCTAAGTGCATATAACTTATTAACGTTGGTAATTCTTCAATATTTTTGTTAATTATACTTGAGCACAATAATATGATCCTTTAAGGTTTTTTCACATGAAAATTCATCTAGCTAAGTGCATATAACTTATTGAGATTAATATTTCTTCACTTTTTTGTTAATTATAATTGAGCACAATAGTTGATATATCTCACAAAAAATTGTCAAAAAAATTATTCATGTTAACAATTCTTGTTTTTTTAAATTTAATAGATTTCATGGCAAAACAGATTATCATAAAACATATGGCTGTGTAAAGTATTTATCATATAACATTCAACCAAAAAAATCCTTTATTTTTCACAAATTTTAAATGACATTGAGTACAGACTCCACAAGCTAACAACACTTTAACATCTTTCACATATCATATTTTGTAAGCACTATTTAATTTACTTAAATATCTTTCACATATCATATTTTGTAAGCAATATTTAATTTACTTAAGGCCTTTTTGTGAACACTATATTAAATAACGATCTTGCACTTATGTATATAATTTTAATAGCTACCATTTATATTTTTATAGACTTCTTATAAACAGACTCATATTCATCAAATTTTCATGCAAGTTTCTATAAATCTCATGTACTCACCTAGAGTATCATTAATATAGGCAAATTTAATAATTCTTTAAAAAAATATAGATAGAAATATTTAATATTTAAAAAAAAAAATATAAGTTGGAATGATTAGGATGGTTTAAGAGTAATATGGGATGAATAAAGAGGCATATTCAATAAAAAGGTTGTTTAGTATAAATTTAATATTAATTTAGAATAAATCTATGTTACCAAAAGTAATGATGTTGTGTTATGGGGTGGGTTTCTACTTCAAAACATAGATTTTTCATATATTTTAAAAATATAACTGAAATGTTTGTTAATACAAAATCTAAAAAAAATTATTTCGTATTTTATATTTATATTTTTTTTAAATTAGAAAATATGGTCTTTTAATTATTTGTTTTTGAGATATTATCAAAAAAGTTTGATGAAATTCTCATGATCCAAAATATTTTAGATATGAATGGTTAGTCATAAAATACCATATATTTATTATCAATTTATCATTAACCTTGATTTAATGTATAATGTATAATAGATAATTCTTCGCAATACTTGATCGCGTCCTATCTTCTATTCTCTACATTTTGCTAGAACTATATAATTTTATTTGAACATTTTGGTTCTATCTTAGTGAAAAGAAAGTTGATAGATTTATCCCTTCTACAAATAACTTGCAAGCTTTTGCAAAATGCTATCCTATTGATCTTTATATGCATAACAAGTATCTAAGCTAATTGTCAGCTTCGATTTGTGCAGTAAGGTTTGGTTCTGTTGGAGCCTAATCCTTGGTGTTAGGATTGGTGTGCACCATTCACGTGAAAAGAAGATCAATAGTTATTGAGGGAAGACCAAGATTCACCTGGGAATCCAAGAGACCACTTGGAATTTGAACTCCAAGGGTCACTTCTCATTGTATATGTGTACACTAATTAATTAGAAGACAGTGTGCGTTCACGCTTATTTTTCTTGTCTTCATGAATTATTGTTTATGTGCCCAATGTGGCACCTTACAGGTTCATCATTGAAATCAATGATAGTGTGATTGAACCATTTATAGTTGTTCTTAGCCTTGAGCATGGTTGAAAAAATGGTAATGTTGGGAACAATTTACAAAAAAAAATCATTAAAGGGAGGAGGGACAAATTATGCTTTTTTTTTTCCTTTTCCAAAAATGTAAAATGAGTATATTATAGTTTAAAGAATATATTTTCTTCTTATTATTATACATGGTTTTGTACTTCGTAAAAAATTTGCCAAGACATCACAATGTCTTATAATTTAGTAGAGTACTCACCAAGACCTTACAAGGTTCTATAATTCATTGAAAGATTGTCAAGGTTTTACAAGTTTTTATAATTTGGTCAAAAGTTCACCAAGATTTTACAATTCAATGAAACATTTTCCAAACAAATTATATATGCATATTATATTATTATATTATTCATAAACTAGCCTTCATATTTTTCTATTTATCATGAGCGTTTTCCCATTCATTCTACATATAAATTTAGGGGGTTCTTAAAATTTTCCTTGTTCTAAACCTCTGCAAGTCACAAATATTATCAAAAACTGTCTTTTTGGGGGGTTTTCATTTGTCCCCACACTCCTTAGTTTTCTTTACTGTTTCAACAACTTTCTCAACACATCTTCAAAATTTTAGCAGTATTATTCTTTCTTTTCAGAATCAACTCGCTTTGATTCAAGACTTGCATCATTTCCATTGACTGCTATGCTCTGCTCTCATTTCCAGTGGAATAGTAAAGAGCCCATGCTAAGTTCATCATTGCCTTTACTTATCTCTATTGGTTGGAAAAATACATTATTTTCGTAACAATTTTGACAAGGGAAAATTCCTTGATCCCTAATATGCCCCTGCCTTTTTTATATATTTTTTTTATCTATCTTTTTTGCATATGAAACACGTTAAACTCAACTAACTTATAATCTAGGGTTTGAACCTAGGTCGTTGACATTAATGTTGTGATGCCCCATCTGAATCATGAGATGATAGATAGACTGACTCATGTTGGTTATCTTGTCCTAAAGCACAATACCCATTTACCCTTTACTTTGATATCCACAATTGTTTATGTCTTGTAGTTCCATCCCCAGCTTGAAATAATGCATACCTGCTATGAAATGGTTTTGTCAGAAGTTTTCGCTTCACCTATGAAGACCTCTTATAATTACGATATCTTTTCTCTTGAGTGAAAGCACCTAAATAATCATTTAGATTGGCTAAAGGACTACTTCTTATAATAAAAAACTAGTAAATGTTGAATACAAGTTTTCCTTCATGCATTTGTTAATGAACTTTCATTATGACATAAGTAGCATTTCCAGAATAAACATGGTCTCAAAATACAGTGTGATTAATACTATCATTCAAGCCCTAATAGTGAACTTGTGGACATAATAACTAGATATATAAACTTCCCCATGTAGTGGGAATGAGCATAGATAAAGTTGGAGTACTAAATGTCTCATCGATTAGCGGTTCCATTTAATAAAATCGTATATTCAACATCTTCATTGCATGTGTGTATTTATGAATCTCTACAAATAACACCTTCATATTTATTTTTTCGTTTTTGTAGCATTTAATTATATAACAGGGAAATACTGTATTTGTAAGTCAATTGAAAATTGATTGCTAATACTAGTTTTTTGAATACTATTATGAAAATCCCGCTTCGAAAGAGCTATACTTCGAATTCATGAAAATAATTGACATTCTCTAAACGAACTGATTCAGGTTGCTACGTTGCATCTTATAAATTTATTCATCTGTATCAAGATTTGGAACAACCACGCTCCTAAAGAACTCGTCACATTTGTTTGTCAACATTTGAGGATCTATAAATTGAAGGATCTGCCCACTTTATAATATGATGTGCATATTCAGGACAATCCCAATCTGTTAATAGTTTGTCAAATATCATAGTTATGTTATAGGGTACTTACTACCGAGGAGTAACCATTTCTTGAAAGTATCTTCATGAACAATTATTAGTGGTGTTGAAATTGGGAATCTATCAGTTGTTGAACTTGATGTTCCTCTCCTTCATGTTCTTATTTACAACCTTTTAATTAATTGTTTTGCATTAGATGATTTATTTGTAGCTCCTTTGATTATGAATTTCATTTTGCTAGATCACAATAGGCTCCATGTGTCCTCACCTTAGAATTGAGTAAACAGGATGGTGCTTAAGATTCATAAATCATGATGATACCATTCCTGAATCTTGACATCTTGGTGTCACATAGTATACAATGTACAATGAACAAGACACCATTAGAATACAACCAATCCTTGTCAAAGCATTATTATAAAGTGCTTCAAGTTTTTTCCCAAGCTTTGGCTGGGCTGAATTGGTATGCTATGAAGAACCCTGAATTGTGTGCCCATTATATTTAATTTTATGTGCTCTCTCTGCAATTGGAAAGGAAACATGATATGCGAGGAACTACTAAAGAAAGTAGCCACATTTTAATGGGAAAAGCATAAAATTAAAATATAAGTTATAAAAATGATTGTTTAAATTCTTTCTTCTCACATGACCTGTGCCAAAAATCTCGCAAATTAGGGTCATTTTGGCTAATAGTTATTTCTTGTTTGAATAATTTTGTATCTATAGATTCCATTATGAAATTACTTACAAACAAAATGTCACATGATTCCGTTGTGGTGGAGGATAGAGTCACAAAGCACACTTATACCTAATTGCAAACTAGTAAAGCATCCCAAGTTGCAAACTGTTTTACAGAACAATGCCTCCAAAACTCATTTACTGCCAACATAATATCATGGGAAAAAGAGAAACATATGATAAAAGGTATTCAAACTTATTAAGATATTCATATCCATAGGATAAATGGTATGTCAAAATTAGCAATCCTCCTCATCTATGAACTTAAATATATATACTTGTATTTGTGACTAATGTTTTAGGAAGGAAGTAAAGGGCAATCTATAGATATGGGTGAAGAAAGATCCAGTTTCATCGAAGCAGGTTTGCTAACAAGCACTCAATGCAACCCACTTCATATATTAACAATTACTCTGTCAATACAGAGCTAAATCATGAGGATGGGCTTGGAATTACAAAGTTCTCAAAACTATAGATGATTTGCTTAGATAGAATTAAATATGAGATATAATTGCACTCTAAATCCTTCATTATTTCATTACTTTCTTTCTATATATTAGTATTTACTATTTACTATTTAGAGCAATACCTAGTGGGAAATTGTTTGCAATAATCTGAATTGAAAGTCATTATGCCCATCACACATTACTATTTATAAGTTGTTTGCAATAATCTGAATTGAAAGTCATTATGCCCATCACACATAATAACTTGTGAAGTTGTTTGCAATAATCTGAATTGAAAGTCATTATGCCCATCACACATTACTATTTATAAGTTGTTTGCAATAATCTGAATTGAAAGTCATTATGCCCATCACACATTACTATTTATAGCAATAACTTGTGGGAAGTTGTTTGCAATAATATGATTGAAAGTCATTATGCCCGTCACACATTGTATAATAATTTAAGCATTAGAGGGCAAGTTGTACATTGTATAATAATTTAAGCATGAGAGGGCAAGTTGTATGCTAGATTAACATGATATTGATGTGCAGGCACTTGTCAATTGAAAATAACAGGTATCTATATAGTTGTCTTTTCCTGAGCCTGGTCACATTTTCAAAGAATAGCTATTGATTGCAACATATGTGCTTTGCATCTTCGATAGAAGTAATTCAATGACCTTGGACATCAATGCTTAAAATTTAAATAGCACATCTTCATGTTGTTTCTTGCATGTTCTTTAAACTATTTGTTTTCTATCCTGGATCTAGGATTGTGGATATGACTTAAAATTTATTTCAATTTTTTGGTAGCTTTGTATTGATCATATCAACTTTAAAAGAACTTGAATATGATTTATGTTTTTCTGATCTGCATGCAACCTGTTATGTAACAAATCTAGGCTAGCGGTTAGGTAAAGAGCCATTTGGGCTTCATTGCACCAACTGATCATAAAGAAGATGAATTAGTTAATCTCCTCTCGAATTGTAACCGACCCCTCCATTTTTTTTAGAGGCTTAGAAAGGTTGGACGATTTTGAAGTATTGACTGATATGATAGTTTTGTTCATAATGTTTATCCCTGACAAAGATCTTGTAAATTTCATTGCTCTTAATAAAAAGAGAATTGCTTTCTTATTTCTGTTCATTGCAACATTCTGTGAGTTCCTGAATTTGTCCAAACTGTATCATAGGTTGTTTGTTCTTCGAGAGTCTATCCTATTATCCATCCTGGTTGATCGGATCATTTTCATTGATATTCTCTATTGATTCCTTATAATGATTGTTATTTCCATTGTTCCTATGTTCTTTAAATCACAATATTGTATTGATTTACTGAACCTTTTCCTTTCTTGCCTTCTTCTCAACAGCTTACAATGATATTTAATTAAAACATAAGAAACTAAAGTGGATGATGCAAATGATAAAAGGGAAATGGTTTTATAATGTATTCGATGATCCTGATTAGGAAGGCTTTTTTTCTATACAAAGAATGTGTCAGAACATGCATATACCGACTTCCTTTTATATTTGACCCTTGTATAACTATGGTATAATCCTTAGCTTGATTGAAGGCTTTGTATGTCTCATTGAAGGATCAAGGAATTTTGATTTGTTGCCACTTCAGTGAAAATCCTTGCTTCTTGCCAGTTGAGATGACTGTTGAACATTTGCATCTTCCCTTACACTCTGATTCTTGATATGCTTGACTAAATTTTTCTGATGTGTTTGAGGGTATACCATTTCAAGTGTAGAGCAATCTCCTTTTATATATTTTTCTTTGTTTGGATTAAGTTATCATGCTCACAAAAATTAAGTGAAGCCCAGGAACAGATAAGAGATACCTCATACCAATAAGAGGGCTAGATACAGGGCAACTAAAAGAACTGTTCACACCTATTTACAAAACCTTAACTTCTGTGGAACCTTATCTTGGTGAAAGCACACTCTACATATCTAACTCGATCTGGATTAAATTCTTCCCCATTACAGTATTGATTCATGTTAACTACATGTTTGTTCTACCTGGCACGTTATTGATAGCCACTAAACTATTTTCCATGAGGAGGCTAGGACGTGTAGACAATTATGGCAGAGATTCATGTTATGAAAAATATTATATTACTCAGTATGAGTTGAAGCATACAAGATAATGGATGACACCATGATGGGAGAAGGTTGGTCTCAAAGATGTAACATACTGGACATAGATGCAATGTTAGTGAGGCTATCCTACGAAAGCAAGAAGCCAAACAAAATGCTGCTACACCACAGGTTTAGTGATTGAATTCTTTGTAACTTTCCTGACCATAGAATGACTAGCAATCCCAGTGAATAAATTTCTTATAGCATTCCACATATTTTAAAACTGAAATGGAATAGCATAGTGAATGCTAAATGCGAATTCAAATCCATGAGAAAATTCCAAACTATAAGATGTTGATTTATCAAAAAGAGGAGCTGAGTAGAACATGCAAATCATATTAGTTTTGATAAATTACTACTTGTAAGACATAGGCTATCTACAAAAGTAGAATCTCAAATAAAAAATGAGCCTGGTATGGAACTGACTCCAGTTTCAAGGTCCTATGGTTCCATTCGGTGAGAGGCCTTCCTCTTCAATTTAAATGGCCCGATGATAACAGACCCTTTCAAATCTTTCTCTCTCCTGCTGCAGATATCTACTCTTAACCAACAAACCCCTTCCTCCCTTCATCCCACAGAAGATAGAAGTATTTGCTCATATATTCTATGTTAAATGCATATAATGAGGATAGTCACAAAATTTAATGAATATCTCGAGTATAGGTATGCAATACCCAATGGCTTCTAATCCTATATTTACCTGGTAAGCATAAAATTGTGGGGGGTGACTATTTTGGATTGCTCTTGATTATCAATCAGACATGGATTTTACAATTATCATAACACCTTATGGAAACATTGTCCTGCATTACAGAACACAAAAAATATATCTAATTCTGATGAATAATTTGAGTACTTAAGTTTTATATTCTTAGTCATTCTATGTTTTTATTTATTTATACATCTGCATTGTTGAACCCTCGTTTTTCTTAAGCTGTAAACACTGATGTTTCCTAATATTTCTTGATTTTTATCCTTAAGTTGATCTCAACAATGTCGATGTTCTTTATGATAAGTTGTTCCATGGCAACAAGAATTTTGTATGGCCATTAGATATTAGTTTTTAGGAACAATTTATAACTTATTTAGAGTTTTTGGCTCTGCCAATTCCTATGATGAGTGTAAGAAATGTATGTGTTTTTGTTCATCTTTTTATAGTCCAAGTATCTGATTTCATTGATTGTCAAGTGGATCAAGCAAAGGTGGTGAACTCAGGGCATATAGTTTAATTTTGTTAATTGTCCTAAATTCTTGGTGGCTATGTCATCGCCAAAGGGCATTATATAGAAAGGTGTAGGATCTAAGTGGCAAAAACGATTACTAATTTTGCAAAGTTTTCCATGTCACTGTAGATAATCTCTGTTGAGGATGATTTCTTTTAGAATTTTGTAAATATTTCCATATCATTGTGGATAACGTCTGTTGAGGATTAATTATTTTTTTGAGAATTTTTTGCAACATCGAAATTGAGAGTGAAAATGAAGAGGTGATAAAGTCTTCCATAAATGTAGATTTCCATGAATGTCTTTTGCATGACTCTCTTGCTCCCTTGGTTACTTCAACCACAGGTTTTAAAACTGCTCAGTTATATTTTAACGTCAAATTTGACTGGGGATTGAATCTATTTTATGGTGCAATATTGGTTTTGGTTTTATACTAAAAATGACATTAGATGGAGTTTTCAGGGCATTCAACTACTATTTTGGAGATGCAGTAGGGGTGGTACTTATGGCTCTTTTTGGTGTATTCATACTTTTTCTTTCTTTAGCAAGGGTAATAAAAGTCACATTAGCGAAGGTTTCAAGATTTGGATCTTCGCTTGTAGTTCTACTTCTTTCCAATTGCCATGCATTTCTTTTCCACATGGGTATGAAGTATTGGCTAAGGGTAGCAGATGATTGCTTACGGCCTGCATCAAATTTCACAAGTTCTTGGGTTGTAAGTTCAATTAAAGATGGCGACCTTGCTACTTAGAAAGTTGATGCTGGAAAGTTTGCCATGAGAAACATCTCTTGGAGTAGTAGGTCGATAAAATTTCAAGCTATGTTACACATTATTTGATTTCGATGCATAGTAGGTTTTTTTAACATGGTGTTATTACACAATATTTTTGTGCTACAGCATATTTCTGATTTTTTGATGTGTGGTATGTCTTGACATTATTTTTGTCTTGTAATAGCACCTAGAGTGAGGACAAAATGCAGAATCATGCTCATTTTGAAGCCCAGTTAGCATCGGATATTGCACTGAGGTCTCCTATTGAATACCAACAATGCCTTTTGTATTATATTCAGTGCCTTGCAAGGTCGCTACTCCACAAATATGTTATTTATACTAGGAGATTTATGAGTCTTTATCCCGATTATAATTTTTTTTATAAAATGCATGATTTTTCCCAATAAGTTTAACATGAACTCCTTATTTATTTTGTAACTATATGAACAACTTTTATCTTGGGTCCTGTGTTATATTCTTTATTTAAGTTTCCATGTATCCATTTCCTTGGAAGAAGATGCAAATTATAGGAAATTGGTTTCGTATTGTTGATTAGGAGCCATAATCCTTCCAAAAAAAATTATGCTTTAAAATATTCTTGGGTTGTAATTTATTTGTTTCATGACAGGTAGAAAATATTGCTAAAAGCAATAGACGTTCTGGTCTTCCTGGTCTTCCTTCTCACAAGCAGAATGCAATCATTGACCAAAATATTATTACTCTCAATCTTTTAGTTCATTAACAATAATTTATAAATCTTCTTGTGCCCCTTCATCATTATTTCACTGTTAAATATATTAGAATCAGCACAGACCAGTTGTAAAGGAATACAATTTCATCTATATTTATGGTGGATGCATACTTTCCTTAGCATTTGAATGTGGGAAAATACTGCAGAGGGACATCTAGGTAGAGCTTTTGTTTTGGTTTAACATAAAAATTGAGGAAGTTATACAATTTCATCTCTATTTGTGGTGGATGCATACTTTCCTTAGCATTTGAATGTGGGAAAATATTGTAGAGGGACATCTAGGTAGAGCTTTTGTTTTGGTTTAACATAAAAATTGAGAAAGTTCTCTTCAATATAGAAGAGTTCATTGTTCCTTTATGTTGGAAAATTTTAAAGAATTTTAGTTGCCAAGAAATACAATTGAATGCCTTAAATATTGTTTATTAAAATATGTTTTCTTCTATCTAAACTGTTCCTAGGGAAGCAGATGAGCTCTGCCAACGAGAAGTCTGTGAGGGCTTTCTTGGACCACCACCAACTAGAATGATAACATCTAGGCCATCAACTTCCATTGGAACATCATGGGACCCACACATTCTGGTGAGCTTTTTTTATTTTCCTTCATTCTGTTGTATTGCTTGTTTTCATTCCATTTTTTGTTGTTGTATTTTTGGGTCATTTAGATTAAGTTTGTACTCGGTCTTTAGTTTTATTTTGCACTAGAGGGAATGAAAAAGAGTGAGATTCTTAGAGAAGACATTCTTCTCGCATTAGAATCAAACATGAAATTTCAACCACTGCTAAATGAGTTTGTTGATTTACTTTCTGAATATAAAACTAGAGAACCAAATTCCCAGAATGAACAAGTCAAAGTTTCATATGCATATACAGACATGTAATGTGTGTATATATGTCTTTGTCATACCTCATTTTTTATGGTACCCAATTATTCACGTGTAGAGTGCCATTATTGAAAGTAAATTTTGTGTTTGAAAACATTGCCTTTCTTCTTCCATTCACACAAATATGTGTCCAGTTTAATCCATGTACAATATCTGGGATGAGATATGTTCAAGGTGAATCCTGGTTATTCTCGTTTTTGTATGTATTGAATCAAGCTCAATTTGTTTGAGTTAAATAATTGTATGAGTTAAATAATTGTAGTGTAAATATTCCCAACCCCCAACTCCTTCTCTTGACACTCTTTTATCTTTCTGCAAGATATTTTTCTTTTGCCTTAAATGGTTGTTTAGGACGGAATCACATTTCTACCTTTATATATTAGTTTTGTATTCGGTTCAGCTCTTACATGATTTATGTTATGATTATTGAAGTTTTGGATCGTTGTCCCCTTTCTCGTGTTCATTTGCTTCTGGTACTAGATTTTGGAGTGCTAATTAGAATACTTGAGGGAAAATGCCAATTGTTGCCTCCTTTCCTGTTTGATATGCATTTCAATGATTGTTGTAGATACATGTGACTCGTGATAAGTCTCCAAAACTTAGAAGGAACACCAACCCTATGACAAATTCAAATGGCATGTCTACTCAATCTCGCAAGGCTACTTCCATCCAAGAAATAAATAAAAGTAATATGAATCGAAATGAGAAGAATGTGAAGGCTCCATAGTCTGCTAGTGGCAATTCATTCTCAAAGAATAATCATAAGGAGACGGAGTGAAATTGAGCATAGGAGATGGAGTGAAATTGAGCATAGGAGATGGAAGTGTGAATATTTTAAAAGTCATAAACAACATACCCCTTCGTTATGAAAACAAAATAGATGGATGTATCCGTATGAAGGAAGCTTCACACAGTGGCCATTAAAATATTTGGAAAAAATGGCATAGTTGATATTTATCATGTACTAGTTGTTGACAACTAGCAGTTTAATTGAATGTATATTGAAACAAGAATCTTTTATCATGATGTAGTGGTGTATTTGATTTTATGTTTCAATTCAATTTACTTGAATATTGTATGTTGAATAAGATGTATTTTATCATGATATAGTGGTGTATTTGAGTTTGAAACTCCATAATATTTTACTATGACAACTTTCACTTTTTTATTATATATTATACATATGAGCTTGTTCATGTATGTATATATTTTTATTTGATTTTATGTTTTAATTCAAGTTTAGTACATATTGTAATACCTCAATGTTTTAATCCTTGGACATATGTAATTATTATTTTTGTTTTGTTACTGTGGCACAAGGATTCAGGAATATGTACTTGGACATTATTGTTATTATTGTTGCTTAATAAAATTAATTGCATCAACATGGACTACAATGAGAATGGAGGGACATGGTTTCCACATGTGAGGGGGTTGGGGATTAGGAGTTGTTGCTCTCCTTAACATTAGTTGTTGGACCTTATTCTTGATTATTTTGACCTATGGAGTTACTATTGCACCTTATTCATGGTTAGTGGACCCCTCTTGCTCTAGTGTGCCCTCATGAAGGTTTGGTGGACCCCTCTTGGTGAATGCGCCCTCCTTGGATGAGAGATACTCACGGGGGCTTCACTAGGGGGGCAATACAATACCACGTTCATTCATCTCTCCTATTCAAATGAGGATTAGTTGGATAATCCCATTGTAATAGTACTTCCCTTACTAGGTGATACTCTAAAAAATATATGTACCTATCATATGCAATATATATCCCATGTGCAATGTAACCCTTAATATCAAATGCCATTAATCCTAAGACCTCTCCATATACTCCTCTGCTTAGTGAATATGTGAATCCTAGATGATATAGTAGGTGACTATCATCCTGCATACATATTAATCTTATGTTTGGTTGAATGAGGTGCACTTGATTTTTGAGAGATTTTGGCAAAAGAAGGTTATCATTAACATGACCATTTTTGGTGACTATTGGGTAATCTTTGTTTCTTACCTAGGTATGTGACCATTTCCAGAATTTGGAAAGATGGTGTTAACTGTTGGAAATTTTATTCTCATATCAATCCATAAGGAATTCTATTTAAGGGTGCTAGCTCAATGGTAGAGCACCTGCCTTATAGGCAGGAGGTTGGTGGTTCGATTCCTCCGTGCCCTATATATATTCTGAAACCACTAAAAAGAGATAAATGACTAAAAAATGACCAAATTTTGCATATAAACGACCACCGGTACAACATCAAAGATAAGTGACCAAAAAAATGACCGAAATATGCATATAAATGACAACTTTTGGGTTGGCGATCGCTGGTAGCAAATTAGCGGTCATTTATTACGTGACAAAAAATGTGGTCATTAATTGTGACAATTAATGACCAAATATATGACCAAATTAATGACCAAATATACGACCAAATATATGACCACAAGATAAGCTATAAATGACCAAGCTAAATATGACCACATTTTTTGTCGCGTGATAAATGACCGCTAATTTGCTACCAGTGGTCACCAACTCAAAAGTGGTCATTTATATGTGGATTTTGGTTGTTTTTTTGGTCATTTATCTCTCATTTTGTACTAGTGAGGCCATCTATTGATAGAAGGATTTTGGTTGGAAGACTTGAATATACCCCTAGCAAGTTAGAGTCTTTGTACACTCCTAGGAATATATCAACGTAAGGGGGTTGAAATGTCCCACCTATGGTGGGTAGGATGTTTTTGGGGTTGGTATTGGTATGAGGGTCATAGTAATTGATTTGGTCGAGTGTGACTGTCTTCCCATTAAAGGGAAATGTCATCATGCGAAAAAACAAAGAAGCAACTGCCTTCATGGCGTACATATAAATATGACCAAAAATGATAATATAGTTGAGTTGTGCATCAACTACTTTGATATCGATCATTACCATTTTCCCCTAGCTTGATGGGGACGTTTTGGTACAATTCATGGGGTTGTGATGGTCTCCCATCAAACACATGAAGGGCGATAGATGAGGGAACTAACTTAAGTGAACCCAATAATGTATATACATTATATGACATGATGCATGTGGATGAACCTTCATCTATAATGGATCGATGACTCATAATGTTTTTTATTGTCACTAGAACTTGGAATGCCAATGACGAGGGTAGTCACGATTCACCTTTATTGAGATAGAAGGTCATAAGGCGCAAGTCCGACGGACCGAGGGCACCGAGTGCATTAAGTAATGCCTTCTATTGACTTTTGAAAGACTATAGCACCTCTAACGTGGACATAGAAGTCGGTGCTAAGCCAAGTCATCCACAATACTGTAGTTGTGGGAGGCTTTCATATGAGGTTTATGGGGGTGGCGCCTAAGTGGTACCTTTGGGATACATGGGATTTTTTCACCACTTCGGCATGGTATTCTCAAAGGCCCCCCTGAAGGGGTAGGTACATCCTCCACTTGTGGGGGTTCAGGCCCACCATATCCTTTGGCTTGAGTCTATAGGTTGATATCTGTCATGTTCATGCAGATGTTTTGGAATGAGCCATTGTTGAGGGAGAGGGGCTTTGGCTACTGATTAACGATTCCTTGATTGGAAAAGGGTTGATATAAGATAGTGGTTTGGGGTTGTGGAACATTATGTTCCTGAGGAGGATTCACTAATGTATTTTTCTTTTATTCTACCAATTGTTGACAGTCGGGGATGAGTGAACAATGGTGAGTATAGTGACCATACTCTCCATAAATCGAGCATGAATAGTTGGTCCTCATATTGGCATTCTTTCCTTGGTTGGGGGGTTATTAGCCCCTGCATTTTGGTTACGCTAGTTTTGGTTCTGTTGGGGAGGGGGTTTCCCCCTTGCCCTTACAATTGGGTTATGTTTGTTTCTTTTCTTCTTCCCTGGATTTTGAGGATTCTAGGGGTTGACTGTGTTCAATTTCTCAAAATGTTGAGCTTGTTGTGTGAAGGAAGCTTGTACTAAATTGATCCCCATCTGTGGCATAGGGGAAAAACTAGGAGGAAATGGAAATGGGTAATACGGATTATACCCCTAAGGTGGGATATAAGTGGTTTGTGCTCCACATGATGTGGATTTAGGAGTGACTTGCACCATTTGCAGTGGAGGTATCATTGATGCTTGGCTTGCATTGGGGTAGGTAGGCATGTGAGGTCCATATTGTAGCTAACCAAATTGAGGATTTGGTGCAGGTGTAGGGGGTTCCGACACAGGAGGAATGGGTGAGTATTGTGGTGCCATATTGAATGCCATAGGAGACAGAGGAGGGGGAACCTTTTTTTATTGGGAAATGAACCCGATAAGACCAACTTGCGAATGTGATGAACCCACAGGTGTGAGATCGAATGATTGATGTCGAGGGGCATCGGGTAGGATGGTATACAAGTAACTAGATTGTGCATAAATGAGATCAAAATGTTGGGCCTTCATAATGGCCTCTTCCTCAGTTTGGGGCAATGAGGTTTCCACATCTCTTGCTATCGCGGGTTGGAGTCATTTGATGAACCAATCCAACAAGAACTGAGGTTGAATGTCAATCTTGCACAATGTGTGTTGTCTACACCACTCATGGATGTGGTATGCAGGGAAAATTTTAAGAACCCTCCCTAAATTTCTATGTATAATAATTGGGCTAATCCCCATGATACATAGGAAAATATGAAGGCTATTTTATCAATTAAATAATACGTATATATAATTTTTGGGCGAATGTCACACCAAATTACATAATCTTGTAAAATCTCAGCAAATCTTTTATTGAATTATAAAATCTTGTAAAAACTTGGCGAATCTTTCACTAAATTATAAAACCTTGTAAAGTCTTGGTGAATCTTTTATTAAATTATAAAACATTATGAAGAATTGACGAATTTTTCAATAATGCATAAACCACATATAATAATAAAACAACATATTCATTAAACTATAATATCCTAGAGAGAGTCATTATCCAATACTTGTTGAATTAAGATAATTTTATTTGATTTCTTGCCTATTCACATAGGATTTCTTCAATCAATTCCATTATGATACAATTACATCAAACTAGGTTTGGCTAAAATCCATGTTTTTCCATTCTCCTAAGTAACCTTCAATAAATTCAAAATCCTTCAACTTCATTGAATTTTTTAATGCAAACTTCAGTCAGTTTTCAGTGCCAAAATATTTTCTTAGAACTTTAATATCTTATACTTGCAAATGGGATGTTACTGGATCCTTCCCCCTCCATCGATATGCCCAGATAAATATCAGAATGCAATCCTTCTCGGATACATATTCAACACTTTATGGATCCATATCCATAAAGGGTTACAACATGGATCTGTATGGGATCTATACAGGTTCAAGCATCAAAACACCTTTTCACGGGTTAAATAGGGTTATTTGACAAGTTTGCATCTCCACAGAATCTGATAGAAAATTTAGTGTCTATTTGTATATAAGGTGTTTCCATCCACATTGTATCAAAAATGTCTAAACCTGGTGTCTGTCTCCTCTGCATTCCCTAATAACTTGGCACATTTACAATATCAAAATTAACTTTGTGGAAAGTATGATATTCAACTTCAAACAAATTTAAGGAAAAATATCTTCTTACATCCCATCACAACCAGTTGCTCAAAGATTGATAGGAAAACTCTATTGTGATCATGTTTATACATAGGGTTAACCCCCTTCTTGGGCTTGTTCAAGGCCACACAACTAGATTTTTTAATATTATTTAATTGCTTACCTCACTTACCAAGGGGTTATTTCGAACTGTATATTTTAATGGTTTCAGTAATTGAAATTGGTGAACAACGACAAGGAGAGAGCATCCCTTGTTTTGTAAGAAGATATGTTTTTCATGGGGTGGTAGGTAGGTAGTTCAAGTATGACTCGCTAAGCTTTCAATCAAGAAATCTGCAGAGCTCCGATCAATTTAGAGTGAGGATCAAGGTTTGGATTTGCATTAGTGGTAGGAGTTATATTTATAACATCGCATCACACCTAATTATTAGTTTTCTACTTTAGCACGCTGGTTTTACCATTTGAAGATGTTGAGTGTTTTATTAAGGAGATCACATGGGTTGTTATATTTTTTTAATATTATTTAATTGATTACCTCACTTACCAAGGGGTTATTTCGAATTGTATATTTTAATGGTTTTGTAATTGAAATTGGTGAACAACGACAAGGAGAGAGCATCCCTTGTTTTGTAGGAAGAGATGTTTTTCATGGGGTGGTAGGTAGGTAGTTCAAGTATGTCTTGCTAAGCTTTCAATCAAGAAATATGCAAAGCTCCGATCAATTTAGAGTGAGGATGATATAAGTTGTTAGCTGGCTCTCACTGTGTGATCTATGCCATACTTGTACAATAAGTGACTTTTTGAATAAATGTTTGATATGCCCCAAGGCATATGGAGTTTAATCATTGAACATATGGATTGTAGGTGATAGTTTGTAGGGTTTCTTCATTTATATTTTAATGAGCAGGTTGTTATGTTGTTACTTAAGGCACACGGAATTTTAACCACTTTTTATATATAAATGGAAAATGAGTGTACATGGGTACATTTCAGCAACACTAGTGTTTCTTTTTAGGTCTGATTTATCACTACAACTTCTTTTTCTTTGGCTGATCAATGTTGCACAAGCATGCATATTATAAACTTTACACAATCAAAACCGAGTTTTCACATGTAATGCAGCTTCAAAGTTTTGACAATTAACTGGATTCAACCCTTAGACTTGGGCATTGACATGGAGTGTGCAACATGCTAAATTTGGATATCAACCATGGGTGGGCACAGGTCATGGTATACCTTTGTACACTATGGCAGAAGTGAGTTGTTGTCTTTGACTACATAATCCATGTCATTTTTGCAACTACAGCTAGCATTGAAGACTATCCACACACAGATAGAGATGGATGCAATTTGAAATTAGATAGCCTCGTTACAACCCAATAAGACAAGTAAATATGATATATGTTGCATTCAAATTGAAAATATTTCATGCAGATATAATACCTATATGGAAACTAAATGAAACAACATGAAAAGACATTTAGATAAAGAGGATTTTCCAATAGTTTCTCCCAATGATATGAGTTAGAGTTATACAGTTTATTTGAGCAGTGATCAACCAAAAATATATCTATGATTATAGAATATTTCCTTAAAGTATGTCATGACAACTTATAGTAGGCTGAAATAGGGGTAAATGATATTATACCTAAAGGCAGGAATTGGCGATGTAGGAGCATGTTAGAGTAAGATAAGTACCTATATCACTGAAGTTAGTAAACCAACAACAACCAACTCCACAATTTCCTCAACAATTTCAATTTCCTCAACAATTTCAATTTCCACAATTGCAAATTCCCCAACAGCAGCAATATGATTTTTTGAGTACAACGACGCATAACACAAATGTATATCAAAGGAGTAATCAATATTAAGAATACTTGATCCAACACATTATACAAAGTACACATGGATTTTCTTAGGAGGCACATGTATCCATATCACATAACACTTATATTCACATGGCACCTCAATCTCATGGTAACATAATTTGTGTATGTGTGGTTAATATTCCCACAAAGAATATTAGATTATGAGACATGTACATAGTATTACATTAAATGAGCATTACTCTAAGAACTCCACCCAACCTCCCCTCTTTGCTGGTCATATTGATTGATATATCATGCATGTATGATATGCATGAGTATGCAGCCATAAACAAGCAAATGAAACCATGAGTATACAAAAAGAACAACAAACAGATATAACTGTATGGTAAGTTCAAGGGATGTGAAACTTTGCACTTTGCCCATTATTGAAATAACCAAAATATAAACTCTTGGAAAAATTCAGGATTGTGAGTGCCAAATAAAAAAATATTAAAAAATCATAGCCAATCCATGTTGAAAGAGCTTTTTCCCATAAGAAAGAGATGACCCACTTTCTTAATATGTGTAACCCTTAACAAACATTCCCATCTTTGACTCCTCACTTTCACCTTCAACAGAGTATCGCCCAAGCCGTTCCAGCGAATTAGCCTTGGCTTGAATAAGAAGTGCCCTTTGAGTTGCTTCAACATTTTTTGGAAGATCCTTCCAGGTCTTGAGAGATGTGTTCTGCAAGGCACGTGCATATGAAAAGGAAATATACCATGGATTGGGGCTTTGGTTCATTTCATTCAAATTCAAAGTTGCCTCAGCCTCAGACTGTCCTCCAGACAAGAACTGTACAACATACCAAATATAAAAAATTAGAGGAAATCTAATTAAAATTGATTATTGTTACACCCTACAAAGCATAAGTTTTTAAGATAATGGCAACTCTTAAATTACACACCAAAATCCCAGGAACAGCTGGTGGCACCCTCCTCTTCAACATTTTAATAGTGTAATTTGCAATCTGTTATGGGGTTGCTTTATGCTTGTGCTCAGCACCAGGAGTCACCATACTGGGATTTAAAAAAATACCCTCAAACAACACATTGTTCTATGCCAGGTAGAAGAAAACCTCATACCAGAATTTCTCTGCAACTTCAAGGGTTCTATCAATGCAATGATCTCCATCTAGGAGAATCTCTGGCTCCACAATGGGCACAAGACCATTGTCCTGACAAAGAAACAACAATTAAAAGAAATTTGGATCATTGTATAATACTATAACTTATTGAATACATAAATAAAAAAAAAACAACCATGAGGATATTATTAAATTTGAAGATTACTTTGAAGTAGGTTGTTAGTGGTAGCCTGATATCCCTTAGTTGTCAAATAACAAAAAAGAAAGCTACGCATGTAATTCTGATATAAAAAAAATTAAGGTCAGGCCACTATAGATGACTAGACTGCCACATGTATTCTAATTTCCTCTTACAAATATACCTGAGAAATAGTAGCATAACATGCAAGCCCCCAAGCAGCTTCCTTGATAGCTAACTCGGAAGGCCCATTTGGTATGCTGACAACAATTCGCCTATTTATATGGCACACGCTCAAATTAAAATACAAAAAGAAGAATCATCTACCTTGAAAAGTTTGAAATATACAGAAGCAACACAATACACATTCTTAAATAGCAGAAATCAACTGCAAAAAGTTCATGTAAATTTAAGAACACCTGAAAGTGTACCTTTTGTGTATATCGTGCCTATGTCATACTATAATTCTTGAATAGGAAGGAACATCAAAAACCTTAAATGCATACTCACCATTTAGCAAATCTTGCACCCTATTTGTAGTACTCAACATATCTTGAGGCTAATCCATCCAGACCTTGGCACGATGATTCTTTGTTTGATCCTGGCAATGGAACCAAACCCTTCACACATAACAATAACAATAAGAATTCAACCATTGATGACAGATATCCAGGCTCAAAATGCAATTAAAATAATCCTTAACCATGAGTCAAGAAAACAATTTACAGATAGACATGCCCCAGTAAAGGAAAAACATAGCATAAGCACAATGAAACAAGACTCAAGTACATACCTTGTCAACTTTGATGTCAAGCACGATATTTTGCTCACACAAACAATAAAAAAATTTCCTCCCATCGGTTGTGGACTGGTAGAGGGTCTCTTCAAAAAGGATGGAACTAGAGATATACTCCCCAAGTCCCAGTGTGGTCAACAAGAGTTGCATGTATGCTTGGCAGTTAGTTTCATTGTTTTCCAGTCCAATGGAAGAAAGCCTCTTCCCACAAGTGGCATTGGACTCATCTATGGCAAGAATACCACAACCAGGACATGTAATATTTTTCTGTAAAGCCATATTACAAAATCAGAAAACATAAATATTAATGTGTTCACATTCTATATATTCTTTATTTACCAATCACTACAATTTTGTTGAAAACACTGGTGAAAATATAATTAGCTCTGAATCCATATTATGTTTCTTCAAGGTTTTCTTCAAATGATAGAAAACTAAAAAGCACACACAAACACACCCATCCCACCAAAATCATACCACAATGAAACTGGATAATAAAGTCTCTACCATCAGTTAACCACCATGAGTACAAGCTGCAAAACAACACCTAACACAGCCCTCTGCCATTAAGGAGCTACAAAAACATATGTTTAACCAAAACATGTCCCAAGACAATCATATGGAAATTCAGTGTATCATTACCAATCCACAAACATATATAAGCATGTATCTTAGAGTACAAAAAATGACTGGATAATTTCACAAAACAACTTTTGATCAGGAAAGTATGAAAATGGTTTCTAGCCATTGCACCACAACCATATGATTTTATTCACAAAACCTTGGATTGCTCAACATTGTTAAATTTTGTACTATTCTGAGCATCATGTTTTGTGTTTTTCATTTAGTACATCCTTTCAACCAATTATAACAATATGTTATAATGAGAAACATATTAGTAGATGCTAAGAAGGTGATAGATGCCAAGAAGGTGTCATATCTATCATTCTAAGAAGGTGATAGATGCTATCAGAAATTAGTAGGGGCCACTCATTTATTTCTAGAGCTTATACTTAGTAATATGGGAGCTATTCTAGAGTTATATTATTCATAAAGACATGAATATGCTTCCACATTCTTTCATTGAAACTTGTAGCTCAAAATTATTCATATACAAAACCAATGGAATTTGCTTCCATTTGTATAATTTAGAGTTCCAAGTGATGTAAGATTGGATGATTATAATGACCAATAGAGACATTGCTCACATTTTCCCTAAGCAATTGAAAAAATAGGATAATTCCAAATCTAGAAATGCATTTTTGGCAGATGTGTTCAAGGAGTTTGATCATCATCAAGAGAATATGCAACATTAGTAGAGTAGTTTTGATAGCATATGAGAAGTGAGGTCATTCCCTTATGGAGGAATTTTTTTTGGCATGAGTGGAGGAATTACCTTTACCTAGGATGTCCATAACCTCGTTTTTAGTATGAAACATATATTGGTAAACAAGGAAATGAATATATACCAGTCAAGCACCCTTTCACCTAAAACCAGTAGATAAATCACATACATGATCAAATACTAACTTTAAAGATTGAACATACAAGTAATACCGGACGACTACACATTAGGTTTTCAAAATGTGCCTAGCATTATATTGTCAAGCTTACTTGATTGCATTTTACAATTAATTTTTATGAAGGACATTTTATGGGAATCACTAAATTTTCTTCTTGGAATGGCTTAGAGCTGTATCAACATCTCTGGGTACAGACAGTAATCAACCAGGAGAAACATACCCACTTATCTTTGTTGTTGTTTGGAATATCAGCATACATTGACAAATACATAATGTTCTAGGAGATAAATATAGTTGAGGCACTTATAAAATTTACAAGGGATGACCTGCATTAAGGAGATCATCGGGCTGACCTGTCCTATGCACAGAAATGTAGGGCCAAACTGTTAATCATTTGTCATAATGAGTATTTTTATGTTCATTTAAGGCATTTATTTTTATGTATTTCTTGGAAAATTTGAGGTAGTAGCAGAGTAAGGATCAGAATCATCAGATCCATGGTTAGGAGACAACAATATCAGGGACCAACACTTAGCATGGTTTGCCTTACATCATTAAAAAAATTGTCCTAACATAAGAAAAAATAAAGACATCCACCTGCAGTAGATGGAGCTGCCTTAAGGAAGGCATGTCTCAAACCTGTAACAGACATCTACATCAACAATCCTTTATTGTAACATATATGGGGTCATAAGGGAGGCGAAAAACATTTTAAAACAATCCTAATCAGTCCATAGAAGCATGCAAAGGAGAGTTTCCAGGATTTCCAGGTTGGTCACAACCCTAAATAAGATGGTTAGTCAAATAGCTACCATGTAGTAGCTTGGAGAGAAGTTGCTATCTTGTTTTTGGGGTTTTACTTTGTCTTGGTGAATTCTATATTGAGTAAGTTTTGCGGGGTTTTCTCCCTTGAGGTTTCCCCAAGGAAAATCTTGTGTTCTCTGTGTTGTTGTGCTTGTCTTTCTTTCAATAATCCTATTGTTGCAAATGTTTTAAATGTTATTATGCTAAACAAATAAAAACTTAACAATTGTCAGCATGGAAATCTTCAGAGGACTACAACAATGAAGTTTGATAGGGATACAAGCATCAATTAGCTCTGTTTATGGGATCAAGAAGACAAAAAACAAAGCAAATTACAGGAGTTCCTGGGTGTGTGAGAATATATGCATATCCTTGTGTAGTATTGCCACGAATAAATGGCCATCGTCCATGTTGAATCTGTATCATGATCTTTCTAGGAGGTTGTTTTTTGTGAGGGCCACTATAACTATACAACAATTAGATTTTGTTGAATCTTTATCATGATCTTCCAATTAGGTTTTTATTTGTGAGGGACACCATACCTATACATCAGTTAGCTTTCCCCGAGGATCAATTAGCCTCCAATATTGATTGTGCATGTTATATTCAGAACCCCCTTAGTGGTGACATCAAAAGCTGATGAAATGTCTCCTGTAGCATTAATCCAATTAAATTATTA
Organism: Larix kaempferi; assembly: GCA_027924585.1. NCBI lineage: Eukaryota > Viridiplantae > Streptophyta > Pinopsida > Pinales > Pinaceae > Larix > Larix kaempferi. The sequence goes on from BSBM01000727.1 coordinate 11,056,488, forward strand.
ATAACCTGTTGAAGATGAGCCTCTTGATTATAACACAAACTATCACCTTTGTATGCCACACTATCCCCCAGGGCACCCACATTATCCATGTTTAAACACTGTTCTTTGAGACTTCAAAAAATTATTCAAACTTTTAACTTGATTCTATCAAAATCGTGCCAAAAATTGCTGTCAGGAAAGGGAAAAATCGTCGAACATTTATGCTACACAAAAGGATGCATGGGATAATAAAACCCCAGTGATAGGTCTCAAGATGCACAATAAGCACAATTTAATATGTTATGGCCCAGGGGACATATAGAGCTAAAGTTCAACTCTATAGCCAACTTATCCCTAGTAGTACTTTTATCCCTGACATATATCCAACCACTAAAATCCAGTAGTCTACTAGACACTATATATATTTAGGGACCAGGACAAGTAAAAATACAAAACTGGGTTTTTAATGTACAAGCATCAAAACATGTCACTTGAATCATTTTTCAAAGCATAGCATTGACAAGGATAAAAAGAGCAGAAGGATTGCTGGTCAATGAAATTTTTTTCCAAGCACCAGCCCACGACTTTCTCCCAAGAAGTACACAAATAACACGTTGTGAATCGTCAAACTTTCAAAATGACAAGCCTCAAAGAAGACATCAAAATAAATGATGTAGTGACAAATCTTGACACCTTTTGAACCATCATCGCAAGGATTACTTTATAAAGACAATCACTGAGGAAAACTGTGAACTAGAAAGGAAGAGCCTCTACTCCTTTCTAAGTAGACTGTCACGATGTCAAGGCACAAACAAAATAAATTAGAGCTACAAAAACTGGGCAAGGGGACTATAAAACACTTGCTACTAATACAATAATACAATAATACCATCAATTCATTGTTTTGTAGACATGTTCTACTTTTTGCTTCTTGTATAGTTCTTAGAGGCAGTCACCAAAAGATATCTAATTAGTCTGTATCAGCACTTACACAAGAAGATATAATAATAGACCAAAATAGAAGTCTTCACAACATAGTACATGAACCTACTATTATAGTTAGACACATTGTTCCAAATCTTCCAGATCCAGTTCATCTAGACAGTCTTCCAACAAGAGTTTCTTCAGTACTTACTGCAAGTAATGATCCAAAGATCAACTTCTCCTCATCAATAGGTGATGACACTAGGAGACCTAGAGCACTTTCAACAGGTATCTTTAATCAAGACATTCTTCCAGGCTCTCAAGCTCTTCGCAGGGATTCCTTCTACTTTGTAGTTCTTTGTATCTCACTTCAGGGTGATAGACTTTAGACTTTGGGTCTTATATCTCATCAGTAAGATCTGATTTTTATAGGAGTTGCATTCACACTCCCACTTTTGCATCAACTCTGTTGTACCTAGAAGTCCCTTTGCCATATTTATTGTGATTGATTGGACATTGATAAAATTTTAACTCATCTATCTAATTAATGCACCTAAGGAAATGGGAGTCTTGGGAGTAAAGAATTCCCCGTGGCTACTTTCTAATTTGAAGTATTAAGTATTTTTCAAACATGTTAATGGTGTTTAAGTAGTCATCAACAATTATTGAAGACAAATTGCATCAGAGTTAAAAACAAGCCGGTGGCCCTTTAAACCAATTCTCTCTTCAACCGAAGTATATTCCTTGAAGTTGAAGGTGGTGTGGTCTCAAGAAATTCCTCAATTCTTTCAGAATTTTGGTTAAGAAGGTAAACAATAACTGAGTTTCCAATTGGGACCGAGAAAAAAGGAACAAGACAAGAAGTTTAAAAACTGCCTATACAATTGGGAAACTTAAACAAGTACTCACAATGACTAAAAGAAAGTGTTTGATTTAAAGGGTTTGATAAACATAATGATAAAACTTGGTTGAAACTCATGGAACTACACAAATAACATGCAGTTAATCACCTTGTAAATATTCTTGAAAGTTAAACTATAAACCATCCTCAAAGAAACATAATTTTAAATACAAAGTAAAGACTTCTAAAAATGAGGATCTGTTGAATATGTCTTCTATAGACAAGGATTATAGTTCTTTTCTGAGGAATATTTAAGTTACTACCACTAATAAGTTAAAAACTTAAAACAAATAAAAAAGGGGGATTAATAAAAGATCAGCTTATTACCAAGCATGGCCACTATCAATGGTTTACATTGCAATTCAGTCTTGTTAATGCACACAATAGCCTCCATTGCATCCGTTAATTGGCAAGTTCACCATTTTTTTTGGATAATATTTTGGCTTGTAGCAAAGAATAGGTGAAAACAAGTTGAATTCATGCATTTAGTAACATCTTTTGCAGATTGTAAATACAAAATATAAAAAAAATTGGAAAAGTGGATTTTTCCAACCCCACTAAACATAACTTAGGCATGTGATTTCCAAAATATGGAATGGAGAAAAAATTCCATGCATTTATGAACATTTTTGACAGATTGTGAGCTACATATATAAAAAATAATTGGAAAAGTGGATTTTTCCAACCCCAGTGAACATAACTTAAGCATGTGATTTCCAAAATATGGTCTGGAATTGGAATAAAGTCAAATGAAGGAAATTATGAGGGTCAACTCCAAACAATGCCAGTGATGCGTGATGGTTTCATCAACTCGGTGAATTTTATTGGAAGTTCATTCAGAATTTTAGTGAGAATACATCATCTATGCCATATTGATGAATCATGAAAGTAAATAAGAACTCTTAATGGAAAAAAAATGTGCTGCATGGGGACCCATCCCCCTTCAAAAAAACCAATGGAGGGATTATTATCTACACAGATACCAGAACAGGTGAAGCAGAACATGAATTTTCAAAACCCATAGACCCAAATTTGAGCTTAAGGAAGAATGTGATAGAGAAGAAGGTGATAGCTACGAATTCAAATAGTAGGGCATTTAAGCGAGCTTGTAAGGGGTTTCCTAGCAATGAATCAATGGGTAATATGTGATCTACTTTGAATAGTTCGAAAGAGGACATTGGTGGGAAAGTTGTATAAACTCCTGATAAGGAGAACATGGCAATATCTGAATCTAAAAAGGGGCTTTTTAATTTTCCCTTTACCCAATTTAGTAAGCTTTAAATGGATTTGAATTATGTATCATAAAGTATCTGTTAATGTCAACATGAACAAGTCGGAAAGAAAGTGCTTATTTGGAAGTTTAATGATGTTGTTATAGGTGTCTCGATAATGAAATGTAAATTTGATCTGGTCTTCTCTCCGTCTCCACCAAGATCACCATCTCTAGAAAATGCAAAGCCTTAAAATATTTTGTAGTGAAGTTTCTTCTCCAGAAAGATCACATGCCAGGTTGAATGGTCACAGAGAAAAACATATTTTGGATAGACTTGATATGGCAAAGGAATGTTTAAAACATGATTTTGAAGGCACAAATGAAATTGAAATTCAATCCACTGAAATATGCTTCAAAGGACATTATATTGATGAGAAAGTTGTTAGCAGAGTAGATTTTATAGGAATTTCATTGTTAGTAGTAATTGCTTGTCTAAGTTGTTAAATTTTGAGCATTAATTCACAATACTCTAGGATATTTACTGAGAGAACAACATGTACAGTATATCAATGCATATCAATCATAACAAGCATGTCAATCATCACAAGAATCAAAAGCATGAGAGACAATGGACACACAGAGTTTCCGTGGGGAAAACCCTAAGGTGAAAAACCACACAACTTCCTCAGAGATAGATAGAGCAATAGCTCAACCAAAGTACAACCAAAATACAAGAGATAGAATCCTTCTAGCAGTTGAACCTCGTCCTCTCAAGTGCGCCACTTTCCGAGTGAAGGAATAATGAGTTTCTGAGTGATCCAAATAGAGATCTCCCGATCTCTATTTATACTTGTTCTGTTTTCCCAATAACCTTATGGGGCCGACTTGTCTAGTTAGGTATATCAACCATATATTACATAAATCAGGGCCGACCCCACACATGGTGGTCTAATAACCCATCAGCAAGTTAACACACTTGCGACACTTGTCAATACACATGACGACACTTCTGTATAGAGGAATGACACATCTCTATAGGGGTACATTAATATATAAATGAAATACATGGATGAAATACATTCCAAAGTTACATATACATCAACACTCCCTCTTAACTAGGAAGGAATTTCTCGACACAGATCTGTTATAACAAGTCTTCTTTTTTGGATCATCGTCATTGATGCACCGTCATCATCATCGTCACTGCTGCCGCTATCTCAACCAATCTCTGAATCTACTCACCATAGGAAGTTCTACAGAGCCAGTCCTTTTTCATACTGGATGTAGGCCCACCACCTGCAGGTCTTCATCACTGGCCATACTGTGGAATCCTCAGGACTTATTACATGCGTCACAAAACCTCGCAAGAGCATCCCAGGCCGTTATGAGCACACGGCTCTACCTGTAGGATCTCCCAGGGCCATATTATATGTGACCTCACTACAAAACCTCACAAGAGCATCCCAGGCTGTTATGAGCATACAGCTCTACCGATAGGATCTCCCAGGGACATATTACATGTGGTCATGGCAAAACCTCGCAAGAGCATCCCAGGACTTATTACGGGCACACAGCCCAACCTATCGGATCTCCTAGGGACATATTATATGCCATAGGACAAAACCTTGAAAGAGCATTTGCCAGATATCCTAGGGACAAATTATATGCCATAGGAAAAACCTTGAAAGACTATTTGCAGATCTCCCAGGGCCAAATTATATGTCCTCCAAAAGCAAAACCTTGAAAGAGAATTTGCCAGATATCCCAGGGCCAGATTACATGCCATAGGTAAAACCTCGAAATACTATCTGCAAATCTCCCAGGGCCAAATATCTGCACAACCTGTTCCATGGCCATGGAGTATCAACCCGATACTCACCATACATCATCCTGATGTACACATGATCATCCTGATCATCATCACTGCATCGTCCTGATGCATGCCATCTGGAGCAACATCCTGAAGCTCGTCATCCATGATCATCCTGATCATACAATGCATCTACCTAATGCATACCAAGTATCTACTTGATACATATCATCATACATGATCCACCTGGTCATACAATGTATCCACCTGATATATATCAACATACATGATCTACCTAATCATACACAGTATCCACCTAATACATATACAGATACATGGTCCAAGCATCCACCATGATGCATATACAAAAATGATCCAACTGATCATATCTAGCATCCAACATGATGCGTACATACATATACAAATAAATGATCCAACTGATCATATCCAACATCCAACATGATGCGTACATACATATACATATAAATGATCCAACTGATCATATCCAACATCCAACATGATGCGTACATACATATACAGAGCAGTAACTGGAGCATTGTCCTGATGCTCATCATCCAACGCTTACATCCACAGCCATGTGAAGGATCCTCCTTCCAACATGCTTGGAATGGCTTCTGCAAATGTGTCCATCACTTCTTCCTCGAAGTGTCATCAATCTGAAGAACACCAAGCCCCTCTCTGAAGTACTCGAACTTCACTCTGGCTAGTGGTTTCATCAGCACATCTGCAATCTGCTCGTTCGTCGCAACATACAGGAGCTTCACTGCTCCTCTCTGCACCATATCCCTGATATAGTGATATTTGATCTCTATGTGTTTCGACCTATCGTGAAACACTGGGTTCTCAGACAGCTTTACACAACTTTGGTTATCACAAAAGATACCAGTAGCATCCAACGGGAGATCAAATAACTTAGACAGTAGCTTTTGAAGCCATACTGCCTCACAACTAGCCGAACAGGCTGCAACATACTCTGCCTCGGATGTACTCAGTGCTACGCAGGACTGCTTCCTGCTAAACGAAGAGATCACACCTATTCCCATACTGAAGCAGCACCCAGAAGTGCTCTTCATATCTGCAGCATTGCCTTCCCAATCTGAATCAACATAACCCTTCAGGTTAAACTTTTGATTCGCTTCATACTTGAGCCCATAATCAACTGTACCCTTCAGGTACCTCAGAATATGCTTTACAGCAACCAGGTGAACACTCCTCGGATCCGTCAGGAGCTGGCTCAATGTGTTCACTACAAAGCAAATATTTGGTCTCGTGTTCGTCAGGTACATCAAGGACCCAATCATCTGACGATACATAGAGACATCAACCGGCTCAGATGAAGCATCACATAGAAGCTTCAGATTTGATGCCATAGGTGTGGCCATGGCCTTGCAATCCATCATCCCGAACCTCTTCAGGATATCTACAGTATACTTCCCTTGTCCAAGGAAGATCCCATTTGTACTCTGCCACACCTCCATACCTAGAAAATAGTGCATCATCCCCAAGTCCTCCATATCGAACTCGGCAGCAAGTTGCAATCCATCATCCCAAACCTCTTCAGGATATCTACAGTATACTTCTCTTGTCCAAGGAAGATCCCATCTGTACTCTGCCACACCTCCATATCTAGAAAATAGTGCATCATCCCCAAGTCCTCCATATCGAACTCGGCAGCAAGCTTCCTCTTTGTATCGACAATCAATCTGTCATCTCCTGTTACAAACAGGTCATCTACATACAGGAGTAGAATCACAGGAATTCCTTCCTCAACCTTGTAGTAAAGGTTGGAATCCGCTTTACTCTTGGTAAATCCCAAACTAGATAGGAAACTGTCCATCCTACCATACCAAGTTTTGGGAGCTTACTTCAAGCCATACAAGGCTTTCTTCAATCTGCACACATGTGACTCCCTGTCATGTGTTTCAAAACCGAGTGGCTGCTCCACATACACTTCCTCTTCGACTAAACCATTCAAGAAGGAAGTCTTGACATCCATCTGGTGTATCTTCCATTTCATCGTTGCGGCCAGGGAAAGTACTGATCTGATGGAAGTGTACCTAGCTACAGGAGAAAAAGTTTCTTCATAGTCTATTCCCTCTTTCTGAGAGAAGCCACGAGCTACGAATCTTGCCTTGTATTTCTCTATGCTGCCATCTGCAGCATGCTTGATCTTGTAGATCCATTTGGAAGTCACAACAGACTTCCCTTCAAGTCTTGGGACAACATCCCAAACATCATTCTTCGTGATTGATTGGTATTCTTCGATCATGGAATCCTTCCATTCTTTCTTTTCTGTTGCTTCTTCATAACTGGAAGGTTCTTTGTTCATGATGTCACAGAGTAAAGCAACATAGCTGGTATGTGATCTGGTTCTCTTCTTTGCTCTGTGTTCTTCTTCTAGAATACCATATCTTTCTTCATCTTGAATGAGCTCTCTAGCCCATGCAGGTTTTCTCTTGTGAGAGTTATTCTCACGAGGTGGATCTAGAGGTTGTTGCGGATCTTCAATTTCACGATCAACATCTGGAATTGCTTTAGTCATGGTAGTGTCTTGAAATCTAGTTTCCTTAGGTTCTTCATAATCTTCAACATGTGTCTTTCTTGATTTGACGAATGCTGAGTTTTCATCAAATGTCACATCCCTGCTGACATCAATCTTCTTGAACCCTGGAAAGTATATTTTGTAGGCCTTCGAGCTTTCACTGTAACCCACAAAGATACCCTTCTTTCCTGAAGGATCTAGCTTGGTCCTCTTTTCCTTTGGGACATGAGTGTATACTGAACAACCAAATATTTTGAGATGGCTGACTTCAAGTTTCTTACCAAAGAAGACCTCTTCTGGTGTCTTGTTGTCCAATATCTTGTGGGGTGTTTTGTTCTGCACATATACATCTGTTTTAGCTACTTCTGCCCATAGATGCATAGGTAGATCTTGGTCATGCAGCATTGCCCTTGCTACTTCCAGGATTGTTTTATTCTTTCTTTCTGCAACTCCATTCTGTTGTGGATTGTAAGGAGCAGTCAACTCCCTCTTAATCCATGAATCACTGCATAGCTTCTTGAAGTCACCTGAGGTGAATTCTCCACCATTGTCGGATCTGAATGTTTTGATCTTCTTATCAGTTTAGTTCTCCATCAAGGTTTTGAATTCCTTGAACTTATAAAATACTTCATCTTTGTTCTTCAAGAAGTAAACCCAAGTCTTCTTGGAGAAGTCATCAATGAAAGAGACATAGTAAACATACCCACTCAGAGAACTAGATGACATAGGACTGCATACATCGGAGTGGATAATTTCCAAGATGCTTTTTGCCTTGCTTTCACTGCTTGGAAATGCCTTCTTTATGTTCTTTCCTTTTGCACATCCTTTGCAAACACCTTCATGCTTGGTCTTGATTTCAGGAAGACCTTCTACTGCTTTGCTTGCAATTGGTAATGCTCTGTAGTGCATATGTGCAAGTCTTCTATGCCAAAGTTCACTTGGCTCCATGGACTCATGTACCATGGCATGTTCCGGTTGTCCCTTCAATTTATACAAACCTCCCTCTTGCTCTCCAATCACCACTGCATCATCAATAGTTTTACCCTTTGGCCACATTAGGATTGGGCCATCTACAAATGCAACCCTCATGCCTTTTGCATCCAATGCAGAGATGGAGAGAAGATTCTTCTTGAGCCCAGGTACATAAAGAACTTCTTTCATCTTCAAAGAATTTCTAGAATCTAGGTTGTAGGAGGCTTCATCTCTTCCTTTGATAGGGTATTGATAATCATCCCCAAGTTTCACCTTATGGGGTGACTCATGTTCAGATAGGTTTATGAAAGATTCTTTAAACCCAGTCATGTGTTTGGAAGCCCCACTGTCAATTAACCAATCATTACAACCATGAGAGATAGTACCTATGAGAGCAGAGATTAGAACATACTCTTCTTCACTTGATGAATCATCATCACTTTCTGCCCTAGCCTTCCTCTTTGGAGGTTCATCATCTTTGGCAGCATGACCATGGAAATTTTTTTGTTGCCCTTCTTCTTCTTGCTGGAGTTGTTGTTGTTATCCCTTTTGTTCTTGGGACATTCTGAAGCAAAGTGACCCTTCTCATTGCATGTGAAGCATCTTAGATCCTTCTTATTCTTTTTTTGGTTGTGATAGGATCTCTTGTAGTGAGAGTGCTCCTTCTTGGGCTTGCTTCTTTTGGTGTGAGCTGAGAGAGCTTGATCTTCACCTCCCATCTTTTCTTCTCGAGCTACAAGTCTAGCTTCTTCTTGAGAGCATTCCTCCCACAGTTTACTGAAAGAGATAAATTTCTTTCTTACACAGATTCCTTGAATAAAGGAGTCCCATGACCTAGGTAGGCCATTTAGAGTGGTCATAACAACTTCACCATTGTCCACTACTTCATCCACAACTTCAAGTTGTTCCTTGATCTGAGAGACCTTGGAGAAGTAAGATTGAATGGTCTCTCCAGTCAACATCTTGACCCCTTTCAATTGATTCCGCAGAGTCATCTTCCGATTTATATTGTTCCCTTGAAATAACTTGGTTCGGGAGTCAAACATCTCCTTGGGTGTCTTTAGAGATGACACATTAGGTATGAGATGGTCTTTGATAGAATCATCAATGATTCTCTTTTCCTTGACCAAGTTCTTCTTATGCAATACCTTAGCCTCTTCATCCTTTGAGATAGGGACCTCAGAACTAATGTAGGAGTCCAATTCATTTTCTTCCAAGATTAACCCAATCCTATACTTCCAGGCTCGGAAGTTACCAGCCCCTTCAAGCTTATCCTCAAGCTTGGTGTGGTGAGACATATTAAAGAGTACTTCAAATGGAAATAGAAGAGATTTAGGTCTTACCACTTGTTTTGCTAAAAACTGGATCTGGTCCCAGATTAGGGTTTGTCGAAAAAACCCTAAAAATTCAAAATGTGAATTTCAACTTTCTGAAAGGATAGAAAGATGCGCCTTGATGAGCTGATCAGCCTAGTGTATTCAGAATTTGAGATCTGCAAAGCTTCACCCTTCAAAAATGCCTTTTAGTCTTCCTGGGTTTACTAGGAAGGACCCTAAATTAGGGTTTGAGTTTCCCGAAGATCTACCCAGCCAAAAATATCGATCCAAAGCTCTAAACTTCGATTTTTGCAAGGAGCTTCTAGCTATGTCTTCAGATTCCATAAATTCCTATTTTTGTGGAAACCCTAATTTTTAGGGCCAAATCTGAAAAATCTCATAATTGAATTCTGATTGGACAGATAGATTCTCCTTGATGAGTAGAGTCAATCTACTATACTGATTTTCAAAAATCTGTGGAGAGAAACCCAATAAACACGAAACCCTTGGTTTTCGTCACTGCACAATGTCTTCTTCTCAGGTTAGCTCTGATACCATGTTAAATTCTGAGCATTAATTCACAATACTCTAGGATCTTTACTGAGAGAACAACATGTACAGTATATCAATGCATATCAATCATAACAAGCATGTCAATCATCACAAGAATCAAAAGCATGAGAGACAATATACACATAGAATTTCCATGGGGAAAACCCTAAGGTGAAAAACCCCACAACTTCCTCATAGATAGATAGAGAAATAGCTCAACCAAAGTACAACCAAAATACAAGAGATAGACTCCTTCTAGCAGCTGAACCTCCTCCTCACAAGTGCGCCACTTTCCGAGTGAAGGAAGAATGAGTTTCTGAGTGATCCAAATAGAGATCTCCCGATCTCTATTTATGCTTGTTCTATTTGCCCAATAACCTTATGGGGCCGACTTGTCTAGTTAGGTATATCAACCATATATTACATAAATCAGGGCCGACCCCACACATGGTGTTCTAATAACCCATCAACAAGTTAACACACTTGCGACACTTGTCAATACACATGACGACACTTCTATATAGAGGAATGACACATCTCTATAGGGGTACAATAATATATAAATGAAATACATGGATGAAATACATTCTGAAGTTACATTTACATCAACATAAGTGACCGTGAGACAGAAGACATAGGGGCTAGAACACAATTCCAGTTGTTAGAAACTACAAAACCAGTTTCATTGAGTATGAAATATGATATGGAAATTTTGGACAGAGGAGATGTTGCTATGGAATCACAAATTCATGAATATTGCAAGGAGAAAAAACACATGACTCCGAATATTTATCAAGCACCCGCATCAGAGGATGAGAGGCATATAACCGATGAATTAGAAAAATATGTCTCTCTTGGTGAAAGTGTTGGAGGCCTTGTTCTTAATGATAAAGTAGGATAGGCAATGGATTTGAGACTAAGCAATAATATTAATAGAAAACCTAGGATTTACAATTTATCCATTGATGGAAATGTAATAGTTTCTTGCTCCATAAGCCTATTGGAAAACATAGGAAAATTGTAAAGAAAATTTTTGAGATTATATCTAGATATTTCAATGATGACATATCCCATTGAGACCTGAATACTGTGATGGAAAAATGGGAAAACCCACCAATGGATCTAATTAAATTCACTGGAGAATAAAACATCTCCAAACATACCAGGAGGATCTCTAAATAACAAGAATCTTCCATTTTCAAATGATATTCATGTTCAGCTAGTAGTTGCAGAATGGAAGGGTGGTGCAAGAAGCTTAGAACAAGATATGCTCCGGAAGGGTTTTGAAGCTGTCATGAATGTACACCAGCTAAAGAGTTTGGAACAACTCTTATTATATGAGAGGCACACTTAATATTCTAATATTTCTCTCAATTTTCATATTGATACTACTGTTAAGCATTAGTTTGTTCATGAAGAAGTGTTGGCTAACTGTGATTCATTGCCAATGTGTGTTTCTACATTAGATGGCTCTAGCAGTGGAAATAGTTTGAACCTATCCATTTCTCTATAACAAGAAATTTTTTAGTCTGCTAAATATGTTTATACTAGAAGTGAAATTGGTAGACAAGAAGCAAAAAATGTGAGTCAAATTCCAGAGAAGCATATTCAAGTACCATCTCGCAGACACATTACCTTGATTCCAGAGATTTATGCATATTGTAAAATAGAGCATGGGATAGATGTTGTAAGGGATATATATATATATATATATATATAAGTATCGAATGAAACTTATACGAAAGAAATTCATAATGCATATAAGAAAGAGTTTACTTCTCCTGAGCATGCAAAACATGAGATTGAATTCCATGACAATCCTGAGGTTCAAAATGGTGTCGGTCGTACTGACCCAGCTTGTGACAGTACCAACAATGAACCAAACATTGATGTTTCATCCCTTGTGAGGGATCATTGTTTTTTTGAAATGACTAACACTAACTTGGGTGGAAATACTACATTGTTGTAGTGCTCTGGTTTTTACAGCAGAGCACTGTGTAAAATTTCAGGTTTAATTTTCTACGTTTTAAACTTTATCAGTTTAAGGAAGTGAATTTCTAAGAATTTCTATGTGCCGAAGTAATATTTAGTGTACTGTGGTGATTTTACTAACCTTACATTCGAAATTTGAAATAAACAAACATATCGTTATTTTCTTTTCAACAGCATAAGAATAGGTTTCACAACTTAGTAAATCAGTAAATAGCAGTAAATCAGTAAATAGTAAGTTTGCAGGTTTACAGTAAGATTTAGCATAATAGTAAATAACGGAAATTACCTGATGCTGATGCTAACCGTAAGTTGTAGCAGGTTGTGTAACCCCTTAGACAGCCAAACTGAAGTGTCCACCCTACCGACCAGCTATAATCTTGCTGGCCCTTGGAAATCAAAGGATTTCCAAGCCCCCGAGCCCACAATCTGATAATCCCGAGAGCAGTCTTTCCTTCTGTTCTCCAAATCTTTCTGTTCGCCAAACTTTCTTTTCTTCCCCAATCAAAAAAACCTCCCTGACCTTCAACCTTCTCCCCCTCTATATACATGTCCATCCTCGAGAAGACCTTGGGCTTACTCCACCGCCCCAAACTCCCCCTCTCGAGCCCCTCAAACCTTTACTCCTTTCCCTAGTTCATTCATCCACGTCTCATTATAAAAATGTATAATTAATTACTCTTATGGAAAATTCATTTGGTTTTGGATTGACGGTCGTAATTATTTATTACGGTGGGAATTATCACCCCAAGGTTATCCGTTCGGGACAAGTTCCATTAAATACAAGTCTATCCGTCATCCTTGATATTTTAATGTTATTAATGTAATTAATAAAATATTATATAATTAGTTGCCCCTTGTCAACTTGGACATGATGTGTCTTAATGATCCACCTTATCCGTCGAGACTACTTTAGTTGAGGTTTAAATTCCAAGATTAACATTGAATAATTAAATATCCATTTTCCATCACATCACGGTTATTCCAAAAAGGATTATCTTGTTATGGCTAACTTGAAATGGAATTAATCATGCAACATTAATTTATAAATCAATATTTTAAATCTTACTTATATTGCATTTGTTACGATAGGGATATAAATGTTGTTGGAATATCATTTATTAATTAATAATAATAATTAAATCATCCTTTGACAATAATAAAAGGTGAATCAATCATAGTATTCTTAATTATTTGTTTATCACATGGGTACCTTATCATCAACATAGCATCCTTGTTCTTATAAACAAAGCACTTGTGAGGGCTTAAACAATTTTACTAATTAATTAGACACTATCATTACCCTATTCACAACAGTTCTTCTATGACAATGTTAACTGACGATACTTGTCTTAGTTTATTATTACAATGTTTTCATATAATTACTAATTCACTTATTTACATATTGACAACCTAACCATTCATTACCTAAGTTGATTGATGTATCCTTAACTGAGTTATCTATGACATTTATACTACTATTCGAGCATGACAAGTATGTTATACACCAGTAATATTGTACACGTACAAGGTGTGCATGCATGGCCAGTGTATGCACATGTCGGACATGTACTATAAACAAACCCCATTCCGCCTATGCATACTTGCTAACTAACAATAGTATCTACCCCCATGCAGAAGAGCAAGCATAATCTATAGTATAATTACTTTAACATCCTCGGTTATTTAACAGTTAACCCTTTACGATTTAACATCATTGTCTTTATGTTTACATTAGTTTAATCAATCAAGTACAGGAAGGGTGCCTACTTCCACTAACTCGGAATCAAGGAATACTAAACCCCCCAACAGTACTAACTAACACATCCTCCCATCATAACCTACGTCCAGCATCCTCCCTATCCTCCCTCTGCTAGTACAACAGTGGGTGTCGGACTCACCGATCTGACCACATAGAACTTGAGAGCGATAGCGTCGGCTGAACAGCGGACCTATCCTCCCCTAGCAGGCATCCGACAATCGTCATCACAACAACATGGGGAGCGTGTCTCAGCACGGCCCTCCCACGACCTCGGGTCTCATGGAAACATAGGGTGGGAAACACATCCATCCCTCTCAACATATTGGGCCTACGCCCTTATCAACTCATACTTGCTGCTATCGGGATTATCAGTTTGTGTTATCGTATCCTCATTTGGCTGCTAAGGTTTGCTGTATGAACATGTTTTTCCTTTTCAATATATATCAGATCAAGTAACTGGCTATCCCATAGCCCCTGTGTCCTGTAGGTTAGTGTTTTGCAAAATACAATTTATAGAAAGCATTTTCCATTGATCGCCAATTGATCCATGTTATCATTTTATTTCATGTAACCTTTTAGCTCATCATAGATGCATATGACATATAACATTTCAGCAATTCATTAAAGAAGATGGTATCCACGTACCGAATCATATATTTCACATTTCATTAAGGAAAACATATAAACATATACTGAAATCGTAAAATAAGGAAATCATATGATAATCATGACATCATAACTGCATAACATAGTAACATCATAATCATGGTGAAATCATAAGACAGAGTAACATCATATAATGAGGTCCAATATAGTTAACTCAGTCGAGCTGAGTTCGACAAAATATATAAGAAGTAAAGTATGGTGTGTCTAACTAATAAATATGCCGAATCAAAATATGGGCATTACATACACCCACCCTTCGGGAAACTTCGTCCCGAAGTTATGGTCAAAATAGTGAGGGAAAATCTCGACGCATGGTCTCTGCGTCCTCCCAGGTAGCAGACCCGGGGCTATACTTGTCCCATTGGACCTTAACTTGGTCCACATGGCGACTACGGAGCTGTCGAACCCTACGATCAAGTATACGTAATGGTTCGACCCTGAAGGTTCCCTCGTCCGAGACCTGCAATTCCTTCCAATGAATTTTGTGAGTCTCATCAGCTATGTAATGTCGTAATACAGAAACATGAAATACATTATGAGTTTTATGCAAGTGGGGTGGCAGCGCGAGACGATAAGCAACTGGTCCGATTTTCTCAAGAATTTCAAATGGAGCTATAAAGCGAGGTGACAACTTGGTACCCTTCCCAAACCGAATGGTACTTTTATTTGGTCTGATGCGAATAAATACACGATCCCCTACTCCATAAGTTCTATCTGATCTGTGTGCATCAGCGTAACTCTTTTGCCTATCCTGTGCTTCCTTCAGCCGCTGCCTAATCTGTATCACTTGCTCCTCCATTTCCTGAATTAATTCAGGCCCAATTAAAACTCGATCCTCTAACCTGTCCCAACTGAGTGGTGTCCTGCACGGCCTCCCATACAATGCCTGATATGGTGGCATACCAATGGAGCTGTGATGACTATTGTTGTATGCAAACTCCACTAAAGGAAGATATTTCTCCCACTGTGTCTGCTGATCCATAACATACATCCTAAGCATGTCCTCCATCACTTGATTCACCCTCTCAGTCTGTCCATCTGTCTCGGGGTGATAAGCTGAGCTTAAGTTCAACTGTGTCCCTAATGCTGACTGCATGCTTGTCCAAAATCTGGAGGTGAACTTAGGGTCTCTGTCAGAGATTATCTTTTTAGGAACTCCATGAAGACGTACAATCTCATTTATGAATACCCTTGCCACATCTGTCACATCATAGGTGTCTCTGACTGGAATGAAGTGAGCACTTTTGGTCAGTTTGTCAACTACCACCAAAATAGCATTATGTCTCAGAGATGTGAGTGGTAATCCTACAACGAAGTCCATGGAAATGACTTCCCATTTAGTCATAGGAATATCATGCGGTTGTAGGAGACCGGCCGGATGACGATGATCTGCCTTCACTTGTTGACACTCAAGGCACTTCGAAACAAAATCCACTACATCCATCTTCATACCTGGCCAAAAGAAGAGTTGCTTCATGTTAGCATACATCTTCTTCACTCCCGGGTGGGCACAGTAATGCGATCTATGGGCCTCTCTAAGGATGGTTTCCCTGATATCACCTTCCTTAGGAACATACATCCTTCCCTGATACCGCAACAATCCATCTTCCTCTAGATGGTACCCATCATACTTCAATTCCTGTTTCTTTCCATTCTGAATAGCTGAGGTTACTTTTAGATACCAACTATCGCCCAATAGTTGTCCTAGTACCCTTTCCCTCAAGTCAACCTTCAAGGGAATTAAGGAGAAAAGTCTCGGCCTTCGGCTTAGAGCGTCTGCCACCACATTCTCCTTTCCTTTGATGTAAGAGATACCAAAGTCATACTCACTCATGAACTCACTCCATCTCCTTTGCCTAGCATTCAAATCCCTTTGGGTAAATATGTACTGCAAGCTCTGATGGTCTGTTTTAAGGGTGAAGCTTCTACCAACTAGGTAGTGCCTCCATAATTTTAGTGCCAACATTACTGCTGCCAATTCTAGATCATGCGTGGCATACTGCTCCTCATGAGGTTTCAACTTTCGAGATGCATAAGCTATTACCCCACCTTCCTGCATCAACACCGCTCCTAATCCTTGCTTCGAGGCATCGGTGCATACCATGAAATCTTTATCCATGTCTGGTACCCGCAAGATCGGTGCACTTGTCAACAATCTTTTTAACTCTGTAAAAGCGGCATCGCATTCATCGGTCCATTCATACCGGATTCCCTTGCGTTGCAAGGTGGTAATAGGTTTTGCAATTTTAGAAAATCCTTCCACAAACCTCCGGTAATAGCCTGCTAACCCCATGAAGCTGTGCACCTCATGAGCATTCCTTGGAATTGGCCAATCTTCAATGGCCTTTACCTTTTCTGGGTCTACAGAGATCCCTTCACCTGAGATGATGTGCCCCAAGTAGTGAATCTCTTTTTGGAAGAAGGAACACTTTGACAATTTACCAAAAAGTTTATGTTCCCTTAAGCATGTCAAGACTAACCGCAAGTGTTCCTCATGCTCCTTCTCATTCTTAGAATAGATAAGAATATCATCTAAGAAGACCTGAACAAAGTGGTCCAAGTATTTTCGGAAGACACCATTCATGAGGCTCATGAATACAGCTGGAGCATTGGTCAAACCAAATGGTACCACTACAAACTCGTAATGCCCAAATCGAGTTCGAAAGGCAGTCTTAGGAATGTCGCCTTCCTTGATCCTCAACTGGTGATACCCTGATCGTAAATCAATTTTTGAGAAGACTGACGCACCTTTCATTTGATCAAAGAGGTCATCGATTCTTGGTATGGGATACCTGTTCTTCACGGTGGCCTTGTTCAAATCTCTGTAATCTATGCACAGTCGCAGAGATCCATCCTTCTTCTTAACGAAGATCACTGGTGCTCCCCACGGTGAGATACTGGGTCTAATCAGTCCCAAATCTAGCAATTCTTTTAACTGGATCTGTAACTCACGGAGCTCTGGAGTTGTCATTCTATAAGGAGTTTTTGAGATAGGTTCTGCACCAGGTTTTAGTTCGATTGTGAAATCGAGCTCTCTTTCTGGAGGTAGTCCTGGTAATTCCTTCGGAAAGACATCCTTGAACTCAGAAAGTACTGGGTAAGAATCCAAGGAAGGTCCTTTACTATCGCTCACGGCCTCCACTATGAACAACTGGCATCCTTGTCTTAGGCACCGCTTAGCTTTCACCATAGAGATGAAACGGAGGGATACCTTCCTCTTCAAGCCTTGGATTTGAATTGTCCTTCCCTCGTCATCGAGGCACAACACCTTCTTTGCATAGCAGTCTATGAAAGCTCTATGGTCTTCTAACCAATCCATGCCAATAATGAGGTCATAAGTCCCCAAATTGGTGACATAAGCATCCAACTCAGTGGTGCAAACTCCTAAGTCGACCCCACAACCTCTCACTTTAAGACCTACTGGTTGCTTAGTTCCTGAAGCCATTTCGACCAGTTTGAAATCATCGTGCTCGTAGGCTGCCAACCCACATTTATCTAATGCAAATGGTGAAATAAAACTGTCAGTTGCTCCTGGATCAAACAAAATTTTAAGTTTGACATTGTTTACATTACCAGTGGATTCTACTACGGTAGACTGATGTTCTGCCTGGTGGTTATGCACCGCTGCATGAATCCGATGACTGTTACCCGAACTGTCCATGGGTGCCTTTCCTTCCCTGTGCCTGCTGCTTGACTGACCCTTGGGACAGTCTCGCTGGAAATGAGGACCTCCGCATCCCCAACAAGAGAGATTGGGAGGGGCTTGCCTGTTGCTCGAAGGAATCCTCTGAGATGAGTTCCTTCCCCTGGTTCCTCTAAAACCCCTTGCCCCTCTATAGGAACTTCCCTGTGTACGTCCCTGGCTTTGGTGGGTTGCGGACGATGCCTGCGAGATTGAGTTAACTGAAGTATTACCCCTCGGTGTGAACCGGTTACCATAAGGAGGAGGTCTAGACTGTCCTCCCCTGAAGTAAGGACGTGATGCCTTCCCTGAAACATACTGATTGGTTCCTGTCAACTTACTGCCCCCTTTTCCATCTGACATATCAGCTGCATAACGAGCATACTCAACTGCCATGGCAACTGAAGTTGGATTCCACATCCGCACAGCAGCTCTAATCTTGTAGTTAAGTCCATACACAAAACGCTCTACCTGACAATCATCTGCATCTAGGTAAGGAACATATTTTACCAGTTCCATAAATCGAGATTCATACTCCTCCACTGTCTTGTCTCCCTGTACTAAGGCATGGAGTGCACCTGCCTGTTCTTCCTTGTAATAATTTGGCAAATACTTCATGTGGAACCTCTCCTCGAACAGTTCCCAAGAAGTTGTAAGAGGAGTAAGGTGCAACTGCTTCTCGAGGTCTGACCACCAATTCAAAGCATCACCTTTAAGCTGAAAGACGGCCATCCTAGCCTTGGAACTAGATGTGTACTCATTCAATGCGAAGCATCTCTTCATGCCTTCCAGCCATGCTTCGGCATGCTTACCGGGTCGTCCTCCAGAAAACTCTGGAACCTTTATCTTTTGCAATTCCCTCGATATGTCCTGAAGCGGTTCCAGTCTTGGGCCATGTGCCCTTTCAGAGTTCTCTCGACTTACTTGAGTGGTTTCCACCTCGGCGGCCCTTTCCGACTGCCTGTTCATCGTGGTCATAATAGCCTCCAATGACCTCATTATGATCTGCATTTCTGGTGTTGAGGTGGTAGTCGGTGTTGGCGGTGGCGGAGGTGGTGGTGACGGTGGTCGACCTTGACCCCGTCCTCGACCTCTGCGTGTTGTTACCATGATAGTTCCTGAGTTTGTTTGAAAAATAAAATCATGTCCTTAGCTGTTCAATCAAATACACGCGGAACTAAAATGTAGGTATTCATACACTTATACTTATGCATAAGAAATAACTTGCATCGTGAGATAACAGATTGTCAGGATTAGCGCAGTAAAATCTATAGTTGTTTTTATTAAACAATCTTTGTCATGGTGTTCAGCTCGTCATGCTGGTCTTAACGGTGTCTTGTTTTTGAGATTCCGGGTCTCTTTCATCCCTTCGAGTAGGAGTTGAAATCTCGGCAAAATTTTTAATATCTCTATTTTAGTTAACTTTAAATGTTGCCCTTTAATCTAAACAACCTAATTGACATTAATTTATCTTAAAATTCTGAATCCTCTAATCAACCTTAGGTTGAATTAAAGTTAATCCTAAACATAGAGACTCTAATTACAATCTAACTTTTATTTATGTGATTTTTAAATCAACCTAAAAACTATTATATATGTATTGCATTAAATTTACAATTATATCTCCATACTTTTAGCAATATATATCTATCATAAATATCAATTTTGAAAGAACTACAATTGAATTTTTAAATAATTGAATTTAATGCAATATAAATTTAAATTTAAATAATTTTAAACATTAATTATTTAGAAATATCCCACCATGCAGATATTTTAATATAACCGGTAAAAAGTTGTTTATAAAATTTAAATTTAAATAATTTTAAACATTAATTATTTAGAAATATCCCACCATGCAGATATTTTAATTTACAACTAAAATTTGAAATTTTAAATAAGTTTAAACATTTAAACAATTTAAAACATTAAACAAAAGTTTTAAACCATTTATTATATATTTTTTTTTTCTTTATTTTTAAACATTATAACATCTCACGCACGCGCGTCCACCCTACCTACCTCCTCGTATCTCCCACTCCACGTTACCTTCTCCTATCCCTTTCCACAATCGGCACCTCCATCCGCCTTTTCCAGCCTAGCCACACTTGTCCTTCCTCACGCCCAAGACCTCCTCCACCGTTTGCCTATCCAATGGTACAAGGGAGCCCACG
This sequence comes from Larix kaempferi, assembly GCA_027924585.1. Taxonomy (NCBI): domain Eukaryota; kingdom Viridiplantae; phylum Streptophyta; class Pinopsida; order Pinales; family Pinaceae; genus Larix; species Larix kaempferi. The sequence goes on from BSBM01000727.1 coordinate 11,076,991, forward strand.
GGGACGGATCGGGCTGCATGTATGCCACGTGCTGGTGTGCATGCTACCAGGCGGACTCCGGCGAGGAGCCCCAGTTGAAGGCAATCTTCCTTATATCAATTCTCCACCCCCTCGCGCGCGTGAACTCCCTTTTCCTCTCCTTTCTGGCTCGTCAACTCCGTGCCTCCTCTCTATTAATTTTGGGTCTGCAACTCTTATGTGCTCCAATGCATGGGCCGCAACATACCACGGATCATAACACTGGAGGCCCTGCTATCGGGAGGGGCGGCATTCAACCTGCGCATCAACGTCCCACTGTGGAAAGCGCTCTTAACATTCATCCTGACAGGCGCGGGCACCAATATACCGACTGATAGCAGCATTGCCTCCGACCCCAGATAAGTGCGGTCCCGGAGGACCATCTCTATTTCAGTGATACCCCAGCGGCATTACCAGTCTAGATCCCATACCAGCAGTCAGGACGATATCATCCAGGCCCCAGCGACGGGCCACCTCTTCCAGTAGTTCCCCCAACAAGTAAACGGACTTTCATTCCTTCAATTTCCCCACTGGGACAAAGCCATTTGAATCGGGCCAGTCGCTCACCCGACGACCAGTGCCAGGAATGAGGTAATTATTCTAAGCGAACTGTTCGACGTTAACAGTAAATAAGTTGGACGTGCCCACCTGTTCTCGTTACACCGTGTTCAGGAGGTTTTTACTGCTTTTCTTTATTATACAGGAAATAAAAGAGCATCTGGGCTAGGCTCTTATGTTAGCTTAGCGCTTGGGCTGTAGAGTTACCTATTGAGTTACCAGCAGGTATTTCAGTTGATGTTACTACCGTCTGAAAAACCGGGAAATAGGGGATTTCTGTAGGGAGCTGGCAAGGTACCAGCGTCCTCAATTATTTTCTCAAGAAAAATCTAGAGTCCCAGCTAGTTGTATAAACCCATTAGGTTCAGTCCACGCCAGGAGGTCTTTCCCAGAGGGTCTGATAGCCAGGCATTGCCAATCAGGCAACAACACCTGAAACGCTACTACATCCCGTCATTTTTCTTCCTAATTCTGATTTCGGTTCTCGTATTGTGGCGATTTTGAAGATGATCTGCTTGTTTTTCTATTAACGGGCAGTAAGTGAATTCGCTGTGATGCACTGCTTTGTATTTGAACTTCGCCATTTCTCTTTGCCCTACTTCGTTAAGTCCATGTATATTTTCTTCTATTGCCAACAGGAATACACGCGGAGAACAGAAAGACAGTATCGGCTTTTCTAATAATACAGGTAATTTCTGCCTGGCAACTCTGCATTTGAGATAACAAATCTTTACTGTTAAAACTACATTTGTAAGAGTATTCATTGTAGTCACTTAAAACCCCGTCCAGATTCGCAGAGACCTGTCTCTCCAAAGATATACGAAGGAGTCGAGTTTGTGAATATCGCAACACTATGATCTCAGCATGATTATTTTTCCTTTCTGTTTTAGATCGATAGATCCACCTTTACTGTTGTTGTTTCTCCCTCTGCTAGACTGTATACTTGCGTAGAGAATTCGGGTGGCCTCTCGATGGAGAGAACCAATACTAATAATCTTTTTAATCTATGTTTTATTTCTTGATAAGAGTTTCCTTATGGAACCGAACCATGCTCTCTTAAATACATGATCTTTTCTTCTTCTCAATATCCGTTGATTTAGGTAGGTTGAGAGATAGGTCTCTAGAGTTTGTAGCACAGTTGCATAAGTCAAACGATTTCCCTCAATTTCTACTTGAATTTGTTTCTTGTTTACTGTAGTCTGTAGTGCGTCCCTTGGAGTTATTCTCATTCTTAGGTAAAGTAATTTAACCCCAATATGCGTTTTCTGTATTATCTAATTACTGTAGCCTGCATTCATTGTTAATACCCTTATACCTTACGTTCACAGGATTTCACGGTTGCTCAGCCCTTGATGGAACCTCAGTTATAATTAACAACTTTAAATTAAATTTATATTTTTTTTTTTTATTCAATTTCTACTTAGTTTATTATTGAATTATCATAAAAGATTTTAACCCTGCTTATGCCTTTGAATTTTCTTACCATGTCTTATCTTCATTCAACTAGTTAGGGTTTTGTTTACCCAAACCCCAATATTATGGGAAGATATAGGAAGAATTTTTTTTCTGTCAACGAGCATGGCTGAGATAAGTTGCAGATTTCCATTCAGAGCAGATATAGCCCTACAGTTGGATCGTTTTGGTTTCATATAAGTCGTGGGCTCTTATGCACAATCTATTGGTTATAACTCTCGATTTCTATAAATACTATGTTTCTTTGATGTGGATATTTTAATTTCTCATTATGCAATTTTTATTTAATGCCCGGGTCTGGTTATATATATTTATATTTATATATATATATTTTTAATGTAATTGTTGTTATCGTTGTGCAGGTACCTTGAAAGATGACTATGGCTGGAGGTCAAGTAGGTAAATTATCAAGTAAATTTTTTTAGGTGAAGCATGAATAGGCCTGTAGGTTCAAGAGTCTGAACAAAGGCTCTGATACCATCTGTAGTGCTCTGGTTTTTACAGCAGAGCACTGTGTAAAATTTCAGGTTTAATTTTCTACGTTTTAAACTTTATCAGTTTAAGGAAGTGAATTTCTAAGAATTTCTATGTGCCGAAGTAATATTTAGTGTACTGTGGTGATTTTACTAACCTTACATTCGAAATTTGAAATAAACAAACATATCGTTATTTTCTTTTCAACAGCATAAGAATAGGTTTCACAACTTAGTAAATCAGTAAATAGCAGTAAATCAGTAAATAGTAAGTTTGCAGGTTTACAGTAAGATTTAGCATAATAGTAAATAACGGAAATTACCTGATGCTGATGCTAACCGTAAGTTGTAGCAGGTTGTGTAACCCCTTAGACAGCCAAACTGAAGTGTCCACCCTACCGACCAGCTATAATCTTGCTGGCCCTTGGAAATCAAAGGATTTCCAAGCCCCCGAGCCCACAATCTGATAATCCCGAGAGCAGTCTTTCCTTCTGTTCTCCAAATCTTTCTGTTCGCCAAACTTTCTTTTCTTCCCCAATCAAAAAAACCTCCCTGACCTTCAACCTTCTCCCCCTCTATATACATGTCCATCCTCGAGAAGACCTTGGGCTTACTCCACCGCCCCAAACTCCCCCTCTCGAGCCCCTCAAACCTTTACTCCTTTCCCTAGTTCATTCATCCACGTCTCATTATAAAAATGTATAATTAATTACTCTTATGGAAAATTCATTTGGTTTTGGATTGACGGTCGTAATTATTTATTACGGTGGGAATTATCACCCCAAGGTTATCCGTTCGGGACAAGTTCCATTAAATACAAGTCTATCCGTCATCCTTGATATTTTAATGTTATTAATGTAATTAATAAAATATTATATAATTAGTTGCCCCTTGTCAACTTGGACATGATGTGTCTTAATGATCCACCTTATCCGTCGAGACTACTTTAGTTGAGGTTTAAATTCCAAGATTAACATTGAATAATTAAATATCCATTTTCCATCACATCACGGTTATTCCAAAAAGGATTATCTTGTTATGGCTAACTTGAAATGGAATTAATCATGCAACATTAATTTATAAATCAATATTTTAAATCTTACTTATATTGCATTTGTTACGATAGGGATATAAATGTTGTTGGAATATCATTTATTAATTAATAATAATAATTAAATCATCCTTTGACAATAATAAAAGGTGAATCAATCATAGTATTCTTAATTATTTGTTTATCACATGGGTACCTTATCATCAACATAGCATCCTTGTTCTTATAAACAAAGCACTTGTGAGGGCTTAAACAATTTTACTAATTAATTAGACACTATCATTACCCTATTCACAACAGTTCTTCTATGACAATGTTAACTGGCGATACTTGTCTTAGTTTATTATTACAATGTTTTCATATAATTACTAATTCACTTATTTACATATTGACAACCTAACCATTCATTACCTAAGTTGATTGATGTATCCTTAACTGAGTTATCTATGACATTTATACTACTATTCGAGCATGACAAGTATGTTATACACCAGTAATATTGTACACGTACAAGGTGTGCATGCATGGCCAGTGTATGCACATGTCGGACATGTACTATAAACAAACCCCATTCCGCCTATGCATACTTGCTAACTAACAATAGTATCTACCCCCATGCAGAAGAGCAAGCATAATCTATAGTATAATTACTTTAACATCCTCGGTTATTTAACAGTTAACCCTTTACGATTTAACATCATTGTCTTTATGTTTACATTAGTTTAATCAATCAAGTACAGGAAGGGTGCCTACTTCCACTAACTCGGAATCAAGGAATACTAAACCCCCCAACAGTACTAACTAACACATCCTCCCATCATAACCTACGTCCAGCATCCTCCCTATCCTCCCTCTGCTAGTACAACAGTGGGTGTCGGACTCACCGATCTGACCACATAGAACTTGAGAGCGATAGCGTCGGCTGAACAGCGGACCTATCCTCCCCTAGCAGGCATCCGACAATCGTCATCACAACAACATGGGGAGCGTGTCTCAGCACGGCCCTCCCACGACCTCGGGTCTCATGGAAACATAGGGTGGGAAACACATCCATCCCTCTCAACATACTGGGCCTACGCCCTTATCAACTCATACTTGCTGCTATCGGGATTATCAGTTTGTGTTATCGTATCCTCATTTGGCTGCTAAGGTTTGCTGTATGAACATGTTTTTCCTTTTCAATATATATCAGATCAAGTAACTGGCTATCCCATAGCCCCTGTGTCCTGTAGGTTAGTGTTTTGCAAAATACAATTTATAGAAAGCATTTTCCATTGATCGCCAATTGATCCATGTTATCATTTTATTTCATGTAACCTTTTAGCTCATCATAGATGCATATGACATATAACATTTCAGCAATTCATTAAAGAAGATGGTATCCACGTACCGAATCATATATTTCACATTTCATTAAGGAAAACATATAAACATATACTGAAATCGTAAAATAAGGAAATCATATGATAATCATGACATCATAACTGCATAACATAGTAACATCATAATCATGGTGAAATCATAAGACAGAGTAACATCATATAATGAGGTCCAATATAGTTAACTCAGTCGAGCTGAGTTCGACAAAATATATAAGAAGTAAAGTATGGTGTGTCTAACTAATAAATATGCCGAATCAAAATATGGGCATTACAATTGTGAGTTGATGAAATCTTCTGCAAGGTTGTTTCTCCTACCATTGTAATTGATAAGAGCATCTACAAATTGGATTCTAATCTGGTAGTTGATGAACACTCTACAATTTTGATGATACTATGGATGCTAATGATAGTGTCTAAAATGATGATAAACCTGGATCAAAATATAAAAGAATTGACACGGTTGAAGATACCATGGCTGTTGAAAACCATAAATTGATAAATCCCCAAATTTTTAAGATTTGAAAATTTATTGCACAAGGGTCCAACACTTGATTTCCTTCCACATCCACTCATGAAACCATGCTTTCGGTGACTCTGATATGCATGTTTGCATATGTTTGTATGTCTTCCTTGCAAAACTTCAAGTATTAATGGAAGCTTATGGTGCCAACAAGAGAAACAATCTATCATTTATATAGTATTTGATTCTCAACTCCATCTTTGATTTCTTATGAACTCAATTAATGCAAAGCGTATTCCTTTCCCCAAGGAAATTACCAATACTTTTCCAATGATCAAGGCCATGCACTATTTTCATATGGATGATCAATGCTTCTTCAAATAATCAATGTTGGCAACTTATTCAATGAACAATGTTGCATGTTTGGCACTAGAAGCAAGTTTATATGTCAATGTTCAATATTATTCAACAATTGGATATCAAGCTCAGCGTTGGAAACAATAAGGTTTCACCATTTGAATATTTGAAACAACAATTGATGGATATCCTTCCTCAGCTACAATTTGCACCCAACTTTTATGTATATATGCTAGGAATTTTACAATTGGATGCAACTCCCCTCCAACACTCATACTCTATATGCATATATTAAGTAGTTGAATTACTCAATATGCAATCCACTTGGATCTAGAAACCCAGGTTGATATGCATGGAGATTGTGACTCTCAAACCAAGTTCTCTGGATTTCACTAGATCTCGACGGACCAAAAGCTCCATTGATGCATCATCAATAAAAAACAGGTCCTCCACAGGTGATAAGAATATTGAACAAGATCAATACTCACAAATTTATTATTCTTATGGGCCAATCCTATATAGAGATGCACCATGGAAGGGTTATATTGGGAAGTGAATATATGCATTCCATGATATTGTAGCACCGATTTACATCAATGACGTCGGGACCCGATTTCTCTTTTTATCTCTATTTTTGAGGTTGTCCTTTCTCTTTTGTATAAAAGGTCGTTCATTGTTTTTTCATGTTCATGTGGGTAGACTATCAATGGAAAGAATTGCAAGGATGGTTGTAGTGGCCATGGAATTTGTAATGGTGAACGTGGAGAGTGCTGATGTTTTCATGGCTATGAAGGTTTGTAGTCCACCCCTTTGTTTCTGTTCATCCTTCTTAATAGTTGTATTTTGGATTCAAATTTCCATTAATCATCATTGTGCTTGGATTCCTATTTCATTACAGTCTCTTTCTATGTGTTTGGGTTTTTATTAGGTGCAAGGGTCAAATATAACTTAGTCCTTATTGGGAACCCATGCAATCACCTTGGCTTGTGAGGTATGTAGCTAGTTGTTGCAATTAGAGAGATCTGTTATACTTTAGGCCAATGGTTAAGTTTGAGTATTATGAGCCATTCCAGTGTTTCAGGAACTTGAGGACCCTTAGGAAAGGTTCCCAAACTACGAAGGACTTCATCAGGGACTTGATGGCCATACCCAAGATGTTCCAGGAAGAATAGGAGAAAACAATTTGAATTCATGCATTTATGAACATTTTTTGACAGATTGTAAGCAAAATATATAAAAAAAAATTGGAAAAGTGGATTTTTCCAACTCCAGTGGACATAACTTAGGCATGTGATTTCCAAAATATGGACTGGAGAAAACAATCCACGTATTTATGAACATTTTTGACAGATTGTGAGCTACATATATATAAAAAATTGGGAAAAGTGGACTTTTTCCAACCCCACTAAACATAACTTAGGCATGTGATTTCCAAAATATGCTCTGGAATTGGAATAAAGTCAAATGAAGGAAATTATGAGGGTTAACTCCAAACAATGCCAATGATGTGTGATGGTTTCATCAACTCAGTGAATTTTATTGGAAGTTCATTTAGAATTTTAGTGAGAATACAAAACCTATGCCATACTGATGAATCATGAAAGTAAATAAGAACTCTTAATGGAAAAAATATATATGTTGCATGGGGACCCATCCCCCTTCAAAAAAAACCCATACGCGCCATTCCAGTGTTTCAGGAACTTGAGGACCCTTAGGAAAGGTTCCCAAACTTCCAAGGACTTCATCAAGGACTTGATGGCCATACCCAAGATGCTCCAGGGAGAATAGGAGAAAACAATTTGAATTCATGCATTTATGAACATTTTTTGACATATTGTAAGCAAACTATATAAACAAAATTGGAAAAGTGGATTTTTCCAAGCCCAGTGGACATAACTTAGGCATGTGATTTCTAAAATATGGACTAGAAAAAACAATTCTTGCATTTATGAACATTTTTTGACAGATTGTGAGCAAAATATATAAAAATAAATAAATGGAAAAGTGGATTTTTCCAACCCCTGTGGACATAACTTAGGCATGTGATTTCCAAAATATGGACTGGAATTGGAATAAAGTCAATGAAGGCAATTATGAGGGTCAAATCCAAACAATGCCTGCACTAATGCATGACGGTTCCATCGACTCAGTGAATTTTATTGGAAGTTCATTCAAAATTTTAGTGAGAATACAACACCTATGCCATATTGGTGAATCATGAAAGTAAATAAGAACTCTTAATGGAAAAAAATCTATGTTGCATGGGTACCCATCCCCCTTCAAAAAAACCCATACACGCCATTCCAGTGTTTCAGAAACTTGAGGACCCTTAGGAAAGGTTCCAAACTGCCAAGGACTTCATCAGGGACTTGATGGCCATACCCAAGATGTTCCAGGCAGATTTCAAGGATAATTTGGAAAGATATTGGGAATTTCATGACAGATTTATCTGAAGCACATCAGGATTCCATATTTTCATTAAGATTTTGATGTTGAAGGAGATACATCCAGATTGAATCTTAGAGCAAAAAGTGGTCAAGAAGAACTACGACGAGTAAAATAAAATATGAGTACCAGTGCCACATATATCTCATCTAATGCAATATTACAGTGAATCAATATACCATAAGCAGCCATGCAAAAAGCTAATAATTTGCCTCATTAACTTCTATTCTCTTGGAACTCAAATTTCAACACAAAAAATGCTACTGCCAACATACCCAACATGTTAAGGAAAATCACCTAGAACTGCTACCCTTGAACTGGTGGACATGGGCATCTACTTTCTTGAGGTCAGTCAGCTGTTGAGTTCTGCAAATCAGAAAAACAGTTCGCATGCCATGAATATAGGGGAAAAAACGTCCCCATTTCACTAAATCACTGGACCGTTGCACGTTTTCCCCAATATGGGAGTGCAATTTGGGATCTAAAACCTCTGATTTTCTCATTAACCGCGAAATGGGGAGGTTGAAAACAACATCGATACCTCCATATAGGAGATAAAACCCCTGATATTTTCATTAACCGCTAAATGGGGAGGTCAAATACTCGAAAACAACATTGATACCTCCATTGATAAAATTCCATGGAATATTTGGCCCAAGAATTAGAAAATAGGGAGCGAATTCAACCGAAAACCTCGAATCCAAGGCGAAATAACCAGCGAAAATGCCCTATGAACCATAAATCGGGGGCGAACAAACTAGCAATACCCTCTATGAATGAAAACCATGGGCGAACAAACTGCTCACACCTCCATGAATGAAAATTTACAGGCGAACCAACTACCTCTGAACTCCATTACGGGAATGACGGGGGCGAACCCACCATTTCCTCCCTCTTTCACGGGGTTAAATTACATTTTCCCTCTCTCGCTAGGTGGGATGTCCAATTTTTCACTATGTTGGGATTCATAAAATGTGGGCTAATTTGTTAAATTTCAAAAAACCCTTTTTATATTAAAAATTCGCCTAGGGTTTCTTGGTGACCCCTATAATTTCGCCCATGGGATATAATTCACCCCTAAAATTTTCCCTGATGGTATGTTATGTGGGTAGAGGTATTCTATCGAAATTCTGTGAGAATTTCGAGACCGAGGTCATGGCATATTCGTAATTGGAAGTATGTGAGAAACATAGTGGCTATCATCCCAAAGGTGGCATGGGTTTCCCCTGTTAAGGTCACATACCATTTTGTTGTGGTTCTTGTAAGGGTTCAGTGAATAGGTGAAGCCTCACTGAGTCTTTTATTATGATATTGGAGGAACACCATAAGTGGAATGACATGATGCGGTTTGTTGGATCATCTCCTTGTTTCCCTTCAAATTTAGGGATATTTGAGAGGAGCTTGTCGAGCATAGTTGGCTATGCTAGATCATGTGCTATAGGGTCATTGATCAGTTTGGCCATATCAAGAAGATTCAAGCTAGCCATGAAAGGTAAGATGGGTCTCGCCATTGTATGTTGTGTGGTGTTCTCTCGAGGGGGAGAATAGGGTATATGTGGCAGGGATCTCTGTCTCTGACAGGAAGACGAGAATATTGTATGCTCTCCTCCTAAAGAGGGTGAAGAATAATGTGGATGTCTCCCAAGGGGAGGAGATAAATGGGGGCTTCTTTCGTGAGAGGGTGAACCAAATGGGTATAATCCATCTCCAAAGGGAGAAAATGAAGGGATGCCTCTTCCACTAGAGGGTGCAGAAAAAGGAACTACACTTTCTCTAATGGAAGAAAATGAATCAAATAAGGAGTGGGCTCTCCCAGATGATCCTTTCAATGTTGTCAAGGATCGGCCCCTGCAAGAGTATCTCCCTTGTGAACCATGGGGGGGGGGAGTGGGAAACACCACTCGAGAGAGGGGAAATACCTCACAACCTATGGGACTGCCTTAGGGGGTTTTATTCCTCAATGGTGTAGGTTTAGTGACAAATGAGAGTGATGGTGGAAATAAACACATTTGAACAAATGTAAAAATATTCCAACCACAATAGATGCAAAAATGGTACAATGTGAGTGATATGTGCTATGTTAGTTTAGTTCAAGTGCTCCCTCATGCAGGTTGTTTTTAATTACGAGTTAGTGAACCTATATTTATAAAGAAAATAAATTTAAATTCCCTAAATACCTACGTCCTTCCTCTCAAATGTAGTTGGGCCTTCCAAAATCACAATCAATGGTGATAACGGGATCCACTCAATGATTGACTAGTGAAAGTAACAAATAATGAGTTATACCGGTGATGGGGCTATGTCTCGAAAGAGATTGGAAACATTTCACAATGGTCAATATCTTACTTCAGGAGTTAATTGCACTCACAATTGCTCCTTGTTGATGTCCTAAGTTTGGCCACTAAGATACCCACGTCATATGTGGATAAATGGCTCGTCCTAGGCAATATAGTGTTGCGTCCACAAAAAGATGAGTTTCTCTTTGGGAGGGTAGGGCAGCTATACCTTGGCTTTCATGTCCTCAGGCACTGCGGCTTCTTATCCAGGTTTCCTTTTGACACTTGCTAATAGTAGGATTTGATAGTACCCTGTAAGTCAACAATGTTATGTTGCAAAAACAGTTTAATGAAATTAGATTGGTGGGCATTAATGGATGCCTAGCCCAATTGATCCTAACCAAGATATAATTTTACTTATGACCTCTCGTGGAGGAATTTAGTTGGTTGAGAATTTACAAGTGTTGATTTTAAAGGTTCAAACCCACTTAAGGAGTGTAAGAGAGGTATTTCACAATCCTACTTCTTTGTAATCCATCAAGATCCCACGAGGTACGAGATGGAGAGCATACTCAAAGTAAGAGAGTTTTTAGGTCTCTTATTTTGTGTTAGTGGAGACACATGTGTGTAATAAGAAAATGATATTGTTTTTGCAACTAACTAAAGGGATCAAATTAAATGAAATTGTAGTTTCTACTTCAACTCAAAAAGATGCTAAAAGTGCTTGCAACTAACAGCCTAGATAAATGATGCTTATAAAATTGAAAAGTGTGCAATGGAGGTATTCCACAATTCTCTGTTTTTTCTGATTCACCAAGATCACGTGGAATGCATGGTGAAGATCATACTTCGAGATATTAGAGTCTTTAGGTCCTTGCTTGTGTGCAAAAGTGGATTTACACTACTTTGCTTAAAACATGTGAAATAAGAAAATAACAAGCATGAAGTCTTGAATACTAGTGGTGACTAAGGGTCTGGTTGAAATACCCAAAGTCACTTACCTAAGTAAATTTCAAGAGAAAACCTCTTTACTTCCTAATATTGGGCTAGGTGAGATAATTACTAAAGAAAAACTAAATATTGCAAGTTAATTTAATTATGGTTCATTAGTGAGTAGCCATTGGGACTGCAAGATTGTATCCAAAACAAATAAAAATAAAAGTAAAAGACAGTAGCACGGGTTTTCTGATACAAGTGCACTAGTAGCACGTATTTCCTCAATACAGGTGCGCCAGTAGCATGGTTACAACACAGAAAATCTGCGCTAGAGGGGAGCATATTATTGTGCATAAAGAAAGTTGGAAATTATGTGCAGTAGAGTGACTATCAAAGAAAATCCCATTCGAGTAGTGCACTCGGGGCACCGGGATCCACGTTATTGTGTAAATAGAAAATATGACCCAAAGGAGGATGAATTCCGGGAATGAAGGGTATGGACCTGTTCACTAGCACAAGACAAGAACCCATAATTAGATTTTAGAAAACAACAACCTAGTTAAAGAGAAATGAACAAAAATGAAGTGGAGTTGCCATAGATACTATTGTGGAAAAATTTGCACAAAGTTGTGAATCCCTTCCCATGCTGGGTGATAGCCTTTGAGGTTTTCAACAAGGCCCAATATTGTGGTACTAAAAGAAAATGTGATTGAATCCAAATTGATCCTGCAAGCTCTTGAGGGAAAAACAAAACAAAATAAAACAAAATCTTGAAAATAACTTTGAACAAAGCAAAGGGAGTGAGAATATGCAAACCACAACAAGAAGCAAATTCTAGAATCAATTTAGATTTCCCAATGGTCAAGCTTGTTACATGTAGTGTCACCTAGGAGGTGTGGGATTCAAGGGAATCCAACAGTCTCCCTTAGGGGGGTCCTTTTTGTCCACACTAAATGATAAATAAATTGAAAGAACAAATGGGAGAAACACTTGCCCCTTGGAGGAAGGTGGCAAGGGAGCTTTAGGAATGCTAGTAGGTATGGGAAGAGGTAGAAGAAGTTCAAACACAATTCCAGCAGCATAACCTTTCTCTAATTTTTCTCTCTTTAGATGCATGCCCATGGATTCCTTTTATAGACCAAGAGGTGGCCAAGAAACAACTAGATCCAAATGTGGACTCATTAACTTCATGATCTAGATCCAAAGTACACAAAGGGGGGCCATTCAATGATCCCAAGTACATGAGGAGTAAATTCGAATTCTTGGAGGTGATGGAGCTTTGATGAGCCTTCAATGCACTGCGAGTGGTTCTGGTCCTACCATTTTTTACAGTCACGTGGATTTCGAAGGAAAATACGCGCTAGGCTAGCGTGGGAACATAACTAATAATACACGTTGTAGCGCAGGTTATTATGTTTATAACTGCACTACCTCCTTTTTATATTGTTTCTGGTATTTTTGGACTCATGCTGATTTTTGGATCTGATGAGGATGTCTTTGGTGGGATGCATGCTATATGTTAATGACGCCTTATTGCAAGATTGGCCAAAATGTCGCATGTGTACGAAATTTAGGCGTTAATAGGGTTATATTTGGGATTAGGTCAATAAAGTTGGCGCCTCAACATATTCCAATAGGGGAAAGGATAGGATGTGAAAGATAGAAGTAGGTTAGGGAGGAATGATGGTTCATAGTAGTGATATTGTTGGTAGTTAGTTATGACAGCTTGATTACTTGTGTGTGTTAAATCTCTTGTTTTATTCATGTGTGTGAAATCTCTTGTTGTATTCATATGTGATGATCTCGGTATGTTGTGCAGTTTGGATTTTATTTTTGTGAACATGTTGGTGAGATTGTTAGACATTGTGGTTACTATTGATTGCATGTTTAGATGAGTGCATATATTAGAACTTTACATTAGATGTGAGAACTAATATTGTTAGTACACACACACATTAAGTATGCACTAGCTATGCCTACATACCTTGCACGCATAGACCAATATTATTCAAATATATATTTAGTATTAAATTATGATTAATTGTATTGATGCATGTGGGGTTAATTAACTTTTTAATCTAAAGTAAACTACGTTTAAGTATCAATGAAATTTGCATTTCATTTTAACATTAGTTTGGTTTGATTTTATGTGCATTTCATCTGAAGATTAGTTTGGTTTGATTTTATGTGCATTTCATTTTAATATTAATTTGGTTTGTTTATAGGTGCATTTCATTTGAATATTAATTTGGTTTGATTTTAATAAGCTGTGTTTTGTAAGGATTTAAAAGTTGAAATGATTATATCAGATTTAAGTGTTGGGCATGTTAGTTTGATTTAAAGTTACGGATGGTATGCACTTTGGTTAATATTATTATAACCCCTTCCCTAGAAAAGAGGGAAACAATCCTTCGAAGGGAAGAGGGGGATGGGGATTGCTTAAGGTGGATCTTGGGGGAAGATGAGGGGAGTCTTTCTGGTTGCACGAAGAATTAGGTAAAAAATTATGGGAGAATGATGGAAATGGTGGAAAAACCAAATCCTAACTAGAGGAGTCAAATTGGAAGGAAGTTGAGATGTGGCCCAAGTTATTTTTGTTGTTGTTGTTGTTAATACCACGTGCACAAAGGGATAGTAAACTGAAAGGCTTCCTAAAACTAAGGATCTAGATAGGCTTCTCCTAGTTGGATGGGAGGTTACTCCAGTTTAGGAAAACTATAGAGGGCCAAAGCAAAGGATGATCAAACTGGGTTGGCTAATTGAAACAGGTTTTTGAGGTAGGTAATCTATCATTTCCTACTTGTTTTAGATTAATTGTCAATATTGAAATTTGTAGAATTATCTAGATTATGTTATGAAAAGAAAACACAAAGAATCCAATTTATGTAGATATGCTTAATTAATTTGCTCATGTGATGAAATTAAACCATTACAAAAAGAGATACTTAAAGATTAATATTGAACCATAGATTCAACTGTTAAGGACAACCATGTAGATTTATGGAATTTGACTGATGTTATGCATTATTGAGATAGATTAAATTAGTTATTATCACCCTAACTGAGATAAGGGTGCTACAGTAATGAATTTTTACCATGCATACAAATGTGGGCGAACCAAATATTTGTTTAAGGTGGGAAAATCTCTCATTGGTAGCGGGTGTCTATGAAAAATGCGGTTGATTGGAAAGGATATGCAGGGGGCACACTTAGTTTGAAAAGCGGGGAATAAATTTTCTATAAAAATTTAGTCCCCACAAGAAACTCTTGAGTTTAGTTGTTGTGTGAGGGACATGCTAATATGTGAGAAACTTCACATTTGACAAATCAACCCAAACAAAAGATTGGGAAATGAGAAAACCTAAAAAGTAAATAGAATTTTGGCTAAAAGAATATTTCTATCGATTCAACTATTATGGAAAACCATGTAGATTTATGGAATTTAACTGATGTTATGCATTATTGAGATAGATTAAATTAGTTATTAGCACCCTAAATGAGATAGGGATGCTACAGTAATGAAGTTCTACCATCCATACAAATGGGGGAGAACCAAATATTTGTTTAAGGTGGGAAAATATCTCATTGGTAGAAGGTGCTTAAGAAAAATGTGGTTGATTGGAAAGGATATGTAGGGGGCACACTTAGTTTGAAAAGTGGGGAATAATTTTTCTACAAAAATTTAGTCCCCACAAGAAACTCTTCAGGTTAGTTGTTGTGTGAGGGACATGTTAATATGTGAGAAACTTCACATTTGACAAATCAACTCAAACATAAGATTGGGAAATGAGAAAACCTAAAAATTAAATAGAATTTTGGCTAAAAGAATATTTCTATCATTTTACCTACAACTTTTGAATGCATAACAAATCCAGAATAGTGCAAATATGTTAGAGATGCTCATCCTAGGTTTTTTTGAAAATCAAGATGCATAAATATAAATGATGATACCAAAACCCAAATGTGGATGAACGATATTATTGATGTGGCACATAAACATTACACATTGTTAGTAAGACACCTGCTTGAGTGTCACCTGACCAATGCAAAGTTGTGGTGCTATCTCTATAATAGCTTTAAACCTGAAATTTTTTCTATCTTAGTGTAAAGTGTATTGATTGAAGCTGGCATCATAAATGGTTTGGTGATCATTTTGATAGGGAAATCCTTGAATGAGTGTAACGCAATCGAAGAGAGCGACATCACACTCAACTGTGTCAATAAATGAAGAAATAAAAAATGTTACTAGGCATCAACGATTGACCAAAGAGTGGTTTTCATCATTGGTGACCCACCCTAAATGATACGAGATATGATTAAGAATGGTTGGTAGCTTTGAATTTGAGATAAGAGAGGCAGAGATCATATTCTTTTGACTACCATTATCAAGGATGAGACGATAAATATGGACTATAATTTGTTTGTCATGGTTAAACAATGCTTCATGCTTTGTTGTGTTATAATGGTGGACCATGAGGACCAAGGGTGGTGGATTTAAAGACCTCACTAGCTTCGAGGAGATGAGGGGGATCATACAATGCAAGAGGGGTGACCATCTAATTGGAAAATACAGATTTTTGGGTGGCCTCACTTTGTAAAATCAAGTCCCCTTTTGAGGCATGGGTATTTGATATATGGAAGGAGTAGTTGTGTTGCTTGCGAGGGGATGGCATGTGTAAGGTAAGGTAGGGGATGCTAAGGAAGTGGGACCTAAAGTATGCGAGTGGAGAGGATGGGGTGAATAAGGTGATTTTGGAGGAAAAGAAGGGCACTTCTCAAGTTGAACTATATTGTAGAGCTATGGAAAATGCTTGGTTCAGGATGTTAAATTCAAACATTTCGACCTTTTGTGCAGATATAGCGAAAGATGCCACTAATAAGTTGGATATTAAGAATTGGTTTGGGGTTAGTGACAGATAATTGTACATGTAGCTTATTGAACTGGGCAATAAAGAATTTAATAGACGAACATGAAAACAAACAAAGATGAAGCTAGCGATCATGCAAATATTGGTGATATCTTGATACATAGAATGACCGATGTAGAGATTTACAAAACTATGTCCACTAGGTTGTAGGGTTTTGAGACGTTCTAAATGCAAAGATTTACATTCAAGTTTTCTAGATAGACAAGCCACGAATTCTATAAAACCAATCTCCAGACTTATAATAAAAGTGTATATCAAAATACAATAACCAATAAAACCACAATAATCTACCAAGGAGGAGGGCTCACAACCTCCTCACATTGCGAAATAGATTAAGTGTCACGTCCAATGGAAAAGTGCACTAAAGAGATCTATAGAGAAGTGTCACAATGCATAAATATGGAGCAAGCCTCACAATGCATAAAGCTCAGTAAGAGAGTTAGCATTTTAAACTCCCAAAAAAGGTTATGTCCAAGAGCTTTAATTTCTCTCATACGAATTGAAATTGATGCAACAATACATAAATCTGAATTGGCATTTTAAACTCCCAAAAAACCTGATCTCCAATAGCTTTAATTTCTCTAATACCAAATTGAAATTTGATGTAACAATGCATAAACGTGAGTAAGTGAGTTGGCATTTTAAACTCCCAAAAAACCTGATCTCCAAGAGCTTTAATTTCTCTAATACCAATTGAAATTTGATGTAGTTGCGTTTGCCATGAGCATAGAGAAACCATGAAACCAACTTTTAGGGTTTCTTTTAGAATTTTTTGGGCAAACCAATGACCTTAACCGATGACATTATTTATATATTAAAGATTAACCATTCAACGATCAGTAAATATTTAAATGGTACTGAAATTAGTCCACGGAATACAAGTTTTGCAACTCAATAAAAACCAAAACAACTCAATTAAGCCTATATTGACATAACATATCACAATGTGTTTTACTTACAGCCTAACCTGCTCAGTTCACGTCATCAATGGAAATCATACTTATCGCCTGCTCAC
This sequence comes from Larix kaempferi, assembly GCA_027924585.1. NCBI lineage: Eukaryota > Viridiplantae > Streptophyta > Pinopsida > Pinales > Pinaceae > Larix > Larix kaempferi. The sequence goes on from BSBM01000727.1 coordinate 11,094,363, forward strand.
GTTCACGTTTTCAATAGAATTTAATTTGTAGTCGCGCGCAGAATTAATGTTAATTAGCTTTGAATCATTTTATATGAAATGCAGGCAGGCCATCGACGGTAAGATGAGATCAAGCGGGCTTAATAATATCGCCGAATTCATACAACGTGGAATATCATTCACATTCACTTCCAAAAGTTTCAGTGAAACTAGTTATATTGCGTACCAGTCGTTCAACAAATCCATTAAATACAGCAAACATGATCGCTCAACTATCTTCAAATTAGCAGTTGGATTGTTTGGACATACACATACTCACTATTAATCATGAAAATATGTAGCTGCATCATTAATTATATTGCATCATCTTCTTCTTACTCACCGACTGCAATGCACCATGTATGACGATGGGCCAATTAATCAATACCCACTACATCGATATGCAGCAAGCTTTTAATATTTGGCTTTGTGCATTTGCGCGCGTCTTCAGCTGTATATATTCATCTATATATACACAAAGAAACTCACCTCCATTCATATCATCTGATCATACTACAATATATCAATTACAATATATCGTCTCATCTCATTACTTGACTACTTTAGGGTTGGACCGAATACTGATTTGTTATCAGTTTTGAATTTAGAGAATGGAGTGCATTATTTCTAAATCCAGGAACACTACTCATGCACTCCTCCTCCTTATGGCAGTGGTACTGTTTGTGGGGATGAGCTGCAACGCTAATGCTGCTGCTGCAGGAAGAAAAATGAAGTTGGAAGATACAGATGTTAATAATGGTGATGCTGCTGCTGCTCCCGCAATTCCTCCGTTTGTACCTGCGCCAGAGCCTGAGCCTGAGCCTGCAACAACGACCGTGACCTTCTTCATGCATGATGTAGTTGGAGGACCCAATCCCACTGCTAAGCTCCTCTCCATCTCAGGAGGCAGCAGCAGCAGCTTGCTTAATCCCAATGGATTCACACCTACCACTACTGCAGGAGGCCTACAAAATCTTCCCTTCCAAAATGGTAGGCCTTTCCCACTAACCTTTCCAAGCGGTGCGATTCCCCAGAGTTCTCTACTCAGTGGTCAGTTATCTACCATTGTATAAGTTATGTATTTTTTCGTCTGTGTGTGTTTTGCTACTGTGTTGTATGTACTTCCTTTTGAAAGTTTGAATATCAAACAAAAAATGTTTGGACAGTCAAAATGTGTAAATCCTTGTTGTGTATGCTACACCGATTGTTTTGAGTTCAAATGGTTTTCAACTACACCGGTTGTGATTGATCGATTGGGTTTTCCTGATGCGATTCTTATTTTTTAAAGAGATCATTATAATATTGTATTTTTCCTTATATTATAAAATCGATTCCTCTGAAAACAACCAGTCAAAAAGTTTAATAATCAACTTAACTCTAATTAACTGAAAACACATGGACAAAACACTCACTATAAATCGGCCTAAGGGCTACTCTTTTTTTAGCGGATATTCAATCCCCTGGAATTAAGGGTGGAGCATAGTCCCGCTTGAGAATGTATCCTGGGTCTTCGGACCCTAACCGCCAGACCATCATCCTCCATTGCTCCTCCTGAAGGGCGACTCTTAATTTCATAATCCTCCATATGCTCCTGAAGTGTCACTCTTTCTTAATTAATTTCATGTTGAAGGGTAAATATTAATCTAATTTTTTAATGATGAAAAGTTGAAAAAATATTTGTACTTCAATTTACAAGAGTAAACTAAGTATACATTTTAAGAAAAAATATTTTAAATAAAATATTTTTCTTCAAATTGTTTACCTTGTTTATTGTTTACAATGTCTATAATGGATTGACCACTAGATACATATGAGAAAGACATAAAAAGTGATAACATGTATATACCTTATAATCCATAATGCATAAGTTTGGTTGTAACGAGAAAGACAGTACCTTTTGGTAAACTTTCCTAGGAATCTCACATGTGCATAAAAAAATGTTGTTCCAATCAATAATGTCAAAAATGATATGCCTTTTTGACATTGGGCTTGGGATGTGATAGAGGGAAAGACTTTATAGATAATTCTTGAAATATTGTACATGTAAAGTGTTCACACTGATGTTAAAGTTGAGTTATTACAAAGCAATAAGAAAGAGAAAGAGTGTGATAGAAAAGATGTGTAGAATCAACAAAAATGGAATGATTGTTTGAGAGAACATAGAATAAAGGATTTGATGATGTAGAAAATTAAATAAACAAAATCATATTTTGAATGCTATAATCCATATTTTAGGTTTGTGTAGTTAAGAATGCTCGTTTTGTACAAGTTTATATCTAAACTTAATTAAGAATATATGTAAATAAAAACATTTCACTAAGCTTAATAGAGATTTTGTCCCAGCCTCTACATTATCTTTATGACGAATGCATTATCTTTATGACGAAGGTGTCCAAACTTCCTCAAGTTATGTGGATTGTTGATATATATATATATATATATATATTTCCCTTTAAGTATCTATCGTAATAATGAGAATTCCATTAATTGCAAACTGAGTGATACATTAACACAAAAACACATAGCTTAACCAATGCAATAAAATGACTATAAATTAACATGTTAGATGCTTTTAAAGAGATGAATATGTAAACATGCAAAAAGAGAGATGCCCACATTTTCTTAGGTTTATTTAATGTTTATTGTTTGTTTTTCAAATTTGTCATTAAGCCACACATTTGCATTTAATCTTACTAATAAGTCCACAATGCCATTCTAATTTACACCCATAATGTGTGACTAATAATTGTGTTAATATTTTACAAAGTCAAAAGGGGGAGGAAAATATAACAAAGATAATGAAATTATGGGGCATGTGCAAGCTAATGAGGGTCACTTTTGGCGCGTTAGATGCAATAGAAAACTGAAAAATCAGGCATCCCTCAACTTACTTGGTCTTTTTGAGATACTTACACAAGATATCTTGCATCGAGTAAAAAATATGAAACATAGGAAACTGAGTCACATTTCCGAATATATAAGTTTTTAGTATTGAAAATTTACATAACTATGTCAAATTTCATTTTTTATAACAATCACTTTTTATTTTTTTAACAAATGATAAGGTATATGTTTTTGTGGGTGCAACCTTTCAGTGCCTAAATGACGGTTTCAGGCTACAAAAATTGGTAGACATGTATAGAACCCGTAGCACTAGTGCATCACTATTTTTCCAAAATTAAATGTTTATTTTCATTTTTATTTTTAATTAAGTGATCAAACCTCGAGAATGGTACGTCAAATGTGGGTGTAGTCTTTGAAGGTCTTAATGTTGTTATTTCAACTTGTATTTTTTATAGCATGTAGAGGTCGGTGTCTACTAGTGCAGCATACAAATTTTTTTTTTTAAATTATGTAAGTGATCATCATCATCATCATCATCCTCTTTATCATCACCATCATCATCATGATCATCATCTTCATCACCATCATCATCATCATCATCATCGTCGTCATCATCATGATCATCATGATCATCATCTTCATCATCATCATCATCCTCATCACCATCATCATTGCCATCTCCATCTTCCTCCTCCTCCTCCTCCTCATCATCATCTTCATCATCATCGTTGTGGTCGTCATCACCATCATCTTCATCGTCTTCATCATCGTCATCATCGTCATCATCATCATCATCGTCGTCGTCGTCGTCGTCATCATCATCATCATCATCATTATCATCTTCGTCTTCATCATTATCATATTCATCATCATCATCATCACCATCATCATCTTCATCATCATCACCATCATCATCATCATCATCATCATCATCATCCTCATCATCGTCGTCATCACTCTCTCTTCCCTGGTTCTACACCTCTCTCTCTCTCTCTCTAAACGCCCTCTCCCTCTCCCTAACCTCTCCCCCATCCCTAACCATCCTACTCTTTCTATCTCTCTACTACTCCCCATAGCCCAAAACCGCCTCCTCTCTACCTCTCTCCCCTCCTCTCCCTATCCCTTACTAACCTGGGCTCTCTCAGTCTCTCTCTCTTCCCTACACCTCCACCTAACTCTAACCACACCTCCCATCTCTCTTTCTCACTCCCTACAACTAACACCCTCTCCTCTCTCTCTCTCTCCCTCCCTCCTCCCCCCCCAATCATTACTAACCCCCTCTGTCAGTCTATCTCTCTCTCTCCCCCTCGCTAACCCCCCTCCTAGCCCCTTACCCCTAACTAATCCCCCCTCTCTCACTCTCTCTTCCTTGCTTCTACACCTCTCTCTCTCCCCCTCCTTCTCTCTCTCTCTCTCTCTCTCTCTCTCTCTCTCTCTCTCCCCCCTCTCGCTCTCTCCTAATCCCCTTTCCCCTACCACTAATCACCCCCCATCTCTAATCCCTAAGCCCCTAACACCAAATCCCTATTTAACCTCCTAAACCATAGAAACTATTAAATAAACTATTGAATAAGGTTTTGATGATTACAATAACGCTAGTGTGGTTTTGCATGAAGAAACGCTCGCGCGTTTTGTGCAAGTCGGTGTTATTTAGTTGTGCACCAAAAATATTAAATGCTTAAGATTTTTTTTAACATTCCAAAAACGCGGACGCATTTTGTTTGCCCATTACGCTAGCACGTTTTGTTTGTGCAAAAATTCAGCAAAATACTCTGCCTATTTCATACCCGAAATTTTCATTTTGTCTCCCCGTCTCCCATACAGTGTTGCAAAAAAAATTCAAACTCTATGTTTACAATCAGGATTCAAGGCAATTGAGGAAGCTCAAGACACTCTATGTTCACAATTAACAAGCTTGAAGAAGATTCTACAGTTACAATTTGGAATTGAGGATTCCACATTCACAATTAGCAAGCTTCAAGAGGATTCTACATTCACAATTTCAAGCTTCAAGAGGATTCTACATTCACAATGTCAAGCAAGCTTGATGAATCTATATGAACACAATTGAAGAAGAATCTACATTCACTATTGAGCAAGCTTGAAGAATCTATATTCACAAATGAAGAATTTTCTATATTCACAAGTGAGGTAGAAACTTTACTTTCACATTTGAGCAAGATTGAGGAATCTATATTCACAATTGAGGAAGTATCCATATTAACAATTGAGCAAGCTTGAAGAACCTATATTCACAATTGAGAAAGAATTTGGATATTTGAATAGTTGATCACACCTATAGAATCTATTTTCTTAGTATTGCTCATTGTGGTCATGGGGAATTCACGCAATCGAAAAAGGAAACCGGAAAGGAAAGAGAAGCCTCAATAAACCATGGAAGAAGTTAGAGAAAAGAAAATATTGAACATGTGAAATCGAAGGCATTCCATGGAAACTCATCCAATTCCAACCGTAGATGATGCCACGGTCATTCCTACCCATCCACCTCAAGAAAAATGGAGAAATTCACTAGAGGGGCCCTCAATTTCAACAACATTTGATGAACAAGCACCCCATGGCACTAGTCAAGAAGTAAGACGTAGGTGCTCATCGGGGGATGTTTCAATTCCCACATCAAGTCAACCTCAGAATATGGTAGGGAATGACTTGTTGGGTAGTGGTTATACAAACGACAAAGTTAGAGAGGCATTGAATGAAGGATTTACAATGGAAGCTGAAGCAAATGTTATGGAGACCATCCAAGAGAAAGTCCAATTTCCCGCATCCAACTACCAACAAGAGAATGAAAGACAAGAGGCTCCTATTGAAACGCTGGAGCGTCCTGGTGATGTTGTACATGCTCCAGTTCCAACACCCTTACCTCCATTAGAAACTGCACATTGAAGAACTCCGAAACATATATAGGTTGATGAAACTCTCATTAGTTCACTTAAAGGTACGTTGTCTAAACGTGCTATTGCTTATCAAACTCGACAAATACTTGATAAATTTTTTTATTCTAAATGTGATGGGGACAAGTGCAAATTATTTTTATCATTGTTAAAATCTAGGTCTATGGTTGTTGTTAGAAGAATGTTAAGGATAAAGATGACCAAAAAGTTAGAACCAAGTTCTCATATTGTTAAAATTTTAGTAGATGCATTTAGTACAATTGGAAATAAATCTTGCTCAAAGGATCGCAATGCAGCTTGTTGCGTGTTGTCACAATTAATCATGAACAAAAACACTAGGGTACTTCGTTTTCTTAAACCTACCTCCAAAATTATTAATTTTAATGTGAAGACACTTCATAGGTATTGTGTTAGAAGAGAACAACTTGAAACTGCTCAAATAGATGTTTGGGCCTTCATTGGCAGGTTGCCACACTCTGATATGAAGCTCATTGATGCGGTAAAGGGATTAGTGCAATCTTTTTGGCATGACAGCACTAGACCTTCTTCCAACCAAAACTATGTATTAAAATTGAGAAGGGGTTCAAAGGATCGTGAACCACACATTAAAATTTTTCTTGATATGACATAAACAAAATTATATGAGAGATTTAGGAATGAACATAATGAATTTGACTTCGGCCAAAGATCCTTTGAAAAATGCAAACCATGGTATGTTAAAATAAACACAATTCGTAACACATGTCGTTGTCAATACCACATTGAGTATGGTTACTATTATGACACATATACATATATTTTTCGTGTATTGCATAACACTCTTGTGCATGAATGCTTAGCTACATTACCACCGATGTCATCTAGAGACTTTATTCATAGCATTTTGTGTAGCAGACCAAACGATTGCACATTTTATCAAAAAACTTGCATAGATGGGACATGCCTAGGGTGTGGTGGATTGGCATTATTGGAAAAATGCATACATGTGACCGATGAGCATGAACTTGGGAGGTAGGAGGTGAAATTGCAGTCATTCAAATATGTTATGTATGATATTGACGGAGGGAACGAAAGAAAAAAATACAATTGGTCACTTCTCAGGTTGTAATGATTTATTGGATACTATTTTTTCTTCAGATTTCAATTTCATATGTAAAAATCTATTGATATATGTCTTTATTGTTGATCTACCAGGTACAAGTTTGCGACTTCATGCAGGAATTCTTTGAAAATACACAATAGTATGTAAAGCATGTACATGTGGCTCGTTGGAAAGATGAGAAGTTTAGAACGTACAGGGATGCATTTCCTATTGGGACTATCCTGTCAGTGGTCGATTTTGCGGAAAACTACACTCTTCAACCGCAAAATGAGATTCAGAGTCAATACTATCACTCAGACCAAGTCAGCATAATTGTCCATATCACCTATAGACATGGGGAAGATAGTACTGAATACATCAGGGTTATATTGAAGGAGTATCACTTCTACATAAGTGATGACAGGTGTCACGACTTCGATTTTGTACAACACAGCTTTCAAATGTTCTACAATCACTTGAAGGATAACAATATACAGATGGAACAACATTGGATTTGGTCTAACGGTTGTGCAAGGCAATTAAAAAATGCCTATGTCTTCCAATGGTTGTGTATGCTCCAGAAAAGGCACAAGGTGCCACATATTTGGAACTATTTTGATACCGGACACGGAAAAGCTGAACATGATGGAGGAGGTGCGTGCATCAAGACTGCATTACGCAGGAAAGAATGAAGTTCACAAATGTATCACTCATCCGGGATGCAAAAACCATCGTTGAATGGTGTGCTTCAGTCATGGGGGAGGGAGAAAGAAGGCAGGACTTTTCCAATGCCCTTAAGTTTTTAAAAATTTAATATGATCATAAATAATTTGTTTCATCACTTGATGATGGCTAACGCCCCACAATGCATTTATTGCCATATGTGGAGGTCCAATGACACATTCATGAAGGTTGAGACTAAGAAGTTATCTTTAGGGCCTAAGGTTGTTGGTTCCCTCCTCTAAGCATGGTTAAGGACCTAAGTCTATGGTTTCCCTTCCATGATCATGGCCAAGGCATGAGTACCCATACGTGGATTAAAAAACATCTGATTGGAACCCGTATCCAACTAGGGTTTTTCTCATTAAGAGGCAAAGAAGATTTCGCATTAAAAGGTCAAATTCATAAAAAGTTTGCATGAGATTTTATGGACAATGCGCTCATGTCGGTCTATCCCAAACACACTTTCCAAAATTTACAACATTCAATTTTGTTGCTTGGTTTGGTTATTATGCCCAAGGATGAATTTTCCATCTCTCCTTGAGACACTTGACCTAAATGAAATTGGATGCTCATAATGAAAATTGTGCATTGAAAGGACATGTCATTAGTTGCAATACATCTATTCCGATAGGGCCATCCTCCCCATTCAATCATAGAGTTCGAACACATTTTCTCTGGAGTTTAAACTAGCCTAGAAATCATATCCATACATTGATAACTTGATAGATTGATAAATTGCGTAGACTTGGTACAACTTGATAAATTGCACAAGTTTCGTCATGGATTTGTTTTCTTTGGTTTTTCTCCCATCTAAGTAAACCATAATATCCACATCCTCATGCTCATTTTCATGCTCACTATCACCATCACCATCTCCATGTTCATTATCACTATCCCCAAACTCATTATTATTTTGTGGGATTTTCTCCTGTATAGCCATCTATAGGTGTCCCTGAAAGCCTTTGGGGTGTGAGTTTAAACAGGCCATAGAATGGTAGTCTTTGCTCGGATCGAAAAACCATCAACTCCATTGGATTCAAGGCATCGGGATAGTGCTAGGGGTGCCCCTCTCCTCTGGTCCCATGGCCCAGGTGTCATCTTTTAGGTCCATTTAGGAAAATAGGGTTTTGCTCAATAAGGGAGTGTGCAATATTTGCACATGGGGGTCAACTTTGAAAAATCATCGACCGGGGACTTATGGCTAACGTTCCCAACTGGAACCTTCCTAGACACACTTGCATGACTTCAAAAAACCCAATTTGTTACACGGTTGGAATTCTATGCCCCTGGTAGGTATCCAACAGGTGTCCCTGAAGGCCTTTTGGATGAGATATAGAACGAGCCATAGCATGACGATTGTGGCTCGGATTGACAAACTGTCGACTATGTTGGATTCAATACATAGGGATAGTGCTAGAGGTTCCCCTCTCCTCTGGTCCCATGGCCGAGGTGTTATCTTCTAGGTCCATTTAGGAAACTAGGGTTTTGCTCAGTAAGGTAGTGTACAATTTTTTCACATGGGGGTCAACTTTGCAAAATCATCGACCGGGACTTATGGATAGCATTCCCAGCTAGAACCTTCCTAGACACACTTGCATGAATTCCCGGAACCCAGTTTTGTTGCACGATTGGAATTCTATGCCCCTTGGTAGGTATCCAGCAGGTGTCCCTGAAGGCCTTTTGGATGCAAGATGGAATGAGCCATAGAATGACGATCGTGGCTCAGATCGACAAACCGTCGACTCCATTGGATTCAGTACATAGGGATAATTCTAGGGGTGCCCCTCTCCTCCCATGGCCTAGGTGTCATCTTCTAGGTCCATTTAGGAAACTAGGGTTTTGCTTAGTAAGGGAGTGTGCATTTTTTGCACATGGGGGTCAACTTTGCAAAATCATCGAACGAGGACTTATGGCTAGCGTTCCTAGCTGGAACCTTCCTAGACACACTTGCATTATGTCCCAGAACCCAGTTTTGTTGCATGGTTGGAATTCTATGCCCCCGGTAGGTATCCAACATGTGTCCCTAAAGGCCTTTTGGATGCGATATGGAACAACCCATAGAATGACGATTGTGGCTCGGATCGACAAACCGTCGAGTCCATTGGATTCAGGACATTGGGATATTTCTAGGGGTGCCCTTCTCCTCCGGTCCCATTGCCCATGTGTCATCTTCTAGGTCCATTTAGGAAACTAGGGTTTTGCTTACTAAGGGAGTGTGCAATTTTTGCACATGGGGGTCAACTTTGCAAAATCATCGACCGAGGACTTATGGCTAGTGTTCCCAGATGGAACCTTCCTAGACACACTTGCATGAATTCCAGGAACCCAGTTTTTTTGCACGGTTGGAATTCTATGCCCCCGGTAGGTATCCAACAGGTGTCCCTTAAGGCATTTTGACTGCGATATGGAATGAGCCATAGAATGACGACCGTGGTTCGGACCGAAAAACCGTAGAATTCGTTGGATTCAGAACATCGGGATAGTGCTAGGGGTGCCCCTCTCCTCTGGTCCCATGGCTCAGGTGTCACTTGTAGGTCCATTTTGGAAACTAGGGTTTTGCTCGGTAAGGGAGTGTGCAATTTTTGCACATGGGGGTCAACTTTGCAAAGTCATAGACCGGGGACTTATGGCTAGCATTCCCAGTTGGAACGTTCCTAGACACACTTGCAGGACTCCCAGAAACCCATTTTTGTTGCATGGTTTGAATTCTATGGCCCCGATAGGTATCCAACAAGTGTCCCTAAAGGCCTTTTGGATGCAAGATGGAATGAGCCATAGAATGACAATCGTGGCTCGGATCGACAAACCGTCAATTCCGTTGGATTCAAGACATTGGGATAGTTCTTGGAGTGCCCCTCCCCTCTGGTCCCATAGCTCGGGTGCAATATTGTAGGTCCATTTTGGAAACTAGGGTTTTGCTCAATAAGGGAGTGTGCAATTTTTGCACATGGGGGTCAAATTGGAAAAATCATCGACTGGGGACTTATAGCTAGCATTTTCAGGTAGAACCTTCCTAGACACACTTGCAGGACTCCCCAAAACCCAAGTTTTTTGCATGGTTGGAATTCTATGGCTTCGGTAGGTATCCAATAGGTGTCCCTGAAGGCCTTTGGGATGCGAGTTGGAACGAGCCATAGAATGATGAACATGGCTCGGATTGAAAAACCGCTGACTCCGTTGGATTCAAGACATCGAAATAGTGCTAGGGGTTCCCCTCTCCTCCGGTCCCATGGCCCAGGTGTCATCTTTTAGGTCCATTTTGGAAACTAGGGTTTTGCTCAGTAAGGGAGTGTGCAATTTTTGCACATAGGGGTCAATTTTGCAAAATGGTCGACCAGGGACTTAAGTCTAGTGTTATCAGCTAGAAACTTCCTAGATACACTTGCAAGACTTCTTGGAACCTATTTTTGTTTCACAGTTGGAATTCTATGCCCCCGGTTGTATCCAACATGTGTCCTTGAAGGCCTTTGGGATGCAAGCTAGAACGAGCCATAGAATGACGATCGTGGCTTGGATCGACAAACCGTCAACTTCATTGGATTCAAGACATCGAGATAGTGCTAGGGGTGCCCCTCTCCTCCTATACCATGGCCCAGGTATCATATTTTAGGTCCATTTTGGAAACTAGGGTTTTGCTTAGTAAGGGAATGTGCAATTTTTGCACATGGGGGTCAACTTTGAATTTTTTTTATTTTGATTCTAGAACTAGACATTCAAAGAGAGGAAATAAAACCTACCACACTACACCCTTGGTATATTTCTATGTCCTTAGTGTGCCATATCATTTAACAACGCATTAGTGTTCCACTATATTTGCATTTTGAGTAATTAATTACATTTTTAAGAATTCAAAGTTCCAAATAAAAAATGGAGGAGATGTTTCATCGATGATATCCCTCTAATCCTTGCTAGCTTTGTTAGATCAAATTCACAATGAGCATTTGCCATCAAGTTATGGGGGAATTCTTCCCAAATCACAATCAACAACCATTGCATCATCGTTTGTATCAATAAAGTACATTCAATTTTAAATACATTTTCATGAGGATAATCCATCCTTTTTACAAACATAGGACCATGGACATCTTATTTTCCTTCATCAAAACAACATTATCAAGGAAGATAATTAAACTAGTTAGGTATTTCATGTTCCATGGATTCTGTATGACTACTTTTGCATTATGACAAGTGGAAAATGGACACATGAAAGAGGTAAAGCACAAACCAGGGTCTTACATACTAGGGTTTAGTAAGGATAGGGTTTATATCTTCAACAATTTTATGAGAGTGAATTCATGACCAGCTATTGGTTAGCATATTAGAACAAACTAGGGTCTTACAAACTAGGGTATATTTGCTACATATATTTGACCATATGTACATGAAGGCCCAATGAATTTTATTACACTTTAGTTATGAATTCCTTGCCATTGTACTTGATACTTTGCCATTGTTTTTAGCATGCTAGATTAGGCACACTTCAACCGAAATTCATAGATGTTCATGTACGTATCGTTTGATGAAATACGGTAGCATTGATGAAATGTGTAGCATCTATTAGACTTCCTCTTAGTTTGTGAAAATGTCATAGGCTTACATTGATGATATGAATAGCATGTTACTATTATGACAGAGGTTATTCAAACATATTTTGACTTATTTTGTTAACTTTTTTTTCCTTGCAACATATTTTCCTTGCAACCATTATCCTAATTAATGGTTATGAACCCTTGGAGTTGACAAAAAACACAATTTTAAATTAGATATCAAATTAGCATGCATGTGCTAAGTTCATTGAATTGTTGAAAGATATTATTAGTTTTTTCCATTAAGATAATGTTTTCATAACACAATGGTGAGATGTTACTTGATCAATGCAATAGATGTAAGAGAATAAATATTGCTTAAAATGTAATTATATAAATTTCAATAGCATAATTTATCAATTTGTGGAAGAGATAAATCATCACAAGCACAAGTGGAAACTCAAGAAAAATATGGAATATATTGTATCATGCATTGATAGCCGAATGTTTATAATACAAAATATGGCAAAGTAGCCGGCCCTCAAATGTCCTGTCAATTTACATGTATCCCTATGTACAACAATGTGTACATGTATGTCAATGTACATATATCACTTTAATGCGCGCACATTTTGGAATCCTATCCTACATGTTAATTGACATGGCAGGGTCGAAGTTCGCCCATGCCTAGTTCTAAGAAACACGCACGTGTTTTCAATTTGCTAAATTCTAGCACGTTTTGCGAATGCAAGATTACACCTAAAGGGTCCCTCAACTTCGTGCGAGGGCCCAAGAGCAATGCGAGATTTCTTTAGAACTTTCATCTTTTTAAGACGATAATAGATCCATAAGCAATCAACTTATGGCCCATCTCTTTCATCAACATAGATGCTTATTGTGGAATCCAAATTTAATTATATATTCAATTAGTCTTTTAATGTTGAGTTCAAAATTCTATTTAATGAGTCTAAGTTCAAAACTCCTTGTCCCTATTCTAGTTTGGTTTGCAATCTTGGTTTGTTTCCTTGCCTTCACAAGACCAAATCTCAACAAAAATTAGATATCAGTATTACTATTTAATTTATATTTTATTTCTTATCTATCTATCTATATATATATATATATATATATGGGGATTACCCAGTGCCTAGCATCTTGGCAAGTTCAAATGCAAAAAATAACCCCACGTTGTCTCACCGAGTCTACACATAGAGGGGAACTCCATAAGTTCTCGACCCAGATCAACTCCCTTTTCCAAACTCCACATCTGTTCTAGGGTTTTCCCATAGACACTTGATAGAGACACTCCTGTTTCAAAGTGTCTCTATCAAGTGTCTATGGGAAAACCCTAAAAACCCAGAGCCTAGCCTAAAAACCCTAGTTTTGAAGCCAAATAATTATACACTTATATGCAAAGTTTCTGACATGTATATAGCAAGGGTGCATACAACTAAAAACAAATCAAGTGCAATCCATATATGACCCAAAACACATAAACAAAGAGGCCAAATGGACTAGAATCTAATGAGCATGATGGAGACAATGGTGACAATGAGCACAATGATGACGATGGTGATAATGGGCGTGAGGATAGATATGGTGACAGTGACAATGAGAAAAAGTGCATTAGGTTGATGGTGGATGACGAATGATTGATGGGGACAAGGATGGTGGCACCATGATCAAGAGGATGATGAGGCTTGATGGTGAATGTGGTAGTGGGCATGGTGTTGGTGACAATGTTGTCATGATAGTGGAGTTCAACATTAATATGGTAACCCTAGAGCTTGGATCCTATCCTAGAAACACGAGAGCCTATCCTAAAAACCCTAGTTGGTAGCGTAAACCCTTGCTTGTATTCTAATCACAATGAAACCCTATTATGTAGCCTAATCCATTTCCTAAATTATAATACATATAAAAAGCAAATCATTTTCATTGTACATATATATTCATGTGCATACATTTGAATCCAAATCATTGTACACATATATAGAACAAAACTATAACAAAACTATATATATCCATGAGATAAAACCATAGTGGAACAAAACTCGAACAAATATATAAATTTTTAGGAAAATAGTGGAACATGGTTCCCAATGTACATATGATGGAAACTTGTGCTCTATACAAAATCCGACAACTCGTGTCGTAGATCCAAAATACATGGCAACTCGTGCCCTATACAAAATCCGACAACTCATGTCGTAGATCCAAAATACATGGCAACCCGTACTGTAGATACAAAGTACATGGAAACTGGTGTCCAAAGGTGCCACATCGTGGCTAATGTACATAACATGGTGTGTCAAGCATTGTGACCACCTCGGTCACTCCCAGGCGCATCTCCAAAATTCATCTTCCTCTTCTTGGAGCTAGTAGTATCTCGGTTCTTCTTCCGTCTAGGAGTAGACTGTCTCTCCACGCTCTGAAACAAATGATATAAGATACCATCATTTTCAAGCATTTGTAACATTTACCACATTTATAAAATGAATGTACAATTCAAATCTTAAATAAATCACCATTGATGCGAGTGGTAGATGAGAGGAAGGTGTCCTAGATCTGCTGAGCCTCTCAGCAATTCCACCCTACAACATTTACGGAAATCATTTCATTGAAAATTAATAATTGCTTAAATTAATTTTGGTTAATGCATCAAAACATTTTCATAAATTAAATTGATTCTCACCGTGAACACCTCCAACAATGGACATGGCTGGGCTTCTGGGATAGCAGGTGGAGCAGTTGGCTGGATGACCTGCTCCGATGCAGTCATGGGGGGGGGGATGTAGATGCAACAACTATGGGTGCAACCACTGTAGATACATGGGAATATAATGGAATAGTTGTTTCCACAATAGTGGCGGGAACTGGAGATGATATGGTGGAAGAGGACATGGTGGTATGGGGTGGAGGAGGACGTCGTGGATGATGAACCCCTATCAGCTGTACAATAGGGGGTATCGACCCAAAAGGGATAGGGGGGATGTTGAGGTATGGTGAATGGGAGGGCGGTCGTGGATAGAGGGAGGAGGATGGATAAAAGGGAGGTTGTGGACGAAGGGGGGAAGTTGGATGGAAGGGGGGGCATGGACGAATGGGGGAGGATGGATAGATGGGGGGGCGTGGATGAATGGGAGAGGATGTATAGATGGGGGGGCATGGATGAACGGGAGAGGATGGAAGGAGGAGGGAGTATGGATGGAGAGGAGAGGGTGGATGGAAGGGAGGGGGTGGACGGAGGGAGGGTTTTGGATGGAAGCGAGGGGGGCGAATCATGGGACTAAAGTGGCTTGCAGCTGTTGGCGGACCCTGCATACAAATTTGTAATATCACAATTTAGTAAACAAAAATCAAATTAGACCATAGTATGTCGTAACGTTTCAAATTAAAAGTTTTCTTTTAACTACACATTGTACCTATGTATATGGTGATCTTCCGACCCCTGGCGGAGATGGCTGATCAACGTAGTCCATGCATACCCGTGGACACCAAAATGCATGCACGTTATAAACATATTAAACAAGTAATTATTTAGTCAATCAAAATATTAAAAAATATTGTATGAACTATCATCATGTATGTCATAAATATAAATACATAAAAATAGAAATTCCATAAGTAATAACAATATTATGTGGGGTACTGAAAATACCTCCGTGTGAGGTACCACAATTTTAGTTGTAGTTGCCATTGCTGCATCCAGGTTGGGAGATGTTGCGTTCTCCCATGATGGCGTCTCAGCTCTAAATAGATGTACATTGAAATAATAGTTTAATTCAATCACAAATAATTTAAAATTACTTTACAAATTATCAAGTGATGATTGAAAACACATGAAAAAAAGTGCTAACCTACTCCATATAGCAGCCCTCGATCCGGACAGGGCAAGTGTTCTCGCAATGGGGATAAATATGTGGCATTGTCCTCGTCGAACTAGAAGGCCCAACATGGCTACCACCAGTGACAGGTCTATCCTGACTCTATCCTGAAGGCCCTGCACCTGTGTCTCTATCATGGTCAGCCTGTCTCTCCACTATAGTAGCTACTACAAAGGTAGTGTGTCTAAGCAGCCCCCGTGCAATACTCCTCATCACTCCCTTGATCTGATCAAGTTTGTGGGGTAACTAAGGAGGCTTGGGGGAGGGGTTGGGATCGTGCCTAGGAGATGGTGGCCCTCTTAGTGGGTTCGTCCTAGCAGCAGGTCGATCTTGGGAAGAGCCATGCCCAACACCCTGGAACTCGGTTATGTCAAAATAGTTGACATGTAAATCGAGCGCAAACTCATCCCACATTTTCCGAAGGAAGTACTGTGGAACCTACCTATTATTGCAGGGAGGTTTATTGTAAACCATAAACCACCTATGCATCCAATTGTCTCTCCATGGTTGGAAATGACACCAATCCATGCAGACACGTGGCTTTCTAATCTTCGGTGGTTGTTGTGTTCTTGGATTGGTGAGCATACTGTACAATTGCGCCTTTGTAATATTCAAATCTTTTATTTCCTCCTTGGAAATGCTCATGGAATAATGCTCCTGCATTGTAGCTCTATATTTAGTCATGTCAGTCAATTGGCGATGTGCATGGATGAGGGAGTCAATTGAGCTCTCAATTGAGGTGGCAAGGGACACTCGAGATGGTTCACCTGTGTTTCTTAGATCTCGAGTGTGCACTCTCATTTCATTTACATAATGGTTCAAGTCATCTTGGTCGAAATTTGGTTGGGGGTTTTGATTTTCTTGGGCATTTGGATTTTGTTGAGGGTTTTCATTGGCTCCAAGATTAGTGTTTTCTTGTGTTCCACCGGACTCCATGTTAACATTTTTTTCATTCATTGTGTGGTTTTACACTCTGCAATTGAAAATTTCTCTATTTTTTTAATAATTTGAGGATTATTACAAATTTAATAAACAAAAAACAATGAATAAAATGACAAACAACATGGAATTTACCTATCCAATGCAATTGGTGGATGGATGAAGATGGTTTTTGAAAGGAAATGGTGAAGTTGGTTGGTTGTATCTCCACGCACGCGGTGGTTGATTCACGCTCGACCGGAATGGAAACAATGAAAACAAATCTGGTTTTTTTAATTACCTTAACAGGGGCGTGTGTGCGCATTTGTGAGTGCACGTGCTAGGAACGCACATGCGCCCCAGTTTGGTACAGAACCTAATGGCACGTGCATGCTTCCTTAGGTGTGTGCGCGGGTTTTTTTTTTCCTCGATAGCGCGGTCTTGTTGCAACACTTTTGGGGAGCAACTTTGTGCGCTCACCCGTAACAATACATAAATCTGAATAAAACAATTGGCATTTTAAACTCCCAAAAAACCTTATCTCCAAGAGCTTTAATTTCTCTAATACCAATTGATATTGATGTAACAATGCATAAATGTGAGTAAGAGAGTTGGCATTTTAAACTCCCAAAAACCTTATCTCCAAGAGATTTAATTTCTCAGATACCAATTGAAATTGATGTAGTTGCGTTTGCCATGAGAAAATAGAGAAACAATGAAAACAACTTTTAGAAATTTTTGGGCAAACCCATGACCCTAATCGATGACATTATTTATATATTAAAGATTAACCATTCAACGATCAATAAATATTTACATGGTACTGAGATTATTCCATGGAATACATGCAAAACAGCTCAATAAAAACCAAAACAACTCAACTAAGCCCACATAACATATCACTATGTGTTTTACTTACAAGCCTAACCTGCTCACGTTCATGTCATCTATGGAAATCGTACTTATCACCTGCTCACGTTCACGTCATCAATAGAATTTAATTTATAGTCGCGAGCAGAATTAATGTTAAGTAGCTTTGAATCATTTTACATGAAACACATGCAGGCCATCAATGGTAAGATGAGATCAAGCGGGATTAATAATTTTGCCGAATTCATACAACGTGGAATGTCATTCACATTCACTTCCAAAATTTTCAGTGAAATTAATTATATTGCGTACCATTCGTTCAACAAATCCATTAAATACAACAAACATGATCGCTCAACTATCGTCAAATTAGCAGTTGGATTGGTTGGACATACACATACTCACTATAATCATGAAAATCTGTAGCTGGATCATTAATTATATTGCATCATATTCTTCTTA
Organism: Larix kaempferi; assembly: GCA_027924585.1. NCBI lineage: Eukaryota > Viridiplantae > Streptophyta > Pinopsida > Pinales > Pinaceae > Larix > Larix kaempferi. The sequence goes on from BSBM01000727.1 coordinate 11,112,604, forward strand.
CTCACCCACTGCAATGCACCATGTATGACGATGGGACAAACACGGGGGATTCACTATGGGGCCAATACAATACCACGTTCGTTCATATTGGGGGTATTAATTAAACATGAAAACCCAAATATTATATTGCTTATATATCAAGGGGCATTAGGGTTTTTTTATTTAATAAAGCAATACATAAATACTCTAGGGTATATTTTATAGGGGTGGGCTCACAAGTGGCTCACAAATATATGCCTCATTGTCTCGGTTTACAGAGTCGTAGTAAATCGCGTTGCTTGAGTCGTAGTAAATCGCGTAGCTTGAGGCCAGGCACATGCCGGGTTTTTGTGGGTGGATCGTTGGGTTATGGATGAGGTATGCCTGTTTCCCCTCGGCCAACTCAAACTGGAACGAATTTAACCGGTCTTCGACATGCCCGTCCTATGAGGCGAGTCATTGGTGGGCAGAAAGCTAGGCCAAGTCCGGCGTCTGCGACTGCCACTCCTAGACTTGTCGGTAATGATGATGTGAAGCAAGCAATGGACATATTGAGCAAGCGGGCGGAGGAGACCGGGTTTGCAGAAGGGCCTGGTGGGCATGGTGGGACTGGAAGAGGAAGGAGTAGAGGTAGAGGTTCTATGCAGGGTAGGGGATGAGGTCAGGGCTAGGGCCGAGGCCGTGGAAGTGGCCGATGTGATACAGGGAATAATTATGTAGTTGATGATACCGGGGACCTGTTCCTTGGGGATGATGCATATGGTGATCAGTTGGTGAAGTGGATTGGGGAGGAGAAGTGGAACCAGATTGCCAAGGCGATTGATACTGTTAGTGGAGACATTGTTCCAGATCCAACAGAAGATATCTAGGAGGATGCTTTGCATACAAATATGCTGGTAAGTTTGATACTTAACTGCAGACGGCATTTTTCTTCATTAATTAACCTTTACCTGTGTCGTGCTACAACGCATTGAGTGTAAGGCTGTAAGCACCTTTGCCATTTTTCAAGATTACTGGACACCCCTGGTTTGATGAGAACACAAACTGATAGGATTGGATACCCATGTACACACACTGGCCCAAATCTAAACTATATACCGAGCATCCACATACAACATACAAAGGGATGTTTTAACTAAATTGCATTGATATAATAATATACCATTAAAGTTGATTGAAAGTGAAAACAATTATTTCATTATAGGTTGATTAGCCCTCCTTGCTTCTTCACTTGTAGACATGTTGGAATTTGTTTGACATGTAAGTTTTTGGGACAAAGCTGAGCGAGCTAAGAATGGTATTTTAAACATAGTAATATATTGCCCACATTTTTCAAGGGAGCATGCCATGATGGGATTGGAATCTGGATAACCAGACATAGTGAATTCTTGTGTTAAAGGTGGCAACCTTCTTGAGTAGAAGGCTCAATGTTCATAGTCAGATGGGAAGCTCAAAATTAATATGTGGTTGATGAAGGTAATAACTTATGAGGATATTCCATTAGTATTTGAGGACTTCTCTACTTGAGTGTTGTCTATCCATGTACCTGTCATGTTGGTGTCCTGGAATTTGGTTGAGCTGGTGACAAATGTCTTCCCTTACTGTGTTTGATCTTGCACATGGAGACCTGTTATTCTCAATGTATAAGAATTTTATGTAAATCACATTAAGAGGCATGACTATTCTTATCACCATCTCCATACCTTCCTTGAGAAGCTTCCACATTCATCCCGAAGGTGATTACATTGAAGATTGAATGATGACAATGTTAGAGTATGGTTTGCTTACAAATTAAGCTAATGCCAAGATTGCTTTCTTCTTAAGCTGACTTAGCTTAGAAGTTAAGCATTTACCCTTGAAGGCCTATTTATAACACTCCAAAAGAAGAAAGCATCACCAAATCAAATGCTCCGTAAGCCTGTTATTAGATAAAATCAACACTTATCATCAAACTTTGTTACAATGCCTTTGTGGTGCGATAGTCAGCCTAAATATCATCTTTTTCTTGGGATCCATCTCAGCATATTAGGAGCGCTCCCTGGAGCTAAATTAATGTGTGAGTTAGCAAGTCCAAATCAATGTTCTAATGATAAGAACTATAGCATCCACAACAGTACTTGATAAGATTGTATTTAGTGCTTGAAGAGTTATTTTCAAGGGTGAGACTACATAAATTTTGACCTTTATCCCAAGAGGGAATTTGCACATGATTGAGGAGTAATTTAGAGTAAGAGGGTTGCTTTCCTTATAAAGCATGTTGCTAAATGTAGCATATCAGGGCATTGCCATATCTGCTGCTAATTTTATGGCTAGGAGGGTGTTGCTCTGTCCCATATTTAGCATTGTTGTGGGCTTAATTTAACATGAAGATAAGGTACGGTTTGAAGGATAAAAATAAACGTGCTAATAATGGATCAAAAGCTGATTTGTTGATGCTATATTTAGTTGTATACAGATATTAGAATAATGGTATTTTGTAAGAAAAGCTTCAACTATATTTAGAACTTCAATTAATATAAATATAACAATAACAATAAAACTAAAATACATATCCCAACCAAGGGACATGACCTAACTAAGGGAGATGAACCTTCACCTTTGTGACTAGTCAATGCATATGAGTACACTATCACAAGGCATTGTATCAATCATCTCAAGACTCATATATGATTCATTATCCCATTAAATATTTAATTGTCCTATGTGGATTTCAACTCATTGTCCTTCCTATGTTGGATATTCAGTTAATGAATTGTTGTTCATTACAAGAACCAGGTTTTGTTGTTGTCATAAAGGGGTATAGGGAGGATGTTGGATTTTGAAGGTACAAATCAACATTAAGTGCTTTTTCTATGTGGCCCTAAAATCAAACTTAGAAGGAATCATTTCGGGACTAAGTGTGGTCATGAATAAGATCTATTATTTATGGCATGGTGCGGCATATTTGGAAATGCTTTTGAGAGTATCAATTTGGCCAAGAAAGGGGTTGCTTTTCTTGAGGAGAAATACATGCACGATTAGATCTGGCGATGCCTAAATTCATAGTACATCCATCTTTAGAAAAACAAGCTAATTTTGGAAGAAGACCCTATATTTAGAGCACATCCACAAGCATAAAAGGGGGAGCAAGCAAGAGGATTGATCATTAGTATTATTATTCTCTCTCCTTCAGCATCCATGCCTTATTGTCTTTCTATTGACCAATCATCTTAGTCTGTAACAGCAGTTTGATAGCTTGACGAGTTAACAATGTCTTGACTCTCGAGTAGTGACTCTAGTCTACGTCACCTTTTGTCCTTTGAGAAAATAGTGTGTCACTAGATTATTTGAGAGGTTTGCATGAAAAGCATGAGAACTGGATCTTCCCTGCTCAATGTGGAAATCGTGGGTTGTTGTCTGTGAGCCAATTACCTCTTGATATTGATAGGTCTCTACACCCTGAGATCAAGGACTGCACATTTCTTTTGCAAGGAGAAAATGTGCATGCCAGTATTCAGAAGGTAAGCCAATACTGATCTATGTAATATTCATAACCAGTTTGGTTTCTAACGCTGCTATATACTTTATAATTCTAATTGACTACTTCTAATGCAAACATGTCAACTTCAGGTTCCAGCCTTAGTGTTGGATTGTGAGCCCAACATTGACTTTAGCAGAGACATTGAAGCAAAGCAAGGGTAATACTTTTTTCACTGATTTGGTTTTTACACATACATTATGGAATAACATTCTGACATAAAGAAAAAACAGTCTGTTGACCTCTTTAGGAATTGAATTTCTTGATACTAAATATGTTTAACGTAGGTGTTTTCTTGCATATTTGGTTTGGTGATCCCAAATATAAATGGTTGAGGAATATTTTTGTCCTGTTATGTTTGTCTTACTCACAACTAGTAGACATAATGGAGTGCCATACACATGGGCATGACTAGTATATCTTGTTTTATCGAAGTGTCATGCCCTGGGTTGTATACCATGACATGAAGCAGTGCTTAGTCATTGTAAAATTAAGCTTCATCTGGTGATGAGAAGTAGAGGAAGTTGTTAAGCAAGCTCTTGGAATATGGCCCTGATGGAATTTTATGATCCATTCAATTTGTTATATGTGATACCACAATTCTTTATCCAATGCATCATGTATTTCATAGTAAATCTACATATAAACGAACATTAATATCATCATATCCAGGAGTGAAAGGGCAGGCAAAGAATGGCCATGCCAGATCCCTTTAGGTTGGCTTTGGCTCCAACTTGAAGAGAATATATATTCTTTCCAAAGATAGCAGTCTTATCTGAAATCTTGATTGTTCTTCTTGTATCTGATTTAAATGTAAAAACACTTCCTAGGTTGAACTGAGTATTTTCCTTATGAAAAGTTGCTCTACAACATCATCTCTAGAATAAAGACATGGTTGTCAGTCTGATCACATTCCACATACTCGAAACTAGCTGTCACATAATCCATTTGTCCCCAAACCTCTTTTTGTTGAAGGGTTGAAATAGAAAGAACAATACAACCCAAGCCCAAAACGATTTGGTAACTTTGCAATTCCACATTACACCAACATCTATCTTTAAAGTTTAAATCTAGCTCAAATAAGATTCTTAGTGATGTGGCTCAAGGATGTTAGTTATGACCAAACTCCCAAGTACTTGTCTTAAAATAAGAGTGAGACTTCTAGATACCATGACACTTCTTAACCCACCACGTTAGTATATTTTGAAGTCATTTTTAGAGAACATCGTGGCCTTCAGCATTCAAAATTAACTAAAACATTTATTCATCGAGGATCATCTTGCAAATTAGTAAAAGTATGTAGGTCAACCACCTGAAGTTGTTGAGGCTGATTACGAGCTGTATAGGATAACCACATAGCTGTGTCCTTGTCCCACAATTCTCACGAGTATACAATTCTTACTTCCCCAAGTACTTTTTTGCAATGATAGGAATCAACCCAAATTGCCCTTTTTCATTGATAAAGTTTAAAGTGATTCTATGAACAAGTACCATCCTTGTCTGGCAGGTGTAATGTCAATTTACTAATAGTTGTGTCCTTGTCCCAGAATTTATTTACGTATAGAAGTTTCCCTTTCTTCTTCCTTGATTTAACTTGAAATCCTGTCTAGTCTATACTGTAAGTAGCATAATTTTGAATAGACACAACTTCAGGTCTTGGAATATCACTGTATGTTTTTCTAGATGTATAAAAAAGTTGGAGATACCAATTTGATGACACAACATGAGAATCTTCCATAAACAGATGCAAACCTTCCCAAAACTTCTTCCTTTGGATTTTTTGCTTCATTGTTCTATTTTTAATTAGGTCTGCATCTCCAACGCCTTTACTCTGTTTTGATTTTGTTGATTTTCCTTTCCTTTTTTATATATTCTTATTTCCCATCTATTTTTCATAATTTTTTGGATGGCTCCTTTATCTTTTTCATCTTCCATGGATACATGCATGATTAAATTCCTCAAGTTTTTCATTTTTTATTCCACCTCTTATTTCTAGTTCTCATCTCGAGATCCATTTTCCAACATTTACTTTGCTAGTTTGATGGTCCAGTTACTATGGTTTTGATGTGTCTTAGTGGATATTTTAAATCAATAATAACATTGACCATCTAGGACATCTTTTATATGAAAATTGACGTCCAATGTAGTCTTGTAATGACTCCTAACATGTGCCTATTTTGGACTTGCAATAAGATCAATAAGATCTTTCCGATGATCTTATTTGGGAACTTACATTACCCCTATTCTAAATATTATTTTAACATTTCTTAGGACATGAATCCCATGAGAATCTCTTTGCTATGACTTACAAGATGAAAGGGTCTAACCCTACAATTTTATTTTCTCGTCAGTGGCCAAATAAGGTACCAAAGAGGTTTGTCCTCTTTTTCCCATTGCATTGATAAGGCTCAAGAAACCAAAGAAAAACACAAAGCCTTGGAGTTGACAACTAAAGGGAAGAAAACACAACATGGTTTGAACTCTTAGAACTAAACAATAACAAGTAAACTAAAAGAGGGTTACAAAATCTATAAAAAACAATGAGCCACCTATAGGTGGAAAGAAACCTCATACAAGATTTCACTAGATAAACAACATGACATACCTTTAAAAGTTGATTAATATTCAGAAGAATTGGCCATAGTGCTAAACTATCAATGAATGCTAGACCTAACCTTTTGGATGAACTCTACTCTAAAATTGAATTAGAATACTTCCAACCAAAGAAAAAAGAAGAGGTCAAAGGAGTGTTCTGTGCTATCCAAAATAATATATTTAATGCCTTCCTATGCCCTACTTTGAACTGCAATATTCAAGTTCCAAAGGTTGGGCCAAAGGATTGACATTGGTGTGAGCTGGATTGGCACTTATATCCTTTCTATCATCTTCTCCTTGACACCCTAAGATACGTGTTTAAGCTCCATCCATACATGTGCCTATTGCCCCTTTATCTCCCTTGGTTTTTAATGGTGTTCGCTCCATAGAACTGATACTGATTTAATGGGTTTGCTTTGATGTAGCCATTAAAGTAGAAATAATTTGTTGGCATTTATCATCATGGATACTCAAAGCCTCAAACTAAGGGCTTGACCCTTTTGTTATCGCTTTTAAGTTTCCACAAATGGCTTTATTGATATAAACACTGACAAGAGTTAGCATGTTGCTTAAATTGTAATTGTATTAGAAAGAATGCAATGATTGGCATTAATAATGAAATGGTTTACTTATGTATTTTATTTTACAATCAATGCAAATGAATGCTGGTAATTATATGCAGAAACTATCATCATAATAATTGAGTTCATAAAGTGTTGTTTGGTTGCAATAATTCTTGGGGGCCATAAATATGCATATTAGTTAGAGTTTATATAAGAGTTAACATAGCTTGCCCCTGATTAAATGAGAATTTGTAGTCTTTGCTTCTGAAATTTAGCCCTTTAAATGTTCATATAGAAATTGTTTTTCTTGTTGTAACTTGTAATTGCATCAATTCTAATAAATTGTCGTCTTTTATACATAGTTACTAATGGTAATGGGTTGAATTACGAATATCTCCATCATAAAGCATATCACATAGAAGCAAACCCCTGCAATCTTTTTGAATTGATCCATATAATACTTGCCAATTGGCAATTTGTATTTATTTGGATACAATTCTTCTTTTGTGTGTGGGATTTTTTTGTATGTCCTTTCCATTGTTGAATATCTTATTGTTAGAAAATTTGAAGGATTATTTTTAGTGAGAGTCCCTTTATCTGCACCATCTGGTTGATGGTGAGATTGTCACTTGAGTTGCACACCCCTGGAATGTTGACATAAATAATGATGTTGATAATATAATTACATATATTGTATCTTAGAACTAATCACAATGGAAACCTAAATCCCTGTGATGAACATATTCACACAAGGCAGTGGCTTATAGAGCACATATTTTCCTTCCAAAGGTGGAAAGTTGTAGTTGTATTTCATTTAGGTTGGTATTGAAATTATAGAACCCCGTATGTGTTCCTCCAACAATAGGATGTTGGAGCTATAAATTTTTAAGTTTTACCAATGGCACCTAGCTTGCATCTTTTGATGCAATTTTGGAGCACTTTTACTCTTTAAAAAAATAGAATCAAAGAGTTGTATGTCCAATTTCATTTACAACACATAATTGTGATCTGTAAGAAGCAATAAAACATGTCTATTTTTGCATGTTTGTGGCTCTAGGAGAGTGCTTTCCCCATCACACCATAGTGGATTTTTGGGGTTTATATTTAGCAACATATTTTTATTTTGATAGCCATTTTGGGGTCACACTTTCCCCTTGCATGCACCCTGGATTTTGCAAAGAGGAGATCCGGTTATTGTGGTTGTTTTTTATTCTGAGACCATGCTGCTACCCTACATAGATCTTTGTGTTTTGTTGATTAGGACTATTAAAACCCACTACACTACTTAGCATTCTAAAGGAAAATCATAATGGTTGACTTAGGACTATGCTAACCAACCATGGAGGACTACTCGTTAAGCTGACCATCACTTTCTCATATTAGGCAATGGATTTTTGGTCGCATTTTCAATGTTCAACAGATTGTGAACATATTATGAGCTTTTAAATTAGAGCTCATTGATGATTCCAGAGTCCAGTCTGTCAATGAAAATGCAAATGTAAAGGTTAAAATAACCATCTTAGTGATTTTATTAATCCCTAATTTCGAGAACATATGTTTCAAAAAAGTTGACCTGATTGAGATTATTGAATTCAACAAACTAAATTTTTAAGGTCTTGATAACATATATAGTAACTCAAAAAACTCTCTCCAGTACACAATATCCAATAATTATACTTCCTAGATATTTAAATTGTTCTAATGCTACCACTCTTGACGCAGAAAAACTTTCTTACATTTTTCATAGTTGCAAGCTCATTTCAACAACACAAATTTCAGAAAGAACTTATCAATGGATCAGAACTTTTACAGTGTATGTAGGAAAATGCTTGTGGCTTAGGCATATTAGTTGTGTTTTATTAAAGAGGACATCCGAACTACAACTCAAGTGGATGATGTGTGTCCCTAAACACATAAACACAATTCTATACATCATACCTGCAGTGGCCCTAAATGCCAAAATAGAGTACCTATCCTAGTTTAGAGTCTAGACACTCAGATAACATCCTTGTTTAAAGTACCTACTTTAGCAATACTATGACTTTGACATTCCTATAGTTTGTGATTGGGAATAGTCTGAAACCGACATATGTTATCAAGTTTGTTGGTAGAAGGGAGTAGGATTAGGAGATGGAAGCAGGAACAAGAGTAGGAGTAGGAAGCACATTTTTCAAAAGCTTCCAGGAGTGGAGCTTTTTGGGAGCATTTTTATATAATTAAAAGTTCAAGCTTAAATTGGCATATAACATTTACAAAATAGGACATCATTGTTAACATTGAATTTACCCTTGGAGAATGTTGGACTTCTTCTTAGTCCATCCTGGTTGTTCGGCATCGACAATTCATGAACACGTTCTTAGTCGGTTCTATGGCCATGATCCTTTACACCAGAGCTGTTAGATTTCAATTCCAAAGTTTTAGTTACATTACAGAGTTTGAATTTAAGAGATCAGTGTTTCCAGGGGGATGGTACAGGATTGTGCTATTTTTAACAAGTTTTCAGTGGTTCTGTCTATATTTGTTCATGATGGAAAACATCAGTTTTGCTCAAATTCCTATGTTTGTGGCGGTCACTGCTATTTTAAACAAGTGACATGTGGCATATTTTGATGGTTTAGTGGACTTCTCTTTGGTTTGGTGCAGTTCTGTTTGTTGGAGTCCTGAAAACTGTTGTCTGCTGAATTTTGGATGGATGTGAAATTCTATTTTCCTCAAATGAGGTTTGATGAGGTTGGAACCTATCTAAAAGATCCTGAAATAATTAATGATTTTATTAAAAAATTAAGTAAAAGGGTAGACCATTTGGTCATATTACAACCCTAAAAAAGTGACGAACAACAACCTTTTCCAATTCTAGGCATGCCTCAGTCCCCAAGCATTCCTTAAACAATAGTTACGGGCACATAAACAGTGGTAGATAAGACTATTTCTCAGATAAGATGTATATACTATTTGAATTCCTTTACGGTGTGCATGTTTCCTGTGACTATGATTGATGTAGGATCATTTGACAAATGTCAATGAAACTTGAACGATAAATTCTCTCAATTGGGGAAATATCCTTAGTATAGCTAGCGTGCTAGTTTATGGGAATTATATTGATTTTTCCTTATCGATAATGAAGCTTCAGCGAGACCTTGTCTGATGTGAGGCAACCTTATTAGTATATCCAATGTGCCATTTTAGGACAGTTAATTTAGTGTTTCCTTATTCTCATTATATGTTAGTTTATCTTCTTTTTCCATTTGTCTACTTGAGATGAGGACAAGATGAGTTGCCTTGAGATCACTCATCCAAGTAGAGCTCCTACCTTCTATGGGTGTTTCATGTATCATTGTAATCATTATTTTGAGGTGAAAGAGAGGAAAGTAGCTTGATGTATATAATTGATGGTTGTTGGTTTGTGATTGTAGAATTCTTACTTTTCATATTTATAGTTTGTCACTTGTTGGATAGATCCAATATTCAGATATGCAATGTCTACACTCTTCATCTATACTCCCATGCTTTTAGTTTTTGGAAATCAAAATATTTGGTTGATGTTTTTTAATGTTTTAAGTTTCATCTATAAAGTAAAATCTTTGAGTGAAGACTAGAGAGCTGTTACTATGAATTAAAATTAACAAGTTTGTCTATTTTATTGGAAAATGTATTGTCTCCACAAGATTTTTTTTATCAATTTCTTAATTTCTAGTTTACTGTATATTTCATTATTTCTTGAGTATATTTTCTCCACATTTTGCAGAGACACTCTAAAGTGTCCATGTTTTGATATTTTCTTTTTCAGGCACCCGAGACATGGAAGGATTCGACATTTTGTCCAAGTGGCCATTTATAAGTACTCTAGGTTAGTAAGCAACATAAATGTCCCATGTTGGAAGGTGCCATATGCATGTATTGACTAGAATATCCCATAAGAAAAGTGATTCACAAATTTAATTTTTTTTTAGAGTATATATTATTGCAGCATACAAATTCTGAGAATTTCATGACATACAAGTTAGAGTTCAGGATGCACAATGAAATTGTACCTAGTAATTGCCATCCTAATCCATGTCCCGATCTTCATAATCTTCATCAGCATCACCTTCATAGATTAATTTATAGATATGGATTTTGGATATTTAGATGTCTCTTTTACAAATAACTTATTAGGATTTAGTTACTATATAGAAAGGATTAGTTCCTCTAGTTTTAAAGTTTTCTTCTTTGAGGAAATGGAGTTGAATTTTTGTTATCAGAAAGCTCCAAAGTCCATTCTCCCATCCTATTCCATCTTTGGAAATATTTTGGAAACTTCTGGGAGAGTTATCAGAAAGCTCCAAAGTCCATTCTCCCATCCATTTTCCATCTTTGGAAAGACATTAGAGCACTTCAATTTCATAAAGTATGTCCTTCATTTTTGGTTGTTGGTTGAGCATCTTGTAAATTGCACAGCGTGATTGTTATTATGCAAATTGGTACTTGGTTAACTTAGAAGAATGCTTCCTCGTTTTATAAAACAACTGGAGTGCATTGCTATTCATCATTTCATTTCAATTTTTTTTTTCCAATGTAGGTGGTGAACCTGGATTCCATACTATGCTCCCTTGCAACTGACCAATGTTTGGTTGACCAACTATTAACTAGGATTTTAATTCCATCATACTTCCCCTCCAAAGTGCCAGTATCCGAGGCATGCAATCGTTTCATTACTTTGGTAAAAAAATCTCCCCTCGCAGCAGCAAGGTTTTGTGAATATGCCCTATCTGAAGGCATGAAAGTTTTAGATACCAAGGAAAAAGAAGGCATCTTGCTTGTGGTTAGAAATCTTTGTTGCAGCTTAGCCAGCAACCAATCATGCAACATATCCCTTTGTGAGTTATTTTCATCTGATAACTTCAATTGCATGTTAAGTTCTGCTAGTACTCCATCAACTTACACAACTATATTGAAGATTGTGTCAATTATTCCACCCAAATGCATATCAGAAGTTGTTAAACATTGTACCCAACTTATCATGGACTATAGCGTTGTTCTTCAGAATAAAACAAAACTGGAAGAATTTAGAGTAGCTCATAAGTTAATACTTCCATGTGGTGGGTTTGATGATCTCCTAGAAACTTTGTCAAAACTTCTCCAGAATGCCTCAAATATTGTTGGTTCTGGCAACATTGCAAGTGAAGTGAATAGGTCAAAACAAGACAGATCATGAAAATCACAGAGGAAAACTAAATAGCCAGTAAAAATGTCCACGAAATGGAATATGATGAAAGGGAGAGGCCAATCTCATCAATCTATCAAGGACCATAATGAAGAAAGTCTTACCATTTCCATAGCAGCTGCATGGCAGGTAGAGAACTTACTTGCATAGGAGGACACTCGAAAGGCCTTATTAGCATCTTCAAAGTTAGAACATCTTTCTTCTGGCCTCAAAATTACTCTTCAAATGATTTTTCATCTGCATTCTGACTTTTCTGACTACATGGTTGTGTCACCTCTTCGAGCATATATGGCTCTAACAATGCATGCAGCTCTTCAATGGAGCTTTCTCAAAGGAGCAAAATATTCTTCTAGCAAAACCAAGAATAAAGATCCAGGCACTTCAACTGCTTCATCTATTGTAAGTGTTAATTATATATTTTACTTGTATTGTTTATTAATTTTATTTTCAAGAAGCTCTATGTTGGTCATGGCAAATTGATGAAACCCATAATTTCAATTGTTGTGGACTCATCACTCATGTATTAGTTATTTTGAGTACTTTAGAATAAGATTCGGGGACTGCCTTCTCTATAGCTACAACCAAAGAGTTGAAATCATCATAGACAACTGAAAGGAAGTTTTGTCACCTTTGATCACTAGACATGTAATTTGTTGGATTCCTTAAAACAAAATACATGTGTATGGGTATTCCATTCTTCTTCTAGAATCTAATCCTGTTTCTTCTCTTTGACTAGTACCTCACTAGGGACTATAAAACATTATTGACAACTGTCTCTACACGTCTGGTGAGAAATTGGTTCATTCTCCATATGCAGCAAGTGTGCATCAACAACCATACAGCTATACAGGGACCATTATGGTTCTAGTGGCCAACTCTGCCCCCTCTACAGGGATAACCTGCATCTCTCAGATGCACAATCTTGTACCCTCTTTCAGTGTACTCTATTTTGTACATACTTTAGGTTTTAGAAACAAGGTTGTAGTATGTACACATAAAGAAAAATCAGTGCTAGTCGAGATAGAAGGATGCTTAAGTTCGTGCACTAAAATTTCATGTGGTAGAGTGGGAATCATCTATCAGCTTTCTAGGTGCATTTACTTGTAGTTGTCTACTGGTCTGTCTGCAGCTCCTTTACTACCATGTTTACTTTCCCACAACTCTATAATTTTCTATCACTTGTATAACTAGAATATGACGAAGCAATGTTTCCATGGCCAAAGAGTCATGTATAACTTAGAAATTGTCATATGGAATTGTGATCTATTATGTGGTCTCTTGTTATGTATGAATTTGTATGAGGGTGAATTATAGAAAATTCTGTCACCAACCATGCCTAACATTAGCCTTACCCTGCCTTATGAGTCTATACTATATAGAGCTAAAAGTTGATTGATGATATAGAACATATTTCTATTATGGTGTCTTGAATTTCCAGATTACTGTGTATGTATATTTAACCATTAGATTTTTCTAGTTTGACCTAATCTCAAGATATGGAGTGTTGACACTAATGAGTTTTCATACAATGCTTTTTTTAAGCAGATCTGCTGACAGTTAACCTATTCTTCAGTTATTAGCTATAGGAATCAATTCTTTGAGTGCAGATCTGCTCACCATGTCACAAATTTTAACATGGTATCGGAGTTGTAGCTATGAAATCTTCCAAGAATCTTTGTATGGTTAAGTTGTTAGGAATATGGAAATTTCAATTTACATATGAAATTATGAATCATAAGTTTGAATATGATAAACCAAGTTGAAATTCAAATTACTTATTTGATATTGATAATAGATGTGAGATATGTGCATTGCCATACTACATCCAAAATTTGCCTAATGGCATGTCCAAATATGAAATAGAAAATTCAGAAAACATTGAGAATGAACAAAATAGCTTATTTTGCTTCCTAGAGCCATCTTTGCTAGGCCATCTACATCTACAACATCAATGCCATCAACATCCGAGTGTCCCTAGGACTCCCCAAAATCGAGGTACCTCGTCCCCAAGCGTCTCTAGGTGTCCCCAAAATCAGGGTACCCCGTCCCCTCTTTGAGTCTTGAGTTAAACTCGTGGTAAATTTAATAAATTTCAAGATTACCTGATTAGAAGCAGTTATTTGCAAATTTGAAAGATTCTTTGATTGGAAAATATTATATTTGGTAATAGGCTTTTAGCTGCCACATTATTTACTTACTATGCATGTATGAGATGGTGTTGTGGTTTGAGCTCTTCTGCAATAAGCTTATACCTTTAAAGTATTGTTTACTATTTAAATTTTTAATGAGTAAATTGTTGGGATGCTAAACAGGATTCATTGTCTGTACCGATTTTAGGTCTTTACAAAGGTGGAGTTTGGAAGATTCATGTGGAATTACGAGCTGGTTATCCATACTCATCACCATCAATTGGTTTTGTGAATAAGATCTACCATCCCAATGTCTATGAGGCATAAGTAACCACTCCAAATGAGTGAAATACTTTTTAATTTTGTTACTTCACATAGCTAATTCATTTTAATTTAGTCATCAATTTCAATTGTGTTGGTTCAGGTTTGATCTTTGGATTTTGTTTGGGGTCACATATTGAAGAAGGGATTCTACTAGGATTTTGCAAAGGAGCTTTTGCAAATTTTGCCAGGATTTCAGTTGGGCATGAGTTTCCACCAATCTCTCTTCTTGTTGCACTCCCGCTTCTTGTTTCTCCAATTTGGCTTCCCCTATTTCACCATTAGAAGAACTTCAAGATAGTTCATTTAGACTTAGACTGACCCCTGCCACAACTAATGGACATTCCCGTGGAATTCTCAGTCAATAGCCAAATGCAGAGGATATCCCCACCCCATTCCCGTGTCCTCAGTATGCAGGGGATGCATCCTCATGAACTCTAGCGATTTTATAGAAAGCATATTAACTAATTGGGTGCACTCACCAAAGATCATATGGATCTGCTAGATCGACTGTACCTACTCTTCCCTTCCTTCTTGGATTCCAATGAAGGATTTAAGAGCTTTAGAAATTTCCGAGACGATAATTAGTGTCTTTAGTTGTATTTAGTGTCTTGGAGTTGTAGAGGTCCACATCTGAGACTTATATAAATTGTTGTGTTTTACTTATCCCATATTCACTTGTTTGTATACCATGAAGGTATCCAAGCCCCCAGGGTGCCTTGGGAGGCTCTAAGCCTTCAGGGCCTATTGTAGGCCCTCGATAGTCCTTGGGGGTTTGAATACCCAACCACTCGTGCCTATTATAGGCCTTGGGAGGTTTAGTCAAGCCCACGGTATCATGGAAATATACTAGGTAGATATATAAAGGGGTATAAAAAATGTAAATGAAAAAATGGATACATACAATATATAGGAAAAATAGGGTTTTTTTAAAATTGGGAAGGCATATTGGGAGGGGGTTAAAAAAATGATTTTGGGAAGTTTTTTCAAATATTTTTTTAAATTAGGGGTATTGTTTCATATGCCACGAATGAACGTGCTATGGTAGGTAGTCATTTAGTGAAGTAACCATGGAGATACTCTTTTTTGGGCCCCCACTTGCAGTAAAGCTCCCTCTCCCTAGATTCTAGGAGTTGTACGCTAGATTTTAGCTTCCAGAAGCTAGAATTTAGCCTCCACCACCACAAGTGCACCCCACTCCTCAATTCATGGATATGATCCCTATTTTTCTACTTACATGTTATTTATGATCCTATTAGACCCACTCTCTTACCTCCCTTGACTAGTGTGCCCTCCTTGAGATATTCTCGGCCTCCACTCATTGGTTTTTGGTAACTCCTTCTCATAGTGCTAATTTTCGGAAGAGAATCTCCTAAGATAAGCCACCACTCAATCAATTTGAGTTAAGTCTCCATGAATAATCCTAACCAAACCTTAACCAACTCGAGTTGGTCTCCTTGGGTTCGAATTTCCCCCCTTGAGCCTTATTTATACTTGAGTTATCTCCTTGTTGTGCTAGTTAGATAGTGGGTTGGTTGGTGCTCACTGTGACTTGTGTTAGGTGTGAGAGAGTGATGTTACCTGGGATTTTCTAGTTGATTAACTTTGTTCCCTCATGGACCATTAATTGTCCCTAGTCTAGCACGTAAAGCCGTTGGGTGAGGGTGGTGATATCTGAAGGCCTTTGGTGAGCGCGAGTAGTCACAACTCACCAGGTAGTGTAGACAGAAGGGAAATTAAGTGGCGAGGAATTGAACTACGACTACTTTGTTGAGAGTGCCTCCACTCATGGAAACATGTCCTCAAATCGAGGGTGATTATCATGCTAAGAGATACACAAGCATGGCATGTCTATGGCTGTGAGGAACGTGGTCTTGTTGAATCCAGTTGCATTATTGAGATCAATATTTTCTTATGTGTTATTTATTATATTTTATTATGCATATGTACTGTGGAGGATAAATTAATTTATGTTTATGTTTATGGATGTTATGTTAGAGATTGAATGCAAGATGGATGGTCTATCTATGTTATACATATTGTTATGTTAATAATTGAATGTAGGTGGATGGCCTTTATGCGATATTGAACCAAATTGCGAAGAACCTTCCCTATCTTCTCTTGCTTCTCTAATTTCTCTTCTCAGTCTCACGGTTCTACGACTGCAGGTGGCAGCCATTTCTTCTCTTTCTCATGATATTATATGGATGTAGGTGGAAGCCATATCTTCTATTTATCTCACATTTTTCTATGGTTGTAAATGGTAGCATTCTCTTATGTTTCTTTTATGGTTTTAATGGTTGTAAATGACATCTTGAGATCCGATGTATTATGAGTCTAGATGGCTGTAGATGACAGCCATAAAAAATCGATTGTATTAGTGTTAGATGGATGCGAATGACATTCATAAAAATCTGATTTGTAATAGTAATTTATGGCTGGAGGGGGGAAGTGTAACATGAATAAAATAATATGTAAACATATCAATAAACAAATAATAAAATAAAAGTAATTATACAAATACTAAATAAAATTGATATGTAATTAATTGAATAGATAGAGATGTACCTTTCCATTGAAAAGGCACATAAGACCATAATTAAATGGTCCATCAAATTGTAATGTAATCATCTCTCATCAATATATATTCAATATTATTTATTCTTTCCAAATGGAGTTATTTTCTATTGGTTGACTATTCACTTGAATAGTCTTATTGTGATTCAGACACGATCACAACATGAGAATATCTGGATACAGATATTACATTGGTATCAGAGCACCTCCTTGGGCTTGATTCCGACCTTTGGCCACAAACTATTCTTAGAGCTTCTCTGATTAAGGATCTTTGATTCACATTGGCTTTTGGCCATCATTTTTTGGGTTTCTTAAAAATTTAGGACCTTGTCCAAAAGTAAGCTTTTGGCCCAAAGAAAATTCACTCGCAACTTTGAAGAAAATTAAGTTAATCAAAAATATATATTATTCTGCTATAAAATTCAAAGACAACCGTAAATCAAGAATACAAGAAGGGAAAAAAGAAGAGAAAAGAAGTAATTATTTCCATTGCAAATAAGAAGAAGAGAGCAATAAGTAAGAAAAAAAAAAGAAATAAAGAAAGAGTAAAAAAATAAAAAAGTTAAAGAATACCATTCATGAAACCGCACATGGTTTTATGAAACCACACATGGTTTTATGAAACTGCACATGGTTTTACTTAGTATATTAAAATTATAAACGAATTTTATAAGGTATATACAAAGAAAGTTGTGACCTTCATCACTAATGCTTTGAGGACAAAGCATTCTGAAGAGGAAGGCCATGTAACATGAATAAAATGAAGAGATGAGCACATCACTTCCCAAATCGAGCCCATATATTGATGCATTGAATTTTTTTTAACTTTAATCTCTTCTTTTCACACTTTAATATCTCTTCCAATAATGATTATTATCATGGGGGATTCATTAGCGAGGCAATATCATATCACGTCCATTCATATTGGGGGTTTGAATACTCTTAAAAACCAAAAAAATATATTGCCCCATATTAAGGGGTCAAGGGGGTTTTTTTAATTTGACATAGTAATATAAATATTGGGGGTTATTTTATTTGGTTGGGCTGAGAAATAACCTCCAAATTGTGGTATGGATTCATACCTACAAATCATGGTCTTAGTTCATACCCACCCAAAACTTAAGGACCTTCCATTTTTATTTGATATTGCTTATGATCCTAAGTTTTGCATAAATATGATAATAGTGTACCGATGATAATATCAATGGAAGTATCTTTGGATCATTGGCCTTGAGAAATCCTCATTTAATATCTTATTTAGGCTTGGTTTGAATTGATGTTATATTGTTTTTCATCTTTAATTTAAGAGATGTAGCTAAACGGGAGTTCCAAAGTTGAACAATTTTATTGTATTTTTTGTAGGCATTCGAGTAAAAGATTTAACTAGTCATTTTTTAGGTTGGGGTTTAGGTGAGTATTGAGATTCAATCAAACCTTGCTCCACAACAACCAAGGAAAGTGAGATCAATATTTCTTAGCTCACTGGAACCAAGAAAAGCTAGATCAATATTTCCTGACTAATTATTTCTTTCAACTTTTTGTATTCTTCTTTAACATTTTCACATTACTAGTTAGGAATAGTTGTTAGATTGAGTTATATTTGGCACATTCATAATTGTAATTTAAATTTTTATATGTAAGGAATCCATCGTAATATTGTATTGGAACTGACATGAACATAGGTGAAAATCTAAATCCTTATTTACATACCCTATGTGTGATCGTTACCATTAAATTGTATCTTATAAATTTCACCATCTCTGTATATTTATAACTATTGCATGATTGAAACCTAACAATGTATATCTTTCCCTCTCCTGTAAAGATAAAAAAAAAACTAGATATAACCCAAGAAAATGTAACTAAATGTTGTTAATTCCCTTGATTGTAAGAATAAATGCAAGGAAGTGGGGGAAATTCATTGCATCTTGTGAATGACCCAAATCCAAGCTATGCACATGATCATATGGTGTTATTGGAAAGTAAGAGGAATTCTCTATGTTCAATTGGGTTCAAGCATTATTGATGTTTGTTTTGATAGGAAGGTAGGGGATTCTATCCAAGAAAGGGTTTCAATTTTGCATTTTTATGGAATTTAATTTATTAAGCTTATAGAAAACATGAGCTCTATATGGCTATACTTGTATTTACATGATATAAAATTGGTAGATTGGTAGGTTGTGGTGTGAAACATATGCAATTCTCATATTTTCTAAGCATTGCACTAACTATTCGACTATTATTATTTTACATTCTTTCGTTATGTTGATCTCTTTACCGGGTTTCCTTTTACGCATTTTAATGTCCCCATTTTGACCCCATTATATTAAAATGTAAATTATGTAATATTGTTATAAAATCATGGTGAGGAGCTCAAGGCCAAGGCACCACTATCAATTTATTGATGCATATGATTTACGTGCTAGCCAGGCACAATGAAATTACAAATATCATGTAAATATACATTTTAATAAAATACCCACAACTAGCTATACAATGCCACAAGAGATGGGGGCATGATTTTACAAGGAATTGGGAGGAAAAACATTCAAACCCTTGATCCAATCAAGTCAAGACAAATGTCAACGAGAGAACCCATGAACCCTCAACTACCCATGTTGACTTTTGTACCCAATCATTCATTTCTCCCAAGAGTTGGTTGAGGTAGTTAATGCCTTCGGGAATGGGAGGTATGGCTGTCCAAATTCGGGTATGGGAAAGCCACCCTTCATGGAAAATCACATTTTGATTCTTGGGCAAGAAAAGAGCCATGAATTGCTTCCCAATACATTAACCATCAACTAGTTTGGCTCTCTCATGAGCTGGGAGCTTGCTGGGCGTTTTTCCCCATTGAAATGTTGTGTTTTTCTTCATTCTCAGCTGGGAGAAGGGCGTTTTTGTGTTATATACTAGTGGGGAAGAATGGGAATTGGATTGGGGTTCCATAGAGACCATTTTCCTGTTGAATGCTTTGATAGTTTGGGGGAGAAATGGTTTTCCTCCCTGTGCTTGTTTTTCCCCATCCCACAATCCGTTTTTGGATGGAAACAATTTGGAAAAAAACCCATGACCATCTTGTTTGTAAGTCCCATTTAAAAAAAAATGTGCATCCATGTCCAATGATTGTGCTTTCTTTGTGAGAAGAAAGTATGTTGGGGTGTGGGTTATGTGTATCTATTGCTTTGGCTGTGCATGAGCTTGAGTGTCCCCTTTTCCTTGTAAGAATCATGCCCAGCTCGGGGGGTGGTGGTTGTGTTGAGATATTGATGAACACAACTGGCCTATGGTTGGGTGGAACGTTGCAACGACATAGCTAGTTGCTTGGGACAATTGCACAATGAAGATAAGTATTCTCTATGTGTATTTACTTCTGCAATGTTTTAATTTGATGATCATTATTGATGTGCTGACTGCATATGAAATATGTGTGTGGATGATGTTCTTATTCCGCTGTGCATGTTTAATTGATTTGCATTTGCACACATTTATTTTATGGTTGTAAATCTAATGAATGAGCTGAGTTTATGTAAAAGCCCCTGATATTGGCATCATGTTCCCTTCCTCAAATTAGGTTCGCGGGAGAGGACGTTACAACATTTTTCCTTCTCTGGTACTATTGCGTTGGGTCTTCCACTATCCAACACTACAAATTGATCAATCACCCCTACAATCCTGGTGGGATCATTATTAACATTATACTATTATTTTATTTAGCATCATGTTTACTTATACTAAGATGTGTTAGGGCTCCTATTTGTGGCAACTTGATAATATGATATAAAGGGGGTATTAAAAATGGGTTGATAAAAATGGATAGCTACAATATATGGTAAAGCTAGGGGTTTTCTTAATTAGAAAGGAATATTGGGAGGGGGTTCAATAATATAATTTTAGGAGGAATTTTCCAATATTTAGTGAAATTAGGGATATTCTTTAATATCATGCGAACGATCATGCTATGTAACAAGTTCACTGAGTGAACCCCGGTGATTATTATATTATATAATTTTAAACATAGCAAAAAATACATTTTAATTATAGAATTTTCTTTTAATATTTTCTTTTCACACTTTAATATCTCTTCCAATAATGATTATTATATTATATAACTTACTGGATAAACATTTTTCATAAAATTATAATAAATATTTAACTTTAACTTTAATATTATTATTTCATAACTTACTCACTTGAATAAACATTTTTTAAATTTGTACATCACATTAGTTGAAAGTGTGTGTTAATATGGTCATCAAATACATAAGAAAATGAAATAGAGTTAGGTTATACAACAACTATCTGCAACAATGTTCTATAAAAAGGCCGTCTACCAAAAAGGTGGATAAATAATGCTAGGTCCCATATCAAATGGTGAAATAGAATTAGGTTATACAACAAGGATCTGCAACAATGTTCTATAAAAAGGCCTAATTCACAAGGATTTGTATCAATATCCAAACTAATCGTTATGGAATTGTTCATAAATAAGGATGATGGATCATTGACTCTCTTTCTTCTGTAACATTGTTTCTTGACTTATGTAGCACTTGTCCTGAATTGATCTTCAAATCTAATTCTTCATTGGTCTTGTACTCTACCGAGAAAGTCCCTATTCAAATCTAATTCTTCATTGGTCTTGTACTCTACCGAGAAAGTCCATATTCTTGCTCTTGTGTGACAAGTCAGCAAGTCCCTATTCCTGCTCTTGTGTTATAATTTGTTTATTTGAACATGATAAAACTGAAGAAAAAAAATCAACATTTTTTTTCTATAAAAAGCAATGGTTGCAACAAAAGTTTTGTTATACTTTTATTATCATATCATAAAAATGTCATTGATAATGAATTAGATGTGAGATTCCACTCTATATTAACTATTTTAAAGTTAGTTAATTCAATAAAGAAAACTAAAGCCCAAACCCTCCTTTCTTCTTCACTTCCCATAAATAGATATGAAAATAAACTTAATAATAATGTGATTGTATATTATGTTTACAAAATATGAGCAAATTCATAAAGAAAAAGTGGTTTCTCTTTATGAAAAAATTGTATAAAATATTTAGTATACCATATTTTTAAATTTTTGGTAATTCATAATAAATTTTGTAAAAAATTTATAATAAATATTATGATAACAACTTAAGTATTTAATTAATCATTTTAAATAAATGATATTTTTAAATATTTTAATAGATTTTTTATTTTTATATAACTAAAAAAGTCTAATAACCAAAATAACTTTACATAAAAATAAATGTCATAAAGTAAATCAACGTCTACTGTACTTCTAAAAAAACATCACAGTTCCACCAAGTTGAGCCTACCTAAATTTTAGCATACCTTTGCAATTGCACATTACTTTAAATAACCCAAATTAAATATCTTTGAAGAATATAACTTTGATAATCTATTTCATAAAATAAACTTAATATTGTATTAATAAAATAGTTTTATCTATATTAAAATTAAGAATTAAGGATTTGCAAAAGATTATTTAATTGAAATTGTATTCTAAATTATGAATTAGCTTATTTATAAAATATATCAATTTATTTTAAAATGATAAAAACATAAAATTCAAAAACAATACATAAACAAATAAATATATAATTAAACCATAGACAAACTTCAATTTTTACATCAAATAAATATATAATTAAACCATGGACAAACTTCAATTTTTACACTGTGAGGTTGACGTGCAAGTGTACTGTCATACAAAATTTCTAATTTACCTAAAGTTGGATCTATAATAAGATTTTAAATGCGGTTGTTAAGCATGGGTGATTTTTGTTTTGTTTTGTTTGCTCTTCCCTATAGTCACAACAAATGGTGGACCACGCCACTCTCTCAATGCTTGACGCAAAACTCCTACGTCTTTCTTCTCCACATGCACTACAGGAGGGTAGATGCACTATTTTCTTTGACTTAATTGGACAGTAGTCTTGTCCTTCTCTATCGTAAATTATTGCACTTTTTGAAACATTCTTTTTAAGTGTAGTGCAAACATTGTTCAATTATTTATTTATGCAAACCATCACCACTTTAACAAGTTGGACAGACTTTCCATGACTACAATTCAGGCAACAGAAACCAGAAACCAGAGATATTATAGACCGATCAACGCACACAATATATCTGAAAAATCAAATTTTCACTTGTTTCTGGCTATTCAATTTCAAACAAAGAAGCGAACTACACAGATGTGATAACTACACATAGGTTTCTCATAAATCAAAATCAGATCGTAGCAAGAGATTTTCGCTTCAGCAGTAGAATAAAAAAGGACGATCATCTCCATGCTTCATGCTTAAATCAATCTCTTGCTTCCTTCACTGAGCCGTCTTGGGATTGCAACACTTTGATACATGATGCATTCGGCTACATTGAATATTCACTGTAAAATATTGTAAAAAAGTATCAGTATATTTTTAATATAAAGCCCATTATAGTAGAAAAATAAAACATAATTAATCTTTCATTCCCAAATCCGAGTCTATTTAATCAAATATCTGATTAATATCAAGTCATTAATTATTTTTAATATTGTATTTTTATGGATAGTTGCCACGTCAAGTCATTAATTATTTTTAATATTGTATTTTTATGGATAGTTGCCACGCCATACATTACACGGCATGCCTGGCTCACGGGCTCACGGAGAGGAACGCAACCGATCCCACTTAATCAAATAGCAAGCCATTATTATTTTTTAATATTTTATTTTTGTGGATAGTTTCCACGCACCCCATTGCATGAGCCTGCCTGGCTCACAGAGAGGAACCCAGCTCAAGCAACAGGTGTTAAAGAGAGAAATGATTCAAACCACAGCTAATCCTTTTAAAGTAATTGTTAAAAAACTTAAACTAATGGATTACGAAAGGTCTACATTTATTACATTTGCACACAGCTACAGATACAGATGCAGGGATTACTTGCTTAGGAGTGGAGTTATGTTATCAGCGCGACAGAGATTTATGGAGATAAACCCTGCTTAGTATATTTTCAAATCTTTGCACAAGTACGTCAGAAGTGCAATCTGGATAGCATTCAACATGTTAAAATCTCACAGTGTGCCAGCGCAGGGATAATATCAAGTTTCTACCCCACATTGATGTTCTTCGCGTTCAATAACAGGTTGTGGATGCTCGACATGCAGAAGGATACTGAGATTGACGTTCCTTTGGATGATGAGAGTAATGAAGTTGCAGAAAGCATAACGGATGCTCTAGCTTTGCATATCTGTATGGTAGCCAAGCTCTGACTTCACTTCTTTTGCCTAGTTTGTTTTTTCTTTTTTGGTTTTTTGGGGACCAAGTTGTGGTACTATCACCAACCACCAACGTCTCTGTTTATGTAAATAGATACAGTTTGCTGTAGGAAGATAAATAGATTATTTGTTCTAAATGTCTTTGTACCTTAATTATACGATAAATAGTCCATCAACCCACAAGGTTAAACCCTATTTCTGTGTCTCAGAAGCAATCAGACCACCATTTTAGGGTTAAACCCACAAGTTTAAACCCTATTTGCGCTTCTTAAACGCTATTTCTCTGTGTTTGAGATGAATACTAGTCATGTCTATAACAAGTCTGTCTCAACCTTTTCCGAACAGGTTAAGCAAAAAGAATTCCTTCAACCTTTTCCGAACAAGTTAAGCAAAAAGAATTCCTTTTCTGTCTGCTATGAGATACAGACCTGTTTTATTGGTTAGCTCCTAAGAAAAATATTCTTATGATAGGAACTTCAACGCGTGATAAAGCCTGAAAACCCCTTTATAAAAAAAAGCCAACGAAATCCATTGATAAAAAATAAGGCAGCGAAAGCCATTGATCAATTTCCTATTGTGAATGAGACTAAATGCGAACTGTGAATGCAAATTATAAAATGTAGGTACCTATTTCTGAGTTGCTGGTGTTTCCGGCGTTGGAGGTAGAGTGTTGTTGTTGCCTAGGTATGCCGTATGCTGTTTTTGTTGGAGGTAGTTCATGTGCTTGTTGTTGCTGCTATGTAGAAGCTAATACATCGCCTCATAGTGAACCCTACGATATAATAGCACAACAGGAGATAGTCGAGCGTTTGGAGCGTTACAATTTGGAGCACCACGGAGCACCACCACTCGGCATTAACCGGGCACCACTTGGCATTCGAATTAAGGGAGCATGGCATTTAAGTTAAATTATTTTAGCAAGCCTAGTGTCGATTCAATTTAAACATGCCTATGACTTACCCCATTAAATCTGGATGCTTCATTGACTTACCCCATTAAATCTGGATGCTTCGATTCAATTTAAACTGCACATGACTTACCCCATTACCCCATTAAATCTGGATGCTTCATTGACTTACCCCCATTATATCTGGATGCTTCATTTGGGTTCATTTGGGTGTAAGAGGAAGCATATTCTCTGGTCATTAAAATGGTCATTAAAATCTGGCCGTCAGTTATTAAAAAAACAATAAAAAAACAATAAGTTATTAAAAATACAATAAATCAGCCACCCAGCCTCCACCCCAAAAGTTGAAAGAATATTTCTATTGAGGTAGAAATAATAATATTTAACACATGGATTAATATAGAATATGAAAAATAAATTGACACTCTATCCATTTATATAAAACGTAAAATGACAAGCAAAACGTAAAATGACGAGCACCAAATCCAGCAACATAAAATGACAAGCACCAAATCCAGCACCCATCTGCGGCTGATAAAAATGATTATTGAAAACTTTCAATAACATACCCACCCCATACCTACCCCACAAAAGCCATCCTGAACAACACCGCCAAAATATCCGATAGGAAAGCCGATACTGTTCTCATCATGTGGCTATTCAAAATTTAGAACCCTTGTAAATACCATATTTTAATTCTACACAAATTTGCTTGCTATTACCTATTCAAAATTTAAAACCCTTGTAAATACCAGATTTTAATTTTGCACAAATTTGCTTGCAATCACTCACGCGCATGGGTGTTTCTCCTATTTCTTTCCTCGAGCTAAGTATTGGCGGCTCTCTCTTCACAGCAATAAGACTGAACCTTCTACGACGGCTACTCAAAATGACGGACTAATGCAAACAACTTTTCTCTTCGGTCTTCAGCGTTTCTGCTCATATGCAGACTGGTTTTTCCATAGGCCGAATACCAGTAATTTCTCTCCAGATTTCTTTCTTCACTTTTGCTTCGAATTTCTTCATACCAAAATTTCTTACAAATGGCATAGCCCGGATTCTGTCTTCAACAAGCTTTTCTACCACTAACAAATGATTATGTCTTCAACAGGATTTTCTACCACTAACAAATCGAACCAATGACTGCTGGCTTTTATGCTGGAATGATGTCCAATGGCTGGCTCAACATCAGCTATCCAAACAAAATATGCTCCTGCTTCAACTGGCAGACTTCTCAAACTACTCTCCAAACTTTGAAGAGGCTCCCAAGGGTTTAATCCTTCTTTGGATCAACCAAACTCGCTCTACGTACAACACCGACTTCAACAATAGACTTTACTCTGCATTCAGTACCGGCTTCAACAAACTTCACTAGAGAATAAGAGAGCAGGCTCGCAGACTCCCTCTGCATGTGCAGCAACAACTTCAACAAAATCTCCAATTAAGAAGAGGCTTTTAAATCCGTTTTGCTTCAACAAAATCTCCAATTAAGAAGAGGCTTTTCAATTCGTCTTTGGATTGACCAACGGCTCTGATATCATGTTCAAATATGGATGAAGACAAAAACAAATAAGTTACCAGCATAAGGGCTGAATTATGGATTTCAGATTGTATTTATATAGTATATATAGTTACATGCTTTGGTCGTTTAAGCCAATACTTACTAACATTACTAACAGATTATAAAATTGAATAATAGAACTGAATAACAGAATGTAATTTAACACACTTAACCAAGAGATTACCACTTTTAACAGTGTGCATACAAACGCATAAAATTGAATAATAGAACTGAATAACAGAATGTAATTTAACACACTTAACCAAGAGATTACCACTTTTAACAGTGTGCATACAAACGCACACAGGTCGACCAATATTCCAGATAGAGAGAGGACCATTGGATGCTTACGAGAGAGTGGGAGGACTGTAACCTTACGAGCCTCTGTGGCCATGGTCTTCCCCACGACCTAATTATCGAGTTTAAGGAACATGGCACTTTGTATTTCTCAGGAGGTTACAAGTTCAAAACGGGTGGGGTAGGGTTGCTCATTGGCTGGTTGTGACAAAGTTAGAAGGGTAGGCGACCTCTGAGATAGAGGTTCTCCCTGAGATAAAAAGTCTCGGGACATCTAGGCTCCTATTGAATCACAAGTTTTTGGTATATCTAACTTGCCAACTGTTTGATATACTCTTGAAAGATTACCGTTCCCATAATTAAAAAAAAAGGAAAAGGAACATGGCTCCTTGGCTGGTGGCCTCCCTCACAACCTGTCAATGAGAGGCTCTGGCTGGGCTCTCATTACCTGCTCGCCCCACGGCCTCTTTCTCATGCTGGATGGGTGATGTGAGGGAGCTACCCTCTTTCCTCTATGCCTGGCTGCGTGAAGGCATAGGAGAACAGCCTACAACTGCAATAAATGTTCTAAAACTTAGTTTTGAATAATGTGCAGTGTACGATAAGTTGACATCTGGTTAATGCATGTGGCGATTTTATGTGGACACATGTTGTGTTGGGTGATAGGAGGATATGCATTCAGCTTTGATGAACAAAAAATGTGATGTTATAACCTAAAAAATGAATATATACTTAATTCAAATGTAATGCTTAAAAAAAAAATGGATATCTGTTTATTGGCTTGAGGGTGCATTCTTTTATAATCCTAAAATTTCTCTCATATATATAAATTTTAACGTTTGTTTTAATTATGTTTTTTCTCTTCTTATACCTATTTAATGACTTGAGCAAGAAACCATTTCTATAAGCTCTCAACAAAAAAATTTAAGCTTGGAACTTGGTTCCAGTTTTATATTGTATGATGTTCTTCCAATTTTCAGGAAATCGATTCAGCATACTTTCATAAATAAAGGGTTTGATTCCAGATTTCTTTCTTAATTCAAATTTCTGTCACGAATGCCCTCATTCAAAGTTAAAAGAGTTTGATTCTAGATTTGTTTCTTTATTCAAATTTCTGTCATGAATGGCCTCATTCAAATTTTAGATCTCATGTTCAGTTTTTTTAATATTTTAATTTAATTTAGGCTCTAATATCATATGTATAGCAACCTTTAAAACCTAATCTTTGTAAGTTGCTAGTTAATGAAAATTTGCTTTTCAGTTTTGAAATTTTAATATTTTAGTTTAATTTTAAGAGATCCACGTATATAGACCTAGTAATTATTTAAATATTGTATTACAAGAAATCAAAAAGTTGTTTTAACCAATAAATATTTTAGAATTAAACAACAATTTCATAAGAAAATTAAACCACAAAAATACCAAGCATAATACCTCCACCAATGCTAAGTGTGAACACTTTGAATTTGAAGCATTAATTTTTGAATCCCCTTCTTCCACTTGTTCATAGTGGGACTACAAATTATCCTCCCAACCCACTAGGGGCCTAGCCATCTCCCTAGCTCTGGTTTGTGGTCCTCCATGCTCATGGCTCCATAAACAACAATCCTCAGTGGTATTCCCGATATCTCCCAAACTCCATGCTCATGGCTCCATAAACAACAATCCTCAATGGTATTCCCGATATCTCCCAAATCTCCTAAAACGATAGACAAGGTTTTCTTCTTACCAAATCTCCATGAGCTTCCAAGTTCCATGTCGTTTCTCATTTTTTAACCCAACTTCCATTTTCTTTGTAGCCTTGCAACTGTCACAACTGTTAGAACGAGAAAAGACCCCTTTCAACGCCCCTTCGTCCTTCTTTTTAAACCCATTTACCTCACCCCTAAGCAACCTTATCCTATAAAATCCGATCATTCCCCAAATCCAAGATTGACACACCAAACAAGGTAAATGATAAAATAGTATTCAATAAATCAATTTTTTTGACAAATCAATAGACCTCCAAATACGAATAAACTTTGAAATATCATTTCTAATTAAATATTACTAAACTATTGCTGAAATTCATTAAGTAAAGCACATAAATAAATATAACCAACACATCATCCAAATATTAATCAGTAAGAAGATATTTGACTTATTATATCATATTAAGCATATATCTATTTTAATGTTTACACACACACATATATATATTCTCCACAATTTATTAAATATTATTATTTTAATACTTCTACAATTAGCTTACATCACACCAATAAATCATTACAACATTTCAAGTAAATCCTAATCACAAGCATGACTTAAGTACTTAATACTTTGGCATACTAGTTTACTTTTGTAAGGTGTGTATAGGTGGTTAGTGTATACATACCATAAGTGGGTATTGATATTTAGCAACAATTGTTGTTAATGCTATATATATATATATATATATATTTGTAAGGTGTGTATAGGTGGTTAGTGTATACATACCATAAGTGGGTATTGATATTTAGCAACAATTGTTGTTAATGCTATATATAAATATATATAGTTCCACAAAAAAAAAAACATTTTTATTCATATCGAATAAAACACATAGTCTGTCCATTGCTAGAATTACATCAAAAAGTTGTTGAAGAATTACATTACTGTCATTAGCAATAAACTATCCATTAATGGACTTACATCAAAAATATTTCATAGCTTTACAAAACTTCCATTCTTGACTTTCAGATTTGTTTCAAGATTTTCCACAAAAGAGTTTTTAGAACTGAAAAGTAGCGTAAAAAACAGTGCCATCCCTGCTTTACTAAACCTCTAATACTCCTAAAACCACTACCAGAGCTCACTTCGACATCGTGTCTTCTTCGATGTTTATTTCTCTGTACACATGAGCAAATGGAGTTCCTCTGAATTGTAGGAGAAGAGAGCAAATTATAGACAGTATGTTTTGCAGATGTGGCGCTGCAATTTGTATTTTATTTGTTTCCAAATTCTATCACCATTTTAGAGTCTCCATACAACTGTAAATGCTCTATGTTCTTTGATCTTGCTACCCTGAGAACGACCCATAGAGCTTCCAATTCTGCCTTATTGTTGGAACACTAACTTGGAGCATATTTGATGCTGAATTTGTGACTATCTGAAAAATACAATACTACTCTAGATCCCCCAAGAGGAGGCTCTCCTTGAATTGCACCATTAAAGAAATCCCAAGGGATTGCTTTGTCAATTTGAGGAGCCACCACAATTCTACTTTTTTCCTTCTTAGGTGCGACTTTGTGTTCCATGGTCCACTGCAGAATGAGTGAAACCGTGAATTCAACAAGGATCCACTGGTTTTGAAAAATGGATGAGTTTCGTGCCCACCATACCCAATAAACAAAAGAGGGAGTAAGTTCTACAAATTCACTCACCGAGGGGTTATGCCACCATTAATGAAATCTTTGTTCCAGATGAGAGTCTTCTCTCTCGTAGTTGGAACAAAGCTTCCTTGCAACATCATGCCAAACCTGATTTGCATAAGAACAAGAGACAAATAATGAGAAGCTGATTCACATTCCTTTTTGCACATAAAATGGAGACTTGGACCTTCCCAACCCCTTTTCTGCAAATTATCCCATGTAAGGAGTTTATTTTTGAAGATTAGCCCTAGAGTTAATTTTGCTTTCAACGATCCTATTTATTTCCACATAGATCGCCACTACCACTTCTTCTCTCCGACAAAGGAATCATTTAAGAAATCCTCATACCTTGATTTAGCTGAGTATTCACCATTTGTTGAATTCTTTGTCCAAACTAGGCTATCAGGGGTTGAAATATCCAAATGCACAAGCTCTGCTACAAGATTTTTCACACATTGCGACCAATCATTTGCAAATTCTCCCCTCATCCCTAGTGATTGTGGGGACAAACAACCTCTTCTTCCCCATTCTTGTGTAGAATGATCTTATGCATATGATAGACTCTTTATACCATTTTGTGTTAAATGAGAGATTGTTTCTTTTGAGAGTCTAAAATCATTCCTTGATCCATCCCACAGATCTCTTACAATTCTTACATGTTTCCCATTGCCTATCTTCAAAGCGATCCATTTCCCTATCAAGGGAAGGAAATAACCATGGCCTTCCATCCTATAGATCCATTCTTGTGAAGCTTGAATGGATTTTGGAACCATTAAGCAATGGGCACACCTTGACAATATTTTGAGCTTGTTACCTTTTCCCGTAATGAGTCTGGATACCGTGCTAATATCCAGATTGTCCTTGCTTCTAATGACTTACATAAGAGTTCCAAATTCTTAATACCCCACACCCCAAGATCTATAGGGTTTGCCAAAGTTGTCCATTTGACTAGAGGAATTCCTTTTTCCTATTTACTAGCCGTCCAAAGAAAAGAAAAGAATTTTTTCCTTATTTTATTCAGTATACTTTTGGGGATGTAGGCAATAGAGGCCCAGTATACTAGAAAAATTTGAAGTACAACCTTTAGATGAACTAGCCTTCCTCCTCTGGAAAAAAACCAGTTTCCCCAACAAGAAATTCTTGCCTCAACTTTCTTATATAACCATATCTAGTCCTTAAATGAGTAAGAATTTGGTTTAAGCACGAATCCAAGGTATTTGAAACATTCTGATAATGGATTTAACGAATAATAAATCACTTCCTTTAAAATAGAAATCTCTTCATCCTGAACTTTGTTATAAAAAAATTTATTTTTCGATGTTTATCTGCATACCTGTAGCTTTCTTGTAGAACTCTAGAATATCAATAAAAGATTGGATATTTTATTTGTTGACCTATCCTAGCATCAAAACATCATCCACAAATAGGACTTGAGACAATTCTTCAGTCTCTAATACGTTGACCCCTTTCAACACTCCTCTCTCCCTGGCATTATGAATCATTCTGCTAAATGCATCTGCTACTAGTAGGAATAGGAATGGAGATAATGGGAAACCCTTCCTGAAACCCCTAGTAGGATGAAAAAAGGAAGATGGAGAACCATTTATCAAGATTGCAAAAGAAATTGATTGTATGCACCCCATAATCTAATTAACCAATTCCATTGATAGGACAATCTGGATCAATAACAAGTACAAAAAAGTCCAACTCACCCTGTCATATGCCTTGGAGAGATCCATCTTTAATGAGAAGGAATTTTGCTTGTTCCTTATGATTGAGTAAATAGCTTCTTGTGCAGGGGATACTGCATCATGAATTTGTCTCTTAAAAATAAAACCAAACTACTCTTCTAATATACTTTTGGACAGTTTCCATAATAAAACTAGAGCTTTTGAACAGCAGAACTAGGGTTTCTGGAGGCAGTTGGTTTGATGGTGGACATGGCATACTTGATGGGAGGGAGTCCTACGGCCCCCCAATTCTCTTCTCAATCATATTTTCAGGTAGGGGGGATCCAGGTCCCGGTAGATGGATTGGGTGGTGTTGGAAAAAAAGTACAGGAGATGGTATCTGGTTCTCCTCAAGTGAGTGGTAAGCTGGGTCAATGCATACCCAAGGCTGCGACCATCCCTTCGATGGTTATTAGATCCAATACGTTGAGAGATAGGATTCAAAAGATGCAGGACCATGCCCTCATTGGCAAATTTGTTGGGGTTTTACCCTCTGAAAAGTCCCTGATCTGGTGGATTAACTCCACATGGAAACCTAAAGAGCGCTATGACCTTCAGCTTGGATCGAAGGGCTTCTTCACGGTAACTTTCATCAACCTGGATGATCGCAACATGATTCTCGATGGCGGACCCTACTTATTTTACTCTGCTGGTCTATTTTTACGGCCATGGAAAGAAAAGTTCTGCCCCGAGAAGGAAGATATGAAGATAGCCCTGGTATGGATCAGGCTATACTCCCTGCCTTCGGAATACTGGGAGACTGAGATCTTAGAAGATATAGGGAACAATTTAGGCACCTTTGTTAAAATATCTGAACAAATGAAGGCTCATAGATACACGGCCTATGCTCGGATCTGTGTCTATATGGATCTTTCAAGGGAACTTCCGGAGGCCATTAAACTGATGTGGGAGGATAAGGAATGGGTTCAAACCCTCGATTATGAACAAATCCCTTTCAGATGTCGCAGATGTCATGAGCATGGCCACTTATTCCGGGACTTCCCTATGAACAACCCTAAACCAACCCCTGAGATGGCTGATGAGAATGTGGATCTGGGATTTACCAAGGTGCAAACCAGAAAATGGGGTGGAAGATAACAGGGAACCCTAGAAGGAGCCAAGAAGATCATGACGACTAACTCTTTCGAAGCTCTAAATGAAAAAATAGAGGATAATGGAGTGGATCAACTCACGACCCCTCAAGACAATCAATCCCTGATGCAGAAGGTCGTCTCCTTAGATCCTGTGGTGTTGCCTATCAATGAAAAACATTTGGCGGTTATTGGTGATATTGATGATGAAGAAACTAAAGAGATGGACATAGGGGAGCTGGATCTTGATGGGATTGAACAAACATGTGATGACCCTAAAACTGGTTATGTCCCTCAAGATCAGGTGATCTTGCTGAAGGAAGCCATCCTTAAAGCCAGGGAACCTAAGAGACTTGGAATCAGCCCTGGATCTCAGAAGGAATGCAAAAGGAAGCACTAGGAGAATTCCAAAAAACTAGGTCAGAAATCTAATAGGCAAAGAATTGCTACTGCGGGACTAAATTTGGTAGAATCGGGCCAATACCCTACTATTAGGGCGGCCCTAGGTCTGTAATTCTCTCCTCTCCTTTTTTAATGAAGATTGTGTCCTAGAACATAAGAGGGCTTAACGGTTAGCAGAAATCTAGAACTCTAAGGAAGAAGATCAAGGAGTCTAATACTGTAGTTGTGTTTCTCCAAGAGACAAAATGTTCGATTGTTAAGTTGTAGGAAAAAAGTAAGAAGATTTGGAGAAACTATGAAGTAGTAGGGATCGATCCAAATGGCTTTGCAGGTGGGATAGGCATTCTGTGGGAACCTAATAAAATAAGTCTTTCTGGCTTTTGTGGAAACCACAGCTTCCTTTCTGCTAAGTTCTAGGTTGTTGGGTTTAGGGTTTCAGTGTTTCTTTCTAATGTCTATGGCCCCCATACCCTTGGATCTAAATCCTCCTTTCTGGATTCTCTATGCTGGATGAAGGAGCTGTCTGGGGGAGAGCATTGGATCGTTGGTGGAGATTTTAACCTTATATCCTCCCTCGATGAAAAGAAAGGGGGAAGGAGGCAACTAGATGATGAATGTATTTGGTTCAGGGATACCATTGAACAACTGAAACTAGTTGATGTTGTCTTGGGGGATGGAGAATTTAATTGGAACAACAAGAGGCAGGGAGATCGCCACATTGCCTCTCATCTTGATCGATTTCTGGTCTGAGAATTGGTGATGGAATCTGGGAGTGAGATTGCTTTGTCTGTTCTCCCGGCCTCGGGTTCTGACCATTGGCCCATTGACCTATGGTGGAGTGGCTTGGGTTCTCAATTTAAAAAACCCTTTCGTTTTGAACAATTTTGGTTAAGACACCCGTATTTTAAGGAGAAAGTCTCTCAGTGGTGGGGGGAAATGGATCCGGGCGAAGGCCACAATATGTACAATTTTCAGCGTGAACTGAAATCCCTAAAATCCAAAATCAAGAAGTGGAATAAGGAGGAGTTCGGGAATATATTTGAGGATAAGAGATCCCTTGAAGCACGCAGGGAGGAGATCCTAAAGTTGGGAATGCTTGAGGGCTACACTCCTGAACTCCAGAAGGAAGAAATCTTGGTCCACAATAAAATCCTGGAGAGGGAGAAACAAGAAGAGATTCTATGGAAATAGAAGGCGAGAGTGAAGTGGCTACAGGATGGGGAACGTAATACAAAGTTCTTCCATCGCTCTACTATTCAACATCGTCAACAGAATAGAATTCTTAAACTTAAGAACAGGGAAGGGATTAAATTGGAAACTAGGGAGGAGATTGAAGGTGAACTGAGTCACTTCTTCTAGGATATCATGAATGAAAATGTGGTAGAAAGACAAAGAGATATTGAGTTAATTACCAACAATATTCCTCCCCTCGTGACTTTGGAGTATAATGATCTCCTTCTGAGACCTATCACCACGGAAGAAGTTGAGGAAGCAGTGTTTTAGATGGCTGATGGTAAAGCCCCAGGGCCTGATGGCTTTACTACAAATTGTTTTCATCATTTCTGGGATTTGGTGAAGTCGGAGGTTTGGCAAATTATCGAGTCTTCCCGTTGCTCTCGAAAGATCCTTCCAGCGTTTAATGCTACTTTCCTTACCCTTATCCCTAAGACTGAGGGCGCTGATTCCCCCGACAAGTTTATACCCATTTCCCTGTGTAATGTCATATACAAGATTGTTACGAAGGTAATTGCTAACCGCTTAAAAACAATCTTGCCATCCATCATTTCGCCTGAACATTCATGGTTTGTGGAGGGAAGGCAGATTATGGATGGCATAATCTTGGTCCACGAGGTCCTGCATTCTTTAAAAAAAGACAAAATCCCGGGGAAGCTGTTAAAACTGGACATTGCCAAAGCCTATGATAAACTAAATTGACAATTCATGAGATCTATGCTGCAAGCCTTCGGCTTCTTTGAGTGATGGAATAGGTGGATCATGAATCTGGTTTCCTAGTCCTTCTCTTCCATTCTTCTCAATGGTGTTCCCACGGGCCTTTTAAAACCCTCAAGAAGGATTCGGCAAGGGGATCCCCTTTCCCCTTTTTTTCATTATTATAGCGGAGGGTCTTGGAAGAACCATTAAAGCTATGCAAGGAAGTCATGAGCTACAGGGTCTGATTGTTTATCCAGAGCAAATTGTCAAACCCATCACCAATTCGTTGATGACACCATGATTATGGGACATCCCCCTCTGTCTAGGAGGCTCGGGCTATTCGTCGGTGTCTAGATACCTTCGGCAGAGCCTCTGGTCTTGAGGTCAATGCTCAGAAATATCAAGTGTTTTTCTTTAACACTCCATAAATTACTAGAAGAAACACTTGCAGGATTCTGGGTTTTTCGGAAAGCTCCCTTCCATCCAAATACCTGGGGGCTCCGTTGGTGAATTCTCAGGTCAAGCAGGGCTCATGGAGAAAACTTCTGGATAGAATGCGGAAGCGTCTCTCCAACTGGACCTATCGCCCCTTGAAGTTTGCTTGTCGCCTTGTTCTCCTGAAATTGGTTCTCCAGGCTATGCCCACTTATCTCTTCTCGGCTATGTTAGCCCCCAAAGTTACTCTTAAAGAGCTTCGGAAAATTCAGCAGTAATTTATGTGGAGTGGGTCAGGAGATAATAGGAAGTGGGCTCTAGTCAAATGGGAAGAGATATGCTCACCGAAGTACCAAGGTGGCCTCAATCTCAGAGCCTTGGAATAGGATAATGTTGTTTCGGGAGCAAAAACCTGGTGGAGGTGGGTCTCCCATAAGGAGGAACCATGGGCAAGACTGTGGCACTCCAAGTACGCTGCTGAGTGGGAAAAAGAGGATCTAATTAGATTCTCCGAAACAGGCCCTGGGTCTCACATTTGGAATTTGGCAACCCAGGGGCAGAATCTGGTCCAAGACCATAGCTTCTGGGAGATTCGGGATGGCAGCCGAGCTTTAGCTTGGGACGATTCGTGGCAGCAACTACCCTCACTTGGGGTCTCTATCGATGCTCCTAGTGTAATTCAGAGTTGCGCTAATAGGAACATGGTCAGGGTTAGGGATCTTTGGAATGATGATCCTCAGGAACAAGACTTCAGAGTTTGGCATAATCATGAGTGGTGGATTCCTCTAGGGCCGGAGGAGGAAGTTTTACGGGTAGAGGAAGAGCTGAATAATCGCAGAGTCAAAAAGAAAAATGGGGAAGATCAGCTCCAATGGGGACATAATCCTAAAGGATGCTTCAACATGAAAGAGGCTTATGACATTAAAATGGGTTTCAACCAATTGGACCCCGTTCCTAAATGGAAACAGTTATGTTCTGCTAAGATTTGGCTGAAAATTAACCATCTTCATCTGGCTTACTCTGAAAAAACGTATCCTAACTGGGGAAAATTTTAAAAAAGGGGTATCCTGGGCCCTCACCTGTGTTTCATGTGCAACCAAGCTGAAGAAACCATTTCGCACCTCCTCGACTCATGCTCTTTTGCATCGGAGCTGTGGGACTGTGGCGCAACCAGCTTTCGACGCTCGGGCATAAAATGAAATGATCCAATTTCTTCCATCTCGGAATGGTCTAAGGACCCGTTCCAAAGCCAAGTGGTGAATAGATTATGGCAAATTTTTTCGTTTTTCCATCTATAGGAAATGTGGCTTGAGCGAAATTCTTGGACATTTCAGGATAAAGCAAAAGACGTTGGCAGGACCTGGGAGGCGATGAAGAATAAGGTTCTGGAGACTCTTAAGATTCAACATTGGGAGAACTCGAACTAGGAAACCATTGAGCCTGAGTCAAGAATTATGTGGGAATGGGGCATATTGGGTCCTCTCCGCTACTGTGTAAAATCCATTTGCTCGTCTCAGTCGTCGGTGAGCTCAACCACCTGGTCCCCTCCCCCTGATGGTTTTTACAAATTAAACTTTGACAGTGCCTCTAAGGGTAACCCTGGTCCTGTCGGTTATGGTTGTGTCTTCCGTGGCCCTGATGGTATTATGGTGGGTTTCATGGAAGACTACTTGGGATTGGAGTCGAATAATGATGCTGAGTTGGAAGGGTTGTTACAGGGTCTCAGGATGGCTTACCAGAACGGCTGTACCCCTCTGATTGTGGAGGGAGACTCATGGATCATCCTCCAGATGGATAGTAAATCCAATGTGGTAGATCAAGTTCCTTGGTGGCCTCGTCCTAGTGCCTTGAGAGAAAATTGGTTGATCTTTCCTTAGTTCTATCGTAGGGTATGGCGCTAACCTTTTCACATGTCAAGCATAGTGGTAACAAATTGGCAGATGTGCTGGAAAACTTTGGAATTAGTGTTCACATGAAGATCAGTGCTAACTCATGGGAGGCTTTACTGGACTTAGCTATTTGAGACAGCTGCAAGGTTACCCAGGATGCCGACATGATGACCTTTTGTGCTGCTCGTGAGAGGTGACATTAAGCGGAGGGACTTTGGGACGCGTAGCCATCATTTCCATATATGGATTGCCCCAACCTTTAAAAAATGGAGGTGGAAGTGTCTTTTCATCCTGCTAAATGGTTTGGGAGGTATCCTCTCCAAAGCTTTAAGAAATAATTCGGGCAGAGGGATAATGGATTGAGATTTGAGAGAAGTTAGTGCTTCGCAGGGAGAGCGTCACTATTGGTACTACCCCTATTTAATTGATTGTACCTGGTTAATTATGAAGGAAGGTGGAAAACGTGTCTATATGAAGGAGCAGGGCAGTGCAAGGGCTCGTCATTGCCATCCCTCTGCATGCATGCAAGTGATGGTTGTCTACTTAGTTATGAAACCAGACTCTGTTAAGAGGATTGAGGATCAAGGGGTCTCCAAATTATGCTCGGATGTTGGGGTGGATATTGGCCGCAATAAGAAACGACAGCGTGGTGATCCTTCTGGTGAGCTGGGTGGTCGAGTTTCTCGGGCCTGCTTGAATGCTCATCGCGAGGCCAATGCTTTCTATATCCATGTCCCTGAGGACATTCAAAGGGATACCCGAGAGTATGAATTTCAATGGTGGATGAGGCTGAGCAAGGAGACGCTCTTGGGGGAACGCAAACAACTGGAAAATTGGATTATGGACCTTGGAAACACTGTGGGTTGGCT
Organism: Larix kaempferi; assembly: GCA_027924585.1. Taxonomy (NCBI): domain Eukaryota; kingdom Viridiplantae; phylum Streptophyta; class Pinopsida; order Pinales; family Pinaceae; genus Larix; species Larix kaempferi. The sequence goes on from BSBM01000727.1 coordinate 11,151,262, forward strand.
TAGCTTGTATGAATGGATGGTGGCCCTTTACTAGATGATGAAAAACCTTGTGGGTTTTTCCATTCGTGATCATCAAGCTCTCAAAGATGATTCAGTTTCGCTTCTTCTGACGCAGCGGCTTCTAGAGGAGTCTCGCTCGATGAATTAGAAGATGGAATTCCTTCTGCATGCGATGGAGCTCCGACCTCCTCTATGTCCCCCGTCTTCAACTGATTCCACCCATTCGGGGAATTCTCATGAGGCTCCATTCGTCATTCGTTGATGTTTGTTTTGGTGTTTGTTTTTTCCTTTCTGGTAGGTAGTTCAAGTCATAAGTCTAGATGGTTTTTGGTTAACTCAGGCTTAGATGTTTTTCAAAGATTTACTGTGTCTGGGCCTGTGAGCCTATGTAAGGATTTTTTTGGAACAATTATCTCTCGGGTTCGTTGTGGGTATGTGGTATCTCAAAGTCTCTGGTTTAGACAATTCAGGGGTAAAGCAGATTTTCATGAGACCTGGATGTTTTGGATTCAATCTTTCATGGTTGATTTTGTAAGTTCGGCCTCGCATGAATTTTTTGGTTGTACAAGCCTATGTCATGAACAGGTTGCACCCATTGGAATATCCTTTTGATATAATATAAAATTTCTTACTTACAAAAAAAAAAACTACTCTTCTGATATAATTTCACTCAATATCAGCTTCAATCTATGGGCTATTATTTTAGCTATCAGCTTGTAGATCAAGTTACAACAGGATATTGGCCGAAAATCATTAAAAGAGTTGGCCTTCTATTTTTTTGGTATTAAGGCCAGGAAAATAGAATTTAAAGAGCCAAGGACCTTACCTATCCTTTGAGATTCTCTGACTACCCTAAGCAATTCATAGAATCCAAGAAAAAATTCTACTGTGAATCCATCTAGCCAGGGCTCTTCCCTTTCTGAAAAGAATGAAGGACTATGGATCTCCTCTGTTAATGCTTCGTTCATTTCTTCCAATATTAATCTAGGGAAGAGCCTTATAAGTTGCAAAATCTCTTGTATAGGGCACCCTTCTGGCTCAGTGAACAGGGTACAAAAGTGATCCATTCCATCTTCTACCTTGTCTTTGAAGGAGGAAACCAAATTCCCCATGGAGTCTTGAATCTATGTGATACTATTAGTACTCCTCCTGTGGGAAGCGAAATGATGAAAAAGAATTGTGTTGTTATCTCCTTCTGCAATCCACAGCGCCATACTCTTTAACCTCCATAACCTCTCTTCTTTATCAAGAATATTACTCCTTTTGAATTCCTCTCCTTTTAAAAGATCAAGCTCTTCTACAAAGAAAATTCCTGAGCTATTTTGATCATACAAGTTAGCAATTTTATGTTCTACATCCTTCAATTCTTCCTACACATTTTTATTGTTGGCTTTGTCCCATTTCTTAGTAACTTTTTTTTATTTGGGCTAGATTATTCATAAATTGCTGCATGTGAGAGGATGAATCATCCTCTTATAGACGATTCCAGTTTTTTGTAATCCTCATTCTTTAACCATTCAGGGTTTAATTTGAATGGAGCGGGGGGATTTTGCTCCGTCTTTTTCATTGAGAGGATAATTGGCCTATGATCGAAGGTTCCTACAGTATCCACCTAGGAGCGGATTAATAAGGCCTCATTCATTAAATATTCAGAGATTAAAAAATGATCCAATCTTTTATAAATCTCCTACTCTCCACTTCTTTTGTTTCGCCAAGTTGGTTTAAGCTTCAAAGGCTTGACATCTACCGGGTGATTTGCTTCAAATATGACCATAAAATAATTTCCCAACGAAACTGCTCTAGCATGTGAGCCCCAGACCTCGCCTTCTGACATGGTGAGATATAGATCCCCGCCAATTATCTTATTCCGAGAATCTCCCATTACATCCTGCAAGAAAGTCTCCCAAAACCTCTTTTTGTCATACTAAGGGCCATAAGCATTGAAGATTGAGTAGTTAAGACTAGTTTCTCTATCTTCAAGTGTCATTTTAATTACAGAATCATATAGACTGACTTCAAATTTTCTCATCATAGGACCCCATTCCATTATTAAACCCCTTGAATGCCCGTCTGAATTTATGGCTTCAAAAGACCAATCCTTTAGCCATGGCCTCAACACCTCCTAAACTTTTGATCCGTCTGTCATGGTTTCTTGCAAAAATATAATTGAAGGAGGTAGAAACCCTACCATCATTTTGAGGGATTTTATCTTAGTTCCTCCCCCCAGACCTATTACATTGAAGGACAAACAGATCATTAAGATACCTTCCCATGGGTGGTCTCTGCTCTAAGAACCCGTTTGATTGTATCCTGTTTCCCATGTCTTATTTCAAGAGCTTCTTACTATTTTTCCTTTGTAAGGTAAGATTTCCTCCCCTGGCTAACCTTTATAGTTGTATTTAAATCCAACCCTCCAAAGGAGACTTCTTCTACAGGAAAGAAGTGAGGAGTACAGGACCTTAAGTCGTACTCTTTCTTCAGAATGCCACCCTCACCAAGTTTTCTTCCTCTAGACTTCATTACCTTAGCTAGAGAAGACTGAGTAAGGATTAAATGGGATGATTCCATAGATTTTGGTGCTAAATCTAATTGACAAGGGGACCTCGGGACTGGATTTAAAATAATTTATTTCAAGGGAGCAGGGAAAGAAATAGGAGCACGATCAATGGCAGGATCGGGAATGGGGACTGGGGAGGTACAAGACTTACCAATTGGAGATGTTGAGCTTTCAACCTCCTTGAAAATGTTTTTTCCCATGTCCAATTCGTCCATACTGCCACTTTTTCCGCATCATAGCACACCACTATCCTATTTTCCTCATTTATCTTTGCTTCCGCCATGATGCATGTCGATTGATATAGCACACCACATATACATAGATATATATATACATATACATATATATATATATACATCTATACATATATATATATATAGATATATGTATATATATATATATATATATATATATATATATATTCATTAATAAGATTTACAACAAATCATCACTCATAATATGTAAACACTAATCCCAATTATTTAACATTAACAAATCATCACATCGATACTAATAAATAGAACCAAATACATATTCTACACATGGTAGGAATTTCGCAAAATAAAAGAAACTACTACCTTCCAAGTAGAATCCACAACTAACTTAGAATCACCCAACCTCCCTAACTTACTTATTCTCCCATCCTATCCTTCCTCTAGTATATTATGTTGTGGTGTCAGCTATACTGACCTAACTACATATACAACCCTCAAGTGGAAGCGTCAACTATATAGATCTAACTTCCCTAGCAGGTAATTGGCAGTCGTCATCACACGTCTAGGGGAGGGTTTCCACTACATCCCTCCCACGACTCTAGGTTTTGAACGATACATGGTGGAAAACAACTCCACCCCTCCTAATATAAATAGGTTCAACCTCTCACATCAAGTCCCAACCATATTGAGAAATTGTTGTGCAAAGAGCCACGTCATTGAATAACCACTCTGGACAAGTTGTGCATCCTGTCAGGACCACACTAACTCACAAATCATATTAGTGTTTAAAAATATTAATTTGTATTGTAAGTACAACATATAGTACACAACTATATCCCTGATGTCTACTATATCCAAGTTTCCTTCATACCTGGAATTTGATTATCCCATAGTCGATTCATTTGTGTGTTAGCTCAATAACCACTTCTATATCCCATATATAAATATATCTAATTATTTCAAGTGATAAGATATTTCATGAAATCCAATATTATAATAACCATGTATGTTCTTTGCACCACATTTTTTTTTCAAGGGAAATATGCTAACCGCTGCTATTTCGGAGAATCAAGGTATGGCTAGAGTCACATGTCTAGTCAAAACATTACATACGCAATACACAGGGGCTCAACAAGAGCATCATGTCACTTACAAGAATTGAACTTTGGTGGGTAGGGTAACAATCATTCCTCCCTACCACCCAAGTTGATATCTAGGTACCACATTCCACATCTAGTATGCATAATAAAATGGAATCACATGTTTATTCTCATTAGCAATTCAAAATGATAAAAGTCATGTCTTATACCCACACATGCACATTTAAATGCTCTCATAATAGAAATATTGATTGGTCTAGCTAATGCCAACATATACAAAGTAAATGAAATGTTGAGGTAAGTCACATTAATGTTTTAACTTTTGACTATTAAAATATGGGGCATTAGAAAACGCCTGCATAGAACCCCTACAAAGGACTGATGTGATGGTACAAGGAATCATTTAAGTCTCTTGAGCCTGAGAAGATTCAACAATATCCCTTTGGTGCTTGTTTTTCTTCCTCGGCCATGTTCAAGGCCTTGAAACCCATCCTCAATGTGCAAAATCTCTTAATGGAATCTCTATCCAACCTTGATGCAAAGAACCCCGAGAGAGGGTTTGTGTTGTAGTTTGTGGGTGTTGTTCATAGTGATTAAGCCTGAGAAGTGGCGTTTAGGGAACAAGGCCCATTATTGTACTCTTATGACGTTGGATATACCTCAAAACACATTCTCAGTGCACAACTAACATATTGATGGCATGCAAAGCACTCTTGGAGATGATTGTTTACCAATAGAGTTTACCCTTTCAGTGGGAATGTTGATGACATTATGAAGTTTGATCACTAGGTATGGGTCTTGAGGTCGTGAACCATAACACCTAACCTCTTCTGAGTATCACTTGTCTTCAAGTCTAGATATTGGGACCATTAGGATTTTTTCACTCCTAGGTATGAGTCTTAATTCCTTAACCATATTTAGGGGAAGAAACTTGAATCTTGCCCCTAAAGGTAGATTCTAATGCTCAAGGTCCTTGAATGAGACCTCAAACCACCACATTGGACCTATTTTGGAATATTTGTCTTTTGGAAGGGGATGTGGGATACATTAGAAGGTTCTTATCACTAGGGATATGTCATGGGGGGGGGGAATTGTTACACAAGGAAGCTTAGTCTTTATGACCTAAAGAAATATTTTAGGCATCCAAGGCCAAAAAACATCGCCTTGAACCACCACACATGATCTCCTAAGGGTATCCTCAACATCTAAGTCTGGATATTAGATAAACCTAGGCATTAGGCTCCAAAGGCATCTTCTAGGGCTCAAGGTGCATGAATGATGCCTTTAAGCACTAGAAACAACTCATTTTTGTTTATACAAACATAAACGTGTGCATAGTATAAAGCAAGCATGCACTAGGAACACACACACATTTCTGTGTTGATTTTCTTTGGGCCAAAAAAAGTGACATGGTTGTGTGGATGTTTAACAAGGGATTAAACCTGTTTAAAAAAGAATCTGTGCGTATTCACAATGGTGTGCACTATGCAAAATTTTAAGGATTCATAATTTTTTCAAAGTGTAGAAACCTTGGCAAAACTTACTAATCCTTAAATTTGCAACAATAAAATGTTTGGCGATTAAATTTTTTTTTTTCAAATTTCTAAGGACTTTATATAATTTTTGGATAATTTCGGTGATTTTTAGAGTAAAAAAAATTATCCCATGGAATTTGGGCGAATCATCTTTGGAAAAAAGGAAAATCAGTGAATTAATCTCTTTTTGGGAAAAAAGGTCAAAAATAGCCCATGGGTTAAATTTCACCCCTAAAATTTTCCTTGGTGTGCACACTTTTTTATTTTTTATTGAGCGCACATTTCCATTGCAATGAAAAGGGGAGGCAACTTCTTGCGGGACCCCAACCACTAACTAACAACTACGCTTCTTTTGAATTTTCTTGCTTAGTGTCACAAGTAACAGTGAATCACTATTTTCAAACTAATGTTCTCTTGAAAAAATTTCATTATGCTTATTCACATCAAACTACTTCTTTCTACAATCAGATGCATTATGCTCAATTTTTTTATGGTAATAAGATTTATAAGATTTATCATACCTTTGATCTTGGCCATGGGATTCATGAGAATGATTTCCACCTTTGCCTCTTTTGCTTGAAAAGAATGTAGTTTTTCCTTTCTTCGTGAGAATTTTTTTTGTTGCCTCCTTTGTTACAATTGTTAATTCTTTCTCTTCCAAATCCTCTTGCAACTCTGTTATTGGTTCTTCCTCCTCTTATGGCTTGAACTTGTGACTTGAATGCATTTTCCATTTGGGAATGTTAACCCAAAATCTCGTCATCATCCTGGTCATGAGATATATGCCCTTGGATTTTTCCTATTCCTTAAAGTGTTAGTGCCAAATTGGTTGAGAAGAGGTTTCTACCTTCCTATTTTTGCAATTTTGCTGCACGGATGCACCCTACTTGTTTACAACAAGTGTCAGACCCTTGAGGACGTGGTTTGCACATTGACAAGGTGCGTCACTGACGCTAGTTTCCTTAAATCAACATGCATCACCCTCCAATGACACATGTTTCTATTTGACAAGGTGCGCCATTGCTTGTTTAAAGGAAAAAATAGAAGATTCGAGAGTATTCTAGAAGAAAGCTCTCGTGGAGGCTTATCCCAACAAATCAACATAGGTGGAAATCGAACCCCTAACTTCTTGGGATGATCCCTTAGACTCCTCCATTGCATTATCAACTCCCTCTATCCTCTTTGGCCTATATATGCAAGATCACCCTCATGGGATAAGGGAGGAAAGATAGAGCACCCAAATGCTGTTGAAATAATCTTAGAGCTAAATTTCTCTTCTCCATTAAGAACAAGGTTGGATCTTTGAGGCAAAGGCTAATTGGAAGAAATTGCGACGTCAAGGCAATGGTTGTAATCTCTCCCTTTGTACTTTATGTTAATACAGTAATATATATGGTATTTCCATAAATATTCATTGTGTTATATCTTTAGAACTTGTTTCATTGACCACTTGTTTATATTGATCAAAATTACATATTACTTTTACTTGTGTTTCCACTTGTTTGTCTTATGTTGTTTTACAACTGAAGATTGAAGACTACATCAAACGAGGGGAACACCATTGCAATCATAAGGTAAGCAATTCTTTGTGATCTTCATAATTTTATTAATCTAGGAAAGTCTATATATTTTGTCGTGTTTTGTTCTAGATCTAAACCATTTATACTATAGAACTTTGTCCTTGTCCGCATAGACAAAGTATCTTAAAAACAAATTGGCGACTCCACTAGGGAAATGCAAGGAAAACGTGGATGAACCTACTACAACTAGTCCACACGAAGAAGGGATCCCAATCACTTAATCGGGAAGAGATTATTCTCCCCCTATAAATACACCTATCACCAACCCAATGGGACCACTGGTGGTAGCACAACCTTCTTCGTGTGATACCTCTTTTCACCATTCACTTGAAGGGTATTCCAGAGCCATAGATTGGATATTTACTCGACCTCCAGATGACCCAGTAGCAATCGATTTTGGTCCATCTACTCCATTTTGGGGTACTTCCTTAGGACAAGCCATTTCTGACTTTGGCACACTGTCAATTATGTAAGCAAATCCACCTCCACGTCTTACCAAATACATCTCAAACGATGAAATTTTAGCACCACTTAAAGACACTATATCCCGTATGTGGGCACTTGGAGAAAATGTGAGACATCAGAGTTTTCATCCTTCTTTACCATCGACCTCGATAGTAGTCAATCCTGAATACCACACTCCCGTTCATTCTTTCACTTTATCTTCACCATGAATGCTCGTGCCCAACATAGTCTCTTATGAACCAGGCCAACCATCCTTTCCGGCTTCATGGCCTCAAAATCAAATGGCCAGTTCTAGACCTCTTTTGACCTCAATGAATGGGGGGCAACCCTCAACCAATCTTAATTTTGCAACTGAAGGACAATCTTCAACTATGAGGAAAAATGTAACCAGGGGGAAACATTCGATTGGTAGTCAAAATATGACTGCAGGGAAACCTTTGGTTAGTGTTCAAAATGTCACTAGAGGACAATTTTTGGTTAGTGGTCAAAATGTCACTACGGGGAAACCTTTGGTTAGTGGTCAAAATGTCACTACAGGGCAAACAAGTTATACAACTTGGCGAGAACCCGACATTGTTCTTGTTTTTTGGGGGGTCAATTTTAGTAGTTGTTTTTACCTCCATTTCAAAAGGTGTGTATACTGGTAGCACCATTTTTCATTTTGAGCCATTTTTTTGTGATTTTGAAACTTCTTGGTCATATGAAAACTATAACTTTTATTTACAAGGGCACTTTTTCAAAGTTTACTAAAAACTATACATTTAGTAGCTACTTATAATGAAAAAACATATACATTTTTGAATTTTGTTAACTTTTAGAAGCTAGATAGAATGAAAATTATATACATTTTGGAAAAAATTTCTTTAAACTTTTTTCTTAAATAAGTCATTTTTTGGGCAAATTTGTAAAAAAAATGAGAAAATAAAGCCATTACAAACCATTTTTAACATATTTTCAGCTATTTTATGTTTAAGAAATGAGTCTATTTCACATTATTTTCTATAAAGTGTTGATTCACAGAAATTGAACAAAAAGTCTACCATATATTTGTAAATAACATATTAAAAACAAAATATTTACTATCAAAATAAAATCTTCAAGTCAAAACATTACAAAAATATATTCTAAATTTTTTGTCAAGTTTGACATTTTCCTCAGAATCGCGCCGCTCATTGGAGCGGCGCATTGGGCGCCCAAAAAGGGCTTAGGGGAAGAGCGAATATTTTCCCCACATCTCAAAGGGGCCCGACACATCAAAGTAAAAAAATCAAAATTAAGAAAAAAAGAAAAATGAGAATACAGATTAAATTTTTTTCAAAAAATAAAAATAACATAAAAGTTTATAAAAACATTATAAATTCTATGAACAACATTTTCAAAACAATTTTTTTTAAATTTTTTAAAAAGTATATATATAAATAAAATCTTAATAAAAAATACCTAAACAAATCAAAAACAAATTTTTAAAAACATTTAAAATTTATATAAAAAAAAATACAAAAACTTACACAGAAAACTAATTTTAAAAAAAAGACATTATAAAGAAAACAAAGTATAAAAACTTAAAAAATAAACATTTAAAAAAAAATTAAAATTAAAAAAAAAAAAAAAAACTATTTATCCCCACGCCCTCCCCCTCCTCCCCTTCCCCTTCCCCTTCCCCATCCCTCTCCCTCCTCCCCTCCGCCCCCATCCGCCTTCCACTCCCCTCCCCCTCCCCTCCCTCTTCCCTCTCCCCCTTTTCCCTCTACCCCTACCCATGGCACTTGTCGGCCCTTTGGGCACACAAGGGGCGGCAGCGCCGCTACCCCCGTGCACCCAAAGGGTTTCCCAAGGGTCGTCCAAGGGATTTCCCTTTGGGCGCATGGGGTAGTGGTGGACGAACGCTCAGGCCGATGTGTAAAAGGAGAGGGCGGAGGGGGAGATGGCAGAGGGGGAGAGGGAGAAGGCATGGGGAGGTGAAGGGGGGAGTGGAGGGTGAGGAGTGGAAGGGGGATGAGGGCGGAGGGGGAAGGGTAGGAGGAAGAGGGAGGGAAAGGGGGTAGGGGAGGGAGGGGAGGGGAGGGGAAGGGGAGAGGGAGGAGGATGGGGATGGAGGAGAGGGGTAGCAGAGGGGGAGGGAGCGGGGAGAGAGGGTGGGGGGAGAGGTAGGGTATTTTAAGTTTTTTGTTTTAATTTTATTTTAAAAACTTTTAAGTGTTTCATTTTATTTTTTAAGTTTTTAAAATTTGGTTTTTTTATAATTAAAAAAAAATGGATTTTTTTTTAACATTTTTTAAAAAATAATTTATTTTTTAAGTTTTTATCATTTATATTTTATAAATTAAGAAAAAAATACATTTTTGGAAGAGTTTCAATTAGGGTAATTTTGAGGTAAAAAATGGGCCTCAAAACAAAAAATGTAGTATCAAAAATCAACTTTTAAAGAACCAATCACATTCTAGAGGATGACATCATCTATAATAATTGAGGTGGCATTGGTTGAGTTATAGATGTTTTTTTTTAATTCTAAATAGTGAATAAAAACCCATAGTTAACCATATCAATGTTATAAGTAAAGTACTCATGCCGGTTCGTCGCCCAGTGGATGATTGGGAGTCGAGAAATGTTGCGGAAATCCTTGCCTTCGGCACTCCTGGTACTCAGGTGAATCACTATTGGCTTCTCAAAAATTTGATCAGTACCTTGGTAGAAGAGATGCTGACCAATTGAAATTTGGCCAAGATGGCCATCATGGACACTATGTCCAATATGGCCCATTTGGACGGGATTCTTGTGGCGCTAGAAGCTAGTCTAATGGGTCGTCGTTATTCCTTATTTCCTCATCAGGCTCAGCCTGTAGGCATTGGTCCAAAGGGTCCTGTTGCAGGTTCTGTGGAGGTGTTTGCGGCTCACAACAAAGGCAAGGTCTCTCAGGAGGCTGCATAGGCGGTCGGCAGCTCATTACACGACTCTATGGGCCTCACGGCCTCTAAATATATTACTCCTACTCCCGGACACACCTCTAGGCCGGACTCTCCTGTAGCAGTCGTGATTCAAGGAGCTTCCCCACCTGGGACCTCCTTTCTAGTTCCCTCTACAATTGCAGTAGCCCAGCATAAACACACTCTCAAAGATGAGATTGAAGCGCTCCTCCCACGCAAAGTCGAGCCTCTACCCATCAAGCTCCCGGAGCAACAATGGATAGATGAATTCTTTGGCCCTTGCCCTATTTCTGAAGATATCCATGATTCCAAAGGAGCGGAAGCCAGTTCTTGAACAGGCTTGTATGGTCCACAACACTCCTTGTTTTGAAGCTCTGTTTTGTTTAGGTTATCTCTATCTAGTACAGAGTTTCTCTTTGTTTATGTCTTTCCTGATCGGTGGTTACTTAGTCTATAACTCTAGGCTTCTCTTACTGAACTTTTTATGTAATATGGATACCATGAGCAGCGCCAGAATGCTATATTCACCCTCTCCTGATGATTGTACTCTTTTTTGTACTATAATATAATCTTTCTATGCAGTTTACAAAAAAAAAAAAATGTTATAAGTAAAGTACTCATAATGAAAATAATACTCTTAAATTACTTTTAAATATAATATAAATGTACTAAAGTACCTTAAAATACTTAGAAAAAATATTTTCTATCTTTCAATATAAAATAAATAAATTACAAATACCAAAAACATGAATGCTCTATTCAAAATCAAAACTATAAAATTATTTTTCAATATATAACATATATTTTTAAATGATAAATTATTAATACTAGAATTAAAATTTCTATTCAAAATCATATAAATAATTAACATTATATAATATATAATTTTAAAACTTTATTTAAATAAATTATAATATATAAATAAATTTACAATATAATGATAATGTATAATTTATAATAATTTACAATATATCGATGAGGTTTTAAAACCTTATGTTTACATAAGTAGCATTCGTCCGCTGAAAAAAGTGGTATTCAACTAAAATCAAAATATGTATATAATATATAATTTAAAATTATTTTAAAGTTTAAAAACTTTATTGAATACGTATCATTCTACCTTAATGTTTGTCATAATTGATAGGATATTTAAACTTTTAAAACATTTGAGATTTAAACTTTTTAAATATTATGTTATGGATACCGTATTCTTATGTAGACGTAATCCATGATATATTATTTTATTTTAATATATGATATATAATTTTAAATCCATAAATATGTAATATATGTGGAATATTTCCTATTTATGTAATATATAACTTTAAATTTAATAATATTAATATAAATTGGATAAGTTTTATGAGATACAAAATAATAATAAAAAACGAAAAATAAATTTGTAAAAGATATAAATTAAAACAAATGAAAAATAAATGTGTTGATTATTAAATGAATACATAAAATAAATGCTTGGTTATCTAAATTATAGATATGTAATATCAATATAGATATATAAGTTAATTAAGTATTTTATAAATAAAAATAAATTTAAACAATGTAGATATTTAGGTAAATAGATTATTAGTATTTAAATAATGTTAATATTTATATAAATAAATTATTAAGTTTTACTTTTAATAAATTTAAGTTAGATTTATATAATAATTAGTCAACATATTTTATAAATATTGAAATATAAGTTGGATTTATATGACTGTATGACTGATTTTTATTTTTAATGAATATAAGTTAAATTTATATAATGAATATATATATTTTAAAAGAAATAACAATTTATTCATATAAATTTAATATATGTTTTAAATTCAAAATTCAAAATTATACATGTTATTATAATCATATTCTGAATATTGAATAACTTATATTTCAAAATTCAAAATAATATACTTTATTTTATTTTATGAGTACATTACTTTTTACTTTATGAATACAATACTTTTTACTTTTTTTTTCACACGATAAAAACTATACTTTAATATTAAGTATATGATAGAAAATTACAACGACGAGCACCATAGTCTTGATACGAAACAATACTTTTTACTTTAATTCAAAAGCAAATTATGTATTCAAGAGTAGTAGTTTTAGTCAAATCAAAGAATGATTTTTTTATTGATTTTATTTTAAATATCTTTTCAATTTAACTTAACCATAGTTACATTGATTGTAGTGTAAAAGGTGAGCTGTGAATATACCTCCCCCACAAAATGCCTAAATTGTAATATTTTATTATATCTCTTTAAGAGGTCCATTTTAGACCTCAAAATTTCCTAATAGTTTAATTTCGTTTTTTTTTTATTATGAATATTATTAGAATTTTTTGTATTTTATGTAGAAAAAGTGGTGAAATAATTTCTTGAATAACTTATGTTAGACAAAGTGCAGGTTTTATATAGCATTACTAAGAGATTTAATAAATACAATTTTAAGTTTTGACAAAATGATATAATAAAGCCATTTTTTGAAAAAGTGTGCTACCGGTAGCATTAGTTTTTAATTCAGGGCTTGATTTTAAGATTTTTGTAAACAACAATAACTATTGTTTTGGTCCGTGTCTATATTTTTAACCACACAAAAAAGTGGTACGACCAGTAGAACCACTTTTGATTCGGGGTTGTTTTTTGGTGTTTTTTATGCAGAAGTATGAATTTTTATGGCTAGAGTTCTTGATTTGAGTATAAATTTCTCGTCAAGTTGTATAACATGTTGGCAACCTTTGGTGAGTGGATGGAATGTAATTGGACGACAACCTTCAGCTACTACTTACAACATGACTGGAGGTCTACCTCCAACCACAAGACAACCTTTGTGGGGGCATATCACATGGGGGCTATCTATGTGGGGTCATCCTACATGGGGTTACACACATCCAAGGAATCAAAATGTGGCTATGAGTCAAATATACCAACCCACCGCTTCGGGAAACATTCATCCCGGAGTACCTTACCGTGGAAACACAAATACCCCATGGGGCCAACCGAACTTTCCTCCGACTGGACCCCCAAATGGAGGACCACCCCCACCCCAACTGCCCCCACCACCTCCACCTGGAAAACCACCCCATTCAGGAAGACCCCCTCATTCGGGGGGAAACCCACCACCAGGTCAACCTCTTAGCATGGGAGTACCTCCACCATATGGCCAAACCCCTATGGGAGGACCACTGCCATATATAGCCGCACCTTACGATCAATCAATTTACGGTCCTACTGGTACTCAAATGCCATATCAATACTACAAATATCCTCAGTCAAACCAATTTTTTCTGGCTATATTAGATCTTATATATTTGTCACGTTTGACGAACAATCCCATTAGGCATGGCATTAATTGGCCACCTATTCCTATCAAGCTTTCATCATACATACCTAAGTTTGACGGTAAAACTGGTGAAGATCCAAAAAACCATGTGATGACATATCACTTGTGGTGTTCCTAGAACTCCTTAATGGACGATTCCATTCATTTGAGGCTCTTTCAGAGAACTCTCACCGCCACTGCTTCCAAATGGTATATTGAACTACTGCAACATTCTTTCCCATATTTTCAATCCTTGGCTATCGCTTTCCTAACAAATTTCCAATTACCGATGCACTTTGAAACCGATACAGACCTCTTAACCTCCCTCCACCAATCTACCTCCACCCATATCTCCAATCATGAGTGGAGTAGGAGACGCAGTTAATTAAGGCTCTTATTCCATACCAATTACTAGTTGATTGGTTTACCAAATAATTACTTTATGTTATCGCCAAGGATGTAGCTATGGGTGGATTTGTTACCGAGGAACAATCCATTGCATGTGCCAAGTACTTATATTTAGTCTACTCTTAATATGGCACATTATATGACATAATTCCCAATGATCCTCGCCCTACAACGACCCATCCAAACCACCTTCAAGATCACATGTCGATGGCATAGTTGGCTCTGTCTATACCCAGCCTGCAACAAAATCAACTGGATAACAAATCCAGATGCCTTTAAATCTAGCTCCGACACAGGCTGGTAATAACACCACAAATTCACCCAATCTTGCTTCGACCGTGGAGGTGAATTCAGTTCAATCTGGTTCATCAAAGATATCCGGTGGTAAGAAGAAAAATAAAGGCAAATCCAAAAAACCTCCTAACCAGCAAGAAAACAAAACCAATCAAGACACATCCAATGCTAAACCAAAACGGAAGGCTAAGTTTCCATGTTTTTTTTGCGGTGACGACCACTTCATCAAGGAATGTCCCCATCATGAAGAAGTCCAAAAATTCCTTAAAGGAAATACTCAACCCACCGTCTTAACTGACCCCTTCCCAACACAACAACAGCATATGGTTGCACAACAACCGTCATCCTCGCAAGGAGAAACATCCTCGACTGCTCATGTTCTCATGATGCGTAGTGATAAGGTTAGTTTATTTACCACGACACATACATATGACTCCATTCCAGAAAAAGAATCCAATGGAGGTAATACTGAAAAATCCTCCACTTCCACGTCCACTACTTCTCCCCTACAAGGTCCTCTGACAATAGAGAAACCCATATCAGATGCAATGTTGTGCCCACCTAAAAGCACGATTCGAAAGGCAAATTTTAATCCTAATTACCGGGCCTCCCAAAACTACACCATTGTTGAATATTTGGCCTAGGCACCCTGTGCCATGTCGACCCTCGAAGTCTTAAAAAACTGCCCTAATCAACGTAAGACCTTGCTATCTGCCAATGAAGCAGTGGATCCGGAAATGTCCAACATTATCATATTTAAACTGGAATACTTCAAGCTGAGGCTTTCCCATCAACTAGCTTTCCAAATCATTACCAACGTTGCCGGGAAAAATATCCATCGTTTTGTTCTAAACGAATGAGCCTCTACTTCAGTTATGTCGTTTTCCTATTGGAGTGCCATTGGCTCTCCTGAACTAAACCGATATCCTACCACCTTAAAATATTTTAACGGATGCGGATTCCGACCACAAGTACTTCTACAGTCCTTAACTATTGAGTTAGGAGGCAAGATCGTTTCCATTCACGTGGAAGTAGTGAATGCGCCCTTGGACTATAACATATTACTTGGTTGGAATTGGTTCTATGTAATGATTGCAGTTGCATCCTCAGTTTTCCGCATTGTGCAGTTTCCTCACCAAGGGAAAATTGTCACCATTGACCAGCTAGATTTCTATACACCTCACACTAACTCTCATCCTGTGAACAACGTTCCTCTTCTAGGGAAGTCTTCACCTAAGTATGAGAGTGTGGGGGTAGGAATCCTTAAGGAATCATTAATGATGGGAGTCTTCCCAACACCTGATCCCCCATCACAAATTTCCACGGTGAACATGATTTCGTCCATGGTCCAACATTCCCCCAGCTCGATCGATCCTTGGATTGTTCCTAGTCCTATTAAAATTCACTCGATTGGAGATCAGATGCCTCTTATCCCAACTGAGGCTACATATCATGCTATCTAATCAGTGTATGAACCACCTGATGACCATCACTTAGTGGCACCAGACCCTTATTCTCTTCTGTCTTGGCTAAACTTGTCTGTGCCATCTTTGGATTATCTCCTTTAGACCTTTCCCTCCGATGAATCTATCATGGAGATTATGAGCTTGGTTGAGCTTCCCTGGGAGGATCATCACCATCGATCGTCCTTCCTCCCATCCCTACACACGGTAGAGAATGATATGAAATACATCATTTCACAAGATATCATTCAAAATCCTCAACCTCCTGTTATCACACGAGATACGACAACTGAAGGAAATTTGGGAAATATCACAACTACCATCTCCATCGACATCTCGGTGTTATACCTAAAATTGTCACTCTGTACACCTTTGCAAACATGCGTGCCTCACCAACATGAAGAACACAATGTTTATACCTCCTAGGAGTGTTGAGACCCCATCCTCATCATGTTGATCCCCTCCCTAGTCATACTTGGAGGCAAATCCAACTCTTGAGGGTCGAATACCACTTCACCAAGTCCATCTTAAAGATATTTATGCGCCCTGCTAGTGGTTCAAGGCGCAAAAATACAACATTTTCGTGCTCTGCACATCTATGGGAGCATGAAAATTACAACATTTTTCGTGCTTTGCTCAGTCTCGAGGGCGCGGAAATCCATGAAATAACCTTTTTCCTTGGTTTTTGGACCTTGAATCCCAAGGATATTTTTATGGGATAGGGAATCCCTTCTAATCTCATCGCACCCTCCTTCCTCGATATGATTCATCTCCCTGAGACATCTTTTACTCACCTAGATCCATCATTTTCTCCTAGTGGTTAGTCTCTGAAATCCTATAAGAAGGAGGCCATCCATGAGCTAAGGGGAGAACTTTGGAGGCATCAAACCTATGATCTTAGAAGTCTTGTAGAGGTGGAAAATGAGAGTTTAGAGGATGGTCATGCTGCAACAATATCACGTATAATCCACTTTGATGTACATGTCTTCATGGCTTTCCATTAATATAACTTAGCCTATTCCTACCACTTTCATGTTTTTATGATGAATGTATGAAATTGTCTCTAATTTCATAGTTAGATCCATGTTTATATGCATATTGCTTTGGAAAAGGTGTTGTCTTCCTTTTGAAAATACGTCCACAAGTTTGTAATCAAAGGTTGGAGCTGGAGTAACAAAAAGATATCAAGGGAAACCATCAAAGCAAGGTACGTCATCTACCTATTTCATTTTTCCGTAGCTTGCAAATTGTTGTATGAACTAGATCTAGGAGGATTTTAGTGTCTACTTTTTTTTTATGTGATATATTGAAGATTTAGAAACTTAGTTTAGTCTATGAGATGGTTTAACTATCCGTAGGAAGAATTCTATAACATGGAAATTGGTGACCCCACTAGGGAACTTTCCCATGTTTAATTTTCCATCAAATATTTGAGACTTGATCTCCTACCTCTGCAAACTTACTTAGTTTTGATCTTTATTGTCATCCTGGTCTTCATTGTTGGGCTCTCTGAGTCTCAAAAAATTCAGATCTTGATCATTTTCTCCCTTGCCTCTCTACAGCATATTTTCCCGCCCCCTATACATTCCAGAGCGAAAATTCTCAAATTTTCGTGCCCTCACAATAGACCGAAGCACGAAAATACCTTATTCATAAATTGTCACAGGTGAGAGGATGCATCATCCTCTTATAGAGGATTCCAGTTTTCTTGAACAAGTTTTTTGTAATCCTCATTCTTTTTCATTGTGAGGATAATTAGCCCATGATCGGAGATTCCTCCAATCTCCACCTAGGAGTGGATTATAAGGTCTAATTCATTAAATATTCAAAGATTAAAAACCGATCCAATATTTTATAAAATCCCCTACTCTCCACTTCTTTTGTTTCGCCAGGTTGGTTCAAGCTTCAAAGGATAGACATCTACCAGGTGATTTGCTTCAAATATGGCCATACAATAATTTCCCAACGAATCTAATCTAGCATGTGAGCCCTATACCTCCCCTTCTGACATGGTGAGATTTAGATCTCTCCCAATTATCTTATTCTAGGAATATCTCATTACATCCTGCACGAAAGTCTCCCAAAACCTATTTCTGTCATAGTAAGGGCCATAAACAGTGAAGATTAAGTAATTAAGACCAATTTATATGTCTTCAAGTGTCATTTTAATTACAAAAACATATATACTGACTTTAACTTTGATCATCATAGGACCCCATGCCATTATTAAACCCCTTGAATGTTCGTCTGAATTTATGTCTTCAAAAGACCAATCCTTTAGCCATGACCTCAACACCTACTGAAATTTTGATCTGTCTACCATGGTTTCTTTCAACAATATAACTGAAGGAGGTAGAAACCCTACCATCCTTTTGAGGGAATTTATCTTAAGTCCTCCCCCCAGACCTCTTACACTGAAGGACAAACATATCATTAAGATACTTTCCCATGGGTGGTCTCTGCTCTAAGAACCCGTTTGATTATAGCATGTTTCCCATGTCTTATTTCCAGAGCTGCTTGTTAATTTTCCTTTGTAAGGTAAGAATTCCTCCCCTAGGTAACCTTCGGAATTGCATTTAAATCCAACCCTCCAGAAGAGATTTCTTCTACTGGAAATAAATGAGGAGTACGAGACCTTAAGTCGTACTCTTTCTTCGGAATGGTGCCCTCACCAAGTTTTATTCCTCTAGACTTCACTACCTTAGCTAGAGAAGACTGAGTAGGGCTTGAATTGGAGGATTCCATAGATTTTTGCACTAAATTTGATTGAAAAGGGGACCTTGGGACTGGATAAAATAATTTATTTAGAGGAAGCAGTGAAAGAAATAAGAGCACAATCAATGGAAGGATCATTAATGGGGACTTGAGAGGTACAGGACTTACCAATTGGAGATGTTGAGCTACCAACCTCCTTGAAAACGTTTTTTTCCACGTCCAATTCGTCCATGTTGCCAACTTTTTTCGCATCATAACGCACCTCCATCCACTTTTCCTCATTTATCTTTGCTTCTGCCATGATGCCTATCGATAGATATAAGATCAAGCCTTCCTTAGGTATTTTATCCGCTTGATCCTTCCTAATCCAAATATTTTTATGGATCTTGAATCCCTTTGTTTCCTTTGTGCAATTCTTCACAAGATGTCCAACCTGCCTACATGCAAAACATCGAAACTGTATTTTCCAATAATCTAGCCTTTGTGTCTAGCAACTTCCATGCAATTCCAACATAATTTACTCATAGAGGCCATCTCTCATATCTAATTCCACTAGTAATTTGGTGCATCTCCTCTCAATCCTTGTATCCCATCCTTCCTACAACCTTATAAAATGTCATAATTTATTTCCAATCGCATCCAAAATTGGGTATTTCCAAAACACTAGCGGGAGTCCCAGGAGAACAAACCATACTCGATGGAGGTTGTATGGTTCTCTGGTGGCATTGAAATTTACATCCCATTTCGAAAGAGCTAGACTTGAAGGACCCCAATGCTAGTCTTGATCTAAGAGCTTAATTGTGTCTCTTTTGGAACCAACTCTAAAAAGCAACCAACCTCATGATAGGATATGGAATTCCGGTGTATAACCAACAAGTGGTTTCCAATTTTTCTCCATCCAATTTGTCATACCTTCCCTTCCTACAAATTTTCTACAAAACCGACCCACCAAAGAAGTTTTGAGGTAGGACGGTATCTTTTCAATTCCTATGTCTTTTCCAATTGAGAGAGAAGGCTTATCCCCTTTAGCTCTAACACCTTTCCTTCTAGCAGCTCTAGCTTCAGGATGGACGTTTCCTTCATTTGAATATGTTACTTCATTATTGTTTAGAGTGTGTTGTCCTTGCACTTCTGAATTCTGAAGATCATCAAACGTGTGAATCAGATTCAACTGCGTCTCCATTGCAGACTCCCTACGCTTGCACCTTACCTCGTTCTCCTTGCAAAAAACCAGACCAATCTCCGGGATGTCTTCATAATCCATGATGTCTTTGTACATCCTTCTTCTCTCAGAGTGACGACAGATAGGAAAGTTGACAGAAGATATTAAAGGAAAACCATTATGTCATACGACATATGAAAAAATAAAAAGTAAAAAAACCCGACCCTATCCTCAGGCCTGAAGGCTGCAAGCCCGAAGGGAGGATCACATGTGTGGTGCAGTCCTTCTCCTATCCAAAAAACTCATAGCATCCCCCCCCATATATATATATATATATATATATATATATATATATATATATATATATATATATATATATATATATATATATATATATATATATATAATGCACGAGAATAATCACAATGCATCATTCATCCTTTCCTACTAATAAGATTTACAACAAATCTTCACTCATGATATTTAATCACTAACCCCAATTATTTAACATTAACAAATCATCACAACAAGACTAATAAATAGAATCAAATACATATTCTTCACATGGTAGGAATTTAGCAAAATAAAAAGAAACTACTACCTTCCAAGTAGAATCCACAACTAACTTAGAATCACCCAACCTCCCTAACTTCTTCTCCCATCCTATCCTTCCTCTAGTAGATTATGTTGTGGTGTCAGCTATACCGACCTAACCACATATACAACCCTCAAGTGGAAGCATCAACTATATAGATATAAATTCCCTAGAAGGTAATTGGTAGTCGTCATCACACATCTAGGGGAGGGTTTCCACTACATCCCTCCCACGAATCTAGGTTTTGACGATACGTGGTTGAAAACAACTCCACCCATCCTAATAGAAATAGGTTCAACCTCTCACATCAAGTCCCAACCATATTGAGAAATTGTTGTGCAAAGAGCCACGTCCTTGAATAACCACTCTGGACAAGTTGTGCATCTTGTCAAGACCACACTTACTCACAAATCATATTAGTGTTTAAAAATATTAATAATTATTGTAAGCACAACCTATAGTACACAACTCTATCTCTGATGTCTACTATATCCAAGTTTCCTTCATACCAGTAATTTGATTATACCATAGTCAATCCATTTGTATGTTAGCTCAATAACCACTTCTATATCCCATATATAAATATATCTAATTATTTCAAGTGATAAGATATTTCATGAAATTCAATATTTTAATAACCATGTATGTTCTTTGCACCACGTTTTTTTTCAAGGGAAATATGCTAACCGCTTCTATTTCGGAGAATCCAGAGCGAAAATTCTCAAATCCCTTATTTTCGCGCCTGTCTGGTCTTCTATAGAGCGAAAATTCCCTGTAACTCATAGTGAGGCTTAATTTTTCATCTGATTGGAGTTTGGTTTTGGTTTTTTGTTTGTTTTCTGCCATCTGATCTTGGTCAGTTTTGTGCGATTCCATCCTGATTTCCACCTTTTGGTTTTTCTTTTAGCCCTCATTTGGATGTAGAGTGAATTTGCAAATGTTACAAGTGTGTTGAATATTGGAGGACTGTCATAGCCACCCCTATACTCTCGTCACTTTATTTAACCTCTGAATTTGGTCTAATAACTCACAAACTCCTCTACCCCTAATTTGAAGGTCTAAAGGCTTGCTTGGTTTTTTTTTTTTACAATTTGGATTTCAGGAGTGAAAGTGACAAGGAGTAGATCTTTTATTTGGATTCTTTATTTCAATATTGCAAAATTCATATGGTTTCTTACATTTTGTTAAAATCAAGGAAATTATTGCATACTTGAAGAAGATCATTGGAAATTTATTACTTTGTGAAGAATCTATGCATTTTTGAGTTTTTGAAATTTGCTTGGAAACTTTTCACAACCTTTTTCCCTCTTCACTTAATGTTAAAACGTTTTTATGCAATTAAAGAAGCTTTCTTCCCTTTACTTGTCATTTTTAGGCTCATTTGAAGCAAAATAGAAAACAAAAAAATTATCTTTCAATTTGTTTTTGGATCTATTTTGTGTAAAAGAGTGTTTCATTATTTGATTTGGCACATAAATTGAAAAGAAAAACAAAAAGTAGGTATTTTTCATTCTCAAAAAGTTGCATTTATGTCTCTTACATTTGGGAATGAAAAAGAACTCTCCTTTTCGTAGCTAGAAGTTCATCGAAGAAAAAAAAGACTTGCATAGATTCATCCATATTTGCATGCTTTGAGTCGAGTCTACACACCACCAAGTTGCACTTCCCCTCCCCTTGAGCAAAACAACAAGCCTTTAAAATTAACACCCTAACTAAACACACATTAACCTCATTTGAGGACATAAAAAGAACTGTGTAGTTAGGTAGGGCATCAGGGATAGGAATCCAAATAATTCCCCCTTGTCATTTTACATCTGAGACATAGTTGTTTTCTCTTAGGGTGCTAAAATCCTCTTGTATGTGTTGACACAGTTATACACCAATTTGTTGGGGGGCCTCCCGTTCCACAGGGGTAAGTAGCGAGGACTGGTTCCGGACATACTTTGTGGAATAAAACACTCCACATAGTGCCTAAGGACATCAATCCATTGTCTTCCTTGTATTTTTTGGCCTCCATACTAGTTGTACAAGGGTCAAAAGGAAGCAGATCCAGTAAAGCTTCCCAAATGTGTCATGAACGAGGTATCCTAGTGACCATCCTTCTAGGGATCTTCTACCCGAGATCCCTTTCAGTAGAGGGATATCCCTTCATATTGGTCTCTCATTTCGTATTGTCTTACTTGGATTTCATCACCTTGCGGAGGATACCATCTGTTGAGGTCTCCAGATCTTAGATAGGAGAATTGCTTGCTCTCATACCTTGTAGAGGGTCTTTTGATTTTTTAGTGTTGCTTGTTGTCTCTCTTGCCTCTTTTTTATTACTCGCTTGTTGTGGAATCGATCCTAGTAATTTTTTTTTAGCTTTCTTTTTTTCCCGTGTCCCTCTTTTTTCCTCTAGCTCCCCTTTTGCACGCTTGGTTTCCTGAGGGTTTTTTAGTTCTTTTTTTAGCAAGACTTTTCCCACATCATTTAATACAGTTCCATGGTGGACCCAAGGAAATCACAAAGGCAAGAAGGGATGAGTCTCCAACCATCTGCGCCTAGAGTTAGTCGACCACCACCTTCATGCATCCCTACTCCCCCTACTAGCAGACAAACTGGTTGGGAGACTCTCGCAGAATCAACCAGTGTGACACCACCAGTTGTTATGGTATCACTTCTACACCACCATAAATTAGTGTAGCACCAAAAGTTAGTGCAACATCAAAATTCAACGTATCACTTGAGACTAGTGTTATGCCAGGACATACTGTCACACTAGAAGCTGACGTCGCTCCAGAATTTAGTATCACTCAAGAAACTAGCATAGCCCAGAAGATGTCGTCAAAAAGTGATCTTCCTGAAGGACATATTGAAATTATTGAAGAATCTGATCCTTTCCCTTCTGCGACTGTTCAATTAGATGCGAATTGTAATCAATCATTAGTACAGTTGGTCACACCTCCTGTTATTCCTAATACCTCTATTACTCCTAGATACCAATATGAATATTCTGGTGGGAGAACATTCAGAATGCCAACCCTTGAACTTCCTATGGTTTACGAAATTATGGGATCCATATGAGCAAAAGTCACTAGTTTAGCACATGAACGCGCGACAATGGACATGTTTATACGTGAAGCCGCACAAATGATGGTTCCCCCAAACTCTGAATTTCTACCATCTACATATGAGGTGGTAAACCCTTATGATTCGATATCTCCCCAACCCACTTCTCATGGTACGACCTATGGTATCTCGTTTGAAGGTAGATCCGCTCCTACATATTGTATCTATTCCCAACCTCTACTCGATGACTCGGGAATGGAAAACCTTTTTTATCCATCTTCATCATTATGGAACATGACTTTAGGCCAAGCCCTCAACAATTTTCGCACTTTTTCAGCACCTATGCAGTTAACCCTGGAAACTCCCTTAGACCTTTCCCACTTATCCTACTAAGTGAAATTCTTGGTCTCTCTATAGGGGAAGTTCCTAATCCGAGGACAAACTATAACATCCCTCTGTTACCTGTATCATCTGGAATTGGTGCACATTCATCTGCACAAGTCGACACTTCTATTGCAACCACTTAATCTGCACACTCTACCTCTCCTAATGTTTATGTTGGAATACCATCTATTCCTATTGTTGGAATGCCAATTGAAACTGAAATTCAATCTTCAGCCACAATTTATACCATCTCTGGAGGCCAACCTTTTACGGGTTCCCCAAGTGGGCCCAGTGGCCAAGATCCTCCAGGACCATCTTATTCATGGGCACAACAAGTACCACCTACTGGGGAGAAACATATGGCAGGTAACCATAATCCTTCTGGGGGGGAGACAAACCAATTTCAAAACTTTTACCCCCCCAAACCTAATTTGTATCATGGGCTACCTTACCATAGCATCTCAAATAATCAATGGATCCCACCTCCTCCTACACCACCTCTTAAACAAGGTGCAACAAACAAACAGTGGATTCCACCTCCTCCGACTCCTCCCCTTACTCAACATATGGGAAACCCCCCCAGTCAACGATTTGTAAACAATACATGGGTCCCACCACCCCCTGTATCTACACCCTTTAACCCACAATGTAGAACTTCCAACAACCTGTATATAACACGATTATGAATCAGCTGGTAAATCCTATGATTCCCAACCAACAACTAGTTAACCCCATGGTCCCTAACACACAAAAATTCCAACAGTACCCCGCGGGAAACACATATGGGTATAATATGCCATAATTTGCAGTGTAGGGCCCTATGAACGTCCTAGCACCCCATCAATACTATTCTTACTCGCAACCAAATAGGCAACTTCCTTTTCTAGCAACATTGGACCTGCTCGATTTATCAAGATTGATAAATGATCCCATTTGCCATGAACCACATTGGCCCCCCATTCCCGTCAAATTACCATTAGATATCCCAAAATTCAATGCAAAACCAGGGGAAGACCCAAAAAAATCATGTTATGACATTCCATCTTTGGTGTTCTTCAAACTCATTGATGGATGATTCCATACGATTGCGTATATTCCAACATACAATCACTAGGACAACAACTAAATGGTATATTGAGCTGCCGCAACACTCTTTCTAAGATTTCAACTCCCTTGCAATGTAGTTTTTGACGCATTTTTCAGCTTCCCATTCGGTATGAAACTGGCATGGACCTGTTAACTTCGTTGCGACAATCCACCTCTACTCACATCTTAGATCACATTCATGAGTGGAGGAGAGGCCGAAGGTTGATTAAGGCTCCCATCCTTAATCAATTATTAGCCGATTGGTTTACAAAATCCTTACTGCCACTTATTGCTAGGGATGTTGCAATGGGCGACATATGAGCAGGTGATCAATCATGCTCAGTATCTGTACTTGGTTTACACCCAATATGGAACTTTATATGAATTTATCCCCCATGCTCCTCACCCCACCGAAAATCCATCTAGGCATGCTATTGAACCTCCTATAGATGGATTAGTTGGTTCCTTTAAGGCCCAGCTTGCATCTAAATCTAGTGGACAACAAAATATTTCAGCTCCACTTCAAAACTAGGCTGCATAAAAAGAAAACACTTCTCCTGCTCAGACATCTGATTTGAATGCGGTTTAATCCTCATCACAACAATCTAGAGGGAAAAATAAGAATATTAATAAATGGAAACCCAAGAAACCTTCTCCTTAGTAGGAAAATCTAGAACTCCAACAAACCAACACTAATAATAAACCCAAAAGGAAGGCTAAGTTCCCCTACCTTATTTTCCAAGAAGACCATTATACAAAAAATTGTCCTTACCATGAGGAAGTCAACAAATTTGTGAAAGGTTCTTCCCACTCGGCAGTGCTAACTGACCCTTCCCATCCCAACAACAAAAAATGATCGCACACACTCCTCCGCAAGGAGGCACTCTGATCCCACTCAACCAGATACATCTTCAAACCGTGACATCCTCATGATGAGTAACAAGACTATTCATTTATCCACTAGGACAAAGACATGTGAATCTATTCCAAATTCAAAAAAAAATGGGATTTCAAAATATAAATATCCTATGGAAGACTTTCCCTCCGCTCCTCTATCTATTGGAACTCTTCACATCAAAAGGCCTATTACTGACACTGTGTTGCGCCCACCAAAAGGCCACCTTTCGAAAAGCGACATTCAATCCAAGTGTGTGAGTTGCTCAGAATTATAATATTGTTGAGGACTTAGATCAAGCACCATGCGCAATGTATATTCTTGAAGTTCTATAGCATTTTCCTAGTCAGCGTAGAACCTTGTTGTACACTTGGAGCCGTGGAACCTGAGACTTCCAACACGATTATGTTTAATTTGGAATATTTTAAGCCAAGGATTTCTCACCAACTGGCTTTTCAGATTCATACTAATATTTGTGGCAATAACATCCATCGTTCCATTTTGGACAAGGGTGCCTCTACTTCTATCATGTCTTTGTCTTGTTGGATAGCTATTGGCTCTCCAGCGGTAACTCAGTCTCCTACCACTTTAAAATCCTTTAACGGCCGTGATTTCCAAACTTATGGACTCATACCATCACTTGAAGTGGAACTAGAGGGAAAAACCGTATCCATCCACGTAGAAATTGTAGATTCTCCATTGGATTACAATATCCTACTCGATCGAAATTGATTTTATGCCATGATTGCAGTAGCATCATTTGTTTTTCGCTTGGTACAATTTCCTCATCAAGGAAAAATTGTTACCATTGATCAATGGGATTTTTGCACACCGAATATTCACTCCAACACCACCAACAATGTCCCACTGTTGACACAATATCAACATCACTATGAATACATTGGTGTTTCCTTTTGAAGGACTCTTCCATCATTGGAGTCTTCCAGGAGCTTCCACCCCTAGTCTATTCAATCAATATGATTTCTTCTCGTACATTTCACTCCCATGACTCTCATGATTCTTGGGTTGTATTGAGTCCCTCTGAGTACAAAACCATTGGTGATCACATGCCTTTGAATTTAAATCAAGCAACCTATCATGTGATCCAATCTGCTTCTGATGGTATCGATTCTATTAACCACCATCCGATGGAACCTCTCCCTTATTGGATCGATTCCTCCTTGCCCTCTTTTGATTCCCTTTTATAGAATTTTCCTTCTGGTGAGTCTATCATGGAAATAATGAGCATCGACGAACCTCCATGGAAACATCACCATCATCGATCATATTTTCCTACAATCCACACGACAGACCCCAACACAAAATCCATCATTTCACATTATATTTTCCAAACCTATCAGATTCCCATCCTCACTCACAATGTGTTTTTCGAGGGAAATCTAGCTAATATTATGGAAACCTTTCCGATAGACATATCAGTGAAACTTGGTATCGTGGAACATATCCACCTAGGAAAAACTTGTACATCCACTGAGCTGGAATTTTATACAACCTTGTTTAAGGAGTTCCGCGATATTTTTGCATGGAGTTATGAAGAAATGTCGGGATTTGACCCATCTATTGTGGTCCACGAAATTAAGGTGTATCCCGGTGCATGACCTATTCGGAAAAAATTTCAACCTGTCCAACCTAGAAAAATGAAACCATTAAGGCAGAAGTTGAAAATCTCCTTCGAGTTGGTTTTATCTATCCTGTTCCACCGACATACTGGGTATCTAACATTTTTCTTGTAGCTAAAAAGAAGAGCACGATTAGAGTTTGCGATGATTATAGGGACTTGAACAAAGCTTGTCCGAAGGACAACTATCCGAGCCCCTTCATTGACCAAATTATCTATAACTGTGCCAGGAGTGTCATCTTTTCATTCATGGATGGCTTCTCTGGCTATAATCAGATTGAGATACTCCCAGCTGACCAACATAAGAAAAATTTCATCTTCCCATGGGGAACCTTTGCATATCGCACGTTACCTTTTGGCCTCAAGAACGATGGGGCTACTTTTCAACAAGCCATGTCTTATGCATTTTATGATATCAAACATATTGTGGAACCATATATAGATGACTTACCCGCTCATTATCCCTTGCGAGAAGACCATCCCGACCATCTGAGCACCATATTTCTACGGTGCTGCCACTATAACATTCGCTTGAATCCTCACAAATGATTATTTTGTGTTGAAGACGATAGATTAATAGGTTTCATAATCTTTAAGGATGGAATTCACCTCGATCCATTGAAGGTTGAAGCTATTTTAGCCTTACCTTCACCCACTTATATCCCATAACTCCAAAGTTTGCAAGGGCAAGCAAAATTTTTACGCTATTTGAAATTTACCGAGATCACCCGGGGCTATATGAAACTTCTCAAAAAAGATGTACCCTTCATTTTGGATAATGAAGCTCAATAGTCTTTTGATAATTTGAAGAAGGCCTTGACTAAAGCTCCTGTGTTACAACCCCCCAACTATACGCAGGATTACATTTTATATCTCGCCACCTCTACTCCCACTATTGGAATGGTGTTAGTGCAGGAATATGGTAGTGGTCAAGAACATGTGATTTACTATCTCAGTAAGAGTCTCATTGAATTCAAAACACGCTATTCACATGTGGATAAACTGGCTCTGGAAACCATTTTTGCGGTCCAGATATTTTGACACTATATCTTGCTCCGCAAGATCATTGTTATTGCCAATTTTAATCCCATGTACTATATCCTAACATGTCAAGTGCTAGGGGGGGATACTCCTGTTGGATTGTTGTCCTCCGGGTGTTTGATTTGGAGTTCGTGAAATCGAAATCCAAAAAATATTTGGTCTTTGCTGAGCACATTTGTGCTCTGCCCTGTGTCAATTACCAATCTAAGCCCATTGAATCTCTTCCTGACGAGTCATTATTCCTCATTGGCACGACCGATCCATGGTATGGAGACATTATTTTATATCTACAAACCCAACGCTTTCGGTTCGATCTTAATCGCGATGAGCGACATAGCATCCGACACCACACCAAATATTATCTTATCATTAGTGATACTTTATACCATCATGGTATCGATTTTGTTTTTCGTCGATGCTTAACTATCGATGAATCTGAATGCGTACTCAATGAATTCCACTAAGGAGCTTGTGGTGGTCACCACTATGGGATGGCTACAGCCCAGAAAATTTTGCACGCGAGCTACTTTCTACCTTCCATCTTCAAAGTTTGCATTAAAGTGGTCAAGAAGTACCCCCCATGTCAATTCTTTCACTCTAATAAGCGCTCCCATCTAGCGCCACTGCATCCCGTGATTGCTGTCAGCCCCTTTGCAAAATGGGGTATTGATTTCATGCATTGTAATCCTACTTCATCTGGGGGGCATGGTTACATCATCGTGGTTGTGGACTATTTTACCAAGTGGGTTGAAGCTATGCCTACATATGTTGAAGATAGAAAAACGACAACACTTTTAATATTCAATCATATCATTGCAAGGTTTGGAATCCCTCAAGCCATTGTAACCGATCATGGTTCCCATTTCAGGAATCATATGATGGCTGAACTAAGTACCAAATTGGGTTTTCGTCATGAAAAATCAACCCCCTATTACCCCTAGGAAAATGGACAAGTAGAGGCAATCAATAAAGTCTTGAAAAAAATGATCAAATGCATGGTGGGGACCCATAAATCAAATTGGCACTTAGCACTATTCTCGGCTCTTTGGGCCTATAGGACCTCCGTAAAAAATGTGACTGGGTTCACACCATTCCAATTGGTCTACAACCTAGAAGCTATCTTCCTGATTGAATGTCAAATTCCATCCCTCAAACTGGTTGTTGAACTCCTGCCAAACACTCCCGTCAAGGAAGAACGATTCCTATACTTAAATATGCTTGATGAAACTCGTCACGACGCCGCACTCAATAAAGAGGCTCACAAAAAATGAGTTAAGGTTCAATATGATAAATCCATCCAACCTCGTGTTTTTAATGAAGGCGACCTATTCTTGACCTACGATCAAATGCATGAAAAACTAGGTAAAGGCAAGATGGAATCAATGTGGTATGGTCCCTATGTTGTCAAATGAGTGTTAGAAAAAGGACGTTACAAACTAGTTGATTGCGATGGAATACCTTTGGGGGAGCCTCGTAATGGGATCCACCTGAAGAGATTTTATGCGTAGGGTTATCCAAGGTAAACACTTTGTATGTAGTGTATTTATGGTGTGATTTTGATTTCTTTTTGCCGGTTAGGATCCTATCTCGTTCACAACTATTTATCTCTATTTGTGCTTTTATGCGCAGATGTCGACGTACTTTGGATTTGTAGACGGTTCTAGTCGACATACCCAGAATCTCGCTTATGCAGCATGGGTACTGTATTTCCCTACTGGAGAGTTGATATCCTCGAGTGGAATATGCTTAGGTCCCGCAACGAATAACATAGCGGAGTATCATGTAGTTATTGGGATTCTAATTGAAGTATCTTCTCTTTGAATTCACCATTTCATAGTCTACCTAGACTCTCAACTCGCGGTATCTCAACTAAACTTCATTTATACCATCCACAATCCCACATTACTTCGTTTATAGAGAAGGATACGCCTCCTTGAATGAACATTTGATTATATTCCATATCAATACCAAGGAAATTGAACACATTAGCTGATTCATTAGCTAACTACATGTTGAATTGGCATCTAGCTCATACATAATCAATGTCATCATGAAAAAACATGTAAAAATGTAACATACAAATCATTATAGATAAAACAATAGAGATAGGTGCATGTATGTATAGATATCATGTAAAAACGTTTTTTATCATGTCACATATAGTATCAAAATGCGTCAAAAGTAAAAAATTGGGATCATAGCCCGTACAAAAATTGGCACTATTTCCTACATATCGTGTAAATTCCGCCAATGCTAAACTAAAGCTACTTCCAAGATATAATCACGAGGAGAATGGTGCGCGTGATAGCATACTACTTCCCTAGAAACACGGCATAACAATATACCAATACGCTTTAACACACCCACAATATTCCTCTAAAGATGATAGGAAACCTTGGGCATCCTCATCGGAGGAATTCCCATGGTCAATCCCTCGAGATTCCTCTCTACATCGCGTTATCCCCCTGCCTCATCTTCCTCTTCCTGGTACTCCTCCCCTCGTCACCGCAGTGGTGAGGATCATGCTTGCCTCATGGGTCCACGATCTGCAACATTACACATATTAAGTCTTTTGCGCAACAAAACAAAACATATATATATATATATATATATATATATATATATATATATATATATATATATATATATATATATACAACTTAAAAAATTCAAAACAAAAACACATGTTTAAAGGTCACATACTTGAATCATCCCAGTCATCATCTTCTGGAAAAGCCAAGTCGATATCACCCCGGAATTCTACACTGGCATAGGGATAATCCTCAATCATCACGATCTATTCCTCTATCCAGGAAAATAAGTTCCCCCCAAATGATGGGAATTATGGCCCATCGAGCCACCCAACATAGTCACTCCATCTCCCCATTCGTGGTTCAGATGAAGGACGACGAGGTATCTCTATCTGTGGTCGTAGTAATGGATCCCTCTCTATGAAGAAGGGAACCATGATACTCCCATACCCAAATTGCTTGATACTTCTATTATGACATTTGGTAACTTGAACCTTGATGTTGACAAACACCCCTTCAAACCAGTTGTTGATCCAAGGCATAATTCATTTGGACCTTGGTAGCATGATGAGCCCCTACACTTCCTACTACTCGAGCAAGAGTGTACAAGATCGTCCTCAAGGAAAGATATATCACATCGACTATAAGTATTTTTCTACTTTGCTTGCACAATCCTTTCCTGCAGTATTGGGCTATGTAGTCTTCCGTAGTCTCTTCATTGCTACGGTGTCTTGCTAAATTGACTCATTCCCCTCTCTTGGAGAGACCAGTCAGGAAATAAATATCCTCAAGCTCTATCTCAAGGATGTGCTCCCCTATATGGAAATCTTGTAGATCCGCATCCCACATCTCTATTATCAGGTTCAAAAGCTTCCCTTGTTTTTGGATCCTTCTTGTCTTGAAGAATTTAAAAAATACACACTCTCTTAGTGCGGACAAAGTGTTATCATCATTGAGGGCATCTCGGTCCTCCCCTTCATGCTCTCTCTCTTTCCATTCAATCATTCTCGCTCTTCTCTCTTGGAAACCCCTGAAAATCATCAAAGGAACCTCTGATTAGAGTCTTCAAGTCCATTTTTTCTAAATGAGATGGGGGAAATCTTCTTAAATTTGGAATCTACAAATTTCCACGCCCCCTCAGTTGTATGGAGCGCGAAAAGTGATAAGTTTTGCACTCCCATCATACACCATAACGCGAAAATCCTGAAATTTTTGCGCTTCCCGATATAGCGAGGGCGCAAAAATTTTTGGGCTCATAATTTTTTGCCCTAGGGTTCTTGAAAACCCCCAACTCAGCATAAAATTAAAAAATTAAGACATTGAATGAAAGAGAAGAGTAATATGACTAACCTGCTTCGAACGGTGGCTCGAATGGTTCCCTGGATCTCTCAATATCTTTAGTTGAAATTTGGCTCTCCACAAAGGTAAAACTCTTCTTGAGGTGAAAATGACCAAGTAACAATGAATAGTTTTACCTTTTAGTCTCTTTTTATAACTCAAACTAGTTATTTTTTACCTACTTTCGCATTAATGACCTTTGTTTAAAGCCTTTTTTCACATACATTATCTTTTAATGTTATTTCCTAGGGTTTTTTACCAGGGTTCAACAAGTTTATACAAGGTGTTCATACCTGTGGAGTTGTTTGTTGACCTTTTTTCGAGCTCACTTTCTCTCTTTTGTGCTTTGGATCTGAAATATGAAAGAGATTCCAAGCGCTTTTTCACACTTAAGTCGTGCTTGTTAAACTTAAGTAAAACGGTGTCAAGCTTAGTCTGCTTTACTCGTGCTCGTAAAACAATGAGGAAAGTATCATCCTAGTATTATTTTATCCCTTTTTCGGACTAAGGTGTTTAACTCATGAAAACATAACCCTTGGAGCTTTCTTTAGGCTCTTTTCAAACTCTCGAAATACGAAAAGGTTTCCAAGTGAACTTGTCTCTTTCACACTTGTAAAAGTATTTGAAAGGACGTCTATTCGATGGTAATTTATCCCTTTTTCAGACCGCGTAGACACTTTACGAAAAAGGTATACCTTAGTCAACCTTTGACTAAGAGAGTTCTTCCAGACATTATTTTATACTTTTTCAGGTTTGGGGACTAACTTTACAAAAAATTCAAAATTTGGAGTCTTCTTTAGATTGTTTTAGACTCTCTAAATATGAAAAATCATTGAGTTTTCTTTCTTTGGACTCGTAAAATCAAACATCGAAGGATCCTTATGGGAACAAACCTATCCTTCCTTGGGTTCGTAAAATGTGCAAGGTTGGACTCATCTAACGATGAGCTATATCGAGCATCTGTTATCCTCAAGCTCGTTAAAAACAAGGGGTACTCGTCAAACATGATGGGGGAAAATGGGGGGAATAAGTCGAGTCTACATTTTTGGCAGCCTGTGAGTCGTTTCCTTTAAACATGGGATGCGTTCATATCTTATCTCCTTCTTGGGTATTCAATATGTGTCAGGGTCATAATTAAAGTCGTGAGTCATCTTTTGTTTGAGATTCATCCAACGAATCTCGCATGTCACATTTTAGTTTTTGCCTCTTTCAATCCCTGTTTCCAAGTCGTATATCACTCCGTTATATGTTCAAAGGGTAAGTGTTAACCTGAGTCAAATTTCTGCAATATTTTCAACCTCCACACCCTTGTGTCATTCGATACTCATTTGTGTCACTACTTCACATCACTTTCCTATGACGGTTTCATGTCGATGATGTGGGATTAACTATGGCCCTCCTTCGATGAGTCTATTCTTGTCGATCTCAACTCATTATATAGGAATTCAACTTAGAAACCAACTTTATTACCTTGGTACCTACATTCCTCAATGGCAGGTTTCCTCATGTTTGACAATAGGTTTTCATCATTGACCTCTGATCGAATGATATCGTGGATGCTCGACGTCAACTCATCCATTCGCATTTCGTCGATATGTACTGCGATACCTTGGGGATCATCCTCATTATTGGTGATTTCCCTCGTGCTTGTTAACAGTTCACATCATTGAATGGTAATCAAGTGGTTTCTTCCATGTTTGACTTCAACACCTTGTAATTACATGGTTAGATTCGTATCTATTTGGGATTGGGTAGAAGACCCTGGATGGTCTGCTGTCTATTTTCACGTCCAGGTTGCGCTGGTGATTTTTGAGTAGGTTCCCACATAGATATTATGTTGGTAACCTCATTTATGTACTGTCACACAGATCCACTCTTGTATTTCTTTTTTTGTGTTATTTTCTTCTCATGGATCTACGCTTGTAGTCTAGGATCCATGATTTCAGTCATCTATTTGAGTTCGTCCCGTCGTGGATCTGTAATGTATTGGTTGGTAGCCATGCTTTGAGTTCATTGTTCTGAGCATGGGTACTCCCGCCTCATATTTTTTAGACATGTTGTTGATGTTTCCTCGCATCTCTTCTCCAGTTCCCTTCCATATATCGCCGCAGACTTCCTTCTTGGTAAAGTGTTTCGGCCATCAGAGTCCTTATGACCTTACACTTTAGGGAGCATTTGTTATACCACAAATTGTCACTATGTACACCATTGTGAACCTTCATGCCAAACCACCATGAAGAACACAATGTGTATACCTCCTAGGAGTGTTGAGACCCCATCCTCATCATGTTGATCCCCTCCCTAGTCCTACTTGGAGGAAAAATCAACTCTTGAGGGTCGAATGCCACTTCACCAAGTCCATCTTAGAGATATTTTCGTGCCCTGCTAGTGGTGCACGACGCGAAAATACAACATTTTCATGCTCTTCACATCTATGGGGGCACAAAAATTACAACATTTTCGTGCTTTGCTTAGTACTGAGGGCGCAAAAATCCCTGAAATAACCTTTTTCCTTGGTTTTTGGACCTTGAATCCCAAGGGGATTTTTATGGGATAGGGATTCCCTTCGAATCTCATCTCACCCTCCTTCCTTGGTATGATTCATCTCCTTGATCCATCTTTTACTCACTTAGATCCATCATTTTCTCCTAGTAGTTGGCCTCCCAAATCCTATAATAAGGAGGCAATCCATGAGCTAAGGGGAGAACTTTAGAGGCATCAAACCTATGATCTTAGAAGTATTGCATAGGTAGAAAATGAGAGCTTGGAGAATGATCATGCTGCAACAATATCAAGTATAATCCTCTTTGATGTACATGTCTTCATGGATTTCCATTAATATAATTAGCCTATTCCTCCCACTTTCATGTTTTTATGATGATTGTATGAAATTATCTCTAATTTCAAAGTTAGATCCCTGCTTATATGCATATTTTTTTAGAAAAGGTGTTGTCTTCCTTTTTCAAATAGGTCCACGAGTTTGTGATCAAAGGTTGGAGTTGGAGTAACAGAAATGTATCAAGGGAAACCATCAATGCAAGGTATGTCATCTACCCATTTCATTTTTCCATAGCCTGCAAATTTTAGTATGAACTAGATCTAGAAGGATTTTAGTGTCTATTTGTTTTGTTTTTGTCATATATTGAACATTTAGAAAATTATTTTAGTCTATGAGAGAGTTTAACTATCCGTAGGAAGAATTCTCTACTTGGTCAGAATTGGTTCTGTGCAATGACTACAGTTGCATCCTCAGTTTTCCACATTGTGTAGTTTCCCCACCAAGGAAAATTGTCACCATTGACAAGCTGGATTTCTATACACCTAACACTAACTCTCATCCGGTGAAAAATGTCCCTCTTCTAGGGAATTATTCGCTTAGGTATGAGAGTGTGGGGGTAGGACTCCTTAAGGACTCATCACTAATGGGAGTCTTCCCAACACTTGATCCCCCATCACAAATTGCCACGGTGAACATGATTTCATCCATGGTCCAACATTCCTCCAACTCGATCGATCCTTGGATTGTTCCTAGTCCTATCGAAATTGAATCGATTGGAGATCATATGCCTCTTATCCCAACTGAGCCTACATATCATGTTATCTAATCAGTGTATGAACCAACTGATGACCATCACTTAGTGGCATCAAACCCTTATTCTCTGTCGTCTTGGCTAAACTCGTTTGTGCCATCTTTGGATTATCTCCTCTAGACCTTTCCCTCCGATGAATCTATCATGGAGATTATGAGCTTGGATGAGCTTCCCTGGGAGGATCATCACCATCGATCATCCTTCCTCCCATCCCTATACATGGTAGATAACGATATGAAATCCATCGTTTCACTAGATATCGTTCAAAATCCTCAACCTCCTATTATCACACGAGATACGCCAACTGAAGAAATTTGGCAAATATCACACCTGCCATCTCCATCGACATCTCGGTGAAACTTGGTGTTGTGGAACATATTCACATCAACCAAACCTACTCTCCTGAAGAAATTGAAGCTTATACGACCTTATTTAAACAGTTCCATGATGTATTTGCATGGAGATATGAAAAAATTCCCATAATTAATCTCGTTGTCGTTGTTCACAAGATCAAGACTTATCATGGGGGAAAACCCATCTGGCAAAAACTCCATCTCATGCACCCCCGAAAGATTGCAGCTATAAAGGAAGAAATAGAAAATATCTTGAAAGCTGGTTTTATTTATCCTGTCCCCTTGACAGAATGGGTCTCTAACATCGTTCCCGTCACGGAAAAACAAGGAACTATCAGAGTATGCGTCGATTAGAGGGATTTAAACAAGGCTTGTACCAAATACATTTATCCTAACCCTTTCATCGACCAGACTATCGATAACTATGCCGGAAACGTCATATTTGCATTCATGGATGGATTCTCCGACTATAATCAGATCGATATTCACCTAGTTGACCAACTCAATACTGCTTTCATCTGCCAATGGGGCACATTTTCATATTGCATGATACCTTTTGGCCTTAAAAACACCAGTGATACATTTCACCGGGCCATGTCGTATGCCTTTCATGATATTAAGGATATTGTGGATCCCTATCTCAATTATTTTCCATCCCATTTGAATTGTCATGAATTCCACATCGACCATCTGACAACGATTTTCCTCAGATGTTGACATTATAATATATGTTTAAATCCTCATAAGTGCATCTTCTGTGTTGAGTCTAGACCCCTTCTTGGCTTCATTGTTTCAAAAGATGGGATTCGCATCCCGACAACCGAATATTACTGAACTTCAAAGTTTGAAGGGGAAGGAAAACTACTTGCATTGTTTTGTGTGTAATTACGCAGAGAAAACACATGGTTATATGTGATTGTTAAAAAAGGGAGTTCCTTTTGTTTCGGATGACTACGCGCAAAGCACATTCGATAATCTCAAACGTGCCATAATGCATGCACCTGTGTTGCATCCACTTGATTATACCAATATCTCATTTATATTGCTTCCTCTACAACTACCATTGGTATGGTACTAGTGCAGGAAGATACTAATGGGAAAGAACATGTTATCTACTACCTTAGTAAGAGTCTTGCTAACTCTGAAACATGGTTACTCAGATGTTGAGAAGTTGGCTCTGGTAGCTGTCACAGCCGTCTAGAGATTCTGTCATTACATTTTACTTCGCACAACTACCATCATCACAGATTCGAACCCCATGTACCACGTTCTTACTTGTCAAGTACTGAGGGGGAAATACTCGTGCTGGATCGTAGTTCTCCAAGAATTCGACCTACAATTCGAGAAATCAAAATCGAAGAAATCATTGGTATTTGTAAAACTAATTTTTTTATTTTCCCTGTGTTGATCAAGAAGTTGAGCCCATCGATTCTCTTCCTGACTAGTCGTTCCTGATAAGTACGTCTGAACCATGGTATTGAGACATTAATTTATATCTCCAAACCCAAATCTATGGGCCTCAATTATCTTGTGACGACTGTCTACTGTATTCGCCACCACGTGAAATACTATTTGATAATCGATGAAACTTTATATCACCGAGGTTATTGACTTGGTTCTACGACGTTGTTTAACTCATGATTAGGACGATCATGTTTTGAATGACTACCACTCCAAGGAATGTGGCGGTCACCCCTTTGGGATGGATAACGCCCAAAATATTTTAAGCGCTAAATACTTATGGCCATCAATTTTCAAAGATTGTATGGAATTCATCAAGAAGTGTCCTCCATGTCAACATTTCCATTCCAACCAACGTGCCCATCTTGCCCCGCTACACCCAGTTATTGTTGTCAGCCCCTTTGCAATATGGGGCATCAATTTCCTGTATTATAAACCTACCTTGGTTGGGGGGCATGGCTATGTCATTGTCGTTGTAGACTACTTTACAAAATGGGTTGAGGCCATGCCTACGTACAAAGAAAATGACAAAACTACTGCACTCTTTATGTTTAATCACATTATTTCCAAATCCGGAGTTCATCAAGACATTATCACTAACCATGGTTCACACTTTCAAAACCAAATGGTAGATGAATTAAGTGCCAAGTTGGGTTTTCACCATGAAAACTCAACCCCCTATTACCCCCAAGCAAATGGACAAGTATAGGCCACAAGCAAGGTCTTGAAAACCATGATACAGTGCATGGTAGGGGCCCACAAGTCAAATTGGCATCTAATGTTTTTTTATCCCTTCGAGCACATATGATCTCCATGAAAAATGCTACTAGATTCACACCCTTCCAATTGGTGTATGGTCTAGAGGTAGTATTACCTATTGAGTGCGATATCCCATCTCTCAAATTAGTTATTGAACTTCTGCCAAACACTACAGCTGAGGAAGAAATATTTATGTACCTAGCCAAACTCGACGATACTTGTCGTGATGTTGCTCTTGCTAATGAAGCACATAAAAGCGCATCAAATCCCAGTATGACAAATCATTCAAACCCTGCATCTTCAGTGAAGGTGGTTTGGTCATGACATATGATTAAATGCACAATAAACTAGGGCCAGGTAAGTTTGATTCCATGAGTTGTTCCTTAGAGAAAGGGTCTTATGAGTTAGTTGATTACGACAGTATACCTATGGGGGATCCTAGAAATGGGCTCTACCTTAAAAGGTACTATGCTTAGGACAATCCTGCATTAGTTCGTTTTATATTTTGTATATAATGTGTGTTTGATATGGTGTGGAGGTTTTCCTTTTGTGTGTTAGGGTCTCATTTCAACTATGATTTCTTATGCCATGTTATGCTTGAATGCGTAGATGAAAACCTACTCTGGATTCGCAGATGGTGCTATCTGGAACACCCAAAACCTTGCTTCGGCAGCCTGGGTACTTTATCCCCCTACCAATGAACTCATAAGCTCAGGTGGATTTTTCCTAGGTTCTGCAACTAACAATGCCGTTGAATATCGTGCGGTGATTGGATTGTTAATGTGTTGGAGAAAAATCACTATGGCTTGGGGTAGACCACAACAGACAGATGACTACCAGAAATCAACTCAATTCCCAATGCTATGCTATATAAATGGCAATGCTAAGATAATGAAGAATATAACCAACCTCGATCCAAACGTTTGATGTATATCCCCGTTGGAGCTTTTCAATCTGTGCACTTGAATCTGCAAATTAGTCTTGACAGCCAATATACAACAAGTACATATAATATATAGACGACATTAACATCATCAATAGCAATGGCCCATGATATAACAAGTAAATGCAACCCAATGTAAGATAAACAACATTTACAACATTAATGGACGAGAATATGAGTATTTCTATTAATAAACAAGAAGAAGTACAATGTGATACGACCTCTTGCCAGCGACCAATCTGAACCAAGATTTGGATCAATCCACTTGTGTCTCCACCACTTCAATCCTCCATGAATGGCAAACTCAAACTATGGTAGGAGTTTGGAAGGTGAACATAAAGGGTTCACAACTACAAGGATCAACAAGTGTAGACTCAAGATTGGGCAAAAATCCACTAGAGTTCTCTTGCTCTTCTTTTTCCTCCCGTCCATAAGCCACATGTGCTCAATATATAGTCCTCTCAAAGCTAAGTGAAAGGACACATCGAGGGATTTCTTGGGAAGATGGAGAGTCAAAGGTCACCCAATGATCGCTTTTTGGGATTAAAAAGTAATAAACTAGTGGTTTTTACCATTTTACATGCTACCCGTGGGCTATAGTGATGCAACTCGTGGGTACGCTGGCTATAGTGATGCAGCTAGCGTACAGGGGAAAAAATAGGAAAAAATAGTGTCTGAAGGATATAAAATAGTTATGAGTCAGTGGAATGGATCCTCTAGGCCAAAGAGTGTTGATTCTCACAAGGTGGAAGATTACATTGTAATTGATGCCCCCTAATGTGTGAGGTCAGAGACTGATGCTACGATGGCCGAAATACATTATAAATCTCAGAAGTGGAGTGATGGAGACACAGGTGGAAAGAGCAGCTCACTCGTCATAATACAATAGTATCCCTGAATACATGTCGGTAGTACAACAATATGATATAATGGCCATGAATAGGCAGTACATAGTGAATATATGTCATAAGTGATCATAGCCATGATCCCTCTACAGTAAGATATGGTCTCCTGCTGAAAAGGAAACAAATGGTGCAAATTGGAGGTACAAACTGCTGATATCTGAGAGTTGATATCTCAGATGTAAAGTCATAGTCATAAGTAGCATACTAAATGCCACTATCGCCTGGGGTCTTTTACACAAGTCTTCGAGGGTGCAAGTCCCATCAAGTGAATAAAGGAGTTGAGGTCGAACCTGATGTGACATCCTCTGATTACCGGTCAATGATGTATACTGTTAACAGACGTGAGATAACGCACCAATAATGAAAATGGGCATCAAGGCACAGAGCACAATCATCGAAGTGTGAATAGATGAGTTGAAGTCGAACACTAGGATGAATCCATCGATCAGGGGACATTGATGTATTCCCAAAACTGTCGATGGCGAGAGAAC
Organism: Larix kaempferi; assembly: GCA_027924585.1. Lineage (NCBI taxonomy): Eukaryota > Viridiplantae > Streptophyta > Pinopsida > Pinales > Pinaceae > Larix > Larix kaempferi. Next base: position 11,192,063 of record BSBM01000727.1, read on the forward strand.
CTACCACTAATGACTGCAAGCCTCAAGGTATTCAACCGAACTTTAAGCCTCAAGTCCCGGAATAAATGGGTTGAAGTCGATAGAACGAGACTCACTGGAAGGAGGGAATTAAGGCATCCCCCATCAACCAGCACGAGGTACCAGCTATGCTGAAAGATTTGGAATATCTCAGGTGAAACAAACTGACTCAATAAGGATGGCTGACATGCAATAGTCAAGAGATCTGAGGAGTGGCCAAATCTGGGTTCAAGACTTCCTTTGAACAAGAGCATGAGCAGATGGATAGACTCAGGCAGCATAGAATTGACATAAACTGTGCAATGCAGGAGGCATTACAAAGGGCTCCATAATGACTGGAAGCTTAACCAATCGGTGGAGTAAACTGAGAAACAAGTACAGCTCCTAAGGTCCAACTATAGTCCCGACTCATAATGTATGGAGTGGAATGAATGCTCTATTCAAAGGCGACACAACAGCTTCCAACAAGAAGTAGTAACCATAATCCCATCCAGCTTTTTGGAATATTTGATTTTTTTGGTCTTTTTCATATTTGGAGAAAGCTTGAAAAAAAAAATTGCTTACAGTACAACAAGTGAGGGAACGAGTGTCAAATAGCGAGCACACTAGTTCCAAGCAGTGGAACATACCTATAATCAATGCAAGGAAGTGCATGTAGGATGTGGACACTCGGGGGGGTGTTCCCTCAGGGTCAAAAGGTCATCAAATTGTGAAGGGAAAATATAAGCTCTACAGGGCTCGACAGGGAAAAGTGCTCAGGCACCAGGCTAACAACTGAGTAAGCCGGAGTCGACACAAGGCTCAAGCGGCAAGCAAGATGATGCAATGCAATCACAACATGATATAACTGAGGGGGATTCCTTAAGGGAGATGGCCAGCATAAGACAAAGTAGAGTATGAATCTTTATCTCAATGTCATGGCGTAACTACAAAGGACTCCCAATCCTAAGGACAAACAATGGCATGGGAACCAGAATGTACAAAGTGGTTCTAACTAGGGTACTCATTTTTGGAAAAGCCCTATCGCCACATAACGACACTTCTATAGCAGTGTGAAATTTCCGTTAAGAAGCGGGGTCACACCTAGGGTTTATGAAAGTGGTCAAAAGGTCAAATGCATAATGCATGTGGAAATGGCATCTAACCTATATGCCAGGTGTGAAACGTACCTGCCGTAGGTGTGAAATGGTCCAAAACAACTTTCGTCGAAGAAATCTAATTAAAAATTCTTCTCCATGACATTACATTAGTCCATAATGGCATTAAATGGCAAAAACTATAGACAAGTGGGTCTTGAAAATTATAAATAGTAATAAAAATTTACAATTTACAATTCATTTTTACTATTCACCCATTTGGAGTTTTGTGGTTAGTTTTCACCTAAAAGTTCAGTTGTCGATTTTGGGAGCTACAAGCATCCGTTCATCGAACGCAGGTCGTGGGTAGGGCATGATACGCGCAGTCAATGCACAGGTTGACTGCAGGTACCCGCCCTTGTATACAAATTAGCCCGCAGGTACGGCCATGAAGTTGATTTTGCAAATAAAATTGACTAAAATCCTTGTTTGTTCTCACTCCAGGATGGTTCTAGAGTGGAGGGAGAGGGAGCATGACCAAGTAGATGACGCCGTGCGCAACGATGTGCAAGCACAATAAGCATTGCAAGCATGTGGGTTGTACAAATTCTGGAGTATAGGGGGTTTGAGGGCCCAAAACCTACTACTCTGTCACTTGATAGATTATTGGGATGTTGATGCACAGAACTTCAGTCTCAATGGGAAAATACTCACACTGGAAGTGGAAGACATCTACTACATTACTGGTTTATCCCATCGAGGTGAGGTGGCCAGTCTTCGATCTCGTACTATGGGTGGTGGGATCACCGTCCTTGATTACATAGCACGGTATTGTCCCGCAAACACACGAGCGGTGGGAATTCAGGTGCCCATCAATGCCATAGTAGATCTGAGCATGAAGATCATTGTGGCTACTTTAGTGCGGATAATAGGTTCAAAAGCTCTGCACCAGGCATCTAGGCCAGTGATGTTCTATGCATCACAATGCATGCAGCCTTAAGTATTTGATTGGTGTACCACACTGCTGGGGTCTATGAAGACCCAACTGACAGAATGCAAAGAAGGGAAGGCCAAAAACTTCGAGTATGGTAGTATCTTGTGCAGCTTCTTCTTTGAGAGAGTTCCTAGGCTTAGTCTGAGGGTGGATGTCCCTCCTCATAGTCTCCGCAATCCAGCCCTGACCCAGTGGGCTGAGATCTTGACACGACAAGGTGGTGGCCGTCTGGAATCACCATATACTGAGGATTTCTTCCGTTGGTGGGACCGATAGGTCATTTCCATAGAGGAATACCCCTATGCAGGGATAGACTTCCGTAGGATCGGGACATGCCACTCCCACCAGACGCAGCGTTCGGAGACATTGGTGAGTACTCTTTTTAGGTTTTTGTGTATTAAATTTTTATGGATTTTTTATTATAGATGTAATGCAAAAATATTTTTGGTGGTAGTATCATATGCTAATGTTTGACTGTTTGCTCGTAGATAAGGGTCCAGTGAGACCCGTTGGCTTCCCGAGACATGGTCGTCGGGGCATGGGTGATGAGGCAGGTGGTGCTGCAGCAGAGCGTCCTCTACATACCTTGCGACACAACCTATCAAGAATGGTTTCCAGGATTCCACAGATAGAGGTGGCGTGACTACCAGAGGCCATGCAGCGCCAAGTAGTGGGGGTTACGGGTGACTGGGTGCGGTTACTGCAGTGAGTAGCCAATGCAGTTCACTATTTCTATGAGACACATCCTGTTGGGGTGGTAACTAGGCCTCCTCGTAGGGAGTAGATATCCCAGGATCTCATTTTTGGATCGATATGTATATTTTTGAGGGCTACGGGCCCGAGTTTTGTATGACACTACCATTTTTAGACATATTTATAAAAAACTTTGGTTCTCCGATTCCACTATATGTGTGTATGTACAAATGTATGAATGTCTTCTTTTATGTACAAATGTATGAATGTCTTCTTTTATTTGTGTGCTTCATGGTGAATGTGACAAATGCTAATCTAATACATAGTTAACGTATGCATCAGATATATGATTAACACTTCTCGGAACATGTATGTATGTAATTTAAACAAAATTTCATTCCAAGAGTCTTACCCTTAGGAATTTCCGTAGTAGCGTAGGGTCTCGCATGCGGTACTGCCCATTCAGAAGAGACACAACTAGCTGTGAATCCAAGCGGACTTCTAAATATTGGATACCATGTGAAATAGCATCCCGAAGTATCTCAACGATAGCACTATACTCAACCACATTGTTAGACGTAGGACCAAGACAAGCACCTCCTAAGGACACAACTAGGTGGTCAGGTGAGAAAATAACCCAGGTAGCAGAAGCAATCTGCTACGTATGATGGCTAGCACCATCGGCAAACCCTAAGAACGTAGGAAACTCAGTTGACATATGTCAATCAAATGGAAGCTAATCAGTAGACCTGAAAACCAAAAGAAAGCTAAACTTTGTACAGAAGTAACTATACAATAGCATACAAAATTATCAGCCTGAACCAGAGGTTCAAGCGTAATACTGCTTGAGGTAGAGCCCATTTCTATGCTCCTTCAAGACAGTCCCCTCATAGTCTTCTAATTCATAGGCTCCTTTTTCCAAGACACGCCTCACGATGTAAGGGCCATGCCACATGGGGTTAAACTTGCCTGCCCCCAGGGGTTCTTTAGCTTGGTCATATAAGAGGACCAAGTCACCTTCAGCATACTATTGGGGACGGATAGACCTATCATACTGAACCTTGACACGACATTTGTTGGCATCTATGGCCACAGTGGCATCTTGACATTGCTCGTCAAGTTGCTCAACGTGGATTAAATGTTACTCAAGACCCGTCTTATCAGGGAGGAGCTCTATGGCCATTTTAAGCGAAGGGATCTCGCATTCAATTGGTAAAAGTGACTCCACACCGTGAACCAACTGAAACGGTGAGAACTTGGTGGCAGTCTTGAGTATAGTTCGATATGCCAACAAAGCAGGATATAACATGATGTGCCAGTTGGTTTTGCTTTGTTGTGTTGATGTATATGTAACTTCGGAATGTATTTCATATATGTTGTATGTACTCCTATAGAGATGGTATTATTCCTCTATACGGAAGTGTCGTCATTTATATTGTAAGTGTCGTAACTTATACTTGATGGGTTATTAGACCACCTTGTTGGGGTCGGCCCTGTATAAGTCATGTGGGTCGAAGGGTTATTAGACCACCCTATTGGGGGTCGGCCGTGTGGGTCTAAGGGTTATTAGACCACCCTATTGGGGGTCGGCCCAGTCAGCATTATGTTATGTGGTTAAGTTCGAGCCTACATGAGTTAGGTAAAAAGGCAAGTCAAGTCAAGTATAAATAGAGTGCGGGAGGCACTCTATTTACTTACTCACTTCTCACACATGCACTCAAGGAGGAGTTGCGCACTTATGGAGGAGGAGGATCTGCTGCTAGGTTATGGCTATCTCTCTTGGTTGGTTGTATCATTGCTCTATCTATCTCTGAGGAAGTTATTGGGGTTTTTCACCTTTATGGTTTTCCCCAAGTAAATCTTTGTGTCTCTTGTGTGCTTGCATTATTGTCTCCATGATTGATATGCTGTAGATATGCTATACATGTTGTTCTCTCAGTTAAGATCCTAGATCAGATTGAAGTAAATTCTGAAAATTTAACATGGTATCAGAGCTAGCCTGAAAGAAGGCATGATATGGCATGTATGACACTTGTTGCACTTATGATGCTAGGTCTTGATATAGCAAAAACCATTCATCGTAGCACTTTCACTATAAATCCGTTTTGGCGAATTTTTCGGATCTGAAATTGTTACAGGTCGAAGATAAGATCTCCAGGTATCTTTTGTCCAAAGGAAAACCTCTAATTCGTTGTACTTTGTGATTTATGATCTGTACAATATAGGGTTTCTGCCTCTTCCAGATCTGAGTCAAAATCAGGTGACCTTGGGAAAAAGGTCATATCTTGGGCTAGGAAGCTCCAAATGAAATTTCGTAAAAAGTGATAGGTAGTACACAGTCTGTACTATCTTAGAAAACGTTTTCAGAGGCCGAAGTTGAACCAGTGACACGTGGCACGCCGTACAAGTTCGCTCTCCTGTATTATCCCATAAACAGGTCACGTTGCGACATTTGGCATAACTCTCTCTCAGAGAGTCCAATTGAGGTCAGACCTGTCCGGATGGAAAGGTCACAGGCTGAGACATCTCAGAAAACGTTTTCAGAGGCCGAAGTTAAAACAGTGACACGTGGCACACCGTACACGTTCGCTCTCCTGTTTTATCCCAAAACAGGTCATGTTGCGACATTTGGCATAACTCTCTCTCAGAGAATCCAATTGAGGTCAGACCTGTTAGGATGGAAAGATAACAGGTCAGGCTATCTCAGGAAACTTTTTCAGACCCTATGGATCAAAAATTTTGGAGTTACACCAGAAACAATCAGGTACATATTTCTGTCAAAACAGAATTATTTTTTGGTACCTTCATTCATGGCTTCCGGAATTTAGGGCTTTGGAGAAAGTTGGAATTTTTGTAATCGGAGACCACGGCTGGATGCTACTCATCAAAATAGAAATTTAGAGACCAAGATAAGAATTTTTGGTTGGGCAGAAGGCCGGTCTTGATTAGACCCTAGTTCGGGACTTTGATCAGAAAAGTGGAAAATTAGGGCTTCTGTAAAAATGGGAATTTTTGAAATCTGTGACCACGGCTGGAAGCTCCTCAAAAAAATAGAAGCTTCTAGCTTTGGATCAAACATTTTGATTGGGAAGAAGAGTGGGCTTCATCAAACCCCAGTTCAGGGTCACGTCCAGTGAATCCAGAAGTTTCAAAAGCAAAATTGAGGAGTGAAACTTTGCAGTTTTCAATTTCTGAATATACCAACTTGATCAGCTCATCAAGGCACATATTTCTATCCTGTCAGAAGTTTGAAATTCGAAGTTTGAATTTTTGGGGTTTCTCTGACAAACCCATATCCAGCTCAAGGTCCAGTTCTTGCAAATCAAGTGGATTGGGTTAATCCTAGAAGAATATGGATTGATCACCTGCATAAGTGAAGAAGTTCTTGTCTCAGAGGGAGATGAGGATAAGGCCTTACATAAGAAGATTACAAGCGATCTCGACAGGTATGACTCATCGAGGTATGTTTCGATATTTATCCGTGATTAAGTTTATGGTATGTTTGTCTTCATGTTATTACGGTTAGTACAATTTTGATTTTAGATTTGTTGTATCACCTTAACAAAATTATGAATGCATGATAGAAGATATTCATTGGTTAGGGTGTTGGCACTTATGATTGTACTAATGCATTATGGTGTTGTATGAGGTTTATGTTGTCTACTAACATGAAAGGTACACCAAGAAAGACAAATCATGTTCTGGTTCAAGAACATATGATCATGATGACATGAAAACAAAGATTCATCCATTGTCATGGATCTCATAAAAGATCCATTTATGAGGTATGTATAACTTGGTTTTGTAATAGTTAACCTATGAGATATACAGGTTACTAGCACAAGTCATTGAAGAAGAACAAGAAGACATCATGTGAGTATGTTAGACATAAATAGCTAGCATGCTAATCCAGGTATGTTTTTCCTATATCAAGATAGAATCCTACCTTGTGTTAGGATCTTATACTGTTGTTGATAATGGTTATTCATGAAGTCATAGGTTTGAATAATCATGATTGTATGCATATTATGTTTCTTACCATAATTGATGATTTGACTAACCAGAAGAATCATGAAACCATAGGTTTGAATAGTCATGGTCTTATGCATATTATATCTCTTCTCTTGATTGATGATATGACTAACCCGAAGAGTCATAGCTTTGAGTAATTATAGGTTTAGACACGTTATGTTTCTTATGCTTTAACTAACCATAAGAATCCTACATAAACCTTGAATGCTAATGCTTATTATTTCTGTTTGAAATGATCATACATGCTTGAGATTATTGTGCTTTAATAGTATATGTATGATTTAATCATGATACTAATAAGCATGCATAGGGACCAAGGATGAATATGAGTTCAAGAACAGGTAATCCAGGAAGCAAAGATCAAGAGGGAGTACACTCCAGTGGTTTATTCAAAGATGCAAATATTCAGAGGGAGTTGACCATCTCTCTACATTCCACATCAAAAGATGTAGAAGAAGCTACTTCAGATTAGGACTCCAGTAGCTCCTGCAAGGAAGCGAAGACTCAGAGGGAGTCCACCCAACGAACAAACAAAGATAAGTATTTGAATTGTCATTTCTTAAATAATACTGTTCAATAATGTATATACTGATGTTCCTAGAATTAGGTTGTGTATTATGCATATTAGAATAATTGCATTAATGAATAGTATACTCCTAATATGCATGGGTAAGTGGCCTATGGCACTGTACAACATTCCATTGCTACTTATCTAGTATGAAACCTCTTTGCTGACATCTTGGGAGTTGTGCACACTCTTAACAATGTTCTGGTAGAGATTGGAAGGCATCTAGAAAGTTACGGAATATGGATAAATGTTGTATTGAAGCATTGGCTAAGATAATTGCATGACTGTATGGCATATTTCTTTATGTGTAAGAATTTGTTCTGAAAACTATGATATGTTTTCTAATCATGCAATTTAACTAGTTGTGTAGGAAAGATCGTATGCCATCTCCTACAAAAATGGAATGAAGATATCTATTGAAGATATCTATTGAAGATATTGAAGATATTGAAGTTCCCAGGATCTGGGATGAAGAAATGGAATGCCATGATCCGTCGATCATGAAGAATGATGTTTGGGATGTAATCCCAAGACATGAAGGGAAGTTTGCTATGACTTCCAAATGGAACTATCAGATCAAGCATGTTGCAGATGGCAGCATTGAGAAATATAAAAGTGATGAAATAGAAGATACACCAGATGGATTCAAGACAGCTTTCTTGAATAGTGTAGTTGAAGAAGAAGTGTATGTGGAGCAGCCACTTGGTTCTGAGACACATGATAGGAAATCATATATGTGCAGAACTTGGTATGGTGAAGATAGATTGATTGCTGACACGCAGCGGAAGCTTACTATCGAGTTCGAGATGAAGAACTTGGGGATGATGCACTATTTGGTTTTGGCATGGAGGTGTGGCAGAGTGCAGAAGGAATCTTCCTTGGACAAGGGAAGTATGCAGTAGAGATCCTGAAGAGGTTCAGGATGATGGATTGCAAGGCCATGACCACACCTATGGCATCGAATCTGAAGCTTCTTTGTGATGCTTCATCTGAGCCAGTTGATGTTTCTATGTATCGTCAGATTATTGGGTCCTTGATGTACCTGACGAACACGAGACCAGATATTTGCTTTGCTGTGAACACATTGAGCCAGTTCCTGACGGATCCGAGGAGTGTTCACCTGGTTGCTGTAAAGCATGTTCTGAGGTACCTGAAGGGTACAGTGGATTATGGGCTCAGATATGAGGCGAATCAAAAGTTTAACCTGCAGGGTTATGTTGATTCAGATTGGGCTGGCAGTGCTGCAGATAGGAAGAGCACATCTGGGTGTTGCTTCAGTATGGGATCAGGTGTGATCTCTTGGTTTAGCAGGAAGCAATCCTGCGTAGCACTGAGTACAGCTGAGGCAGAGTATGTTGCAGCCTGTTCAGCTAGTTGTGAGGCAGTATGGCTACGGAAGCTATTGTCTGAGTTATTTGATCTCCCGTTGGAAGCTACTGGTATCTTCTGTGATAACCAGAGTTGTGTGAAGCTGTCCGAGAACCCAGTGTTTCATGACAGGTCGAAACACATAGAGATCAAATACCACTATATCAGGGATATGGTGCAGAGAGGAGCTGTGAAGCTCCTGTATGTTGCGACGGACGAGCAGATTGCAGATGTGCTGACGAAGCCACTAGCCAGGGTGAAGTTCGAGTACTTCAGAGAGAGGCTTGGCGTTATTCAGATCGAGGACACTTCGAGGAAGAAGTGATGGACACATTTGCTGAAGCCATTCCAAGCATTTTGGAAGGAGGATCCTTCACATGGCTGTGGATGTAAGCGCTGGATGATGAACATCAGGATGATGTTCTAGTTTCTGCTGGATATGATCAGTTGGATCATTTTATGTATGAATGTACGCATCATGTTGGATGCTGGATATGATCAGTTGGATCATTTTATGTATGTATGTATGCATCATGTTGGATGCTTGGACCATGTATCTGTATATGTATCAGGTGGATACATTGTATGATCAGGTGGATCATGTATGGTGATATATATCATATGTTCTGTATATGTATCAGGTGGATACATTGTATGATCAGGTGGATCATGTATGGTGATATATATATCATATGTTTTGTATTTGTATCAGGTGGATACATTGATGATCAGGAGGATCATGGATCATGATATGTATCAGGTAGATACTTGGTATGCAGCAGGATGTTGCATTGATGATCAGGATGATCATAGATGACATGCAGCAGGATGTTGCATTGATGATCAGGATGATCATAGATGACGAGCTTCAGGATGTTGCTCCAGATGACATGCAGCAGGATGTTGCATTGATGATCAGGATGATCATAGATGACGAGCTTCAGGATGTTGCTCCAGATGACATGCAGCAGGATGTTGCAGTGATGATCAGGACGATCATAGATGATGAGCTTCAGGATGTTGCTCCAGATGACATGCAGCAGGATGTTGCATTGATGATCAGGATGATCATAGATGACGAGCTTCAGGATGTTGCTCCAGATGACATGCAGCAGGATGTTGCAGTGATGATCAGGACGATCATAGATGACGAGCTTCAGGATGTTGCTCCAGATGACATGCAGCAGGACGTTGCAGTAATGATGATCAAGATGATCATGGATACATCAGGATGATGTATGGTGAGTATCAGGTTGATACTCTGTGGCCGTGGATCAGGTTGTGCAGATGAGCATGTAATTCGTTGCCCTGGGAGATTTGCAGATGGTCTTGCGAGGTTTTGCCTATGGCATGTAATTCGTTGCCCTGGGACATCTGGCAAATGCTCTTTCGAGGTTTTTCTCTGGGAGGACATGTAATTCGTTGCCCTGGGAGATCTGCAGATAGTCTTTCGAGGTTTTGCCTATGGCATGTAATTCGTTGCCCTGGGATATCTGGCGGATGCTCTTGCGAGGTTTTGTCCTATGGCATGTAATTCGTTTCCCTGGGAGATCCGATAGGTTGGGCTGTGTGCCCGTAATCAGTCCTGGGATGCTCTTGCGAGGTTTTGCCATGACCACATGTAATTCGTTTCCCTGGGAGATCCTATAGGTAGAGCTGTGTGCTCGTAACAGCCTGGGATGCTCTTGCGAGGTTTTGTGGTGAGGTCACACGTAATTCGTTGCCCTGGGAGATCCTATAGGTAGAGTTGTGTGCTCGTAACAGCCTGGGATGCTCTTGCGAGGTTTTGTGACGCACGTAAAAGTCCTGAGGATTCCACAGTATGGCCAGTGATGACGAAGACCTGCAGGTGGTGGGCCTACATCCAGTATGAAAAAGGACTGGCTCTGTAGAACTTCCTATGACGAGTAGATTCAGAGATTGATTGAGATAGCAGCAGCAGTGACGATGATGATGATGATTCGATGACGATTATCCAGTGACGATGATCCAGAGAAGATGACTTGTGCTAGAATAACTGTGCTGAGAAATACCTTCCTAGTTAAGAGGGAGTGTTGATGTATATGTAACTTCGGAATGTATTTCATATATGTTGTATGTACTCCTATAGAGATGGTATTATTCCTCTATACGGAAGTGTCGTCATTTATATTGTAAGTGTCGTAACTTATACTTGATGGGTTATTAGACCACCTTGTTGGGGTCGGCCCTGTATAAGTCATGTGGGTCGAAGGGTTATTAGACCACCCTATTGGGGGTTGGCCATGTGGGTCTAAGGGTTATTAGACCACCCTATTGGGGGTCGGCCCAGTCAGCATTATGTTATGTGGTTAAGTTCGAGCCTACATGAGTTAGGTAAAAAGGCAAGTCAAGTCAAGTATAAATAGAGTGCGGGAGGCACTCTATTTACTTACTCACTTCTCACACATGCACTCAAGGAGGAGTGGCGCACTTATGGAGGAGGAGGATCTGCTGCTAGGTTATGGCTATCTCTCTTGGTTGGTTGTATCATTGCTCTATCTATCTCTGAGGAAGTTATTGGGGTTTTTCACCTTTATGGTTTTCCCCAAGTAAATCTTTGTGTCTCTTGTGTGCTTGCATTATTGTCTCCATGATTGATATGCTGTAGATATGCTGTACATGTTGTTCTCTCAGTTAAGATCCTAGATCAGATTGAAGTAAATTCTGAAAATTTAACATGTTGGATGGTACGTTGGAGAATGGTCTTCAAAGACTTATTAACTGCTTCAACTTGACCATTCACTTGGCGATAATAAGAAGATGAGTGTTCTTGATGAAACCCAAGCTTGAGAGACAAATCCTCCATCATCTTGTTCTGAAAGTGATTGAAATGGTCAGTGACAATCTCTTTCGGAATACCGAACCGAGTGATAATTTGATTGAACACGAAATGGGCTGCTGTAGCACGGTCGGCTTTAACGATAGGCATGGCCTCAGCCCATTTGGAAAAGTATTCCACGACCACTATGATATGGTGATGCCCCCCAGCCAAAGTTGGTTTGCAATCCATGAAATCCACCCCCCACTTGGTGAAGGGACCGACGGTGATGACTGGATGAAGGGGTGCTGGCTGCGAGCGTATGTTCTGAGAAAACACCTGGCAAGGGTGAAATCCCTTCACAGCATTAACACATTCCTTAAAGATGGAAGTCCAAAAATAACCAGCTCGCATAATACGTTGGGTTGTAGCAAGCCCGGATAAGTGAGCGCCACACACCCCAACATGGAAATCATTAAGCACCCGCTCCGCTTCTTCGTGAGTTAAGCAACGACGGAGGATAGAACCCTTTCCTCGGCGATACAAAGTGTCACCGACGATAGTATAATATTTAGCATGATGTTTCACATGCCATCGCTCGTCTCGTGAATAATGCGGAGGAAACTTCAAAGTTTGGAGATATACAATGACATCCCCATACCAAGGGCCTTCGGACGAGATAAGAAATAAGTGCTCATCTGCAAAGGAATCTTCATGAATGATATCCTCATCAAGTCTCGGAAGGTCCGACATAAGCTCAACAAACACCAACGATTTCACCAACTTCACCGAAGCAAAATCGAGATCAAACTCCTGAAGGATAACAATCCATTTATTGTACTTCCCCCCGATAAGGCGTCATGATAGCATGAACTAAAAAAGATTGAAATGTGCGACAACTGTGGTTGTTCTAAGCAAAATGTAATTTCGTAACCGTTGGACTGAATGAACAGTCGCAAGTGCCAGCTTTTCCACATGAGTATATCTTAGCTCAACATCTACTAGATTTTGACTAAGTTAATAGCTGACATGATCGAAAAGCGCATCATCAACCTGGACCAAGACCATGCCAATCGTCTCTTGAGACACAGCCACGTAAAGAATAAAATCTCATGCGAATTCTGGTGGACTAAGCACAGGGGCCGATACCAAAGCTTTCTTAAGGGCGTCGAAAGACTTCTGGGCTTGCTCATCCCAGATAAAGGGTGATTCCTTCTTCAATAGGCGCATGAAACCTTTGGTAAGATTAGCATAATTGACTACGAAACGGCGTAGAAAAGTGGCTCTCCCTTGTAGGCTCTGAAGTTGTAACAAGTTGCATGGAGGAGGCAATCGAAGTATTGCCTCAAATTTAAGAGGATCGACTCTAATACCAACTTTCGAAACTATGAAGCCCAGAAGGTGACCCGTCCTTACAGCAAAGATGCATTTGTTAGGATTCAATTGAATCTTGTATCGTATACATCGTTTGAGAATCATGCAGAGGTGCTTGGGGTGGTCCATCCTCTTGCGAGAATGGCTGGCAATATCATCCAAGAAAACCTCCATAATCGTTTTAAGATTGTGAAAGGCGTAGGTTATGGCACACTGAAATGTAGCTCCGGCATTTTTAAGGCCGAAGGGAATTTTCCGATATACAAACATTCCCCAAGGAGAAATGAAAGTTGTCTTATGTTGGTCCTCGGGTTTGATTTGAATCTGGTTATATCCGGAAAATCCATCCATGAAGGAAAAAATCTCACTTCCGGTGCAAGCATCCAAGATTTGATTTATGAATGGTGTGGGGAAGTTGTCTTTCGGACATGCACAGATCAAATCTCTAAAATTGGTGCATACACAGATCGTTCCCTGCTTCTTATCCACAGGAACGGAGTTTGAAACCCATTCGGTAAGGGGAACGGGGTAGATGAAACCAACTTTGAGTAGTTTCTCCACCTCTGCCTTGATAGCGGCTGCTTTTCTAGGGTTCACATCACATAAGCGTTGTCAAACCAGTTTAGCGTTGGGATACGTTCTAATCTCATGTTCAACAATGCAGGGGTCTATTCCTGGCATCTCCTCATATGACCAGGCGAAAGCTTCCCGGAGTTCTATAAAAAATTCAGTGTAAATAGCAATCTCCTCAGGAGTGCAATTGTCACTGATGTAGACATTCTCAACCTTTCCGGGAGTATGAGAGATATTGATCGACGTAGTTGGGGAAATTTTAGCCATATTCCCTTCCGCAAACATCATGCGACTCTAAAAGAGCCACAGGGTGACCAACCATCTCTGCTAGAGTCATCCTAAACTCTTCTCATTTGGCGAGCTTGAGGTTGGGAAGGAAATAAGAGTGATGGTGCATATCTTTCCATGGTCTCTCACTACCACACATGGCCTCCATAATAGCTTCATCAGAAGGCAAAGTATCATCAAGGAAATCATGTGAACAAGATGAGTTGGCTGCCCAAACTAGCAGCGTAACGGGATCTTCCTTGACTATTTGAGAAGAAGAGAGATCCGGCTCTGCAATGGCTTGTTGAATATGCTGGTAAGCAAGCTCAGCTATAGACAGTGGCATAGACATCCCGATATGCATACTATTTCTAGACGTGGAGCTCGTGGACGGTAAAGTCCACGGATCATCAAAATAGGAAGTCCAGAATGACATATTATGCGAAGGAGGAGATGCATCGTCGGTAATGGTTCCAATAAAATTCACAGGTGCGGCAAAATCATAACTTCCCATCAATGAAGGGTACATGCCAACACCCATGTTCCCAGTTGTCGGCTGAGAATGAGTAACCTGTGGGACTATGGATCCCGTGGATGCTATGGAAGAGGAGTTAACGAAATCCAATTGATAGATGGTCACAATATTCCCTTCGTGAGGAAAGCAAATAACTCTAAATACAATGTACGCGACAACTTTCATGGCATACATCCAATTCTGACCCAGTAAAAGGTTGTAGTCGATGGGCGCATCAACCACCTCGACTTCAATAGGCACAAATTTACCTCCCAAGTAGACAACAAGGGAAGGGATAATTACATGCGGCTTAAATGACTGACCGTCGAATGTAGTGAGCGTGGTTCTAGACGTGAGTAGGGGAGGAGAGCCGAGAGCTTTCCAACAAGATAACGACATTACTAATGTGGAAGCACCTTCGTCAACCATCGTATGTTTGACAAAATTCTGAAGGAATGCCACCTGGATTTGAAAAGCCACATGGTAGGGTAAGCGAGGTTGGACATCAGTAGTGTCGAACTTGATAACAGTGGGACTTCCCCCGTCCTGAACTCCTAACGCACTCAAAAGAGCATGCTTCTAAGAAAGACAGGCTTGCAAGACTTCAAGAGCCAACATGGCACACGGAGTTTGGCCCAAATCTTCTACGATGGAGTAGTTATGGGTGGCTCGAGCATTAGCATTATGCATAGAGCGCTTAAGAACACCTTTCGGTATCCATGGCATATTAGAGGGCTTCTCGATATGCAAGGAATTGTCAGGAGGAGGGGGAGGCTCACTCCCCAAATTGGGTTGTGGTGCATCATAATCGCGTTGACGAGTGGCAACACTAACCTCTGACTGAACCATGTTCACACATCCATAACCACCAGTATTGGAAGAAGACGTTTCCATCTTAGTAGGTCCATAACCAGTGGTGGGAGCATGCGAAGCCATGTTTTGGTGATGAGGTAGGGGATCCTTTAACACAACTGGGCTCTGTTCCAAAT
The DNA here is from genome assembly GCA_027924585.1 of Larix kaempferi. Classification (NCBI taxonomy): domain Eukaryota; kingdom Viridiplantae; phylum Streptophyta; class Pinopsida; order Pinales; family Pinaceae; genus Larix; species Larix kaempferi. Next base: position 11,207,308 of record BSBM01000727.1, read on the forward strand.
GCTTCGATGCTTCTTCAATTCGAGGACATAAGTGAGTAAGATGGTCTTCCCCACAGAGCTTGCAAGGAAACTTCACCTTACGCCTAGGTTTATGGTCCTCACCAGCATTTCCGCCTTCCTGAGGAGGGTTGGAATTATCCTTACGAGGGGTATTGCGATTGCTATTATTATTCCCATTGTTTCCACCCTTACGGTTGTTTCTCCCCTTTTTCTTACCACCAGGTTGTTGGTTACTTGATTGGTTCGTTGATTGCACATTGTATACATCAGACGATGGGGTGGAAGTGGACAAGGTGTGAAACTGTCCGGGAGTAGACTGGTTTAGCGACAAATTTTGCATTTGATTAGCTACCAAATCTACATGGCGAGTGCTTACGGATCCTACGATGCCATCGTCATGCGGTCTAGGAACTGACTGAGGCTCATGATGTGTGTGCGGTGCATCAGGAATAATGTCATACAAAATGCCAGACTGAGAGTATAATAAGTCTAACTGTTGGACATTCAAGATGGCTTGTTTCTCAGTCACAATGACAGACATAGAAACATCCTTAACAAAGTAAGGGAGTAGAGACTTGAGGAACCATTCCAACAGGAACTCTGGAGGAATGTTGGCTTTCACTAACCTCTTCCATTGACACCACTCTTGAACGTGGTCAGAAATATGTGTGGCCTTGTTCTGACAAAAGGTGGATAAAAGTTCAGTACCAGTATCATAGCAAACCGGCAACTGGAAATGATCTAATAAAACCAAAGTGATCTCGTTAAAACCCCTGTAAGTGTTTCCAAGCAACTCGAAATACCACTTCGCGGTTGCCCCCGTGAGGGTGCGTTGAAATAGTCGCAATCTAACGGAATCGTGATTCAATGAGTTGGAGGAGCACCAAAGGTGAAATGTTGTGACATGATCACCCGAGTCCTCACCACCTTTCCCTTCAAACTTAGGAATGTCCGAAGGGAGCTTGGTAGGGACCAGGATCCAATTAGGGTCGTGACACACCCGATCATTCGTGAGCTTCGAAAGATCCGGAAGATTCAAGCGTGCAAGGAATAGGAGCTGAGGCTGGAAAGCTTGATTATAAGCTCCCATAAAGGTTGGTTGAACGGAACCAAATTATAAGATGGACCAAAAGATTGACCATGAGGATTAAACTGCTGATAATGAGGACCTGACGGACCATAAGCTTTCCCATGGCCATAGGATTGATAACCTCCTCCGACCTGACCCATTTGAGAGTAAGCAGGTATATAAGTGTTTTGGGCACCATATTGGGGTGGGTTGTACTAGTGGCCAGCATTGACTGTGTTGTAGTAAGGGTTTCCACCATGAGTATGGGGCGTATACGTACTATTCATAGCGGGAACCGTGTTGTAATGACCATAATGGTATGGTATGTTCCCACCCCTAGCATTAGGATTAGCTTGAGCAGTCGTGTGGTGACTAGAAGCATGAGATGTATTCCCATCCCCAACATTGGTGTTACTAGTAGTAGGGATGGTGGCGTTATGTCCATGTGGATAGGATACATTCCCACCCCCTACATTGGCATTACTAGTGGCAGCAGTGGACGCAAAACTATGCGGTATATGTCCACCCTTGTGGTTAGGAGGAGCATTAACATTTGCGAAAGTAGTCTTGGGTTGACGAGTAGCGGCATGTGTATTAGGTGGTGGATGGCGAGTCGTGTTTCAAACAATGTTCCTATTAGGTTGGGCAGTCCTAGGAGGTGGTCTTCTTCCAACATCAGCATTGTTAGGAGGAACATGACCAGTCCCCATACTATGTGTGTGAGTGGACAACGTGATGCCCTCGGGGAGGGTAGTGCCCCCAGTGGGTATAGTATGGCTAACACCATTACTAGTGCCAGCGTGACTACCAAACGTAGTGGAAGGATCAAATGTACTATAATTAGGCATACCAAAAGAGAGTGCGGTTGGGTTGACCGTAGGACCAGTGTTGTCATGTAACTCTGGCATCCCGTGTCTATAATTGCGTGGAAACGAAGGAACGAACATGTCGTCCTGATATTTTTCCTCGGGTAAGGTTGGCATCCCATAAAGATAATTATCCAGATTCGAAGGATCGAATGGATCGTGTTCAAGTGGATTTGGCCAAATAGAACCAGGTTGAGTCTCAGGTGGATCACCTCTACACGCCTCATGAGGAGTAGGGGAATCCGAAGTGCGTTCAACTCTACCTGATGGAGTCGAAGGTATTTCTTCAGTATCAGAATGTGCAGCATTCATGACGTCTAGGATGTATGTCTCGTAAGAATCCGAAGACTCAGAGGGAGCCCGTCGACGTCTCCTAACAACACGGCGTGAAAGCTCGACAGGTTCTAAACCAGCCAACCGACAGGATCGGTGAAGAGTAGGACTCCGCACCACGATATCTCCGGAGAGAATATAGAATCAAAACGTCCCCTAAAGGCCAACTATCGATCAAAAATAGTAAATCAAAAGCACACACCTAGAGAAACTATAGCCAAGAGTATACAAACAGAGTGGCTAAATGAGCTCCTGACACTAGAGCCGGTATGTCTCGCCTAGGAGTGGCTTGAGACTCCCAAACTATAGCCAGAGGTAACAGAATCAGTTATAACGGCCCCTAGAATTCATTGTGTGCACAGGGTCAAGTCCCTATACAACGGCAACTGTGTTGTCCAACCCCTATCTGACTCAAGAAACAAACAACATAACCACTGCAAGTATCCTATGCGATACCTAGGTAAGGAAACTATGGTCACCGCAATATAACCAATGCTCAGGGGGACAGTCACGGGTGGGATCCGTCATATGGGCAGGGTAGCTAAGCCCGAAGCACAAGAGGATAAACCTCTGGTACCCCCAGATACGAACAAACCCTGGAAATATCTCCCACATTCAGCCGATATCAGAGGGATATCTCTTCAACCAACCTCCCATGACCTCGTGCTTAACTCTGGCTTGAGTAGAGCTTCCTGAGAACATCGATATATACCATGGATTCCTCCACTCCATGGTCAGACACCTAATGTTTCATCTAGTAGTCTTGGATTGTTAACTCACAATGATCTATTCCAAGACTCTAAACCTATGCTAGTTGGTGTACCCTATAAATAAAATCGGTCTAATCAATTTTAAGATTAAGCGTTAATTTTAATGGTTGTGATTACTCAACGGGTATGATCGTGAAACTAGTGATGTGTAAGACTCAATAGTATGCAAAATCGTCAAATCCTAGACTCATCTATCCAATGAAAACAATGCCACTAACATGCAAAATCAAACCAACGGTTTCAAAATTAATATGCAATCCTTTTATATTTTTCGATGCATAATCAAAATCTAAATGAAGGCAGAAAGCACTCAATGCAAGATGCAATACATAAAAGCAATTTTTTTTTTGTATTTTCTCTTATAAATAAAAGGAAAATGCAAAACTATGCGTATTTTTGTATTTTTCAATATATGGAAATGAAAAATGCAAGCAAAATCCTACTATCTAGTCACTGATATGCCAAGGAGATCACTAAGACAACCCAATAGATACCAAACAATAAGACTCAACCATTGGAATGAGCTCAAAAGGAAAAAACCAACAAGGCTAAATCCAAAGATGGGTAAAAAACCAACAAGGCTCAACCAAGAGAAAAGAAGAGTTCTGGTCACAACCTAGGCATGAAACAGTCAAGAAATAGGCTAACAAAGACTCAGGATCAACCAAAACCAACCCAGCTACAACCAAAGGTCATAAAACAACCAAAGTCGGAGTTGTACGCTACTGTCGAAGGAATACCTGCGGGTACCCGCGAGCAGCAGAGTAAACAGAGGCGGGTATATGCGGGCAGAGCTAATCTAGCCCGCGGGTAAGGAAAGGCAAATGGGAAAACCGAGAGTCCAATGGCTCAGAAATATAAAAAAAAAAGTGACACGGAGCTTCGACAAACAACAACTCTAATTAAGGACTAATGCTCAAAAAATCCCCAAAAATGGATGTTTTCCCCAGTGGAGTCGCCATTTCTGTGTTGGAGAAAACTCACTATGGCTTGGGGTAGACCACAATAGACAGATGACTACCAGAAATCAACTCAATTCCCAATGCTATGCTATATAAATGACAATGCTAAGATAATGAAGAATATAACCAACCTCGATCCAAACGTTTGATGTAGATCCCCGTTGGAGCTTTTCAATTCGTGCACTTGAATCTCCAAATTAGTCTTGACAACCAATATACAACAAGTACATATAATATATAGACGGCATTAATATCATCAATAGCAATGGCCCATGATATAACAAGTAATTAATGCAACCCAATGTAAGATAAACAACATTTACAACATTAATGGATGAGAATATGAGTATTTCTATTAATAAACAAGAAGAAGTACAATGTGATACGACCTCTTGCTGGCAACCAATTTGAACCAAGATCTGGATCAATCCACTTGTGCCTCCACCACTTCAATCCTCCATGAATGGCAAACTCAAACTATGGTAGGAGTTTGGAAGGTGAACATAAAGGGTTCACAACTACAAGGATCAACGAGTGTAGACTCAAGATTGGGCAAAAATCCACTAGAGTTCTCTTGCTCTTCTTTTTCCTCCCATCCATAAGCCATATGTGCTCAATATATAGTCCTCTCAAAGGTAAGTGAAAGGACACATCGAGGCATTTCTTGGGCAAATGGAGAGTCAAAGGTCACCCAATGACCACTTTTTGGGAGTAAAAAGTAATAAACTAGTGATTTTTACCATTTTACATGCTACCCGTGGGCTATAGTGATGCAACTCGCAGGTACGCTAGCTATAGTGATGCAGCTAGCGTACAAGGAAAAAAATAGGGAAAAATAGTGTATGAAGGATATAAAATAGTTATGAGTCAGTGGAATGGATCCTCTAGGACAAAGAGTGTTGATTCTCACAAGGTGGAAGATTACGTTGTAACAGTTAACCGATGCTTCATCCCATGGTGTGGACCACATTATCATCCATATATATTTTTAGCTTGTGGTGTCTCATTTGAACCGAGTCTACATCGTTTGTGATCCCACGTTACTTCATCTTTTTAGATGAGTACACCTCTTGGAGAGATCATTTGAATTTATTCAATATAAACACATCCTGAGACACATGAATATGGTTGTCGGTTCATTAGCCAATTTTATCTTAGATTGGTTTATTGCACGTTCATAAGCATTTTTTAAATTTATATAATAAGCATAACATGTAAAATAATTCATGCGTAAATAAGCAGTCCACAAGAGATCCACATCCACCATAGACACATTGTACATAAAATTGCCAAAATTTGTTTTGATATTAAACTGGATAAACGTTTTACAAAAGTATTGAGACAAAAATATGAAGTTCATAGCTTTCAGTATATCATGCTGACAAAATATGAAGCTCATGTATTTCAGTACATCACTACCTACATATAATACTACTACTATTGGTGCTCATGATAACACATGATGTCCCTAGCCACCTAACGCAGTAGTCGACCGAAACAACCAGAAACCCCAATTGTGTGGCATTGATAACGCTGTGGCAAGTTATCTATGAATATGTCTGGGATATCCATAGTCATCCTATGGAGGTTTTCCTTGATCTCCTGAAGCTCATCCACCACCTCTTGATCAACGTCTGCCATGGCTTTAACTGCTCCTATCCTTTCAATAGGCGAAGATCCAGCTAGCCTCGAAGGACAAATATCTGTAATAAGTAGAATACAAGGTCTTGGTACAACAAAAAATCAAATATCATAAAATACATAGAAATTTGAAAGACAAAGGAAATTCCTTTTTACCTAGATCACCCCAATGATATCCCTTTAGGAGCGCTAGATCTAGATCTTCTCGGAAATCCATGCCCACATATGCATAGTCCTCAACCATGAGTAGTTGACTACGCAACCACCTAAAAAATTAAATCCCGTAAGTAATGATAGGCCCATCGCCACCATGACGAGCCATCACCTCAGCATACGTGGATATCGGGGCTCAAGGTCGATGATATCTATCTGCAAACGAAGGAGAGAAACCCGCTCTAAGAAGAAGGATACCACGATCGATCCATAGCTAATTTTTTTTAGCTCTCCTTTCCTACACTTCGTCAGTTTTTCTTTCATGTTTCCTAGGACACCCTCGCATCAGTTGAACACAATGGGGTACATGCACTTTATATAATAAAGCATGTGATCCCTCGTGGATTGATGAGCATCCCTACTACCTACTACCCTCTCGATGGTAAACAAAAAATCCTTAAAGGACGATCTCGTAAATGTTTGATGGGGATTTTCCCACCTATCATTTGGGTCCCATGAGTGCATTAATGCTCAATGAGATCCTTAGTGGTCATCTCACCACCTCTAGGTCCAGAAAGTGAAACAAGAGCTCCTCGTCTTGAAAGCCCCGTAAGGAAGTAGATGTCCTCTACCTCCAAAGTAAGGATATGGGTCCCAAATTGGAAATATTGTTGGTTGGGGTCCCACATCCGGATCAAGTGGTCTAATAAATGAACTTGGGCTCTCATTCCAGGAATTTGGAAGAATTTTAAGTCCACAATCTCTCAAAGCCAATACAACATTTGGGTCATTGGCTGCTTGGGCATCTTCCAATTCATGCTCTCTTTCCTTCCATTGCACCATTTTGCTGGATGGAAATTGTATGAACAACAATTAGAAGGACATTAGGAGAGGTTCATAACAAAAAATCCCAACCATTTGCTTGAATTTGTATTTTTTGGGTTGTTCTAATGCTGATGCACCTAGGCTATGTACACAGGGAATCAATGATGCACTTTCCCCTTTCAGGATGTGCATCACCGCTAGTTGACGCACTCCCCAAAAGGGAGAAGTGCACCACCCAGTGCGTGCATTTTACCTTCCAAAATGGCCCTAAAAACCCTAAAATTGACATGAAAACAAAAAAATGAACCATGAAAATGAAGAGCATAAGGAGAGTGATTACCTGGAACTAACGGAATGCGGAATGGATGCCCGATGCTCCCGCAATCTCCACAACAAATTTGGACCAAAAAATGGCTTTATCCACACTAAATTGGTAAAAACACAATGATGAAAACTTTTTACTTTTTACCCCTTTTTATTCATTTGGAATAAGATATTTTTATATTTTATTTCATTATTTTAAATGATTTTTACCAATTTAGTTATATTTCATTAATGTTTTAAGTCAAAACAAGGTTCTAATGCTCATTGTGAAGATCGCAGGTGAAATTTAATAGCAATTGACTATGGTAGCATTCATTTTTTACTTTTTGATACTCCTTATCAAATATGAAAAATCTCTTGAGCGCTTTTGATACCCTGGTAGTGCTTGTTAAAAACCCAAGTAAAAAAGTGTCGAGTACACTTTTATCACTTTTTCGGGCTCGTAAAATATTTACAAAAAAGAAACCCCCCTGGAGTTGTCTTTAAGTTCGTTTTAGACTCCCAAAATAGGAAAAGAGCACCAAGCGAACTTGATTCTTTCACGCTTGTAAAAGTATTAGAAAGGTCGTCTTTATGGTGATAGTTTACTCGTTTTTCGGAACGATTGGACTATTTACGAAAAATGAATACTCTAGTCAACATTTGACTAGAAGAGTTCTTCCAGGTATTATTTTATACTTTTTCGGACCTTGGGGACTAAATTTACAATTTTTTTTACGTTTGAGTCTTCTTTAGTCTTTTCAGACTCTCTCAACATGAAACAACACCAAGTTAACCTTCTTTGGACTAGTTAAAATTTAACATTGAAGGACCCCTTTTGGGAATGAACCCCTCCTTTCTCAGGTTCGGAAAATATGTGATATTGGACTCATCCAAAAGGTGAGCTATAATGAGCACTTGTTACCCTCTTCTAGCTCATAAAAAAACAAAGAGGCACTCATCAATCATGATGGGGAAATTAAATGAAAGAGTATGTATTTACACCTGTATTAATGGTTGTTTAATGGTTGTTTATAGTCACCCTTGAACATGACACATGTTTACATTTCATTTAAATATTTGGGTATTCAGCTTGTCGTCGATCCATACCAAGTCTATGAGTCATCTTACTCCTTTGGATCATCCGAAGAATACCTCAATCATTTTTTGTATTATGTCTTGGTCTTTTCCTCGTTAAGCCAATGCTGCTAGGTCATTTTTCATGCCGCTATATGTTCAAGGGATGTCTGTCACTTGAGTCAACCTTTGCATTCATCTTACCTTCCTTTGTGTCGGTTACTCCTTAGTTAATCCCAAAAGCCACTCCTCAATCCGATCTAATTCAACAAAAATATTTGGTCATGTTTCGTGTTGATGATGGGGGAAACATCATGGACCTCCTTCGACAGTTCTATCCTTGTCGACCCCAACACATCATCCAAGGATTAGACCAAGAAACCACTTAAGCACCTTGGGCCTACATGCCTCAATGGCAGGTTACTTTGCTTCCAACAATATGATTACATCATTGGCCTCTGATTGAAAGAATTCACTAAATATTCGACTTCAACTTCACATTCGGGGGAATGAACTAGGGTACCCTGGGAATCATCGACATCAATGATGATATCCCTTATGCTTATTAACAATATACCTCAATGATTGGAAATCAAGTGATTTCTACCATGTTCGAAATCAAGACATCTATTCACATAGATAGAATTGTACCTTTTCGGATTCGGGATGAAGACCCTGGGATATTTTTAGTAGGTTTCCACATGGATATCATGTCGGTGACCCTATTTGAAGTACTATCACACGGATCCACTACTGTATTGGTCGTGGTTGTGTCATTATTTCATCATGGATCTACACTTGTATTCTAGTAGCCATGATTTTGTCCAGTCAGTCAATATCAACATGAATATGCAATGTATTGGTAGGAAGCCATGTTATGAGTCATTTGGGACATATATCTCAGATTCTATTGTACTACAAAGTCCTTGTTCAACATTTCAACCAATGGTCTTTTATCTCAATTTTCATCTATCAAAGCATTTCACCTATCCTATCCTTCTAGCTTCATACTTTGGGGGCTAATCTGTTACACCAAAATATCGTCATCATCTCGGTAATGATATGTATGCCCTTGGATTTTCCCTAATCCTTAAAATGTTAGTGCCAAATTGCATGAGAAGAGGTTTCTACCTTCCTATTTTTCCAATTTTGTTGCACTGACGCACCATGCTTGTTTATAACAAGCATTAGACCCTTGATTACGCGCTCTGCACATTGAAAAGGTGCGTCACTAACGTTGGTTGCCTTAAATCAATATGCGTCACCCTCCAATGATGCATGTTTCTCTTTAACAAGTTGAATCATTGCTTGTTTAAATTCAAACAAAGAAGATTCAAGAGTCTTCTAGAAGAAAGCTCTCGTGGAGGCTTATCCCAACAAATCAGCATAGGTGGCAATCGAACCCCTAACTTCTTGGGATGATCTCTTAGCCTTCTCCATTGAATCCTCAACTCCCTTTATCCTCTTTGGCCTATATATGCAAGACCACCCTCATAGGATAGGGGAGGAAAGATAGAGCACCCAAATGTTGTTGAAATACTCTTAGAGTTAAATTTCTCTTCTCCATTAGGAACAAGGTTGGATCTTTAAGGCAAAGGCTAATTGGAAGAAATTGCAATGTCAAGGCAATGGTTGTAATCTCTCCCTTTGTACTTTACGTTAAGACAGTAATATATATGCTCTTTCCATAAAGATTCACTGTGTTAGATCTTTATAACTTGTTTCCTTGACCACTTGTTTAGATTGATCAATATTACATATTACTTTTACTTGTGTTTCCACTTGTTTGTCTTATGTTGTTTTGCACCTGAAGATTGAAGACTACATCAAATGAGGAGAACACAATCGCGATCATAATGCGGTGAACGAATCCGTTCACTAAGTTAATAGTCGAATCCGACTCTCATATTGAATAATAGATAAGAATAATATATTTGATGATATAAAGATGATGTCTTTTACAAGATAGACTTTCCCGTATTTATAATTGTTTAAAGGGTGTCTAATGCAACTCTTCATAAAGAGTTACATCATTTCACTAATTAATTATATTATTATATTATTCTTGTTTGTTGTTATTATTATATATATATATATATATGTTGATGTTTATTTTATTATTATTTTATTCATAGCACATAAGGTAAGCAATTCTTTGTAATATTCGTAATTTGATTCATCTAGGAAAGCCTATATATTCTGTCATGTTTTGTTCTAGATCTAAATCATTTAGACTAGAGAACTTTGTCGTTGTCTGCATAGATGAAGTATCTTCAAACAGGGAACACATTGATCTATTCAACCTTTGATCATGAGTTTGTAAATACACCATAAGCTCACCAAGATAATCTTGTGATAAATCTTTTAATTCTTCAATAACTAAAGCAATTGGGTCAAATCTACGAGGAAGATTCCTCAAAATATTTTCTACAACTTTGTAATCATTTAAAGTATATTTATGATGCCTTATTTGATTTACTATATTTGAGTAAAAAGATAACTTATGGATGATCCACATCGCAGTTGGCATTTGTTGTCGAATGCTAACATCGACTGCAACAAGTCATCGATGTCGATACAATTTTGACAAGTTTCGACTCGACATGACTTCGACAGGTTCCGACTTCAACACAACTCTGACGAGTCTCGACTTTGACATACTGCGACATGTTCCGCACCTTCAACATGTTCAGCAACCTCACAGTCCGTGACATCGACATTCAGCGTCAACATGCGAACAACGACTGTCGAACTTCGACAGACTGTCTCTCTGTCTTCCAGTCGACTGTAACAGTTGAACTGTTGAAACCATTCTAACTTCTTCTTTTTAACTGAACGTAACGGGTAGGAACACAAGAGTCTCAGAATTCTATATAAGCATGTATAATATTGTAGCATACATCGATCTTTTATCTATTTTACATCTAATAGAAGAACAGTTCACATTCCTGCATATTGTCTGTGCGTATTTGTGTCTATTTGTATTGCATAACCCTACTTTTGCTCATTCTGTTTATTAAGCTTCTGCCATAACAAAGCCGACTCCTTTAGCCGAACTGTTGTCCCCCTCGTGCTTCTTGGACACGACCCGAATCAATGGAATTAGAATATGGAAGCATAATTTGTCATTTGCATTTTTTCAAAATATCTTTGAAACATTTTTAACTTACTAGTTTGACTTTGTTGGTTGCTTGATATGATTTTTGTTGCTCGGACAATGTAGCAAGTACAACCCTAGAGAAATTGATGGCATCCTTCATCTTGTTCTCCTTGAGAAGATCATTTTGTGCTTGTGATAAGGCATTACATGGCACTTGATTTATTGGATCCATGAAACCAATCTCCACCAAGTCAATAAGTCTTAGGAACAAAATAAAATATCCTATCTTAATACTTCAATACTCATAGTTTCTACCATTGAACTGTGGAGTCTAAGGTTGAGTGAGACTCTCGTTACTTACACTTACCATTTTGCACCTTGATTACGACAAGATATGCCAAAGAAATACCGATTTCACAATATTAAGTACTTGTAGATTTTCTTCAAATATATCTACGTTCCAACCACATGAATATAGAACATGAGAAACTTTACTAAGTATTTGTAGATTTTCTTCAAATATATCTAGGTTATATCTAGGTTCCAAATATATCTAGGTTCCAACCATATGAATTTAAATTCCAACTATATGAATCTAGAATCTGAAAAACTTTGGCAAATTTAATTGTTTTTTCTCAAGAATTTTACATGCCACGAGGGTTGAAATTTGATGTCCTAACTTATTTTTATACGAAGTTTTAATTTTAACATGGCCTTTCATTTGATGTTTAAATCTTAATTTTACTGGTCATAATAATAGTTTGTTTTTTTAAAATAACGTTTATAATAACTATATCAAATATTGAATTCTCATATCCTTGCATCATATAATTTAAAAATAAAAAAGTTACAAAAATATAATAAACAAAAAAACTGAATAAACCAAATGATTAAACCAAGCACACACATAATGACAAAGAAGGTTTATCCCGGAAACTTTTAAATGGGCTTCTTCATAAGTAATACAATGGACCATTACCATGAGCCACCAAATACAATGAGCCCAAAAAACCATGACCAAGTCAAGTTTGAGTCTAACCAGGGGTGAAATGAAACCATGATAAAAATAAAAATATCCATATTAAAAATATAAATATAAAGAGAATATATATGGGCTTGGGATATAGATATTAATAGCATGTAAAAATAAAAAAGGCACTTCAAAATGATGGGTGAAATTAAAATTCACACTTCATTAATGAAGTTTAATTTTTTTAACCGTGTGTAAAATGGCAAATGACATCAAATTTCAACATTGCATGCCACCATGAACCTTTAATCAAAGCACCATGGAGCAATACAAGTGGATCACTAAGAAAAGTGAATTAGTAATGATTTCACCATTAATTAAGATAGATAAATCTATATTGATTTTAAATTTTGGTTAATACTCACAATTGGATCTTAACTACAAACTTGAGTTTTCTTTGTAAATCTATGCTTCAACAACTCTGCTACTCCACAGTATAACAAATACAAGCTTACAGTATAACAAATACAAGCTTGTGATCGGCATTCTATGGTAGATACACTCTTCCTATGCGTTCAACAAATTCTAAACACCAAGCACATTGGTCTTCCACTACTTGGCTCTATTTATAAAACATGAATGCACAGAGAGTATGTAGATAGAACAAAAAATTGAGCATGAAATCTAAACAAAATGAGTTGTGGCTTCTATTTTGAATCACACTACTCTATCTCAGAGAGATCACACAAGCCCTATTTATAAGTGATTGCGTGATCTACTATTGGGTTGTCCGTAGCACATTAAGAGTACAAGTTGTCTAACAACTTTATGATTGAGTCAACTAAATAACGGTTGCCAGTTTGGTACAGGAAATTAATTGTTTGAGGTAAGCTTATTATTTCGAACAATAATATAATAATAGAATATATACTAAGTATTAAAGTATGGCAAAAAAACAAACTAGTAATGTAAAATAATATAAGATTTTGATTTTTCAGTTAATCATTGACTAAAATTGGTCGTAAAAAATGGGTTCAATTCTATCTTTATTATATTTAAATTATGAAATATCAACAATTTACATGTGTAATTTCTATAATCAGATATAATCAGATTTGTAATAAAAATAGTAAAAAAAGCTAAAAAGAAATTATTTGTTTAAAATACTCTCAAAACAAATATACAAACCACTTTTATATATAATTACAACGACTTCAACCCAATTTCGAATAATATGATAAAAAACAATAACTAAAAAATTGGTCAAAATCGTATTGTTTAGAATTATGTGAAAACAAATTCAAGAGTTGTATTCAATAAACAACCAAACTATCCAGAACGCAGATACTTTTTTTTTTCCAAAGAAAAAAATATGTAACTTTGTTATTATAAGAAATAAAAACTAGGTTACATCCGGAGAGTCCAATAAGTTTCCATATAACAACTTATATAGTTTTACGTCCGAAGACAAACATCAGTCAAGACATACAGTTTTACGTCCGTAGACTAACAAAAAGCAATAACAAAAACATACTCAAGCCAGAGCGCTACACAACCAACATCCAAAAATGTTCAACTTTCAGCAAGAAAAGAAAGCATAGGGCAGAAAACATATCAAGAAAGCCCAAATACAGCCTTCAAAAAGTTATGATGTTCCCATGATACACTATCGCCTCGTCAAGAGATTCACTAAAATGCAGAAGTCCATCTATCGGACCCATCGCCAATTTTGAAAGTTGATCAACTTCCATATTCGCTTCCCGGTAAATACGCTGACAACATATCAAGTCAAAAGATGCACTAATACTTTGCACTTCCTCCATCCAGGGCTCCAAGAGGATCACATTGATCACATGTTTTCCGTTGGACCAATTGACTACCACTTGAGAATCACCGAAATTTTTTAGAGATAGAAAACCCCTCCTGCGCGTAAACCACAATAAACACCTCAGCGCTAGCAATTCTGCCTTTAAGCCATTGCCACCTCCAAGACCGACCTGAATCTTTATGTTGTGATTTCTGCGAATGTAAAACAAGACCCCTGCTCCACACAACCCAAGTTGAGATGCACCATCGAAGAAGCCATAAATGCAACCCTCCTCCAACAGTGGATGAGAAACCCATTGAAACTTAACTTTGCCCTGCACTTCCGGCTAACCATTCCAGAGATAGAGAATTCTTTTAGCCGTAACCTCAACCGGTGGTACAGAGTCTTCAAAGATCCCAGAGTTTGGAGCTTTCCAGATACCAATAATCAGAAACAGAGGAAGAGAGCTATGGATCCCATTTTGACCAAACCAATTGCGTAAACATTCCAACAGCTCGGTCCCTAACAAAAAATCAGGCACATGTAACCAACCTCGAATAACCTACCAAAATTCTCTCACGTAACAACACTGGAAGAAAAGATGATGTGAATCCTCATTCACTGGTCTGCACATAATGCACATACCTGGGCCACAAAAACCCCGTTTCTGAATGTTTTCCCAAGTAAGAATTTTGTTTTGGAAACATAACCATAAGAAACACTTGTTCTTTAACGGGATTTTCCACCGCCAAATCCTATTGTGCCACCAACTCGTGATCGGGGGATTCGAACCAAACGAAGCCAACAAGTTATAAATAGACGCCATCGTCAAAATTCCCATGGAACCTGGTCCGTCCCAAACTAGTTGATCTTCCAAATTGTTGAGCTTAATCCCTGCATAAGCAAGCCTAGAAACATAAGTCTCCCACTCCAAATGTCACCGTGGTGGGAGGTTTAGTTCAGCCGCCGATAGCCAGCATTCATCATCACTATGAATTTTAAAAAATTGTGAAAGAACCACCATCTTCCTGACATGAAGCTCGTTGATAAGGTCAGCATGAAGCCTATACTCTCCATCATCCCCGATGAATGGATCCACCCCGACGAAAATCTCAGAACCTTTCTCAATTTTCCACTTAATCCACGGTCCGACATAGCAAAAGGTATTGCTAATACTAACCCAAATCACAGAGGCCCGAGATGAGCATGATCGATAATTCTGTAACCATTGGATAGTATTATAGGTTTTCAGGTACTTAACACGGATAACCCTGCTCCACAGGTTGTCATCCGTCAGAGCCCTCTAGAGAGATTTCGTGAGCATCGCCACATTGAACCATTCTAGATTCCTAAGCCTCCATCCCCCTCGAGCTTTAGGCTAGCACATACTCTGCCATGAACTTAAGTGCCACTTCCTAATCAAATGTTTTCTAGACCAAATGAAGCAGAACAGTCTGCTACGCACACCATTGAGAATCGAGGATGGGATTTTTCTCAAACCAAACCAATAAATAGGAATACCTTGTAGCACTGATTGTGCAAGAATGAGCCTCCCCCCGATAGATAGCCAGCGAGTAGCCCAACAGTTTATCCTTTGGTCAATTTTCTGTAACAACCACCCCCAATCCGTTGTGCCATAGCAATTAGGTTGCAGAAAATACCCCAAGTATTTTATTCCCATATCAATATGAGAGAAGGTATAGGGGAAATTCTCCTTCATGTTGTTGATAATCAGCTCCTCCACCTCATTAAATAAGAAAGAATATTTTCCCAGGCTTATGGACATCCCATATGCCATACAGAAGATTTAAAAAATGTCCTTATAAATTAACCATTCACTAACAGAAGCATCCCCAAAGATCATAATATCATCAACGAATAACAAGTGCGTAATCGACAAAGCTCTAGATACTCTTACCCCTTTAATGCGACGACCAACCTTGGCTTCCTGTATCAACCTACTGAGCCCATCAATCGCCAAAATGAAGAGAAGAGGAGATAAAGGGCACCCCTGGCGGATGCCTCGACTGCAAGAAAACATACCAGTAGGCTCGTCGTTGATCAGAACCCCAAACGTGGTAGAAGAAATGCACGCCAAGATCCATTGAACCATATTAAGAGGTAACCCTATATGTAAAAGAATGAGCCGAATAAAGGACCGGTCTAGCCGATCGTAGGATTTCACCAAATCCAACTTGAGAATAAAAGCACTGAGATTTTTGGTCTTCACAGAATGTAGGCTTTCTTGGGCAACTCCTATTGCATCTAGGTTCTGCCAATTGAACAAAAACCCAAATTGTTCCCTCGTAATAAACTTAGCCAGAAAGGGTTTTATGCGACAGGCTATGATTTTTTATACTAGCTTGTACAAAGTGTTACACGGGGAGATAGGTCGGTAGTCCAAGAACCCCTCCGGCCTATCCGATTTCGGGATCAAAGCTACATAAGTAGCATTGAGCTTTTTTGGCACAACAACTTTTCTCTTGGATTCCTCCACAACCCACATGATATCGAAGAAATGCAGAAAAAATTCAACCGTCTAGCCGTCCGGGCTTGGACTTTTTTCCTTGACAAGAGAACTAAGAACCGTCTTTACTTCATCCATGGTAACAGGCATATCAACCCTCAAACCCTCCTCAATATTAAAGAAACGAGGAAAGAGCTTGATAATTTTTAACTACTCGACAAGGTTATTGACATGAGATTGCTTGTAGACTTCCCAAAATACACCTCAACAGATTCCTGAATGTTACCTTGCTCAGCTATGAAAATGCCATCCTCCCCTTTTATCTCCCAAATGGAGTTTTTGTTATGATGCATATTAGCGAAGCTCTGAAAAAATTTCATATTACAGTCGCCTTTTGCCAACCAAAGAGCTCGGCTCTTTAAGCACCAAGTACTCTCCTTTTGCCCCAATAAAGCCTCCTTTCGCTTAAATAGGTTAAAAGATTCAGAACGAGACTCCTCATTAAAGGATATACCCCCCACCTCCAAATCCATGCCTGCTATCATCTCCTCAATCTCCTTGAGCTCATTTTCATCTTCCAATTTTTTGTGTCGTTCCCACCGCTTGATCTCTGCCCTGATTGCGTCCAACTTCTTGTTGAGATTAAAAAGATGGGATATATTCAGGTCATCCAGTAGACACTGTCATTTTCCAACAATCATATCACAGAAGCTCTTATCCTCCAGCTAGGTGCTATTGAACTTGAAGGAATACACCGATCTCCTACCCTGCAACTGAAATTCTAGACAAATAACTTTGTGATCAGATACCCCAGTAGCCACACCCCAAAACTGATACCGGTCACAACCATTAAACATCCCATTTTTTATGAGAAATTGATCCATTCTCTTCGCCAACCCATTAACACCAAATCTCCCATTGTTCCAAGTTAGAACCAAATGACTAGGCACCTTGTCAACCATATGAGCAGCCTCAAAATGGTCCTTCATAAATCCCGCCAAGGATCCTCACTGCGTCCTGATCCCCAAACTTCACAAGTAGATAGTGTAAAGTTTAAGTCACCACATATAATGAGATTATGTTTTTCCATTATCCGATTAGCAAACACCCGCTCGCTACCAGAAAGGCTGACGATCCCTATGGGGACCATATGCTTGAACCGACTTCGTTGCAACGATTTCATTTGCGAACAAAAGGAAAGTAACAAAAGTTTCTCGACAGTGCCTCCAAAATGGGACAACTGGCCGCGTAATGAGTGGTTAAGTATCCACAAATCATGTGATAACACATTCTGTTGTCATTAATGATTCTCAAACAATATTTAACAGTTTCCGTAGTCAATATCCAACCTCACTGCTATTTCTGATACCTGGAGACGTCGTTAATTTTTTATATAGTTTGCTGTCTTCCACTCTCCCAATTCGCTGTCGATATTATTTATTTATAAATTATCAAAGAGATTCAACAATGCCCCGCTCATGGATGCCGGAGCCACCAGTAGCTGAGACCTAAGACCTGATCGAGCAGACAAAACGGGCTGGTATGGTTAATTTGAAGCAATATCTCTCTAGTCTGTTATGTATTCTTGTTTTGCAGTATAATTGGACCCTAGTACTGCTGAAAGAGTGTTTGAATTAGCTGAGTTGTGTACCAGAGAAGTGAGACCTCAGAAATGGAAGACGGCATGGGATATGAGGTAATTGACAATGAGAAAGTATATTCAAGATTGAACTCAAATCCGAAAGATGAGCTTCGGCAGTTCAGAAGGAGCCTCTTATTCCTGGGCCTGGGACTTGACCAGTCGTCACTGGTGAATGCGATTTGTTCATGGATACTCTTCTGTGTTATGGCGATTGGTATGCCGCTGCTTATCTATCTCTCAATCCCCTACGATTCAAGCTTGCACGCCCGCCCCTACAACACTCTCGTCCAGATCTCTCAATCTGTCGTCGCTTCAATTGCCTTTTTCTGTTTATCACGCTTTGTGAGGAAGTATGGCATCAGAAGGTTCTTGTTTCTGGACCAACTATGCGATGAAAGCAACAGAGTCCGCCTCGGATACACAAAAGCATTAAATGTAAGTGTAAGAGAGACTTATTTTGAGCAAATAATTGTTCACGGGTTGTGATGAAAATGCAATTCTCAATATTTGTTTCAATTCATTTTTATTAGTTTTGAATCTCAATGGGTTGATGCCTGATTAGTTATGAATCTAAAAACCTGATAGTTACGAATCTAAACAACTGATAGATTGATCAGTTAAGTGTCTACCAGTTAAGGAGCAGAATATTTAAATTAGTGAAGGGTAGGTTAACAAATTAATCATGGACACTTTTATATTGATTTTTTTGTTTAGTTGAAGATGGTAGAATTTATCATAACTCAGTTTAACAATTGAGGATAGTTATCACTGGCTGCCCTAAATGTGAATTACCTGTTTACTTACATCTGAAGAAGACAAGCTCTTAGCCAATAAGAAGACAACCCTAAATGTGATTACCTGTTTCCTTACATCTGAAGAAGACAAAACTGACAGTTTCACTGGTTGGGCCCAAATGTGAGTCTACCCCTTTCCTTACATCAGAGGAAAAGAAGCTCTTAGACAATACCAAGCAGTTTTAGTTCTTACTTCAGAACTTACTTCAGAACTAAGAGGACAATTTCAACCTGCTATGATATTTCTGGTTCTCCATCATCACTGAGGCTAAAGAGAGGCCATGTGGTATAAGTATCTACCAATATTTAGTTCCATAGCTGAGTATCCACCAATATTTAGAAGGAGCTCACTTCAGTTCAGAGAGCAACCTATTAGTTCGATGCAGGATTACCATTTGCAGAGGGACTCAAGTGGCAGAGGGAGCTTGGTGCTCCAACACAGAAACAATAACTGCTACACCGTTATGGACAAGGTACGAGTACCTTCTTATTGATCTTAGAGTTCAAAACAAATGATCGTGGTTTGATGAGAAGTGTGGCAGAGTTTAGGGAAGATCTCTCTCAGAGGGAGGAAGCGCACAGTTGAGATTCTGAAAGATGCAGGATGATGGACTGCAAGCCCTGAACACACATATGGTATCAAACCACCAATATTTAGTTCCATACCTGAAGCCAGGATACCATACCCAGTTACAGTTTTACCTTCCTGACCAGAAGGAACTTTTCTATCGATCTTTACCTAAATATGATGTTTTCGAAATTCATTATTAATTTTTATAAAGAATTCAACAGTGTCAAAACCTTTTCTTTTGAAATTGAACAGTTTCAAAAACCTTTACTATACACATAGACTATATAGCTGCTGAAATCGTAGGGTTTCAGATAGTTAATGGATTCACCACTGGCAGAAACCTTTTCTATACACACAGATTATATTACATATATATAACTGAAAATGTAGATTTTCAGAAAATTAATGGATTAACAACTAGCAAAAACCTTTTCTATACCCAGATTATATCACATATAGATGTGATACATGCAATTTCATTTTAAAAGAAAAACATTTTGTTTCCAATTTTTATGAAAGTTGAAATTCCCGTTATTTCAGCTTCCAATATTTCACGGGAAAATGCTGACTCGTTATACTTCCATTAGTTAATCCTCAGCTCTGATTACCATTCCTAATCTCATTATTGACTCATAATTATGCATTTCTTGTTCAGAGCGCGTACAGATTACTGTCATGGTTCCTGCTCCCCTGTTTTCTGGTGGAGCTGGGTGATAAAGTTTGGTGGTATACGCAGGCAACGGTGAATGTACCGTTAATAAGGCAGAGGTACCTGGCTAACGCAGTCGTGTGCACAGCAGAGATCGTATCGTGGCTTTACAGAACAGCAGTCTTCTTTCTGGTGTGCGTCCTCTTCCGATTGACCTGCCATCTTCAGATACTTCGCCTGGAAGATTTCATCAAGGGTTTTCGCATTGATCAAGGATCATCGCCTCTGCAAATAGAGTCTGTGTTGAAGGATCACCAGAGGATCAAGCACCAGCTTCGAGTCATAAGCCATCGCTTCCGTGTCTTCATCATAACGGAACTAATCACAATAACATTCAGCCAGTTTGTCACTCTTTTTATCACCACGGAAGCAAACTCCCAAATCAATCTCTTCAAAGCCGGAGATCTTGCGGTAAGTTCAGTGAATGTTTTGTTTGCAGTAAGTTCAGTGTATGTTTGTTTTGTTTTGGCATTCTGAGGTGTTGAAAGGCTGCAAACTCCCGGTAGGAAATCGAAATTGGGCTTCACTCCGATCAGCCATAATGTTCTAGCCTCAAACAAGGTGTAGTCATACAAATAATTTAGGTTTAAATTTGTGTGGGTTTAGAAGTATTTGCCAACAAATAATTTAGGTTTAAATTTGTGTGGGCTTAGGCCTTAGAGTATTTGTATTCTTGGATTTTCAGAAAAGTGTTTGCTTCTTAAATTGGTTTTTCTCCAGAAAGAATTGAACTAGCACATATTCCAGTGGCTTAGTGGTTGAGAGACGGGCTTAAAGTCCTTGCTTTCTTAAAATTGGTTTTACAGAAAAGTGTTTGCCATCTTAAATTGAATTGGTTTCTCTCAGTAAAAAGAATTGAATTTATGTAACTGAAAGATAATTTATGAAATTCTAAGACAGGTTCTTGAAGGTGTAATTGGGATTGTGTTAGGACTGATAGCGATCAATTTTGTGAATCTTGCAGCTGTGCTCGGTGGTGTTGGTAACAGGATTGGTAATCTTGCTGCAGAGCGCAACAACAATTACACACAAAGCTCAGAGCATAAACTCAGTGGTAACCCGGTGGCATGCTTGGGCAACATGCTCCGACAATGACTCTGGTTTCTCACCATCGAGCACTAATGCACCATTGGAAATATACTCCACTTCACCAATGATTGGAAGACAAAATGAGTTTCCTGGTTTCACCCCCTTCGACTCTGACCCTGACTCTGACTATGAGAGCTGCGACCCCACAGGAGATGAGGAGAAAAGGAAGAGCATTTCTATATTCTGCCAATCTCAGATCGCTTCTTTTCAAAAGAGGCAAGCAATTGGTGAGATAAAGTTGATTCTTGGATGATAAGAACAGGCTAGTTTTTCATTGTCATTTATTTGTCTCCATATTTGAATTTGACCAAATTAATTTGGTGGATTGCAGTGAAGTATTTTGAACACAATCATGCGGGCATCACAGTGTTTGGATTCGTGTTCGACAGAACATCTCTCCACATGATATTCTGCATTGAATTCTCTTTGGTACTATTTATCTTGGGCAAGACCATTAGCACATCAACAGCTTAACAACATTCAGATGTTCTCTATTTCAGAAACAGATATGTTATTCTTTTATTTGTATTGTACAGCATGTGTTTTTGTGGTTCAGTCATTAAATTTCAGGGCACAAGAGTCGGCATCGAGACAACATGTACTACATATTAGTTTTACTGTTGGATTTCGATTAACTTCTCGTCTTCACTTCCTACTGGTTTTGTAATTGGTTAAATACCTGTAAACATATATTTGTCATTTTTTCATGAGAGGGTTTTGCATCATCACTCTTTGTTTTCATTTTCTGCTATACATTACAAGATTTGCACCTATATTGGGGATTTTTTAAAGTTGAAATTTGATTGAAATTGTTGGAATTGCACCTTTAGGTTGTTGTAATTGTATAATTGGATGCCAATTAGAGGTAATTGAGGTGTGTTGAATCCTTTTCTGCAATCAATATTGCAATTTCAACAATGAAAATAAATTGATGTGAGCAAAAATCGCATAACTTGATTCAAGCCAGAAAAGTGCAGATCATCTAATTATTAATGTTATTATAGATCCCACATACATATTGATAAAAAAAAAGTGCAAATCATCTAATTATTAATGTTATTGTAGATCACTCCCACATACATATTGATAAAAAAATGTTGTGAAAGTTTAATAATCTTACAATATTCAAATTTGAATCTTTTAATTAAAGATTCATAAGTTAGGAGTATTTATTCTACCAAAGTTATCTAAAACTTGCACTTGATACCAAGTACAACAAGCATAAATGACTTTTGTAAACATGTATTGAAGGATGCAACTTTTACTTAATATAAAGTTGGTTTTTTCTGTGTGAAAAAAAAAGCATAAATGACATTCTTGAACCACACCCTAATTTAACCAACCCTAAAAGGCATGTGGGGCTTGGGGAGAGTAGGAAGCAATAAAATCCATCCACCATGTGAAGGTAATTAAGAATTGGATGCTTAAATTAATGCTATTGTGAATGATTTATTGTAATAATATACAAAATATCATTGATTTAAATTAATGCATATTAAGAATGATTTATTGTAAGAGGATATTAACTTAACTCCATCAACAAACTTATCTAAGTTCTTATAAATTATTTCTATCTTATAGAGTTCCACATATTTCAATGCAACAGATCTTGGTGTATGATAAGTTCATTGATATTAATTCATCAAGTATTGCTTGGTGGATTGCAAGGGGCATAGAACCACAGTGGAGAGGTCAACTCTTACCAACTTACACTGAAATCAATGCAACATAGGTTGATGATTCATATACATTTGTTGAAATCAATGCAGTGAGTATTGGTGGGTGGAGTGAGAGGGATGCAGGACAGTAGAAGAGAGACCATCTTTTGTCGAGTTACACTGAAATCAATGCAACTGAGATTGATGACATATACCTTTGTTAAAATCAATGTAGCAAGTATTGGCGGGTGTAGTAAGAGGGCCACATGACTGTTGAGAAGAGGCCATCTCTTATAAAGTTACATAGAAATCAATGCAACATAGATTGATGAATGAGATAAGTTTGCAGAAATTTTGTTGAGTTACACTGAAATCAATGCAACTGAGATTGATGACAGATACCTTTGTTAAAATCAATGTAGCAAGTATTGGCGGGTGTAGTAAGAGGGCCATATGACTGTTGAGAAGAGGCCATCTCTTATAAAGTTACATAGAAATCAATGCAACATAGATTGATGAATCAGATAAGTTTGCAGAAATCAACGCAATGAGTATTGGTGCGCAGCATGAGAATGTCGCATCTCCTAACGCAGAAACCAAAAATGTTGTTGTGTCAAACGTGTGCACAAATCTTCCAATTTCTTTAATTTCATGCATTCAAAGATTTTTGATATAGTAATAGTAAATTTATTATGTCCTATAAAAATGTATAGTAGTCTTGATGTTTGCATAGGAATATATAGTCGTAAATGTTTGCAAAGGCCTTTCTTTTAAGAAGAGCACTGTATAAAAAGAGTTCTTGTGAATGTGATTTTAATAGAAGCATGTATAGAGCAATTCTTGTGATTGTATTTTTGAATGAATAAGAAAGGCCCTAGTAAAGGTAGCCATTATTTGTTCCAGATTTTCGTGTCTATTTTGAGCATATATTCAGTTTATTTAATGATTCGCCAAGGCTTGTGAAACATTAAAGAAATTTTAAATTAATTAAAAAAAAATATCAACAAAAATATATTTTTGTCATTGTTTTAAAAAGATTCAAATACAAAAAGTAATATCAAGATGAAAATAAAACACTCCAAACTTGAAATAAAACACTCCATCAACGAACTTATCTAAGTTCTTACAAATTATCTATTTCTTACAGAGTTCCACATATTTCAATGCAACAAATCTTGGTGACTAAGATAAATTCGTTGATATTAATTCATCAAGTATTGTTGGGTGGAGTGCAAGGGACATAGGACCACAGTGGAGAGGGAATCTCTTACCAACTTACACTAAAATCAATGCAACATAGATTGATGATTTATATACGTTTGTTGAAATCAATGCGGTGAGTATTAGTGGGTGGAGTGAGAGGGATGCAAGACTGTAGAGGAGAGACCATCTCTTATAGAGTTACACTTAAATCAATGCAACTGAGATTGATGACATATACATTTGTTAAAATCAATGTATCAAGTATTGGTGGGTGCAGCATGAGGGCCACAGGATTGTTGAGAAGAGGTCATCTCTTATAGATTTACATAGAAACCAATGCAACATAGATTGATGACTGAGATAAGTTTGAAAAAATCAATGCAATGAGTATTGGTGTGCAGAGTGAGAAGATCGTATCTCATAACCCAAAAACAAAAAACAAAATTGTGTCAAACATTACCACAAATATTCCAATTTCTTTAATTTCATGCATTCAAAGCTTATTGATATAGCAATAGTAAATTTCTTCTATCTTATAAAAATGTATAGTAGTCTTTATGTTTGCATAGGAATATATAGTCATAAATGTTTGCAAAGGCCTTTCTTTTAAGAACGGAATTGTATAAAAGAGTTCTTGTGAATGTGATTTTAATAGAAGCATGTACGGAGCAGTTCTCGTGATTGTATTTTCAAATGAATAAGAAAGACCCTAATAAAGGTGGGAATTATTTGTTCCATATTTTCGTGTGTCTATTCTAGGCATATATTCAGTTTATTTAATGATTCGCCAAGACTTGTGAAACATTAAAGAAATTTTAAATTAATTAAAAAACAATATCAACAAAAATATTTTTTTTTCCATTGTTTTAAAAAGATTCAAATACAAAAAAGTAATATAACATGAAAACTTGAAATAAAACACTCCAACTAAGATATTTCATTTTAATATAGGAATCCCTATTCACTTAATTAAGAGCTTGTTGCACCGAGTCTCGGTGCTCTACAACCCAGTATGGGGGAGATGTTGTAATGTTTGTTCTTAACAAAATAATTAAAAAAATCATGTTGGCTCATAAAATAAAAAAATATGGAAAGTATTTAAAAAAATTATGGAAAGTATTTAAAAAAAATCCATGTTGGCTCATAAAATAAAATATTATGAAAAGTAATTAAAAAATCGATGTTTGTTTATAAAATAAAAACTTAAAACTTAAACCTGGATCTATCAATCAAGAGAGATCAAATTTCTTGAGTTTAAATTTTTAAAAAGAAGTACACCTCAAGAAATTGGATCCCTCTCGGTGCTTGATAGATACGAGTTTAAGATGGATCTATGTTGGTTAAAAGCAATTTCAAATTATAAATGGGCTGGTGCAAGCTAATGCTGGCCACTCATGACACGTTAGTCGCAATGGACTTCTGGAAAAACAAAAATCTGAACGTCAAAAAGCAATATTAGAGCTACCTACACAACTTTTTGGAATATGGCGTAAGAAGATGAAGCGTAGACAATTGGATTACCTTCCGGAATATATAAATATTATTTATGGAAATTAAGTATAACTCCCAAAAAATGGGGTTCTCCTAAGGTTGGTATGTTATTTTTTTAAGAAAACATAATGAATATGTTTGCGTTGGGCCCCGAGTTTGGTATGCAAATGGTGGAATTTTGTGAAAAAAATTATATACAGTTGTAGATAATAGGCCTTTCTAATGCAGCACTATTTTTCCATATTTATTTATTTATGTTAATTTTATTTTTATTTTTAATTAAGGAAGTCAACCAAGCCCTAAAATGACTAGGTCGAGCGTTGGGCCCCGACATCATGGTCTTAACATAATCAATGAACTTTGTTTTTTTAGGATGTAGGTCTTTGTGTGTAATTGTGCAGGTTCTTTTCCATTTTCAAAATAGGTGAGCCAATCAAAAGTTATAGACGAAAGAAATAACCTACTTTTTTGTGTAAGATTGACATTAGTGCAATTAAAATTAATTAAAAAATAGAAACAAATAATAGATTTAATAAAAAATTACATATTCGAAATCTACACATATAGTTCTACAAGTGTGTGCAATTTCATTAGCAGTGGACAAGTGTAGCATACGAAGAATCATGCTTGAAATAAAAGAAGTTATAGAATAAGATGTATTTTGTTATAACATAGTCCAAGCCACTTGGTTTGGCAACCCGAACCTAAAACCATAGCAGCCAAGTCATCCACCATGTTGGTGGGAAAGGAATTGCCCACCAAAATTTACAAATTTAAATGGCGCATGCGCGTTATTTTAAATACACGTGTACGCACTAAGAGTGCGTACGCATAAATAGCGCGTACGCGCTATTTAATGCGTACGCGCTCTTAGTGCATACGCATAAATAGCGCATACGCGCTATTTAATGCGTACGCGCTCTTAGTGCATACGCGCTAGTAACGCGTGCGCACATTTTTTACCAATCCGAAATGTAGTTTTGTTTTGATCTTCATCTAACCCTCTTCACCCATATCACTCTATCATTATTTGGTAAACCTCCTCTTTCTGTAGTGTACAGATCCCCACTCATGCCACCCATATCCCATTTAAAGGCCTATAAAGAACTCGTACAAGAGGCATACCATTTTATCTATCCATGGTCCCATGTGGTCGTCTAAGGATGTGCTTATGGTGCTTGAACTTGAGAATCTATGCTTAGGGACCAAGGTTGTTGTTTGCCTCCCCAAACCATGCTAAAGGGATAGAGGCTCTTGTTTCATTACCACAACCATGGTCAAGGCATGAAGACCCATCCATGGTGCACAAACCATCTTAAGGGCACCAATACCTAAATCCCAGGCCAAATACTCCCTAATGAGGGCTCACTGATGATGAAGATGAGGACAATGATGATGATGAGGAGGATGATGATGATGATGATGATGATGATGATGATGATGATGACGACGAATATGATGATGATGATAATCTTCATCTTCATCATCATAAGGAGATTCTCTAATTTTGGATATAAGGAGCTTCTCTAATTTTGTTGAATCATTACTAGTGTGAGATGATGATGATGATGATGATGATGATGATGGTGATGATGATGAAGATGTTGATGATGATGATGATGGTGATGATGACGATGATGATGATGATGATGATTACGAAGATGATGATGAGGAGGAGGAGGAGGAGGAAGAAGAAGAAGATGATGATGAGGAAGAGAGCGATGAGGAAGATGATGACGAGGAAGAGGGTGATGGCAATGATGATGATGAAGATGATGATGATGATGATGATGATAATGAAGATGATGGATGATGATAAGATGGTGATGATGACGATGATGACGATGATGAATATGAACATGATGACGATGATGAATATGAACATGATGACGATGATGATGATGATGATGAAGACGATGACGACGACGACGATGATGATGATGATGATGATTATGGTGATGACGACGACAACGATGATGATGAATATGATGAATATGATGATGATGATGATGATGATGATGAAGAGGATGATGATGATGGAGATGCTGATGAAGAAGAGGGAGATGACAATGATGATGAAGATGAGGATGATGGTGATGATGATGACGACGACGACGATGACGACGACGACGACGACGACGACGATGATGATGATTATGATGACGAAGATGATGATGATGATGATGATGATGATGATGATGATGATGATGATGATGATGATAATGGTGATGATGAATGCCATGAAGAGGATGGTGATGATGACGACAGGGATGATCATGGTCTTCATCATCATCATCATATTCGTCATCATCATCATCATCATCATCATCATCCTCATCCTCATCCTCATCCTCATCATCATCATCATCTTCGTCATATTGATTATCATCATCGTCATCGTCATCGTCATCACCCTCTTCCTCCTCCTCCTCCTCATCATCATCAACATCTTCATCGTAATCTTCATCATCAACATCAGCATCATCATCATCGTCATCACCATCTTTGTCATCATCATCATCGTCGTCGTCGTTGTCATCACCCTCTTCCTCATCATCATCTTCATGATCATCATCGTCATCACCATCATCTTCATCATATTCATCATCATCACCCTCTTCATCGTCGTCGTCGTCGTCGTCATCTTCATCATAATCATCGTCTTCATCTTCATCTTCATCTTCATCATCATCATCTAAATCATCTTCATCATCATAAGGAGCTTCTCTAATTTTGTTGAATCATTACTAGTGTGAGATGGTGATGATGAAGATGATGATGATGATGATGAATATGATGGTGATGATGATGATGATGACGACGAGGAAGAGGGTGATGACGATGATGATGATGAGGAGGAGGAAGAGGGTGATGATGACTACGATGATGATGATGATGAATACGATGAAGATGATGATGATGATGATGATGATGATGAATATGATGGTGATGGAGATGATGATGATGAAGATTATGATGAGTAAGAGGGCGATGATGATGATGAAGATCATGATGAGGAAGATGGTGATGACGATGATGATGATGATGATGAAGATGATGATGCCAATGATGATGATGATAATGAAGTCGATGGATCATGATGATGATGATGATGATGATGATGATGAAGATGATGATGATGATGATGTGAATGGAGATGATGATAATGATGACGATAATGACGACGACGACGATGATGATGATGATGATGATGAAGATGATGATTATGGAGACGATGAAGATGATGGATCATGATGATGATGATGATGATGAAGATGATAATGATGATGATGTGAATGGAGATGATGATAATGATGACGATAACAACGATGATGATGATGAAGATGATGATGATGGAGACGATGAAGATGTTGGTGATGACGATGACAACGATGATGAATATGGCCAAGGGCTTGAGGCTATTGTTTTTATACCAAGACTAGGGTTAAGGGCCCGAGAACCATCCACAGTGCATAAAGCATGTTATGGATAATCTATATTGGACAACTAATGGTGTCCATATTCCCAAGAAGAAAATATTATTGACAAAGGATCTTGTTTAATACTCATACATGATTCCCAAGACATTGTAATGACATTCGCATTCAACTTTGATTCCAAAGACACCTTATAGATGGATCACATTGTGGCTTTTAGGTTTTGTAGGTTGAGAGGGTCATTTAGGGATTAAAGCCCTTGTTTTAGTTTACAAAACCTATTCATGGCTCATGTATCCCACTGTTGTGACCACAACACCCCCCAGGGAAAATCTAAGGGCGCCTTACAATTTTTTTTTTAAATTTGGACTTACGAGAGGGTTTTTTTTGTATTATTTCCTTACTCGGCCATGTTTGAGGCCCTATGGGCCGTCTTTGGTGTGAAAAACACTCATATCCAAATGATTTAAGGCCCAGGGTCCAAATCATTTCATCCCCATATCGTAGCTCTTGAGTTATGAAACGTGCGTTTAGGTCTCAATCCTCTTCTTTCACCCTCTAAGCATGTTTACATTTCAAATCCCATGTGGCGTTGCACCAGGCACGACCCTTGCAGGTATGACGTGGGATGATACTGCTCCCCCCTTAACCCGATGATCTCTTTCTCTTTATCTCTCCCATGTCCCATTTCTCTCTCTCTCTCTCTCTATCTCTCTCTACCTCTCACTCTCCCTAAAGAACCACATCCCTTAAACCCTAAACCATTCAACCATTCAACCTGTAATCCCACAACCTAAGTCCTAAACAACATAACCCACAATCCTTAAAGTCCAAATACCTAATACCTTACGCCTTAAGTCCTAAACCCTTAAATCCCTAGAAGCCTTAACCCCCCTCTCTTTAGCCATTCATTTATCCACTTTTGAAGTATAGTCCAATGCATGCAATTTATTAGCCTTTTCAAATAATACATATGCAACATCATCTAGTATAAGTCTCATGTACCACATTACAAATCACAAACCATTGTCAAGTATGAAGGAACATCATCATAATTAAGGAATACCAACACCATAATAAACACAATCAATAAATATCATAGTTAAGGTCTATAAACATTATAATCAATTATCAATGATCATCATTAATGAATATCCTAAGAAACCATATAGGTCTCCATGTCTAACATAGTTATGCATAATAACCAGGACTATTAGGGTTTAAGTAACCAATAATAATACACACGCACGTACACTAAAACATGGGTCATTATAACCTCGTGAATCATAACGCATCAAATGTCAAGGATGCAATATTTTTGAAGTATTGAACGTTTGGCATCAAATGGCGTAAACGTTGGTCAATTAATGGTGTAAACGTTATGCATTGGCGCATGCACGTGTTTTGGCACGTACGCGCTGATGGCGTGTATGCGCTACAAACATGTGTGCGCACATGTAAACACGCGTGCGTGTGTCTACTGCTAGTTAAAAAAAACCAAACTTTTCTGTTCTTGACAATGCTACCAAAAAACAAGGGATTTTCAAGCTCTTCGAGGTTGCTTATTGGCTCACATTCATTGATATTTTGGACACTCATTGATCTATTGGACACAAAATCACTCTTGGAATCTAACAAACATCTTTAGTGGTCTTGGAATCTAGTGGATACATTCAAGCTACTAGTTTCCATTGCAAGTAGAGATCATTTCTATAGGTATGGTGAATTGTAAATAACTGTTTTCATTCACAAGATTTGAGATTATCCCATGCCTTTGTGTTTTATCATATTCCTACAGCAATATCCATGCATAGATAGCAATGAATTTGACAAGAAGAATTCCCAAGTTCACATCTAAAAAACTCATATTCACTAGACAAGATGAAGTATGCAATGTAAACCAATAATTATTTCCATGAATTTATATTTTGATTTCACACAAGGATGGCATGGATGAGGTTCTCTCTTGAGACTCTTCAATTTGAATAAAATCCTAAGAAGCAATCATGGGAGAGGATCATATTGAATAGTTCATGAAATTTTTTCCATGCTCTCCTCTTCCTTCTACGTTTATCATAATGTTTCTTTAATATCGTGCCTTTGAGCTTGACTACTTGCCTCTACCTCAATGAATTCTCCTTCCTTGGGGGAATTTGCAACCTCCTCTTTGTGTAATTAGTAAACTTATTTTCTTTATCTTATTTGATGTAGAAAAACTATCAAACTATTCCCAAGAAATCCTTAGGCATCTCTGTTGTAGGGTGTTATTACCAAAAGTTTTATGAATTCATGGCTAGGCAAGACACTAGTTTCTCCATTCTACACTTAACCAACCATCATATATATTGATCAGAATTGTAAGGGATAATTATGTTTATCTAATGACTTAGATGGGAAAGGAATTTAGAGTGATAACCAAGCACCATGTTGTGTCTGGCCTCATAGGTAATGCAGCTTATTACGTGTAATGTCATCTCATCTTAGGGTGTTGGAAAGGAAGAATATTTCAGTCCTCTTCTTGTGACTTCCACTACTTTTTTGAACACAAAGGAGATAGTGCTAGTCCTATAATTGTAATATTTGCAAACACATGAATACTCTATTGTACACTTGATTTCTCAACTCGTTCTATACACTTGAGTTCATGGCTTGGATTAGACATGCTTGAGTTATCAACTCGGAAAACAGTTTGATTTGATTTTGCATGGGAGACTCGATTTAGAAACTTGATAAATCAAACTTCACATGACTTCAACTTTGCATGGCTTGCATAACCCACTAGATCATTTCAATATAAATAATTTGTTATACATGATAAGGAAGGTAGTTTGTCTTTATGTCTCTTTGATAGTTTGTTTCTTTGATAATTATGAAACCCCTAGGATACCATATTATTTCCATCTTAACCCTATCCTAGGTTAATTTACCTATCCTTAGCATACTACACCCTAACCCCTTGCCTTAGATACATGGTCTAACAAAAATAAACCAACATAGTTTGTATTTGTATGTGTTAATTTGTAAAGTGGTAAGTTATGTTGGAATGTGTCAAGTTCATTGTGTAATGGAACTAATGTCTTATTTTTTGTTTCTTTTGTAGGGGTAGACCTCATAGTTTTGTTAAAGATACTTTTGGAGATGGGAAACTCACGTAACAGAGCAAAACAATCTAGAAGGAATCTTCCCATTGAAAAGGTAAATGACGTAAGAGAAAAGGCCAGGTTGGAAATGGAAAGAGTGAGACATGGTCCTGTCACTGATCCTGCCACTGATCCTGCTACTGATCCTAACACAGCTGTTGACATGACAACCTATTGTTCAGAACCATAGGTAAAGCAGTTGCGTCCAACGGACCCAACTCAAATTCCAACATCAACACAATCTCCAACCAACAATCCATCAACGAGTCATGTTGAAGTTCCTCACGACAAGGGCATATTGGGAGATGTTGCATGTGTAGAGATGGACATACAAGCAATGCTTAATTTGAAATCTCTCCAAGAAGACCACAACCACGTCGAGCACACTCCCATTATGGCCCAATGTGTGAACGAAGCACCACAACAAACAAGCTCTGGTATTCATGTCTCATGTCCACCTTCCCTACCTCAATAGTCCAATGCAAGAAGAAGAAATCCTAGGCGTATTCATGTGGATGAAAGTGCTCTATTGGGCCTTGAAGGTAAGTTTCCAAAACGTACTATCGAATGGCAATGCAACAAAATTGTCAAGGAATATTTTGAATCCAAAGGTGATGCAAGTAAATGTCAATTATTGCTATGTTTGTTAAAGTCACATTGTTTCGCTGTTGTTAGGAGAATTTTGGGCATAAATATAGTTAAAATTTTAGAGGCTAGCAGTCATATTGTTAGAAATATCCAATCTGCATTTAATGCGATTGGAAAGACGTCTCGTACAAAATATCTCTTTGCAACTCGTCATGTGTCAGTGGAATCAATTGTAACCAAGTCCACAAAGCAACGTCGCCTGCTATCACACACTTCTCACATACTTAAATTAAATAGAAAAACTATTAAAAAGTAATTTGTTATAAGAGAAAATATTGACACTCCGGGTGGAAACGATTGTTGGGATTTTGTTGGTAGGTTTCCTCGTGGAGATAGGAAGCTAATTGATGCTGTTGAGGAGTCAGTACATACCAGACCTCCATCAAACCAAAGAGATGTGCTAAAGATGAGAAAAGGTTCTACTGAACATGAACCCCATGTTAAACACTTCCTTGACACCACACAGACTGAACTCTATGAGAGATTCAGGAATGAGCACACACAATTGAACCTGGGCCAAAGGTTCTTTGAGAAATGCAAACCATGGTACGTTCATATATGCATTGATCGGAACACCTGTTGTTGTAGATACCAGTAGAATATGAATATTATTATGACACATATGACACATATAAACATATATTTTGTGATTTGCATACTAACATTGTGAAGGGATGCAATTAATCCATACTACCACCGAATGCATCAAGAGACTTTATCCACAACATCATGTGTCCAAGGCCCGAAGGACAAAAATAATATGAAAAATCGTGTCTATATGGGATACATTCTAGGTGCAGTGGGTTTTCTCTTTTGAACCGTTGCATTCATGAAAGTGAGAAGCACGGATTTGGCAGGATGGGCGTGGAGATGCAGAGCTTCAAGTACGTAACCTATCAATTAGACAGTGCCAGGGAAAGTAAAAACATTGCATTAGTGAGGTCACAGGTACAAATGAATATTGCATATTTTCATATTACACGTTCAATTTATGACATATACATTTTTACAAAGGCCACATTGTAATATTGCCCTTGTTTTCATGGCAACATGAACGGGCATGTGACTTCTTGACGAAGTTCTACACGAAAATAGGGCAGTATGTTAAACATGTGCATGTAGCGCGATGGTAATATGAGCAGTACATAAAATGTAGGGACACATTTCCTATTGGAACCATAGTGTCAATTGTGGATTTTGCATAAAATTACACCCTTCAACCACAAAATGAAATCCAGAGTCAATACTACCATTCAGACCAAGTCAGCATCATGGTACATATTATGTATAGGCATGGGCCAGAGAGCAGCAATGACATGAGGATAATACTGAAGGAGACAAACTTTTACATAAGTGATGATAGAACCCATGATCTACATTATGTGCAACATTGTTTTCGAATTTTCTATGATCAGTTGAAGGAAATATATATACAGATGGATCAACATTGGATATGGTCGGATGGTTGTGTGGGCGAGTTCAAAAATGCCCGAGTATTCCAATGGATGAGTATCTTGCATAAGACTTATAATGTGCCACATATCTGGAATTATTTTGAGACCAGGCACAGCAAAGGCGAGCATGATGGGGTCAATGCATGCATCAAGAATGCACTACGAAGGGAAGAGATGAGGTTTAACACAAACCCTCATATCCGAGATGCAGAATCCATAGTTCAATGGTGCTCTGCAACAATGTCAGACTGAGCAAGATATCAAAAAACATCATCAGTGACAAGACGTGTGGTAAGAAATTTTTGGCAAGTGGTTGACATAGATCAATCGCGTTCCTATAGTTGCGGCACAGTACAAGGAACACATGGATTTCATTTAGTTCGAAGCTCAAACACACATGGATTTGAAATATGGACACGAAAACTTGCTTGCTTTTGCAGCCCTTGTAGCAATGGTGAATGGGATGAATGTGAATGCATGGACTGGGTTGATGAATGGGATCATGTGTCACTTGTAGTACACCAATGTGCAGTTGTTGAAACAACCCAATTAGAGGAGGGAGAGTCAGGGATTTCGAAGGACTATGACCATATCTCAGATATTGTACAACTAGGACACATATACGCAGTTGTTTCCCTGAAAGACAATGAATGGGGCACGAATTATTGGTTGGAACAGTACTACATGCCTCATTCAGAGAACGAGAGATTGATGGAGAAAATTAGCAACAGAGAGGATCCATATGGATTTATTGAATGAGGTCAGTCAAATTTACATAAGAGATAGAATTGCATCAAAGAATGTTATGTTCTACTTCGAGGTATGTGTAGTTTTATGTTATTTTGTTGGTACATGAATTTTTGTTGATACATACATACATACATGTGTTATTTTTCATGTTTTAATGTAATACAAAAAACAAATCTTGTTGTGCATTTTTCCAATATTTTATCAAACCCTAGTTGGATGCCCTCTTTGTTTTTTGATTAAGCGACCCTCTTGGGGAGCAAAATCCTCGTTTGCTTATGTTTTATCAGGTCTACAAAAACCCCTTAGGACATCACTAAAATCCTGCTAAGTCATCCTAAAACCATCCTCCATCACACTACTTATATCTCCCCTCACTTAGCTCCACCCATACACACTTTACAGTCATCAAACATTAACAAAGATACTTCATAGTCACTTGTCTCCTACCCATAAATCAATATTTTGAGGTGTACATGTGTGTCTACTTCTAATTCATGTACATGTGTGTCTCGCATTGGTGGACCAACTCCACAAAACCATGTGTCGGGCGACTTGGAGTGGCTTTCCCATGCCGGACCTGCCCATGCCGGCCCTTCTCGGTTTTCTTTTTGCACCCTGGGCTCGAATTGAACTTGTAATACTCACATTATCTAAGACTCTTGAATCACCCTCAACAACATCCTCCATTAAGGCATTACACATCCCTAATGAATAAGTAGAACCTAGGTCACGTGCAACGAGGACATACGAACTTCATAGATGTTCATGTATGGTAATTGAGGTTTTGAATATATGGTAAGAGGAGGAAATAAAGGGCCTATGGGATATGAGTTCCTATAATATATTTTGTGTAATGGTGACAAATATTGTGATCTTTGCTATGGTCGAGTGAGGAAAAAAAGGTTATATGACCTAAATTAAGATTCTAGGGCTCATGGGACAAATGATGACTTCAACCACTACAAATGTAATGCAGAGGCAATCTTTAACCACCAATTGGGATACATATTCCATTAGGATATTTTATTCACCAAGGATGTGTATCAAGGCCTTGACCATTGTCACGTGGGAACCATTACAATGCTTTCTACACTAGATTGTTGAATGTGGTTGTCATTGATGTCAAAAGAGTTCAGTGATGACAAATGAATAAACAAGGACATGATGGTAGGGAAACCTCAGTGAATAAAATATCCTAATGGAATATGTATCCCAATTGGAATCATTACAATGCTTTCTACACTAGATGGTTCTCACTAGGTTTTTTGGACCCAAAATCCGACGGCCAAAATGTCAGATTTTCTACATCTTGTTGTCGACCATCCAACAACCTTCATATTTTTTTAACGTCGGTCCAAATTCGGCTAAGATCCGACGGTAGGCTGACCGTTGGATATCCAACAACAATATCCAGTTGGATATCCGATGACTTGCACTTAATATGAAGTCTGACATCCAACAACTATCACTTAATATGAAGTCGGAACATCCGACAACTAGCACTTAATAGGAAGTCGGATATCCAACCACTAGCACTTAATATGAAGTCGGATATCCGGTGACTGTTCCATGTAGAAATGGCCAATATCCGACATTCTTAGCCGTTAGTGGTATGGAAAGAACGTCGGATATATTAGACGTGTAAGTCGGATTTACGACGTCCGTTCCATGTGAAAATGGCCGATATCCGACGTTCTTAGCCGTTTGTGGTATGGAAAGAACGTCGGATATCTTAGACATGTAAGTCGGATATTCGATGACCGTTCCATGTGAAAATGGCCTATATCTGACATTCTTAGCCATCAGTGGTATGGAAAGAATGTTGGATATCTTAGACGTGTAAGTCGGATATCCGACGACCGTATGGTAATTTAAAAAAAATACACTATTATGTTCTGATCAAATTTGAAGGGTGGGTCTTAATTTTTATTGGAAGGGCATTTGTTCTTGGATCCCTTCAAAAGACTCCCAACAAGTTTCTCGTGTTGCCAGGAATATGGTTGAAAGACTTGCTATTGGACAACTATCCCTCGGACGGGGGTCGTGGAAATCCTTTATTAGGGCAAGCAGGTTAAGTTAAAGTTTATGTCAGATTTTGGATTTCAGAAAGTTAAAGCATTGTAAAAGAAAACAAAATCAATACAATAGAAGCTAATTTCTTACGCTTGATTTTTGGTGAGCAGGCCTATGAAAGGGCTAAGAAAATAATCACACGACACATTGATATTCTTCACAAGTTAGCAGATCTTCTCATTGAGAACAAATCTGTAGACTGTGAGGAATTGATGAGGTTGTTTATAGATGACAAGGACAAACTCTATTTTGCGAAAATCAATGTATTTGTAACTAGTAAAACCATTTTTTTCGGCTAATTGAAGAAAAAAAGGCTTACAGAAAGTAGTCTCTATATTGGAGGCATGATAACTGATGTAGCAAGTTACGTACTAAGAAGAGAGGAATGATGGAAATATTTCTCCATACTCTTAACAATATACTTCTTTCAAACTTCCCATTGTTGTACACTAAGTGGTAAGATTTTCATTATGTAACATTTAGGAATAAAGGTCTTTGTAAGTTATTAGGCTTCAATGCCATTCACTTAATGTATAAAAAGACTATCTTTTTTATCCTATATTGAGATCCTTATTTTACACAATTTTTTTCTTATTTAGCTGTCTTTATGGAAGTTTTGATTATCATCAAAGAATATCTTTTTTTAATGTAGTTGTCTCTACTAGAGTTTTGATTTTCATCAAAGAATCTGTATGACAAATTGAAATTTTATTAATATTTATGAATAATCAAAATAGATCAATGGGACTTGAGAATACAATGTACATTGATAATTATAAAAGATGCACACAAAGCAACGAGAACAATGAAAGAGAAAGCTAAAGAAAAGTGAATTCTAAATCTAAACCAACAAAGATTATAAAAGATGCACACCCAACAAGGAGAATAGTAAAAAAGAAGCTAACTCTAAATCTAAATAAGTAAGCAAAGATTATAAAAGATGCATACCCAACAAGGAGAATAGTGAAAGAGAAGCTAACTCTAAATCTAAATAATTGATAAAAAATTCAACTCTAAATCTAAATAAGTAAAGATTATATAAAGTGCACATCCAGCCATAGCAATGAAAGTGAAACCAATTTTAAATCTAGTTAAGTGAAACAGAAGTGAACACTAATCTAAATATGTAAAGATTAAAATATTTTATTTGTATATATATAGGAGAATTAGTAGATGATCAAGATATCACGACTTTTACCTCTCACCATTCGAGTATTATTCCTTGACTCAAAAATTAAAACATAGTTAACAAAAAGATAGTCCAAAGCAATAAGAGCTGCAATACAACTGAAAAATTCCTATGTATTTTCATTACTTGGAATTCGTGAACTTGATTTAATATATTATACATTAGTGTTAAAAAGGAAAAAAGATGGGAAAAACACTTCAAATTTTGATGAAGTGTCTTCAATGTAGGCCAATACAACCTAATTGAGACTGGTTGTTGACATCTGGAAATGATTCTCCAATGCTTGCATCTCACTCAATCTCTATAACAATGTCAATTTGAATGGTAACCTATGTGTGCAAACACAACCTTCATGAACTATCCAACATCTATTTTCTCCAACGACTATTATGGAGTTCCAATGAACCCCCATTATAATTAACGTTTTTTTATCAATCCCTAATACATATACACTAAGTAAATATTCACTTGGACAATAAACGACAACTATTAAATTGGAGTTTCACTTGATCTCCTCCATGGACTTATGTCCACCTCGTTGACAGCGTTGACCTTCAGTTTTCTTATAACTCTCTGGACAATTTCTTATACTTGGGTTAGGGATACAAACAACCTCTCATCCTCTTTAATCTTCACTCTCCACATTATTCTCCCCAGAAAAAGAGACGAGATATATTCTCTATTGCATGAAGATTGGACATAATGGAGAGGATGCAAATGATCTAGAGGATTTGAGACATATCTCATTCAAATAATCTCAAGGAAATTCCAAGGAAATTAAAGAGAACGTTAAGGATATTGATTCCAGTGTATCATTTGCTCAACCTTTGAAGTTGTGGAAACTCGAAATTGGTTATGAGGAGCAACCAAACATCACAACAAGCTCCAAGAAATTGTCAAAATTTAGATGACATGCGAGTGGGTTGTAGAAAGCCAACATCGTAGCCATTCATTGAGCTCCTCTCTGTTTCGAGAATAATTTAATATTATCTACTGAACAGGGCCAACCACGTGAAGGTGGAAGCTCTTATGGCCCCTCCCCCCCCTCACATCACTCTCAATTCCCCATACCCAATGCATGTACTTGAAACAAAAAATTACGTGCAAATTCATGCATATTTCATCATGAACTTTCATCTACCATTCATTCAATAAAGGCTAACATTCATTAAACCATTGTCTCATTAAGTCAACACATTCATTCAATAAAAGATAACATTCAATAAACCATTCATTCATTCAATCAACACATTCATTCAATAAAATCTGACATTCAATAAAGGTAACAGTTTACTACACTAAATCATTAAACCATTCATTCATTCATTAGGCCAAAAATCATGGACGATATATTATTATCAAAAATAATTAGACGACGTTTTTCCAGTCACTTCTTTTTATTTTTTCTTCTCTTTTGCAGTACATAATCTCTAAGAAGACCATCTTGATCTGGACTTTCTCCTCCAGTTCTTGGTTATTCATCAAGCACTTGTCGTGATGTCTGCATCCTAGAGTGCTGATCCAGACGTGGATTTTGCGGAAAGGGGTTCGGATTTGCTGCAACAATGTGAAAATGTTACATCGTTATATTTTTCTATTGTAATGACAAGCAATTCATTTAAAAAAAACATTACAAAGGTGTTTTTTTACTTGCTGTGGCCACATCATGTTGTTCATGTTCTTGTCCAAGCTCAACCTGTACAGTTTCACCCTCTACATGCTCTATAGTTGAAATATGGTGAACTACAATTAATGTTCACCATTTGCAATGCTATACATAAAATTGTATCATATGAATAAATTCATTACCAGGATTCGAAGCATGATCTTCGATTTGTTGTTGTCCCTCCTATACATTAAGGGTATCATTTCTTTCCTGCTCAAAACAGAGTCAATATTTTATGTCAAGTATTTATAACGAATAGATTGCACAAGCAATAAATCTTCATTAAACTATATAGATTCTATATACCTGTGCACCGGATGGATTGGTACCAGAAGACTGTGTTTGCCCAAAGAATATTTTTCGGCATTCAACAACAACTCCAAAGCCGTGCTGGAAGCCAAGCTTCATGTCTTCCTCAATGGACACTTCATTGAATCAGTCGGCCTGCATATTTGCATAACGTCGTTAATTAACATTTTGCGGTGCAATAAAATGAAAAATAATTTGCAATTTATTATTTGTATGCATTATTGGTTTTTCGAAACTTACAATTCGTGCTGCCAAATTCGAATAACCACCAGGCCCAAGCTTGTTCTGGCCTATTTTTTCCAATCTTTCCTTTGTGGCCTTTGATGTGTCTAACATCCTATGCAAGTGTTGAAATACGTTATATGTTCCAAATTCGATATAGAAATCAATAATAATAAGGTTTAGAATTACATTGCGGAAAGCATTGCATACCTCCCTGTGCCTGGTGGTATCTTTCCTTCTTTTCTCTAAGCCCTCTCCTTTCCAACTTCCACTAGATCTTTCCACTCCATTGCTGGAATCATTGGAGGGTGCTCATACCTATGGTTTTTTTCCAGGTGGGTCCTATATTGGTCTCGGACAACCTTCATATGTTGTCCAGCCTTTTTCAGGACCTTGGCTTGATTGAAGGTCTTGTCGCCGAACAGGCCAACCAACCGATTAGTGAGGTCATATTTTAAATATTTTGGTTGTCTATCCCACCTTGTTCGGATGGTGGGCCCGAAGATCTCCAAGGACAATTCATTCATTTGTTTATAGAAAACATCATTTCATACAAAACGATCATTCCATGATCATAATTAGTTGAAAAAAAATGTTTTATCGGTATATTACACTGAAATTATAAACACTAACTTGATCAATGTATATTAATTACCTGGGATCTTCTCGATATTTATTGGGACGAGATCTTCGTCCACCAAAAATGTTGCCTCCATTGTTCCCGTGCTAGTGACACGGGAAGATCCTGGAAATGCAGCTAGGGAGATATCAATATTACTAAGAGTCTCGATGTCGACCCCTTCTTCTGGACGATCTAGTGTGCGTTAGTCACTAGCGGCCGGTGCGCTCACAATTGGGGTCCGTTGTGTTTCACAATGTGTTTCCGACTGTTCAGTCGACAACAATGGCGAAGGAGTCGATGCACGTGGAGTCGTTTGCTCATGATACGACGTCTCTCCACGAGCCTCGCTGGGGAAAACACTTCCTTGATCACTATTGTGTGGTCTCTGATAATTCTATAAATACAAACCACATTTTATACGTTCAGTACTATCATATAAAAGAGAAAATTCTAAAGTTATAAATGAATTATTTTATGATTCAAGATTCCTCAACTTACTCGCAAGGTTTCAAATCTTCGTTCCAACAATTCAATCCTTGCTCTAATCTGGCTTGTATGCGGAACCTTGATTAGCAGAGAAACGA
The DNA here is from genome assembly GCA_027924585.1 of Larix kaempferi. Classification (NCBI taxonomy): domain Eukaryota; kingdom Viridiplantae; phylum Streptophyta; class Pinopsida; order Pinales; family Pinaceae; genus Larix; species Larix kaempferi. Next base: position 11,248,902 of record BSBM01000727.1, read on the forward strand.
TTTCCGCACTATATTTATTCAACATTTTGTCTATCATCTTAAACAGGTCTGTGACTTCACCAATTATTTCGGTATCATTAAGCATCTCAGCCACTTCAGGATCTATTGAATATTCTTGGGATGTTGTTTCATACATCGATTCACTGGGCTGCAACAAAAATATATAAAACACTACTGAGTTCTATCATGATAGATTCCTAAAATTATATTAACAAAACATATCTATCATGATAGATTCCTAGAATTACAACTAGGTTTACCTGTTGCTTGGACGATGGTGTCGTCTGATCCACAGCTGTGGACTTGCCCTGATCATTGAGCCCCTGCAAAAAAGAAGTAGAAACCATTATCATAACGAAACCCGTATATACACGAAAAATACATAACAAAATAAACATTATACTACGTATTATATTGGTACAATTCCAATGAATTATAGCTGCAACCTCGAGGATCATGATCCACTAATTGGATCAATGGTCATAGGTGACTTGCCCCGATCTACTAATAACTGGGAGCTTCCCCTTAGAGAACCCTAAATCAAAAACATAGTGAAATTCACCTAAACGAATCCAAAACTATTCATGAAAAAACACATTAAAAAAACTATTATTCATATTATATTTGTACTATTACAAAGATGTATACATGTTGCATCGAGGCAGGTGCAGTATGATCTACTGTGGCCCTTACAAAACCGGCTTGCATAAAAAACATAGAGAAAATTACCTAAACGAAACCAAAATATTCATTGAAACATTAATATAATGAGAAAACATTGTGACATATTTAAATTGTACAATTACAATTAGGTTTACCTGTTGCCCCGAGGCTGTTGTCGTCTGATGAACATTCGGGTGCCTTTCCCGATCAACGTTCTGCATCAAAAATAGATAACATTATATAAACCAAACCAATATACTAATAATGAAAAAAAAAAGCAAAAAAAGATTAATTTTTCTTATTATATTTTTACTATTACAAAGATGTATACCTGCTCCCTCAAGGAAGATGTACTCCTCCGACCATCTGCTGGCTGGGATTTTTCCCGATCACTAGCCTACGAAGTAAATATGGAAAATTTAAACGAAATAAACTAACGAAAAATCCTTAAGATGTTAAATTCATTAATAAAAGGTCAAGTAAATTGTTATATGTACCACTCCCATAGTAACCGTGTTTGTATCTACTCGATTCAAATTGTAATTAATAAGCAACTATTTTCCTGGATATATTGATTTAATGGCACATGCAAAAACATTGTTTCCTTCACGCCCCTCAAATTCGCAGTTTGGTTGCTTAATTGCAGACCCTGGTTGTGTATTGTTTATAAACCCCGCAATATTCCCTATGGCCTTTGGCCTTCCGTCAATGTACAACATTGCTCCTTTATTTTGATCTTCGTCTTTCAACTGTAAATAGTTTGTTGACAATCCATATCTACGCATACTTCGTGTATATTGGACCAAGCGCATCCAATCTTTGTAGTTGTAACAACTCCATCAATTCTGTACATGTGTCGTAACGAACATGTATGCCATCCAAGAAAAACAACCCCAAACCATGTAATGACGACGGTGCAATTCGATATATCCTCTCGTTCACACAAAAATCTGTGTTCGGTTGAGGAAGATCCTTGGGTACCCATTGTTTCACGAAATGTCTGTAACTCAAGGGCACCTCGACGTCGCCTATTGTCTCATCATCATAGGAACATGACCCCCCTTGAGTGTGAAAAAATTCCATGCGTTTATGGAATTTTCTTCTGGTTGATAAAACTCTTGTAGACCTACTGGATGTCTCACTTTCCTCTATCCTTCTTAAACTCTCCTCGCTCGAGGAAGACAGATCTGACAAATACTTGTTTGGTTCTACCTGCGCCATGGGAAAAAGTTTAGATAGGTCCACAAGGCATAGCGCCTCTTAAAAGGTGACGTGTAGTGCCTTTTATAAGGTGACTTGTACCGCATTCCCTTTCTCAAAATGTAGGCATTCAAGTGATGAGGAAGAGGATCACTTTATCTTTCTTAGGAGTAGAAATTCATGCAATTATGAGCTGTCTTTTATTGCTCCTTTGGGTCTTGAGTCCCATATCACACCATCTAACTATCTTTGTCGTCATGGCCCTAAAGTCTCTCTCATCCCATCAGTTTGGGTTCATCACCTCGGTAATTGAATTACACTCACATTTCATAAGATATTTATGTTTAGCAATAATAATATAAAATAAAAATAACTAACCATTATGGAAAACTTCTAAAAGTTTTTATGACTTTCAAAACTAAGATCATTGAGGTGGTTAATAAGTGTTCACAAATCTTCAAAAACAATATTTTATATAATGTTGTGAAACTTGTATAATCTTATTCAAAATCTAAACTGAATACAGACAGAGTATAATTCCTCGGACAGATACAGACTCAAGATTTATATTTAAGGAAGTATCAAGTTTATGGAGTGATATGATACCACGAGGGCCAGCCATAGAGCATACTCTTGTTATTCCTTTTCCTAACAGACGCTAGACTTAAGGAGAGACAAGGTTTTTGTTGCAATCTATTACGACAAAGGCTAGTTGCAGAGCATACACCTTTTCTTAGACTCAGACACAGAGCAGAGAGAGACAAAACTCGAAGGCCTCAAATGGTTCTCTACCTAAAACTTAGAGAGAATAGGCCCACCCTCTTAGCCGAATGGAATCTTATTATGACAATCTGAATGGACAGGCCCCAATCATAGCCAAATAATTTTGAGATATTTACAACTCATTGGAGTATGGGGGACCATATAATTCTCGAAAGACATTGGATTCAGTATACCATGCCTTTGAATAAACAGACCTCAGGACCACGCGTCTATTCTGATGCATGTGGACTTCTATGCGGGTTTTGACAAGCCATTGTTCTTTCTTTTGAATGTAGTACTCAAGGATTTGATCCTCAATAATATTTGTCTACAAAATATATTTGACTGGTTCGAGAGATTCTCCAACGTCCTGTTTTAGATTTAAAATAACAGAAGGTTCTAATGCTGTCAGGTTGATGCTGAATGACTGCCACCAGTCTCTCATCCAATCAGGGCTGTATAATGGAGGATCCTCATTGATATGTGTACTTTGATGTCCAATTTTTAGCATGGTATAATATGTTCTATCTGTATTTTCTTTTCTCAAGAAATCCCACCATAATTTTTTATATTTTTCATAAGTGTGGGTAGTACTTGGAAACCAGAGACTAGCATCTTGATGTGGCCATGCTTTCAAAGAACGTATCCAGTTAATACAGTAGTATTGATGGTCTAGTTGTAGCCTAGGGTGATGTGTAGATACCTCTGTCGTGATTAAGTTAAGATCATGGTAGAGGTATGTTAACCAATTGCTTGCATCAGTTGCTTTTCTCAGGGAGTTGTTGTAAATCATCTCTGGTACAATACTGGATCCCATAGGCATTCTTCGGAGCTCTGGCGCTAGTCTTATAAAAGCATCAGATCCCTGTAAGTTAGCATCTAATACTTCAGTATGTGTCAACTCCCACCTAGGTTTCCATGTTTGTATATAATCCAACCAACTCATATTATCATTAATAGTATAGATCTGATGTTTTCCTCCGGTCGAAGCAGATATTTCCATGTTTACTTGTGGGTTATGGGGCCACTGGATTCTGCTTCGACCTTCTACGCTCGCTTGATTGGGGCTCGCTTGCTCCAGGCTCTCTTGTTTCAGGCTCGCTTGCTTTCAGGCTCAGGTGTTAAAAATTAACAACATACTTCTGTGTCAAATATTCTCTTGTTAAAAAGTCAGGAATGCCTTCAGTCAAATTAACAACATACTTATGTGTCAAATATTCTCTTTTTAACAATTTGATTACTTAAGTCTTACCAACACATATTTGATTACTTGGGTGTAGACGTTTCCTGGAATATACTCAGAAGAGTTACTTTCAGAAATGACTGTGCCTCTTAGAGGCCAGTCAACTCTAGGAACCAAGTGACCCTATTATAGGGTTAGTACAAACCAGAGAGAGAGAGATGACTGGGCTATGGTACGGTCAATCAAGGAAAGTCAATGACAGTCAAAAGGATCAGTACAATCACAATAAAGATGAGCTGACAACCAGCAGACTAATGCCAAAGAGACTCACGGCCTATAGTAAAGTACAAGGACCAACCAAAGGGTGCCAAGACCAACTAGTAAGGTACAAGTCTAAAAGAAAAGAGTGGGTATAAAGAATCATAACCCTTGGGACTAAGGGGGTGTACTACCTCAAATGTGGACAAACTACCATAGTTATACCCATAAGACCAAAAACATAAAAGGTGGTACCAATCAAAAGATAACTCAAGATGAGTAAAAGATCCAAAAGGTAAGAGGCAAGGTACCACAACAAAATGAAAGGACCAAAATTAAAGGACAAGGTACCACAAGACCAATAAACAATAGGGTGTAAGGACCAAAAGTAAATCAACCATTGTGGGGAAGGTACAAATAAGGTCAAATATATATTGCAATAGCTCCTTGTAACTACCTGTTATTTGACATGCCAAAGAGATGGAAGGTCAAATAATGTCAAATATATGCAATAGCTCCTTGTAACTACCTCTTGTAACTCAAATAGGACCTCTGAAAGGTATGATAGCAAGCAATCTTCCTCACTCAGGTCTGGAGGGTGGTACGAAGTGGGTATGAAGACTCATAACAATTTGGAAAAAGGGGGTGTACCTCAAATGTGGACAAACTACAATAGTACCCATAAGATCACCAAAAACATAAAAGGTGGTTCAAATCAAAAGATAACCAAAGATGAGTAAAAGACCCAAAAGGTAAGAGGCGAGGTACCACAAACAAATGAAAGGACCAAAATTAAAGGACAAGGTACCACAAGACCAATAAACAACAAGGTGTAAGGACCAAAAGTAAATCAACCATTGTGGGGAAGGTACAAATAAGGTCAAATATATATTGCAATAGCTCCTTGTAACTAGATGTTATTTGACATGCCAAAGAGATGGAAGGCCAAATAATGTCAAATATATGCAATAAATCCTTGTAACTACCTCTTATATGCAATAGCTCCTCGTAACTACCTCTTGTAACTCAAATAGGACCTCCAAAAGGTATGATAGCAAGCAATCTTCCTAACTAAGGTCTGGAGGGTGGTATGAAGTGGTTATAAAGACTCATAACAATTTGGAGAAAGGGGGTGTACCTCAAATGTGGAAAAACTATCATAGTACCCACAAGACCAAAAACATAAAAGGTGGTACAAATCAAAAGATAACCCAAGATGAGTAAAAGACCCAAAAGGTAAAAGGCAAGGTACCACAAAAATATTATCAACAAAATTAAAGGACCATAAGACAATCAACCAAGGTGGGGTGCAACCAATCATTTCTCTCTCAAATGTACCATTGTTCCATATAACCTGAAATTCCATCATCACAGTAAAAGGAAAATTCCACACGGATGATGTGATCACGTGGTCCTCTAGACTACTCCTAAGGTCAAGTGTTAGTGGCTCCATCAAGGGGTGTCCAGTCCCTTGAGAAGACCACCTAACTCAACCATCTCGAAGACCTCGGAGAAGAGGACATCACACATCATCAGATAATTGGTAACTGACCATGTAAGAACTAAAAAACCCTAAAGAAACCGAGCGTGTAGAAGGGGAGCTAGGAAAAGACAAGGCTCACAGGCCAAAAAAGCAAGCTCAAAAAACTATACTCGGACCGGTGTCACAGTAAGCGAGCTGAAACAAAAGTGGCCAGAATGGCAGTAAGAAACACTAAAAAGAAAAAGACCCTCTAAAAAGGTGAAATAGAAATCAAACTTCCTAACTAGGAGCTGGAGACCTCGACAAATCGTATCATTCGCAAGGTGATTAAATTCAAGTCGAACAATACGAAATGAGAGACCGAAGTGGAAGGATATCCCTCTACCGAAAGTGATCCTGGGTAAAAGAGCCCTAGAAGAAAAGTTACAAGGCTACCTCGTTCATGACACGTTGGAGAAGGTTAACTGGCACTTATGTCTTTGAGCCCCTATATCACATATACAGTAGAGTACATGGAAGACAATGGATACATATCCTTAGGAGCTAAGTGGAGTGCGACATTCCGCAAAGTCCATCCGGAACCTGTCCTCGCGGCTTACCCCCAAAAAAATGGGAGGCCCCTCCACAAACTGGTCAATGACCGTGTCAATAAATACTAGAGGATTTTAGTGCCCTAGAGGACAACAACTATGTCTCAGATGAAAATTACAAGGGGGAATTATTTGGATGCCTATCCCCGGTGTCCTACCTAACTACAAAATTATTTTTATCCTCAAGCGAGGTTAAAGTGTGTTGAGTTAGCGAGTTAAATTTTAATGGTTGTATTACTCAATCAGGTGATGGAAGTGCAACTCGTGGTGTGATGACTGACTCAAACCATGCAAATGCATATGAAACAAATAAGCCTTTCCTTTCAATGAATGCTAGCTAAGGTAAGGAGAGAGTTCTTTCAAACTATAACTACTCTTTCAAATTAAATGAATCCAATGATAACTTTCTTCTACTTCTAATGGAAAAAATGTTTTGATGTGGGAATACATTCATCCGCTATCAATGGTGGATTGGATCAAATTGCCAAATAATTTTTTTTCTAACACATCCATTGTTTAGAAATCTTTAGTCCATCCTTTCCCATTGGTTGGGAACCAAATAACCACTTGGAAGGTAGGAAATGGAAGGAACACTAGACTTGGGATTTACCCTTGGATTAGAGATGGCGTTTCATTTAGGAAAATTCCAATATTACATCTCTAGTAAATGTAAGCTTTGTGGATGGTAATCTTTCATGGGGAGGAGGTTAGATGTTTGTTGAAGATTTGAGTTTCAAAGATTTATAAGGTAAGGAGTGAAATAGTTTTGTGCAAGAACTGATAACTAGTAATATTTATGAAAAGAGGAAGAGGACACTCTACTATGGGAAACAAATCCTCAATGGGATTATATACTACAAGGCTCATATATGAAGCTATGTTTTCAAGTGTTCAAGTGCAATGCAATCAATATTTTGGTAATTAAAGGTTTGGAATACTATGGCTCGTTAAAAAAAAATCTCTTTGGATGGCTATACCAAACAAGGTGTTAACATGAGACAACCTTCTAAAAATATATTTTGAGGGTTGGGATGGTGTCCTTTGTGCATAAATTCATTTGAATATTTTTTCATATGTTGGATGGTTTCCCTTTTTCTAAGGAATTTTGGCTTGTGCCTATAACACTTACTAGGGGAGTATGTCATTGGAGTAGAGTTTCATTGGAGGAGGCAAACAAATATTGGTGGGATGAAGGTCTTTTAGCTAAATTTGAAGCTCTTCCTTTGGTTTATTTCTAGTGATTATGGAGAGCAAGGAACGCGATTTTATTTGATGGAGGGATTTCCAGTCCACTATAGGTATTCCATAGGATCCAATACACTTTTGATTGAATTTGAAAGGAGGTATTGTTTAAAGTTTCAAGGCAAGTTGGTGCTATACACATTGACACAAAATAACCTTGGTGTTTTTGTAATCATGAATCTGAGGGAAGTTCAAATATATGTGGAGGGAGAGTGGTTAAAGTTTTTATGAAAATTCCATTTCTTCTCCTTTACTTTCATTTTCAGGTATGGAAGCAATGATATGGTTTAGGTGAAGGCCATACTTATTTTGGTTGGATATGGATTAGTAGTGGAAAGGGGACTTATTGAGTTACATTTTTGAGGACTCAAAATTGGTTGTGAATTGGATCATTGATCAAAAGAGGAATCTGAAATTGGATTTGGAGCATCTCATCATGAAGACTAAGAAGGGACTATAGAGATTGGTGATCATCACTTGCAAGCATATATTCATATAGTTAAATGTTCTTGTTTATAGGTTGTTGAAGAAGGTGGTGAATCCTAAAGTAATCTTACTTGAGATTACAAAGTCAAAGGAAAATAATTTCTTACTGTCCCTCCTCCTAGAATTTTAATTTTCCTAGATTATGTTAGTCTCTATGTTAATGCCAGGACATGTATGGTCATGATTTTGTTGTTGGTCCATGGCCATTCATCATCAAGATGGAGAAGAAATATACTACATGTGGGAGTGAGGGTCTCAATTAAATGTGTGGGATTGAGGGTTAATAAAAATATGTGTGGGGTTGAGGGTTTGAATGAAAATATGTCAAGAGAAGGGTCAAATGAACCCTTCCTATCCATAATGATAAGCTACGCTTTTATTAAACACACAGTTCCACAGAATATTGAACTAGGGTGGATTGACCCTTCAACAATACAACAATTATGTTCAGTACTTTGAAGACCATATTGCCTCGTTTTGTTTACTATGACAACATCATGAGTAGTGTATCATATGAAGGCATTATAGGCAAGAACAAAGACTAAAATTTTTATGCCAAGGACAAAGCATCTTGAAGGAAGAGGCAATGCAATGAACATAAAAAATAATAATAATAATAGAAGTTAAAACTAAATGACAACCTAATTTAGGGACACAACTGTTCACAAGCAACCAACGGTATGGATGTTGATTCAATTGGTGTCTTCAAACTCTGCATTGGACACAATGGATAATCACACCAATACTTTCAAGATACTATAATAAACCTTCTAATATCCATGCAAATATATATACTGAATTACATAAGAGGCAATTTACTTCCAATGCATGCTACAGAAAATAAAACTCCACCACATAATCTATTAAAATATAACATGCATCCCAAGAAAATAATGGATTGGGGTTGCAATATCACCCATCCAAACATGGAAAACAAGTATACTAATGGTCGTTTCCAACGGCTTAAACATATGCTCAAGAATTCCTCTACTCAATAGATTTCATCCTACATGTGACCATTCGAATTTATATTGGAAATTACAGAGATACGAAGGAATTGCATGCCAAGCATATCAACTTCATAAATAAACCATTTCCACCATAATTAAACAAACAACACAGGTTGTTATAAATCCCATCATGCCCCCCAACCCAATATCAAGGCAGATAGGAACATCTAGGGAAAATGAAATTTTCACATATGGTTACACCCACGGACGCCGAATTTGCATGCAAGCAAATAAACGATATACCATCATATAATTCCCATACAAGATGGACAAGTGTTGGAATTTGCATGGCTTGGATCATGGGTTTGCAAATAGATGACTTGAAAAAAATGATAAGAAGTCAAATTTTTTGAAGAAAAGCATAAAATAAATAGGCTAACTAGGGAAAACAAGGCACACAACAAACACATCAAAACACTCAAAATGCAATAGATAAAGGGTAGTTTCATAGCCATAGGTCCTACCTCCTTTTATTCCAAAGGTGGATGGACCTCTTTCCTCTTCTTTGATAATTTTTCCATCGCATCCTAGATGCTTCCTTCAACCAGGAAATCGATACCCCAAGAGGCTATGTTTATGTGTGTTAAATTGACCCTCAAATCACTTCTAGTTTTGGGATAAAAACAATAGAGGTCCAAGTTGAACAAAGAAAATATGGCCTCTTGTATTCACAGTTTCCAAAACTGAAGCACACCATGTGATGATGTACAATGGACTGAAATATGATGAATACAACTGAAATTATTCCATCCTGGACCCTCTTCCATATGGTAAACCCATGGTCAACCCTCTTATATAATTGTGATAGCTTTGAGAAGGCCTGGAAAAAGACGGCACAAGGTGTCTGAATCACCCATACCAGACATGAAGAACATATCTGCAAAAACCAAAGGATAATGTACATATAGATGTGAATTCCAAAGGGGGACATCCACATATCCTCCATATAAATCCGGTACAATATCCAAGATGGACAGGTGTAATCAAAACCATAAATAGATGTAATACAAATGAGAGATGATACTCCGCTAATTGGAAATAATTCAGGTCCATGGGAGCTCTAATCCGCTAGAATACCCTAGGATACACATTTACACAATAGAAATATAATTATTTTTATTTAAGAAGATGGAAGGATACAAAAGGAAAATGTATTTAGATAAATATGCTAACCACTCCCCCTCAGGGCCCAACGATTTTGACCTGGATCTTACAAAGCAAAATATTTCGGCACTCATTGAGCCACTTTATCATATACATGAAGATTACACTTTGCTCAAACCAACCCTTGGCTGGGCATTATCAATCTATGATAAATTCCAACAAATGCACCTATGCCTAAAGAAACCACCATGAAAATGGGTACCCAATGGTGCGAACAAAGGTAAGAATGATGACCAAGTGCATGTCGCTCCCCCACATCAATGGAAACCTCCAACTCCAATAAGGGGGAAGGGGATTCGAATTGGTGACCTATAGGTCCATTTGAAACAAGGAAGGTATGGGGGAGTAAATAGATCTATTCTAGACTCTCGGGAAAACTAACAAATTTCAAGTACAAGGACTCCAAGAGAAGAAACAAATAGAACAAAAAAAGAAAAAATTAACCTAGAATTAACAAAACTAATGCTACTATTTTTAGTTGGATGAATGGTCCCTAGGCTCAGTGAAATTACTGTGGTTTGCGGTGAATTCGTGAGGATTTAGAGGTGCCCAATGCAAAAAAAATGAAAACCCCCAAAAATCAACTTCTCAAATATTTAAAGATGAATCCGAGGTTAATTTCCAATACGTCTCTATCATAAGCACAAATGAGTTCTAAGAGGGTTTTACTCACCGATTTGGGAGGCATTGGCTCTTATGCAGCTATGCTCGATGACCTCTGGTTCAAACTCCGACTTATCTTCCTCTACTACCTCTAGTTTGTTCCACGCGTTCCTTTGCGAACTCTGTCTCAGCAAGAATGACAATGTAGTTGGTTACTTATGCGGCTCTGCTCGGTAATTCAACAGGAATGCTCTGCAGGAATGTCTCTCTTTACGTGCCGGAGGTAATTCGGGTTTGAAGTCTTGGTGTCTCTTTGCGCACATGGAGATGCTAGCCTACATGCCCATTCACATGTTATTTTATATACCCTCCAACAACTAGAGTCTGCATAGGCCCACAAGATTAGAGCCCGACCATTTCACATACATTTGTTAAATATAGTAGACTAGAGCCTCATTTTGTTTTTTGATTGGGAATAATATCTATTAAAACAATGTGTCCTCTTAGTTAGTACAAATGGATTTTCATCTCCCCTAGTTAGATATATTTATCACATTAAGGATTTAATTTCCTATTCTGAACACATTGAATTCTATCACATCTTCAAACGTCGCAATTTTCAATTCAACAATGTGGTTAACATTGCAACAAATTTGGAAAAAGGATGATCGATTTCAACTGTGACAATAAGGTTTTTTTTAACCCTTATGGAAAAAGTCAACAATAATATTTTATTAAACTACAATGGACAAGAAGAAATTATGTTTGTATGAGTTCTAGGAGTGACAAATAATAGTCAACCATAGGTTCTAGCTTTGTACAAATGCCTATTGCTAGCACAAGATCTAGTTGTGAGAACAACTAATGTTTTAGGAGATTCCTCATTGGTTATATGATAAATGATAAATGTAAAGCCTAGATTTTACTCTCCCCTAGCTAGGTATATTAGTTGCATTAAGGATTTAATTGCTTGTTTTGATCAAGCCATGATTTTCAAGCCCACAATATGGTTAACATTGCAACAAATTTCGACAAAGGTTGGTTTATGAAAAATGGGGGGGGGATCCTAACGCACGGAATATCCATTGAATTTAATGTTAGAAATGCCACCTACCCAAATTATGAAAATATTATTTTATTGACAAAATACTTTATGTTAAACTTTAATTACAAAGTTTTGTAATTATGAACAAGTTTGGTCAAGGATGAATGTAATTACTAATTATTATTATTTAATCAATTAAAGTAGGAGACAAACACCCAAGGGAACTGTTAAATGAGTGTTCACTGACCCACTAGGAGGAATGGAAGCTGTTAGAAGGCATGGGACAGATGGCAGCAATTGCACTTCACCACTAGCTGTTGGTTATGGGACAACTACCCTAAAAATGTGGCATTATCCCTCGGGTGGTGGGAGTGAGCAGGCAGCTCATTAAATGACTAGTTAACCACTAAAAGGCCTAGGTAGCCTACATAAGGCAATTCAAATTGGACAGGCAGCACTCTTACAATATTTTCTGCAGAAATATTCCTCAAGTGCATCAGGTGATCACTGAGAGATTCGAATAGGGAGGCTATGTGAGAGTGAAACTGTAAGTCTACAAATTATTCTGAGAAGGAGAACCAGAGGTCCTAGGGCAGGTCCCTTTGACTGCTAAGTGTTTAAGACTGGATAACTATTGCTACTGCAAGTGGAGGTCCTAAGCTTCTAAGTTTCTTCCTCCTAGTGGTTCAGTGAATAGGCTCAGGGGTCCTAAGGCAAGTAACTTGGTTGTCTTCAGGAATGGGTTGGGTGGAACAGGTTCCTTGGGCTGTTTGTTTCCCTACACTTAACCATGTTTCATTGTTCCTACTTTGTTTATAGATTAGTGTTTCTGATTAGTCAAACTATGTTTTGTAAAAGAATTTTTTTTATTTTCTGATCTATGTTTAATTCTGAATGATAAAGCTTTGTTAAAGACCTGATTAGATAACCATCTCTATATTTTTCCCCATGTTGTTCTCTGCATAGTACTCTAGTATAGAGAAGAAAATTAATGATAAATGAGAGATAGGTAGATTGCCATTGATTGGATAAATGATTTCAGTAAGTGTTTTGTTTATAATTCTGTCCTATTTTTGTTTAAAACACAGTAAAACATTATAGTATAGCACAAATTGCAGTATAGAATTCATGTAAATATTAATTGAAAGAAAAACAGAGTATGCTTCTGACAGTTCCATATATTCTCTTGTCTCTATTCATTTAAGATAGTAAGCAAACGCACATTAATACTTTATATGTTTTCAATACAACAATATTTTCAATGATTTGTTCTGTATCAATCTAGTACAAATATTCACATTTCATTTCTGCAATATTTATACTTTTGTTTTCAATCATTGAATATCTCAAAGTAGTATCAAACCCTATTTTGTTTCCAAACCCTAGAATTAATTACACAGTCCATCATTTTATTTTCTCCTCAAACCTTTCATGGCGAATCCTAAACATTTCTTTTTCAAACCCTAGCTAGCATTTCGAAACCTCTTCAAGACAGTAAATTCACGCAGCAGAAAGCACGATTCTTCACCATTCTTTATCAAGGATTCATAACCCTAGTAGAACACATCTCAACATTTGAAAATAGTCACACTATCGAAATTATTTATACACAGGTTAAGCTTCTAGAATCATAGCTTAATGCAAGTCAGATAGAAATCGAAGGTACAAGTAGAACACTTTTACATTTAAAACTTAGACCTTGTGCATTATCTTTTGCAGAATTTATTGACATTTGAACTCATTTCACAATCTTTCAAAAACTCCACTATCGACATCATTAATGAAGAATAGAAAGCAATCATCTACACTAGACCTGAGATAATTTCATTTTCGGACTCGAATCAACAGTATTCAAAACAATCTTATACTTTTATCAAAACCAATAGCTCAGAGGAAAGTGAAAATAAACACGACTCCATTAAAGATTGCCCAACAACATAGTTAAAACATGACAGAGGCTATATTATTTCCCATTTAAAGTTTTCCAAAAACAAGAAAGGTCTTTTCCCTCAAACATCCAAAGGTGTAAAGACCAACTCGAAGTTGGTTCCAATGCTTTAGTAAAAACCTACTGAGCTGAGCATGAAAAAGGACTGAGGATCAACCTATTACATCTTGACATCAAAGCAAGTCAAACTAAAAACTTCGTATTCGGCCATCACTGAAATAAGACGAATGTTTCCAACTCTTGGCATACAACAAACACCATCCAAGGCACTTATGAGGTTTGTTGTGAACCACCGGAGCTTACCAGGAAAACCGTAGCAATATCCAGTTTCCTATTCTTCACACAGCAACCTCATTTGAGCGGGTACCTGCCAAAACATGTAGTGGAAGGTTAAAACAAGATTATGCAGGACCAAATCAAGTATTACAGTATTATGTTACAGTTCTCGAATATTTACCTTTAAAATTGGCATTTTGAAATATCAATCCATTACACCATCAAATGAAGAAGCAATTTGTTATTGACAACAACCCTAAAGCTATCACAGTAGACCAATCTCAACCATAGGAGAATCGAACCTTGTTCGAAAACACTTCTTTTACACTAGAAGAAGAACACCTTGTCACTATTTTGGTATCGTAGCTTAATTGTAGAAGGTCCAATGCCTGTAACTATTTAGAAAACTACCACTCACAGGTCATAAGATCGAAACCCTGAGAGACATTCTTGCCAAACCCTACATTTTGGCAGCTTGTCGGCCTCAACCTAGTGTAACAATGAAGACCGGGAAGCTTGCAAAACATTACATACAAGAGGCTTAGGGTAACAACATCAACGACCGAGATTTGATGAGATCAATGAGCATGGAGATGCCAACGATGCTACGTTTTTTAGCTGAGCAACATTGCATTAATATCCCATTAATTACATCAACCACAACAGTGCCAACACTGCCTTCCAAGTGAACATTACCGTGTACAGTGTGAAGGAGAGGCGTTACAACAACCTTGCCAGCTAGAACTCTTAGTTACATTATCGATCAAAGTTCACGTGGGTGGACTACGTGGGTTGACAACCAGGCTTTCCACTATGGAGTTCGGTCATAACAATTAATACATGATCGTAACCCTGTCAACCTGTCAACAACAATTTCAATGCACATCAACTCATCACTCCATTAACGAGACTTTGGTGAATACAATAACATATGATATTAACACTTAGGACAAGAGAATAAGTCATAATATGTTTCAATATAATGTTTAAGTCATAGCCTTTAAAAGGTTTATTTGCATCGTATTCATGGTTTGCATATAATAATATCCGACAGTGATAACATATAGTTAGGTTTGCACATTATAATCATATCATTGCATAATGAAAACCTTATCATTGTAAAATGTAGCATAAAATTTATATAGCCCCAAGTTTAAACTTAGCCATATAGATATATATTATATTGCTAATTCATGGAAAACTAGATTTAGTTAGGATTCTAACTATGTACAAGAATAATATATACATGTACACTATAGCATGCTTATCCAACCCATAATATTAATATGAATCAATAAGTATAGATAATTGGGTAATACACATTCAACACTAAGTCCATTGCATAATCATCATATGTACAGCATATTAGAGTTGTTAGCTATGTATTATGAACTCTAATGACAAGTGTAATACTATAAGCATGGTTTAAATAAGGACGATATTCATTCTTTTACTAAGTTCATGAGTACAAGCAATAATCACTATACTTTCTATATATTAACTGTGTATTGAAATGATAAATACATGACATAGAGTAGTCTAAGACTTGTAGATGCCAAGTATGATGATAGTTCGAAGGTGTAATCATTATTTCTACAAGCTTCACAATAGCATACTTAATAGATAGTAGTATCGTTGTTTTAATATTGATGACAATAGTCTTATGACAATAAATGTAGCATCATAACTGAACTTTTGGATGACATGGAATGATAACATTGAAGATCTTCGTAAGACAATACTTTTAAATAGGATTAGAACCATGTATCCATACCTCCAGTAACTGGTGTCGCAAGGAAGTACTTAGCATCCTAATATTACATTGACGATGATTTGAAAAAACACAAGTACTCTTAACATATGTTGTCTTATAAGATTTCTTACCTGCGGTCTGCACATGGAAAAAAGATTCAAATTCCTTACCTAAACATAGCTAAGTAAACTCCAGGGTACCTCGTAGGACCCCTTCATCATCATACAAACAAACCATCAGCACTTCATCAAGAACATCACAATAGTACGGTAAGTAATCACTTTCAAGAACTTAAGCAAAACCGTAAACTGTACTTGTTTACGTAATCATAAAAGATCTGTCGTTAAAGAGATTAACATCCACTTAAATATAAAGCAGCAATTACAATTATATCTTATTTTGACGTGTCATCATCATTAATCATTTTAGTTAAGATTTCAAATTAAATTATATGTTCTGCATTAAATAACCTTGATAATTATTGCTATTATAATTTTATTTTTTTTTTGGTATTTTTGGGATGTTACAAGAAAGCATGAGACATGGTAAGGCTTGGAGGGAAACGAAAAAAATTTAAGTGGACCCTTTCAAGATTGATGCATTTGCATCTTTCATGTGCCTTGTATGGTCAACCTACTTGCATTCATTCAAAGATAGAAGGAATTTTAAGGTCAATGAAATGGGTGCCTTCCTTATTGGTGGGATACTTCTAACATGCTAGGAGTAGCTTTAAAGTGCACCTAGATGTGACTGCATAGGATCTGGTGGTGTGATTCTTATCATTCTAAGTTTAGGGTCATTTGGAATGCTGTGGAATTTATGAGTTTAAAAATATTTAGGTAACATCACATTTTTTAGTTTATTCTTTCTCTAGTGTTTTTGTTGTTTGGGTGTGTGGGAAGTTATGCGTTCTCTTTATTTGGCCTTATTCCTCTTCTATGTAGTCTCCCCGTGCTTATAAGAATTTTTATGCATATTATACTACCGTGGGATAATACAAGTCAATATAATTTTCTTTTAAAATTATATTTCTCCAAGAAGCCACTCAATTTTAAGGTCTAAATTTATGTAATATGGAGCTTTGACGATTATAATATAAATACCAAGCATGTTCCTTTAGGATTTTCAAGTAAACCCCTCACAAAAATTTATTAGATTAAGTTTTCCAACTTCAACTAAGTATCTCACAAATATCTCTTAGTATAACTTTTCCAACTTCAAGAAAATCCCCCAAGAAAATCTCTCGGAATAAATTTTCCTACGAGTCTTGTGACATAGACCTTTAAGATTCTCAAGTAAATCCCTAAAATAAAACTGTTAGAAAAAGTTTCTCTAACTTCATGTGACATGGGCCTTTGATGATTCTAAGATGAGGATTCCAAGGTTAACCTTCATAAATATAGTGTAGATTGAAGGTTCTGAGTGTTACGGCTAACACCATCTGCAAATCCTATGTACACCGACGATTCTATCGACATCTGCCAACCAAGAAGAGGCACGATAAGCAAACTGAAAATGCAAAAGAACTAAAAACTATATACATCCAATATACAATAATTTACAAAGCAAACACTCGAGCTTGAAAGCTCAGGCATAATAATTCTTGAGGTAGAGCCCATTTATGAGCTCATCCAGCACATTCCCTTCGTAATCCTATAATTTGTAAGCTACATTTTTCAGGACATGCCTCACTATGTAAGGACCGTGCCACATCGGATTGAATTTGCCTGCTCCTAAAGGTTATTTGCCCTGGTCATAGAAAAAAACCAAATCTCCCTCTGCAAACTACTGAGGATGAATAGACTTATCATATTGGGCCTTGACACGCTTTTTATGAGTTTCGTTCACTAAAGCAGCATCATGATGCTACTCATCCAATTCTTTAGATGGACAAAACGTTCTCCAAGCTTAGATGTGTCAGGAAGGAGCTCAACTGCAAGTTTTAATCCCATAAGGTTGGGTATAGCATCACATTTCAGTTATATTTTCTCTTACTGACAGTCCTTTGCAAAATGATCTTCAGTGACTTGTTCATGGCCTCTACCTGACCATTTTCTTTAATATAATAAGACGAAGAATGTTCTTGTTTCAAACCCAATTTGGATGCTAACTCAGTCATCATTTTGTTTTGAAAGTGACTGCCATGATAAGTGACAATCTCTCTTGGATATCGAATCTAGCTATTATCAGGTTTAATACGAAATATGCTGCAGTTTCACCATCGGCTTTAATTGTAGGCATGGCCTCAACCCACTTGGTGAAGTAGTCTATGGCCACGATAATATGATGATGCCCCCCAGCCGAGGATGGGTTGCAGTCCATTAAATCTACCCCCCCACTTAGTGAAGGGACTGACAGTGACAACCGGGAATATAGAATCTAATTACTTTTGCCCAATAGATGGGAAATTCAGGAGTACAAAGATGGCGTTGCCCATCCAACCATACCAGCAAGCAATACCATCTTTTCAAGCCTGGATATCTGGAAAATTAAAGAATTAAAGGGGGCGAGATACTTAACTTCGTCCCTCGCTTCTACCCGTTCACTATTGAAATTACCAGCATATCGATGCACGAAACCCCAAATTTGCCATTTATGAGAAATAGTTTTACGTTCGTATATTGGGAATTAGAACTACTCACTAATACCTCTATATAGGGGAGGTGTTCCAGTGGATACCCTTCCCCAGGGTAAGTGAATTTCTGGGTACTAGTACTAAGGTAAGTCCCGTTAGTGGGTACCGTGGATAGGTTGTACCGGACTCAACCTTCTATGAAAGCAAGCCAAGGTACCCTGATACGGCTTTAGCATCTCTGTCGACCTGAAACTCAAGCTTTAGGTGGATTGAGGTAATAAAATAGTTGGCTTTAATTACTGCATTAGGTAGGTATTGAAAGCGAAAGCCAGTAGTCGCGTAGGAAGAACATAGTATC